>JALRMK010000006.1:5366-1251481 GCA_026119845.1 Pezicula carpinea | reverse complement strand
AATTTATAAGTATACTTTAAAAGGTATATTAGTAGATACTAGATATACTTTAGATAGAAGAGTTTAAAACCTAGCTTAACTATTAGTACCTTAATCTTATTACTAGAGGTTTAATAGTAAGGTTCACTATAAAGATAAAGATTTACTTTTTAATTAATACACTTATAATAGTATATATACCTAGTATAAGTACTTTTAATCTTCTTCTATCTTAGCTAGACTTTTCTATAAGTCTCTATCCTTACTTTATAGTATAGAGGTTATCTTTTTATTTTATCTTCTCTTAAATCTATGTTAGTTTTTCTTTTCTATTTATATGTTCTAAAATTATAGGTTTAAGAAGAAATTTATAACTTAATTAATTTATAAGTACGTTATAATAGAACTCTAAAGTAGTAAACTTGTTAGTCTAACTAAAGGTACTTACATATAGAATAGTTTAAGTAATAAAGAACTAGAAGTACCTAGGAAGCTGTTATTGTTTTAGGTTTATAGAAGAATTTAGTACTAAACTAAAAATCAAGGTATAAGAGAGAGAGAGAGAGAGAGAGAGAGAGTAGTATGTTTACTACAAAGTAGTAGACTACTAGTATAGGCGTCGAGCTATATAGCTAGTAAGTGATCTTCTTAAGGTAGCTTACTATTTCTTAACACTTATTTATACTAGACTTTATTTAAGTGAGTAACTAACACTAGCGTAGTCATAGAGGATAGAGTAGCCGAGCCTATTATATAGTTTAGTTACCTATTCTCTACTAAATAACGCTTATTTATAAGTGATTTAGAGTTCTTATACTATTTATAATTAGTAATAACTGTTACTTAATTGACTGTAAAGTAAAACCTACTATAATCTATACAACTTTATCACTTTGTATTCGTCTAAGATATTATAGTGTCTTAATATATATAGGTCTAATTAAATCTATCTTATCGTAGTATGTTTCTAGACTATATATCTACGGGTTCCTTGAGCTTTATTATATCGCACTTAATGACATTACCCTAACGATCTTATTTTATATATCTCGTGGTAGAACCCTAGATGTCCTATAGGTAACGTAGCTAAATGTTGACGAGTATATTCTCTTAAAACGATCGGCCTAACTTGTTCAAGTATCTGGCTGTTTTAAGGCCCTATACGGTGCTTACTAATAGACTAATAGTTACGTCTAACTGATGTGACATACACTATAGTACGCCTACCACATAAGGAAAATCATCGCCCAAGGAGCTAGTGCGGTATATGTTAGTCCTCTATTACTTCATGGTATTACAAGTTGCGAGAGTATAGACGAGCTTACCGGCAGAGCTTGGTTGAGCTCTTGGCTTCGAAATACTAGATGCTGG
This sequence comes from Pezicula carpinea, assembly GCA_026119845.1. Taxonomy (NCBI): domain Eukaryota; kingdom Fungi; phylum Ascomycota; class Leotiomycetes; order Helotiales; family Dermateaceae; genus Pezicula; species Pezicula carpinea. The sequence continues at coordinate 1,250,131 of JALRMK010000006.1, read as the reverse complement.
GCTCTACCTCAAGTGTAATTCTCGAAGAAAAATGTTGAACGGAACAAAGTATTTTAAGGCTAACAAGTAGTGAGTTAATCTTTACGTGCTAATTTTTCGTGTTAATTAGTAATTCCATATGTATTACTATTTAGTACAAAATATTATTGTGGTCGTAAAGTAAGGAGCAATAGGAGTAGAGAGGAAGTATTAGTATATAGATTCTAGAATAGTATTCCTATATCTAATTGTAACATTAAATGTAGAAGTATAATTACTAACAACAATAGTGTCAAGAATGCTTAATTATCTGGTTCTAAAACCCTTCATTCGGGCCTTCCGAAGGCTATATTCTGTAAGTATATAACTACATATACTATAGAACATACTGAAAACACTCCATCGATTACCTTCTACTATACTTAAATCTTGACAATTAGAGGATCAGACCATTCTTTTTTAAGCTCTACAGAACCCCTGAGCCCACATTTAACAGTATTCTTGTTTCGTTTATATAGCAACCACTTCGCTAGAATACCTAGTTAGTTTAACCGTTGGTTTTATAGTCTCTTTTAGCACAGATGTCTACCTCTTAGCGGAATGAACTGTAAGCCTTAAACAGTCTCGTTATAGTTCCTTAGATATCAAGTAGCCTTTACAGTAGATCCTATATAGGTAAAGATATCCTTTTTTCTCTTCACAAAATTACGACTTGACGAACTGGCTTCCCGACAGACAGAGAAATAGGTAGTTTATGTTGTTGCGCCTAGCGAGCATGAGGTGAGGTCAATCCCATTGTGAATGTCAGCCTTGCATATAGTTTTAGCCTTGTACTCTACTAGCGTCAGTCAAGCGAGGTAGGTTCCTTTGGTGGTACCTTTCTTTCCCTTTCTCTTTCTCTTATGAATACCCAGTATTCAAAGAACTCCTAGTCATCTCTAACACAACCGTGCTTTTGCCCATCAATAATGGCAGATTCAAAGATCAATCATCAGGATGCCAGAGATTACTGGCAGGGCATCGATGCAGACGTGAATGGCATGCTAGGTGGCTATCCCTACATCTCAAAGGTGGATCTTCAAGGCTCGAAGAACTTCTTAGCAAAGCTTGGAATCGGAGGAAAAAGCAAAACCAAAGTTGGTAAAGCCGTCGATTGTGGTGCTGGGTGAGTGTTGATTTTCTATTTGTCTATCACGTGTTGATTATTTGTGGTGGCAAGTGCCCGCTTCCAGAGAAACAAACTCATGGGGGCGTTTCTCTATAGAGAATTCGGCAGGGATTGTTTTTCTTGTGTAAGCTGCTGTAACATGGGGATATGTGAGGGGTTTTATGAACGCGCCAAAACTTGTGGATACGCACTTGTTCAAGACAATGCGTTTAGATGTTTGGAGAGCTCGCTAATTAGCAGCAGTATTGGAAGAATTACTGAAGGTCTTCTCCTAGGTGTGTCGGATGTTGTGGACATTGTGGAACCAATCTCGAAGTTTTCCGACAACCTGAAAGGTAAAGCTGGCATTGGAAAGATCTTCAATGTTGGACTAGAAGACTGGTCGCCATCTTCCGGTGACTCCGGCTACGACTTGGTATGGAACCAGTGGTGCCTTGGTCATCTCACAGATGCACAGCTTATTGTATACTTGAAGAAGTGTGCCAGACTGCTCAATGAAGGAGGTTGGGTCATGGTGAAGGAGAATATGAGCACAAGTGGAGAGGATATCTTTGATGAGCTTGACAGCAGCGTAACGAGGTAACTGCTTTGAGGCCTGTCCTTATACAAAGTTAGTTACTAACTTGAGGCAGGACTGACCACAAGTTTCGAGATATTTTCGAGAAGGCTGGCATGAAGCTCAAGAAGACAGAGGTCCAGAATGGCTTGCCAAAGGAACTATACCCAGTACGGATTTATGCGTTACAGCCAGAATCGCAGTAGTGACCGGGAGGTCTGCAGATCATCGCAGCACTTGGTCGGTGATGACAGCTCCAACAGGGCTGGAAGACGACTTGCTTGTGTATCATTAAGAGCTTTTGGCAGGAGAAGCAAAATTCTGCTGCATGCTAATGAAGCCTATCCCACAACATCAATGATGGCACGGGATGCCGCGCTGCATGGACCTGCATCTGTTACAAAACTCAATCTTCCGGTGTCACATTACAGACTGTATGAATACCAAAGACACAAAACTACCCACCACCTTCCAAGATAGGTGATGTGGTAAGCAGGACGTGGGCAAGGGACAGTAGGATGAGTCTCTGACTCTCTGCAAGCAAGCACATGCAATAACCAGTGACACGAGAGGCTTAGATCCGCGGGAATAATCACTTAAGTTTCAAAGCTCTATCGGTTGCGTGTAACTACCTGCATGCAACCTTCAAGCCTGCGAATTAAGCTAATTTACAAAGCTTGCCAAATATGGGTTGAGCTATCAGGATTTCAGTGCCAGCCAGGCCTCATTTCGACTCCTCGTGGACAATGGCAGAAATACTCTGACCTGCTGAAAGAGATGAAGCTGAACTCCTGAAGACTGCGGCAATCGAACATCTTGTAAGGCCCGATACTTTGTAAGTTACCCAGGTTTGTACGAGTATCTACTTCCTACTACTTCGTATTTGCGTCTGCAGTGTATCATCCGAGTAAGCAGCCTTGTATGCGGGGCAGCGTCACCGCCACAGCATCTTCCTTGCGCAACCTCCAGCAAGTTGGTCTTAAACGCTCTCGTGCTCTCTGTCGTCCGTCGAAGACCAAATCGTCCTCAAAGTTCGATTCACGCCGCCATGGAGTCAGAGATCCGTGGGCTCGATCTGGAGAAGGAGTTGACCTGCTCTGTAAGTTTGCGCAGCGGCATCGTTTCCCCCACACAGCCCCTCGCATCCCAGCTGATAGCTGTTTGTCGCGAAAGTCCGCTCGACGAGACAATGTTCCACCACTATGCACGATTGGTAGATGAAAGCTGACTCTGAGGTATAAACAGATCTGTACAGAAGTTCTCTACCAACCTCTTACACTCCTCGACTGCCTTCACACCTTCTGTGGCGCATGCTTGAAGGAATGGTTCAGCTGGCAGCTTACGTCTTCGCGCAACTCTCCGAACTCCATTCCCTCTAATACCACACCGTACACTTGCCCTTCATGCCGTGCGCCGGTTCGGGATACAAGGCACAATGCGACGGTCACCACACTACTAGAGATGTTCCTGGCCGCGAACCCGGATAAGGGTAAGACAGCCGAGGAGAAGGACGAAGTGCTGAAGAAGTACAGACATGGCGAGGAAGTTCTGCCGAAAGTCGAGGTGAGGGAAAAGACTTTGAGGGAACGGAGGATAGAAGATGCAGATATGAGATTAATGAATGAGGTCAGGGACTTGAGTTTAAGGGAGGTGGGCGTGGAGTCCTCAGAAGCCAGGAGGGAGCGCAGAAGGCGTGAACATAGCAGTTCACAAGGCACGAGAGCGCGTTCAAGCAGGGAGAATAGCAGAGATGGTAGGAATTCGGAGGATAGGGAGAGACGGCGGCGAAGAGAGGGGGATACCGAAAGAAGGCATCGTCATGATGCAGCAACTCTGCGCCCCGAAATAGGACCCAGTGGAGAAAGAAGACGAAGGCATAGTGACGAAGAGGCGAGAAGAAGGCATGAAGAAACATCACGATCGGCTGCACGCCAGATTGAACACCAGTCGTCTCTCCGGTCTTTGATTAGCTCCTCGGATATTGATTCTCACGAAATGGAAGAAGAGATACTGCGGCAGATCAGGGAAGAAGGTCTCTTGGACGGGATCGACCTAGAGAATATTGATGTTAACCAAGAGGATCAAATCAGTGAGAGGATTGCCGAAGCTTTCAGAAGACGCCAGGAGCAGAGAGCAAGACCGGAGCCTGCCAGGACAAGTGAAGCAAGTGGCAGGAGGCGAAGAGCTGCCTCGGAGTCGAGGGATACATCTAGGGATGATGGACCCCGAACCCTAAGAACGAGAAGAACACATTCGAGATCCACCAGTGCTACTAACCCGGGAGAACAGCAAAGTAGACCGCCTTTAGCTTCAAGTGCAAATCAAGCTGCCAATTTGGAGGTTCATTCAAGTGATGAAGGGAGGCGCCGGCGTAGGGCACATAGCAGCGGGCGAAGCTCGACAGCACCTCTTCCTTTGGCAGGTGTCCAAGCAAGACCTGCGGCTAGATCACAGACCGACTTGAGTGACAGGTCACGTTCATCACAAGTCTCTGCTAATCGTCCGCTTATGACACCAGCAAGTCGAAGCAGTACTGATCCTGCCGGACAAAGAAGCGAGTCGTCTTCAAATTCAACAAATCCAGAAGCGCAGCCATCTGCAAGCTCAACTAGCCGAGTTCGAACTGCCTTACGTTCAGAAGCACCTTCAGGAAGCAGTTCACCGAAAATCCGCCCAGCACCCGCTGAACCTTTTGTACCGAACTCTGTGCCATCGGCAGTCTCAAGTGCTACCATAGATCGGTCACTAATGCCCGAGCCTTTGTCACCCCATGGCGCAATACACTCCAGAGATGGATCCCTTTCCGACAGAGCTTCTGCGATATCAAGTGGATCTCGACCAACGTCATCGTCCTCCCTCAATATTAGACATCATAAGCAGCTCTTCCACGAGCCATCACTGACTTGCTCGAGGTGCTCGAAGCCTCATATCGAGTATGAACTGCACTATAACTGCAATATTTGCACAAACGGCTCTTGGAACATCTGTCTCTCGTGCTACCGGTCAGGCTCCGGATGTCTTCATTGGTTTGGCTTTGGCTACGCAGCATGGGCAAGATGGGAGAAATTAAGCCAGTCTGGAGAATTACCACCTAATGCAGAAGGACCTCACATGCTCACGGCAAATCGCTATGTGCCCGAGAAAGTCTCTGCGGGGGGAGCAGATGGCCGTAAGACCCTCACTACCAACGATCCGCTTAACAGACTGCAAAGCGGTGCCTTCTGTGTTAATTGCCTTGCCTGGGCAAACGAGTGCTATTGGCGCTGTGATATTTGCAACGAAGGTGACTGGGGTTTCTGTAATAACTGTGTGAACCAGGGCAAATCTTGCACGCATTCCCTTCTTCCTCTAACCTACAAGCCAACAGAGTCATACGCCCCACCATTATCACCAAGTCACGACCAGCAAGCCCCATCATCCGCCACGATACTTACAGGGCCTGGCGTCATTCAATTTGGACCATTTAAACCTCTCACCTTCTCCACCAAGTGCGACATCTGTCACTATCCTATCCAACCTTCTACAACTCGTTATCACTGTTTCTCGTGTACAAGTGCCGTACCTGACACTCAACCGGGCGACTACGATATTTGCACAACTTGTTATCCGAAACTGGTGGCCTCGCGTCGGATTAGTGCTGAGAATGGACAGAACGGTTGGCGTCGTTGTCTTCAAGGCCACCGCATGGTAATCGTTGGCTTCGAGGATAATCATGGTGGCCAGCGTAGAGTTATTGTACAAGACCTTGTTGGCGGTCTTGGGCTGCAAGAAGAATCTAGCACACGTCAACCTTCAGGCATCGAGGTCCAGCAATGGATCTGGGGAGACCACATGCGCCTAGTAACAAAGGACGTGTCGAAGACTGCGCCGGTAGGCCTAGAGACTGGCTTCCCACCGGACGGTGGTATTGGTATAGTATGCACTGCCCTCTGGAGCTGGTACCCGAAGAACGGAGCCGACGACGAGTTGCTCTTTCCTAAAGGAGCAGAGATCAAGGAGGTCAAGGATGTAAATGGAGATTGGTTTCATGGAACATACCTCGGGAAAAGAGGTCTTTTCCCAGCGCCCTATGTGAGGGTTATGGGTACGTAAACGTCCATTTGACTTACTCGTACTAAGTCAGTAACTCATCTATTACGAGTTTTTTTTTAATATTGTAAGCATGATAACGTAGTATGAATAATGACAATATACCCTGAGCGACCATGGTGGTATGTTTTCATAACCATTCGAGTCAGTTTTGATCGAATTTGTTGAGTCCACCTAATTACAACCACGTCGGTTAGTGATCAGACACACTTTCCTAAAACAGATCCATTGCTGTGTTAGTAGTGATGATGCAACGTTTAAGTTGTCAAGTTAGTCAAAGTAGCCTGAAACAGCAATACTTCAAACCGCCCTCTAAGTTCTCCAAATTAATTTAAGCAACTTAAAAGTCTTCGATTAAACGCATCGGCGAGAGCAACTATATAGCTTCGAAAGTATGCAGAGGTGATATAGCCACAAGGAAAATCAGGAAACGGAAGCTCATAGCGTATTCCTTGTGTGTTGAAACTTATTTGAACAAGCCGGAAAGGCTCTTGCAGTGAGCGGCGCGACGGGATATATTACTAGAAGGATAGAGAAAAAAGTCGTAATGTAGAAAGAAGTAGTAATTCTCATCCTTGAGTTGCGGACTGGCTGAGCTTTGGCACCTCAGACCCGTAAATCTTTACTAGTGCTCCTAATTTCCTAAAGCTTAGAAGTCTTTTACGCAGGTAAGTAACTGAAGACGGTTGCGGGAGTATATTACTGGCACTAATATGATTGCCTTTCCACCAAGCAAATGGACATTTCAAGAAGAACCAGCTCGAATCGATTTATGAATCCTGTATCATTGGATGTAGTATTTTTGTTGGCGATGGCTGACCTCACTTATGCTGTGTCACCGGGGTGGCTAACACGAAGTTAGACACGTTGAAGATGCTTTGTACAACTTCCACCACTACCAGGTTCTTAGTAACGAACGCTGACTCTCGTTCTATCTGCACCTGAATACTTCAATACCAACCAAATTTACAACCAGGCAACTTTGTGATACAACTCAGCAAGTGCTCTGTAAAGTATACACAGCACTGTTACAGTGTCTGCAGCATTCTATCTTATGAACGTTACCCAAGGCAACTACGCTCGCCTTCAAAGTTTGAAGAGCTATCACAGCTTTGGCTATGCCAATGTGACATAGTTGTATAGGTGTATCTTAGGCAAGGTTCGGTGTAAAGATGAGGGAAATTGCAAAGTTGCTGCATCATGTCTGGCTTGCATTCACGTACGACTCATTGTCTGTCTCGTACGTATGCTATAGCTGGATGAAGATGTTCATCTCGTTCGCAACGTCAACAAAACAACAACAGGACATATCTTTAAAACTAGACAAATGGACCCCAAATTTAAAATGCCCAACGTACTGGGATGACGCTGGGCAACAATTTGGCAGATATCAGGTGCATCCGAAGTCCTCTCGATACATTGTTACTTTTTGGCCGAGCTGCCACTAATGAGGTGGCCGACACTGGTCGTGACGTCCCTCTGGATTACTCCTCCAAAGGACTTATACCAAGGCAGATTTCAATGCTGAGAGAAGCACTCCAGGCGATTGCGCTGAGACATCTCTTTTCAAACTCACGTCAGTCACCGAGGTCAGTTCCAATCTTACCGACAGGACTACTGGCCTTGAGGTGCAAGAGGCACTTGCCCTGAAGTATTCGTAACTTGAACCTGGGGTTCCCAATCATCCCTGGTGCTTCTGTTGGATGACTGGGAGGATTGCTAGGTACGAGGTACAACTGTACAACTGTACCTACTTAGGTATTGAGAGGAATAGCATGCCTGGCGATATGTTCCTTTTACCTCTTCATCCTTGGGGACTCTAGTCGAACTGTCGGAGTCCGGATTAAAGTGATCATGGGTAGCCTGCAGTCTTTTCTGCCACAAGCGATAACCAAGTTCATAGTTGAAAAAGGCGGCTTTACTCCACAGTATGCTGCTCATGGTACGTACTTGTGTCTGTAGTATTGATATGCTACAGAGTAAGCACTAGGTATGTAGTTAATTGTAAGACAGATCTGGCTGACAGCCTGACAAATGCTTTAGGCGGTACTTCGTACTTCGTCCAAGTTGTATTGCCTTATTTCGCTCTCTTTCCTATCCATCACGTTTACGCAACTTTTCCACCCAGAAGCTTGCCCTTGTCAAATTAGGGTTTAGAAGCCCAACAACCTTAAATAAAAGTATATTAGAGCACGCTCTCTTCCCATGCCCAATAAGAAACAGTTGACATGAATATACTTGTATACCATCTCGCTTGGGAGCTGCCCCTTTCTTCAATACCTACCTAGGTAGCCGTTTGCTCCTAGTAGTGCTGGTGCTACCCACTCGCTTAACGTAAGGATGCTTAAGTCAGAGTCTCCTTCAAAACCCGTGCTTATGATTATTTCCAGAGTCTGAATACTGTACGTGTTGTGTTTCAGCCCAGGGACATGCTTGTATGCTCTACCCTCTGACCGATGATGCTTACAATATGCCGCCGTGCTGCTGCTTCGCATCTGGATTTTAGAAGCTGTTTGGCAGAGACTCGACGTTTTGTGACTCCAGAAGCGACTTCGAGGTTATTGAACTGCACAATCGTAGTAAATGACCGCCGTGCTTTATCGCCGTACCACTTCATCAGTCTCGGAATTCGGGCCAAAGTTCATGGGGTGCTTGCAATGTTGCATCGCCTCCTCGTGTGCCCGGTGTGCCCAGTCCCAGTCTGCCAGGAGCCTTGGATGGCGGTTCTGCCGGTGAACCCCGTTGTGAAAGGTTCGTTCACACCCCTTGTTCCTCTCTGTACTCCCGGGGAAATTCCCAGAAGCACGTCCTGTCAAGGTATTTGCATGCAACCTGCCTTGGCAATAAGCCATAAAAGCTTCAACGACATGTCGACGAGACGGCGACTTTGCGATTGCCGAGCGTCGTCATTATGGTTGCATCCTCTTATTTTTCTGATATTCCTATAGCCTCTTTTGCTAGGAGTTGAAAGCCGGAGGTTGATCCAACAACTCTTATTTGGTCAATCATAAGTCCTTGCTAATAACGATCTTCGTTCTGCGAATCCATGAGCGCACCCAAGCTTCCTAAGTGGTGCATCCTGGCCTCTCCAACAGTTCGAACCTCGAAAATCCCCACAGAAGTGTGTGCGCGTCTTTCTGTCTCCCATGTATGTCGCTTGGCACGCACAGATGAGCGTTTGGCACCACCACCAGCTTCCAACGCGCTGCGGCTCCATCGGCCAATTATTCTCAATGGTGGCAGAGAAAGAACCGCTCCTTAAGGCTTAAGGCTTAAGGCTTGCGGATGTTCGAGGTGATGCCGTGATGGCGAGATTTCAGATGAAACCCATTTGAAGAGCAGAAGTCTGTTTCGAAACATAACCTGTTCTGCGCAGAGCATAAGCCGGCCTTTTGGTCTTCTTGCCTAGGTACTGACTGTATGTATGTATGTAGGCTTGTTTCGGAGGATCTTCGTCTTATTTTAACATCGACGTGTACTGTGCAGTGCTCGGCTCCTCATACATTCTCATAAGATGTGGTGGGTTGGGGTGTTATGCTCCACAAATATCTTCATATCCCTCCCCGTCTCTCCCGTACACATTACGCAAGCTTGTTCACAGAACGCTGCACCTCTTGTATTGCACTGTGCATCCATCCATGGGTCCAATTTCAAGATAGACGGTCTTTTCCAGTTGTATCACGTCTCTCTTCTTCCAGTCATTGATACAGTTTTCGTCTGATCTTTCTATTTTCTCTTTCACGACCTCCTTCCTTCTCGGAGATCTTTCATGCGACGCAACGCTTTTAGATCCCAGCGAAGATCAAGACATCATACATAGTCGGCACTGCCTTGTGGACAGGACACTGGCGGGCTCAAGAGCTTTGGTAAAGTGTCCTCGACTACCGTCTCTTCACAGTGGTTTCAAGACCATTTGGCCTTGTTTTCCGACCTGTCCGACTTCGAATTGCCTGTATTTCTTATAGTATATTATTTGGGTTTGGAGAGTTGTTGTGTACTCATTACTGCACAACGACAGAATCACAAGGCAAAGAAAAGGCAAGATGACAGCTGCTATGTCTTCCCCGGCGAGGTCGCCTTATATGGCGGCGATCTTGGTTTTGCTCTTGGTCTGGTCGATATGGTATCTGGAAGTACCGGGGCAAGTGAGCACAGCGGTTCAGGCACATAAAGGTTCCACCGGAGAAGCCAAAGCACCTACAGAAGGATCGGTTACAGTGACATCAACAGAGGCCAATTCCGACCGTCCGCTCATTCTATACGCATACTCGGAAACCGAGTCGGCGAGAGCCAACCTCCAGTTCTTCATCAAGCATGGACTCCATGCGGCAGCCGACTTCGTCTTCATCATGAATGGCCAGACGGACGCCATGAAGCTGCTTCCCGAGGCAGCCAACATTCGCTATATACAGCGACCAAACGACTGTTATGATCTCGGCGCGTACGCCGAGGTGTTGACGGGCAATGACTTGTACAAGGGCTACACGAGATATGTCATGTTGAATGCCAGTATCCGAGGGCCATTTCTGCCTTACTGGGCTGAGAGCTGCTGGAGCGATATGTACCTACGGAAGGTGACCGATCAAATAAAGGTACGTACAGAAGTCGCATCTCTCACCTCACTCTGCAAAGTAGTCGCTAATTGGGCAATGAACAGCTCGTTGGCATGACCGCTAATTGCTGGCCTCAATTCCACGTCCAGTCCATGATCTGGGCCACCGACCGCACGGGCATGGAACTCCTATTGTTCCCACCCAAAGCCATCACGGACAAACTAAACGACAACTTCAACGAACTGCAAGCCAAGATTAGCGGCACCCCGCTAGATGCAAGCAAAGGTGACGATTCCGACGCCACGCACGAAGACCTTCTCCCTCCAGGCATCAACAGCTGTTTCCACACTTGGTCAAGCGCTGTTCACGCCGAGATTGGCGCATCGGCTATTATTGAGGCGGCAGGCTACAAGCTTGATGTTATGATGAGTTTGTATCACAAGAGCGCCAACTATGAGCAGGAATGTGATAGTACTAAGAATGGGGATGTTTTGTGGAATAAGAAGTACGAGGGTACTAATGTACATCCTTATGAGACGATCTTTTTGAAGAGCAATCGGGATATCGATCCTGTTGGCTTGAAGAAGTTGACTGAGTGGACCGATGGAAGTGGTTATAGCAGTTATGATTTCTGCAGGGCCTGAGACGCCCATTTCCTTTTATCAAAGGGAAATTTTTGCAGCATTATTTTGGAGAGCGTTGGCGTTTGGGGCCTTTTGAGACGGAGTTGGGAAGGGAAAGGCCGGGCCAGAGCCAAGACTGGTTTAGATATCTAGACGGATAGATCTTGCAATTGGAAATACCATGGATAAAGTGAATGTGATGTTTTTCTCCATTCACTTTACTTTATAAAATCAAAAATCAAACTTACGCTTTTGCGCTGCATCGTAGCTCCCTCCTGACAAAGTTAAGAGGCAGTGAACTTCACTGATAACGAGTCGCCGAGTAAGCTCCTCGCTTCTTACATGGCTCTTAAGATCCAACTGCGCATCGGGGGAAAATATTTATGTAAAGAATTTCGTAGTAGTATGTTGTGGAGCAGTAACATATATGGCAATTCGTTGTATTGTGCAACTGTTACTGTAGTAGAAAGAGGGACGAGGGGAGGGTTATTTGTAGTGGCTAAGCGAGGGTAAACATGCCGAACATAGTCACATGACTATCATCTTCAACAGTACATATATAGGTATATATCTTTTATTTTTCTTTTCGATATTACAGATTGAATCTTGTCCGCTGCTTCTCCATATGGGCTTTCCACTCCCACTGCACGGCATCTTCACCCTCACTCCCAGCTCTTCCAATTCCCTTATCCGCTCTTCTCAACTTCAAAGTGAATCTGGGTCCCAACTCTTGTAAACCGGCTCGGATTCCCTCCACGCCTTCAACAATATTTCCATCGGGCCCAACAACACTCTTCTCAGTTTCTCTCTTTTCACGAAAAACGTAGCGATGTCTTCGCACAAAAAGGTAGTCACGCTGGTTGTGTATTGTTATAACTTGTCTCCCTTGTAACTCTGGCTTCTGGGGAAATAGCGTTAGGAACAACCGAGCCGTGAGGAGACCTAGTGGTGTTCGAAAATTGTTGAGGATCAGTTCTGGGTAATGATTTGTTGGATTCCCATGTCCAGGTAGTTTCTTCCCATCAACCCAATTTGCAATTGAAAAATGGCAGGTTGGTCCAGAGGGCAGATGCACAATTGTAAGGCCAGTAGGCTTTTTCTGATCCTCCTTCAACAGGACTACAGAGGTGTAGTTGCGATTTGTAGCAAATTTCGAGATTTCTCGCAGAGAAAACTTGTGGCCGTAGCGGTGGGCTGAGCGTGGGATGTATGTGCTGTTAGGGAAAAGAGTGCAAAGGAGATGCGCTTCTGCATGGAGGGTTGAGTTTATAGAGGTGGTGATTAAGATTTTAGGAGCTGGTGGGGGTTCGTCCGAGAACAGGGTTGGGAATTTGAGTGAGAGTGACTCAGGCGTAAGGTCGAGGTTTGTGCTGGTTGTAGAGGGTGCATTAGATGGTGCATTAGAGGGTGCTCTTTGTCGTCTTTTCGAGGATTTGCCGTCTTCGTCTTCCTCAGAATCTGAACCTGATTCATCAGAGTCCAGCATGCTGTCTGCATCGTCGTCCTGTGCTTCCTCATCTCTATCTTCTTTGAGAGTTGAGTTCTCTGCCGCTTCTGCTGCTTCCATGCGCCTCCTCTTCAACACCTCGACATCCACACTGGCATTGAGATCATCGCCATCCACATCGTCCCAGATACGCTTCCTGTCAATTGTATGTGGTATATTCCTTGCCAATCGTTCTCTCTTTAGTTCTGGATCCCGGTCTTCTTCTCGTTTGCGCTTGAATCGTTCATCTCGGCGCAGACTGTCGCGAGCCTTTTTCTGTTTTACGTGCAAATCCTTCCTCCTGAACTTATTCTCTGTTTTGAATGGTAATGAAGCCTTGGCAGAGGGCTTGATTTTTTTGGAACCCATTGTATGTTGTTGCGGGGTAAATTGAGAGGTTGTAGATTTTGTCTCGAGGATCTTCGTAGAGGCGGCTATAAAATAATTTTGGTCGAATTCGGATAAACCATTCCTCCGAACAAGGCTGGCGGGGCCTTGTTGCTTTTTTGGTGGAAGAGTCACATCAACATTGACCTCACGAAACAAGTAACGCCTTCAGCCTATTTCAACGTGCAAGTCTGGTTGAGTGACTCAGAACTCAATTGGATGAGTGTTAGTTGAATGCGCTCCCTCTGCAACTTCGCACGAACCGCTGGCCGACGTACAAGTAACATCCCACAATTTCGAGGCTTCACAAGTACCACACAAAACAACAAATTCCAGATCCAAAGGTCGTCCAAGTTACCACCGCCCAAGATGACTACCGCAACAACGCTCAAGGGCCAGCCCCTTGATCGCCCAGCTCTCGATTCCATGCTACGACGGCGCATGTTCTATACGCCTTCGTTCGAAATTTATGGTGGTATTGCTGGTCTTTACGATTATGGACCACCAGGTTGTTCTTTACAGTCAAACGTTGTGGACCTGTGGCGCAAACACTTCATCTTGGAGGAAGATATGCTCGAAGTTGACTGTACCGCATTAACACCTCATGAGGTTCTGAAGACGAGTGGTCACGTCGACAAGTTCGCCGATTGGATGTGCAAGGACCCAAAGAATGGCGAGATTATAAGAGCGGATCATTTCGTAGAGGAGGTTCTGGAGGCAAGACTCAAGGGCGATAAGGAGGCACGGGGTGTCAAGATTGAGGAAAAGGAAGAGGACCCGAAGAAGAAGAAGCGGAAGGTCAAGGGTACAGAAGCTGTCAAGCTGGATGATGCAGTTGTGCAGGAGTATGAGGAAATCCTAGCCAAGGTGAGAGCATTTTGGGTAGTTAAGAATTTTAAAACTAACAGTCTTAGATTGACAACTACAATGGCGAGGAGCTCGGTGAACTCATTAAGAAGTATGAACTCAAGAACCCCAATACTGGTGTCGAGCCATTGCCTCCTGTTGCCTTCAACCTTATGTTCCAGACCAGCATCGGCCCAAGCAGCAATACCCCAGGCTATCTACGGCCAGAAACTGCACAGGGCCAGTTCCTTAATTTCGCAAAGCTGCTTGATTTCAACCAACAAGGCATGCCCTTTGCATCCGCATCTATTGGTAAATCTTTTAGAAACGAGATCTCCCCTCGTGCTGGTCTCCTGCGGGTTCGCGAATTCTTGATGGCCGAGATCGAACATTACGTTGATCCTGCAGGTGGCAAGAAACACGCCCGTTTTGACGAAGTCAAGGACGTCGAGTTAGTCTTGCTAAATCGCCACACTCAACTTGCCGGCAAGACAGACGTTGAAAAGGTTGCAATTGGTAAAGCTGTTGCGGATGGTACTGTTGACAATGAGACTCTTGGTTATTTCCTGGCACGCATTCAACTTTTCTTGAAGAAGATTGGTATTGATCAGTCTAAACTCAGATTCAGACAACACATGGCAAACGAGATGGCACATTATGCTGCTGATTGCTGGGACGCCGAATTGCTAACTAGTAACGGCTGGGTCGAGTGTGTTGGTTGTGCCGATAGAAGCGCATACGATCTCACAGTGCATGCAAAGAAGACTGGTGCACCATTGGTCGTTCGACAGAGACTGGAGAAGCCCATTAGCATTGAGGAATGGCAAATTGACCTCGACAAGAAGAAGTTTGGTCCATTTTTCAAGAAGGATGGTAAGACAGTGGAGGCCGCCATTGAGGCTCTTCCACAATCTTCCCGCGAGGCATTTGCAGAAGACCTGAAGAAGGATGGCAAGATCACGATCGACGTCGAAGGTGTTGGCAATGGCAAGGTTGAGATCAGCAAGGATCTCATCGTCATTGAGCGACGAACTCGGACCGAAAATACGAGGGAATTTACACCAAATGTCATCGAGCCATCATTCGGTATTGGCAGAATCCTGTACTCCCTAATGGAGCACAGCTACTGGACCCGTGGTAGTGACGGTGGCGACGAAGCACGTGGTGTAAGTTTGTAGCTCCCCAGATGTTCCTCACTTGTTAACTTGCTAGGTTCTCTCTTTCCCACCTATCGTAGCACCCACAAAAGTCCTGCTTGTTCCGCTCTCTGGTCACGAGAGCTTCAAGCCGCTTTTAGTGAAGTTGTCGCAGAAGCTTCGTTCCATGGGTGTCTCCAGCCGTGTCGATGACTCTTCGGCATCAATCGGCAAACGCTACAGCCGAAACGATGAACTCGGTACTCCTCTTGGTGTCACTGTTGATTTCCAGAGTGTCCAAGACAGCACCTTCACGCTGAGAGATAGAGATTCTACGAAGCAGGTCCGTGCAGATGAACCAACTATACTGACCGCGATCAAGTCTTTGGTAGATGGATCGAAGGTCTGGGCCGATATCGAGAAGGAGTTGCCTGCTTTTGAGGGCCAGGAGGCTGAGATTCCGATTCGCTAATAAGAGGCATTACTGTCTAGGGATAGGACGTTCTCAATCTGGTGGCATACTTGAGTGTATCTGGTCCTAACTTCGAAGGATGAAAGGCTTTGTAGAGCTACATCCACTGTTGACAAGCTGTAGACTGAAATTTACCATAAAAGTGTTGCCCCAAACCGTGTTCTTAATACTTTGCTGTCTTACGTTGCCCCACCGCTGTGCTACCTGAAAGGTCTCTGTTGGTGGCTCTCCCTATGGACCGTGTGTTAAACCGGTGAACCTTGCTTGACACGAGGACGGCTTCTCTCATCGCTGGGCAGGAACGCGTCGCTATTGTGATAGTCATCAGTCCGTCCTGCCTGTAGTGGACCAATATGTCAGCGATATGAGAAGTCTGGTCGGGGTGTTGTGAGTGCTAAGGAAAAGACCAGTCGCAGGCTTGTGTCTCTCACAAAGCAGCGACAATGGAAGGCAGCAGCAGGGCTTCTAGAATATGCAGAAAGAAGAGTGGTGCAATGGCCCCTCAAATTCCCGAAGATTTGCTTGGATTGGAAGGGCAAAGCCAACCAGTGAGAGAATGCACGACAAGAAACATTTCATACCTTCTGCGACGGGATCTCCTGAATCAGAAACATCAGGGTCAAATTGGGGGGGTTGGTTTGCAGTTTCAAGCTCACCGCATGGATTCTATAGGGTGAAGCTTCTACGGGGCTTCTTCCTGCCGCACGGTTGGTTACCGTACAGAAGAATTCCGAGTGTTCACTAGGTACGACTGTTCTTCTTCCTCTTCTTCTTCTTCTGCTTCTTCTTGACGCCGCAGCACTGCTTGCAGAGGCCGACCAGCTCGGCCTGTGCCATCTTGTGCAAACGCAGTCTTGCCACTCGCCAGCTAGACTGAAGACTTGACGTTCGAGTCTCGAATAGGAGCCGGCGTGGCTCTTCGGAAGCACCAATCCTGAAACAAGCAGGGCAGGCAGAGGGTGGCATTGATTCACTGCGACGCTTTTGCACCAGATACATGAAGATGCCCGACTACCGCGTGCACTGTCTTAGAGTCTAAGATGGTGGATAACCCAAGCCATACTATTATGTGCGCGGTACGAAGGTACAGACATGTCTTTACGTTTGCAATTTGGAATGTTGCATGGCATGGCTGCGAACGGCCCACGATCCTGTACGGTATGTAGATGCAGCCCACTCGTTCAAGTGCAAGTGCAAGTGTCCATCCACATCCATATCCACCACAAAGCCTATTCCAGGCTCTGCATTCCCCGTGGAAACTCTGCTCGGCGTCACGTTGCTCGTCTGGATTCTCTGGGTGATTGAGGCAGCTGCCGCAGCATCTGCAGTCCATATTGGCCTGCACGATCGACGAGCACCTGCTCCTGGACAGTAGAAAGCAAGCAAAAAGAAATAAATGTCCGTTGCCCTTGTCCTTGCGACCCAAACAGGCTCGACAGGCTCACAGGCTGTGACTCCGCGATCCCTAACCGTCGTCGTCCTCCTCCTCCTCCTCCTCCTCCTCCTCCTCCCCTTCCCCTCCCCCCTCGTCAACCTTCACGCCCCCCCTGAACGCCATTAAGCCATTTATTAGCACACCGCTAGTGGGCGCTTCCCGCTTTTGTGTGTCTAAGCGGGCATCGCAACATCAACCTCGACTTCACCACGCTCACGCTCAGCTCTACCTGATCATAACCCCACGCACAACGCCTGCACTGCACACATTCGCCTACCGCCTGTCTGCCGTGCAATACTAATGAAGCACTGAGGTGTTGTCGATATCTGCATCGACGATCCTGCACGCGGGCGATAAGGCGGGCGGGAGTTCGGTCGAGGCTCCAGCGAAGCGTTCCCTTGTAATACCTCTCGAGTCCCCCCATCGCCGGCGACAACCATCATAATTGCCTCCCCCAGGTAGACAGCCTCGATTGTCGGCTGCTCGGTGTCGAGCACGCTGAGCACGAACGCATGCTGATCGTGGCAACAGTACATACCGTACATACCGTACCAGACACACATACAAACAGACCACATTATTTCATTTACGATACCCCGCAGCAACTTGACGGCGTCTTAGGAGGCACTCTCGTGAAGCTTTCACTAGTCTCGCATACTCGGTTCTCTACATCTTGGCCAACATGGCTTCACAAAACAGGTACGTGGGAGTTTCGATGGTTCTGCACAGATCGCGACTTGTTACGCTTCTTAAACACAAGCGCTCCACAATGCGAACTTCGTCGGCCTCGCCTGTCAATATTGGTCGGTCATCAGTCACGGCCACGCTAAGGCGGTCTGCATATCGTCTGCCAGTTGGCAAATACATCAATTGCCAATTCACACGCATTTTCTTCATTTACTGGTCGCTGATTTTTTGTTTTTTTGGTGCAGCATCTACACTCCGGGGCAGTTCATGAACCCTGGCCCTGCACCACGTCCTCCCACCGATCAACGACCTCGACTTAACCTTGTACCATCTACGACCAATCTCCCAGGAAACATGTCCCAAATGAGCATCAACTCCCCCATCACCCGAACCGCAACATCTACATACACCGGATCGACCGTCGCCCTGCCCCTGGCCCGTCAACAAACCAACTTTGATGGTCAAGGGGGGGTCGCTGTCATCAAAGAAGGCTGGGCGTCTGTCAAGGAGGGCAAGACGTTCCTCAGCGCTTGGAAACAGAAATGGCTCATACTCCGGAAAGAGGCACTCGACTTCCACAAGACAGAGGGCGGTAAGATCTCATATCAGATCGTTCTTAAGGATGTAATTGGCGTGTCCCGCGTCGAGGCAGCAGGCACCATTTTCGAGATAAAGCGAGCTCTCAACGGCACTTCTACAAACCCCGGAGACGAAGATGGCAACTCTAGGACACTCCAAATCCGAGTGAAGTCTGATGACGATCTCTACCAATGGATCGACTTCATTTATGCACGCTGTCCTGGCATGGGCGGTGTGAGTAACCCAACCAACTTCAGTCATTCTGTCCATGTCGGATTTGACCCGCAAACTGGAAACTTTGTTGGCTTGCCAGATGAGTGGTCAAAATTGCTCAATTCGTCTGCCATCACAAAGGAAGACTATGAGCGCAACCCCCAAGCCGTGTTCGAGGTCCTAGAGTTCTACTCGGACATTACCAAGCGTGCAAACAACCCAACCGAATACCCAAGCCTGACACCGACCCCTCCGGCAGTTGGTGGGCAGAATCAATTGAAGCAGCTTGGTTATGCTAATGGAGGTGTTGGAACTTCGATTGCACCCCCAAGGCCAGGTCAGAATAACCAGCGCCAACCCAGCTCTGGTGGCCCTCAAGGTCCCCCGTCTGGCTACAGTGGATTGGAGAAGTTACGTCGTGTTGATCAACAGGAGGCGGACCAGCAACGTTCCCAGATGCAGCAGATGGCCTCCAATTATGTCAATCCTCAGGCACGCGACGACCCGCGTCAGAAACAGCTCGACGCCCAAGCACAACGTGATCGAGAGATGGAGGAGCAAAACCGACGCGACATGGAGGAATATAACGCATCAATCCCCCAGACTCGTACTCCTATTGCCAAGCAGGAGGTCGGTGGTGGTGGGTACTCTGCAGGCGCTCCCGCCGATCGTTTCAACCCATCCAGAGCAGCACCACCCGCACCAGGTGCTCGGCAACAACCACAAGCAGCCGCACCGCTTCGGGTTCAACGCCAGGCACCTTCTGCACCTACTCCATCCAACGGGCAGCGTCCTCCTATGGGCCAACAGCAAAGCTCATCTTCTTCCCCTCGTTCCCAGAACGGTTCTCCACCGAATGGTCAGCGTGCCCCAGAGCCACGCTACCAAAACGGGACAGGCGGCTCTCAGTCACAGCAACAACGGGCTCCAGCAAATGGACAACAGCCACCTTCTAGACTCCCCGCACCTGTCACTCCAATCAAGCCTCTCAATGTTGCGTCTAAACAGCCAACTGGCGCTCCTGGAACTAACGGCATTCAACAGAATGATGCGGTGAAGGCCGCTGAGGCTGCTCTGACTGCCAAGCCCCCAGCGGCCGAGAGACAGAAGGATGTTCGCATGTCTACGATGTCTGAGAGTGAGGTCATGCAAAGACTGAAAGAGGCTGTTTCTAAGGATGATCCTAACATGTCCTACTCCAAGCAGAAGAAAATCGGACAAGGTGCCTCTGGGTCTGTTTACGTTGCCAAGATTAAGGAGAACCCATTGTCTCCAATTGCAAGAGAAGTTGTGCGCCAGCAAGGTAGCAAGGCCCAAGTTGCTATCAAGCAGATGGACCTGGCTCACCAACCAAGGAAGGAGTTAATTGTTAATGAAATTATGGTCATGAAAGACAGCAGGCACCGAAACATCGTCAATTTCTTGGATGCCTTCTTGAGAAACAACTTCAGTGAACTGTGGGTGGTGATGGAATACATGGAGGGAGGTGCTTTGACTGATGTCATTGACAACAATCCAAACATCACAGAAGATCAGATCTCGACTATTTGTCTCGAGGTACGTTAATGCATTCGCAGGTAATGAATTAACTAACATCTTCATAGACATGCCGAGGTCTCGAGCATCTGCACCAACAGAGCATCATTCATCGCGACATCAAGAGTGATAATGTTCTCCTCGATGCTCGTGGAAACGTCAAGATTAGTGAGTTCTTTGTTCCGATCTAATCTTACCAATGCTAATGTATGAAAGCCGATTTTGGTTTCTGCGCTAAGCTCACCGAGTCCAAGTCCAAGCGTGCCACTATGGTCGGTACGCCATACTGGATGGCGCCTGAGGTTGTCAAGCAGAAGGAGTACGGTCCCAAGGTCGATATCTGGTCCCTCGGTATCATGGCCATTGAGATGATTGAGTCCGAGCCACCCTACCTGAATGAAGAACCTCTCAAGGCACTCTACCTCATTGCCACCAACGGTACCCCACGCCTAAAGAAGCCAGAAAAACTAAGCAAGGAATTGAAGGCATTCCTCTCCGTCTGTCTCTGCGTTGACATCCGAAGCAGAGCCTCTGCCAATGAGCTTCTGCAACATGACTTCCTCAAGCACGGATGCACTACTGCAAGCTTGGCTGATCTCTTAGCGTTCCGCAAGGTTGCTAAATAAGTGCATTAAAGGACCTTATGAGTGCAAGGAGTTGGTAACGATAATTTTCACGACAATAACACTTACAAGGTCTTGTGGAAGAATGGGGAGGGAGTCTGGGTTTCGTTCCTTTTTTCATTCTTGGCCGGATTCATGCATATCTTCATACCGGTTGCACATACATCAATCGACAGGAGTGCTTCGGCGTTTGGGAACGGCCCTTTACATTTGTTTTCTGTGCTCAGGATCGCTAGACTGGCAGCGCAGGAATTTTCGATCTGGATTACAAATGGGTGGCTATTCGATGATCAACTAGATCAGCTCTAAAGAGGGCAAATACTATTACGGTGGACGATATGGTAGAGATCCGTATTTTGCGTTGTTCAGTCTTTTTCATGTATGCGGAGCGTTGTTTATAGTCCTCACTCGACATAGGTCGTAAAGGCCAGGGACATTACTTACAGGCGAAAAGCGGATCGCGAGATAGAGCAATTGCAAGAATCAAAGATCAGAAAATTCCCCTTAAAACATAAGAAAGTTATTGCTGTCGGTCCATTAGCCCACTGTTGTCCTTAACAGTGCTTTTATCTGCGTTAATAGCTTAGTAGAGCTTGCCTAGTTAGCATTACTCACTCCGTAAATTTAGGACTAGATAAAGGGCCAAGGAGACCCGAGCAGAGGGAATAACAGAGTGGTTTAGGTTTTGAAAGTCCTAGTTATAAAATTAAAATTATAAAGTGATATCCTAGAATCTAAGATAGTAAGGTAGTGTAGAGACTATAAATAAACCAGCTCTATTACTAGTTATTATAATCTAAGAAGTTATAGAGATAAACTAGTAGCTCTATAATATAACCTTTTATAACTCTCTAAGCTACTAGAGTAGCTTAGAGAAAAGAGAGTAAAAGAGAGAAAGAAGAATCTATAAAAAGTAGACTCTAAGAAGTAGATACTCTCTATAAGACTCTTAGAACTATTATAGAGTTAGTTTTCTATAGTAAGATTTAGTAAGGAGTATAGATAAGATATAGTCTTAAGTATTAGTATCCTCTCTTTTTATTCTTAACCCTTTTCTTTCTTTAGAGGTTTTTTTCTTAGTTCTTGTAGTTGGAAATCTCTTAGGAACTAAAATAGATATGTAAGAAAGAAAGAGAGAGAGAGAGGAGGTAATAATAGTGGGTTTTATCTGTTCTTTACTTCTTCTTAAAGAGTATACCTCCTAGTCTTTCTTATACTCTACTACCCTCCTATTAGACCTAATAGAAGCTAAGCTAACCCCCTAAAAGTCTCTATAGTAAAGCCTCACACTACTAACTAACTAACTAACCAACTAAACAAAAACTCTACCTATCCTCCTCTCTCTCTCTCTCTTTCTCTTTATCCCTCTACGGGACCTCCGTCTCTTCCACCTACGGTCTTCTGTAGTACTGTACAGACCTAACCTAGGTTTAATATTCATAGCTTACAGGTTTCTTTCTTTCTTTGTTTGGATTATTCAATCTAAAAGTTATGTTAGTGATTAATCGGCACGAGCAATGAAATAAGCGAGGAGAAAGATACAAGAAGGAAAGAGTAATGGATATAGGTTAATATAGCTACGGATACTCACTTAGTAAAGTGCCTGCGTACCCGCATACAACGGGAGAAGAAATGTTCATCGCACGTACTTATATACCTTTATACCTTTCGTGTTGTTTACTACTCTTGGTCTTGATCCTAATCTTAGCCATGTGATGGTGGTATATACCATGATCTCGGTCACCCAGGCCATCTCGTTTGCTTGAAAGAATAGAAAGAAAAACCAGTGGTTGCTACCTTTCCACAAGGGTTACTCATCACTGCATTTGCTGTCTGACCAGCATTGTTCCATGGAAATGAAAGTGAACAAAGAAGTTCCATTCGATTTCGAACTGACATTGATTTGTATTGGTATTTGCCAGGACCTGGCCGGCCCCTAAACCCCTGTAAACGCCAAACTGTCCTGACAATATGATAGCTAGAAAATAACTCCTCTGATGTGTATCTGTTGGCCTGTCTCCAATGCAAAGAGGGGTAGTAGTGGTATAAGAAAGAAGAGAGAGTAAAGGGAGAAAGAAAAATCGCTAGAAGTACAAACAAGTCGACAAAGTTGGGCCCTGGCTAGTGTCGTGTCAGCTTGAGAGCTCCAATAGATTCTTCTTCTCTTTCTGATGCCCTGATAATTTGGACTTGATCTCCCCTTCACCAGTATCGCCCACACATCTCTCTCGCAGTAACTTCATGGGCATGATCATGCTCATCTCTGGGCAGTACTTGAAGATCTTGCTTCTTTGCGCCGGGTCCTTCCATACGCCGTCCGCGAGGTCTTCGCCTCCGTTCCGCGCATGGTATCCCATTGGCTTCTCGTGCCAAACGTCCTCCACGGAGAAATAATGTTCTTCTTCGGCGTTGGCCACTATGGCGCCGGGAAGCACCGTTATACGTTTCCCAAACCATTCATCTTCTGGGTCGGTATTGTTGTACCGTGATTGGAACCCAAGAATTCTTTTAACTGCTGAAATTCGTCGGAATGAGAGGCCCCCATTACCTGCGAAACGGTCTGTCTCAGATCTGCATTGCATTAGCGTATAAATCCTGGAACTGCAGCGTGTTCGAAAAACTCACCTTGGAGCTCCAGCCCAGCTGTAATGTAGCCAGTCATTCAGACTATCCTTGGAATTGGCGCACATAATGCTATCCGACTCATACTTGAGCAACCATTCCACGCCTGGCAAGAAATTTTCATAAAACCGGATATCCGTCAAGGTCCTGAAGACATCTTCCTTGCTATCAATCGACCACGGCTGTGGCAGAACCAACAAATCCAGCTTCCCGTTTGCAATCTGATATTGAGTGGCAAAGCTGCGTTGAACGCTCAACACACTCTTGTTCGTCCCGATAAACAGAAATCGCCAGTCCGGAGGTACAACCGAGATCATGTGTAGGATCTGCGGCACAAGATGTGGAATTGGTCTTCCTTCGATGAGGAGGGCTACCTTCGAGGCGTTGAACTGCTCGCGCGGATCGTGGTTCGGATACCAGTCAACCTTGATGGAGGGGATATGTTCCGTCACATCCTCCACTGTGTCTTTTGCATACGCTTTGATGGTCGGCTTGTATGTAGGCAGCAGAGATGCGATGGTCCACCTATTTTGACGTCAATATCTCCCAAGCCTCCCCAAAGTCGTATTGCAGCGTGCAGCGCGGATAAAATACTCACGTTAATATTAGAGAGACGGCTATCAGGATTCTCGACTTGTTGATAACGAGCAATGCGCCCATGGAGCTGGGTGCGACATGTGGCGTAGACATGTTGCTCTGGGTCCGTGGACTGGAAATCCGCCCTCGTTCACACAACACTTAGTACTCGACGGAAGAGCCCTTCACTGCGACAATAATACTGAATCAAAAGAAAGACGAAGTGAAGTCCAAGATAGTTTTCCAGCAAGCGAGTCCGAAGGTCCGTCCTATCTCTTGGACGGTCGGTGCATGACGGAGACGGTTGAAACCAAGGAACTACTACACTGTAGACTCGCAGTGGCAGATGCGGGTCAGCGTGCAGAGAAGGATGAAGGACGAAGTCAATCTGTGGTTTCGGTATGCGGAGAGAGCGAGAGAGAGAGGGAGGGAGGGATTGCACTGTCATGAACAAAGTATGCAGGACAGATTCCTCGGCGCGCTGGCGAGTGGTGGTGGGTGGTGGTTGTGAGTGGTGGGCGAAATGGAAGAAGCAATGGAAGCCATGGAAAGAAAGATTCGACCTTCGTCGCAGGTAAACTCGAACACGGTCGGTACGGAAGTACGGTAAGCGACAAAGCCAGCCGAGTCTGACGATCCCGGCCCCTGTACTGTCGTATTCCGTACTTCCAGGGCGCCCTGGTGGATGGGAGGACACTTACGAAAGCTTGGGTTGTTGGCGGCGGGGCTGAATACTGTAAGGGATTAAGGGATCAAGGGATCAAGGGAAGGGATCAAGGGAAGGGATCAAGGGATGGGATGCACGCACGCGCATCGGTGCATGCATGCGTGCGACGACAGCACGTAAAGCAGCGAACGGCCCTCGCTGGATAGACTTTGCCTGCGTAACACGGCGTCGTGTACTGTATACATGTCGACACAACTTTACGAAGTTCAAGGTTTGCCAGGAGCCGCATTTACAGCAGCGTGAGTGAGCCATGACTAGCTCCTGTAATAAGGACGACGAGGAGGCTGCGGTACACTGACTGCACTTTTGCTTTCACCCCTGCATCAGCATCATGATTACGAAGTATCGGCACACAGTCAGGTCGTTCGTTCGGTCCATCCTTAGTCCTTGCTATCAGTATGCTACCAGTCGAGCCAGTCTATTTTACGACGAGTCCCATGGCGCGAGGGACTCCTGCACGAACTCCTGCAGTGTTGCTTCTGAAGGCAGCGAGGACCTACCCCTATATTCAATATATCAAGTCTGAACCCGGCGATGCCGCTACACGACAAGTAAGGATAGGACATGCTTTGGAATGGAATGAGCTGGGGATTGGACAAGCCCTGGAGGCAGGGCGCGAGGTGGCTGCGAGAGTATCGTGTAAACCTCTAGCGCAATGATAGCCTCTCTCCCTTTGTTTCCGTGGTCCTCTTGAGACTATCGATTCGGTGGCTTGAGTTGAGTATTGGTTGCATGCTTGCCAAGAATCGTCAATCTTTCGAGATGCCTTTCTCTCTACTGAGCAGTTCTGCGGCCAGCAGATCTGGAGAGGACGGGCACTCACTCGATTGACAAGCTCTCTCCGTGTGCTCTGCTTTGGCCATGAATTTGTCCGCCAATAATTCGTCTACGAGGAACATATGGCTCGTTGCTATACTGGCCTTGGTGATGATGCTGACCCTGTTGAAAGGGACTTATGTATGTCTGGCCAACAAGTATCTCTCACTCTTCTCATTCTAATGACAAGAAGCATGAAAGCGCTCAAGTGAATCCCGTTCCACTCCCCGGAGCAGGCGCTGGAGTTGGGGCTCCAGTTGGGGCCGGAGCTGGTGTTGGAGCTGGTGGTGGTGGAGGTAAACTCATCAATGCGGAGACCTTGCTGGATACCATGCCTGAAGATAATATATTCAACGATGATACAAGCCAGAGCAGCCCTCCCAAATCCCCATCGGGAGCGTACCAAGATGAATTATACTCCCCATCAATTGACGCCGCATTACCTTATGCCGACGACCATTTCCCAGTGATACCCAGCCCAGCACCATCACCATCACCGTCATCAACACCCACATCCCTAGACAACTACCGCAGCAAAGCAGACAAACCACTAATAACATACGTCTACACGGAATCCGAGTTCGGACGAGAGAACCTCCAATTCTTCATAACCCACGGTCTGCACGACGCCGCCGATTTCGTCTTCATCTTGAATGGAGAAACCAACGTATCCACCACCATCATCCCCGAGGAGGAGAACATCAAAATTGTCCAGAGGAACAACACTTGTTTTGACCTCGGTTCTCACGCTGAAGTATTGATGGCTGAACAGCCTGGAGGGAAAGCCCTGAAGGATATGTACAAGTACTTTATCCTGATGAATGCTTCCATCAGAGGACCCTTCATGCCGACGTGGAGTAAAGATTGCTGGACGGATGCATATTTGAGGAAGTTGACGGACAAAGTAAAGGTATGCGTAATCCCAATACCATACTTCTCATCACTTGAACAAGAAGCAACAAGAAAAACTAACAAATATGGTGGGGGGAACAGCTCGTAGGCTCAACCCTAAACTGCCAAAGCAACCACGCCCTCTCACACGTCCAATCCATGATCTGGGCAACAGACACCATAGGACTCTCCCACATCCTCGCAGACATAGCAGAATGCTTCACGATAATCACCGACGCCATGCAAGCCGAGATCCACGCGACGCCGAACCTGCGCAAGCTAGGCTACGAGATCGACGTCATGATGACCAGCTACTCAAGTGAGAAGAACCACTCCTTCATCGACAAGCATTGTGATGGCTACGACGACATGTTGTATCCGGGTCGCTATTTCGGCGCCAATGTGCACCCGTTTGAGTTGATTTTTATCAAGACTCAGAGGGCTATTGATGATACGCTGAGGGATCGAATGACGGAGTGGGTGGATGGGAGTGGGTATAGCAGTTATGATGTTTGTAAGTTGGGGAGCTGAGGTGTGTTGTGTTGTGTGGTGTGATGGGGTTTGGTTGGTGAAGTTTGTGGGTTTGATGGAGTTCGAGGGAGTTGGGGAGTTGGAAAAGGGGCTTAAGCGAGCATCTTGTTAGAGGTCACTTGCCACCTACCTAGGTACTTTCGTACTTTCGTACTTTTCAACATAAGATCGGGAGTCTCGGAAACTCTGTAACCTACCTAATCATATAATTGTATATATCATGACCCGTTTTTATAAAAATGTATTCGTGTACTACTTTCTTGGTCTTACCTACCTCGTAACAAAAATATCTGATCGCCTACACCCCGCTATCGCACCAAGTGTTTCAATCGCCCCATGCCCCAAACCCCCTCTGGTCATCAACGGTCAACCACGTTCGATCCGCGTGTCTCAAAGTCATCCCATTGAAAGATGTACTGTAGAGAAATCCATACGTTTCTAGGTAGTGTTTAAAAATAGGATTTACTACTGATTTGACAGCTTGTGCATCCTGGAAGTCTACTTATCAATCCCATACCGTTTTTATGAACACCATAATCTACTCGTCATATACCATCCATTATGCACGCCCAAACTCCATCCAAAGCAAAAGCCCAGACCCAATCCCCGCATCTAATGACCCGTAGGTGTATCCTCAATATGTTCAACCGAACAAAGCTTGTACTCCGGACACCACTCGTCAAGAGACAAGATGCCCTCTCCTATCCATCTGTGCACTTGGTGCACTCCCAACGGGTGTGGATAATCAATTGTCTCCACACTGAATGTACGTGCAACTTCCATTGAAGGGAGATTAATAGCGCCCTCCTCTTGGGGCTCGATTCCTTCCTCTCTTTCGCGTTGTTGGAGGATTATCATGCTATATGCATCCACCAAGATTAGTAAATTGTATAAGGGAGGGGGGATGGTGCACGAACCGGTTGTAGAACCACTGATCCTCGAAGCGATCATTCGCCTGCAGAAGCTTCATATCTGGTTTCCAAGTCCATTCATCAAGAACTCTCAATGTGCTATTTCTTTTCCGCAGACTTAAGCCTCCGTTGAAGCCAGTTCCCAGATCACCACGGATAGGCGCGCCTACAAAGTCGTATGGGAAGAAATCATCGACGCTGCGGGCCGCGTTTGCACAAAGCATGCTGTCGCTTTGAAACAAGAGGATGTGTTCCACTGGTGCAAGACTTTCCCACAACCATCTCTGCGTCATGAAGGCATTCACGCTGTCCGAGTTTGTAAAAAGGACAGTCTGCGGTAGAGTTCGGAGTTGAATGAGTCCGCTACGAAGATAGCGTGAGAGTGCTGCGGAAGTGGCAAAGAGTCCGATGGATTCTGAATCTGTGTATATGAGGATAGGCCACGATGGTCCCAGGACTGCGCTGAAATGCAGAATAAGAGGAATAAGGTTGGACCGGAAGCGGGTTTCAACTATTACTGCCGCTTTGTTTGTAATTGTGCCATTGAACGTCTCGTCCGTTGAGGCAATATTGACTCCTACTTGTGGGTTGTACGGTGTCGGCTCTGGCTTGTAGTGCTTTGTCCTCGAGGTAGAACTAGTGGTAAAAGTAGCTTTTGACGAGGCCCCAGACACAGTGTACGTGCCGTCGCCTTGATTTGCTTGCCCTCCTGGTGAGGCTATTGCGGCAGGTTGAGCTTCCTGCGAGTTGGGGCTGGAGACGCTCAGTGACAATGTGTGTTGGGGGAATGTGAGCTTTACTGTCCAGATAACAAAGAGGGCGATGAGCGCCGAGAAGACAATGGTGCGACTTTTGCGACTTTTGTCGTCGACAGCAGTGAGTATGGCCATGATGAGCGAACCTACTTGACTGAATCGTCTCGTTTCCAACCAATATAACCCAAGGTCCCCAATGCAGGTACAATGCGCCTTGTTGGCTACCCGGATTTTTGAGGTCCCAAATACACGAGCTCGATGTGTCAAAGTTTCTGCGGCTGCAGAACGAGTGAAAGAGAATCAGAGGCCGCGGTAAGTACGATTGCCAGAGATCGGCAGCAGGAGGTCTGGCGCGTGTGAAGATGGATGAAATGAATGTTTTGTCCTGCGCAAAGTAACGGTATTCGCAAGAACCACCGGCATACAGCTCCTAGAGCCAATTTGAAAACAGAGTGTAACGACAGAAAAGGCTGCGAAAAATGAGAGCCGAAGACCGCGAAGAGACAGAAGAAACAGAAGACCGACCATGTCAAAAGCCGTGTGGAGAGGCCGACTTACTTTGGCCAAGACCCACAGTGTGTGTGGTAGAGTTAGTTGTTGGTATCAGAGGGATCTACAGCGTACGGCGTACAGCGGACAGGACGTATCACAGCATCATAGCGGCGTGGATGTGCCTGTGGTTTGGGGTGCTTCAGGCCCCAGATGCTGGTCCTGACCGCCAACGTCGAGTTGAACATGGCAACAATCTCAGAGACGTGGTGTTGGACAAGGAACACAGAGCAGAGAGAGCAGAGGGAGCAGAGGGAGCAGTGCAGAAAGAAAAGTGGAAGGGTTGGAGAGGGACGCGTAAAGCTGCTGATGTTTTACGCGCGGGGACTGTTCCGTCGGGCTGCAGCTACAGGCACGCGGGGGAGTAATAAGGACACTCGCTGCTGAAACGAGGCACGGAGGAGCCGACCTTCTTCCAACATGACCGTCTTGGTCTGTCTGGAGTTTCTGGTCGCCAACGAAAAGACGAACTTCCTTGCGGCCTTGATGGCATGATGATCCTGACTCCCGACTGCCTCGTATGTCGAGGCCTGGACAGTTACGCAACGCAGCCAATCTGATGCCAATCACTACCGCGGTAGGCACTGTACTTGGGACAGAACAGTGTCCATACCAGGTTTCTCCTCACTACCTATTCAATAGTACACGCTGCCACCGAGGATTATTGATGGCCCTGATGTCTGCGCGCAACCAGACTGGAAGCTTGCTGGTCTGCGGAGGCAGCGTACGAAAGTATATCCACCACCATATATGTGTACGACATGCCACATCTATCCTCAGCCTCTTGTGGCCTTGCGCAATACTTGTCCAAAGATACGTTGTGGCACTGCAGTACCGGTATTGGTCTCTTCAGCCTCTTCTCGCTCCCACGACGTCGCACTCCTCCCAGTCTATGGGAAACACACAAAGCTTATCTCCTTGACAGAGAAGCACTACTGTACGTACAGGACAGGACTGCACGCTGCATCCTTAACAAGGAGTCAGCCTGCGGGGGACTCAAGGAGATCGCCGGTCTCATCCCATCTTCGCAAGCCGGCCGTTAGGCGTTAGCAAGTTTCCGTGGCCTGCAAGTACTTTGTACAATAGGAGCCTCCACTGGCCCAACCATCTGTCTACGTACCTTTGGGGCAAAGCGTCGAGAAAGAAGCAGCCAAATATCGATAATCCACCACGGCCGTCCTGCACTCATCCTTCATTTCAGAACACTAAGTCTTCCCTCCCTACCTTACCACGCCTCCCTTACCCAAGTATCTGGTGCCTTGACCAACGCGTTACTGCAATATAACAGATCCGCCCCTACCTATAAGCAATCAAGGGTGGCCGGGTGCGCATTCGCGGAATCCAGGGATTACTACGATCTCTCTTGGCGATTTACCAAACCTCAGGCCGCGTCTTCATTCTCCAAACTCTAACCGTAACATCATAGTCGGAATATCTTTCCTCATGGTCGTGATCCAACAAACAAATATTCTGCTGTGAGCGCAAATATACATCCAGCCAAGATGGCTTCCTCTTCACCGTCGTCGGCGGGGGACATGACCATCGAGGATGCATGGCAAGCAATTCAAACTGGTGTGTTATCCGTGTGGTCCAGGACGACACGGCGAATGCGGGCAACCGGAGCGGTGGTACTGTTCTTGTACGATCCTGTGCGCCCTCTTATCCCGATGATTTCTAACTGAACGTCTACAGTCTTCTGTGCATCTTTCTCTTCGACCGGCCATCATTAAACCAAGCGCCGTCTCTCCCCCAAATACCCAAGTTAACCCTTGATTATGGCGAGAGACCCGACTCTCCATACAACGCCTCCAAAGTCGCACTCCTTGTCGAGAACCG
Source organism: Pezicula carpinea (assembly GCA_026119845.1). Lineage (NCBI taxonomy): Eukaryota > Fungi > Ascomycota > Leotiomycetes > Helotiales > Dermateaceae > Pezicula > Pezicula carpinea. Next base: position 1,219,549 of record JALRMK010000006.1, on the reverse strand, counting down.
TTCGAATCCTATTCTCGCTCCCCTTCTCCTCCATTTCATGTCCGTCGTGCCCCCGGACTGGCGTTTCCGCTTTATGGGCTCCATCGAGTCCGTCAACTTTGTAAATCAATCCACTGCAATCCGTCACCAGGTCGCGGCGGGAAAGTTGGATTTGACTTATATTCCGGCCAACATGTCGACGGCAGGCCAGGAAATGATCAGTCGCTTCTTGACCACATTATGGCTCTACGAGCAGGTCCTGCAGCCAGCAGAATGGCTATTGGTCTTCCAAACGGACAGCATGTTGTGTGCGAACAGCAGACAGAGTTTAAACAATTGGTTGGACTACGATTGGGTTGGCGCGCCGTGGAACCCAGAGGCACGATTTGGAGGGAACGGGGGGTTGTCACTCAGAAGAGTGAGCAAGATCATAGACGTCCTGAAGAACCAAGAGCGAGTCCCTGATTCCGAGCCCGAAGATGTCTGGTTGACCGACAGACTTGGCCATCGACCAGGAGCGAAACTCGCCAACGGGACCGCATCCCTCACATTTTCTGGTGAGATGTATTCTGGTGATGGAGAGCACATCGCATCACCAAAAAAGATCATAGGACTACCTAACGATCCCAAGAAGGTTGGAAATGTAGCCGGGGAGCTAATCAAAGGTCTCGACGATTGGAGAGATGGCTATTACGAACCCATGGGATATCACACCGGAGGATCAGGCAAGACACTTCATGGGGCCATCTGGGGCAGTAAAAAAATGCGGAAGCACATCTGGGATTACTGTCCTGAAGTCAAGATGATGCTTGAGATGGACGCAGCGAAATACGTGCCGGGCAATTGCAATTCCGAGTGGAGAAGGTGGGATCAGGGTGACATGATGGGACCTGCTCCCATGGACGTGGAGAAACGTGAGGCGGACCCGTGGCCCACGGAAATCATTGATGGCGAGGAATACCCAATGCTCCCCGCCGGCTTGGCCCCTTGGTAAAGAGTCAGGATAGTTGAGAAACGGTCAAATCATGGTCAGAATACTTTGTATCATTCAATTTTTTCATTTCTACTTGTACAAATTTAGACTTGAGCGGTTTTATCGCATGGCGTATAGGTTGGAAAGAAAGGAGTTTCTGTCGGTCATATCAGATCACGTCTACTCGAAATGTAGAACAAGAAGATCGCAAAGAAGGGAGTGTAGTGGGGGAGGTGAGAGGGGGGAGGAGCCAAGGCCAGTACAACTAGAACATTGGAAGGGAGAAGAGATATTTAATATCCAAACATTCTTGAAATGAGATTAGGCCTCACCTTCCATTCCTCATTCCTTACACGTCGCTCATTATCTCATGTCATATCTTACATCGTACAAGGCGCCACGGGCCGCCATCACGAATGAGCCTGTGCCGATCTCGCGCGCGCAAGGGGATTCCTTCATTCCTTAAGCCTCTCAAAGGAATGTTTTGTTTAATTTCTCCTCTCAAGATCTTCACCCTCCACTCAATCACCACCCCTCAAGAGCTCGCCGCTTAAAGAGAAAACACCAGGATCATCGCATCCTCATAAACCTATGGCCGCTTGAATCCCGAATTCCGGATTTTGATCGCCGTTTGCGTGGGTGTACAGACAGCCAGCCAGCCAGCCAGCCTCCTTTCGTATTTCGTATGCCACGTACACTCACTCACTCTTACAGGACCTTAGGTACCTAGTCAAAGTATAAAAATCTGCGTTATCATAATAGTTCAAAGTTCGTAAGGACACCGTACCTAGGTAAGGTAAGGTATACCCCGTACGTACTGTACTGGACCTTAGCGATAAGATGATCTTTCGTACCAAGTCGTAGGTAGGTACCAACCAGGACCCATCCCTATCCCATCTCTCTCGGAGTCTCGCCAAGTAGTTCCATCACCGAGGTAGGCGAGCCGGGGGAGGTAGTTATTGGCCATGTTGCAAAGGGAATCCTTAAATCTTCTCCTTTAGACTCCACACCACCTCACATTACTTATTAACTTTTCACTAACAGTACAATACTCTTATCTCGGGCAGCAGGAGCGGGAGGCGGAAAGACAGACAGAGATAGAGACAGAGAGAGAGAGAGAGAGAGTTTGTTTCCTTTCCTCTCCCGTCCCTTTTCCCTCGCGTGATGTGATTTTGACTTTACTTTGCTTTGCTTTTGCTTTGCTTTGCTTAGATACCTGTTATCTTTGCTCTATCTATCTCCTACAGAGAGCCATGAAAACCTGAATTCTCTCATCGGATGACTAAATGTTTAAATGAATGTATGGATTGATGACTCGTTATGAAGCAAAGCACGAAGGTGGTGTCCAAGCATCGCGTGGCTTGCGCTATGGATGATGAGATGGGATGGGATGGGATAGGGCGTGAGGATGCATGCAATGTAATCAGTCTAATCAATGCGATTAATGCAATCCGCCATGAGATGAGATGAGATGATGCAGTCGTGTGAGATTTTCGGCCCCGTGAGATTTGACATTTGAAATTGTCTGGATGAGTGGATTGATGGAGAGAGTGCGGGAAAGCTGGCTTCTCTGCTTGCGGGTTGCGGGTTGCGGGTTGCGGGTTGCGGGTTGCTGGTTGCTGGTTGCGGGCTGGACAGGTTTGTTACCTAGGTAGGTACTTAGTGACTGGGCGAGTACGAAGTGAGAGTTGTGAGTTGCGGGCCGCACTTCACGCTCCAATGGTTTGATCTGATCTTGGGTGGGAAGGTCCTCGAAATCAACTGTTCATCTTGTACTCTTATAGTTTCCTCTATATGTGTCCAATATATAATTTATTGTGTACAAGTACCCAAAAGGGGTATTTCCCAAATTTCCCTAATTCTATCCAGTACACTATAAAAAGCGAGCTTCCATGTAATATGTAGCACGACGCCTTTTACCAAATCCGTGAAACGCCTTGCCGCCCGTGGGCGCAAAAGCCACCCCGCAAAATACACCACCGACCCAACGCCATCTCTTGCAGGGTCACGGTGAAAGACGCGTGGACTACATCCGCGCTCCGCCTCGGCCCATTAACCGATCGCGCGCAGGCTGCAGCGTCCCTAAGACCCTGACCCCGACAACGTGATACTGTTTGCGACTTTGACTGGTGGGAGAAACAACCGACAAAAGAGGACAAAATAGACGTGATTTAGGCCGCTATGATTTCCCTGCATGCGCTGCTTTGTGCTTGAGCATTACGATTGAGTACCTGTACAGGAAGAGATTGTCAGCAAGGAGTGCCAAACTGGGTGGGCAACAGTTCGGCATAAGCGGAAATAAAAGGTTGATGAGATGATGCCATGAAAGGTTTGCGACGAGGCAATATGAACTCTAAGGTGCCGATCGTGCTCACGTCCCCGGTATCCGAAACTGCATATATGCCAAGTTCAAGATAGATGTTTTGCCATGGAAAGTTTACGGCGATGTGCTGTCGCAGGTTCCAGAACAAGAAGAAAAGAGGGAAGAGATAAATGGGGTGTGAACTTACGCAATTATTCCGCCTAGAGCGATAAAGACTCCAATGACGGATTTGTCGCCTACAGCTCGTCCTGACGTGATCCAACCAAGTGCAACAATTGAGCAGGTCTTTAAGTGCCCGACTACTGTGCTGGATACGGGACCTGTCTGGGCAATAATGAAGAATTGTGACATGTTGATCAGGCATGCGAAGAAGCCGGACTTGTAACGTGTGATGTCAGCTGGGTTACATTATATACGAGTTGCCAATTTTGAGACCAAGGAGTAGCGGAAATGATGTATACGGGATCAGCTGAACTTACCATCATGATCATAACCCATCTGTTTACAGGTACCTCAGTCCATACAGGGAAGGTGTCGACAAAAGGAATAACGTAAAGGAGCATGAAAGCTGCTACTGGCGCCTGGTTGAAGAGGAGTTGCATGCTATTCATCTGGAGCTTCTTGTGGTAGCTCGCAATCCAAACTGTGTAGAGAGAGCTTGCGAAAATGCCCGAGAACGCAAAGATAACACCTAGGCTGCTCGTGGTTTTGATGTTCGCATCTGCGGTTGGCAGCGAATCGTAGTATGACACCATTCCTACTCCCAAGCATGCTGGAACCAATGCATAGATGGCGTTTCGGGGCAACGTAGATTTGTACAGAACAAAATTCATCAGGGCAACCGTGGGTGTAAGTAGGATTCGTGCTACTTGGTAGAATGTGACGGTGGAGAATGCGAGGGACAGGTTGGGAAGAATGACATTGAGTGCCATTGCAATAGCCAGAGGCAATATTTCCTTGATCGCAACTCTCCGGGGGGTAAAGAAAGCGAACCGAGGCCTCGAAAGGGCGTATAGAGTGAGGAATGTTATGAAGAAATGAAAGGCCGCAAAGGTCAGTTGCGCCAGTTTGAGAGAGGGGTCGGAGAAGATGGCTTTATTCGTGAAGACCTATTCCCAGTTAGCCTACATCCAGAAGATGGGACACTGGGTACATACGATTCCAATGGTTGCCAGTGTATTGACTACCATCCACATCACCGCAGATCTGGTGGAACTCTCTGGAGCAGCCGGCTTCTCCTGCTCAGCCTGCTGTGGCAGTAAACCGGCTCTCTCAATATCATCGCCAATCTCGAGTTCCTCGGGAGACTTGAGGTTAGTGAAGCTATCCTCCCTCCTCAAATCATGGGTCTTCTCATCGTATGCCTCTGCCTCGGTGACAGATGAGCTCACTGAAGGCGCGCGATCTGCTGAGCGTTCGGCCATGTCGTTGGTATAGAAGGAAGGTGGGCTGGGTGCGAGGTGAAAGAAAGACAGTGAAGGATGGTGAAAAAGAAACAAGACCAACGAGACCAGACCGGGCAGGAAGTGATTAGGTAGCTGGTGATTATAGTCGAAGCATTCCGCTGGGGGGGGGAGGGGGAAAGTAGGAACAGTTTATGGTTCTGCTCCTTTGAGGCTTTGAAATATGGACAGGGAGGCGGCGGCTTGGAATGTTGGAATTGGCGAAGGTCGGTGGCTCGGGGAATGATGGAGTGTGTTGAAGTGGGGAGCAAGGGGAGAATCAAACGAAGAGGCCTCAACCGTGTTACATAGGACTTGCCGCCAATAATTTGGATTTCTTAGCTCCTCACTTTGGACGAGAAGGAGGACGATCACACACATACACACACGCACACACACGCACACACACACACACAGGCAGACAGACACGGCGCGCGAGCTACAGAGGAAGAGTTTGGCAGTGAAGGTTCTGGATGTTTGCGTGTCGGCTGGCCGTGTTCATGATGGGGATCCAGTTGGCAGGGCGCTACACTGGAATGGTCTTGATATCGGTATTGGGGGTCTCGAGAGGGCGCGATGGTTGCATGGCGGATGCAGGCGTGCGCAGCAATGGAGTCAGCCCGTGGGCTCCAAGATCAGCACTATCAAAAAAAATCAAAAAGCACGATGTTCACAGGTGCAGCAGGCTTGACGCTGTTTACAGAGAACCGTTCTACAGCACAGGACACCCTTGCCTGTGTACGTATATGTATATGTAATAATGTACCGAACGGCATGTATCGATCCCCTCGTTCCTCGTGTCTGTCTCTCCGTCGTGGCCGTAGCGCAGCACAACCCGCCGCCACCAATCCTTTGGACCGACTGACTGACTGACTGACTGACTGACTGCCTGCCTGCTCGCCGATCCCAGTCTCAGATCATCGCCGTTTCATTCTTCTATCGCTCCGCGGCGCGTCCCCTGTCCGCAGATGAATCTTCAAACCTAAAGATTCGTAAGGTGGTGATGAGTTCAGTCCGGGTGTCAGCAGCACCTCCACGCTCCACACAAGACAGCAGCGGTTCGAGGACAACAGCTGAGTGTGCCAGTGTGCCAGTGTGCCAGTGTGCGGCAGAATCAAGCTTCCCAGCTGCCAGTGATATGCTGCCAGTGATATGGTCCTGTAAGGTACGCTGGTGCTAGGAAGCGCCCCAGGCAAGGGAAGCATTGGCGTGGCCAGCTCCATCCCCGTATCCATCATCATCCTCATCATCTACTAACTCCCTTCGCGTCTACGTCCACGCCGGCATGAGATGATCCTGTACGCACGCAGAGAACAATGCGCCCCATGTCGAACCCTTCCCCCTTCAAGGCGCATGCGGCGCTGCTTCAACAGCCCTCTGTCCTCGCAGCACGAACACAGACGACGGCCATGCAACTCTAATTATCGGCCTTTTTGGGGTCAGCCACAGAGTTTGGCATTTTGGGCAGAGTGCTGAAAGCAGCGTCATGTTTGTTTCTTCGAGGCACTTACCGACCGACAGACCGTACTTTACTTGCACCATTCCTCCCTCCCTGCAGCCGGCCTCTTGCCCTTATTCCTTTGCTCGCACCTTACATAGTGCCTCACGCCGAGCGACCAATAATCTGTCCTTTACGATTCGACCATCTCTGCAGTACGGCGAACGACATATCGTTACTCTTCTATTAAAGTATACTTCTCTTCCTTCCCGACGGCGGCTGGCTGCAAAAAGGAAGCTCCTACAGAACTCGAGGCATTTGGTCCCAAGGGCTAAAGTACCCCTCGCCTGAGCGTTTTCGATCCCTTGGACTTCGATTGTAGACACGCGTACCGCAACAACCTCCAAATAAACCCTCCCCACCTCTGCTGCCTCTACTTCTTCTCACAGCCTCGCCCCCGTCCGAGACAGAGACGTCAGACTCGACCAGCATTTCAACAACATCTCTTATATTCTCCCGCCAATTTCTCTTGCTATTGCCCCAGGACGAACCTCTGGCGCAACAGCTTAACCCCGGTCGCTCAATTCACTATCAACTAACCACCAGAATGTCTGGAAAGCACGCAAGCGGAGGTCCTCCCAGTAAGCCTTTCCAGCTCGTTTCGTCCCAATTGACCACTGGGTGACTAATTGGACATGTGCAGCTCCAGCATCGACCAATGGAGAGCAAAATAAGTTCTTCGAGGATTTCGGTGTATGGAAGGAAGCGCCGGTTCTCATTGGAACTACGAAATTCACCCCATCACCAGACGTCAAGAATATTATGATCACTGGTGGAGCAGGATTTATGTAAGAGCTTACACGGTTCAGTCTGCGGAGTATGCACTAATCAGAACAGTGCTTGCTGGTTCGTGAGGCATCTGACCTTGACCTACCCCGATGCGTACAACATTGTCTCCTTCGATAAGCTCGACTACTGCGCGTCGCTGAACAACACTCGTGTGTTGAACGATAAGAGAAATTTCAGTTTTTACCATGGCGACATCACAAACCCCTCCGAAGTCATGGACTGCCTGCAGAGGCACAACATCGATACGATCTTCCATTTCGCAGCACAATCGCATGTTGATTTGAGTTTCGGAAACTCATATGCATTTACACACACCAACGTATACGGAACACACGTTCTATTGGAAAGTGCGAAGAAGGTCGGAATTAAGAAATTCATTCACATTTCAACAGATGAGGTTTATGGAGAGGTTAAGGATGATGAAGACGATCTGCTAGAGACTAGCATTCTGGCACCCACGAACCCATATGCGGCAAGCAAGGCAGCAGCAGAGATGCTGGTTCACTCGTACCAGAAAAGTTTCAAGTTGCCAGTAATCATTGTGCGAAGTAACAATGTTTATGGCCCTCATCAATTCCCAGAGAGTAGGTTGGAGCGTTCATCCTGTCATGCCTATCGCTAACCGGCGATCAGAAATCATCCCAAAGTTCAGCTGCTTGTTGAATCGAGGCCAGCCAGTGGTTTTACACGGCGATGGAACCCCAACGAGACGATACCTCTTTGCCGGTGATGCAGCGGATGCGTTCGATACCATTCTTCACAAGGGCACCATGGGCCAGGTCTATAACGTAGGATCATATGATGAGATCTCCAACTTAACATTGTGTTCAAAACTCCTCACTTATCTAAACATCCCGCACGAGACCCAAGAGGAGTTACACAAGTGGGTGAAGCACACCCACGATCGCCCTTTTAACGATCATCGATACGCAGTTGATGGCACAAAGCTTCGTCAACTTGGCTGGGACCAGAAGACCAGCTTTTCGGAAGGAATGGCCATCACCGTTGACTGGTACAAGCGATTTGGAGAACAATGGTGGGGTGATATCTCGAAGGTCCTGACACCGTTCCCAACCGTTGCTGGAACAGAAGTGGTGGCCGATACCAACGGGCCCATTGAGGATATTCGGGAAGAAATGATTGTAGACAGTCACGATAACATGACCTTGAACAAGAAGAGGAAGATTGGCGACGGAACGAGTGTGGGAACGGCTGTCGTAGTTTGATATTTTAGAAATGGGCTGGGTTTGGCTATTTATTGGGTACGGCAGGTTCAGGAGCGTTAAAATAACTTCTGGAATATTTTTGATTTTGGCGCAAGAGACGGAAATAGATCCGAAGCTCTTGATGTACTAGACGAGGTACTTGTTGATAAAGATTAAAATAAGATTTTGGCACTCCGGGCTGCATGCAGTGAACAAAGTCTGGGAAGCAAATAGGAAGCAAGCCGTCAAGCCGCGCCCAATTATCAGGAATGAAGATTGATTTGGAATTCCAACCGACTGAAATCCACGCTGCACATGCAACCGGCTTGAAGGGGCAGCTGTTGTCCTCCTTCCTCCAAAAGGAAGGCTTCCGGTACCTACACGTACACTGAGGAGGCCGGCTACCTCCCTCCCCTGGCCCCGGTTTCTTGAGGTTGGTATTGGTATCGCGTGTGTCCTGTCCAACTTGTTTGACAGCGCTTGGAGTTGTCGGTACTCGGGTACGAGCATTGACCTAGCAAACAACAACAAGCCAACCTTCTCGAATGAGCTGCTGATCTGCACCAATAGCTCCCGATGGCGAAGAACAAAGGTCCCTTTTGACGGGTCCCTGGGACTTTACTATGTATGCTTCCTTTTATCCAACAGAAATTGAATGCATGTCATCGCCGGGGTCCTGGCAAACCTTGTCAGCAACGGCAGAGCGGGTATTCGTCCCAGAGACCAGAGGTGAACAAAAGTGCATGGGGGCAGCACGATTTTGGAATGCGACTCGCTGGCAGCCAGCACACTACAGAAGTGCCCCCTCTGTCCGCCGAATTACTGGACGCCAACGCAGAATCAGTTCCTGCATTTAGCCAGAAATTGCTTCACGTCGGGCTCCAGCTCCATGGCTCTGTCTTCGCTGTGTGACTGTGGCATCCCTGATTCAGAATCACAGTCACCTTCGAGCTCGAATGCCCGCCTCTCTTCCTCCAGCACAAATCCGCAGGCACTCGTCGCAAGCGCAACAACTCTCTTGATGCATCTATCAGGTCCTCTCCTGTGCCGCTTTCCCACGAATTGCCGACCGAAAGCCGTCAGGCCAGTTAGTAATTGAACCTGATCACGAATTCCTCCACCCTCGACTCGACGTTGCCGGCGAATTGAGCATGGTAGCCTCCACCCTACAGATATAGTGTGGTAACCAAGCGGGAGGAAAGCAGTGGATATCTTCAACAGCTATCACACTGCCAACCAGTCCCTCGGAGCGATAGCTGCAGGTGCATATATGGCGGAGGCGCGGACGAGGAGTAATGGGAGACGAGGTGCTTCTCCTGTTGGGAGCGTCTTGCCTGATGCTGAGCCTCCCGCTGTTGATAGCGATCCAACCTCAAACATTGTTATAGATATGGACGCTCGGTCGAATGTTCTTCCTGAGGGCAGCCCGCCAACAAATACACAGACGGATCGAGATACAATGTAAGACAATGTCTTGCTGCCCCCAAAATTCTCCGACCCATTGTCTTCTCCCACGACAATATACTAAGAACCCAACTCCCAGAAACTCTACCCGTTCTCTGTACGATGATGATATTGTGTATGATGTCGAGAATGGGCGTACGTATTGTGGAGGATATTATATGCCTTGGTGAGCTATGGAAGGACGGTGTTGTGATATATCACTCATATTTCACAGCGACGAGGAAGAAACAGACCGCCTACAGCTACAGCACCAGGTGTTTATGCGTCTATCTAACGGAGTACTTTCCACTGTCTCTCTCAACAATCCAACTAAGATACTTGATGTTGGAACCGGCGGAGGCGATTGGGCTCTGGCCATTGCAGATCACTACCCGGAGGCAGAGGTCATTGGGACTGATATAGCGAGAATACAGCCAACAGCCGTACCGCCTAATTGTTTCTTTGGTACGTGGATTCGCGAGCACCCTTGGTTGAGCACTTCGACTCGTTTCTAAAATAGGCAAGACTGACCTTTAGAACTTCTAGAAATCGATGATGCCGAAGATGAGGGCGGATGGACCTTTGCTGAAGATGATTTTGACCTAATCCATTTTCGCAATATGGTCGGCGCGTTTGAGGACTGGGACAGGATCTACGCGGAAGCGTGGACACATCTCAAGCCTGGGGGCTGGATTGAAGTTCTTGATTTTGATGAGCATACGGGTTTTTTATCATTATTTACGCCAAATTCCGAGATCAATCACTTCTTCCGTGTGGTGAAAGAAGCATCCGAGAAGTCAGGACGGCCACGTACTACTAAGCATCTGGAGCCTGAAAGGCTCATCTCCGCGGGGTTTGGTGACGTTCATCTCACCGAGTATGAAATTCCTTTTGGGCAATGGCATGAGGAGAAGGAAAAGAAATTTCTAGGCAAGCTGTGGATGACAATATGCCTGGCTGGTATGGAGGCCTTGAGCTTGAGGATTGTAACTAAGGAGATGGGTTGGGAGGCGAACGAAGTGAGGAGAATGTGTGAGATGGTTGAGCAAGAGGTTATGACATTAGCGAAAGACAAAGAAAGAGTCAAGGGAGCTATGGTAAGGCTCTTGGTGTTGAGAGCTAAGAAACCGGAGTTGGATGGAAGCGAGGGTTTGGTTGTTGATGATGGTGATGAGTAGATGATATTCCTCTTTAGCGGGGTTGCAACTCTTTCTGCAAAGGGCATCTTGAGACTTTACGCATGGCGTTTTGGTGGGGAAAAGAGCATATGATTGTGGGTCAAGATTTGACTGTTCTGTGGGAGATGGCGGCATTGACTTTCTTAGAGACGATATACTATGAGTTGCGAGATACCCCCTGCTTGGCCATGAATGCATACCTGCATACCTACATACCTACATACCTACATACCTACATACCTACATACCTACATACATACGTACGTGCGTAGCTAGCCTTTCCTCTGCAGACCTATGGATCTTGGCTAGGGGGGATCACGACTCACGATTCTCACAACCTTTAAGCGACCACCCCAAGGCAGTTGGCCGATGGGCGGCGGTGTTGGCCGATCGTATGCTATCCTCAAGTTGGCATCAACAGTCTCGCCACGCTCAACAACAAAGGCTACATACCTCTGCGACACAAGGGTGGCAACATGATTGCGGCTGGGACTGCAAACTGTCGTACAGGAAAGGAGCAAAAGTACTCTGCAAGGACATGGATGAGGCGTCAAGGGCGCTGCAGCTTGCATCGAGATGGAGCGAAGTAGTTCTCGCCATGTTATCTGCGTGCAGGTCAATCACGCTTTCTCTGATGATCGTCGATTGTTTTATACTTCGAGTGTTTTGTACTCCGAGTGTTTTATACTTGGAGTCTTTATCATCCCACTCTCCACGGCATCCATCTTGAGCTGTGAGTTTATTATGTGCCTGCGGTCCTACGCCTACGGCCTCGATCATCAGTCACAGTCGCTTGCGCTGCTGATTAGAAGCGGGAGACCGAGAATGGAGGTCCTGCAGCTTATCGTCTTCACTTTGGCATCACACCATCCACCAGGGAAGACCTCCAGATATGAACGATGGATGGATGTCGATCTTGATGCTTTCCTGCTCGCAGTACATCTTCTCTTGGTGCCCATGATCTATGATCTCTCATCTATCTCCAAGTCTCCCTTTCGACGCTCGAAGCTTTCAAGGTAGCCGTGTCCTGCTGCTGTCCTTGCCCAGCCTTCTAGCAGAATGGGCCTCCTTGATGAATCTGCGATTCCTGGCACTGTCCACCTTGTCGACCTCGAAGGCACGCTGAGAGCAAAACACGCCTCGGGAGCCCATCTCAAGGATGTTGTTCTTGTGCCTACGCCCTCAGCAGATCCCGACGACCCTTTGAATTGGTCCCCGCGCCGGAAATGGCTCTCGACGGCTTCTCAGTCGATCTACACGCTCATGGTGGGCATTGCCTCCGCTGCCATCTACAGCGTGATCATCCCCATCTCCGAGGACACTGGCCTGAGTCTCGCAGACTTGAATGCGGGCACCGGCTATATGTTTCTGGCTTTCGGATGGGGTTGTTTGTTCTGGCAGCCAGTAGCCCTTCAATATGGAAAACGCCCGGTTTTCTTGTTTAGCCTGCTTGCGACACTGGGCATCATGGTCTGGGTTCCACATGCTACGACGAACGGCCAGTGGATTGGAAGCAAGATCCTGCAAGGGTTCGTGGGCGCGCCCATTGAGTCCCTCTGCGAGATTTCCATCACGGATATTTACTTCACTCACGAGCGAGGAACGTATATGGGGCTGTATGCTTTCATGTTGGCTGGGAGCAATTACTTGGCTCCAGTCTTTGCCGGCTTCATCAACGATGGCCAAGGTTGGGAGTGGGTTATGTACTGGTGCGCCATATTCCTAGCCATCGGCTTCGTCTTCTGTTTTTTTCTCATGGAAGAAACGAACTATGACCGAGCGCCCTTGGAGATGATCAGCTCCCCGAACGAAACTCCCGGTACCGCTACCCCAAAAGAAGGGACTCTATCTACGAGCGCCGACCCTGAGAAGACAGCCTTAGACTCACATGGCGACGACAACATCGATACAGTAGCAGTCGTAGCAAGTTACCAGCCTAAGACCTACATACAAAAGCTTGCTCTTCTCGACAAGAAGCGCCCATTTCACCTCTTCCGGATGATGGTCCGACCTCTCATATTCCTCTCATTCCCAAGCATCGCCTATGCCGGTTTCTCATACGGTAGCAATCTCATCTGGTTCAACGTTCTCAATGCCACAGCGTCTTTAATCCTCAGCCCAGCACCCTACAACTTCCCCGCCTCAATGGTCGGTTTGTCTTACCTCTCGCCACTTGTGGGAGTGGCTGTTGGCTCCTTCTATTCGGGCGTTGTCGGTGACAGGATCGTGCTCTGGCTAGCACGCCGCAACAAAGGCGTTCTTGAACCCGAACACCGACTCTGGCTCTTCTCTGTCTCCCTCATCCTCATACCCGGATCGCTTATCCTCTGGGGAGTAGGGGCAGCGCATCACATCCACTGGTTCGGCCTTATCTTCGGCATGGGCGTCGTCGCTTGCACGAATTCAATCGGTATCCAACTTAGTATCAGTTACTGTATTGATAGCTACAAGGACTTGAGTGGGGAGGCCATGGTTACCGTTATTATTATTCGGAACACCATGAGTTTTGCCATCGGGTATGGAGTTACACCTTGGGTTACCAACATGGGTTATCAGAATGCGTTTATCCTGGCGGCTTTTGCAGGCTTGGCTCAGGTTTTGACATTTTTGCCTGTGATTAAATGGGGGAAAGGTTGGAGAGATGCAAGTAAGGCGAGATATTATGGATATGTGAAGGAGCTGCAGGTGCTAGGGCTTGGGCATTAGTCTTGTGTTGTGGCTAGAAGTCTGAGTTGTAGAGCTCGTGGTTGAAAGGGATTCGACCTACTTATCATTAAAACAGTAACTCATATGCTCTAACCCTTGGAGTTAAATCTCAGTACAAAACTTCTATCTGTCACATACTTCTGCCGAGGCACAACGAATATGCATACTTCGTTGTGTCTCGCTTACAGTACTTGAGGTTGTGTGATATGGGATTTACTCTTACAGAATCCTGTTTACTACACCTCACACGTTAACACCATCCAACATCCCCTTTGCTAAAAATATCACCCCAGGATAAACATCTCTTGCTGAAAATCCTCAACTTTAAACTCATCGGCCACACATCTGAGCGAGTCAATCACATGATGTCGGAACGGAGTTACGGAGCAGAAGCAATGGTGAAGATAATACTACAATAAAGGGGAAGCTACCAGCCCCCCATGCAACGCCTCTTATTCTTGTCTCCTTGGGATTTGCTTGCAAAAGTGAAGGTCTTTTCCACCAATTTCCACATTGAGTATTTTTGGAAAAGCCAGGACTCCACCACGTTATCATACTGTCGAGTAGAGAAGAAATGCATAGTTCGTTTTTGTTCTCAACACTCGGCATCTAAACCGCTTTGTTTCTAGTTGGACGATGGCGTCGCTAATGAACCCGGATTGCAGGCACAGTGCAGAAAAGGGGGCATCCTGTCAGAGAGCTGGAAGACATTTCCCAGTTCCCATTTGCCATGCCAATTGTCGGGAAAGGCACAGGGTACGATGCAAATTTCCACCGCTTACCGGTCACGGCTGGGCAACGCGTAGGAGGACCAAGTATTGGGGATCTGCCTGAACTTCTACACTGCTACTGCTTCGGAGAACACAGATCTACAACTGCCGAGCCACATCTTGTTCTGTTTTGGCGTGGCACCTCTCAACTATTCAAATCCCGACCACAGCGCTACTCACTAGCTGGCAAGTCTAAAGCAACACCATTCGGACGAGCAGACGGTCAATGCAACGCCCAAGAACCTCGAGGAGAACAGGGCGTTGCTCGGCTCAGCTGATCATGCCTACTAGAGTCCATCAATGTGGAAGAATACTGCAGAGGAATGAACAGATCTGTTTGTCTATGCTCTCTGCGTTTAATTAGACTACGCATTGTCGCGCTTCTATTCATGGTTACCAACGTGGTAGTCAAGCCATGAGAAACCCGTGCACCAGGTGGGCAAGGTATATAGTTCCGTATAAGTCACCCTTCCTTTTTCTTTCAGTATTGTCGTTGCATAAACATTCATTACACGGCATCTTTGCCTTTTGTCAAGCCAACACCGTGATTTCGTTTTATTCTTCGCTCTTCTTGACATCACCGCAACCCTTCTTTTACTTGCGGTGTTTTCTACTTCTCCAAGGCATATTGGTTCAGAGGACCCCTATTCATTAATCATAATTCTACATTTTTCAGAATCGCCATGAAGATCAATGCAGCTCTCCTTGGGGCGGTGGCTACTCTTGTTGTTGCTCATGGAGAGGGTGTAGGACATGTGCCAAAACTCGTTGGTGGACGGAAACTTTTGACGGATCTAAGTGCTCGAAGGGGTGGTATTTTGGACGCCCATGGGTTTCCCCAGGATGCTACGCGCAAAAGGGAGGCACTGCCAGACTTGAAGGAAGAGATTGAAAACATCAAGCCACGAGCAAGTGACAGCGACTGTGGCCCTGGCATTGGTGTTTGTCCAACAAGCCAATGTTGCTCTCCAGCAGGCTACTGCGGCAACGGACCAGACTATTGCAATGCTCCAGACTGTCAGCTAGCATACGGAGCAGCATGCGATGGCAATCAGAAACCTTCTGGAGCGTCGACAGCAAGCCTGCCAAGGCCACAGCTGGGCCAGGTTGAACTGGGTGGTGCAGGCATATATAATTGTGTTAATCCCGGAGATGTAGCGTTTACATTTGACGATGGACCGTACAATTACACGTCGGATCTTCTCGACAAACTGAAAGTGTACAATGCTAAAGCAACATTCTTCATCACTGGAAACAACCTAGGCAAGGGGCCCATCGACAGCACACCACAATGGAGCAATCTTATCAAGCGCATGGTTGCGGAAGGGCATCAGGTTGCAAGCCATACATGGTCTCACCAGAATCTGACCTCGCTCGACCCGACTACTTTTTCGAACCAGCTGATATACAATGAGATGGCTTTCAGAAACATCCTGGGATACTGGCCATCTTACATGAGGTAAGTAATCTCACGTATTCGTTTGTGATTTATCTAACACTGTTCATAGACCACCATACTCTGAATGTAACAGTACCTGCGGCGCACTGCTCAAAAATCTAGGATACGTGGAGACATACTTCAACTTAGATACTGCAGGATACCTAAATGACAGTCCAACCCTGATACAAAACTCCAAGAATATCTGGGACCAAGCCATCAACTCTTCCAATAACAAAACCACAAGTTTTCTGGAGATCGAGCACGATATTCACTACCAAACTGTCTACAATCTCACCGATTACATCCTGGCATCCATGTACAATCACGGCTACAAATCCGTGACGGTCGGAGAGTGTCTTGGAGATCCGAAGGCGAACTGGTACCGGTATGGTAACGAGACTGCCGCCTCGGAGATCTCTACGGATGCAACCTGTAGCGTAGGCACTACTACGTGTCTGGGAAGTACTTTTGGTATGTAAGAATTCCAGTTGAGAATGTCTTCAATCCAGGAGACTGAAGAAAGTCCCCCTTTGATTCCAAAGACTTGCCTTCTTTTGACAATTGTCTCTTGGTATGAATGATGCTGACTCTGAGTTCCTCAAGGTGACTGCTGCAGCTCGCATGGCTTCTGTGGGAACACTACCGACTACTGTGGTACGGGCTGCCAGCCTGGCGCAGGTTCTTGCTCAAAAGCAATCAGGTTCGTAATCAGTTCCCCCTCTCGCAGAGCCTTTTACCCTTTCCACTCTGAAAATTTGGCTGCTCAAGGATCGTACTTACACTGCATATTATAGTACAGACGGGACCTGTAACAGCTTGGTTACTTGTATTGGGTCTGTTTACGGCGACTGCTGCTCGGGTAGTGGATATTGTGGTAGCGACGTCGATCATTGTGGGACGGGTTGTAATACTCTTGGAGGAACTTGCGGCCTTCAATCTTCTTCCACTTCTCTTGCGTCTTCGATATCTCTCACGTCTTCAACATCTGTCAGTTTCAGTTCAATAACCACGAGCTCTTTAAGCACCAGCACCATACCCGCGACATCTAGCCCTTCATCCTCCTTTACTTCGTCCTTAACTAGCTTTTTGCCTACAACATCCCTCACATCTTCAACGCCTGTCATTTCTAGCTCTACGACTACGACCTCTTTGAGCACCAGTACGATACCCGCAACCTCAAGCCCCTCGTCCGCGAGTTCTACATCAACCAGCTCCTTGCACCCAACGCCTTCTTCTTCGACTTCGACCTATAGCTCTTTATCAAGTCTCAGTTCTTCCTCAACTTCCAGGTCTAGCTCTTCTTCCTCCAGCAGTATAATTATTTCCACATCAGCATCAACCAAGACTTCAAGCACGTCAAGTACAACGACTTCCACGATCACGACCCCTACAGCACCGGCTACAACAGCCAAGCTTGTGAAGAGCCCCAATGGCTTCTGCGGTGGCAAAACGAGCTACACGTGTGCGGGTACCATCTGGGGAGAATGCTGTGGAGCGAATGGAAGGTGTGGATATAACACACACCTCTGGTTCTTCAATCCTTTTTGCGGAGCGGGCTGCCAGAAGGGATTTGGTACCTGTGCATAAGGATGGATGTTCGATCGGTTATGTACAATACTCCATTGAGACGAATAGGTGGGTTGCATGAACAAGAGGAGTAAATCGCGATGCGAGGCCTTTCAGGCCCTGGAGCACATTAATGTTGTACCACAATACGCGTGCCATCTACATGTACTATAAGCCATAATCAAATATATATAATCTCTCACAATGGAATAGCCAGCTTCAAATGTATCGAGCTTCTACCATACCATGCATCACCTTGCTCATCCTCGGCCGCAGATAACCTGCAACATGTCAAGTTCGTGATGAAAAGCCGCACGCATCATCCTCCAGGAAGCGACGGGACCAGCATTTATCTGTTTGATCCGGATAGGTAGGTAACGCATGCGTTGTCACTCCATCTCCGAGCGAATGTGCAAGTCCATCTGAATCTGGTCACCACCGCCAATTTGGCTCCAGACCACCAGGTGCTTTTATCCTCCTCTACGGTACGAAAGTCCCTTACCGAAAGCTGGTAGGTCCTAGGTCGTTGTTCTCTGGATGGGGTGGAGACCTCGATGCGCGATCAGCACGGTGGGATCCAAGCTTGAATTTCTCCATGGTTGCGTTGAGGTGGTTGTTCATATCTTTTCGTCAGCGTTTCAAGGCGTGTAGGGGGTTTTCTTACCGATTGAGTGGTTCGTGCCATGTTACCAGCTCCTTTCCGACGTTTCTTTCTCGGGTGGAGTGGTGGTCATCGCTTTGTGGATGTGGTGATGGACTTGCGCAGGTAGGTAGGCTGTGTGAGTCTGTGATGATAACTGTGGGGTGCGCCCTTCCTCTGATCTCCCCTTCTTTCGCTCTCTTTCTTTTTTTTGCTTTTGGATTCTGAGGTTTAGGGCTTCTGCGTGCTTGTTTGATTGACCGGTCGTTATACCGGATTTTGTAGAAATCTAACTGCTGTAGTACAAGGAACCGGGTTGCCGGATAAAATGGCTAGTCCCCCACAAGCTGAAGTTGGGCCTTTGGCTGCAGAGGTAGGCCACCTTATATGAAGGATATGAGAATGAAGATAACACTGGAGTTGCAATATAGGCCGATGATTGGGATGGAGACTCGGCCCTTGGAACCGTACGCTATTCTTTCACAAGAGCTGAGCTCATTTCTTTTGCTGGTTTTGCTTGGAGTAATTGGTTAATGAGGACTAGGCTAGTCTTGCAAGTTCCACGACGAGCATCAGTGATAGTATTCGGAGGCATCGGGAGGAGAATGGGAGAACTTATCATAAGTATAAGGAGGAGAGTAAGCTGGTTCAAGAGGCTGCAATTGATGGAAAGGACTGATGTTGGCGTTTATAGAGGAGTATATGTTGCCGAATGATGAGGTGAGTTCTGAGAAAGTTATATTGTTCTTTGATCTTGGCTGATGAGGAATTAGGGAGAGAACGATCGTTTAGGTATGTCTCTATGGACTGAGGATGAGGCTGAAAGTTTGTATTCTGATGTTTCTATTCAGATCTCCAGCATCACCTCTTTACCCTCACGTTCGACGATAAGCTCTATCTCAGCCCCGCTGGAAAAACGAACAAGCTTCATCGAGTGTTAGACGTGGTATGCTATATCTCACAAACCCTATCACTGCACGGTGCTAGTACCACTTTGAGTACAAAGCTGATTGATGTAATGGAATAGGGCACAGGCACGGGAATATGGGCTATTGATTTCGGTTGGTTTTTAAACTTGCAGGTTGAAAGTGACTGTTCTGACATCTTGTAGCTGATGAACATCCCGAATCGGAGGTGCGTAAATTAACAAATTCCAGGTTTCAAGAGAAAGATGGTTGACTAAAAGCTGAACAAGGTCCTTGGTATCGATCTCAGTCCAATGTAAGCCCCACGTAATCAAAGCCATTAGTTGAAGAAAAAAAAAGTGCTAATAAAGAAGCAAGTCAACCCTCCTTGTACGTGTGCAGGTCTTCGTCTTAGTACCGGGAAGTTGACTGATACCCATCAAGCCTCCCTCCAAATCTCGTCTTCCAACTCGATGACCTCGAGGAATCGTGGAACTTCAAGCTCAAATTCGATTTCATCTATGCTAGAATGATGACCGGTTCTCTTACCGACTGGCCCAAGTTCTTTCAACAAGCATTCGAGTAATTCTTTCCCTCCCCTTGCCGATCCCCATCGCCTCCCACGCTCATCTTTCTTCCTCTCCCTTCACAATCGCCCCCTCCCAGATATCAAAAAACAGCAAAAATGCAACAATTAACCAGCTTTTCTCAAGAAACACAGCGCCAGGTGGTTACCTCGAGGTAGCAGATTGCGTCTACCCCATCACAACAGACGACAACACATTCCCCAAAGACTCCGCTCTCAAGAAATGGAACGAGCTCATGATGAAGGGATGTGTTACCATTGAGCGGCCCATCAATGGTGCGCTGAAGTACAAGGAGCAGATGGAAGCTGCTGGGTGGGATGATGTTACCGAGGTTAGATTTAAGGTATGTTGGTTCTTTTGTGAAGCTTGTTCTGGGTTTGCTTGAAGATGGGCTTGTGATGTGGTTTTATTTTTATTGTGGAGATGTATTTTTTAACTCTGGAATATTCTGGTTGGCTTTTCCTAAAGGACTTTTTTGGGAGATGTGCTGATGAAAAGTTGTGAATAGTGGCCGTTGAATCGGTGGCCGAAGGATGCAAAGGCTAAGGAACTTGGTATTTCCAACTGCTGCCCACCTTTTTCTTTCTCTCCATTTCGCCTTTTTTAGTCTCTTCCCGGCTGTGCTGGGACATGATGTGTTTATAAGTTGCAGATCGGTTGTACAGTGACTAACATTTGTAACTCAATAGGCATGTGGGCACACGAGAATCTATATGGCGGCATCGATGGCATCAGTCTTGCTATCTTCACTAGGGTCTTGGGCTGGTCGAAGGAGGACGTTGAGGCTTTTTTGGTGGATGTTAGGAAGGAGGTTAGGAGTCATAAGATTCATGCTTATATGCCTATGTAAGTTGCCAGTTTTCTCATTCTTTTCTGGGCAATATGATGGTTGGTTTGGATGGTGTTATGTGGCTTGTGTGCTGATGGTGACATTGTAGTTTGGTGGTTTATGGGCGGAAACCGATGGAGAGTGCGTGAGAAATGTTGTAGCTTTCTTGTTCTCTATTTGGGAAGCGATCTACGGGTTTAGAATCTACGTTGTGTTGAGCTGTGGTGTAGTAAGATTTGGAAAGAATGCAAATACCAATTTCTGTTGACAACAAGCAAATATGAAAAACCACCCACCCAGTGACTTCATTGCTGAAATTCCAAAAGCCCTGTGGTACCTTCGCATTCAGTTAACTCGGTTGCTGATTCAGCACCCTGGCCCTTTTCACAAGTAAAATACTTTTTAACGCGTCTTCTTTTCTCTCCTTTAAATACCAAAACAACACAAACCATCTCAACAAACAAAACAAACAAGGAGAGCTGGAGCAGATGGTAGCTTGTCCCTCTGACACCGCACTAGACCCTGTGGATGCCTTGGGAAGGTCGTGAGTTCGAATCTCATTCTCTCCACTAGAATTTTTTTTTAGCGTTTTAAAACATTGAGTTGATGGAATACTAGTAGGTTGTAATTTTTGAAGAGATACAAGCAATTTGCTGTTGGCAGATCTTTTTGGGAATTTTTAGCTGTTTTGTGGTCGAACTTGTTGTTCTTGTCCCCTTTTTCTCTAGCTCGGCTCTTGTTGGTATCTTGTCAATGAAGGTGACTTCGTAACCTTGGAACTCAAGAACAGATTCAATCAACACTCTTACTACTTACCTATGTAACAAAGATGACCTAGGTACTTAACTACCCACTTTTAACAGTGTCATTTTCATAATTGCAGCACAACATCTACTCTAGAAACTGCTGCTGCCAAAATCATAGCATATTCAAGTCGGTCACTAGCAAAAAGGGAGAGTTCGATTAGCATCCCGAATCTCCACGATGCGATTATATAAAAAAGACATAAAATGTGTAATGTCCCTTGTTGGTGGTTCCTGCTCACGGCTCATGGCAACCAGCCTAGTGCGCGTCACCTAGCCCATCTGCTCTTTCCCAATGAGAGGCACATCATCAACCGCAGCTGCTACTACCGGCTTCTTCCGACTTCAGTCTTCAACCTTTACTTCAGCATCGACAGTCTGTTTCTGCGGTCAATTCTACCACTCTTCGCGATATAGTCAACATCGTCCTCACCCCAAATTCAAATCATAGCACAGCACTTCTGCTGAACTGATGCTTCCAATCAATGTAACATCATCCGCTGCAGACATACTTGGTAAGGTGCCCCTGCATCGCCAATCTCATGGCGGCATCAGACGCAGTTCTTGTCATATGAACAACTCAATGGTGTTGGCACAATTCTGACAAACTTTTTACCTTAGTCCAAGCTATCCAAAACCATTCATCATGACAATAAAGGCAACTCGTGAGCGTAAAATCAAGCGACATGAAACAAATCGCTATCGGCTCTTCTACTTTCAGGAAGACAACTGCTGGCCGTCCCAACCGCCATACACCCAACTCACTGTCTGGGAGCATAAAGGCTTGATAAAGGACCTCAGCTGGGATCCTGTGTGCATTATAGGCCCATGTTCTTCTTGGCGTGGTATAGTCACAGCTTCGATATACACAACAATACATGAATCAGGCCCTCAAAGACTCCTGTCAGCAGAGGGGAAAGGTCTTAGGAAAGCAGCTGCTAAGGCTGATGCGAGCCCAAACCTTGTTTCTGCGATTCGTGCGGGTCTGTCACTTTTATTGATGACTTCCTCGCATCTTGCTTTGGTTGTATTTAATGGTTGCTAATAGATCTTGGCAAGCAGCCTGGAGTTCACTTTACGTCAAAGAACATCTACCAAGGACACAAGAAAATATACTCAAGCGGGAAGTATGGAAACGGAAGCCAGTTACCAAGCATTTGTCCTCGGATCTCATAGAACTAGCGTCTGTTAAAACTGCTAGGGGCCTAGACAATAAGGATTCTAATCAACCGAACGAGACCAAATACTTAAAGATCCTAGCGGCGACCAATGCTCTCAAACTTACCCAGGACGCTGTAGCCAAACAGATTGGCATACCTGTCGTTTGCGGTAGTGCGTCGAAGGAGACATTACAGATGTGCCAAGAGGATGTTCAGTTTGCGGCACAGGGTTCAGCAGAGGCAAATACAGTGAGCGATTTCTTTGTTGGGCAGGAAGATCAGCACGACGAAGATGGGCTGTTGAAAGACCGATCCTTATCGCATTGTATGATATCATTGCTAGGCTTGATGGGTGTAGAAGTGGGTGTTAGTGGTTGAGCTCGTTAGCAAGCGAGGTGATTCAGGCGCTATACTGCCTATAGCATTGTGTAGTCGGCAAAGCACACAACGCCGACTGTGCAAAAATGCAAGGAAACTTAGTTTAGTGATAATTGTTTCAAAATCTTGCCTAAATCAGAGCATACCATTGCGTGTTATACTTTAGCTTGTAAGCCAAGTCCTTCCCGTTGAATCCCTTTTTATAAAATTGAAGGACTAAGTAGCATTGACTCTACATCGCTTCTAGAAAGTCTACTTCCAAATGCAAGGAACTAAATAGATCAGATATACAACAAAGACACTGTATCTACCTTCATTAATGTCTAGCTAAATTTATGTAACAGCACATCTCTACTACACCTATGTATAGATAATAAAACACTCAACGTGTAGCTGCTGATGTAAAAAGTTGCTATAACCCGCAACATCCCAGCGTCATTACCTCCACACCCACTTATCTACTTACACCATCACTACCTCCCAAAACAAACTCACCAACACTAACACAAACACAACCTCAACCTCTCCACAAAAGCCTACTCCCAGTTTCCCACCGTCCACGGCACAGACATCCCATGTCTCTTACACATTCTGTAACATCCACACCACCACGCGTGATATACTCGGTGGACAAGCTGTAGACCGGGAATGTAGATGTGGATGTAGATGATTGTTTGGGTATCTTCATACGGTTGATTGGTTGTAAATGTGTGAGTGAGTGCAAAGGTGAAGCTTCTGTTTATTTTGCTTTCTTAAGCCTATTTGTGTTATGACCAACTTGCTGTAGGATGGTGAGGGGCCCTTGTATATTTTGGTATATTTTGGTGTGTGTAGGTACATATATGTTAAAGATGCCTGGCCGTTCAGCGGGCTACTGAATTCTTAAAACGTAGAAGTGAATATGTACATGACAACCTCTTAATCCTGAAGTTAGTCCGAGCAACACGTAAGTGCGCTACGAGGAATGGCAGTCACGTACTCATATTTCACTATTCAATAACACCTAAGATGCAGATAATTTTTATCAACTTTATTTTGTACTACCGAAGCTGGCTGACCTGATCGACTCGAAATTAAAATATTTGTACAAGCAACATTTCTCTCCCACCTCGAGAGCACACATCCCCACAAGCAGGATCACCACCCTCAAGTCAAATCGATCCACGCATGAGCTGTTGGCGACCAACTCATATGTGAATCGAAGCCGACCTGTCCCACCCCGAACTCCGTCGCCGATCTCAAAATTACAATACCAAGCCAGCCAGGCGATCAGAAAAGAGAAAAAAGGAAAATCGTCGCATCCCCAATTCGCAGGTCGTTCATCCCTATGCAGAAGAAACCATGCCCTCCAAAATGTAGACGTAAAATGCAATGCAAATTTTCTGAGACTGAAAACATTCAAAAGCCATCGAGAGCTTGCTCGTAAGCCGGAATGCGCTGCGAATAAGAGAAAGGAAGCGAATTATTGACAGTGCTTTTAGTCGTTTGAACATTTCCCGGTCAATGCCGGCGTGTAGGCCCAATCCCGCGAGCCCCCCAAGAGATATTGCAAGGACGTAAAAGCAACCTGTCTTCCCGCGCACCAGCAACCCGAGTATGCGCATAAAAACTATGATGACAAGGAAATCTGGTGACGGAATTTAGTCTATCGGCCGAATGTGGGATATCATGGTGAAGAAAAACAGACGGAACTTTTATGATGACACGTTAGAAGAGTCCCGCCGCAGATGCAAGATTAGTCCCGCCGGTCTATGCACAGAGATTATAATGCTCCTAAAAACACTTTTGTGTATGCCGTGCTCACGACGCGCTCTCCTTCTCGGTCTTGGCAGAAGCTGGAGTAGCCTTGACTAAGACAGGAGACGTGTTCGTCGAGGGAGGAGAAGCCGGGGTCTCTGGCTCGTTGGATAGACCAGCAAGAAGACTATCGCGATGTTAGACTCTGAGCCAGGAAGATGGGGCACTCATATTACATACCTGAATGCATTTGTAGAGGTAGCAGACTCCTTCTCCTTTTGTTGAGGAGGCGTGCCAGTTCTCGAAGAAGCTCCTGAATCTTCACCACCACGGCTCAACGCGCCACCTGGACCACCCATCTTGCGGCCACTGTTGCTTCTAGATGAGAACATTGATGTAGGGCCAAACGACATGTTCGCACTTGCTTGTCGGTTCGCACCACCCTTGTTGGTAAGACGACGGAGATCATCCATCCCAACAGTGTTTTTCTGGTAATCAGGAGGTGGCTGGTTACCATAGCTGTTCGAGAAGTTTCGTGAATCGCCACGGCCCATCTGCATGCGTCCACCGCCGCCACCACCACCACCACCACGGGAACCGCGAGCATTATTCTCGGCGGCTTTCTGAGCAGCAGCTGCTTCAGCCTATGAGAGGTTAGTAAAAGATAGTACTCGACAATTCTGATTTACTTACCTCAGTTCTGATCTCTTCAAGTGTCTTGGGGCCCTTGTTGGCATCCTTCGACTGCCAGCGCTTCTTCCGCAAATCAACAATGTCCATCAACATGAACTTCAGACGACTTGGCAATTCTGGTGTGTCAATCATGGTCTGGATACGGCCAAAGTAAACATCCATCATAGGCTTGCCCTTGTCAGTGTTGTCGAGGTTACCACCAATAGTCCTGAGGAGCTTCGTCAAGGATTCGATTTCAGCCTCATCCGGAATCCCAGTGTAGTCCACAAGTTTCTTGACACACTCGTGCATAATACGCTCCGTAAGCATGGCGAGCTTGTAAAGTTCGCCAATGAATTGGACGAGACCCAACCCACGTCGCTTGGCAGCTTCGGCAATGTAGTACTCATCTGACAGCATTGCTGCCTCCTCGGTCTTCTCTTCACCACGCTCGCCCTCGGGCTTCTCGCCTATATCCATCTTCCAGCCACGCTCGAACTCTTCTTGGCAACGGTTCAGGAGGTACTTGCGGAAAAGGTTGCCTCCAGAGACAATGTTACCATTCTTGTCAAGAATGCTCTCATCCTTAATGTCTGGGCTCATGGTCTCCAACATACGCTTGCAGAACCTGGCATACATCGAGGCCCAATGAGCTTCGTCAGTAGCCTTCTCAAAGGTGAGTTGGATGACTTGTCGGAGTGTACGGCCGTCAGCTTCATCCTTGGACTGCGCAGCGATTGCAAGAATCTGGTCTGCGATCTTGTCGAATTTCTCAGGCGTCATCTTGTTCAGAGCTGCCTTCACCTTTCTTTGAACCATATCTGCCTCCATGAGACCCGTTGCACCAGCAGCTCCAGGAGTGGGGCCAGCTGCACCAGTAGCCGATTGACTAGCACCAATGCTGCGAGGCTTCCATCCACCAGCGGTGACCTGGATAGGCTTGAGGTCCATACCAGCAGTAAGAGGCATGTTCTTCGAAGCTTGAGCTTCTGCCTTGGCGCTGCCTTGATAACCGCCTCCTTCGCGCTTGCTGCCGCGTCCACGGTTGCTTTGTTGACGCGGTGAATGGGGCATGCTGTTCATGGTTGAGCTCGAAGGAGTGCGGGTCATCGAGTTGCCACCTGGGAATGCACCACCTGGGCGGTTGAAGGATGCCATGGGTTGAACCGTAGGTCGTGGCATAGAACCGCTGGCCATTGCAAAGCGCTCGGCGGATGTTGTTCCTGGTGGGAGGGTCTTGACAGCTCCAAAATTGCCCATGGCAAAAGTACCAGGAGCATTGTTGCGGTTTGAGCCTTGTCTTGGACCCATACCGCCTGGTGTCCTGGTTGATGAACGTGCTGATCCAGCTTCACCGTCGCCGATGAGGGCCTTGATCTGGGACTCGAACTCCATTGAGGGTTTCTCAACGAATACCTTCTGGAACTGAAGTAAGAACTCTTTGTCGTATTTGAAGCTTTTACCTTTGGCTGCAACAGCAGAGTTGAGCGCCGGGTTGGGTGAGCTGATGTTGGGAGGGTAGAGGGAGGAGTTAAGTACGGTCAAGAAGCGGGAAGACTTGAGCGATTGAAGAGCAGCACTTGGTTGCGGCGCCTCAATTGGTTTAGTGTTGAGAGGTGCAAGGTTAAGAGCGGCAGGCTTTCCTCGCTTTTCAGACGCAGTGACCTTTGGTGGTGGACCCATAGAGTCATCAGAAGCAGGTGTTGATGCACCACTGTCTGTGTTAAGGGTCATGCTAGAAAGCTTAGACGCCAGGGTGCTTGGTGTTGTGGGGGCAAGCTTCTCCTCCTCCTTCTTGGCTTCTGACTTGTCACCACCGGCAGCCTTGGCCTCAGCTTCAGCACGCTTTCGCTCCTTCTCATCTTCCAGTCGCTCCATCTCACGTTCAGCCTCGCGGAGCTTGCGATCATTCTCCGCTGCCTCCAGCTTGTTCTTCTCTGCATTTGCTTTGTCTGCCAGCTCCTTGTCAGCCTTGCGCTTAGCAAGAAGATCAGCGACCCTCTTATTTTCGGCGGCCTCGCGTTCCTCCATCTCTTGGATCTGGCGCTCTATCTCATCCTCTTCGGCCTTCGCTTTCTCCTCAGCAGCCTTCTTTTCGGCGTCGGCTTGTGCTTTTGCATCTTCGGCTGCCTTCGCATCTGCCTTGGCCTTTTCTTCCTCCTCCTTAGCTTTTGCTTCCAATGCCTTAGCAGCCTCGTCTTCCTTTGCCTTGGACTCAGCTGCTTTGTCAGCCTCGGCAGCCTTCTTCACCTTTTCGACTATTTCGAGTCTGATCTCCTCCTTGCTCTTACTAGCACCAGCTGGACTGTCAGTGCGACTGTTCAGAGGAGTAGCTGCCTTGGGAGGTGGTGTAGGAGTTGACGCAATGACCGGTGGCGTTCTTGCTTGGGAACGTGGTGCAGGAGAAGCCGGCGCCTTGATAGCGTCCATGTCCAGAACATCACCATCCGGTCTCTTGATCTGAATTGCAGCACTCTTGCGGGTAGTTCTTGTGAAGTTGGGCGATGGGGCTGCTGGAGCAAGCTTCTGTTGCGGTGTGTGACTGCTGACCACAGAAGGCGTCATAGATGGAGTTTGCGGGTGGCCCATGCTGGAATTAGGCCGATGTTCGGAAATCTGAGAGGAGTTTCGCGACATTGGTTGTGCTGCGGGCGGTGCATATTGTCCTGGAATGTAGGCTGTTTGCTGATATCCAGGTTGGGGTGATTGAGGTGGCATGTACTGCATGCTGGGGTACATGTATGCGTTTGGTGCGCCCATGGGCATACCACTCCGAGGGTCGTATTGCTGTGGATAACCTGGATAGTTCTGATTCTTCTGTGTTAGAAACTGCTCAAAATTACCGCTCTCAGGCGAAAGATCAATCTTCGCAAATGGAGGTGGACGCAAAGGGATATTGGGGATTGGGGGAAAGGGGGGCAAGTCAGCTTGGTCAGAAGACGGGCCACGTTCAAAACGCTGAGGCAGCATTGCATCTCCACGGTTCTGAGGGAACTGTATGAGATGGTCAGTCCTCAAGCGCTCCGAATGCGCCGCACTATCTCTTGTACTTTGACCGTCATGGGTGCGCCCTTCAAATACTCGCTCTTGCGGGTATAGCGCGCTACTCGTGTAATCATGGTCGTAGAGCTCTCTTGAGCGCTCGCTCTGTGATCTCTGTAGGTCTAGAAACTGTTCATTCCTATTCTGCCATGCTTGCTGTTTCTTTTTATTCTTGCCCTTGATTCTTGGAGGATTATAGGGAGGAGCGTTTTTCTGAGAATGGGGGTTTGTTACTTGTTGCTGTGGGCCCATTTGAGGGTTGTAATAGCCACCACCGTACTGCTGCGGATGCATAGGCATGGCCTGGGGCATGTTGGGTGTTCCGGGCTGAGACATTTGTCCGGGAATCGATGATGGAAGTCGGGGACTGCTCGTAGGTTGGTGTGGGGAATTCGGGTACTGTCTTGGCTGAAAGTTGGGAGCCATGCCACCGCGTCCTGAGTTTGGACCACCTCTGTATGGTGGGCCTGCAGTAGGTGGGTAGCCCATTTGCTGCCCCTGGTTGTATTGACCCCCGTTGAAGCCCCCTCGGCCTCTGCCATTTTGTTGGAAACCACCGCGTCCTTGTCCTGGGTTGCTCATGTCGCTTTGGGTGGACTGTGAAGACTCTCGTCTAAGATGTCCAGCTTGCTGATTCCCTGGTGCAACTGGGGCTTGAGGAGTGGATGCTTGCCGCATGTGACGCTGCAAAACACAAGATTAGCAAGCCTGACCTGCGAGTTCAGGAATGAAGGTCAAACTTACATCGCCATCGCCACCGAGGCTTCCAAAGGTTGGAGGAACACCGTTACCTTGTGCCGTGAGAGTCGCAGGGGGTCGGCCTCCGCTAGCTGACGGTTGAGGAATAGGAGAAGGTGACTGTGCTGGAGAGGTCACTCTTGGGTTGGTCGGGATTGCCATTGGGGCTGATGCAGTGGATTGTGCTACCTGTGGCGTGCTGTGGGAAGCAGCTGGGGAGTCTGCAATCGATCCGAATTGAATCTTTGATCCTCCAACTGGGCCTCCATTTGCCACATAACCAGCCGGTCCATTTGCGCTTATCGTCACCGAGCTCTTCCGGCTATGCTCAGAACCATTAGTGGCAGCGCTGCTGTGTGCAACAGCAGGTGCAGAAACTGCCGGTACAGCTGGTGGAATCGGTCCCTTGCCATTCAGAGGCGTGGTAGAGGATGTCTTTCCATTTTGCTGCACCGGCGCAGCGGCTCCGACAGCCACGGCGGGGGATGGAGTCGAGGAGCCCGTCGCTATCGATGGCGACGAGACTGCCTTCTTCGCGGTGGAAGCGTAAGATACCGACTGCGTAGCGCTGGTGGTGTTGGATGCCTGGCTGGGGATTGATTGTTGAGACACAGAAGTCATATGGTTAACTTTTTCGAAGATGACCTCGTAAGAAAGTTTGGTGGATTGGTTTGTATGACGTATCCGTGAAGGGGTGAGGGAAGAGAACCTTTGCAGAAGGCGATCTGATATCAAATCCGAACGCTGAGCAGAGGACGATGATCGAGATCGGGAGGGAGTGGAGTTGTTGAGTTCGTCTTAATAAAAAGCTTCCCTCAGTCTTCGAGATTGCCGTGAGGCGATCTTGGGTATGAAGGAAAGTCTGCGCAGTTGAACCTCAAGCTGGTCGATGCGATATTATGCTATCGTCGATGGGTGGTGTGTCTAGGAACTATTCCTGCCGCGATCTGACCTCCAGAGAAGAGAAGAATCGCCGGAAAAGTGGTGGTTTTGATGTTTTGACGTTGATGTCAAGATGTTTGAAGAAGGGGAGCGCACCACGATTATTTTCATCTCTGGGATTGTGAGCGAAGTGCGCCAAGCTAGCTAACTAGATCAGGAGTTAGCGCGGAATGATTCGGCTGCGCAAGATCGCGGCCCAACAACGAACGGGCGACCAGTAGTGAATTATTGCCAGGACGCGCATGTCCAGTCTATTTGATGAGGATAATTATTAATTGGTTTTTGTGCATCATGTGTAGGACGCATCATTCTCCGTGACTCCTCTGCCACCATATTGTCCTTCGATTGTCACAACACCATGGCACTGACTGCACGACGGTAGATGTGGCCACTGTCCTTCGTCCGTACGCCCTGCCCTGCCTAGGCATTCCTTCCGGCGCACGACGACTTCTGTGCCCAAGGTAAAAACGAACCTCCTTCAAACACGGCGCAAGGGGCCCCTGTACTATGGCCAATCCAGTTCTGCGCATCTTCATCTGATGCTACCACTCAGGAACCTATGAGCTCTCTTTGGAGATGCCTGGAGGGCGAACAGAAAGGCCGTCTTGATGGCCGATGGTATGCGCCGCGTCTGGGTTGGTGGTGACGAGGCGAACCATTGCGCTTGAGGACCTTCTGTGTCACTGAGGTGCGCATCTCTGCTCACAATGATACTGTAGTCTTCCCACCGGTGGCTTTGATCTTTGCACGGGTCTGTGGAACAGGGCAGCCCCTCGGATTCACCTTGTCACCTTGACAGCAATAGGGCAGGCCATGGCAGGCCAGGCCAGGCCACACCATTGTCCCAGAGGGTATTCTCAGATGCAGTGCCCCTCGCCCCGGTTGGGTCACGACGATGGCATGGGGTTTTAATTATCGAAAGGGTCCAAACCGTCGCAACGGTCTTGAGTCCGTCGATGTTGAACTAATGGAAGAGCGCGCCCCTTGGTACTTATCCTAGGAGCCTTGGACTGCCCATAACCTCATGTTTTATTGCCTTACGGGGCAACTATTCCTAATTCGAGCTGGCTGTACCACTGGGCCATTTCAGCGGTACGATACTTCGTGCGAAAGTACTAGGTACGGAGATACCAGTAGATTCGTCCATCCATCCAAGCCTCAGAAGGTCGGAGATGTCGTTTCTACGTCAAAGTTTACCAGTCACGTCTCGAACACTGCGCATTACCATAATGCAACTTCTTGGAACTCTCGTCGTCATCCTGGCTGCTTGAGGTGACTGCAGGCATCGCCCTCTTATCTGAGGTAGGTAGGCAACTGCACGTAGCTGCAAGTATACATATACATACATCTCTAGGCTCCTCTGCTGCTCTGCACCAAGCAATCTTGAGCAATGTCAGCATGCGGCGCAAATCCGCCCGCTGGTCAGCGTGTGGACGGTCCGTACGGTATGTACAGTATCTCGAAAATGATTGATGCTCATGCGGGCCTGACACGCGATTCTGCATGCGTAACCACGAACGAAGCTGGAGGAGACCTGCGCCCACCCGTCAAATACGAACAGATGCACCTCAGCTGCAAGTTTTCTTTTCACCCCCAAAGACATATGAGATATCATTCTGCTTCCTGTGGACAACGTGGGCTGTTGCGCCTGTTGTGGCCCAAAACTTGAGATTGGCCATTCCTTCTATGTTCGTTCTCGAAGGGCGGACCGGGCTTAGGCACCGAGTTGCCTCAATCCCTGTGCAGGTGGCAGCTGGAACTGGAAGCGAAAATCAAAGATGACTTGCATGTGATCGCCAATGCATCACGAGATTCAGACTCGGACATAGCGGCGGCAAGAAAGGATACATCCAGATGCTGTATACCTATTTAGCCATTCTTTGGAGCCGAGAATACTACGGTGCTGGTCCTATTCGCACGCTTGAAGCTGCAATATACTTCCCCCTCTCGAGGTGTTAGAGATAAGAAGAGGTCCTCTTCATTCCGCCACTCAAGAATCCCCTTCAGCGGGCATGGTTTCCTAATCTTCGTTCCACAGGATCTATTGAGGTCAAGAAGGTGAGGAATTGTAACCTTGATTCGTATAGAATATAGTATAAGTCTGTAAAGCCTGTGAAGGCTATTTGTTATATATCCTACCACCGTGAGCCGTTAGTGTCAGTGTGACATAGAACTTAATTTTAGTAAATGTAGTTTAAAACCGGGACAGAACCTAGAATGTGTATTACTCTAGGAGTCTAGCTTACTTACAAAATCATAACAAGCTTAACGCCGTTTCTTTCTTCGCGATATTTTAACTAGCAAGCGAGGGAACAGTCCTAATCCCACAATAGCTCTAACAACACAATCTTGTGTCTAGAGCTTATACATATTGCTGGTCTCCTTATTACCATCATATTCCCTCGCTTAAGTTACAGTGACCTAGCCTAAATACAGCCGCTTAATAAAACATTCGCATCTTCTTATCTTGTATATGATTATACTACTAGAAGTAAGTTAAGCCAACACCTTTTAAAAGACCTAAAGAGAAGTAGAGTAGAATAACACTGCTCTTCGCTTATTAAGCTAATTAAGGCTACTAATAATAGTTATAGAATAGTTATTAGTAACTATAACTATCTCTCATCCCTTATACTAGAACTAGCCCTTTATAACTATATAATATAACTTATTAGAATATAATAAGAGTCAGGTACCCGCCTGACAACTACCTTCTCCTTTCCATATCTACTTTCTTTAAGATAAATTAGCTTAACACGTTTAACTAGTTATACCGAGCCTAAACTTATTTATTACTACCACTGTTCTCTAACCTACCTTACCTACCTAACAATAGAAAACAACCACACCTAATCACTAACCAGCCAACTACTCACCCCGCCCCTTAGTTTTCAACCTGAACCCATAGAAGAAAGAATACCCATCCCTCTTGAAAAGAAACACAAAAACTGCACTCGAACCCCACACCCCTTTAAAACCCCCAACAGCCATTCCCCCCCAAAAACAATCAATCATCTGGGTATCAACCAGGCCTGCTGGCCCAATGGCAAGGCGCTTGACTACGAATCAAGAGATTGCAGGTTCGATCCCTGCGTAGGTCAGTCACCACACCAATGATCGAGGACTCCCTTCGGGAATTTTTACCCTTTTGCTTTTTTTGTGTGTGTAAACTTCCGGTCAAAACGTTTTGCAAATGCATTGCACCTAGTGGATGGTCTCGCTTGCCGGGAGAAATTTCTTTTGTGTGTGAAAATCCACTTTACTACTGTGGAGACCGCAGACAGAGTGTGCGGACTGCGGAACTCTGCCGGCAACTTCGGGGCGTTCGGTGATATCGCATGTTGGAGAAGGTTTGTGTTGACTCCTGGGGAAGCGGATGTCGTGAGTGGACGTTCGGGATGTCGAGTTTGGAAAGTCGGCATGGGTGAGAGTGGTAGCTAGGAGCAAATGTAGGTAGATATAAGTATCCAACGTAACCAATCACACTTGTAGCCACAGCTCTAGGGGATTAATTGGATATTTAAAATTGTATATGCACGCAAGTCGTAGGTAGATGCATTCTAAAAATTCAACATGAATGCCCTGCATCTCATAGACTTTCTCCCTCTTCCTCTTCACCAGCCTAAGTACAATGCTTTACTGCTAGGCTCCATATCAATCTGTACCTCAAAGGATACAGCATGGAACACAAACCCCACAGAACGCCGCTGGATGAACTACCCTCTTTTCATCAGGGTAACCTCTCCTTCCCTGTATAAAATACGATTCAGACGCTGATGCAATATTCGAAGAAAATGACGCTCCCTCCATGCTGATTTAAACTACCCACATATTGCTCGCAAACCTCGCCCTCTGAGTTGACTGCTTCTCATTGCGCTTCTGTAATTCTGTTTCTGCTCTGCTTTATAAACCCCTATCCCTAGCTATTCTCACCTGGCCTGCGAAGATAACACCGGCGCTGAAAAGCATGATGACCACAGATAGGCCGGCTAGTCATACGACTGTACAGCTGGAGCTTTGACTCCTGGATGAGTATTCATTAGCAAATTGAAACCAAGACACACTATCAACGCTCGGCGCACTAGAGCTCTTCGTACTAGGGCTCTTGTCTCACTGGACAAATATTGAAGATCAAAGAGTAACATACCATCGCTGAGCCTCGATCCTGGCAATCCAGTTGGCGCATATCTTCAACCGTTCCCGGACGCTCGAGGTCTCCAGAAGTTTATACTTCTCAGTTTCTACGATGGGAAGGATGCTTGCAAACCACCAGGGGAATAGCGCAGGATCGTCTTCGGGGATGTCTCCGTACGCTTGGAAGACTCTCCTGTGTAGCCAAGGCGCACTTTGGTCTCGCATCTTTTTGACGAAACTGGTGCCTATGTCCATCAAGGCTTGAGTAGACATCGTCTCGATTTCGAGAAAAGTTGGCAGGCGGGGGCGAGCAGTAGTATTATTGGGTGGTGCGCCAAAGACATTTTGTGGCGAAAAGTTTCTTGTGGTTGTATTGACTGTTTCGGATGCCTCCAGTGCTTCTTCTGCTGCGAGACTGACGTCTTCTACGCGCTCAACCATACCAACTGTATAGCCATCCAAAGAGCCATGCCTCAATACTCGAAAACGGGAAACACCTATCGTTTCGATGAGACTTCGACCATCAGGCATAAGCTCCATGGATATGATGTGAAGAAGTGTGCCATATTCGTAGAAATTGACAGCACCAAGATCGCCTTGGGGCTCTCTGTTAGGATTGTGAAGCAACATTCCAAACTTCCGGTCCCCACTTTCGATGGCTCTCCGGATCATGAGGCGGTATCTGGGTTCGAAAATGTGAAGGAAGGTAGGCATTTTGGGGAAGGAGAGTGTACAGATGAACAAAGGAGTATCTAGTTCGCCCATGCTATTCTGATCTTCGCCCTCCGCTGCTTCTGCCCTGGCTGCAACATCTTCGGGGCATAGACCAGTTAGAAGTTTGCCAAGAAGGATGTTGGATGGCGCTTGCTGGGCGCTTATTGCTGGAGGAATTGCCAGTGCCCGACGACATATTGGACATAGAGTTGAGTGATCGAGGACCCGATGGACACATTTCCTACAGAATGTGTGCCCACAAGCAGTGGTGAGTGGATCTAAATAAAGCGCATAGCAGACTTGGCAGTCCAGCTCAGCTCGTGTCGATTCCTTCAATTGTTCCAGCACTGCCGTATCCTGAGCATCCAGATCCTCCACAGCTGACAGAATCGTGAACGAAACCTCGGATCCATAAGCCAGCTCGCCCATCTCAGCCAAGGTGTACGTTGCTGTAAGTCGACCACCTGGGAGAACTCGCGGCCGTACCTCTTCATCCCGCAAAGATGATACGCCAGCCACAGACCATTTGTCCCGCTCTTCTATTTGCAGAAGCATCTCAGATGCTTCATTCGTATTTCTATATGCCTCTACCTCCTCCCTCACCACCTCGGTGATCTTGTTGAGCGCAACATCCACACTACAGTCACCTGCTGCATGTTCCTGCCTGCAGTCTGGAAACGGACATGTGAATCCCTGTAACCTGTTCGCTGTAGCCGGGTATGAGATGTTCGCTCGAAGGTGTAGTTCGGGTATACACTTCTTGCATAAGGAGTTCCCGCATGGAAGGGTGGCTGGTTCGCGGAGGGGATATGAACACTGCGAGCACTGGACCAGCCTTACAATCTGCCGGGCATCCTTCGAGGCATCGAGCGGAGCGTCTGGAGCGGGCGTTGCTGAGGTTGAGGTTGCGGGTTCCGGGGCCTTGGAGAGATTCGAACGTATGGGGAACGAGTTGGCAAAAGGAAGAGATGACATCAAAGTGGCTTCGTCCAGCGCGGGGCCGTTGGACAGTCCTTGGTGGATCTTGGGTACAGGCGCAATGGCCGTTTAGTCTATTTGAAGTCGCCAGAGCGAAGCTTCTTCTGTGCCAGCACACGTCTCTTTATTTAGCGTTGTGGTTGAGGTCCTGAAAAGCAAAGAAAGCCGCCGGATGTATTCGTTTCGTCGATGTCGCAAAGCAGAGGTCGTGTGCGCAAGGAAACAAACAGCAAAGGCGAATTGTTGCAACTACATAGAAGGGCAGGCGATTATGGCCGTAGAATCATCTGATGGTCGAGGACATTAGCTTCTCGCAGTAAATGGCGTCACGAACGCGGAGGTTATTGCTTACAGTACTGGAGAGTGGTATGTGAGGATCATCGTCTTGTATTCTAGGCACATCAAGGTAGGGGAGGGGAGCCAGGACCAGGAACCGCCACGACAAGAGGCGTTCGTCGGAGGCCAAAGCCGATGTGGGGGGTCGTTCTCGTTCTGCAGTGCTCGTCGATCCAGAGACAACAACAACGACGACAACGAGCAAACCTGGACGCGATGGAGAAGAGACAATCGATTGAGACGTGTGCGCTGCTCGCTTTTCGATGCCCACGAGTCTGTCGGGTGGCAGAAGATAGATAGATAGATGTGCCCTGCAATGTCAGACTGCTGCGCCAGGTCGACAAATCATCCTCACGACGGAGACATCGACGACGGTGGCTTCTCGACACCACCTGGTCTGATCATTGGCTGCTTCTGCGATTCCTGCTGAGGATGGACGGCCGAGTCAATCGGCGCTTGATCCTTTACGCCTGTTTTGACGACCAGAAGAAGTCTGAGGAGAAATGCACCAGGAAGAGGCTTGCGACCACAGCACCGCTCTCTTCCTAGCCCCTCCGCCTATCACCCCTTTTCTCTACGCGTACCAAGGGAACTTGACTTGCTAATTGACGGGCACTTGGTTCTCTTCCGGCTGTGTGGCTCTCGATACATCCGCGTAAGAAACCCGGTTACCCTCGTACGAAGGAATACGTTTGGGAAGCCCCTCCCAACCAAGTCCTTGAGAAAATCCGGCTGCTCAAGGTGCCAGACCTACATTGTTTTGCAGCCACCCGCCCTGTCATGGCAATATCCATACGGTGCAAAGGCCGTACCGTGGACTCGCACTCGCTTACTGTCTCGCGATAACAGAGCGTCATAGACTTACTTGGTGGTGGGCAACCCCCCTTCATTAGCTACGCCACGCCATCTCCTCAGCTTTCTGATTGTGGCCAATGGCCTAGAGAAACTTACTGCTCAGAAACATTCTTCAATGAGTCGAGACAACATACAAGTTGGCGTTGCTTCAAGGAAATCAATGGGGATAACTTTTGGAGTCGCCGGAACTCATAAAGTTTGGCATGTTGGGGTTTTTGTCTTGGCCATTGCACGTATATTTTATAATGAAAAACTCTGTAGACAACACTTCAAGGCACTCAAAGGCTACAAAATACTTCTGGAAACCTCAGACCGTGGGCCCAGGTCTAGGTAAGTGTCCGCAAGCAATGGTTGAAAGAGTCTTTCTACAGTTACAGCAGTCATTCTCGAACTGAACAATAAACAAAGTTGAAATTGGAGAACACAGGAAGGACTTGGTAGCAAGATAAACCCGTTTTCACCGTGAAAATCTTGTGCTTCGTACTCCGTAATTGATCACACGATGCACCCACGGCGAGCTCGGCAACGTAGAAAACCGTGTGCTCGGCAAACGGGAGACAGAGTCGTTGGCGAGCACCGATGGTTGTCGCCAAACTGGTGGTGAAGATAGACACCGATGTAACATTCTTCCAATTCGCCAAAGAGAAAATCCGACTACATGACCATACTGTATGCAAGGCAGCCCCTTTTCATCAAGCGAGCGAGGGCAAAAAGAAAAGGACTTGGAAGCCAAAAATGCAAATCCTCCTTTTCTAACAAGGGACAATGGCACAACCGACGACTTGGATGTGCCAATGCGAGTACGGGTAGGTTACATTTCACTTTTTGCGGGGCAGAACAAACCTGGACCGAAAGTCAATGCCTGCTTTGATAAATTTGATGATGAGATAGTTCGGATGCTGTGATCATGCACTTTCATTCCCTTAAACTCAATTGACGTTTCCTCCAAGAACAAGATTCTGATCCTGTTCCTGTGCTACGACTTGGTAATCTTCATTAAGCAATGCCGCCGGCTTTCAGCTGGTGACATAAACCCAAACCCCCAAAACTTTCTTTCGTGGAAGCTTCCATGTTACCACATGAACCACTCTCAAACCTCGCGCTTCAACCACTTCCTTCACCCAAGGACCTTCTTACTAGTAATATTATTCCATAAATTCTACCAACTTGATTTGGTAGATCTTCGAACGGCACTATCTGAAACAGCACTCAATCTAGCAGAAGTAAATGACCTAAACTCCATTCTTATTGTCTCCCGCTCCATGCTAGCCTACAAATTCCAGTCACTCTTTAGCAAGGAAAATAATGGTAGCATCTACAGCGTTCTAACCTCAAGGTTAGTCATAACCCAAAACGCCTCTGGAATTACATGAACTAGATTCGCACTTCACAGTATTGAATCCAGCTTATCATAACAACTCTACTATCCAAGCCCATCACCAACTAATTCCTCTCGTACCTTACACAAAGTGTATACAGAACTACCAAGCTCAGCTCAATTCTAAGGATAAAACCCAGAAATAGAGTTACGCAACCCAACTTAGTACTTTATAAACCCGAATTTCGCGTATTACAATTATACCTTTCCACACTCATCCTATCCGCTTCAAGTTATCTAGCAATTGTTAGGTACTTAGCTTGCACCCAGAAAACTGCGTCTGAGTTATATTATACAAACCAAGCCAGTGACTCACCCACAACTCGTTCGATGCCATGTTCTTGTCTGTTACTCCCCTTAACCAAGTTCTCATCCTCAGGTAACTTCTCTGATTGACCTTTTAGGTTACTAAATCTGAATGTTAGAATATATGTCATGTGAGCAATCACATGATCAGTGACATGATAGCCAGCTCGACTATAGTCAGTCTATAGGTAGGTAAGAACCACTTCTTCGTAGATAGTCTCTTTCGAAACTACACACAATCAACACCTTTCAACAAGAGCATACTACGTGAGATAATACCACTAGGATGCCCGTTGAGCAGTTGATTAAGTCAACCGACACTGAACCTGTCACTCAAAAAAGAACTTTCCAGTGAGAGAATATTGTACCTAAATCATATTAATCGCGATGGTATCGGAGTATTTACTCAACTTCTATGTAGGTATGCGACCTATTCTTTGACATACTTTCTCTTTCAACACTCTGGGTACTGTAAGCGTTCTCGGCTACTCAAACCAACTCAAATGATTCACACGGGACATCTGGATTCCCGCGGCCCGAGTAGATCACAATCACACTTCAAATCACAATGAAGTTGAAGAATATAACTTCATTTTCTAGGAAACACTAACTGTATCTCGCTGGACGTCTTAACAGATTGCAGCTCCGTCGAGAATCATTCACCGAGAAGTAGTAGAGATTCCTCAAGGGATGATGTATCGCAAATAACGCAAAGCCGTTGACAAGGCAACGTTAGAGACCACATGATGACAACCCTTTGTGAAAGCACCCTCCACAAATATATTGTGCACCATTTCAAATGTGTTATCAAAGAATTTTCAAGAACTGGAGTAAGTGCATAGAATGGCTGTGCCTCCCCAACGCCATGTTACGGTTAGCGAAAGATCTGATAAGCTTATAAAATCGTACTTACTCGAGAATATCAATATAACAATTCGCAGCCTACACTCTGTCTCAGTTGCCAGAATTTTGACCGCTTATTCGTGCTTCTTAGCAGCCTTAGCTCTGGCAGCTTTAGCAGCCTTAAGAGCCTCAGCCTTGGCAGCGATGGCAGCAGCTCTGCTCTCTGCTCGTACCAATCTCTCCAGTTCTCGCAAACACGTTACGGAGACATTGATATCCTTCTCTTCATCACCGCCACGCTCTTTCTTCTTCCAGTTCATCAGAACAATTTCCTTGCCGAAAGCTTTGTTTTGATCGCGGTAGAAGTTTACGACCTTTGCCGAGTTCCCATAGGCCTTGCTGTTCAATGTATTCAAGTCCTCCCAAAACACCTGGACATGGTTTCGCCAAGAAACATTTGGCTCTGCTGGATTACATTCGACGAGGAACTCTACACTTTCAGTACCATCTTCCAAGGCGGATGGCCTGCTGTCCTTCACTTCGATGATAGGCCAGACAAGCGATCCTCCTGCGTCGTATTTTGCGACTTGTCTCCTAGGAATAGTTCCATCACTAGCCACGTTCTTGCGATCGAGGAGCTTTTGGCGTGTTCGGCTAGCCACGATGTTAGGCTTCATGTCCTCAGACAGACGGCCGTCTCCGAGGATATCGAGTCGTGCAGCCTGTTGAGCCTGTTGAAAAATGTCCGCAGAAAACGAGTTTTCACGTGATTTACTCAATTCTTTAACCAAAAGAGGATTAACAATCTCTCGTGGTCCTGGGGACTGGTGCCTATCATGTGTGATCTTAAGACTCTTTAAGCCTCTGACTGCAGCCCGGAGCCGGTCGAAACCATACATCTTGGTGATATCGAAGTTGTCAAGGCAAGATAGGATCAAGTGGAGGCTTTCAAGGCCGGTACAGGCACCGAGCATATTGAACGTTCTGGCTGCCAAAGACTTTGTTACACACCAGGATTCGGCTGCCCAAGCTAGTGTGATTGTGCGAATAGCCGCCAGTCTGCAAGGAGTGATTGCAAGTAGGTAGGTCATGAGAGATTGACCGTGTTGGAATTCGAAAGACGTGTGGCCCAGGAACTCGAAGCTGTTGGCCTCATAAAACAAGTTCGAAAGCGCAACCTGGTCGTAAATTTGGTGGCAGACTTGAACCAATTGAACAACAGTAAGGGGGTTGGCCGCTGAAACAACTTTTACCCTAGACATGTCTTGAGTTCTAGACCAGATGAACTTGTTGGATCGTGATTGAAGTTGTACTGGCACGATTGGCTTGTCTTCCCCAACAGCATAGAAAAAGATGCTATTAGTGATCTCCGGCGGGAGCTTGAGAAGTGGACTATTGTAGCTATTATTTACGGTCTAACAGGTTATTAGCATTGCATTTCGCTGTTGATATTGTTGGCAGTAAGTTCTGCGTTGCCCAAGACAAATTGATGAGTGAGGGTGTGGGGAATGGTTGAAAGCGCCCGGAAAGGGAAATCGTACCTTGGCATTGACTCGATGGTTTGGATTGATCGCAGTACCCAACAGCATCTCCAGGCTCCGAGGGTTGAGGTGAAGGATGGTGATCTTGGATCGAGATTGCTTCTGGCCATAACTGTCTGTAGCATGGTTCTTGGAGGGTGTCAGTAGAGGGTACCAATAGATCGATTCAACAGCTGAGCTCACCTTGTCACCAGAGTCAGATTGGATGAAGGCATTGACGACCTTGAGGTTGTCAGCATGCAAATATACACCAGAGAGGTATGGATAGATTATAGAAGAAGTAGTACCTGCTTGTCCACGCTGGAAGAACCAGACGCGCCGCGATTGTTCTGGAAGAAGCTGTTAGTAGAGAACGCGCTTTAGTTTCCAGACAGACAAACCTGTAGAGCAGCCTCAGCTGTCTTAAGCTTCTTTCTTGGAGGAGGCATGCTGGCCATCGTCCTTGGACGCTTGAATGTTGGATGTGTTTGGTATTTTGGTGTTTTGGTTGGTGGAAGGAAGGAAGCGTTGAAGTTGGAGAGCTGAACGAGTATAGAGTCCTCAACTTAAAAGCGGCGAGAAGATACTACCTTACTTAGTTAGGTAGGTATCTAGTGAGTCCAAGTTATGAGGCTACAAGGCTACGTAGAAGGTTGGCTGGCGCCTTGCGTAGCTGCCGCTAGTGAGTATCTACCTTAGCCAGGGACATGTAGGATCACCACCATGGCCAGGTCGGGTTGACGTACTTCCATGTGGTGAAGGCACCAAGACTTTCTATTCATGACCATATCTGGAGAAAGCAGGCCCAACTTGCAAGAGTTTCTGTTATGCCATGACCTACTCAACTTATTGATCGAAAGGCGCGCACCTTCAACATCCTCACGTCTTTTCAAACCCCAGGTTCGACCGCCAACACACGCGTCAATCCAGATGGCTGACAAGGAGTCCTCTGAAATATTCCTCTCTGCCATTGAGCTAGTTTGAGTAGCTTAGGCGGAGTGTGCTACATCTCTCAACTGGTAGCACTGACTGGCTCCAGGAAGAACACTTTGTATGCGCAGCTGTCCAGCATGTAAGAGAAACTGTCATCATTCATGGAAGCATTTCTGCTTTGATTTCTTTTGCCCTTAAGAATATATAGTATCCAAAGATGCACAGTTTCCAAAGTAACTAGCATTTTCGCTATGTGCGAGTAGATGCTTGCTGGGGCCTAAGGATGCAAGGGTTTCTAAATGAACTCTGGTGCTACAAGACATAAGGCACTACCAAAAACTGTTGTCCAATAAAGAACCTTGGGAGTATAAGCATTCTTTGCTATACTTACAAGTTCAAGCCAGGCAAGACCCGTGATACATCAAAACTGCAGATAGCAGGTTCTGCTTTCGTACCTAGCATTGGCCTGAAAAGAAAAACAAGAATAAAAAGTGTAATCCCAGATCGAGCATAGCAAAGGATATAACGCTGTCTTCCACAAGACGTAAGTA
The DNA here is from genome assembly GCA_026119845.1 of Pezicula carpinea. Lineage (NCBI taxonomy): Eukaryota > Fungi > Ascomycota > Leotiomycetes > Helotiales > Dermateaceae > Pezicula > Pezicula carpinea. Next base: position 1,177,255 of record JALRMK010000006.1, on the reverse strand, counting down.
TATGTTCCTTCTTCCCAGGCATCTCTTTGATCAATATTCCAACCTAGAAGGCGCTTCCCAATCGAGAGGCCTACAATCATTTCTTCTCTGCTTGCCAGACACTGGCGGGATCTAGTGATCAATGCTACAATATGCTTTGCATTGCTGAAAGAAGTTCAGCACACTATAACATGAAACAATCGCATACAAGCTGGGACAGACTTCCATCAGACTTGAACAAGCATATTGTGGTGTGTGTTCTCTTGACAACAGAGGACTCGCAATTCTCCATGACTTTCAAAGCTTCCGTGTCCAAGAAGGTCGCACTTGCTTTCACGTAATACTGCTGACTGACGGGTAGATACTTCATGCCCAATATACTTGTAGCGAATGTGCCACGTTGTCGTTGTAAGGTCTTTGCACGTGTAAGTGCATGTACATCGTAGGACTGGTGATAGTGTTGACCTGGACGGTCAAGTTTACCGGAGTCTCGGAGTCTCAGCTCAGCGTCAACGCCATCCCATTGGGGATGCTGAACCTCATCGTCAGAGTACTTTGCATGCGTCTTCTACAACACCTTAGTTGCCATATTGTAGCGTATATGTTGTTGTGGGAGGAGACCTGACTACGAAAGCGAAAGAAGCAAGACTTTGAGAGCTGAGTGAAGTCTGGAAAGGCAACGCTCAATTGGGCATAGTGCGAGTTTCTGTCGGTACGATACGAGTACTCGTCGGAAGCGTCCGTGGCTTTAATTTCTACGAGTATCGTCTTGAGGTGTCGATTTTAACCTAAACTCGTCGACTTATTAAAGGTGCTCAGTGCTGGACAAAGCTGTATCGTTTCTCAGCTGATCCGGATCGTTCCGCGGGTCGTATATGATCTGATATTTTCCATTCCTCGTTCGACATGTTGCCCGGAGGTACTCCGAAAACCCATCACCAACCGTGGCGCAAGGATATTATTGCACATCGGAGCAACGAAAGACCACTCTCCTATCGGATTGCCCGCGGGCGTCTCTTATCTTGGATTTCCCCTCAATTCACAATGGCATGGACGTGAACAGAAAGTCCTTGGAACACCATGACCTTTTCTTCATTGAATGTTGATTGGATATGGAGACATACCCTGAATGGTCTTGTCATTAACATGACATAGCTTTGGTGCTGATTACTACCAAAGCTTGAATACTTAATTACTCTGGTGCCTATTCTTCCCTCGCCTGTCTGTCTATATACGAAACTCACAAAATAAGCACTTAGTCTCTCGGGTTTCCAGAAATCAAGATGGCAACTCCCTACGCTCTCCCTTCAGACGCCTCCAAGATCAAGCCATTCGAATGGGATGAGCACTACGACTTTCCAAGAGACCTCATCGGTTATGGAGAGGAGTCCTTCGACCCCCAATGGCCTGGCGGAGCGAAGATTGCAGTTTCCTTTGTGATCAATTATGAAGAGGCAAGCTTTCTATTTCGTGTTCAACCAAATGGCTGCTAACAACAGCTTAGGGAGCTGAGTACACGGTTTTAAATGGCGACATGCATTCAGAAAGCCATTTTTGGGAAGGACCTGCAGGAATTCCCAAAGTCCAGGAACGAGCCGTCAACATCGAGTCAGAATACGATTACGGTTCCCGTTCAGGTGTCTGGCGTCTCTTCCGTCTTTTCAACAAGTATAACTACAAATATACGCTCTACGCAGTTGGTAAGGCAATCGAAGATAATCCAGCCGTCGGAATCTCCTCCATAAAGAACGGCCACGACGTAGCATCACACGCTTACCGTTGGATTGATTATGCCAACATGCCACCCGAGAAGGAAAAGGCATACATCAAGAAGGAGATTGAAACAATCGAAAGGATCTGTGGAACGCCTCCTAAGGGATGGTACTACGGTAGACTTTCAAGCCGTTCACAAGCCCTGGTATGGGAAGTCTACAAGGAGATGGGAATTCCATTGCTCTGGGATTCAGATTCCTATGCTGATGACCTCCCGTATTGGGTTGATGTCCCATCCGAGCAGAAGGAGGCCAAGCCAGAAGGAATGTTGATGATCCCTTATTCCTACGACTGCAACGACTACAAGTTCAGCGTGCCAACCGGCTTCGGCTCTCCCACTGATTTCCACGACCACGTCAAAGGAGCCTTCGATACCCTCTACGAAGAAGGCCGTGAGGGGTCTCCAAAAATGATGACCATCGCTCTACACTGCCGCTGCATCGGAAAGCCCGCTCGCTTCGCAGCACTCAAGAAGCTTGTCGAGTATATTGCTTCTAAAGAAGGTGTTTGGGTTGCTACTCGCACACAAATTGCCGAGCATTTTAGAGAGAAGTTTCCTTACCAGCCGGGCTATCTGGCGCCTGGCATTAAGCGGGCTGAGGCTCCTAGAGCGAAGAATGCTTGGCCCGCTCATAAGGATGTGCCTGAGTGATCGGTGATATATTTGTATGTAGGCAGTTAACTCAAGTCTGGCAATTGTACTACTCCACCTATAAGCTTCCCTCTCTCTATACCTCTAGCCGTCCAAAATACCCCTAGTTTGTCTTTTATATAAAGAAAATCATAAAGTCATAACCGCCCAATCCTTCACAACTCAACACAACTGCTCCCATCAACCGTCCTCCCACACCCAGCCGGACAAGGTTCACTGGCATCATACTGCCACGCAAAATACGGATCCGTCTCTGCCGTCAACACCTCCCCCATAAAAAGCGTAGAATCCCCAAGCCCAGTGCTCTCTTCGAAAACCTCCTTACTCAAGATATCAATCTGGCTCCAGCCCTGCACAATCAACGTCTCGATGCTCGTTCCAAAGATGTATTCTTTGAAGCCTGACCAGCGGATGGCTGACGCGCACATGGGACACGATTCTGCATTGGTATAGAGGGAGAGAGACGCAAATGCCTCGAGGGCTTCGCTGCCTGTTAGGTTGTAAGGTCCCGTTGGGGCGGTCAAGATGGCAGTGCAGTTGTTTATTGCTGCGATTTCGCCTGTGGAGGTATTAGCTTCTGTTTTCTCTTCACAACATCACTTGTCTCCTGTGCGATGGCGTCTTACCATGTAGAATTGGATTTCCAGTCAACGTCCTATTATTAGCACCCATACACACCAACTTGCCCTTCGCATCCTCCGAGGTATCAGTATGGTTGACAATGACGCTCCCGAAAGCCGCAAAGGGACATGGTGACGACAGTTCTGCTAATGCAGCATTGGCTTGTCGCATCCAATACTCGCGGATACTGAGGGGAATCGTGTCATTTGATGATGCTGGAGTATTGAGGACGGATTGGGTGCCATTGTAAGGTGCTTGCCCATGGGTAATATGGATGAGAGTTAGAAGTAACAGGCTCAGGATGGAGACTGGATATATCATCTTTGCAGCTTCTACCAAGATGAAGGGGATGAAATTCTTGTCTTGAGATCTTGATTTCTGTTCCATAGAAAAGGTGTTATTATCAGAAGGACGTTCTCACTTCGGTTCTTCGGATTGTCCCACTCCTCACCCCTGGCAAGTAGAGAAAAGTTCTCTTCCTTTGTTGACTGTCTTATCAATTGAAGTTGTAATAGATTGTGACATTTCCATCACCCCTCCAAGGCTACGAGTAGATGTTACCTCACAGCCTTGTGTAGCCTCGTGCAGCCTTGTCTGTTACATAATTGTTCTTGACAACATAACTCACCAGGACCTTCACAACCTTCAACCTCAATGGCGGTGAGGAGAGCTAGATTTCTCTCAAGCTGCTTATAAATCAGCACACACCCCCCCCCCCACGAATTTCATGTGCAAGTAACAGTCAGCTTCCCTTCGAATCATTCCTTGGACGAAGCATCGGGGTTCCGCAGGTGCGGGCAGCGATAAGGATGCATTTCTGTTCATCCTTGAACTTTTTTGGACCTGGCTTCAGTCCCGTTCTCAGGTTTCCAGTAAGATCCCAGTGATCTTGAGTCAGTGCTCGACGATAATGTTCAACGGCCTATACCGTAAGTACCATGGGACTCGGGAGCCATGGTCGATTCTAAGAGTGGAGGGGAGATGTGACCTTGACCCATGGCCTTTCTGATGTCTTGCGCGTCTTCTTCAGAGTAATAGCTACCACGAGCGTGTTGTGCTATTTCTTGAGTATCTATTCTCTCCTTTGTCTTTGATTCACCTCGTTACCCAAGTCTCAACCTCTGTTGCATATTCTTAGTCACCTTTCTCACACCATGGGGTCGTTCAATCAAATTCTCCGAGCACCGCCAGCGCCAGTCAACCCAGATCATGCTGGCGTCCCAGGCAATGGCGTCCCAGCCAGAGAAAGTGCACCAAGAGGAGCAGCTTCCAAACTCTTTGAACCCCTATCGGTAGGGAAACTCACACTCTCCCACCGCATTATACTCGCGCCCTTGACCCGCAATCGCGGTGTACCGGTCAATCCAGAACCAACTGCTGAATCCCCAAATCGAGCCTGGTACCCAGGTGACCTGATGGTGAAATACTACGTGCAGCGAACTACGCCAGGCGGACTCCTGATCAGCGAAGGTATCCCGCCGAATTTGGAGGGGAATGGTATGCCAGGTGTGCCAGGTCTTTTTCTGGAGGAACAGAAGATGGGATGGAAAAAGGTTGTTGACGCCGTGCATGAGAAGGGCGGCTTCATCTATGCACAACTGTGGAACGCTGGAAGAGCATCGATACCACATCATACTGGAATGCCCACAATCAGCGCTAGCGCAACTCCATACGAAGGCGACGAACCATATTCTTATCCACCACCAGGGTCAACAACGCAGGTGAAATACGCAGACTTTCCGCCAACGGAATTGAGTGTCGAGGGCATACAGAAGCAGATTGGTGACTATGTTAGATGTGCAAAGATGGCGGTTGAGGAGTGCGGCTTTGATGGTGTGGAAGTCCATGGTGGAAATGGATATTTGCCCGAGCAATTTCTGAGCAGTAACATCAACCAGCGTACCGATGACTACGGAGGAAGCCCAGAAAAGAGGTGCAAATTCGTATTGGAGTTGATGGATGCACTTGCGGCTGCTATTGGCGACGATCGACTGGCTCTCAGATTGACTCCTTTTGGACTATATAACCAAGCAAGAGGACTCCAAAGACTCGAGACTTGGGGTCACTTATGCAAGGAATTGAAGAAGACACACAACTTGAGTTATGTGCATTTCCTCGAGCCGAGATATGAGCAGGTATTTAGTTTGGAGGAGAAAAACAAGTGCAAGTCCAAGTCCTTCGAGTGTTTAAATTCAATAGTCTAACTGATCTGCCTCGAATAGTCTTGGAGGCTTGGGGTATGCCTGAAGTAGATCTTACACCATTTAGACAGATTTTTGCCGACACGCCAATGGTCTCTGCGGGAGGGTGGAATGATGGTAATGTATGGGGAATATTGGAGGAAGGCTTATATGATGGTCTTGCCATTGGACGTTTATTCTTAAGCACCCCTGATATGGTTGAGAGGTAGGAACCTTCCAAACCCAAATATTTTGGTGACATGCTGACGGTGCACAGACTCAAGAAGGGGCTTCCGTTGAACAACTACGACCGGACTCGGTTTTATGGCCCATTTCCAGACCCTGAGATTGGATATACTGATTATCCTACGTGGGAGGAAATTCAGAAAACCTCGATGGTCGCGTAGACGTATCAAACATTTGATGTGATTTCCCCTGCCCGCTTCTCTTGATGTGAAAATCCAGATGTTGTATATTTCTCGATCTGATGTGTTGTCTGCCAACCAGCATATTATTTTCCAGCTGTCGTATTATCATATTCCTCAGCAGGCGCACATACTTCAGCCGTCCCATCGACTTCCATAGCAGACTTTGTTGCAATTGCAGCCTCTGATATATCCTCTGTTTTCGAACGACCATCCTCCGTTCTGACTTGCACTTTATCAGCACCATCCATCTGTGCAATCCTTCTAGGTTCATCTGCATCATCACCAGCAAATATATATCGCTCAAATTTTGCAAAAGTCGCTTCGACATCATCGTTAACGATAACTTTATCATAAAATTCCTCCGATTCTGATTTCTCAAGTGCAGAAATGTCCGGAGATGCCAGGAAAATGTATCGAGCTGGAAAGCCATTCTCTTTAACCTGCTGGGCACCCTGAAAACCTCATTAGTGAAAAAGTACAATCGAGTTCCGTCAATTGAACCTACGTGGTGGTATGCAATCTCCATTACAGGCACTTTCCTTGATGCTATGATACCCTCCACTACTTTGCGGTTCGTTCCGTAGTGATGACCGTCGCGGCATTCGTACTCCAAGAACTCATCTCCGTCACGCAACACATCAAACTCGTCCCTGCTTATAAAAAAGTAGTGTTGTCCGTGTATCTCCCCTGTCTGAGGTGCACGCGTTGTGTGAGAAACCTTCTTGCCGAAGACCTTTGGATGCTTTTCAAGGAGCATCTTAATCAGAGTACCCTTCCCAGCCCCTTCTGTTCCTGCTATCGCGAGCGGGCGGCGGTCCGTAGGAAATATGGTTTCTATATTGTCCATACTTTCGTCGTCACCATTTATGGTAGGCTCTTCTACTCTAACATTGTCCTGGAAGATAATGTCGATTTTATCGGAGCGTTCAATCTTGTCGAAAGCAACAAGCTTGGTTCCGCTGGCGATACGGAGCGCCCTCCACGATTTGCTGGCTTTGGATTCAATAGCTGCATTCTTCGCATCGTCATCCCGTGCCATATCGATGTCCATGTCATCTAGCTCAATCTTGCTTTCGAAGCTCTTAACCGAAGGTACGCGATATCTTGATGGGTCTTTCAACCTCTGGAGCCCGTTCAGACTCTGAGCTTCCGACAAAAACTTGAGGTCTAGCGAGCCAAGGGGGTTGGGTCGCAATCGTTTGTTGGTCGTAGCTTTTTTGGCTGCAGCTTTTGATGCGAGGTAGTCTTCGGGTGTTACAGCAGGTTTTGTGATAGACGGGCAATTTTCGATCTTCCAACGAACCCAGTTTTTATCCCTGGACAAAACTGTCTCTACCATGCGGTAGAAGAAAGGCCCCTCGAGGCCTTGCTTCAAATAATCCGCAATTGAACGTTTCATTTCGGATGCCCATTTCACCTTGGCTTTGGTTAGTAAAGGCTCTGATTCAGGGGGCGAATCACCTACGTCTTCTTCACTCAGAAGCTGATCTGCGTACATTACAGATTTGTTTGGCTGAGGTGGGAGTGAGGCCTTGGCAAGTTTTTCCTTTGCCTTGGTACTCATGGAAAGAAGAAAGTCAACTACAATCAGGACCTGAACTAAAATGTTTCTTCGAAATGAGAGGTCGCTGATCTAAAAACTTATGTTAGACGACTCGTATTGACAGATATCATGTCACACATACCTCTAACTCAAAAAGGTCTCTACTGGTGAGATATTTAGGATTGAAAGCATTCGCGAGGTCGTCATCTCCTTGGCCACGTTTCCGCTTTATTCCTCTCTTACTCTCATCAGAGCGGCCGCTGTTATCGGTCTGCACTGACTTGAACATCACCATCGTAGCCTCGAGGCCCGATTTGAACTCTGCGAAGTTTGCCTGGTCGAAGAGCTTCTTGGGCTGGTTTAAATATTGTTGTAATGACCAGAAAACTGGATATAGTTCGTCAGGGCTCATGGGAGCCTCAACTTTGGAGAATGTGACGCCTTTGCTGGAACTAGTCTGGTCCTGTGTACTCGGGGTGGGCTTTGTCGTAGGTGGAGTCTTTGTAGCCACTTCTGCATCGACATCCATCTTTTCCGGGTCTGGTTCCTTCGGGGACTCCTTAGGCGGCAAATTATCGAAAGTTGTGACGTTCTCTGTATGATACTCTCCTCGTAAATTCACTGTGCTTCTCTCACCCAACGGAAAGCTCTGGAACATAAACATAAATACTCGACCACAGAAAGCTGTGTCTTCCGCCCGCGAGAGTCGCCTCAAAAGCTCATTACAGCTTCTCAGGATGACCAAATTTTTCTGTCCAAAATGCTTAGCGGTGATTCTCTCGCGCCGCGATTCGAGGTAATCAAAGATCTTTCGGCATCCCGCAATGGTTTGGCTATCCAACAACTCTTCAACCAACCAAAATAACAAAGCGGGATCGCATTGTTCATCGTCCGAGAGGATAGAAATTGTATCGAGTAGGTTCCAGAGCTTCACAAAGGACGGAGAGTCGATGGTTGTAGAGGCCTATGGATCGTCAGATAGATTCGCGGGCTCATTCTGATGTGAGGCTCACCAGTAAGCTGTTGAATGCGTCGCGGGCAGCAGTCTCGATGACCGCCCATTGACTCCGCTTCTTCAAATCAGGCTTTGCGTCCAGACCAAATATCGAATCAACTCGCTGGTAGGGCTCCCCAAGATCCGACTTGTTCAGTGGTGCCTCTATACGGTTCGTCTGCTTGGCTCCCTCAGCTGTCTTCAGCATCTCTTCCAGAAGATGCGCAAAGGCATCCACTGCCGGAACCCCCAGGCCAGCCATGCTGGCGATCACGCGCAAAGTGGCACTCGATCGCGAATGCTCGTAGGTGGCTCGAGTAGCAGTATCGTGGTGGGGAGAAGTGCGTATTCCTTTGACGAATTTCGATGGTTGTAATTTAAGACGCCGCCCCAGAAACGCGAAAGCTCGCTGCGCTCGATGACAGGGGTTTGCTAGCGGCGGGAGCTAAAATAGCTGCAGGTTATCAGTTTTGGGGTCACGTGCGCGTCGCGATTTTGCTTTTTGCGACTGGAGGATAACTTGTTGACGCGAGCAGGAGGAGTGAGGCCGGCTGTGAATCTACACCACCAGAAACAATGCCGCCCCGAACAAGAACCAAGGACGAGCCGCGTATGGAGGTGGATGATGCGCGACCCACGGTGGCCGATTTGCAGGGCGACAATGAGTTTGCGCAACTGGCAAAGCAGCACTGGCTGAAAAGCTCCAAGAAGGCAACAACGAAAGTCAAGGTCAAAGCCGATGTTCTGAAAACCGAGATCTGGGATGTACTCGAGCGGGAGGACTTTGCCTTCAAGTCACTTCTCGTCCTGGAGAATTTACAGATTCTAGAGAGGTATGGGCACCTAGACCCTTTCCAGCTCAATGCGCTGATTGTTGAAACAGTTACCTATGGCCAGGATATACCGAAGACTCATCCAATTTTCACGTTTTGTTGATAGTATTGATTGCCAATGTCCGAACTCGAGAGCATCTGCCGACATGGAGTAAGAGACTTGGATTCCTAGAAGAAGAGTATGCACTGACAAGACTTAGACATCTTCTCAGATAATCCGTCGGAGTTCTCCAACCTGTTTCGACGAATACTGTCGATGACCCTAGACACCACCCTTTCCGCTACCATTCGGACGTACCTGCTCTCTTTCATCATCAGTGCCTTTCAATCGTTGGATAGTGGAATCGTCAGGAAGGAATGCGCCCCTTTGGTGTCTATATCCTTATGGCATAACATGTCGAGCGAGAGGAAGCGGGAAAAGAAGCTTGACCAGAGTGTGCAATTGAGGAAGGCCTGGAGAGCGGCTGCCAAAAGATACGACGCAGCAGACGATGCCACCAAACCACGACTTCGCTTCGAGCGCTCCTGGTTGTTCACCATGATCCTCGACTTTTTCAACCAGCTTTATGACGAGAAGAGCAAGTCTGGTACGTTGAGTCAATTTTCTAGGGGCGTTTACTGTTAAATGCTAACAACACGCTAGAAAATATACAATACTGTGAGCGATTTATTGAGTTCTTGTCTGACCTCCAAAGCCAATTACCAACCAGGAGATACGTCAACACACTTTTGCAGGATCTACATGCTCTTCCTGTGATTAGGATGTCTCCGGCATTTAATGATGAGGATAATGATCTTGTCAAAGACCTGTATCATTTACTCAAGCATTATACATACTTCTCAATCGACGACCATACTGGAATCCAGCATTCGCGTACTGAGGCGTACGAACGGCATTGTGCTGTCCTGGCTTCTTTGCAGCGTGTAGCCTTGAAACATTTCGAGGCGAAATTGACTATTCTGGCTCTGTCGAATTATGCATCTATCAGTAAGCGTTCAGAGCTTGAAGGACATCTCGAGGCTCTTACCGATGCCGAGCTCATTCAACTATGTGAGCTGCTTGACATTCGTACCTCTTATCCAGCATCTATCAAGGTTGTAGCCGATCGCCAATTCTTGACCGAAGTTCTACTGTCGGCACATGAGAAACGCAAGACTTTTCAGGAGACTGCTCGTGATCTCAGTATATTACCCACCGAAATCACCCTCTTTGAGCCTACTTTGTTGAGGAATGACAACTACAACGGATCGCGCCCACTTGCCATTCCTAAACTGAACTTACAATATTTGACAGTTGGAGACTTCCTATGGAGATCCTTCATACTGCATCGATGTGAATCGTTCTATGAGATAAGAAAAGATGTCGAAGATACGATCAAGCGTCTGCGGCCATCGGTCGGTCGATCGGGCGAAACTGCTTTCCAGGGATTTTCCAAGATGGCTTTGCCAATATCCAAACCCTCGTAAGTCCCCGTTTCTACATCTTCAAGGACAATATTCACATAAAATAGCATCTTGGAAGTAGTGCCACCTCTTGTTGGTGATGATAAACCGGCGATGGTAAAGGCAGAAATCACCCTGGACGTCAGCCGTCTCGCGGAGAATATCCGAAGAGAATGGGACTCTTTACGGCCTGACGATGTCATCTTCTTGTTGTCGATAAAAGCTCCGGACGATATCAAAATGGTTACAAATGGTGGTGCAACACCTTCCGATGCACGAAAAGTGGGTCTTAACTACCTACGAGCAGCCGAGATCACCCAAGTGCTGGACGACAAAGGACGCTCGCTAAGGGAACAAAATGGGTTTGCAAACGGTCGTGGACCTCGTCTACGAAGGCTTCAGGTCAAACTTGACGCAGCCATGTTTAAAGAGGATATGGATAGGGTATCGAGTGGCAAGCCCGATATTTACGAAAGCATGAATGTAGTACTTCGAAGGAAGGGCAGAGAGAACAACTTCAAGCCGGTCTTGGAATCAATAAGGAGCCTGACATTATCGGATATCCCTATTGCTTCTTGGCTTCACGAGGTTTTCTTGGGCTATGGCGATCCAGCTGGAGCTACCTATACCCATCTTTCGAACGAGCTTAAAAAAATTGACTACCGGGATACATTCCTCGACTGGCAGCACCTTATTGAGAGCTTACCTGGCAAGACGATAGAGCCGAGTGATGATGTGACTGGCAGCTTTGGACCACCCTATGTCCTCCAGACAGTGGCGAAACCTGCTGCACCAGCTCCAGCAAAGCCATCGAAGAAACGGCGGCGCGGTGCTGAGCCAGCCGTTCAGATGCAACCGCCAGCTGTTCAGGTATCTTCATATAAGCCCCCCAGCACCGGTCCATACCCAACGGATGCCCCGAAGCTGAACCATGTCCGCTTCACACCCGCTCAAGTTGATGCAATAATCTCGGGGACCCAACCCGGTCTCACCGTCATCGTTGGCCCTCCAGGGACTGGAAAGACTGATGTGGCAACCCAAATCATAAACAATTTGTATCACAATTTCCCGCAGCAGCGTACCCTCTTGATTGCACATAGCAACCAGGCTCTCAACCAACTCTTCCAGAAAATTGTGGCATTAGACATTGATGAACGTCATCTTCTCCGACTAGGTCATGGCGAGGAAGAATTGGACACAGATGCAAACTTTAGCAAGCACGGCAGAGTAGAGTCATTCCTCGAAAACCGTGACGGTTATCTAAGGGAAGTGGACCGCCTAGCTGCAAACTTTGGAGCTCCAGGTGCTCACGGTAGCTCCGCAGAGACAGCTGGCTATTTCAACTCTGTTTACGTTGAACCTGCCTGGACAAGATTCCAGGATATCGCAAGATCGTCTGACGCCACAACAGAAACCATTCTCGAGGCGTTCCCATATCACAATTACTTCTCCAATGCTCCTCAGCCACTTTTCGCTCCAGATTTAGACAAGGAGGCAGTGTTAGACATTGCCAACGGTTGTCATCATCATGTCTCTAAAATATTCACCGAACTTGCGGATGTTCGACCATTCGAAATCCTACGACGTGATCGAGACAAAGCAAACTACCTCCTGACGAATGAAGCCCGCATCATAGCCATGACATCCACGCATGCCGCTATGAGGCGGAGAGAGATCTCGTCGCTGGGGTTCCACTACGACAACGTTATTATGGAAGAGGCAGCCCAGATTACGGAGATTGAAAACTTCATTCCACTTGCACTGCAGAATCCCAAGAATGGGGGGATTCCCCTGCAGCGTGTTGTCCTTTGTGGAGACCATTTCCAAAACTCGCCTGTCATCCAGAATCTCGCATTCCGTCAGTATGCAAACCTCGAACAATCCCTTTTCTCTCGTCTCGTCCGTCTTGGTGTACCAACAATCAACCTTGACCAACAAGGTCGCGCACGTCCTTCAATAGCCTCTCTCTACCAATGGCGGTACCAAAATCTGGGAAATCTGCCTCTGGTCCAGACCTCTCCCGAGTTCCAAATCGCGAATGCAGGTTTCAAATACGATTATCAATTCATTCAGGTGCCGGATTACAAAGGTAAAGGAGAGTCGGAACCGACGCCACATTTCATCCAGAACCTTGGCGAAGCAGAGTATGCTGTCGCCATATTCCAGTATATGCGTCTTCTTGGGTATCCAGCTTCAAAGATAAGCATACTGACCACTTATGCTGGACAACGCGCTTTGATCAAGGATGTTCTCAATCATCGCTGCTCGAAGAATCCTCTCTTTGGCCTGCCAAAGATTGTTGCGACGGTAGACAAATACCAGGGCGAGCAAAATGACTGTATGTCTTCTTTTCATTACAATTCACGTCCATGGCTAACCATTCTCAGATGTTATTCTCTCACTGACCCGCACATCCCACGTTGGCTACCTCCGCGACGTTCGGCGTTTGACCGTAGCACTCTCTCGTGCTCGTCTGGGTCTTTACATCCTGGGCCGCCGAGAAGTCTTTGAATCTTGTGTTGAACTCCGCCAAGCGTTCGACATCATCCTGCAACGACCGGACAAATTAATGCTTGCTCCAGGAGAGCTATTTCCTTCTAAGCGCATCCTGAAAGACGAGGACGGTAAGAGTGTACCAGGCGAAACAGTTATGGAGGGTGTAGAACATCTTGGTCAGTACGTTTTTGAGATGACGAATGCAAAGGTAAAGCAGTTGAGGGCAGAGAGGGGCTTACCTGAAGCGGATATCACCGTGGAAACCGAGCAACTGATGCAAGGAGAGCTTGAGGAAATACCGGAGGTGTTTGATGAGGAAGTAGAGGATATGCGAGATGCTTATGATCCGTTAAATGCTTAGGAAGGTGGTCATGACATTGGCGTTGTATAGGAATTATGAACTGTAAAAAATGCACAAATTTCCATGGAAGTTGGTCCCAGTGACTCGTGCTGACCACAAGCCCACCGGGACCGGGTTGCTGTGTGGCTTTCCCTTGCCTTTCTCCCTGTATCCTCCTATTTCTAGTCTCAATCACAATTTAAGTGTGACCAAGAGGAATTAGCAGTACTCAAATGAAGTCAATGACGAGGTGTTTATCTTCTCGAAACACTATAAGCGCTCTACAATCAAACTTCAGCGAGACCCGAGAAGGTGAAAGTTGAAAGGTTCAGTGTCAACTACTGAAAAATTGACGGAACAAGTGAATATGTACTCTAATCTAGGTTTGATATTCCTTCTCCCCCAGGACCCGTTTTTCCCACCCACGCCATACTAAGATGTCGATTTAAATCGAAGCATCCAAGGGTTTCCCCTCTAGTATCAATTCAATGTTATTCCTCAGCCATGTTATCTAGCTGCAGCTACGTTTAGACTCACTGAGTAATAGAGGTATTCCAAACCAGTCTTTTTTGCAACCCATCTCTGAGTCTAGCGTACGCTTGGTTGGCATTGGGTCCCTCAGAAGTGATCACAGTATCTGATAAACGGGTTCTTGCATATCTGAAGGAGACATCAAAAGACTTCAGGTCCAAGCGGCTAATGTTCTCCCAACACCTGAGTCTTCCAACGTGATCATAGACTTGGTTTCGAAAACATGACGATCTGGGCCGAATCCAGGGTTGGTAAATAAGTGCGAAGGTGACTTGCAGATTTTGCAGCCCATGGCACTCTCCAAGGACGGTAAGTGCCTTCGGGCGTGGGCTTATAGTATCTGTATCTTTGAGGTTGAGTTTCAGGTGAAGAGATCGGATGGCGTCTTTGTGCGCAGGGTTGATATGTGGAATGTAGACGAGCAAGTCTGTTTGGTTCTCAAAGTAGAAGTGCTTGGTCTTGTAAAGAAGTGATCCTCCAATGACGTCGACATAGATCTGGCGACAGACCACTGACAAAGCGGAGAAGCTTCGCGGGGCCAAAGGAACGCTTTGGCAAAGGAAACGGTTGCCAAACTTCTTAGGTGTGACATGACAATCCTGGAAGATCTCGTGAATCACATATTCCCAGATCGCCATGTGTTGTTCGTATGGAAGTCGAAGAAGGGTGCAGATCTGTGGAACAATAGCGAGTGACCATTCGAGTGACTGTGAAGTATTAGTAAGTAGTTTTTGTATTGTAAGAATTGTAGCCAATGCTGGTGGCACACTCTGCTTAAGTTACTCGGACTAGCTGCATCATCGATGCGTATGATGAACGCTGGCTTCGTTGTGATTTGGGGTAATTCGAGTAACGCAACTGTGTGCCACAAGTGGTGAAGGAATTTCTTAGCATCTTACTAAACACATACATGAATGCCGTTCTCAGGTGATACTGCTTCATAGCGCGTCTTCAATTTGCCGTACTTGTGTTTGGTCACATGTGGAACCTGCGATTTCTTTTAGCTTATGACCGCGAACAGTACCAGGAATCGATTTACATCGAACGCGTGAAACCTACGCAGGGTGACAGGACGTCTGTTGTGCTTCCTCTCCTTTGTAGGCGTGAATTGGGCCTTGCAGCCCCTGGAGCTTCTTGAGGTCATGATAAGTTCGAAGTGTTCGAGTTTTCGTAATCTGAAAGTAGGTCTGACCATGTACAGACTCTGGAGGTGCTGAGCGTGTGAAGATTTGGTTGCCTAAACAGGTCAAGCAAGATGCATTGTTCATCCTTAGTGGTCACATGGGCGTAGGTGCTCTAGATATTCTGTTTCTTTTTCTATTGTCTTTATATGCAAATGCTAGTAGGTTCTCGCTAGCGCTTCATGAACCTGCCACCAAACTCCGTCGCTAAGAGGCAGTATAAATGGGATGATGCTGATCTATGCTTCCCTGTAGCTGTTTCCCCATTACTTGAACTCCTCCCTCAGTACCCATCGTCCTCTCATTCTACTATTTCCCTTCTCCAGTTTGGCAATCTCACCCAGCATATGCTTAAATTCAGCTGTCTGCTGCGAAGTCTTGCACATCCGATCGAAATGGTTAACAAGGGACTGACTTGGGACAGAACCACCTTGTGTCTTGATGAAATCTCGAATCAGCTTCATAAAATCCTTTCCTCTTGGTGCTCGGTCCATTGCAGCAGGAGTTCCAGATCTGGAGCTACTAGCGCTTCCAACATCCGAAATGCCTTGTCTACTAGCTAGACCTGCTAGGATTCCAGCAGAGCTAGGTCCGCCACCGCGTCTGTTGTTCACAGGTCTTCCAGCTGAGCCAAACTCGCCCGTCCAGGTAACGGTGCCTGCTTCTATGTTCCTCGCGGCTTGTCCAGCTTTGCGGAGCTCAGATGCGGCCTCTGCAGCCACTTTCTTGGCTTCACGTTCGAGCATTCCACGATCTGCAGCAATTACTTTCTTCCCGTTTATGATTTGGTCATGCTCCAGTGCACTGTGGACTCCAGAGCGAGCAAAGATACCTTCCATTAATCGTGCTTCATCAGTTGTAGGCTTTTCCTCCTCCGGGTCGCCCTGGAAAGCCTCAAGGCTGGCTACACCGTTGAGATTGCGTACTTGAGTGTCAGCATCTCCCTGGCCGGTCTCTACCTGCTTGGAATTGTCGCCTTGCAACTTTCCAACATCGCTTTCGAGAAGAGGAACGTGTACTGAATTGCCATTCATTGGTCTTTTGACGGTTTTTGGATCCACAGGCTGCAGCGAACTGTTGGAGTAAACTTCTGTACCTTTGAACATCTCACCGGTCTCAGTAGTACCATCATCAGTGCCACCCAGTGTGAAGAGATCATACAGGTCCTTCATTTGAAAGGTTTGACGCTGCTTCGGGTCCTTTAGAATTTTATTAGTCAAGAACTGTTTAAAGATTTGTCGATGATATATCTTCTCTTCAATCGTTCCGGCTGTCATCAGGCGATAAATTGTGACCTCTTTCTTCTGACCCAGGCGCCAAGCACGCTCCCGAGCTTGAACATCTGTCGACGGGTTCCAATCTGGGTCGAAGATGATAACCCTGTTAGCTCCAGTAAGATTGACACCAAGGCCTCCTACTTTCGTTGTAAGTAGGAAGACATGAAGATCAGGCTCGTTGTTAAAACGATCCACCAAGCTCTGTCTGTCTTTGATATTGGTACCACCATCCATCCGGAGATAATTGAAGCCATCAAGCCCTTTTATAAAATCTTCGATAATATTGAGCATCTGCACACCTTGACTGAACAATAATGTTTTGTGACCATAACCTTTCCACATCTCCAGAAGCGCCTTGACAACCTGCATCTTTCCTGACTTGTTGGGGTTTCCCCATTTATACCCAGTCTTGCTTTTCAACCGTGGATCGAGGAGATCTGGGTGATTGCAGATTTTGCGCAAGATGTCAATGCCATATAGTGACTGACGTGTGTGATTCAAGATTGATGTCATATCGTCAGATGCAAGGAAGAGCTCGTATGCCTCGCGCTGAGGTTTGGTAAGCTTACAGAAGAGTACCTGCTCGCTTTTCTTGGGCAAATCTGCGGCAACGTCGACTTTCAATCGCTGCAATAGGTATGGACTAATGGCCGCCTTTAGAGTTTCTGCACACTTTGTTGCTGTCATGACTTGTAAGTTGGTTGCATTTGCGTACCCGCCGAGCCTAATTGGTACCTCAAACGCTTGCCGAAAGTTTACCAAAGTACCAAGTCGCATTGGGAAAACAAAATCAAACAATGACCAGAGCTCAATGAGGTTGTTCTGCATCGGAGTCCCTGAAAGGATAACCCTGTTATGAGTACGTAGTTCCTTACAGTATATTGTGATTGCAGTGTTTGGGTTCCGAATTTTATGCCCTTCGTCCAGTACAGAATAGGCCCATTCCACTGGAATTAAAACGTCGCTGTAAGTCTGTAAACCGGCATACGTTGTTACCAATACGTGCCCATGCTTCACGACTCGATCAACGATCTTCTTGGCGGCTTTGGAGGACTTTGCGGGCATTCGGTCTTTGCGGCCATAGATTTCTTCCTCGCCATCTAGATTGTCCTCATTGCGAACATTGAGCATGCCACTGCCGGAGCTATGCAGGATTGAAACCCGTAAGGGCGGCCACCATCGATGGAACTCGTTGACCCACTGCCTAAGGACTGTGGCCGGGGCAACAACAATAATGGGTTTGGTGAGCTTTTTGCTGTAATGGAGACCAGCCAGAAATGAAATGATCTGAATAGTCTTGCCAAGGCCCATCTCGTCACCAATAATACCGCCAACCTGCTGGTTATAAAGTTCTCCTAGCCATTGTACACCGGTTTTTTGGTAGTCAAATAACGCAGGGTAAATATCCCCCGGAAGTTTTATATCGTTCTCAAACTGGTGGTCTGGTTCGTCTGGACAAGGCTTGAACCATTCCTCGTCGCCGTCCTGATTTGCAGCCTGGTCGTCATCATTTGAATCATCTTCCTGGTTCTTCCTCCGATTTCTAGCCGAGCTTCTCTTTTCGACCCATGTCCGCAACCTTGACTGATACATCTGCTCGTTTCCATCATCAATACCAGTCAGGTCCACTTTCTCTTCTGCCTTAGCTTTTCCAGAAGTTCGTTTCTTCGTAGTCTTTGCAGTCATGAGCTGGTCCTCGTCATATTCGTCGCCTTCCTCATCATCAAAAGACCTAAATTCAGCATCAGAGGTCGCTGGTGTGAAATCATCCTCGTCCCGTGCAACTGCAGATGATTTCGGATTTCGAGAAACAGATGAAGATGTAGCGGCATCAAGTTTTCTCTTTTTATGAGGACGAAGATTAAACTCGCTGTCGGGTGTAGTGATGCCACTAGAGGTATCTTCTGCAAATCCAGGCAATCGGAGGTTTTGGTGAGATCTTGGTTCAGCCTCTGCCACAGTGGGTTGCGCATCATCTTCTGCCTCTTCCTCGGCATCCATAAGTACCTCTGTAAGATCTCCCTTCAATCCTTCGGGTCCTCTTTCGGGCAGCCGGGAAAATGGTGTGATTTTTCCAGTTCGAATTAGGAAGTCTCGTTGACTCTCGTTCGGCATCCTCTTGTTACCCCCAGCATCATCCGCCTGTCCGTCATCCTCTACACCATCATTTTGATGTCTCTCGTTTATGCGCTGTTGTATGTCAACCTTGTCCTTCTGCAAACCTGCGATTTCCGCCTCGAGACGTTCAATTTCTGTAGCACATCGTCCTCGCATCAAGGGATTGTTTGCCAGTGTGTGGAGGCGCCGTTGCTGAAGCCGTTTCTGATTTTCCAGCTTCGTGATACTGCTGTCCACCTTCTCTATGCGCTTCTGATCTCTCTCATCTTCCTGCTCTATCATCACCAAATTCGCTTGGTGCGTGATATCCCTCTCGAGGTCGTCTTGGTCGCGAACATTCTCTGTCAGACCCTTCAGGGCCATCGCTTCATCTGTAGGTAGCACATTTGTACTCTCCACTTCCTCCCCATCTTGAACAGCCTCATCTGCGACAACAGCTACAGCTTCTGCAATTGTATCGGTAGTCCCACTATGAAGTTTGACATCGCTTTCTGCCGTGGGCGAAACGGTGTCGTGCTCGTCGACTGGCATATGTTCACTTGAGGACGCCATGTTCAACCGCCGGGACTGATGGAGACAACAAAAAGATGGCGGGTCATCTGTGTATCACAACACAAAGAGAGGAGCGAGGAAAGCCTCGAGACGAGAGCTTGACGTTGGAGCCTAATGAATGACTTTCGGTAAGCGGCAAAGGTGGAAGACTTGGAGAAAAGAGTGATCGGAGAAGAGGATGTCTAGGCGGCTAAGGTTATGTGTTTCAGCCCACATCCAGAGAGAATTCTATGAATGATCAATTATGATGTTGACAATGCGGTTGATGGAACCGTCAAATGTATTGCACTCTGGACATCTCTTCAGAATGCGACTCAAAACGTCATCATTCTGAAATGCAAGGCAGCAATGTTCAGCCTTGTCACGTGAGTGATACAAGGCTGAGCTGAGCTGAGAACATGAAGGGCTCACCATGTTAGGTACCTAGGTAGAGATTGGTTCTCATCGGTCTCACAGATAGTTTTTCTGTCATATAATACCATTTAAATTCAGGGGTGCCGGCTATGCTCATCACTCAAGAGACACCCGCGATCCCCGGATTACAACTTCAAGACTGAGACCGCTAGCCAGAAGTACTTTCGTACAAATAGTAGAATTCACTTGAGTTTGTCAATCAATAATTAGAAATCTTAAAGCTCTGTCCCAGCTCCGTAGTATGAAGGTCCCAGCGTGGAACAGATTGCTGATGCGCGTGAGACAGCTCACGGTAATGATAGTAATTTAAAGCAAAAGATGTCAAGGACATCTACGCCTATCCAACCAAGTAAATAAGTATAATAACCCTGGCAAGAGTGATCCTGCTGGAGATAATGCACTGGTAGATACTTATCTTGGAAGCCTGCCCATGGTATTGGCGGTGAGAATTGCCTTCCTTGCTTCTAGCTATAGTAGACAAATAACAATATATCCTCCTTGAATTTAAGACACAGCAAAGACAGAGCCAGGAGCTCTAGGAACTAGAGAGGCAATAGGATAACAGGAGCGACTTTACTTTCATACTGACATACCAGCTCGCAACTCGCGTACCACGTGACCGATCCTCAATTGGAACTGTTGGAGAAATGTTGGAGGCATGGGCGTGTATCTAGATCCCAAGGTTGAAAACGGCAAACGCAGCAGAAAGCCAAAATCAGGGTCTGGGTGCTTGCAATCAACCTTGTACAACGAAATTGAGCTTTGAAGACCAAGAGAGACTTTACTTATTTCTGACTCTGGTTGTTTCCTTGAAACCAAATTGCGCATTCATTTTGGCTTTTGTAGGGCGACCAGTGAATGTCTACTCAATGTTCCTCCTCCAACAGCCTAGAGATTAGGTCTTTCCAACTGCATCCACTTAGAAAGGGCTCGTCGCTGCCCAAAGATGAGGCGGTCAACCTGGGCTAAACGCACATCCCTTAGGTAGCACTAGGAGCACAAGTACCAGAAGAAAGGTGCCACGATAGACGACAGACCAACACAAGAGAAGATAAGGCGCTGAATCGAAAGAATCACACTCGTCGAACTAGATTACAAAACAAAGAGTCTATGTGCTTTCGCCAGCAGAGGTGGAGTGCTGTTGTTGCATGCTTACCTATGATTGAACTTTGCACGATATCGCTTTTGGTTTGATGGCGCTAGCCTCATTCAGCCTCCCATACTTCGACTGACTTCACCTTCGCGGCAAACTTGACCACGACGACACCTCTATGACAATGCATCGTTGAGACGCCCAACTCCTTCTTTCCGGGCTGTATCCTGCCCTTTTAACAGCCCTTTTTCTACCACACGCGTTTCCGCGTTGTTTGCTGGCCACGACCGGTATCTTGAGCTGCGACCTGTTTTGTGCCTCGTAAACTTACCGCACAGTAGCTCTGCGGACACAGCGCGGCCAGGCTGATAGCTTCTCAGACACCATCTCACGCTCGGCCACATCTCTTGCCCACCATGGATCAATGGCAGTCTTATTCCGACACTGCAGGCTCGTCACGAAGGTACAACGGCAACGCCCCACCACCGAATCAGTCGCAGATGTCGCGAGACTACAACAGCAATGGCCAAGCCCAGCCACCCGCCGGATTTACATATGAGCAATATCAGGGTGCAGTTAACTCCCATTCACAATCTATGGGAGCATCCCCAACCGCTACTCCGCAAGTAAGGGACGGAAATGGCGATGTCAGCATGCAAGATGCTGGGGACCCGTACAGTGGCATGAAATATCCGATGCGCCCTCACCACCAACAGCACCTCTCAGGCGGCCGAGTTGCGTCGCATCACCCTCAAGAACCGTCTGCAGCAGCGCAGCGTTATTCTCCTATGGATACATTATCACCTGCATCCCCATATGGTGCCCCGCCTCAAGGGCAGGGTCAATATGGCTCCCAGCGTCAGTCTCCAACCCGGCCTGGAGCATACTCCTCCCCAAGCTCATACTACTCAAATCGACAAGCTCCCCAGCAGTTACCTCCGATCACACCTTTCTCATCAAGCAGTGAAGGCTACCCCACCTCGGCCACTCAACAGTTAAACGCTGTTTTTGGAAATGATCCTAAATCTCCTCGCAGGCCCGTCCCACCATCTGCTGGCCCGCCAGGAAGGGGACCTGTTCCAGAATTCACGAAAATAAGATCTATGGCAGATCTACAGCCGAAAGTAAATGCGCAGCCAGCATTCCGTAGGGCAAATCCCGAAGGAGGTTTCATAAGCGTAAGAATATCCTTGGTCAAAATATACAAGTGCTAACTGTGTATTATGTAGCCTCTTCAAGCTCTTACAAGCCACCTTCCGTCTACATACCGAATATGCAACCCTAGTTTCAAATACGAATCCTCCAGAAACCCCCGCAGGGTCCTCACAAAGCCCAGCAAGGGCGTCAAAAATGACGGATTTGACAATGAGGATAGTGATTATATACTCTATGTGAATGACATTCTCGGATCTGAGGAGACTGGTCACAAGTATGTCTCGAGGTTAACACATCCGAATTCTCTATGATGGTGAATGCTAACACACTAACCAGGAACCGCTACTTGATTCTTGATGTTCTTGGACAAGGCACCTTTGGCCAGGTTGTGAAATGCCAAAATTTGAAGACGCAAGAAGTCGTTGCAGTGAAAGTCGTCAAGAACAGAACAGCATACTTCAACCAAAGTATGATGGAGGTTTCTGTTCTCGATTTGGTCAGCAATTTTCCTCTGCAACTCGGAAAGTTCACTAATCAATATGCAGCTCAACACAAAACTCGACAAGAATGATGACCATCACCTACTCCGCTTAAAGGATACTTTTATCCACCGGCAGCATCTGTGTCTGGTGTTTGAGTTGCTAAGCGTCAATCTGTACGAATTGATCAAGCAGAATCAGTTCCGGGGATTAAGTACTACATTGGTACGAGTATTCGCACAGCAACTTCTAAATGGCCTGAGCTTGCTAAACAAGGCACGGTTGATACACTGTGATCTGAAACCCGAGAACATCCTGCTCAAGAATCTCGAAAGCCCGATTATCAAGATCATTGATTTTGGTTCAGCCTGCGATGAACGGCAAACAGTATATACCTACATCCAATCGCGATTCTACAGGTCTCCTGAGGTTCTTCTGGGCCTCCCGTACTCGTCGGCAATCGACATGTGGTCATTAGGGTGCATTGTGGTAGAACTGTTTTTAGGCCTCCCCCTATTTCCTGGCTCTTCCGAGTATAATCAAGTATCGAGGATAGTGGAAATGCTCGGAAATCCACCAAATTGGATGTTGGAGATGGGCAAGCAGTCTGGAGAGTTTTTTGAGAAGAGGCATGATGTGGACGACTACGGACGAAGAACGTATCACCTCAAGAGTATGGAGCAGTATTCTCGCGAACATGGCACCAAGGAGCAGCCAAGCAAGAAATACTTCCAAGCCACTACGCTCCCGGAGATCATTCGGTCATACTCAATGCCAAGAAAGAATATGAAGCAGAGTGAGATAGATCGAGGTATGTTTAATGTACAAAGAGACCTCGGCCATGACTAAAAATTTACAGAAATGAACAACCGGGTGGCTTTCATTGACTTCGTCCGCGGTCTACTAAACATAAATCCCTTGGAGCGCTGGTCACCGCAACAGGCAAAACTGCACCCTTTCATCACCCAGCAAAAGTTTACTGGGCCTTTTGTCCCTCCTATGAATCTCAAATCTAGTTCCATCAACAGATCTCCAGCCCCTGGTACACAGCAACAGCAACAAGCAGAGGCCCTGAGCAAGCAAAGAGCGCAGGCCGCACAAGCCCAAGTCCACACAGCGCAAGCTCATTCAGCCTCTCAGGCCCCTTATGGTTCAGGCGTGCCTTTGGGGCAATATCCGCAAGCAGGTCCGCCTCAGCAGGCGCCAATTTACAATGCCCCTAACATGTACTCTCCAAATGCCAATCACCAAGGCGCTCCACCCCCCTATCCCTCGCAGCAGCAACCAGGCGCTTATGCCCAAATGGGTATGATGCAACAGCCAACGCAGATGCCCCCAGCTCAGTATGGTGGGCCTCCCCAACAACCACAGCAGAGTCTGTACGCCCAAGCGACCATGCGGTCAGGGCGTCAAAGGGCTTCTACGATGGAGATACAGCAAGGTGGGATTCCTCCAGCTATTCAAAGAGTAGCGAGTCATCTCGATCCTAATCAACCAATCCGGCTCCAACCAAGTCCAGCCTACCATCCACCGCCGCCTGATGGGGCTCCAGATGGAAACCCTGGCAGTGCGCGGAGGAGGGGTAGCCGAGCAGCTCAAGGCGGGCAGGCAGGAGCGAGGAACAACCGTGACTTCATTCGCAACCTCGAAGATCGTACACTCGAGGAGGGTTTCATGGGACAGAGTAAATGGCATTGAGTGCTATTAATTTCAGCTCTTGGGGTAGGGACGATCACCGCTGCATCGACCTTGCATTACAACATATGCTTAGCTGCCATTTACAACTGTACCATCTTCGCATACCAGTTTCGAACTTGGGAAGTCACAACTTGGGTTGCTTTTGCAGCAACGTTTTGGGCATAAGCTGGTGGGAGGCGGTGGTCGTGGCGAAAATGGTATATCATCAATGGATTCATGGCCGAGTGTGGGGAGGATTGGGGGGAAGGATGGTTTGGGTTGCATTTCGTCATATGAGGGAGACGGTTTTTCTCTTGGGGAAACAAACAACACGTTCCGAATCGCGCCTTGAGATTGCGCTTGGGAACTTCCGAGCCTTGGCTCATGTAGTTTACAGATATCGCATGGCAAATGGATGAGGGATGAGCTTTAATCCACATCTCCATCAATATCCATGTTTTACCCCAATCTGAAGTAAGCAAGGTGAGTGGCTGAAATCGCACGTTACATGATTTCCTCCGCTCGGCCCTAAACCAATACAGGGCCGGCACGACTAAGTAATGATGGGGACTAAGTACCTACCTAGAGGGGAACTGGGACAGCCAAAGGATGTTACATTTAGGCATATTGATGGCTGTGAATTAGGTGCCTTTATCTTTGAGTCTTTTTAGTTGACACACTGACGTTGGCTGGACTTGTGCTTAAAACAAGTAGAAAGGCGAGTGGACTGATATGGTAAACTTCACAGCCAGTTTTGTGGCAGCATTTCCATTCGCTTGCAGCCCTGCTGCTTCAACCTCGTAACGTTTGAGAAAAGCCAACACGCCTTTCGCTAAATTATCTACTAGTCTTTAACAATGTTCATTTCCACTTGGATTGGGGCCAGTCTTCACAGCACTTGGAACCGATCCTTAAGCTTCGTTGGCTCATTCACATTTGAATTAGGCGATCCACATAACATGGAGTCCAGACAAAGAGTAGAAAGAGTCTACCGACTACAACGTTTTAAGGTAGTCGGTTATAGATAGCAAGAAACTATTCCTGAGTAGTTGAAGCATCTAGGTAGTTGGATTTGAAGATGAGTTTTAGGTTGTCAAAGAACTTATTAAACTTTGACAACTTTATGTCTGTGATGTCAGGACTGATCAGAAATCTCCGTATAAACTATCCCTTGGTGGGCAGTCCATGATGTGTAGCTACTGCGGATGTGATGCGATCAGTTTTGCTCTCACGCATAGACCCATAACAAAGAACCTTCCAATTCTTCGACAACAAGTCAATCCACATCGTATACAAGATTGCACCGAGGGTCAACTTGCTCATCAGCAGATCACATACCCTATCTCCATACCTCAACTCCGCACAAAGACAGAAACAAAGGCTCATGTCTCCCTTCCAGCAAGAACAGCAACACTTCCCAAATATAGCCGACCTGGAAGAACGCTCACGCACCCACTCACGCCTCCAAACTCCCAGAAGCGACACATCTACTAACAACCACCTCCTCGCTTTTCTCCTCTTCATCTTCGCCGCCTGGGCCATCAGAGCCGTTTTGAAAAAGGGTGTCGGTTGGTGGAACGGAAAGTTTGGAAGCGCGAGGAGTGGGAGGCATAAGGAATGGTGGGGTGGAAGGATGAGGTTTGGTAGATATGGGGATTCGAAGGGGCAGCGAAAAGATGGTGTTGCTAGGGCGTGGCAGCCTTGGGTTGAGGGAGGGTTGCGGGAGAGTTTGGGGAAGAGGGACCTGAAGGTGACTTGGTTGATGGATGACAGGCCGTATGAGAGCTTTGGCCCCAGTGCTGTTGTTTAGGGAAGAGGTGAGGTTTGAGTCTTGATATGAATTGAAATAGAAGCGGTACACATGACAGGTAGTTTCCTAGGAACGAGAGAGATAGACGTATTTTGGGATTTGCAATCGGGCTCGCCCTTTTGCGTTCTATGCCTTCCCAGCTGGCCTCGTAGCTGTACCAAAGATGAGTCTGTAGCGACACTGACAGGAGAGTTTACGAAAGCACGTCCTCCATCTCCGACCCCTCATGACTAGCAAAGGTGAGCCTCTCGAGATCAGGTACTCCTCATCGTTGAGAGGCCCCTATTTAACTACTGATATGACGTCTTGCTGAAATGAGGGGACAATTTGGTATGCAGACTCTGCAATGACAAGCATTTACTGTCGCATTGTCAGGTTTGATGGGCAACACTCTGGTACCATGCAATAGAGTCGCCTTGTACGAGTATTTAGGTGCGGTTTCATTGACAAGCGGAGTGACAGGCATCATGTCTGTTGTAAATCTTGAATTTTTGCTACTTGTACAGGGTGGAAACGTAAAAAATACAGCTTAAACTGAAGATTCAAAGTAGCTGAAAGCGGGCCTTTACGTCCGTCTTCCTGAGTCCTGTAAATGTCGAGTCTGACTTCTTTACAGCCATCCCGGAGTAATGCAAGAAGTCCATCTCCAATTTTGGTGGTCCAAGGAATGAGTAATCATTGATTTGAGGGTCCTCCTGAACCGAATTCGAGGTTTGTGCTATGCCTTTGACACAACCTCACCTGTATGCACGACGGTCACGCCCATTGTTCCGGTTAACCAGGGAGTCACTGTATAAACCCCGTCCCTTGTTAAAGCTTTTGTCTTCGCGATCGTCTGTGTCCATGCGATCATCGAAGCCACTAGGTAGTCAGGGAGTCAGCATATGCCTATGTAACAAACTTTTGAAGCAAAAGTGGCGAACACTAGCTGTTTCCGGAAGGATTAGGAGAAAAAATAGAGATATAAAAGAACCCATCAGTGGAATGTGAGTGTGCATGAGAATAAAACATAAACAAAGAAAGGGCCATCCTTACTATGAGCCATCCATAACTTCGTCCCTCGGATACTCGCGTCTGCGATCTCTGCTGCGATCTCTCGGTGCATATCTATCGGAAGCTCCATATCGGGCGTCAGATCGAGTGTCGTCAGATCGATCAATCGCAGTAGCGGCTCGTGGACCAAGGGGCGTAACAGAGCGTGGTGCAGGTTGTGCAGGGGCAGCTTGAGCCTGTGTAACCTTAGCAGTAGGAGGGAGGCCTCCGACTTTGTGATATACTTTAAGAAGATGGCCATCGGCCTGGTTGGACAAGATGAATTAGCCTGGGGCATTTGTATACATCGAGGTTGAACAACTTACATTCTGGTTGTTGAAAGTATCCACAACATTATCGGCTCCTTCCTTCGTCTCGAACACGATCTCTGCAATGACGCTAGGTCTCTCAGCAATTAGGCGACAACTCAAGGCTATTCCTCCCACAGGCGTCATGGCGCTCTCTATATCCGCGGCCGTGGTTCCATAGGCAAAGTTCTTAGCCATTACAGTGTATGGTCCAGCGAGCCCGCGAATAGATATTCCAGCTGATGGCCTTGGACTGCTAACAATATTGAACTGGCTGTTTAAGGCAGGCGACGAGTTTGAGGTGTTGAGTGCGTTGTAAATTCTGTCGTTGCGACTAGGTCTCGAAGCTCTCGCGCTATTTGGTTGGGGCTGAGCACGAGAGGCAGATGGGTTGTTCAGCGTGTGAAGATCGTGGGTCCATTCAGCGTCAACATTCCCAACGGCTGGCTTGGTATTCAGTCTGCCTGATTGCCTCTGCAACGCCTTTGGTGTGTTCGTGGCAGTACGCTGCACAAGATTGTCAGCCGCGTATCCTCAATGCTGGCGCGCACGTCTGCTGAAATACCTTTTGGACACCGATTCGGCTGGCAAGAGATGGGCCTGTACCGGGTTTGCGGTTGACCATTCCGGCTCCAGGCGCACTCGATCTGCGTCCTTTTCCTTTGCCAAAAATCTCCTGAGCAAGGGCTTCATTTTTGCGCCGCTGTCGGTCTAGAAGACGAAAGATCAGCAAAAGATACACAGTATGCCAGCGCGATCTCCAGTCCTACCTTGGTTGATGATGGCGTTGAACTCGACGGCAGTCTTGCCAGGCGCCATGGCTGAAGCTGGTTTGTTAGTTGACTGGAAGGTTAGTGAGTCTGGGGTTTCTCAATATAAACAGTTTCTGCCTTCTCTAGATGCAAATAATCTGCAATCTGTAGTGAACTGCTGTAGCGGTCGCGATATCCTTGAATGCTGCTCGGATAGGGGTGTGTAGAGTGTCTGGCTGAATGAATGAATGAATGAATGAATGAATGGATATAGGAAGTTGGGTCAGGACTCACAGTTCTGATGGTCCAGCGCGGCCACCACTCGCGATGCGTTCGAGGCTCCGAGGGTTGTTCCGTTCCGGTCGAGGCAGGGGTGCGGAGCTATGCTACTGTACTGTTCTTTCGTACTTACGTTACGTTACTTACGTACCGTACGACCGTACTACTGCGGCAGCAGCACTTGGAGTCAATCAAGATGACCCCTCTTTGATGGGAGGAGTCGTAAGCCAAATACCAAATGCCAAATGCCAGATGCCAGACGAAAAGGTTGAAATCTTCGATGATTTTACTACTCCTGCCTTAGGAAGCACCTAGGTAGTACGCCTGAGGTATCCCAGCTACCAACTAGGTACTGCCCAGGTAGGTGGGTAGGTACCATCTTGGACGAGGGCTCACGAGTCACATGCCATGACACAAGACAAGGTCGTTCTTCCCCCCTTTCCTTAGCGAGGTACTAAGGTGAGTAGTGCCTTCGTTTCCAGACTTCTTCTTTTTCTTCTTCTCCCTCTTCACTTCTTTCCATCTTCTTTCTTTCCAATCCCCAAACGCGACACTCCTCACTTTTTCAACTACACATATACGAGTACAGTTCAGTTTTGGGCCCGGAAGTAGGTGAGTTTGCATCTCCGCTTTCACTACAAACACTGACATCACCTTCCCAATCCCAAGAATCAACAAGTATGCATCCCGAATTGGCCAAGAGCCCTCACAGGAAGGCCTCCTCCTCTCCTAAGACTATGACCAGACTTTTCACGAAGCCAGGATCAGGATCACGAAGCAGTGCTAGTGAAACAGACAACGGTGCAAGTGGAACTGCAAGTCCCAAAGCTAGTCTCCTTCGAACCGTTCAAGGCTCACTTCGGCGTGGTACGTCTGACTCCAAACTACGCCAAAAGTCTTGACTTACTCAACTTACCAATACAGCTACCGTCGCCACACCCAATAGTGAGGAAGACATTTTCAAAGTACCCCCTCCTCAGCCAAAGAGGAGAAAGAGTATTGGAGATATGGCGAATAGCCTGACGCAAAGAATAAGTCATAAAAAACTTGTGAAATCTGACTCAAGCACCGAAGACAAAGTCACCGGTATGCCCCCTGGACGCCCCTTTGATTTTGCTAACGCGGTATAGAAATCAAGCCTCCAAAAGATCTTTTAAGTCCTGAAAGCCAGAATGGCATTGTCGATAATACACCAGTTGATGATACCGTCGGCGAAGTACATGGTGCCGGTCACACAGCTCCAGCGTCTCCAAACTCCATAGTGCAGCCGATCGACTCCCTGGAAGATACTTCGAACGCCGAAGTCGTACCTCCCAGTGCTTCGGACCTGCATGGGATTGAGACTAAGCCAAGAGAGACCAAGGCTCCGCATGACACTCCAAAGCGCGCAAAGAAAGTGCAGTGGAAACCAGATGTAAGAACATCAGAGGTAGAAACATCAGTGGAAGAGCGCGCGCCAACTATTCCTCCATCTAATCCCACAGCAGCTGAAGGTATGACCGACTATACTTTTAAGTTACTAGAACTAATACGAATTTTTGCAGGTCCAGATATTGTTCCAGGATTAAATCAACAACCTCTTGACAGGGCCGACATCGATTTAGTTCTTCTTGCTCTGCGGGATGACCACCAGAGCGAAGGCCAACTATGGAACAAAATCGTTGAGCTCTGTAGTCAGCACACAAAAGGGCAAGGTTTTCCTACCCAATCACAAGAGAGCTCTGGTGTTAATCTAGGAATGTCTATACCTAGTGGTCCGGACAAAATTGATTTTGTTATTCTTGCCCTGCAAAACGACCACCTCGGCAAAGGACAACTGTGGAAAGAGATCGTTGAGCTCTGCAAGTCGCAAACAGAAAAGAAAGAGCTTGCTTTGCCATTACGAGAGAGCAAAGATATCGGTCTAAGATCAAATAAACCTATTGAGGAGGCCGAAATCGATTTCATTCTTCTTGCTCTGCACAAAGATCACCTCGGCAAAGGACAACTATGGGGGAAAATCATTGAACTCTGCAAGTCGCAAACAGAAAAGCAAGAGTTGTTCGACGTCCAGCCACAAGCATGCAACGCCACGCAAAAAATTGCCGAAAGTACAGAGGAACTCCAACCACATTTCACTGATGTAAGTAGTCTTGATCCTTACTATGGGCTACTCGAGCTAACTCGGTTACTCAACAGGCGACTCAAGGGTATGACCCAACAATCCTACAAGAGTTGTTGCGACCCACTGCGTTTGCAGAAAGCCAGAAGCCCTACACCTTCAGCGACAAGTCAGCGACCGTACTAACAGGATTAACCATCCCGTGGCGTGATCTTACATGCTTTTACGGAGAGTCCAAGAGAACATGGCCTTACAAAACTTCAGAAGACAAGGCCAGTGACATTGTAAGTGACATCGAAACAGCAGTAGCCAAGCAATCTCAAAGTGATGACGACGTGAGTGGATCCAGTCTCTCTGAGAGCATAAAGAACGCAAATGAATATGCAGAATTCTTGGAGAAATTTGTTGATGAGGAGGATACCAAAAGCTTGTCTAGGCAACAGAACCATGACGAGGTAGAGCGTGGGGAAAGGGAAACTGGGACTATAATCGCCGACCATACATCGACAGTCTTGGAAGCAAACTGTGATAGTAATAAGCTCACCAACGGCAAACACGGAAGGTATGGCCAACATTCTTTCTTGAGTTATTCAAATTGACTCGGTGATTCAGACTCAATTACAATTCTAATACGTGGTATGCCAAACCTGATGCAAAAGAGGAAACGAGTTGGAACGATGAGAAGGGACCTAAGAATGAGGATACTACCAAACACTCATTGCCGTGGCTTGACGATGACACTGACTCCGAGTGGGAAGCACAATATACTAAACGCAAACTCTCCTTACTACGCTCTGTCCGACACGGCTTCGAGGTTTCCAACACCAAGAATGTCTTCGATGGTGAGTCCCCGATCGTTGAAAAGGGACCTAAGAATGAGGAGGCTACTAAACACTCATTGCCGTGGGTTGACGACGACACTGAAGACGAGCTGGAGGCGCAAAACGCTAAGCGCAAGCTCTCCTTGCTACGCCCTGTCCGACACGGCTTCGAGGTTTCCAAAACCAAGAGTGTCTTCGACGGTGAGTCCTCGACCGTTGAAAAGGGACCTAAGAATGAGGAGGCTACTAAACACTCATTGCCGTGGGTTGACGACGACACTGACGACGAGCTGGAGGCGCAAAACGCTAAGCGCAAACTCTCCTTGCTACGCCCTGTCCGACACGGCCTCGAGGATGGAGAAGCAGATTCCTGCACAAGGTATTTACACTATCAAACCGAGAGTTTCGAAACGTCAGAGTGGCTCAGAGATATATTAGATAAATCCTCAAATCCCGAAGACAACAATCGTTATCCTTCTCCTAGCTCTACGCATTTACACCATCAGTCCGAGAGCTTCCAAACGTCAAAGTGGCTCAGAGATATTCTATATGAAGCTAGCCCACGGACCATTCAATCGCATTACTGCTTTTCAGCCTAAATCGTAGATCTTGAGAGCAGAGAGGTGGTTTGAGAGGAATTGAGCTCTTTCCCAAAGCTGAAGGGCTGTAATAAAGTATTGGTACTCCAGAGAAAACATTGCTAGCATTAGAAATAGCGCTCGTTTCAAATGAGTATAATAGACAAACTAGAATTGCATATCCAATACCAATCCCACGTTTTCGTCACAGATGTTCTGTTGATTAAAGTGTAGTAATTTGTAAGTTTATTATACGATTTCAATAACTCAAGGACTCTTTTTTTGAAGTAGGTTCTGAAAGAAGTGACAGAGAGGATGGCAGTCTTACTTTCTTTTCACCCCTGGCGAAAGTACCCAGAATGTGCTTCGAGCTGTCTAAACTTGTATTTTAATCCTATGTAAATGTGCCGAGGACAATACTTGGAAAGCTTTACGCTATGCACACAGAAGTTAAATAATCGAATACTTGTCCTTTTGTCCAAGGCAACCCTGGGCTTTACAGCTACAGGTTAAGGTACTGTAATGTTGGAATACATGCCGTGTGATTAGTCACATGAGTAGTCACATGATGACCAGCTCGGCTACGTTCTATAAGAACCACCTGTTTCGTAGATAGTCTCTTTCTAAAAAGACACTCATATCAACACTTTTAACAAGAGCATACTACATGAGATAAATACCACTAGGATGCCCGTTGAGCAGTTGATTAAGTCAACCGACAGTAAGTCATATTTAGAAGCTTTGCCAAATACCAATTTAATTGTATATTATGCTAGAAGATTGTTAGCTAGGGTAGAATTGCCTTCTAGGGGGGTATTTGTTTTTGCGGAAACTCGTAGCAGGAGTTACAGTAGATGGCGTTCATAAATATTCTTCCATTACTTAGTCAATAGGAGTTACTTATGTTAGACGAGAGCTTTGCCTTGTTGGCCTGGCTAATTGCTCTTATGGAGAGGTAATTGGGATTGTTCAACGGAGTTGTGAAGTATTGTACTAATTTACTTGTGCTTAGTTTGGCAATGGAGGGTAGGGAGTGGAAAGTAGATATGGCGTGGTTAGTGTGGAAAGTTCTGCTGATTGGGAGCCTGGATATTGTTTGAGAATTGACTTGCTTCAGTTAGTCTGTACTGTACAGAGGATATGTGTGCGAAGTACCTTAGGACAGAAAGGTCAGGCAGTCAAGCTAATTCAGTAAACATAATAGTTGAGTACTGAATGTTTAACTGCCAATCTTGTTGTCGAATGGGAGTATAGAAGGTCGTTCATTGTCACATGAGGAGTATTGGTTGGAGATAGGGGAATCTGTTGACGCTATTGTACATATCTTACTTGTTTCTCGCTCATACAATAATATACAAAGTCTCTTACTTGCTTTGTACCCCTATGCTGGTTATGTCCAAAAACGCCCCCTGATATGTGCAACGCCTCTATTCCTTTGAGCTGGGTTCTGTCTTTTCCTGTGTTCCCGTTGAATAATTTGCACTAATGACTTTCTGCAATTGCACATTTAGAAAGGGGCTGGTCATTGCGTGTGCTCAGTCTGCATCGGCGTTATTCTGTCCTTGTTTATGACGTTATCCCCACTGAACCTGGCTGGCTGTTAAAGCTAGAAACACTCCGCAAAGTTTTGCTTTGGGGCTCTATTCGGTCGAGGCAACAATAGAGTCTTTGTTGGAAGCGAGGCTGGAGCCCTTCTCGGACTTTTCGCCTTCGGAAGACGAGCTTCCCTTCCCACTGCTCATATTTCTCAGATGGTGCTGATAGCGAGTCACCCATGCGGCCAGTTTGGAGCGGTGCTTGGTAAGTTCCTGGTACATGTTTCTTTCCACCAACGCTTTATCCATACAAAGGTCGTAGGCGCTAATCATTCTGCGCCACACAGAAATGGCTTGCTCATATTGCAACAATTCGCTGTCAACACCTTTGAATTTCAGAGGACGTTTGTAGACGGAATTCTCGCCGTAATTCATCATAGACTTGATATTGTGGACTGAAGGATCAAGGCGCTGGAGAGCACGAAGAATCTGTTGACCCAATGCGTATTTTGACTGGGTATTGCTGTTCTTGCCAGCAAATGCTGGTGCATCGATTGCAATTTCGAGATACGTCTGCAGGACAACTAAGTCGGGCCTTTCCATAGTTTGTTGCATTAGGTCAAGAATCTTGCCGGCGTTTGCAAAGCTGTTGCGGTTTAACTTGTCCCTCGCACAAGTAGCTATGGCAATGCGGAAATGCTTCACGTGTAGGTCGGTATGAGGCATACTTTGCAGAAGCTCCACTGACTCTGCACTTGCTCGGGCGATCCGGAGAATACGAACGTATGCCGCATAATTTTCCGAATCTGGGACAACCTTAAGCTTGTTTGTGAAGATTTCCCAGTACTTTGTTGCCGGAGCCTTCAATCTCATGACCAATAATGCTTGCAAGAGAAGTGAGAGGGCATTTCTTCCCGGCCTTGCATAAGTAATGGTCTTTTTGGAGGGCACAAGAGGGGTGGAAAATGCTTCTATCTCAGGTGCTGTTGACTCGAGCTCTGTTTCAGCCATAGCGGATTCTTTCATGGGTTCTCCTTGACTCGCCACACCTCTGGCAGCTTCAGCGACTTCAATTCGGTGAGCCGCCTCTATTGCATCCCGAGATG
This sequence comes from Pezicula carpinea, assembly GCA_026119845.1. Lineage (NCBI taxonomy): Eukaryota > Fungi > Ascomycota > Leotiomycetes > Helotiales > Dermateaceae > Pezicula > Pezicula carpinea. Next base: position 1,143,174 of record JALRMK010000006.1, on the reverse strand, counting down.
GGGTGCCTATTCGAGGAAGCTGGCGACGGATGTTCATAGTTTGTTCTATTAGAGAGAAGATGTCGTCACAATCTCTTGCACTGCCATTGAGCAAAATACGACCCATTCCGCATACCAGCTCCTCGTCAATTTTCAGGTCTCCCGAACGCCAACGATTTGTGATATCTAGCCACATTTTTCTTGCGTTGAAGATAACCTTTTCTAGATTCTGCCGTTTCTGCATCGGGGTGATGTCGCCTCGCATATCTCCAGCGGCATGGAAACGCATTGCATTGAAAATGGTAGTATAAGTCCAGTTATCTGGTGCCCTCATGCCATCCCGCGGCATGTCTCCAGCAATTGCGAATAATGCATCCATATCCTGAGCTCGCGCGCACATTTTTAGGACAGCATTCATGTGTATTACCGTTGGTCTTACAGCTGCATTTTGGGCCAACATCGAATAATACACTGCCATTCCCTTCGCGAGTGCTTGTTTCGCGTCTTGATGTTCGGCACACCCCCTGAATATTATAGTATAGGTATAAGTATCTGGAACTTGAGCCCTTTTCTTCATCTACAAGAACATGCCGGTTAGTGTGGCTATAGTGATGCGACAATTACTTTCCCTCACCTCGTTATATATTTTGATAGCGGCATTCATCCTGCCTTTGCTCATATGCCAATCGATTAAATGGTTCCAACTAACAGTACACTGTACGTCTTTACTTGCAGCTCGTACCGTTTCGAGCGCACTGACAGAATCGTCATCGCGGAGCATTCGCCTTATGTCGTCTGCTAGCTTCAAAGGATCCTTCAGATACTTCAGATGTTTTCGCATATTCGCTGGTTGAAGCCGTCGTTTGTGTGCCGGTGTTATCCCTCTTGATTCCAGCCACTGTTGCCTTTGGTCGGAGTCGACTCGGCTGTAGGCATATTCACGGAGGCCAGGTGTTCTGAGCTTTGTTGGGGTATAGGCATCACTCTCTTTCTCGTTCACGTTGATTTGTTGTGGCTGCGTAAAGTATGTTCGTTTGAAGTTACTCTCCCGTGTGGCGATGGTTTTACTGAGAGGTGAAGACAGAGTAGCAGAGTCTCCGATGAGGGTCTGCAGACAATGCCTCATACAGCCCTGGCAAGTCAACATTGCGAGAAGCTGAGATAACCAAATACAACAAGGTAAAAGTACAGCCTTGAAGCTGATGATCTACCTACTCATAGGTAAACTTTTTTGGAGTTGAAGCCGTCGGCTGAACATTGATCCTAGTGCTCAGCAGGGGTTCGCGCTACAATTTCGCGCTCGCCTGAGACCGCGTCGTGCGCGTCTTTAGTTCCAATCTCGCGTACCTCTCTACCAACCTCCGTACTTGGATTGAAGATTAAGGTACATCTTACTTCTGACTTTTGGACATGCTCTGAGGTAACCAATTTATATTCTCCTCAATGTCGAAAGCCACCAATACACGGAATAAGTTCGCGGAACTTCGTGCCCTGCGGGCATCAGGCAAGTCACGTCTCGAATCATACGAAGTCCACCAAGAGGAAGATTTGTACGAGGAGGTCGACGAAGATGGCTATAAGAAGGTCGTTCGGGAGCGTCTCAATCAAGATGACTTTGTCATAGATGACAATGGAGAGGGGTACGCAGATGATGGGCGCGAGGATTGGGACAGGAAAGCTGGCTACGATACCGAGAGTGAAGAGGACCTGCCGGTAAAGGGCAAAAATGGCAAAGCCGGTATGTTGTTTGTCGGTTGTACAAATGGGTCCAACTAACTGTGGGACAGCAAAGCGGAAACGCGAAGAGGAGAAGGCCAAGAAGGAAAGTATGGAAAAGGGGATTAGCAATTACTTTACGAAAGGACCAGTGACCGCTCAGCCAAAGGCCAAGGTAGGTTGCATCATGTGTAGATGTACTACTTTTCTGACATACAAAATAGCCTGCGAAGACCAAGGCAGATGATGATTTCCTTGCGGACCTGCTAGGCGAAGTAGATACCAATGTTCCTAGACCAGCGATATCTCAGTCTTCGAGAGCGAGTAGAAAGACAGAGAAGCGCAGGACGAGAGCACTTTCGCCATCGGTTGACCATGTATCTAAGAGGACGAAGGTACTTGATAGTAGACCAGCTACACCTCCGGTGGAAGTGGGTTTCGGCGACGATGGCGATTTTATGGGCGGCATGGACGATAACGACATGCTGATGAGTGACCCTCAGCCATCTTCACCAATTGTTAAAGCTGCGGAAAGGAAGTCAAAAGTCCTCATTAAAGCAGAAGATGATGAGGACGAAGATATGATGGAGGTGGCTCAAGCTGATGGCATCGCTCTCGCCAGTGTGAACATGTCGGGGACGAGGCCAGTGCCCAAGATTAAGAAGGTCGAACCTTACCCTTCGCCTGCGAGCTCATCTCCAACACGGGCACCTACGGATAACATTGACGCTTCAGCTTGGAACAACGTTGCCAGTAGACTCAATGTTGTGAACAGCAGTCAGTCAACTGAGTCGATGACCTTTGGGAAGATCGATTACAAGGATGCAATTGAGGAAGATGGTAGCCTTCGAATGTTCTGGACCGACTATACTGAGATCAATGGCAGTCTGTGCCTGTTTGGAAAGGTCCAGAATAAGAAGAGCGGCTCTTTTGTCAGTTGTTTCGTGAAGGTGGACAATATCTTGAGAAAACTCTTTTTCCTGCCTCGAGAATACCGTCAACAAGGTGGTAGAGACACTACTGAAGAAGTCGAAATGAAGGATGTGTACGAGGAGGTAGATGCGCTCATGGGTAAGATGAATGTTGGTATGCACAAGATTAAGCCGTGCACGCGCAAATACGCATTTGAGCTGCCAAACATACCGAAAGAAGGCGAGTATCTAAAGCTCTTCTATCCTTACACCAGTAAGTACCACCAAGGCTTTTACCTATGACTTTACTAATTCTTTAGAATCTCAACTGCCTATTGATCAGACAGGGGCTACTTTCTCTCACATTTTTGGCATAAATACGCCTCTGTTTGAGCAGTTTGTACTCTGGAAGAATATAATGGGACCCTGCTGGCTTCGGATCGAGGATGCTGAATTTGGAGTATTGAAAAATGCTTCTCATTGCAAACTAGAAGTTCAAGTCAGTAAGCCAAACCTCATCAGTACTTGGAGTGAGTCAGACAATCTAGATGCACCGCCTCTTACGGTCATGAGCATCGCTCTGCGGACGATCTTGAACGTGAAGGACAACAAACAGGAAATTCTTGGACTCAGTGCACGTATCTTCCAAAACGTTTCTCTCGCGGACACCACACCTGCAGAAAACCTTCCCTGCACAACATTTACGTGTATTAGGCCAGCCGGAGCAGCATTTCCTCTCGGGTTTGAGACAGAGGTAAAATCTCGTACCACAGGACTTGTCAAATTAGCAAAGACAGAACAGGAAATATTGAGCTTCTTCCTAGCCCGTCTCGACATGGTTGATCCGGACGTTCTGATTGGACATCAACTTGAGGGAGTTGACTACAGTATCCTATTAAGTCGACTTCAAGCTAAAAAGACACCGCAATGGTCTCGTATAGGCAGGATGAGACGCAGCGACTGGCCAAGCTCAATGGGTAAAACAGGCGGCAGCTTTTTTGCGGAAAGATCATTGATTTCTGGTCGCCTTCTGTGCGATCTTGCCAACGATGCAGGTAAAACAACAATGATGAAGTGCCAATCCTGGAGTTTGACCGAAATGTGCAGTCTTTATCTCCACAAGCCAGGCGAAAAAGATGTTCGACAAGATATTGACAGCGAAGCGGCGCTCAAGACATGGGCATCAACAAAGAATGGCCTAATAGCCTATATCACCCATTTCGAGCTCGACACCTATTATATCGCAGCCTTGGCCTTGAAGGTCCAACTGCTACCTTTGACAAAAGTTTTGACTAATCTTGCTGGCAACTCTTGGGCACGAACACTTACAGGTACTCGTGCAGAACGTAATGAATATATTCTGCTGCATGAATTCCACAGAAATAAGTACATCTGTCCGGACAAGGCTGTCTTCAAAAGCAGGCAACGTGCAGATGATGAGGATGGAGATGACGACAATGGAGATGTGAAGAAGAAGGACAAATACAAAGGTGGTCTCGTCTTCGAGCCAGAAAAGGGATTGTACGACAAGTTTGTTCTTGTCATGGATTTCAATTCGCTATACCCCAGTATTATCCAGGAGTTCAACATTTGCTTTACCACGGTGGATCGATCTTCTCTAGTAAGCCTTTCTCTAGTCCGAGATGACCTAGCTAACCTTTGTTTCAGTCTGATGACGAGGAGAGGGTGCCGGAGGTGCCAGCAGATCAAGATATGGGAGTCCTGCCGAAACTTATTGCTACTCTTGTAAGCCGTCGACGACAGGTCAAGAGTTTGATGAAAGACAAGCATGCCACTACGGAACAACTGGCAACTTGGGACATCAAGCAATTGGCCCTCAAGCTCACAGCAAACTCCATGTATGGTTGCTTGGGCTATACAAAGTCTCGCTTCTACGCCAGGCCGTTGGCGGTGCTCACGACTTACAAAGGTCGTGAGATTCTGCGAAGCACCAAAGAACTTGCTGAGAGTAACTCGCTTCAGGTCATCTACGGTGATACAGACTCCGTTATGATCAACGCAAACGTGGATAACGTCGCAGCTGCCCTAAAGGTTGGACAGGAATTCAAGAAAGCTGTCAATGATCGTTATAAACTTTTGGAAATTGATATTGACAACGTCTTCAGGCGTATCCTTCTGCAGGCTAAGAAGAAGTACGCCGCAATGAATATGATCGAAGTCGACGGCAAGTTCATTGAGAAGATGGAGGTCAAGGGTCTTGATATGAAGCGTCGAGAATACTGCGCGTTATCCAAAGAAGTCTCGTCTGAACTTTTGAACTTCATTCTTTCTGGCGATGAAACCGAAGTTGCTGTGGCACGGATTCACGACTACCTCCGCGACATCTCTACAAGAATGAGAGGAGATAATGTACCGGCAGAAAAGCGGATTCCTGTCCACAAGTACATCATACATACCAAGCTTGGAAAGGCACCCAAGGATTACCCCAACGCCGACAGCATGCCCCAGGTTCAGGTTGCCTTGCGTGAGCTATCCCGTGGAAAGACAGTACGCAAGGACGATGTGATTGCATATATTGTGACAGGCGATGGCAAAACAACACCAGAAGCAGCTGCGAAACGTTCCTATTCGCCTCAGGATGTCAACAAGCCAGATTCAGGTCTGAAACCTGATGTCGAATGGTATCTCCTCAAGCAGATCTTCCCACCAGTGGAGCGTTTATGCGCAAATATCTCCGGCACCGATACAGTCCGCCTTGCTGATTGTCTTGGCCTTGATGTACGTAAGTACAGTATCAACAATAATGGGTCAAATGGTAGCACCGAGACCGAAATACATCCCCTCGAGAGTCAGATTGACGATGAGGTTCGCTTCAAGGATGCTTACCGCCTCACTTTGCGCTGCAGATCATGCAAGGGCACCTTCGGATTTGAGGGCCTTCAGGGAAGTCTGGAGAATTGTTCTCCAGCTGGTATTACATGCCGTTGCGGCCAGACTCTATCTAATCTCTCGATCATAGCCCAGCTCGAGCATCAAATACGGCAACAAACGAGCAGGTACTACGAAGGTTGGCTGGTCTGCAACGATAAAGCATGTGGCAACCGTACAAGACAAATGAGCGTCTATGGTCATCGATGTCTGGGCCCGAAAGGGCTTGGCCATGGATGTCTTGGGAAGATGCAGTATGAGTATACAGAGAAGATGATGTACAACCAGCTGCTGTACTTCTCAACCTTGTTCGATGTCGAGAAGGCAAAGACTGTATCCACTGGTACGGAGAAAGGTAATGTATCCCATATATTCTACTGTCAAAAGCTAGGCTAACAAGTCTCTAGAACGCATTATTGCACTTGCGGAGCATAACCGTGTCAGGTTTGGAACCTTGAAAGGAGTTGTAGAAAAGTACTTGGATAAGTGTGGGAGACAATGGGTTGCGATGGATAGCTTGTTTGGTAAATTGGGCTTCACTGTTTGATAATGATTCATTCTCAAGGCGTTGGATAATATGGAGTTTGGTCATGGGAGGTTCTAATGACAAGGCATATGTTTTCATGAGTAATTAGCTGCATATTTAGATGAATGGATTTGACATTCTCTATCTACCATTTGAGCCACCAGAGTGAACTAGGTGCTGCATGTACAGTACACTCCACCAGCTCGATCTTGGCGTAAGAACATCAAAATAATCTAACTCAACTTTGTTTTTTTTATAAAAGCATTAGGGTCATAGAATTGAGTAAGTGAGGTATGAAAACTAAGTGGCGCGCTCACCCCTGCTACACTAAAATCCGCGCCGTTGGTAGGATCACGTGTACCGGTAGTTATTCTGCCACCCCGCCATTCACCGCTTGAAAGTGTGCTTTTCAAAAGATATCTCTATAGAATTGGTTTGGGCTCAACTTCTACCGTACCAACTTACTAATATTGAAGGTGCAGTGAGGCCGATCCTCAAATCTAGTCACGATGGTCAACATCACGGAGAAGATCAAGGAGTGAGTATTTTGTAAAATGGTGAAGAGCCGGAACCATCCCGTGCTGATCATGGTGCTAGGATTGAGGAGGAGATGAAGAGGACGCAGAGTGAGTCTGATAACAATCCCGAAACATTTACTTCTGTGTTACAGCATCACTGACAAAAATGCAGAGAACAAGGCAACGGGTACGAGAAAAGCCCCCAACTTGATACACGTGACACTGACTGGTTTCCGTTAGAATATCATCTTGGTCTGTTGAAAGGGTGAGTACCAAAGTTTACATGTGCAAGATCGACTATACTCATAAAGATTAGAAAGCTTGCGCGCTACAGAGCCCAGCTTCTTGAGCCTGGACCGGGAGCAGGGTCGGGAGGTGGCGCAGGATTCGATGTCAGCAAAAGTGGTGATGCACGAATAGCACTTGTTGGTTTTCCGTCCGTGGGAAAATCTACCTTTTTATCCAAGATCACCAAGACGAAGTCGGAAGTTGCTGCTTATTCCTTCACCACTTTAACGGCTATTCCTGGTGTTCTCGAGTATGGAGGTGCGGAAATACAGATCCTAGATTTGCCGGGTATCATCGAGGGTGCTTCTGAGGGAAAGGGAAGAGGACGTCAGGTCATCTCGGCAGCCAAGACGAGTGATTTGATCCTTATGATCCTCGATGCTACGAAGAAGGCTGAGCAGAGGGCTCTCCTGGAGGCAGAATTGGAGGCTGTCGGTATACGGCTGAATAGAGAACCCCCGTTGGTAAAACCCAAACATCCCTATTTCATAATACTAAACGCAACTATAGGAATATCTATCTCAAGCTCAAGGCTGCTGGTGGAATGAAAATCACCTTCCAGAATCCACCGAAGAATATCGATCAGAAGATGGTATACAACATCCTCCGAGACTACAAGATCCTCAACTGCGAAGTGCTCGTCCGAGATGAGAACGTGACCGTCGACGACTTCATCGACGTGATCATGAAAGACCACCGCAAATACATCAAATGTCTATACGTGTACAACAAAATTGACAGTGTATCGCTGGATTTCCTGGACAAGTTAGCTCGAGAACCTCAGACAGTTGTCATGAGCTGCGAACTGGATCTCGGGATTCAGGATGTGGTTGAGAGATGCTGGGTCGAGTTGAGACTTATGCGAATATACACGAAGAGACATGGTGTTGACCCGGATTTTAGCGAGGCTTTGATCGTGAGAAGTAAGAGCACCATTGAGGATGTTTGTGACCAGGTCCATCGCACTTTGAAGGATACTTTCAAGTATGCGTTGGTTTGGGGGGCAAGCGCTAAGCATGTGCCGCAGCGGGTTGGTTTGAGCCATATGGTGGAGGATGAGGATGTTGTATCTATTGTAAGTAACTGGAGAGCATAAAGAGTGCCTCCGTTGGAGTTATGGAGTTTGGGGCTCTTGCCTATCAACTATAAGCAACGTGCATCTCAATTCCTACGTAGGTATGCCATACAATCTACCACTTGCAAGACACCTGCTCAGTAGTAGGCATTCCAGCTCTCTTGGTCGTCTTTGTAAGTGTTAGTCTGTTTTGAGTTCTCAAGTCACAGAGGCAAGGCGAGTAGGAGTTCGTAAGAAGCAAAATTTATTTGCCTGTCCCCAGTATCCCGGAGTTGTGTTTACCCTTAACAATGCTTGTGCAAATCCCTTGCAATGTATCCCAGCTAACGCCGTCATCAATATTCCCTATTCATGATCATCATCCCCAATCCAAAGCTCGGATACCGTGTTCATAGCAGCCCCGTACCATTCCATTCATATCAGCCCCCCAATCCATATCGGCAAGAAGAGCATGTTTGCGCCGCGCCTGTAATTGAAGATCTTCGGTTCTCGTGATGATGAAAAAGAAAAAAGGTTAATTGAAATGCATCGTATCGTCCCGTATCAGTACACGTCTTCCACCCATCATCGTAACTGACTTATTGTTGTCCATCGGGCTTCTTCTGCTCAGTGCTTGAAGGGATGTTGTCGCCGAACATAGGGCCGCCTGACATGAGGTTCTTGGCCGAGGTCTTTGCAAAAAGTGACTTTGGCTTGGCCCTATTAAATTTTTATTAGCACCCTGATGAAAGGGCGATGAAGATGTCGCAGGAGTGAGAGAGTAACTTACTTGCCAACTTGCTTGGTGCGGTAGGCGCTCAGTTTGGCTGTGCAGGGGCTCATGATGGTGTCGGATGGAGAAATGTAAGTGCTGCCTCTGTTCACGCAATGATTAGCCCACATTATACTTTACAGATAACTGCGTGGAATGGAGAGCGACGTACTTTTCCTCATCAAGCTTGGATTGCAAGACTTGACGGTGGTACTCCATGCTCTTGGGATCCCCCTTTGCACCCTCCTGTTGCTGAGGAGCAGCGGCGTTGACATCGCGGTCGGCAAGGATGTTGGATGACATGATGGATTAGTGGAAGTTTTTGTTGTTTGAGTTGTATTTGGTGATTGAAATACAAGAGGATGTTGCGGTTGCGAATGTGGATGGAGATTTGATTGTGGTTTGGTGGAGTTGTCCTGAAAAGTTTGGTGGTGGATTTTCAATTCGTTTTGTTGACTTTCGCCCTTGATATGGTTGCTACGGTTTCTGGATTCCGTGGCAATCGCGCTCCACGTGACTGTGATTCGGTCAAAGCGGCTCCACAAAAAGCCACGGATGTCTAGACAACTCACAGTGACTGAGTTGCATTTCCGTCTTTGCCAGCTAGAACCCACATAAAGTCGCCCTCAGGGAGCTTGTTTGAAGTCGTCGACCTGCGAACCCTTTCTTGTTTCCACTTGCATTATAGCGTAGCTGTTTTGACAAGGAGGAGAAAGTTCTGACATGACTCGTCTGTACCAGGGACTCTGATGAACCTGGGTACGGTTACAGCCAGCATAAACCCAGAGCCTTCACCATACACTTAGTCCAGTGCCCTAGAGATTCCGAACCTCTCTTTATTCATCCCATTCCATGATCGAATCGAACCATACCCAAGTGGCTTATACAAGCAATGTGGAATCCGTATGGGAAATCGAGGGAATAGTCTCTTATGTCGTGTCTTGCCAGTGCAGCGCTCTACTGTCCACGCCCGGAGCAGATCGAATGGTTTAGCAACATCGGGTTGCGCCGCGATTTGTATGGGAACCCATGCTAACACTTCTATAGTGGGGGCGTGAAAGTATATTAGATTCAAAAGACCCAGGGAAGAAATCGACGAAATGGGATGAAGGGAACGTTCTGTGCCTCTCGAGCCTATTCATATGCCCGGGCTCAACACGTGCTGCAGCCTGGCACACGTAATTCCCGTCATTCCTTCATAGAACCAGCACTTTGGGTAGAGGCAACCACCCTCACTCCTTGTAGTTGGGTTTTCTACCGTACACGGTCCCAGGGCCTTTTAGGTTGCTACTGTCTATAAATCTTGCTGGTAGTGGTGGCGCAGGTGTTTATATTTTAGACTTAGTCAAGCCGTAGCATAAATCCAGCCTGGTATCTTACATCAGGTATATTTAAATTGCGTCCCACGAGAAACAGGAACCTCCCGTTCCTACTGATTCGTGTCGGTACAGTGGTAACGCATCAAAAACATAATCCAATTTTATACTATGAATACTATTTACAGCTTAGATCGTGGTCCAGGCTCAACATGCTTGACGTTGTAAACGGCGAAGAGCTCCTCAGTGATCTTCTTTTGCTTGAGAATATTAGCAATAGCTTCTCCACCTCTCTTGTTCTCATTCTTTCCTAGCTGGGCTAAATGCACCTCATCAGGACCGTCAGCCATTCTCAATGTACGAATACCAGCCCACATGTTTGCAAGAGGTGTATCCTGCGATACACCAGCCCCACCAAAGGATTGAACCGCACGGTCAATGACTGTGAGCGCCATACTTGGTACGAGGACTTTTGCTTCAGCGATTTCCTTCAACGCACCCTTGGCCCCAACGTCATCAATCTTGATGGCGGCATTGAGAACAACCAGCCGTGCCGCATCTATTTCAATGCGCGATCTTGCTACCCATTCCAGAATCACACCATGCTCTTTCAGTTGCTTGCCAAAGGGTGTTTTCTTAGGGTCGTTGATGCGTACAAGCATCCACTCAAGTGCTTTCTCAGCCTTTAGATATCAGCTGTGTATACCTATAGTGGCAGATGTTAACTTACGGCACCAATCGTACGCATAGCATGATGGATGCGTCCTGGACCAAGGCGTCCCTGGATGATCTCAAACCCACGACCAGGCCCAAGAACCATCGCTATTAGTTGAGGTCAGATTACTTGCTTAACAATTTCGCAAACGTGAGTACATACAGCTTGCTGGGACCCGAACATTTTCGAAAGTGATGTGGCCATGTCCATGAGGAGCATCGTCGTAACCGTAAACAGATAGCATCCTGTTTACCTTGATGCCAGGCGTATCTGCAGGTACCAGAATTACAGATTGTTGCTTGTATTTATCTTTGTTGTTTGGATCACTCTTCCCCATAACGATGTAAATCTTACACCTTGGGTCTCCAGCTCCACTAGACCACCATTTCTGCATACAGTCAGCTCAAGCCGACATTTGATAGAATCAGGACTTGCCTGGCCATTTAGAACCCATTCGTCCCCCTCTTGTTTCATGCTCAACTTGATATTTGTGGCATCAGAAGAAGCAATGTCTGGTTCTGTCATCAAGAAAGCCGACCGGATCTCCCCATCCATCAATGGCTTCAACCATTGCTGCTTCTGCGCCTCGTTTCCATATTTTGCCAGCACCTCCATATTTCCAGTATCCGGAGCAGCACAATTGACAGCCTCGGAGGCTGTTCTTGACTTTCCAAGGTATTCAGCCATTAAGCCGTACTCGAGGTTCGTGAAGCCGGGCGATTCCTTATAGTGACCTTTGGGGAGGAACATATTCCACAATCCAAGCTTTCTCGCTTCCGCCTTGAGGTCGTCGATAATTGTTGGATAACTGTGCCATCGCTCTGGGCCATTCTGGATTTGTGCATGGAAAACTGGATCAGCACTGAAGAATATCAGCATCTCCCCTTGATATAAGAACAAGAACACGAAGTCTCTGCGGAAGCCTCTTGGGGTTCTGCACGTAGGGCAGACTCACGGAATGCATCGTTCTTCAACAAACTTCTTGACAATATCAAGGGTCTTTTTTGCGTTGTCGCTGACTCTATTGGCAGCCTAATACATACATCGCACATTGTTAGTGAGCGATGCGGGGTGCTTTTCATCACAGGAGCTTACAATGATTGGAATTTTGTCAGACATGGTGATCTTCTTCTTCTTCACGATATGAAAAGTATGAATTCTGGTTCACGGGTGTAAATCATAATAAAAAGAAGAGGACGATGGATTTTGTAGGAAGCGGAAGCATTGAGGTCAGATCATTTCCCCAGCTTCCCCACGCAGAAGGACAGCCGAGCACTTCCAGGCCGAGGTCCAACTTTGCTGCTGTCAGGCCTTTCCATCAAGTTACGTACCTGGGGGCGACCTTACGTCTGGCAGAAGACTTTCGGCCAAACTAGGTACTACCGATATATTCTCACGAGAGTTCTCCACTTCCAAAGCTCACTTTTTTCATTGTATCTAAATCAAACGCCAGCCAAATGCACCTTCAGCCATCCCAATCCGTGAGAGCCAACCATCTGAGTCCAATGATTCTGACCATAACAACCATAAACAGTCAAAGAAAAGTCGTGAGCATCTATGACGAGTAGAGCGTTTAATCGGCGAAATAGTTCGCTCGCTTTTTGCCTTTCTTTGGCTTTTTATCACGGTGCCTCTTACCTGTAGGATCGGCAACCTCGGTATCCTTTCCTAGCCCCATCATTGCTTGTTGCTTGCGAGCTGACAGTTGCTTTCCCTGTTCCGAATATTTGAAATTGAAAGGCATTCGCTGGTGAGCTGCGCTACCTTGTCCTTGAGCAAAGAATGTACTGTCGAGCTTTGTAGACTTTGGACCTTGCACCATCGAAATGGCGTCGGAATCTGCTATCGAAGATTGGTCGTCCTGAATCGAAGAGCCCATAGCTGCCAAAGCAAGTCTTCTCTTCTCTGGAAGATGCCCTTCGTCGTAAAGTTCTCGGTTGAATTCAATTGGATCGATATCTAAAGGGGGTGGCTGACAGAACAAGAGCTTTCCCTTGACGTAATCTTTCAAGATATATCGAGCTGCTCTAGACTCATCTGGTTGTCCCTGGCCAGTCCTAGTGAATCCTCTAGCCTTCGCATACGCCATGAGAAGTTCTTCCGCAGTCGGAAGTCCAGTACCGCCTTCTTCCAATGGTCTAGTGACAATCTTCATACCATATACTGCTTCCAAAAATGCTTGGGGTATGCGCTTAGCAACAAGTCCAGCAGGTCCAGTGAATTCTCGAAGTTGATCAATTGGAAGAATGCCATTGCAGACAAGATCAGCCTTTGTTGTCGCAAAGTTTGGAAAGACAAGACCAGGACAATCACACAAGAGCACTTTCTCGCTCAGGTGTATTGTCTGGAAATGCTTTGTCTTTCCTGGAGTTGAGGATACGGAGACCTTCTTCGACCCGATGAGGGCATTGATTGTAGATGACTTTCCTACGTTGGGATATCCAACGAGCCCGATTTGTGTCTTCCTTGGATTGTCCGACTCGGCATCTATTGACATTAGCTTGGTATTTGTTAAGATCGAATTTGCAAAATACCTGGATTCTCCGGCGCATGCTCCAAGAATAGATCCTCCAGTTCCTCGACAGTTAGAATCCTTGTGCTTTCATCCTCTACATCACTATCCTCGGAGTCGTCATCGTCATCATCGTCCTGTTGGCCCTCAATTTCGAGCTCCTGGGCCTTCTCTACCAACTCTGACGGACCAGCCTCTTCGTCTTCTTCTTCTGAATCTTCTGAATCTTCAAATTGCCTAGACTCATTCTGTTCTTTAGCCAGTTCGGCCGAGAAAAACTTATAAGCAATACCTGCAGCTTCAAAGTAATCTGCCCAAGCTTGTCGTTGTTCACGGGTCAGCATATCTGCCTTGTTGACGAGTAGCAGATTCTCCTTTCTTGCATTGACGTGCTTGACATATCTCTCTAAATCCTCTGATCGAAACAATAGAGGGTTTCGAGCATCTACAATTTGCACGACAAGGTCTGACCTCTCGATAACTCTCCACAACTGCCTCCAGACTTCCAAATTTCGTTCGAAGGGTGTCATCAGCAGGTCATTATTTTCTTGTAGCTCGGCCAGACCTCTACGCCACTCCAGTAAAGCATCCCTCTCCAACCGGTCGAGTTGCTCTGGGGTTGTTGTCGAATCCCATTGTGGTCTTCTTGGAACTGTGAGTCTGTTTTTATGTTCCTTCTGCTTACCAACTGCTGCTCGCTCCTCCGCCGCAGACAATAGGTATGGGTTCTTCTGATCGGTATGGATGATCTTGACATTGTTCATCTTCTCGGCTGTGAAATCTGTGCCTGCTAGCTCCGCCGTCGACAAGAACTCGTCGAGGGCTGCTTGTTCAGTGACGGATCGCATCTTGACCCAGCTGGCCTCCTTCCTGTCGCTCGTGACATACTATGAGTTGGCTATTAGTACCTGCCGCAGAAATAATATGAATTAAACTCACAGTTTCTCCGGTATCTTTGTGCGTTCTGATGATTCCTGCACTTGTGACCTTCTTGCGATCTGCGCCTTTTCCTTTGCCAAACCTATCGTTCATTAAACTATTTCCCAGCCCTACGGCATTCTTCGACTTTGCGAGAACCATCTTGAGATACGTCCTTGTGTATCTATTATGGCGTCGAATTTTCTCTATTGATGGTCTATCGCAAAAGATGTTCTTCGGCTTTTTCACAAGGCGGGGTGATGGCAAAGTGACGAAATTTCGGAGGGGTGGATTTTAAACCCCCGGCCACAAAATCGGCGACAAGCGCACAACATTTTCTACAATCACTTTATTCCCCTTCCAGACCAACGATTCCCACAACGAAGCAGTCAAGATGCCACGAAAAAAATGGATCGATAAGAAGTCAGCCACGCATTTTACTCTCGTCCATCGCCCTCAAAATGATCCTTTAATCCACGATGCTTCCGCATCTTCTATGGTTCTAAATCCTACGCCTTTGCCAAACTCGAACAAGGTCAAGAAGCTCGATGACTTGGAATCTGAATTAGGTGCCGATGTGGAAAAAATCAGAGACAATGAAGGTGAAGCTGCGAACCATGGAATCTACTACGATGATACGGACTACGACTATATGCAGCATATGCGTGATCTAGGTTCTGGATCAGGAGAAGCATATTTTGTCGAAGCGCCAAAGCTAAAGGAGAAGGGGAAGGGAAAACAGTCGTTGGAAGATGCGCTGAGGGAGGCAAGTTTGGAAGATCGTGCTGGGGTTCTGCTTGACGAGGAAATATTACCTTCGAAGAATTTACGAAAAGCGACATATCAAGCACAGCAAGATGTACCAGATGCGTTGGCAGGATTTCAGCCAGATATGGATCCCCGATTAAGAGAGGTTTTGGAAGCTTTGGAGGACGAGGCATATGTCGACGAAGATGACGAGATCTTTGGAGAGTTGGCGAAGGATGGAGAGGAGTTGGATGATGACGAGTTCGAGCAAGGTGCCTGGGACGACGAGGACGGGGGTTGGGAGTCAGACGATACAGCAAAACCCGCAAAAGAGTACAAAGATGCACCGGCAGCAGGCTTGGAAATCGCTAGCGATGAGCGGGAGGACCATGGCGATGGGGACTGGATGGCAGACTTCAGCAAATTCAAAAAGGAACAGAAGGTTAGGTTTGCCCCAGCGGCGCCATCACAATCAGAGATGCAATCTTCTCTCATGACAACCACGACAAATGGTGGGCGACGCAAGAAGAGAAAGGGCGCTTTGACTAACGGTTCGAGTTACTCCATGACATCTTCATCAATGTTCCGGACAGAAGGCCTGACGACACTTGATGCGAGATTTGACAAGATTGAAGAGCAGTACAACGAAGATTTGGATGATATGGCCTCTGTTTCAGCTGCTTCATCTATGTCAAGTGTTCAAGGGCCTGTCAGAGGCGATTTCGATAGTATCATGGACGATTTTTTGGGAAATTACTCGATGAGTGGAAAGAAGCATGTCAAGAAAGGTAAATACCAGAGCGGAATGGAGCAATTGGACGAGGTCAGAAAAGGTCTTGGTCCGGCGAGGATTCGCCAACAGAAGGCTTGAGATTTATGCATATCACGGCGTTCCGGTGGATCTCAAAAGGGCTGGTCATGGTGTATTTGGTTGTATGGACGGGATACCATGGAGCTGCAGCCTTGCGATTTTGCGATAGACAACCAGCATAGGAATCGACTCTTTGTTAATCTTTACTTTCCGTGATTTATAAATATACATTGACTGTGCTGTCATTTTGAAACATAAAATAAAGCAAGATCCATAGAAGGCACCGCACAACAACAAGAGCAAAGTCCAAATGCGTTTTACCTACTGGGAAGGCCGGCGAGGCGAGGCTGGCTGCTGGGCGGTTCGACTTGGCAGAATAGCCGCAACTAGCCTAAGACGGTAAGGTCAAATAAATAACCTTAAACGGAACGTACCTAGTTATTGTCGCCTTTGTTAACTTTATTGACAGAAAACGCGAGTTGGCGTGAACAATACAAAGGATTCACCGCCAACACGACCGCACGCAAATCAAATGATCTCCTCTCCTCGTCAATCTTCCTACTTTCTCTTCATGAACATCAACCACCACCATCATGTTGCTGGGACGCGGTAACAGCAACAACCGCAGCCGCGGTCAATCACCAAATCGTGGACGAGGTTCAAGAGGAAGAGGGACAACGCCGAGCAGAGGAGCGCAAAGCTCCCGTAAGCAGTTTCCATCATTCAGCCCCCTCATTTATGAGTATCAAGCTCTCAAGCGCGCTCCTGTTGGCCCCAAAGCTCTGCGGGACAAAACCAACTGCCACAGTAGTAACTGTGGTAGTTACAAGGGAAGACCCGAGAACTATGATTCCGACTTTAATGTAAAAAAGAGGTCATACTTAAGCTCCCATACAGGCAAAGAGCTGATCGCAGCACAATCTACGAACGCCTTCGATGACGAGAGACTCGACAATGCAGCGAAGCGCGAGCAGCGGGGTCAACTCAGCAGCATGGCAAATGGAAGAGGTAGCAGAGGTAGTTTGCGCGGTCGCACCAAGCAAGTACGCTTTCAAGACGAGTCTGAAGCAGAGTCTTCGAGCGAAGGAGTTTCTCCACTAGACGAACACCTCCGCAGCGCGAATGCGACCTTCGGTTCCTCGACGTCAACCACTTCGCCCTTTGGCAGTGCATCGAGCACCCCGCCTAGCAATCCCTTTGGCAAGCCATTGGGCACATCAACTCAATCGCCATCTAATCCATTTGCACGAACACCTTCCACACAGCCATTTGCCATGCCAAATACCTCCTCGTTTTTCAACCCCTTTCAGGCGCCGCCCAAAGGGCCTTCTGTACTCAAACCTTCTCATTTCGGTACTTCACTCACAAACCCGTCCACATTCGGCGCGCCGAGTGCATTTGTCCCGTCAAAGCCAGAAGCAGCTTCGAAATCAAAGCCTAAAATTACATCACAGACGACCAAGAGTGTAAGATGAACTCCTGGGCCACGGTTGCCATTCGCTAACACAATGGCTGTGCAGAAGATGGGACCTGTCCATGATGGCGAAATTCAGCAGCTCCTCAAGTCACGAGGTATTATTCCCCCAGCTTGGCCTCAGGATCCTGGTAATCCAAAGCAAAGATCAGCCATGGAATCCACTTATCATGCCCACAAGGGATATCAAGCCAAAGCTCGTACCTTCTTGATGCAGCAAGGGAAACTTGACGACCCAGACAAGCCAAAGTTACTCAGCGAAGCCATCAGTTTCAAGGGTACCTGTGAGGAAATGTGCCCCGAATTTGAGAAGATCACCAGGATTGTTGAGCACGACGTCCCCAACGCAGAAAAGGACGATGCGCCAGATGGATCTCGCTGGCCCGCGCCTCACAAGATGATCAAAGCTTTGGCAAGATCAGCAGCTGGACAAGATGCTCCATTACCAGAGGAAGTCCGAACCCCCGCCGCTCTCAGGCGCACATTCGACTATCTCATTCATGAGGTCCTGGGTGATGATGGAAATCTGCGAAAGGAACATGGTTATATCTGGAATCGAACACGGGCCATTCGCCGTGACTTTGTTTTCCAGGAAGCTTCTATGAACTCGGCTGATCTCCATCATATGGTCTATTGCCTGGAGGGTATAACCCGATTTCACGTGGTAGCTCTACACCAGATGTCGAAGTTATCAGAAGATGGTGTTGCTCCTGAAGATTTCTCTGAACAACAGGAAGTTGAACAGCTGGGAAAGGCACTTCTCTCGCTCGTTCAGACATACGATGATTGCAAAGAACGGGGCATCGAATGCAAAAACGAAGCTGAATTTAGAGCATACTATGTTCTCATAAACAGTCGAAACCCCGCAGTGCTTGAACAAGTTCAAGATTGGGGACCCAAGTTCTGGCAGTCAGAAGAAATCAGAATCGCTCTTGTTCTTGCGGAGACACTCCAGAATATTTGGGATGCCCGTGGCCCATTGAAACCGCATTCGGCAACAGAGGTTGCATGGAACGCTTACAGCAGATTCTTCTCAATTATTCAGCAAGATTCTGTCTCATACACAATGGCCTGCTTCGCCGAGATATTTTTCAACGACGTTCGTAAGGCGGCTATGAAGACCATCCTCGAAGCATATCGAAAACAACGAGACCAGACCAAAGATTGGACGCTTTCGAAATTGAATGCTTTCCTTGAGTTTGACGATGAATCAGACATCATTACATTTGCTGAGGCATATGGTCTTCAATTCGAGGAGGTCGATGGTCAACCTTACCTATCTTTTGACTCGAACGATGAGATTTCCGATCCCTTCCCACCATTGAAGCAACCGCACTCCGAATATCTCGTAGAGTATAAGCGAGGAGATCACACGATACCGGAAGTTATCGATATGACCGTTTACTATGACGGTGAAGGAGATGAGGTAGTGAACGGTGACGGAGAAATGTATGACGATGAAGGTGAAGAAGAGATGTTCGTTGGAGAGCGCGACCAGTCGGGAGGATATAATCTCCTTACTAGCGAGGGAAACGAAGATGAAGTTTCACCCGCTGAGCTTGTAGCACCCCAGGAGAAGCCGTCTGCCGGAATCTCGCTCTTTGATCGGATTTCAGCGCCTCCAGGGAAGAGCATGCCACCCCCAAAGCTAGATAGTACTCAAAAGTCAGCCGTAAGCCCTTTTTCAAGTGTATTCGGAACGGTATCAACGTCTCAGCAGCAGCCAAGCATCCTGAGTACAGCTTCAATCTTCGGATCCAAGCCAGAGGTCAAGTCTTTCTCGGGTATCTTTGGGACACCAGTTTCACCAGCGCCAACGCAGCCGGAATTTTCTTCGTTATTCAAACAGAAGCAACCGATCACGACACCTACTGAATCTCAAAAGAGCACAGTCAACCAAGTCTTAGGCACTGCAACGCCACCTGCCTCGTTATCTACTTCGCCGGCTCTTGCACCACCGCTTGGCGGCAGTTTAATCGGGCAGAATGGGCAGGCTCATGTTACCTTTGGAGTCCCCCCAGGAGCACCGGTGTTGGGCAATCACCAAGTTGGTTCTCCTGTCACTAACGAAACTGTTCAGTCCCCGCCAATGCTTGGGGACCACCAGTTGGAAGCTCCGGTTGCACATACATTACCTGCGACATTTAGTAACAATAAAATTAAAGCACCTGCACCTGCTCAAAGCCCGCAGCCACCGGCGACGTTTGGAATCTATCCAGTTGAAGCACCTGTAGCCAAGGAAATCTCACAGTCTCCGGCAATGTTCGGAAACCACAGCATTGAAGCTCCTCAAAAGGTTGCTACTTCAATACCAAAGATGGCACCTAGTCAAAATACCTCTCAAAACGGCGCCATATCTTTTGGTAATGGGCAAAGTATGTCTAGTGGTCTAGCGTCCCAATCATCACTTACTCCGACTTCTACGCCCCAATCTCAGATCCATCCCTTTGGTGCTGTGGTTCAAACTCCTCACTCCACAAAGCTCGGCATGGACAACTTTTCTCAATGGGTCACTAACGGGCCTGACGGCATTATGGACCAATTCAAAGAGTTCTTCATTGGGGGTATCTTGAAGCAGACCTTTGATGCGTTCCAGAATGAGCAAAGGGCACGAAGGGCAGAGGAGGCGGCCGAAAAGGCTCGTAAGGAGGCAGATGATTTCAGATGCGCTTGCTTGGCCACAAGGTACTTCCAAAAGTGGCGTGAGAATGCTCATATTTTGTGGATGAAGCGCCAAGGCAGGAGCAACAGGAAGCTTCGACAAGAGATGGCTGAGGCCAGCTTTAGAAAGTTGCAAGCATCAAAAGGCATTGTGGAGGAATTCAAGGCTACTGTGGGTAAAAAGAGACGAAGCATGGAGTTTGAACGCACAGAAGTTGACGACCATCCAAATAAGAAGCGAAGAAGCAGTGACTTGGAGGATATGGACGCTTCTACGTCTAGGAAGAGACGAAGTATGGAAGTTGACGAGTCTGAAATGAATTCATCCGCCATTAAGAAACGGAGGAGTAGCCTGGAGAGTCTACTGCATGCGACTGGCGTTCTCGATGGGGTTCGTGATCTCGATGGTGAGATCCGAAGGATTATGCGAGAAGAGGACCCTGCGGCTGGCAATAAGCAACACAAATCGTCTCGTTTTACAAACAGTCTAAACTCCAGCACCAGTAAGGTTAGACATCGACAAGTCAGCAGCACCAGCTCGAGTAGCAGCAAGAACAAACAGACAGATGATCCTCTTCGGCGCTCATTGCTTTCGGACTCTTCTTACCTCAGTGGAGGTTCAAGGATTCATCTTTTAAAGGACTATAGTATATCCGATGAACGTCGACGGCAGACGAGTGGGGTTCAGACCGACTACTTCCGTTTGAAAGCTCGGGGTATCACCACTCTGCCAAACGGAACGGCACTGGCGAGCTCTGTGGCTAGGGATATTCTACAGCACAAGCGTTCGTCTGATGCCATCAGCAACCCCAGCACGCCGAGGATATCCAAGCATCTACCAGCAGCACGAAGTGTTCCTCCCAAAGTTGCCAGGCAACAAGACTTGCTTCGGTCGGCTGCAGAGCGCTCCGACGAAGATATGCAGGCTGTGGCACGCGCTAAGGCCATGATGGCTGAGTATAAGAGAACTGAACTGAAGAAGAAGATGTCGCAGGAGTTTGAGAGGGAATTTGGAGGAGACCAGGCAGCAGTCGACAAGGCATTGTTCGCTAAGACCAGGAAGTTGAAGGAGGTTCATAAGGAGGATGAGGAGTGGTTCAAGGAAATGAATGGGCGTCTTAGTCGAAGTGCTTCATGATTATATAAAATGGCATTGGCGTTTGGGGAAAAGGAGCATGAGCGGACTTGCATGGAATGGAGTTCAGAGGCATCTTGCATTGTCAAGGCGTCGAATCATGAGCCTTTTATATTTTGAGATACCTTTTATGGAAAGATGGGATGATGGGAAGATACCTTTGAGTAGTAAAGCAGGGCCATTCTGAGGCGTAATGATATGAGTTGAATGACTAGATTCCACAAAAACATCTTGACCACTTTTTCCAGGATTGTGTATGAATGACACTTCCGATGTTGCTTGCTAGGCCGACATTTGCGGAGATTTATCAGCACGTGATATTCGTTAGCGCCGAAATTTCTTGGGGACGAACAAAAAAAAGCTCGAATAATCGAGGTCGCGAGAATCCACAACCAGCTCAGCTCAGCAATCGACCACCACAACGAAAGACGACAATTGTCAATCGTCAAAATGGCCATGGTCGTAGCAAAAGATGTGGACTACAGCATTAAGCCAGAGGCTGTCACTCCCGCCATTGACACCAGCTCGTGGCCGCTGCTACTGAAAAACTACAATAACTGTACGATCACGCACGCAGACACTTTGTCAGAGAGAATTTCACTGACACAAATCCGCAGTACTTGTTCGCACTGGTCATTTCACCCCAATTCCCAATGGTTGCACCCCACTCAAGCGCGATCTTAAATCCTACATCAGCTCTGGTGTCATTAATCTCGATAAGCCTTCCAATCCTTCCAGCCACGAGGTTGTCGCCTGGGTTAAGCGCATGCTGCGAGTAGAGAAGACTGGTCACAGTGGTACACTTGATCCAAAGGTCACAGGATGTCTAATTGTATGCATTGACCGCGCTACAAGACTTGTGAAGTCGCAACAAGGAGCCGGAAAGGAGTATGTTTGCGTGATCCGCTTGCACGACAAGCTTCCTGGCGGAGAAGCTCAGTTCGCAAGAGCTCTCGAGACATTGACGGGCGCTCTGTTCCAGCGTCCACCGTTGATCAGTGCTGTGAAGAGACAACTTCGTATCCGAACAATCCACGAGAGCAAGCTTTATGAGTTCGACAATGACAGACATCTTGGTGTGTTCTGGGTCAGCTGCGAGGCAGGAACATACATTCGTACATTGTGTGTCCATCTGGGATTGTTGTTAGGTGTGGGGGCTCACATGCAGGAGCTGAGACGAGTCCGGAGTGGTGCTATGGACGAGCAGGAGAACATGGTTACTCTTCACGATGTGTTAGATGCGCAATGGATGCAGGACAATACCCGCGATGAGTCGTACCTAAGAAGAGTTATTTCTCCTCTGGAGACGCTCCTCACCACATACAAGAGAATCGTCGTCAAGGACAGTGCGGTCAATGCAGTATGCTACGGTGCCAAGTTAATGATTCCTGGTTTGCTCAGATATGGTATGCTGGAACCTCGAGTTTTAGATTCGTACACTAACAATCCTAACAGAGGCTGATATTGAGGTGCACGAGGAGGTTGTTCTAATGACTACGAAGGGAGAAGCTATTGCTTTGGGTATCGCCCAGATGTCTACTGTTGAGCTGTCAACTTGCGATCACGGAGTTGTTGCCAAGGTTAAGCGTTGTATCATGGAGCGTGACTTGTACCCAAGAAGATGGGGACTCGGCCCTGTTGCCTCAGAGAAGAAGAAGATGAAGGCAGATGGCAAGCTTGACAAATACGGCCGACCAAACGAGGCAACTCCTGCCAAATGGAATGCCGAATACAAGGATTTTAACGCTCCGCTAGAAGGCTCAGCAGCTGCTCCTGTTGCGGAGATCACATCAAAGGAGGATGTTGCAGCAGCACCCGCAATTCCTGCAGTTGATGCTGATGTTTCAATGATTAGCAACGGCGATGGAGATTCGAAGAAGCGCAAGCGTCATGAGGGAGAGACCGCAGAAGAAAAGGCAGAGAGAAAGCGAAAGAAGAAGGAGAAGAAAGAGAAGAAGGCAAAGAAGGAGGGGAAGAAGGTTGAAGAAAGTGATGAGAGTGAATAGGTTGGCTACTTTGCTTCAGGATTTTCCTCACCCAGGATACTCCTTTCCCCTTTCAATGTTGCATAGTTTTCTCTGGCGTTCGCTGTATCATACCGCCGGATAGGTCAAAACAAAGGCGCAAAGGGATTTTACTTCATCGGCATTTCAATCGATGTCAGTGATACCATTCGTGACATTTTGTCTCGCCGCATAAATAGATCTTCGTCGGCATTGCTGCATTAGGCTCGCCGGGTACAATAGCGCCTTTGAACCACCCATCTCTCAGAGTCGCTAGACATTTGCTGGTTGCTACCATTCAGACCTCTACGAATCCTCCGCTGTCGGGTTCAGACCGCTTGAGTCATTCAATCTATGCAAGCACACAAGCAGAGATAGCAGAGAGGAACTGATGCGGGCCCATAAGTAACATTATATAGGCAGAATATAAATCAGTCAACGAAAAGCGTCGCTCTGTTCTATTTAATATCCACACCACAGCAGCACTTTCGATTTGATAAGTGTATCAAGCTTTCTTTTCGACGAATTAAGTGGCTCATTTTAATCAGCTTTTGATCAAAGACTTTTATTTATACGTGGCCATCACATTGCATTCCTGCTTGAAGATGAATGCAAAGGGCCTCCTCGAAGTGATCGATGATGATCTCGATTCACATATTGCCTTTCTTCGAGCTTTCATTCAAGCACCCTCTCCCAATCCTCCTGGGGACACGCGAGCTGCAGCTGATGTTATTGTCCAATATCTCCAATCCAAAGGGATCGATCCGGAAATCATCGCTCCTCGGCCGGAGATGCCCAACATCGTCAGTGATTTCACATGTGAAAATAAAGACGGGGCCCGCCTAGTCATGAACGGACATATCGATGTCTTTCCCGTTGGAGATGGCAATGAGTGGGCTCGGGATCCGTGGTCTGGCGATGTAGATGCTGGAAGGGTTCATGGTAGGGGGACCGTGGATATGAAGGCTGGTACCGCTGCCTCAATCATTGCCTATGCCTACCTCGATCGGTACCGCGAGCATTTGAAGGGGAGTTTGGGAATTTGTGCTGTGTCTGATGAAGAAACGGGCGGGAGATGGGGTGCGAGGTATCTTCTTGATGAGCCGAGATGGCGTGGTGATTGCATGATCAATGCTGAGCCTGGATCTCTCAACACCATTCGCTTTGGGGAGAAAGGCACGCTTCGTTTGAAGTTTACCATCAACTGTCCTGGAGCGCATGGTGCCTATCTCCATAGGAGTGTGGGTGCCAACCGGATTGCTTCCTTAGTTATCATTGAGCTTGCAGCGGCTGTGGAGACTATTGTTCCGGATCTCTCTCCTGAGTTGGCGGAACATATGAGGAATCCAGATGTGAGGAAGGCGGTTGATGAGGCCATGGGAGAGGGTGCTGCTGATATTATGTTGGGGGCCACCTTTAACGTAGGGGTCATCAATGGAGGCGCTAAAGTCAACATGATTCCAGACAGATGTGTTTTCGAGACGGACATCAGACTACCCCTTGGGCTAAAAGCCGACCAAGTCATGGACGTCATTCAAAAGGTCCTGGCCAACCATCCAGAAGCCTCAGTCGAGATTCAAGAAGCGGCCAGTAATCCCGCGAGTATGTGCGCCCATAATCACCCCATGGTAGAGATCATAGCTCGAAATGCAGACTCTCACAGGCAAGAAACCCGTCGCTATTCCAAGTCTCGGCGCAACGGACTGCAAACATTGGAGATATAGAGGAATTCCGGCGTATGTTTTTGGCGTCAGTCCGGAGACTATGGTTTCGAGAGATGAGTCTGTGTCTGTGGATGAGTTTGTCAAAGTCCTTAAGACTCATGCGTTGGCTGCTTGGGAGTATCTTGGAGGACCTCTGTGAGAAAGTTGGGGGTTAAAATACCGTAGAGTGATGGAGGAGGCAGAATGATGAGATGATACTCAATCATCGTCTCTAAAATAGATCACACCGATACTATGCGTGGCAAGTCCTGTCTTTGGCTGACTAGCTTACTTGAAGAAGCTCGAGTGCAATTTCATAAACATGAGCATGCATAAGTCGGTCACAGAACCACTCAGTCACTACTCCAGCAAAGAAGGCAGGACCAGAGTAGCTTACCTTACATCACTAGGTATGTTAATAGACTAAGCTACGCCTTTTCAAGCCTTCCAGTAATGCGACAATGGCAGTATATATTTTTGAAATCCTTTCGCTCCAGGATAGAAGTAGGAATCGCAGCGAGACGCAGGATGCAAATTGGCCGACAAAATCCCTTACGGATCACACCGTGGGGCCAGGCTCCATATGTTGGCTGTTTCTTCTGGAGCAGAAGAATAGAATGGTGGTGGGGAGCGTGTGGTGGCCTTGACATCTAAGGTATACTCTGTGTTGTCGGCGACTATACTGTACTCGGTGGCTACAGCATTGAAGGCGACATAAATATCGGGAAAACAGATCTCTTTGATCTTTTTGATCTTCCTGAAATCTATGCCGAAAATCCGTAGGCCAGGATTCGTCGTCTTATTAGGCAGGTATAATGTCATGGCTCGAGCTCGTGCCATCTAATAGGAAACAGCCTGGTCTCATTCGGTCGAATTCCCGTCGCTTTCGTCGCTTAAGGCAGTACATTGGACAATACAGAAACCGTGCCCCATTTTCCAGATTTTCCAAATTTTCGTACCTAAGAGAAGGACCAACGAACTCCACTATTTATGATGTGCATGTACCGCGCCGAGGAAGGCTTCTATTTGTAAACGTCCATGGGCAGCGCAGGCCGGAAGGATCGCTCAATGAAAGATGTCGCATTTCAAAGTCGCTCGTCTCCGTCTTTTGAGTCCGCTCGTATCGTATCGTTCTGTTTTTATGCGGTAGGTCTTTGGATGCAGACGCTCCGAGGTTATGGCGATCAATGCTATCCTGGATGATGGGATCACTTATTCGAGATGTGGAAGGAGATCAGATTTGAATGTTTTGAGTCCAGAGGTGCCGTATCAGTCAGTCAATTTATATAAGTAGGTTAGGTTGGCTCCCTACGGTTTCTGTTTGGGTTCCCATCTTTCAGGTAGCTTCTTTACTGTGCTTCTTCAGATCGTCGTCAATTTCACTCTTTCTTACTTGTGACGATTCCACGCTCTTTTATCTTTGGCTCTGTTCGATCATCGTTAATATGAAGTCCACATTCATTATCGTTGCTGCTCTTTCAGCTGTTGCGATTGCGGATTCTACAGTCAAGCCGTTCGTGGCAGCAAGCGAAACTGATCGTATGGAATCCTGAATTACTTTCGACAAGAATCTGTGCTGATCGTATTTCTTCTTTAGTCCGTAGTCCTTGCCCTATGCTTAACGCCCTTGCAAACCACGCCTACCTTCCCCACGATGGTGTCAACGTTTCAATGGCCGACCTGATCAGTGCCTTCGATCTTGCCCTCAACATGGGAGCCGATGCAGCAGTCTTGGTTGGAACACTTGCTCTTACGGCTTCCACAACCGGAAACGCCTCTACCTTTAACCTCGACGATGTCGATGCACACAACAGTACGTACTTGATATTCCAGAACGTGGTTACCTTGACTAACATTCATTCAAGTCATCGAGCACGATGGTAGTCTCAGCCGAGCCGATATCTTCTTCGGTGATAATCACAGCTTCAACTCGTCGGTTTGGGAGAGCACAAAGGGATTCTTTACTGAAGATGTCATTACTGTAAGCTTCACTCGCAAGTAATTTTCTTGATTTATTATCTAATACTTCTATAGATTGAGACAGCAGCAAAGGCTCGCGCTGCTCGTCTGGTAGCAGACGCAACTCAGAACCCGAGTTTCAACTTCTCCAGGTAAGTGATGGAGCCCCGTGTTCGATTTCCTAAGGACGGCAGACTAATAATAAGCTCGAAATAGTGCCAATGCTCAAAACAGTCTCATCGAGTCTTCGCTATACTTAAGCACCTTCGGAGACCCAGTTGCAGGCAATGCAACCACAGCTTTCGTGAATGTCTTCTTTGGCAAGTTGATGACCTGTCTTTTGCTCTTGAAAACTAATGGACAAACTAATTGTTGTGAACTACAGAGCAGGAACGTCTTCCTTTCGAAGAGGGATGGACGGCACCAGCACAGAGAGCGAACGTCAGCACGCTCCTTGGCCTCGCGACGTTGGTCGCAGAAGCGTCGGCTGCGTTGTAAACTAGACGAGTTGTACTATAATATGAATGTAATGGCTGTAATGTTAGGGATCTTCTTTATTACATGACCTGAAGTGATGATTTACTGAATCTACCATGTCTCTTGCATCTCTTTAGCGAAATTGCTTTGCGGTTGAGATTGTACAAGGTCGTCAGAGAAGGCAGGCAGAAGATTTCTCCCAAGGGGTTTATCTTCCTTTGCGTTGCTCTAGCCAAGCTCTTTTCTTGTGCTGGCGCTGTGCAACCAAAATATGAAAATTAGAAAAGTCCTCACCTCGGAACACACTCACTAAAACCCCGCGAGAGCTTTTTGTGGCTTTTAACCTCACGAACTTGTGGCGTGCCCGTCCAACTTGGAGTTACGAACCATTGCAATGCATCGCCGTAGGCACTTTATTCTCGCAACACACCTTGTTCCCTCCACTCATCTAAGCAACAAGCTAGCTCTTCCACAAAACACATCCTCGAAATCGTCCATCCATAGATAAGACTACATTTTCTTTTAGGGACACGTACAACTTACTACATTAAAAACACCTGGACAACAGACAACTTTGCGATGATCTGCAAATACTTCACTAAACTTAATTTCTAAGATTTTTCTACCAAGTTAGGTATGAATGGAGACTAAATTCAAGACGTTATGAACTCTTGTAAGCTATGTAGTCTTGAATCCCCTTGGCATAATGTAAGAGAAAAGAAGAAACTATTCCCGTCTTTCTTTCACAGCAATATTCGAAATTTTTCACGTCCTGGTGATGAGTGAGTAAAGTAATTAGAGTAGATATAAATGTAGCTAAAAGTACAGGTAGATTACAGAAGTTAGCACTGTTAGCGTAAGATGTTGAATGGCCTTTGCATAAGTGGAACGGCAACCAAAGTATAGATGCGAATCTGTTGTATTGTGATCTGTATGTAATCTGTGTAGGATTTAGACTTTGGAACCATCGTATATAAGTAGGCGACGGGCCACACACAAGTATTCTTGAGCACGCTGGGCTTCACTGTTCATGACACCCTTGAAGAGACATGTGTAAGGTGTCCGTTCTACACGGTAGCATCTTGATAATGGCGAGTAGCTCAAAATTGTATGTGGCTCCTTTCCTTCTGGCATCTGAAAGATGATACACCCCTAGGGCAATAAAAAAAACCTTTGAGAACAGACAGGATGACGAGGGAAACAGAATGAAATGGGAGCTGAAATAGCCCTGAAAAGCGACGACTTCGAAGCTCAAACTCAGTGCCAGGATAAGTGATTCTTTTCTTTCTTGACTTTCTTACTTCTCTTATCCTCCTTCCTCTTCTTGCCCTTTCCCTTGATTTTGAACCAACTAGGAGCAAGGTCCGGTTGCTCTATCCAGCACTTATCATAGATATTGCCTTCCTTCTTGCGATCCTTGCAGATCTTCTTCTGGTTTCTGAGATCTGACTCATTACCATACAACACAGCGTCTCTTGCGGAAGAACCCTTGATTCTAGCCTTATCTAAATATCGGCAATGAGTTGATCAAAGGAGGGTGGCTCTGCAAAAGATAGTTGACGCTCTGCCTAGATGGAGAAGCCTTGCCGAAACCATTGATAAATAAGATGAGATCCCTCTCTATAGTTGTAGGGTGAATCTCGAGTTGTCGGGCCTTCTTGATTGCAGCTTTAAATGCTGTTATATAGGCTCTTAAGTCATTGTAGGCCTTATATCTGATAGAGGTATAACCGATGATGGCATTCACTTCACTAGTGTCTTCGAAGTGTTGCTCAATGGCCTCCAACATACCCAAAGCAGTATCCTTTCCTATGGTAATACCTGCAGCATTTGTATTTACGATGTTGAATTGAATTACCAACTGCGCTCTGGTGTCTTTTGCTTCCCAAGCCTGCCACTTTTCTAGCTCTTCCTTGTTGGCATGATTCCATTCGACGCGTTTTGGGAAAGCCTCTTTTCGTCGGTGGTCAATAAACTCGGTTAGTCTATTTGACTTCATAAGTGTGACTATTGATTCCTTCCAACGTGGGTAGTTCTCCTCACCTTTCAACTTCTGTGGCGGCTGCCAGCGTGATAATTGTCCCAGGCGTAATTCCGTCATTGTAGATTGTTCCTCTGCTATTTGTCTTCTATGCGAATCCTCCATTGTTTCGTGGGCTTTGGGTTCGGAAGGATGACGTATTGTTTTTGTAGTTACCGCTCTGCGCAGCTTTGTATTCTGATTTAGGGCCATTGGACGGTGAGAGTGAAATTCTTGGTGAATGTGGCTTAGTTGACGGTATTCTGTTTTCTTCACATCGGTGCTTCACTCTGTATTCTGAGGCAATAGACGATCGATATCCACCACATGACGTTGCATCCTGAAATATTTGACGGCTGCAAGTGTCTTTTATATACATCATACCCCATATAGGAGCAAGATTCTCAACAAAGGTAAGATATGAACCACTCAATGAATAGCAAACTGTTGGTATACCAGCCTCCCCTGCATCAACAACTCAATAGCCTGGCCATACATAAGACCTTGAACATAGCACTCACCAACCAAAACATAATAATCCTTAATCCTTCTTAAAAGCACCGGAAACTCACATCCAAACAAAACACAAACACAATCTCCCTTCTGCATTGTAAGAGGTCCCAATCCAATATACCCCTTCTTCGAAATGATGAGCTGCCGATTTAAAACACTGCTCGGGACCGCTAACGATGCCAGATCTTCCTTCCGCCAGCTTTTGGTTCGGAACGTCTTCCAACCATTTGGCGAAGCGCGGCCGTAGCCGAGGATGTCGTCTAGGAATAATGTGCGCGCGTATGCTTCGACTATGGTACCGCCAGCGATGTAGGTGTCTCCTTTGTTCGGATAGGAATTCTGCAATTTGACCGGACTGCGGGACCTCCCAATGTTCATACCTGAAAAGCTTTTCTGCAAGGCCATGACGCTCTTGAAACTCTTGAAGTAGCCCTTTGATGATTGCTTGTAGGCTTCTTGACAAGCTTGTGAGACATCGAATACTGTTTCTCCGTTTGGCGTTCGACAGTCTCCGAGGTTCCTGAGGATTGCTGTGTTCCACAATAAGAAGTCGCAGAGGTCATATTTAAGACTCCCTAGGAGAAATGGTTCACCTAGGTCTTGAACAACATCCACACAAACTCCAGTCGCATGGAGAATGGCGGGTGATTGTTTGATGGAAGCAGCTGCAGATATTCCCATGTTGGCTGTGAACGGTCGAGGGCATGATCCTATTACTTGACCGTATATATCCGTGCGATTGTTGTTGTTAAGAGATGAGCCTTCAAGTATTTCCATGAACCGGTCCAATTTCTTCGCCGGAGCATTACCCCAGTCTGGAACCCAAGACGGCCAGCTGTTGTTCTCTGGTCGCGTATAGATGCGCCGAATGCATATGGGATCGAGGCTGTTTCGAGCTCGAATCGAATGTTCAACAAGGTTTCGATAAACATCAACCAAGGTGGCTGACTTGTAATTTGGTTTTAACAAGTTATCGCTTTCGTCGATGTCCGTTGCGAGTCCGTAAAACGCATACACTGAGTCTCGCGGGTCGGTTGCCTGTAGGAACCGACCAGTTGCAACCAAAATTGAGAATGGAACATTTCCACCTGCCTTGACCATATTGCAGATGCGGGCTTGAACTAAGAAGGCGTAATAGCCCTCGCGCTCTGTGTTCACCAGAGACAATTCGGAGGAGAGACATATAACGACATAGAGTATTTTTGAAAACTCAGGCCATGCCATCGTGTCAGAACCGCAATGAACTACGACGTTCTGCACAGAAAGAGAAATTAGCACGAAGCATGTGTGTTTGCCGCATCAGTAGACCTGCCTTTGATACGGCCACTTCTTGGACAACCCACACTCTCGTGAACCAAGTTCTTTCGAGAATATCATCAACCAGTGCCCTGAGGCCTTTTCGAGATGACTTTTTGTCAAACTTGTTTAGAAGTTCCGGCACTCCAGAGCCACCAAGGGCCCCATCCTTGGTAACAGTATCCCGAAAACTCTCTTCGAGGGTCGTGGCTTGCATCAACTCAAACGCAGATCTACTTTTCGGCGTACCTTCTCCAAGCCAAATCACCGTGTTCATTGCAGTGCTATACACCAGCCTCATCAAAAGTACCTGGGATGATTTCTCATCCTCGTTATTCTGGTCAATACATATGGCGTCAATCCACAAAACTCGAAGACGGTCTGAACGCAGACGGTGGAGGGCCGTTGCAAGGTTGTCAGTTACATCGAAGGGAACATTGTCCAGATATATTTGGGTCTTTGAGGTTGCAGGACCCCAAACGTAGGAAAGAGCCTCATATGGCGGAGCGTTGAGCAGTGAAATCGGTGCAAGGGTGCAAGAAATTGCTTCTCGCCCAGGGTATATAGTGACCAACCGTATTTCTTTTCTTCCACTGTCTGAAGATATAGGTTGATACTTGTACGCAGACATAACTTATAAGAAAAAGAAGAAATGAAATTAATCGTCGTGTGGGAGGCACACGTGATAGCGGACAATTATACAAAGACTACTAAATAACTATATTATCGGAACTTTTCAGACGAGACCTAGAGTACATACCTACATATATGCTCAGCAGGCGGCACAGCCGCAGAAGTAAGTATGTTCTCGAACCGTTTTGTTTCAAATCTTCATACTCGCGCGGCTGTTTGAAACTTTCTCTCAGAATTAGAAAGGAGACACGTGCCTCCTTGGCTTTGGGTAGAACTACTGCTGTGATCTATACGTATAGATTGCTTACCTTACACTTACTTACTAAACTGCTGCGCCCGCGTTAGTAGGCATCAAATAAGCCTCTTCTTAGTAGGTAGTAGTTTAGGTGTAATTATGTAGGCTTATGTAGGCTTTTATACCTACCTATAGGTACCTAGTAGGTACACAACCTGTAATAATAATGGTAAAGGACCTGCTTAAGCATAATTTATTTCCGTTGTAACTTCCCATCCCTACCTATGTACGTTACTGTACTTTTGTACCTCGAAAATTTGGCATCTTTCTCCGCTCGAAGCGCCGGGGACCTTTCCGACGCAGCGTCGCTTGAACTCTCTTGCGGTGATAATATAACCGCTCCCGCCCCGATGTAGTCGACCCAAAACAGTTCCTTGCAGATGTTTTCGTGGCAGGGCGATAGTGTTTGTGCAGGACCCTGCCATGTCCTAGCAAATCAACTTCTCGCAATGCACCGCCGTTGTTGCACAGCAGCACAGCGGAGGAATCCATCCTAGATAAAAGGACGAGCTCATGTGCTGCATGTTGGACTGTGCCTCCCAGGTGTTTTTGACAATGCCGACCAAGGCCTTGTATTATTCGGCGACTGCATATGCAAGTAATTCTGCTTTTGTCTCAGGTCGATGGCTGAAGAATGAAGCCACCAACTCCAGCAAGACTGGAGAAAGTCCATGCTGCACCTTGCGGGAACACCCGTTCTGTTGTGATGGAGTTCTGGTGTGTGGTGGACGTCCTTCTGCAGAGCCTAGATGTGACGACGGACGACCAAAGATCTCGAAGACTCGAAGTGGGCAGGTCGCTGTCCAGCTGCGCATCCTGGCTATATCAAATTATTTTATGCAGCTCTCATCACGCCCGCGATGGCGATCGCTGGCTGATTGATGGACTGATAGACGCAGCACTGCAACAACAAGGTCGCGACGGCGTCAAGAACGCTTCTCCGGCGTGCTGGTACCATCGTACTGGGGACTATGACTGAGTCTGCGAGTCTGCGAGTCTGTGAGTCTGTTCTCCTCATTGTTGGACTGCAGGATGCCCGTT
Organism: Pezicula carpinea; assembly: GCA_026119845.1. Lineage (NCBI taxonomy): Eukaryota > Fungi > Ascomycota > Leotiomycetes > Helotiales > Dermateaceae > Pezicula > Pezicula carpinea. Next base: position 1,110,292 of record JALRMK010000006.1, on the reverse strand, counting down.
CAGGATGGTGTAGAGGGTCGAGTGACAGGTGTTACGAAGCTATGTCGCGGTAGATGTTTGTTCTTCGATGCCGTCGAGGGCCCGCCGATGAGAATGCCCGCATTGCGCATTCCACATTAGGCGACGTCAGGCCATGGGTATATATGAGAGGGCGGCTAAAAAGACGTCCATTCGTTCACACGCCTTTTCTCCGTTTCCTGGTTCTTCGCATCTCGCCCAGTCTCGGCCAGGCTGCATCCAGTTACATCCATCTATCCAACAGTCGGTATAGCAGATCAAGAAGCACAGCAGCAGCAGTCGTGGTTGCAAGCATATCTGCTGTATGGCCACCAATGCTTGTTGCCCACTTCATTGGCCTGGTGTCCTGTCATCCAGGCTCGTCCGTTGGCAGATTCAAGAGTATGGCACGACCCGACACCACGGTTGACAGCGACTACTTATCACGGTGGCGTCCGGTTGATTACTCTGGTGAAGACCAGTCAGGACGTGAGTGGTCGGGCATTCCAGGCTGTTCAGTCAAGGTACGAGAGTACATGGGAGTATGTATCCTGCAGGCAAGTCCAGAGGATCAGTGGACCCGCAAGAGCTACACCTGCACACACACCTCGAGATGCTGGTGGCCCTTCACGTCCGAAACTGGTGCAGGCAGAGCCGTATGTGATGTTGGATTTCATTCTACCAGAGCTATTTCCTTTGAGTGCGCCCGCCCTCCCTCTCGTCCTTTTTGTCTTTTAATCTAGGACTACATTGGCCACAGACTCGCAGTCTTCGCGGTCTACTTGCAAGCCTGCTCATATACTGCCTGGTCAGAGCCTCCGGGGGCACAGCATGAGATTCTACTCTCCACTATATTTGGACCCCGTTCAGGCATCCTCGGCCTTCAAGCCATAAAGATGGCCATTCAATTTAAGCTCTTGGTCCTCCTGGCCTGTGTCGTAGCCCAAACCTGGGGTCTGCAAGTTGCCCCCAACTCGGCTTGTTCCTCGATATGCCTAGACGACCCTTCACAAGACATCTCGGACCCCAATGTCTCCAATACACATGGCTCTGACATTGTTTGCAACGACGCCGACTATGAAAATACCGCGGTAGGGAGCAGATTCAAGCAGTGCATCACTTGCTTACAGAATAGCACTGCCTCGAATTCCGGGGAGACGGATATAGAGTGGTTCCTCTGTAAGTATAATGATGCCCCTGAGAACTTCTTGGGTTTTGAGACTTATATCTCACATCAGACAACATCCGCTATGCTTTTGATGCCTGCATATTTAGCTATGCGAAAGCAACAAGTCCCGTATCAACGCCATGCGCCACAGACACTGTCTGCGCGCCTCTTCAACCTGCTCTCCAAGCTAGCATGGTACATCCCTCCAGTGAGAGTCGGTACTCATACTGTTCTGCAAACGACAATGTGTTTCTAGGCTCTGCTCTTGAGCCATGTATCAGCTGCTTCAAACAGACCGACAACGCGGCTTACTTTGCAAATTGTTAGTGACAACTCTCCATACTTGTAACCCCATCCCATGAGAACTTACTAAAGAATTATAGTTCTCGTTGCTCTCAAAGGTGGCTGCGTCCAGCAACCAAAAACGGGTTCCCTAATTGGCCTAGATGGCACCTTGTTCTCCAAAGTGCACGTCAACATCACATCGCCCATCACACCACGCGCAAATTCCCACAAAGTACTGGGCGTTGGCGCTATAATTGGAATTGCTGTTGGCGGTGCTGCTTTGCTGCTCATAATCGCCTCAGCAACATACATCTGCATCCGCAAACACCGCAACCGAAAGCGCGACAGCCACTATGTATCCAAATTAGATGAACGTCACGGCAACACGAACATCTCAGTGCCCACCCACGGAGCTTACTCAGAACCCTTCGGACCAGCGTCCCCGCCCTGGGAGGAGCTCGCCCTCCGAAAGTTGCAGATTCCGCTACACGCTCCCCAACCGAAGCCCGGGACGACTTTTCTTGGAAAGGCGAGCTACCGGCCTCCAGACGAGCATTATGAGCGGCAGAAGACGCGGCAACAACAACAAGCGTCGGATCAGGGACTAGGCTTCATTGATATAGGCCACAGCTATAGCCACAGTTCACCACGAGATACATTTGGGGAGACCCCGGCGCCAGCATATACTCCTCCAAACCGTTCACCCTCCGAGCGTCTACCTGCACTACCCTCACCACCCGTACCCTCACCACCCATAAACTCGCCCCCAGTACCCTCACCCCCTGGTTCAGGACAAGGAAGCCTAATCCGAACAACCTATCTCCCATACCACAACGCCAACACTATCTCACCGATCTCGACCGCCACAACGTCACCACCAGTGTCAGGCTCAGGCTCAGCAGCCAGACGATCCTCCGCAACAACAACAAGCACACGACGCAGCAGCTCCAAAAAGTCCCCCATAATCGGGTCCGGACTACCTAAAGAAACCATCCCGGGAGCCCGCAACCTCAGTAACCCAGGCCGACAACGTTATCTCTCTCGAGATCTGAGCGCAGGTCGCGGGATCGGGAACATCGGTGTGCCTTCGGAAATGGCAGCATCTGGTGCTGCTGCTATGTCGATATCGGGCCCGATGGTAGCGGTCGGTACTCGCTTTGAGGAGCAGGAGGCTCATAGGCAGGAGGCTATGAGAGCTCGGGCCTACGATCAGGGCATCGGTGGCTGGGGGGAGCCGAGGGAGGAGACTCCGATTAAGGAGTCGGATAGTGAGGATAGTGAACCGGAAATGTGGCCTGGGGTTTATTAATTCTAATTTTCCGTTTCCTTTGTGTCCTTGTCGAGCGAGAACTGTAGATAGCGACTAAGCGGGTAGGATGGATGTCTGAACTTGGGATTTCAAATTGAGCGGGAGGGAGGTCTTTTTTTGTTTTTTGAGCTATCGGGTTCCCACTGGTTGGAGTCTTCTGTGGCGTTTTCTTTGATTGAGGTACTGGTTGAACCTTGGGGTGGACTTTTCGGTGTTTCCTAGATAGATAATCAATCCAGATTGAGCAATATTGATATAATAGAACAGTGAATAAATCTGCCCCATATCACATCAACATGTCATTCATCTGCACGAGACTTCTGATCAAGAGAGTGAGTGAAAACATGGTGGAATTCTGATAACAGTGCGTATGCACAAGATAATTTTATATCCCGAGAGGAGGGTTTAAAAAAACAATATTAGTATGTAACGGAATAAATAACAGTAAAAACCTCAAATACTATCTATCTAAAAGTTAGTTCATGTTCTACTCCCTACAAAGCCTCCTTAAGGGGTCATTAGTCTGTATTAGCTTGCTAGGTACTCGCTTATTACCTCTCTATGTACATCTATATAGGCCGGCGATACTAAGTAAAGTACCTACCTAGAAGCTTGAATTTATAAAAGAGTAATTAATGTAAGGATAGACCTATATACTTACCCAAGATAGCCTCAACTACTTTATTGAGTTTATATAGGGAAAGAATAAGCGAATATCTAGAGACTGGTAGTTCCTGGGTAGTAATTCTTTACCTAGCTCCTAGCTAGGCTTTCTAGGAGGTAGAACATAAACTAATGTCCTAGGTAGGTTTTTGAGAGAGGTATTTAAGCTGTTTACTAAATAGGTAAGGTAGGTAAATAAATAACTTTGCTAAAAGAAAACTAAAATATAGATGATTGATTATATATGTACCTAAGGTACATAGAATGGAATAAGCATAAGGACGACATGATGGGTATATGAAAATCGCAGCAGACGCTTAAGTACAGTACAGTAAAATACCTCCTCCCTCCTCCTCCTCCATCGTATCTTCAACGCTGCCAATGAAACCAGATCCAACGAGCCAACGCCAGTTCCCATCTCCGAGTACCTTCAGTAAGGCAGGCGCTCTCGAGAAGGAAGGGAGGAGAGTCAATCCCAACCAATCCCTTACAAAAGGCCTCCGAAATCCATTCAGTGTCGCTCGCTAGCCCCCCCGAGTCGTTAATCCATTAAACAAACAAACGACCTTATATAACCTCCCACCCCCACCCACACTCCCTCTTCCACATAGACCCACCACCCAAATTCAACCTACCTACGCCTATCTACCAACTAAATCAAAGCGCATTCCCACTCCTAGCATCCTCCTCGGTCAAGCCCTGAGGCTGGGCCCTCACATCTCCAGGATGCAAAAGAACAGGCGCAGCATTACTCCTCCACCTTTTCTCATTCTCACTCTCGACCCTCATCATCTCAATCCTCTCCCCAACATCGTCTCCCAAATCCCCCCCAATTCGATGCTCATCTCTAAATACCTTCTTCTCGCGCGGCCATTCTACAGTCTTGCCCCGTTCCTCTGTGGCACTGACGGGACTCGTGTACTGACTGCTGTACGGACTGAAGGTTGTGTCGAGCCCGGGACTAAATTGGCTCCTACCGTCTTGTGTTCTACCTACGACGGGCGATTCGCCTTGGCCCCATGAGTGATTGAGAGGTCGTTGGCTTTGTGGACTATCGAAGAAGGAACCTTCGATGCCTGAAAGGCCTGGGTTGGGAGTATTGTTGATGTTGGGTCCCTGATGAGCTTGCCAGGTTGCGTATCCGCTTTGCATCTGTCGGATGGCGAGGGTCTTGCGACGACGTCGCTTGCCGCGCCATATGATGCAAAATCCTAACATCGCCATGAGTACTACCAGGCCGCCGATTATGATGCCGACTTTGGCACCAAGGGTGAGACTACTAGATGAAGCCGATGCCGAGCCGGAGGCTTGCGCGGAGGGTGTGGTGATGTTAACTGGGGTGGTGGAGAAGAGGGTGCCTTGGAGGGAGAGTGTGCTTCCTGGGGAGGGTTGCTGGATGCATGCTGCGTCAAGGGCAGTCACAACTGAAGATATATGTGTGAGTCAAAGAGTTTCTTGGAAGATATGACTTCTGGATTGATTGGTTCGGGAAGTGGGAGAGCGAGGGACATGACTTACAGTTTGAGAGATATGCCTCATTGCCAGACTCGGCAAGACACTGCGAGCACTTTGGAATGGAGACACTGTCCATGAGGGGACAAAACTCGTAGACGCTTGCATTCTGGCTGAGAGAGTCATATTCAAAAGCACTTTGTAAAGGTCCGCAAGAGAATCTGCAAGAAGGTTAGCACCGACTCAAGGAACCGACCGCAGGCGACAAGCGAGGGACTTCTGAAGCTTACTTCGTTAAACATGGACTGTCGGCCACGTTCGTGGTATTATCAAAGGCAAATAAGCAAGTCGAAAGCGCATAACGAAGGTTGTAAACAGCCCATTGAAGATCCGTCTCCTTGGTCGTGACATCTTGGTACGTGCTGCTCATTTCACAGTTCAAGCAGTTCTCGAAAGTCACCCCCGCGGAGGAGTAGGGATAGTCCGAATCGCGACACGTGATATCGGACGAAGTTGTACTGGAGAGTACATTGCCGCAAAGCTCGGCACATTGTGGGGACGAAGGGACAACGAGGACTGCTTCTACGGCAGTTGGAATGGACAGAATGAAGGGGATTGCGAGTGCGCGCAACTTCCCCTGTCGGAGGGTATCCATCGAGAGGTGAAGATCAACAAACAAATGTATGTGCTTTGGTACGAGGTGCGCTTTATACAAGACAAGAAGAGGGAGCGTTCAGAGGTCGTACTTGAATTGGCAGCTCACCGTTGGCGGCATTGAAGGAGTGTCGCTACATAGATTGCGACCAGAGGTATCTTGGACATGCGCTTTATAGATACTCGCGCGGAGAGATGGATGTGCGCGTAGATAAGAGCAGGGTGAATAGCGAGCGACAGTGAGGTTTTTGGGATGCTGCAACATACGAGAATCCAACAGCGGGTGAGCAGATTCAGTATCTTTATTGCACTGCACCGCATCCAAAAATCCAACATCGCTCGTCCGCCCCGCAGTGTGGAGCACGGAGCATGTGATGGTAGGCTGGCGTGGCTCGGGTGGCTGGCGTGGCTGCTCGGTTGCCGTGCATTCCCCTGGCCGTTCGTCACAGGGCGCTCTCGGCTAGCAGGGGCGTGCTAGCGGTTGATTGGCGATCGTGAAGCTTGGTATTGATTGTGCCTTGACCAGAATTTATCCAGAACGACGGATTCAGGTCATGATTGGGGGCGCGAAAAGCTCGACGGTGGTGTCTGACTGGTCGAGGGAAGTGATAATGCGACGTGATGTGACGGCCATCTGGAAAGGCTCTTGATACGAGCGATCAGTAGTCGTAGTCGTAGCTGTTGTTGGACTCCTCCAACAATTCGAAGACTGCGTTTCGCGTCCTCCGCATCCTGTCCAGCACAGTACCGACCGATACATGGCAGTGCAGTACAGTAACAAGAGATGCGAAGTCTGTCAAAGTGTGATACCATCGACGCTCAGGCAGACTAGCCTTGATTGGCTCTGGGGCTCCGGCACGGGCCGCCAAGACGGTTGGGGTGTGGTCAAGTGGCTAGCGGGGCCGTTTGAGTGGCCGTTGCTTGTGGTCTGGGGGCCAAGGCTAAGACGATGCCTTTTCGAACGAAAAGCACAAGAGATGTGTACATGGGTCCGTGGTCCATGAGTACGGATGGTATAAAAGTATACAGTATGGCAACATGAGGCCGCCTTCTGCTTTGGTGCGCTGCAGAACGCATCTGGAAGTGCTGCTGCACTTGATGCAGTGTGACGAGATCCCCGTTTGCATCGTCATTCGTTACCAATCTTCGCAGAGACCAGAGGCTAAACTAGTGACATGTCAACCAATGATGGCTTTAGCACAGTCCATCTCCGACAGCATTGTCTGCCGGGAGATCGGCCATCTCACTCTCTACTGTACAGTACTGTCCAAATGCCATCGTCCCCCTCAGTATAGGGCTGGTCCGATGGTTATCCAACAATGCTAAGAGAGTCAGCGCTTAGAGAGTGAGGAATGGGTGGACTAGAGCGCATGGAAACTTGAACCTGCTGATTCAAGACCGTTGCACCCAGGGTGACGTGATAACCTCGGCGACGAATGACAGCGAACAACTGTCTGAACAACAAGGGAAACACACCGACTACAACAATGGCCGGGCTCGATGATAGTGCTGCAGGGCAAGGTAAAACATCAAGGACGAGACTGTTGGAGATAGATCACTAGTGGTGCTTAAAATGCTAGTTACAGCTCGCAAAAATTGGCATAGCACCGTGCTATTGCCAGCCCAAGGCACAGGTCCAATGCACCTCACTTGTTCCATCCATATATCCGTTGAGAAGCGTCTATCCTGTGAACACTGCTGGCCCCGGGATAATGTAGTTTGTGATTGTCTGATAAATGTTGATCAAGATTCCTGGGTCAGTTGCTGAATATGCGCCTGGGAAGGCGACCCCTGTAGGTGTCTTGGTACCACTGCCAGTGACGTTGATCTGGTAACAGGACATGTAGAACTGCGCGCCGCCAATGCTGCTTGCAGCGTGAAGAGCAATGGCTTCGGCGCGTAGGAGGTAGTTTCCAGGCGCAAGATCTGAAGGGACGGTGAAACTCCTGTGTCCGCAGTTGCTATTGAGTGTTTGCTGCACAGAGAGAGGTTAGCCGGACGTTATGGAGAGACTTGGAATAACATCAAGGTAAGACCATCTTACAGTTCCCCACACTTTCGTAGTGGTATCGTATCCTTCTTCATCTACCTTGAACCACGATCCAGCACCTGCATCGGTTTTTGCATCGGCAACCTTAGACATGTAGATAATGACAGGACCATAATGTGCACCGCCAATAGCTTCATTCGCACAAGAGCGATCTCCAGGCTGTTGATGCATCTCAACTGTGACATTTCCACCGGCTGCAGCACAAGTCAGCGGCAAGCGAAGGAACTTTGTATGATAACGAACCTGGAACTGTGCAGATACCAGCAACGCCTGTACTGCCGCCAACATTGCACCCTGTCAAGATCGGGAAGTCAGTAATTTCCTCAAGTAGCGATGTTTTAGAGTAGATAGGAGCCAAGGCCGCTACTATGGGAAGGATTGGGCGTAAATAGAGTACATAAGACGAAGCAGGAGTGAGATCAGGGCAAGTAAGACAAAGAGCCGAATACGTACTAATATCGGTTGATGTGACATCTGTGACAGGACTATTGCTTGGAGGAAGGCGCACACAAGTTCCTGCTTGGTCGACGGAATCAACCCATAGTTCTTGGAACGTAGCATGACCAGCTACAGAGGTTACGGAAGCTACCAAGCAGAAGGAACCGAAGGAGAATTTCATAATGAACTAGATGTTTGAAGTACGATGAAGTCTATGTTGAAGGAGAGGAACAGCCATAGTCGGACATTGGCCATTTATAATGCCACTTAAGTACAGAAGAGTCCAGAAGAATGTCAGGAGACCGCGGAGTCTTGGATAAGATGGTTCTATGTAGTCTACAGCGTACAGGCAAAATCACTCATTACAACATTGTGTCAATCATAAACTTCTTCGAATTCGGCTGAATTCGAAATAAACTAGAACGGTACTTGCGGTCCGACAAGAAGCTTGGCAGTGTAAGTTTGATTGGAGAATTGACAATATTAATATAAGAGAGTGATTATTGAACGATCCTCCTGACTTCGAAGGAAAGGATGAACAACGGTGCGTAACTCTTGGATGAACTAGTCAATTCTCCATAGACTGTTGTACTTGGCTGTGTAAATACCACTTGGCCTCCTGCCCCAAAAGGAACAGAGTCGAACCCACTGAAATCGAGATAACAGGCCTAGCTGTTATTAAAGTCTGCATGCGACTTCCAGTGTGCAGATTATTAATCCAATCTAGACAGATATTGCTTAAATTTGTATGTTGTCAAGCTCGGATCGCCAGCGGCTATAGATAATTCAATCTTTGCCATGATCCATGAATCAGGCTTCAGAGTTTCATTGACAGATACTAATTGCCCGCCTCGATTTCGAAGTCCGGTACGTAAGGCCGAGAGAGAGCCTCCAGAAAGAAGTGACCCAGAATTGTTGCGGAAAACGTGTTCATCGCCTCTTTCGTCAATCCTTCTCGTCTATCAAGTTAGTTTCAGCAAACTAAACTGGATACAAGTTCGGAGTCCTAGGCCATTAAAGAAACTTCGTTGCAAGGGTCACAACCCAGATTACTGAGCGCCATATCTTCAATTACTTAATCCGTTTAATAGATGTCATTGTGACGTGACATCTTTATTTCACGTCTCTCAAGCTCTTTACCATCAACCCCTTAAAGTTCGCAAACTATCAGTCTCCCCCTAATCTATGACCGGAGCCACGAGTTCGCCAGCTTTCAGGCAAGACACCGCCGGAAGAGCCAGAGGCTGATGCTGATGGCGCTCGCTGAGCTGGCGCAAACGTGGTGCCGAAAGACCTGTTAGAAACCGTAGCTGTTGTCGTCTGAAACATTTTCCGGACAAAACCTGGTGTCGGAACAAGATTACGGCCACCTCCAAAGGTTGGCCACAGCCTGGTCAAGAAGTCGTGCAAATGGGCGGCTACGAGGCCTGTGGCTTGGACTTTCGCAGCTCCTGGACCTGCCATAACAAATGTCATCAGGAGCATAGCATATGGGATCCATTGTGCTGGGATTGTGATGATGATGAAGGTGGCCTTCTGGCCACGGTCATCTTGCGTGGATGTGTATGCTAAGGCCAGGACCAGAGCGGAAGTGAAGATCACACCGCCAGCGAAGATTGCATTGAGACCCTTTCGAGACTGTTAGCGGAGCTCAGGACTGCGAAGCAACAAGAATGTACATAGATTCCAACACTATGGATTGAGACTGCGACTTTTAACGGCCCAAGGCAAGCTCAAAGAGAGGAAAAAGAGCTAATGGATATGTAGGGAGTCACAACCACTCGAGTGAGGTTGATGAGTCAATACGAGTTTTCTCAAATGAACATCCCACCATGCTTACACCGCAAACTGGCCCTTTGGATTGACTGTGAATGATGGACCAGCCGAAGTGTAAGGGCAATCTTCCTCATTTCCAGGAACCGCAATAGTTGAGAATACAGCACTATGCGGGCAGATAACGTGAGGTATAGAAGAAAGACAACAGAAATGACAAAAGGAAACAGTGCCACCCACCAGGATTGTCAAACAGACAAACACTAGATATGTGAAGAAGTCGCCTGGCTGCGAGAATCGGGGCGAGCCCAACTCGAGTTTGCTACCGTATGTGTATACTTCCCTGAGTCAGCCGCCTATATACGAATCTTTGATGCGAAATCCTCACAGAAGTATGTATCGAAAAGTATACCAAGATCGGGCCCCGTAATGAGGAAGGACGTGAAGACGCGCCATAGCTGAGGTGGCAGCTTCAGGAGGTATGGGATGTAGAATACTACGTAGCTACCTGGTAGGATCTTCGAGTAGACTAGGATCGAGAGGGTCAATGTGGCAGCGGCCAGAGTTCTACGCTACATCAGTATCAGCATCAAGACGGCGTGGGAACAGTCGAAGACTTACCGGGACACCGGCGGAGCTGCGAAGAAGACGTCTATTGCAGACATGGTGTAATTGCGTGGAGTGGGTTGGAAAACGAAGCTGGAGACTTGGTGTTGACGAACGCTCCACTGTGAGTCTGTCCTTAATCCATGCCAAGGCCCAGAAGCCGCTAGACCCAGGATAGCTAGCTAGGTACTTTCTTACGAACTCACTTATAGAAGGCCTGATGGGTGTTTCTGATATTTTATATAGAACGATACTAATTATCAACAATTTGCAATACATACTCCCGTCGACCTTACCGTACTTACCTAGGTTGCCTTCCTTGAGAAAATAAACCTCTTCATTTTTGCTCCTAAGTGTTGCAGCGTTTTACTGTAACCTACCTTAGGTACGGTCCTAACTCTTTCTAGTCGCGGTGAGTGGCTGGCCTCGGCGTGCAGCGATTGCGGTGGAGGTTTTGCGCAACAAGTCTATCTGCTTGCCGTAGGAGGGGTTTTTGGGACTCGGCGGGGTCTTGATAAATAAAAAGTTGAATGCAACCATCAACATCAACAACACCATCCAAACTCGATTAACTTTTCACGCTCAGGTTTCCAATCATGGCTGGACCCAAGTAAGCCACCAATTCTTACAATCACGCCAGCTAGCTCACAATTCTGCAGGAAAGTTCTCATGCTGGGTGCCGGGTTTGTAACAAGACCAACTCTCGACGTTCTCAGTGATGCCGGAATCGAGGTTTCTGTTGGTAAGTTCCCTATCCATTTTTGACGTTCTCAATCTCATAGAGGCCCAGCCTGCAGAACTCTCGAAAGCGCTTCTTCGCTCGCCGAGGGCGTCAAGCATGCCACTCCGATCTCGCTCGATGTCACCGACGAAAAGGCTCTCGACGCCGCAGTTGCCAAACACGACTTGGTTATCTCCTTGATCCCGTATACCTTCCACGCAACCGTAATTAAGTCTGCAATCCGCAACAAGAAGAATGTAGTCACAACAAGCTACGTTTCACCAGCAATGCTAGAGCTGGAGAAGGAGGCAAAGGAAGCTGGCATCACGGTCATGAACGAGATCGGTGTAAGTTACAAAAGAATTCCGCACCTAAGTTATAAGGGTACTAATTGTTAGCTCGACCCTGGAATTGACCACCTTTACGCCGTTAAGACAATCGAGGAGGTTCACAAGGCTGGTGGAAAGATCACCTCGTTCTTGTCCTACTGTGGTGGTCTTCCAGCTCCTGAGTCATCAGACAACCCACTTGGCTACAAGTTCTCTTGGTCGTCTCGCGGTGTTCTGCTCGCACTCAGAAACGCTGCAAGATACTACAAGGATGGAAAGGTTGTGGACATTGCCTCCAAGGATTTGATGAGTACCGCCAAGCCATACTTTATCTACCCAGGGTACGCATTCGTTGCATACCCCAACAGAGATTCCACACCATACAAGGAGCGATATAACATCCCAGAGGCAGAGACTATTATCCGCGGTACGTTGAGATACCAGGGATTCCCAGAGTTCATCCGAGTGCTCGTCGATATGGGCTTCTTGAGTGATGAGGAGCAGAGTTTCTTGAAGGAGCCGATTTCATGGAAGGAGGCAACCGAGAAGATCTTGTCAGCCACATCTGCAAGCCAGAAGGATCTTGAGTGGGCCATCGCTTCCAAGGCCAAGTTCGAAAGCACCGAAGAAAAGGAGAGAATCATGAGTGGATTGAAGTGGGTTGGTGTCTTCTCTGACGAGAAGATCATTCCCAAGGGTAACCCTCTCGACACACTCTGCGCAACTCTCGAGAAGAAGATGCAATTCGAGGAAGGAGAACGCGACTTTGTCATGCTGCAGCACAAGTTCGAAATCGAACACAAGGATGGTAGCAAAGAGACTCGGACATCCACTCTCTGCGAGTACGGTGACCCCAAGGGGTACTCTGCGATGGCTAAGCTGGTTGGTATTCCTTGTGGTCTTGCTGTCAAGCAAGTCCTTGATGGTACCATCTCTGAGAAGGGAATTCTTGCTCCCTTGTCATCGAAGATCAATGATCCTTTGATGGCTGAGTTGAAGAAGTATGGGATTGTTCTCGTCGAGAAGACGATCTCGTAGAAAAAAAGTTACAGATAGATGTTATGATCTTGAGTCGAAGACATCTGCTCAGCATCTGCTTTGACCAGCAAATTAAACGAATGGATAGGACGAAGATTATCAATATAGTTTGAGGGCAATCGTGTGACAAAACATGACCTTGATTTCCCATCCAACTTTCATATGCCAATGATGATCAATAAACGTTGAAGATATACCCTGGGTTGGGTGTGAAGGTTCTTGATTTTGTAGCACGCCCAAATAGCGCTTGCCCAGCCAACCAAGGAGAGAACAAACCGCCTGCAACCAAGTAAGCGCCTCCCCTCATCAGTATCATGGAATTGAGAGGTGACAGTTCTCTCTTCTCTTATACTCTGGCTGGGTTAAGTCCGTATGTTCTGCCCCCAACATGCAGCAAGCCACCGGGCACACCTAGCTAAAGGGCCTACTAATACGTGCCCGGTGCTAGAAACGGCTTAATGAGGACTACGGTACATGTGTCCTAGCAGTGCAACTGTGGAGGCCACCAATCTTACTTTGACAACTTCAGCCTGGTAGTCGCGTCTCGATACTGCTATCTCAGATGCCGAATCGTTCCAGTACGAACACATCAGATGGTTACATCGTTATCCCGTACATTAGCGAATTATGTGCTTGTGCTTGCTGCAAGTCTTGTCACCCACACTCGCATGGTGCTGTCATGCTAATTGAGGCTGACTACTCTGCACACCCCGCTAGAGGCAAGCAGTGGTTGGCATCAATCCTCGATCATCCGGTCTTTGCCCATTGAGAAGATGTTGGAACGGAGCTGACAGAAAACAAGATGCCCCTGAGGGAATTTCCACAAATTCACATAGCGGAAGATGGGCGGTCAGACCACGACTTGGTGGTTCCTGTAAGCGCCGGGCCTTGTTGCCCCAGACTCACGCCAGCCTCCCCGTTCCTCTCTGCTGCTCTACGGCACAGGGGACTCGGCCAATCCCATCAGTCCAACATCTGCACCGTGCGAAAGCGCGATAAGCCTATCAGCACAACGCCACAACCACTAAGGCGCGGCTCTCACAGGCCAGCCGTTGTTCCAACATACCTACCCACCTACCTTACCTATATCCAACATGTCTCCAGTGTTGGTTGCTCCTTACACTCTTTTTCCCGACTCACTGTCTATCTGTACTGTTCTGCACGTCTTCAAGTACGAGCAAACTTTTGGCCCTCTCTTTGTTCAGGTACCGCGGGGTCATTTCTACCCAGGTGTTTGATTGCTTTGCGTGTCTCGTTGAAGATGAGGATTGCTTGTCTGCAGTTTGCGCCTCAGGTAACTACTTATTCTTGCACCTGTTGCAAGATGCGCACATAACTGACCCCTCAGGTCGGCGACGTCGATAACAATCTCAATCGCGCTGATGCCGTGCTCAGCAAAGCGAATCCGCAAGACTTAGATCTTCTAGTCCTGCCCGAGTTGGCCTTCTCCGGTGAGTTCTGCAAGACTTCTGGCTGCTTCGATGGGCATGCGCTTCTGCCGACGCATTTGTTGATGCGCTGATGCGCTTTTGTGTTCAAGCATGCATTAGTAACCATTCAGATGCTTCGGAGCCCATGCGACGAGTGCGCTTTCCACAGTGACTTGGTAAATATACTGACTACGACTTCAGGATACAATTTCAAATCGTTGCAGCACATAAGTCCCTTTCTCGAGCCTAGCGCCGCAGGCGTTACGTCCCTTTGGGCGCGAACGACAGCTCTCAAGTACGACTGCGTCGTTCATGTAGGGTATCCCGAGAAGGTTGATGTCAGCAAAAAGTGGCCAACCTCGCCCGAGTACTACAATTCCACCATTACGATTAACCCCGATGGTGAGACTATAGGTCACTATCGGAAGTCGCATCTTTACTACACGGATGAGACATGGGCACTTGAGGGACCAGACGGCTTCTTTGGGGATGAGGTGGAAGGGCTTGGACAGGTTGCAATGGGAATCTGTAAGTGAAAAAGCCAAAATACCCCATCGCGACTGTTGATACCCAACGTACTTTGATTGACGACTGCTGATGAAGTTTCTCTAGGCATGGATCTCAAGTAAGTTACTTATGTTGATTTTTCGATGCAACAGATTCAGGAAAGGTGACTGATTATGCCTTAGTCCTTACAAATTCGAAGCGCCCTGGCATGCGCATGAGTTTGCATACCATATCCTCCAAAAGCACGCCAATTTGGTGATACTATCGTTGGCTTGGCTTACACGCGAGGAAGTAAGATCATTCACTCGAACACCAAAAGAACCTGATTTAGATACGCTGTCTTATTGGATGGAAAGACTAGAGCCTATCATCAGAGCTGAAGCCGAGGGTGAGATCATCGTTGTGTTTGCGAATCGCACAGGAATCGAGGATGACGCCGTCTATGCGGGAACAAGCGCAGTCCTCGGGATACATAATGGCGAGGTCAAAGTCTATGGAATCTTAGGGCGTGGAGAGAAAGAGCTTCTAGTAGTAGACACTTCAAAACCTGCAAAAGCCAAGCTCATTTCGGAACGGAAGATCCCCGAACCTGTAGCCACTTCAGTCACTTCGGTCACTTCGGTCACTTCGGTCACATCGAACTCATTATCAACCGCTGCAACTACCGCCTCGTCCTTCACATCACGCGAAGCTCAGCAAAATTCAACGCCTGACACGGATGAATGTTATTATTGGACTAATGACCCTTCGATCTCGGTGGTACAGAGGAACGGAATACTGTCCGTGAGCAACCATGATGAAGACTTAGAGATCCTTGAGGGTGAACCCACCGAACTCTCAAGACCTGGCCGAAGTAATATTTCCGACTCTTCGTCCAGCCCGATCCCTTCACGCCGTCCTCAATCGCCAAAATCCAGGAACGCAAGCCGGACCGGAGAACGCGAGTTCCGAGAACCTGCTCTGATCTCCCATGACCTTGCAGAGGATATTCAACCTGTCTTCCAACCACACGATGGTAACGGGCCACCACACTCTGCTATGCCGACATTCGCGGATTCTAATGCCTCAAGAAAGAGCAATTCCTTAGGTCCAAGAAGTCGACATGTTTCGCCGCGCCCGAAGAGCACAGTTTGGTGAGGAGAATGTATTAAGATTTACGGGGCTTCTGTTTGGTCTTTTGCTCATATTTCGTACTTGATTTTGAAAATTCCCTTTTGGCGATCCAGCATGGAGTTGGTATGGGAGGCATAAGGGACAGGAGCAGGAGTGTTGTTAATGATACCAGAGAGAACTACAAGACAATTGATTTGTACCAAATACCAGAGCCAGAATCTTAGAAGCAAACTCTTCTGTAAGGCCGTATCAAAGAGAATCCAGAGCTATCTTCCTGCTTCCTCGCTTTTTGTCACAACAGATGGAGGCCATTTTTTCTTGAGACCGACTCACCAGGCAGCATCAAGACTAGGCATCGGTTTCAAGTCCTGAACTTTTACGATATGGAAGATTGAGGGCTAGTGGACAGAAGGTAATACTCCATGAGGGATGCAAACGGAACCACAAGCCATTGAAATACTGTGAGCTAGATTTTGAAATTAGACTTGGAAGAAAGGGACCGTGGTGATATTTTACTGTGTCGATTATGCAGTTCTTGAAGTTGTTTGTTGCTGTGTCACATCCTGGCTGATAGTTGCAAGCGTAAGACGACGCTGTAGTTCTTGCTTCAAAAATGTAGCTACTACGTATTGTGTTGCAGCTTTTTATAATACACACCTTTATTTCAGTGCAAGTTGAAGAACTCTGTAAAGTAAACGACTAGAATTTATCTCTGTTTCAACGTCTCTGGGCGCTCTAGAACTACTAGCAGTATTCATTGGTCTCCTTGTCAACATTAATGATGACAAAGGAAATCGCTTGTTGGGGACTCAATGTTTTGGAGTATCAAGGTCGCTTAAAAGAAATCTTGGTGTAATGAATGGTACAGGTTGTTTCAAGTTATTAAGAGAATATTTAGACTGTGAGGTGCGTGTGCGACGAATGATCGCCGTGATTTGCTTGATTTGCTTGTGAACTTGTGGGAAATATAGGATTTCCCGTCCTTAACGCTCCTCTGAGTTCATGCCTGGCATTATGAGTTGACTGTGAGACAAATCTCACGTGCACTGCTTAGCACCTGGTTCATCTCCACCACTCCGCAGTTTGGGATCTCCCGCTACAGGGATCTAGCAAACTGAGCTTGTGCTTTCCTACCAACCGTAACTACTACCGTATGTGTATATACAATTTCTCTGTTGGAATCATCAAGGGTAGGTATTAACTTTCTAATTTGCTAAAGTAGTGAGATGTTCTAATGTAGTTACCTAAGTCTCTCTAGAGTACTAAAGAATGCCCTCAGAACCTAAAATAAGGAGGACATCTTATGCACTCTATGCGTAGCGTACGAAAGTGTACCTACATGTTTAAGCGAATGCACCACGTCCTTGTGGTCAATGCACAATGTTGCGGAGAAGAAATCCTTATTTTCTACTAGTTTTGATCCTTCACTCCTTCGGGTTTTGTACACACGCTTGTAAAACACCTGGGACTCATATGCGATCCTTTCCCATACAAACTTACTGCAAATCAAGCCTTGGAAGTTCACTACTCTTGTATATGGAGGTTTACTGACCCACCTTTAAAAAGCGACACAAGACCTCAGTTCAATGCTTTTTATCAAACACTTCACTACCCACACTTTCCCAATTACTATACATCCTTGACGGACTTATATCTTTGTTAATTAGCGACAGTCACTACCTCTCAAAGCATCTAAGAGTCATAAGCTCAATATCTGCCTCGCCACATCGGAAAAGAAAAGATAAGGAAAGTCGCGAAAAGCCATCTCTGTAAACAGTCTGCAAAATCTTGCAGGATAAAGTCTTGAAAATGCCGCTTTGTCACAGTATACAGAGAACATCTCGCTTAAACAAAGGGGTCACCATGGTCGAGTCGCTAAACTTGCCCCCAACGGAAATCATACCAATGAGTTCAAAAACATGTCAAAGGGTTCCGACAACGACAATAAATAACCAGATGGGAAATGGTGAACAAAAAGGAACATGGTGTTATATAAATGGGGGCGATCGACGGTAAGGTATTGTTCCCTTCCATTGCAAAAGAAAGACTCTGACATTGCAAGCTGGTATCCTCAGAAAAGGGACAATATACCTGCACCGATACACACATACTCAGCAGAACTAGCTTCAAGTAACCTCAGCGATATGGCACTTTTCTCCCACCTCATTACCTGGGACAGCAATACCGGGAAGGTTGTTCTCCTCCCAAGCGGAACCGTCACAGCCGTCATAGTCGAGACCACCCGACCAATCCAACAACAGTACAGCTTCACAACTGTCGAAAAATTCCTCTGGGAACCCCTCACTGCCACCAGGAGCCTTCTCACCAACCTCCTCAATCTACCAATCTGGAACTCCCCTCTCATCCGTACCATCCTCGTCCTCCTCCTCCTATGGCTGATCTCGAGAGCCGTGTCCAAGCTCTTCAGTGACTACCAGGCACATCGGGATATGGGCAAGGGAGGCACGGATTCAGATTGGTTCGGCTGGTGGCGTATCAAGCGTCTCATGTTCCTGGGTGGAATCCCCGATGTGTTGGATCCACCACACGTCGAGCCAGATCTCGAACCCTACCGAGGCTACCTCTGGAATCTACCACAACGACAAGGACCACGTCCCCTGATCGGCGGGTGCGCACCGCAGCGGCAGATCAACCAGAAAACTCCCAAGAAGACCTTTGATGCTTTGCTGGATATGATGGAGGAAATCAGTGACGAGATTCCAAATGACGTTTACATTGAGAAATCTTTCTTGGAGAGAATCACCCCGGCATTGTTTGCGTGTCGGAATATGTACACAGAGGAGCATCCTGATACCAAGATTTTTGGCTATGAGATCTGTCATCCGCATAAGAACGATGGGAGTCTGCACATGATTCTGCACCCGGAGGACGTACGTACGGTTATTGAAGCGGGCTGGGGAGAGCGACATCCGCTGTCGAGGAAGAGTTGGTACTGGGTGATGTACTACATGTATTTCAAGCAGCATCTCTTCAACTTCCTGAACTGGACGGTATTTCTCCGATTCTTGTCGCAGGATGCGCCTAGTCGTCCGCCGGTGCCTGAGAATCTGGCTTTTATCTATGCGCCGAGGAATACGCAGGAGTTTGGGGTTGTTAAGATGTTGATGGAGGCTAGTATTTGGTGGGTTACTGGTACGGATGTTGTAGAGGTGCGCGAGAAGAACCCTCAGCCCAAGGGTTTGACAGGGAGATCTGTTGGTCGATAGCCTTCCAATCGATCAAGAACACACTGTGCCGTAACAATTCATTTCAGTAGAGTTCCTTGTTGTTAAAGCTTTTGTTCCTAACTGCCGCAGTATTAATGATAGAAAAGACGCTGTGAAGTTGGCTTTTAATGAACTTTTCACTTTTCCTTGTAGAGCGAAAAGAAAAAAAGAAAAAGGTCTCCAAGTCTTTTTCTTCGCTTCAATTCAAGATATATAGGTCAAAATGGCAAAACTATAGGACAGGATCCTCTAGAACACAGCTTTACCTGTGTTTTTGACGTTTCTTGGTGGGGCGAGTATGGGGTCGAGGTTGTTGGTTGGCAGGCCTTAATTTTCTTTTCAGACATCTTTGTGAACATCCTATTAAGATTTTAAAATATGAATCATTCATCTATTGTACTGTGCCTACCTGCAGTGTCTAAGAAACCAAGAAATACATACAAAGATGTTTCTAAAATCTAAAGTGATTGGCATAGCAATTCTGGAAGTCTATATAAATGGGTATCACCAAGAATTGAAAACACACATAAGATTCTTCTCACTATTTCTTCCCTTGTTTACCTTCAAAAGGCCTCTACAACAACTCCCAATGAACCCCTATTCACCCTTCTTTTACTTAGATTACCACATTGCGAACTGTACTTGCGGCTCGTGACAGGGTTCGGAATAATACCAGTCGAGATGCCGTTCATAAATCCCCATCCACCAGGTCCTTTTGCGGCCCAAATGAAATAGCCGCTAGTGTTAGCTTCGAAGGTATCGAGCTGTGCCTCAACGTACTTTCGTACTGCCTCAATCATGTTGTCGTTCCAGTCTCTGAAGTCGACGGATTGGCATTGGCAACCTGATACGGAGCAGCTTGTGCCAGCTGTAGTACTGCCGTCGGGATTAACGCAGATATTGGTTGCTGCGCTCCACTCTCCGACATATGTTGGCATAATTGTGTTGCTGCTAGCAAGATTTGCACCCCATCCACACGCTTTAGTAATATGTTGATCTTGGGTAAGAGCATTGTCAGAATCGGTGTAGAGTTGGTAAAGATGGGTGTCCACACCAAAGGTCTTGGAGTTATTTCCTATTATACCCTCTGCGACTGAGGTCCAGCTAAGGGGTCCAGCGAAGGAGTCATGCATGACGATGACAAGGTTTTCGTTCGTTGCGGCGGCTTTGACTTCAGCATATGCCTCCTGAGCCCAGTTTTGGGTGACGGAAAAAACATTGCTGCCCCAGGAGATGGGCTCATTTATCATTTCCAGCCCAACCACTACATCAGCATACTCCTGAGCGCCGTACTTGGCTGCCATGGTCTTGAGGACAGAGATGGAAAGCTCTAAATTCTCGGTCTGCTGCCACTGGATGTCGTACTCGGATGCTGCATGACCGGAGTTGTCAAATCCATTTTGAGATCCTGGAGAGCCGTGACAGTCCACCCAGACTTTCATACCGGCAGTTCTGGCCCAGCCAATAGCTTTCTCTAACCAAGCATCAGCACCCTGGATGTAAGGTGTGCCAGTATTGTTGTATGCCCAGTAGCCTATAGGGATTCTCAATGCATTGATACCGGTAGCAGCGATTGATTTAATATCAGCTTCAGTAAAGTAAGTTGACCAGTGAGCTTCAAGAGCAGTCTCAGCTCCGGAGATGCTGTCGAAGGACCATTGATCTGCAGCAGAAGAAAAGTCGCCACTGAAAGCATCACTATCCATCCATGCTTCAAGAACAAGCCATCCGCCGAGGTTGACGCCACGAAGGAAGGGAATGACAGTCGTGGTCTCCGAGGCCGTAGAAGTAGCTGAAGGAGCCCCCCTCGGCGGTATCGACGAGGATAAAAAAGCAGAGCTTTGTACAATCGAGGTCTGAAGGGCAGAATTTGTTTGAGCGGCTAATGTTTGAGCAGAAGAGATGGGGATTAAACTAGATGAAGACTTTGTTATAAGCGACGAGGAAGATGTAGAGATAGCCTCGGTTGTGTTGTAGATAGCAGATGAAGGGTTTATAAGCGATGGAGTGTTGGTGGGGTCGAGCGTGAACAGAGGCGCTGAAGGAACAGTAGAGTTAATGCTCGTAATATTGACAGATGAAATGTGTTGTGTAAGATTTCTCGATGCTGTGGAATATCCGGTATGGTTGGAGTATCCGCTTGGATGAGCAGATCCTCTGGCAGTCCCGGACCCAGAAACAAAGCCGGAATAAAAAACACCAGCTGCCGTTGTGAGAGGCATAGGGATTACTGTAACAGTTCGGGTGGCAATTACAGGCTCTGTTGCTTCCTGTGATTCGAAAAGAGCCTCAGAAAGTCCTGGCGTGGCTGTGGAAGCGGAAGTGACTTTGCGTGATTCAACTACTACATTTGGCTTTCTATGCCACCGCGCCGATGCAGGATCTGACAGAATTAATGCCATCAAGGCTGTTGATAAGGATGTCCACATCTTGATTATTGGTGTCGTACCGGATATTGCGTAGAAAATGACTTAGCAAGTCAATAAATGCCTGATTTATGTCGACCAGGTATTTTACCCAGGTAGGACAGAATGTAAGATGTTGGTATTGTACTTGTATACGTGAGTAAGAAGCTCAACGGGCTCTGCCCTTGCGAATATATAGAGTAAATGAATGTGGATCTGGAGGCTGTCATTCGGAGCTTTGCATGAGGCTGGTCGCTTGTGTTGCACGGAAGGCACGAGCAAGTGTGAAGCCACTGTTGAGAATGCAAGCGACCACTGAAGAGAGATACTGAGTCAGGAAAAATGCTGGAGAGCTCTTTGGTTCGAATGGAATCGAGGCCCTGCCGAGAAAGAAGATAAAGATTCGCAGTGGTGAACAATAGATAAACGAGAGTGAGCAGTCGGCGGTCGGAAAGTTTTTATGTAACCTCGTCGCTGACAAGGGATGATGGCTCGAATTGGAGGTCGAGCACCTTACTTGGTCTCGATACGTGACGCGTAAAAATGGCTAGAGAATTCGTAGAATGCTCTGTAAGGGCTGGGAAATCGACACAGGAGTTGGCAGGAGGCTGAGTTAAGGAATGTGAATAGAACTGGTGGAAGCAAGAGTCCAAGAAATGGAAGTATGTCGGGACGACGACGACGACGAACAGAGAAGTGCAACGGTATGAAAGGTATAGAGAAAGTACTTACCTACGTCCCCAATCATACAGTACCTTATATATAACTTCCGTAGAAGAGGAGGCGAGAGCACAGGCTACCGATGGGCGTTTTCTTTGCGGCGCATCTTCATCATCTTGGTGAAACTGTGAGATCCATCGACGCCGCAGACCGTCGGTGCCTCTCCTCAGGGCACAGCTCAACTCTCGATTCCCATTCGCAGCTTCACCAGATGCTTTTGTTGACAAGCACATCGCGTGCATCAAAATAAGGATAAATCATCGGCATCTTCAGATGAAACGAACCGGTGGTTCGTCTGATGGTGGCGAATGAGAAGGGAGACGCCATGTTTGTTTCGTTTCCCTTGGGGGCTAGAGGAGAGGTGCGAAGGTGCTTCGTATCGTACAGAGAGAGTACTTTCGTACATTCGTACATAGGCGCGGTGTTGGATCTGGCTCCTTAAGAATGCAAGAATGCGCCGAGCTGAAGTCGAGACGCTGGCTGCAAGGAACCGTGGCACTAGTAAGCATGGGCTTTCAGTTATTAGGTAGTGAGGCGTGTCATGTGACACAGCCACCAGCAGCTTTATTTGCTTCTGCTGCTGAGGGGATCCCTCTTTCTTTCCTTTCCCTCGTGCCTATGATTCACCTTGATGTATCTAGATACCTAGCGAAGAGCGACAAATACAACATCATGCCACCGTCACCAGAGCCTCTTCTTTTCGCTGCTGGTCGCCAAACACAGCTCAGTGCCTATCTTCCTCCACCTCGAACCACATTTCTTGAAGAAAATGGCTTCTTGCAAGCCCGCCCTGATTCTGGAGAGCTGCCCCACGTAACCTTGACCTATGCCACCTCACTCGACAGCCAGATTTCTCTCCAGCCTGGCACTCAGACCATTCTGTCAGGCCCAGAAACAAAGGCCATGACTCACTATCTCCGAAGTCAGCACGATGCGATACTCGTAGGAGCAGGGACTGCCGAAGCTGATGACCCGGGTCTGAATTCACGTTTCAGTGAGCAGGGAGAATTAGTCGTTAGCCTAGAACATCAACCTCGCCCTTTCATACTTGACCCTGGAAAGCGACTGAAGCTACAGATGACACCCAAGCTTACTGAAAATGCAACCAGAGGAGTAGGGAGAGCTCCATGGTGGATTATTGGAAACGGTGCTCTTGAGGAGCTAGGATCTCATGTGTCGCCAAATGTCATTATGGCCGGCCGTTACAATGGATCGGAGCATGGTGTAGACTGGAACACTATCTTCACTAACTTGGCTGCTACGGGCGTGCGGAGTATTATGATCGAGGGCGGCGCAACGGTCATTAATGATCTGCTGCGAGAGAAGAACCAGAAGTTTATTAGCAGTGTCATCGTGACAGTTGCCCCGACCTATCTTGGAAGTGGTGGGGTGCTTGTCTCTCCGCCAAGATCAGACGCACAAAAAAATGAAGCTAGACTGAGAGATGTGAAATGGCTACCGTTTGGACAGGATGTGGTGATGGCCGCAAAACTAATATGAAGTTAGAACTATCAACATTCATATCTGGATCATTCAAACATTGCGAAAGGCTGGCTATCAGCTCGGGTCCCAACCCACAGTATATCTGCTGTATGTTTATCCAGTATCTTCTGATGGAGTCCGAGACTGACATGCAATCAACTAGTAATTGGAGACCTTTCTATGGCGACGTGGAATCTTCATTCTGGGACCCCAATTCGATGCGAGTCACTTCTCGTCTGAGTTTCTAGTCTTACCTTCCATTCACCCTTAAGTCCGCGCTATAACAGCGAACTCTCCCTGGACCCCCCCCATGGAAACCTCTTGTCCACCTCAAATCAGGTCTCTGCCTCTAGTCCGAAGAGCTCCGTAGTATCGTTCGTATCTCGAGACCTCCGGGTGAGCCCCTTACACATTTACTTGACCAATGTCAGCAGCAAAAGAGAGTTATAAACGGGACCTAGCCAAAGTTTTTCGAAAATGCGACGTCATCGTCACAGCTCTGTTGCTAATATTCGAGCGTCTGCTCCTGTTCCTGGCCGTCATAAGTTGGGCAGACTGCAAATGAATTGAAAGACGGCGTTTTCAAGCTTGTGCTCGCATTCTCTGTCTGCTTCTCAGGAACGTTGATTTTCCATTGAGAGTAAAGCTTCGACTGGGAAACTCGTCTGCTCAAGTTTGAAATTTATGAACATCGATGTGCTCAAGGTATTCTATATGAAAATGCGTTGCTGGCACCAATTCTCACTCACCGTCCACCCCTGTCATCTATGCAACCTCTGATTGGCTGCTCAACGACTTGGAAATTTTGTACTACCGCACAAGAACCATCGATTGCATCAACAGCTTCGTCTTCTGTTCTATTCCTGGACCGTCTAACCTCAAAGAACACAAGTACTTTGATTGCGACGCGTTTGTTTTGAAATAAAAGCTCCGGAATGGCGACTCTAACGGCAACACACAGCTCCCTCCCAACCATCGTACAGCAACAACCACACTCCAATGAACCCCACTCTTCTCCCCGCAAATCGTGGCGGCAACGTCTCAATCTTCTCACCCAAGCATCACATGGACCAGAGGAACCTTCACGAGACACTCTCCGGCAGTCTTCTACAAATTCTTCAGGTAGAAGTAGACATACGCCAAAATGGTGGAAAATCCGCCTTTTCAAAGGCATGATTGCTGACCTCCGCCGACGAGGTCCGTTTTACGTAAGCGACTGGACCGACGCATGGGATTATAGAGTTATTCCTGCAACTGTATATATGTATTTTGCGAAGTACGATTAACCGTGGAACTATTTGCATAGTCGAGTTGGTTAAGAAGCTGATACATGTCCAGTATTCTGCCTGCATTAGCTTTTTCCTTGGATATGTAAGTGCATCGAATTCAATGGCTTGGCAATTGAATGGCTGACAGAACCTAGGTTCACCAAAACAAACATGAGCTTTGGCGTCAACGAAGTGCTCCTTGCATCTGTATTGGGTTCAGTGGTGTTTGCTGTTTTTGCAGCTCAACCTCTGGTCATTGTCGGCGTTACTGGTCCCATTACTGTCTTCAATTAGTACGTAACGAAATGCTTACAATGATAATGATACGGTGGCTGACCCTGTGACAGTACTGTGTACGACATCATGGTGCCAACTGGAGTAAACTACTTTGCGTTCATGTGCTGGATTGGACTGTAAGGCCGGCCCCAAGGAAACTCATCGAGTCTATACTGATTATGTTGAGTAGGTGGTCACTAGTGATGCATTGGGTTTTGGCTGCCACCAATGCCTGCAATGCTTTGAAATATGTCACAAGATTCTCATGCGATATATTCGGATTCTACGTTGCATTCATCTACTTGCAAAAAGGAATCCAAGTCCTGACCCGGCAAGGCTCTGGTGATGCATTCTATCTATCAATCGTGGTATCGCTTCTTGTCCTTGTTGTCGGTTACCTCTGCGGAGTCATTGGCTCGAGTCCTTTGTTCCAACACTATATAAGAGTGTTCATCAAGGACTACGGGACTCCCTTGACTGTCATATTCTTCACGGGGTTTGTGCACATTGGTAAGATGAGAGATGTCAGTCTAAATGTACTACCAACAAGTAAAGCTTTCTTTCCCACTATCGACAGAAGTTGGTTCATACACTTCTGGGATATCAGAATTTCAGACGTGTTCATTGCGATACCTTTTGCAATCCTACTCACAATATTGTTCTATTTTGATCATAACGGTAAGCTCCCTCTATTGATTGGCTCGTAGAATATTGCTCACACCGTTTAGTTTCGTCATTGATCGCGCAGGGCACTGAATTTCCTTTAAGAAAGCCAGCTGGCTTTCACTGGGACATCTTTCTTCTTGGCCTTACCACCGGCGTTGCAGGCCTACTCGGTGTCCCGTTTCCAAACGGGTTGATACCACAAGCGCCATTTCACACCGAGTCGCTATGCGTTAGCAAAGTCATCGCGGACCCTAACGAGGATGGTGCTAACAAAGGCCATGTCGTGACAAAAGTTGATCACGTCGTCGAGCAAAGACTTTCGAATTTAGCTCAAGGCCTCCTCACACTCGGTACAATGTCTGGACCACTGCTCATCGTCATCCACCTTATTCCCCAAGGTGTCCTGGCAGGGCTTTTCTTTGTCATGGGCGTTCAAGCACTGGAAGGAAATGGGATTACAGTGAAAATACTCTTCCTCGCTAAAGACAAATCTCTCACCCCCAAATCCGACCCCTTGAGACGTATCCGTCGCCGTCAAGCTATCTGGGCATTTCTTGCCATCCAACTCTTCGGTTTTGGGGCTACGTTTGCCATCACGCAAACCATCGCAGCAGTTGGGTTTCCAATCATAATTTTGCTTCTGATCCCACTCCGGACTTTTGTACTACCAAAATGGTTTACCCAAGAAGAGCTGAGTCTTCTTGATGCCCCAACAGCAAGTCCATTTACAATGATATCCGTGGGCGGCAATTTTGGAGAAAGTATCGATAACCTTGACCCTAATCGCCAGTCGGGGACAAGGAGTGGGGATATATTTCCAAGTACATCAACGAGTCAAGGTATACTTGCTAATGATGGAGATGATACTATTGAAGGATTGGCGGAGAGGGGTGAAGGCCCTGGCGTTGGAATGAAAAGAGAAATTTGGAGGGTGGAAGGGAGGAGTGGACAGATGGGACTGGGAGAAGCAGCTGAGTCAATCGAGATGGAGAAACCTGGTATGAGAAGGAGGAGTGTGAGTCGGCAGCCATAGTGACTCATGAGGCGATACGGGCTCCTAAAGTGTACAACAGAGACTTGAACTGATCAGGTTTCAGAATACCGTCTGAATACGTTTTCAGAATTAGGGCATGCTACTTTCAAGTTCAGTACTGAAGCTGAGGAGGGAATCTGTATTGTGTAAACTATTTAAGACTTCAGGATTTCGCAACCAAGTGGACTGAGATATTGTTTTCTTCTTTAAAACATCTGATCAAAACAGTGAGCTCTCTCTGAATATGACGGATTGGGTCCCCCTCTTCTACCTTCACGTGACCAATGTTAAAGTGCCCGATTCGCGTCGCGAACTTTCGAAAATCGCGTCGTGAACAGAAGAATCTCAACTCTACAAACATCATGGCAGTCACTAAGCCTGAGGAGAAGGGCGAGTCGTCCAAGAGCGCAGCTAAGAATGCGCTCAAAACGAATTCAAATGGAATTACGAATTACGAATTGCCCTGGTACATACTGAAATTGTTCTGTTTACCACAAATACTGACCTTAACCATAGGGTAGAAAAGTACCGACCGGTCTTTCTCGACGACATTGTAGGCAATACCGAGACAATCGAGCGGCTGAAGATCATTGCGAAGGATGGTAACATGCCCCATGTCATCATTTCAGGCATGCCAGGTATTGGGAAGACCACATCAGTTTTATGTCTTGCAAGGCAGCTGCTAGGAGACTCGTATAAGGAGGCCGTACTGGAACTGAATGCCAGTGACGAAAGAGGTCAGTCGTTTCCATTATTGGCAGAGGGTCCGCAGCTGAATTTGTACCCCAGGTATCGATGTTGTACGAAATCGAATCAAAGGCTTTGCGCAGAAGAAAGTCACCCTCCCACAAGGCAGACAGAAGCTTGTCATTCTTGACGAAGCCGACAGTATGACCTCCGGAGCTCAACAGGCACTGCGACGTACTATGGAAATATACTCTGCGACCACTCGATTTGCATTCGCATGTAACCAGTCGAATAAGATAATTGAACCACTCCAATCTCGATGCGCCATCCTTCGTTATGCCCGCCTCACAGATGCACAGATTGTGAAGAGGTTAATGCAGATTGTTGAAGCAGAGAATGTTGAATATAGTGAAGATGGAATGGCAGCGCTGGTCTTCAGTGCAGAGGGTGATATGAGACAAGCTATCAACAATCTGCAATCCACGTTCGCGGGGTTCGGCTTTGTGAGTGGGGACAATGTCTTTAAGGTCGTTGATTCACCACATCCGATCAAAGTACAAGCTATGATCAAGGCGTGTTTTGAGGGAAATATCAATGCAGCTTTGGAGATCTTGAAGGAGCTTTGGGACCTGGGATATTCGAGTCATGATATCATCAGCACGATGTTTAGGGTCACGAAGACGATTCCTACGCTGAGTGAGCATTCGAAGCTGGAGTTTATCAAGGAGATTGGGTTCACACATATGAGGATCTTGGAGGGCGTTCAGACGTTGCTGCAGCTTAGTGGGTGCGTTGCAAGGCTGTGTAAGTTGAATATGGACTCGCGGGAGTTCGTTGCTAAATAATGGGTAAACGGAATAAGCATTGGCATGGCGTTGGAGGATCTATATGGCAGGCTGGAAGAGGTCGAAGTTCATGCCCTACTGTACAGCGTAAAGCTCTTTATGAATCGCATATATTTACAAGCAACTTTCAGTCAATCCTCTTTTGTAGGACCTTCCACTGTCCTTATCACGGTTTGTCCTGCTTCGGCGACTCTTCGAATTCCTTTTCGAAGCTTTCCCACACAGCCCTGTCTCGAACCATACGTTTGTGCATTCGTACTCTGGCCTCGTATTCTCGCAGTCTGTGGTCTGCTTCCAACATCGCTCCCATTATCATGCCGGACATTTGAATCTAGAAAAATCAGCATCACAACAATCAATGGAGGACACAGAACTTACAAACACTTTGAATTGTATTGTCAAGCCACGGTAGATAGGTGATATAGTATAGCCTGTAGCTCCCAAGATTGCAGCGGCAATACCCCACTGCACATCGTCAGTACCTACTTGGTATGCTTTGAAAGGAGGAAGGCGCTTTGCGTACTTTGGTAGCGCCTGCAACTGCTCCTCTGCCAGCTTCCCATGCGCCATCAGAGGCTTCTTCGTCTTTCAGACCTCCATGAGTCCGCATTCTGTATGATATCAAAACATTGAAGTTTTTTGGTGTTCAAACCCCGAGCAGTGGAGCTCGGAGCACATCCAACGTCATGACCTCAACAAACAGAGCAAACATGGATCGCCTCCGAGTATCAAATTCAATCTCGACTCTGAGGGACTTCCTGCATTCCGGTACCGCCCAAACTATTCCAGACATGGCTACGAACGGAGAACACAAGGTGCGCTCAGCGCAAGTGTCCCGCGACACGAACGAGACTAGCATCCAACTTGCAATTAATCTGGACGGCGGCGCATTCCCAGCAGATACCGATAGCAAGCTTCTCAATGGAGATTCTGGCCATGCCTCACAGAAGTCGAAATCGCAAGATATTAGGATCAATTCGGGTATTGGCTTCTTAGATCATATGCTTCATGCTCTTGCAAAGCACGCTGGATGGAGTCTGGCTCTCAATTGCAAGGGAGATCTTCACAGTTAGTATTTTTGACTCACGCGCCCACTCTCTTCCCTCCAATTACTAACTGATCTGTAGTTGATGACCACCACACCGCGGAAGATGTCTGTATTGCACTAGGAGGCGCATTCAAAGACGCACTGGGCGTACCAACGGGCCTCGCACGTTTTGGTTCTGCATACGCACCTCTCGATGAAGCCTTGTCCCGCGCAGTCGTCGACCTTTCCAACCGACCATACGCAGTCATTGAGTTGGGATTGAAGCGCGAGAAGATTGGAGACCTGAGCTGCGAAATGATTCCCCATTGCATGGAGAGCTTTGCACAGGCTGCTAGAATTACTATTCATGGTATGTAGAAGCGTCCAAATTTCCTTATTTTGATTTGGAGTTGCAGGACATGTCTTTACCTTCAAAGCATGTACCGAAACTCTGGAGAATACCTCCTACTACTACTGCCTCTGATACGAGTAATACTGACTTCCTGTCTTTTACAGTCGATTGTATACGAGGGTTCAATGATCATCATAGGGCGGAGAGTGCGTTTAAGGCTTTGGCTGTAGCTATCAGAGCGGCAACGGCGAAAGTTCCCGGTAGGGAGGGGGAGATACCAAGTACCAAGGGTACTTTGAGTACATGATTAGATGAAGATACCGCACAAGGGAATACCTTAATGAAAACACGATATTATGAATCCCAGTTGTTTCTAAGTGACCGTTGATATCACAATATTTGAGTGGGGCGGGGCGGAGTGGGGTTCCTGGCGGAATCTTTATCGACGCCAAGACCCGAAATTCTTCGATCCCAAATTCTTTATCGCGAAATAGCTAATTCTCTATTGCTCATACACCAACCAACCACTACAATGGCGCCCTCTCGAACCTCGACGGTGAAATCCAAACACGCATCTAAGCACGCAAAGAACGGATCCGGAATAAGAAACAGCAAGACCGCAGGCAAGCCACAAGGCGACGGCGTTTCTAAATCCAAGAAACCGCAGAGCAAAGGACCGCCACCAAAGCCACAGAAGAGCGCAGGGAATCTTGCGACGTTAAAGAAGAAGAGGAGAGTATATACGGAGAAGGAATTAGGAATCCCAGCTTTGAACATGATTACGCCTATTGGGGTTGAGAAGCCCAAAGGGAAGAAGAAGGGGAAGGTGTTTGTAGATGATCGGGTAAGTGGAAATTTTCCCTCTTCACTCCATCCAGCTTGGGGGACACAGGTATGAGGAATGACCTTGCTGACTTTGTACGGTACAGGAGAGCATGATGACGATCCTAGCCATGGTCAATGCGGACAAGGAGGGGCAGATCGAGTCCAAGATGATGAAGGCGCGCCAGATGGAGGAGATCCGCGAGGCGAGGAAGGCGGAGACGGAGAGGAAACAGGCGTTTAGGAAGGAGAAGTTGGATGAGACGAAGGAGGGGATGAGGAAGAAGCGGAAGCGATCTACGGGCGCTTCGGGGCAGGATGGCGATAGTGTGAGGGTTGAGGCTAGTGCTGGGACGAAGCCTTTGAAGCTGAAAAAGAAGACTGTTTCTTTTGCTTGAGTTTGGGTGAAAGAGGCGGGGTCCGTTTTTTGTTCTGTAGGCATATGATGGATTTGGCTCTGGCATTTCTTGTGGCGTTTATGGCGAAGAGTTGGGTGGATTCTTACTACAGTACTTTCTTTGCAATTCTTGTTGTGGTGCGTAAAAGGTCAATGATACCATCGAATGCCAGCTGCAGCTAGCATTCTGCTCCTGGTCCAATTCTAATATATTCTTGCTCTAAAAAAATCTATCGTCTTTCTGAGTCTATCTAGGTATAGTAATTACAGTTTAATGATCCCAAGTCCCATCTATCTATTATCTACACACGTCTAATATCAACACAGGTCTGATGGTCCTACTCTTACAGATCTCCTCTATAAACCATTCTACGTCGCATGGGCTCGAAGCCCGACTTGCTTCCCTCCAATCTCGAGATATCGGGCGCTGAAGCAGGCTCATCTTGGATCTTGAGCATGTTGTTCAGGAAATTGATGGCCTGTGAAGTGAAGAGTTAGGATGCGAACGGAGGTTGGGAGGGAGGGGTTTGCTTACTGGTCGAGCATGCCATCTTTCACCACCAAACTGAAACCATGACAAGTGGCCACCGAGAGATGTTGTGCACATGACTGCGTATGGGTTCTGCTTCATCTCCTCGTACGGCAACGCCTCGTTGATGGCGATCTGATGTTGAGTCAGCTATTCATTCTATTGTTGTAAAGAACCCATCTCTCCCTATGGAGGACTTACCGGGTCGTCGGCTGCGTTGATGGCGAACAGAGGGATTCTGACATCCAACAAAGAATCCACGGATGAAGCATCTCGATAATAGGATCCCTCAGTCGGATAACCCCAAGTGGGCCCTTGAACTTCTCGATCAAACTCATGCAAGTACGTGATTTTGCGGATCCGGTCGAGATCAATTCTGGTATTCTTGGTGATCTCATCCGCATGACGTTCAAACAGCCTTTTCATGTTGGCACCCATGGTTTTGGAGTAGACTTCACGACCCAACCATGTTCGTTGAAGACCCAGGGAGCCCACTTCAAGATTCCAGGGACTGGAGATGACTACGGCTGCCTTGAGTAGACAATTTGAGCCTTCTTCTCCAAGGTACTGTGACATGTCAGAATTCGAGCCAAGACCACAACTAAAACGGGGAACGTACATTGGTTAGGATATTGGCACCGAGCGAGAAGCCAATACCGTACAGCGGTCTGTTTGGAAACTTCTTCCTCAGCCATTTCACAGTTTGCCGACAATCCCAGGTCGCACGTGCATTGTAGAGAATGCTGCTCGTAATCTTGTGGTTTGCACACCCTCGACTATTGATGACACAAGCTTCCCAGCCAACCTCCTTCTGAATCAAAGGATAGAGAACATGTCTCAAATAGATCTCATAGGAACCGCCCGACAAACCATGAAGCGCCACAAGCATAGGCCTGGTATCCTCGGACGCGAGACCCTCGAACTCCTGGGGCCCAAAATAGGTCGTGCGGACAGGCAAAGTATCATCGGTCTCCTCATTAGGCTCGACGACGAAATCTACAGCAAAGGTACCGTGATACGCCGGGTCCTCAGCATCGAAGATTTTCCGCTTGTAGAACACGGGTGGCCCAGCGCTCTTTATTACGGTGCAGAAGGTTTGCAGGTGGCCGTTGAAGAGGAAGGGGTTCAGGTGACATGGTGGTGTTGACTCTTCACAGAGTTTCAGGAGGTCTGTTGCGCTTCCGTCCTTGGTCTTGAGGGATAGGGGGTCCGGCGAATGCGTAAAGGTGATTGCTGCGTGACCTAGCCACTCCATGGCGGGAGTCGTCAGGGGAGGGGAGGAAAACAAATAAATAAATAAATAAATTAGGCAGATAATAAATAAGCTGTTC
The DNA here is from genome assembly GCA_026119845.1 of Pezicula carpinea. Lineage (NCBI taxonomy): Eukaryota > Fungi > Ascomycota > Leotiomycetes > Helotiales > Dermateaceae > Pezicula > Pezicula carpinea. The sequence goes on along the minus strand of JALRMK010000006.1, from coordinate 1,077,692 downwards.
GCTATTGCAAACGCCTCTTTCTTCTCCACCGTGGCGATGCTCTCTGGGGCGTGAGGCTGGTGATGCAGGTTTTTGCTTGTCGCTGCGCTACTGTTTTTTCTTCTTCGAATTATGCGGATTTGGAAGATTTGGTGGTATTTCTTGATCGTGCAAGACAGAAGACAGAAGACAGAATGTTCATCCCCTTGCTCACCGAAAATCCATCTCCACTTGGCTCAGCCTCGGCCTACCGTAATACTGCACAGACCCTTGCATCTGGCATTGTCACGTGCTGATCATCTCTCAGCACCTAGGCAAGCAGTGTAACTTTCGTACGCTGTGTTCGTGCTACCTCGAGGAAGAATGGCACTACATGATTGTATCCGTGGTGTGGTGGACGAACGAAGAGCTTGCCCAACCGAACAGATATGCGAGAAGAAAATACGAGTCCGAAACATTTACTTCACTCTGATAACTTATCACGCACCTACAAGGTTTTTCTGGTACACCCTCTGTTCGGCAGTTCAAATTTGGCAAGTGAAGTCAGAATAATTTTAGGGCCTTTCAACCTTGACTTTTGTTGCCTTCGTGCAGCTTTTTACTCCCTTCTTTCGAGCAACTGATTGTGCTAAGCGAGGTACCCCTTTCTTACGCGAGGGGTGGAAATGGAGCTCACTTTTGTTTTAAACCCATGCAAAGCCTGCTTAGATCTTGTTTGAAAAGGAGGTAGATGTGGCTGTAGGGTGTAGAGAGTTATCGACTGACTAAATATTAATTTATCTAAGGTATTTAAGGCAGGTAAAGTTTCCAGTGCTTTACATAGAGCCTTAGAGAAAGTTACACTATCTTCCTTACTGGCTACTTGACGCCTCCACCACGTCCTCTTCTTCTTTTTGTTCTTTTACGCATATTGAAGGAATCCTATCTCGCTGTAGCAGCCAAAATGATGTGAGCTGTAGCAAAACCGAACGTAGTATACATACTCCATACATACGAGACAGAAGAGCTCCTACTATTGCCTGTCGCCCTGTTACTTAGATTGATAGAACTTTCAATGGCCAGGAGCAGGAAACACTCCTGCTAGACTGATCTCAACGTGATAGCAGCGTCCTGCTGATTGGTACTCTTACTTCCCGCTGCGGGCGAACAGCGAATTGATCGCCAAGAACTGCCCGGATTCTACAAATTTGCAAGCTCTTCTACCTACCTTGAATTAGAGAATGTTAAACCCGCTCTTCTGTGTCAGCTTTAAAGGGAACCTCCGATAAAACTCTATTGATGGGGGTTATCTACTTTCGCGCTTATAAGTGTAATCACAATGGCTGGACTATGGTTTAGTTTAGCGTGCTCTATGGAGGGTTGAATACAGGTGGTGTGAATTTGATATTGCGAAATGGATATTTGGCACTTCGGTATATAGCATGGGGGTTGTGCCGACGTACTTATGGATTATTTGATTCAAAAATCCCTTCCTGAATTCAAGGGTGTAAGCAAAGTAACCTATTTAATTTAGATAACCCATTCTTGGGTAACTTGACTTAAATTATTCACTTAGCTTCATCTAGCACAAATTTATAAAACTAAGTGATTCATAAACTCGTCAGTACAGAGTCTTAATCTGAGTTACTATGAGACCTCGAGAAGAAGTGTAAGCTACCGCCCTGAGAACAAAGCCTCATGGGAATCACTTCCATACTAAGGCATGGTTTCATGACGACAAGTAGCCATCTAATGCATCATCTGCAACCTTTTTTTCCGCCTACACTGCAGCTGTTCCGGATCACCTCTGTGCCATCTTTTGAGGTACAGACTCTATTTCTATATCTCCAAAGACCCTCTGCTAGATGGGGACTCAACCAGGTTTCGCTAAAGAGTAATGTTGATTAACATCTCAACCTGAAGAGGACAATTTTTGCTTGTCTAGATTGCACGCCGAGGGATCTATTTTATAACAGTAAGCAGGTCAGGAGAATTAAGAGAAGCCAAGAGAAAAAGAGGAACCTTTGGGTTTAGCAAACCAATCTTATACATAATCTTTTGCCCATTCACCTCCTTGAATATATCTATAACTACATAGCGTGAACAGAGCTCGATTAGCCAGTTTGTAATGGCACTTGATCTGTGGCTGCTTAGACTCAATTTATTCGATGTTAGGTTTTCGGGTGAGACGTGAGCGGAGAGTTGTGTCGAGCGCCGTGTAGGGTCCAGTTGTTAAGGCCGAGAGCGGTTATGTAAGCAACGCGCCGTTCCTGACTGGTGTACGGAGTAGGAAATTCGAGACGTCGCGCCTCGCATATCGAGTCTGTGGACAAACGAATGACGGATGTGAGGCAAAAGCGATGTCATATCAAGGCGGTCATGATAATGGCTACTCTCGAGAATGGCAGGGCCACGGCCAGCATCAGTATGCCTCGCCGAACCAACATCCACGACAACTCATGACGAACAGCTCTCCTCAGCCTGCTGCATACTACAGTCCGAGGCCACCCTCGGTCAGTCAACCTCAAATCGCGCAGCCATGGCTGGGGAACAGCAACAATCACCATCCGCAGTATGCGCCGCAGAATGGATATGCCTTCAATCAAGCCTATCCAACGATGCCTCCTGCGCAGCCACAACACTTCCAACCCCAGTACTCCCATGCCCTTCCTCAGCAGCAGCTCATGCCTCAACCACAGCCATATAAACGTCCACAGCAGAACCCCACTTACTCCGAACAACCATACAAGCGCGTACATCAGAGTCCCCTCATGAGCCAGCCGATTTCACGCTCGCCTCAGACTGCCTACGGCCAACAACCACAGCAGCATGTATCGCAAAGTTATCACATAGAACAGCCTCCACAGCAAATGCCCATGAACCCTTCATATACCGAGCAACGACTTCAACCTTTGCCTAAGCCTCATTCTACGGGCCAGTCACAACGACACACGCCGACACCTCATACTTCACGGTCTACCATCAGTCCCTCCGATGTTGTCCTTCAAAGCCGCCAGCAACCCACAATTCAACCTCCTGCCCTTTCCTCCCAACCTTCAAATCAAAATACAATGAATCCTTCACATCTCCTGTCCCGGCCTCTCGAGCGGAACACGATTAGTCCGTCTAATCTCTCCACGTATGACGGCACTAGCGAACAAGCTACGATTTTTCCATCTAATACAATATCTCACCCTTCAGAGACTCGCACAATAAGCCCTGCAAACCTTTTGTCTCAACCTGCCGAAGCGCGCACGATTAGCCCTTCAACTATAATGTCACCACATAATGAATCACGTACAATAAGTCCGTCAAGTCTCCTCTCGAGACCTCCAGAGCAGCCTACAGTTATACCACCTAATCTTCTAACAAAGGCTGTTCCAGTAGCGCCACATAGGTCACAAATCGACCAGCCGCTGCTTTTGATTGCACTTGCAGAAGAGTACTTCGAGACTGCGCATACTCTGGCGCCTTCTGTGGCATTAGTGATGGATGGAAATAGTGTTGAGCACTACAACAAACTCATTGCAACTGGTCTAGGTTGTTTAGAAGCGGCTATGAAGAAAGTGAAGCTTCCGCCAAGGTTGGAAGCCAACGTAACGCTACGATTTGCAGGAGTTCTCTACGATGAAGATACAGACAATTTCATGGATGCGGAGTTGATCTTGAGCAAAGGAATTGCAACGTGTGATAGGGTACGTTCCCACTGTGATCTGCCTAATGCCATTATTAATAAGATTTAGAACCATTACTATGACCTCAAATATGCGATGCAGTTCTTGCTTGCTCAGTTTGTGTTCAAGAAGAATTACAAAGCAGCTATGAAGGCGCTAGATGGTTATATTGCAGATGCCGAAGCGTAAGAATATATCCAATTTGATGTGCTCGATTGTTGCTAATCCCATATCCAGCTATCAACATTACTCTTGGATCTATGCACTTCGGTTTCTGCGAGCGACGCATGCTATGAAATCCGGAAATATTGCAGAGAGCCATGCCTGTCTCCAAAATCTACGAAGCATATCCAACATTGCCAGCAAACAGGATGATCATGCGATATTTCAAATGGCTTCGTTGATGGAAGCTATCACACACCTCAGGTTCTCTGGCCCTGAATCGATAGAGAATATCCAGAGAGCAATTGCCGCAGCTTCCACATATCAATTAGATGAGGACAACCGTCTTCCACAGCTGATTGGGCTCACGCATATTCTGGATGTTGCTTGCAGCATCCGCCGTGGCAATCCTGCAGACATGCGTAAGAAGTTACAGGCCATGCAACGCATGATGGATGACGCTTTGAGCGATCCCAGGTGGAGTAAGACCAGTGACACTGTTTCAATCCCAATCAACCGACCCCGGAAAGAGTCCCATACTGTTAGCCGTGATACAAGGACCGTTCTTGGGATTGGTGATGACGGACGGGATAATCTCATTGTCTCATTTCTGAGCATGAGGGATGCATACGCTATCACGTGAGTTAATGCTATGCGTATCTTTGTGACAAAGCAACTGACCCCGGGAAACTAGTTATCTACTATGTGGATTGGTCTTACTGCATGATATAAGCGACCGGAAGGCTCCAGCGAGTGAAGGAAAAGCTTCAGCACCCCAAAAAGGGGAAATGGGGCGCAAAGGCTTCAAGTACCTGAGAGAAGGGCTCTCGAAACTTGCTGGTAAGGCCCTCGCCCTGGACTGTATTGTCAATGCTAACTTGCACAAAAAGCGGACACCCGTAGCGTCAAGAACTCGTCAGGCCTACTTCCCAACCTCGTCGAAAAGCTGAACTGGCGTGGGCAAATTTTGTGCTATTTCCACATCTATACTGCCTTCGGCATGGCGGCCATTGCAAATTGGTCCAGCGTCAAGAAATCCATAGAAGAGGCTAAATTAACAGCCAAGAATATGCAGGTGTCATTAGAAGGCCCTTTAGGATATCTAATCCCATATCTTGAAGGGATCTTCTACCAAGGTTCCGGAAACCTCGATGCGGCATTAGAGATCTTTCAAAACGACAGATTCAGCTTGTCGCCGATGAAGAGCTCAACACTGAGTTCCGTGGAACAACTTGAGCACGACATCACGATCCTTGCTGCTCTCAATGCACTTTCCATCCTCCGAGAAGGTACTCGACAAAACGTCACAATAAACACGACACTCATTCAAAGGCTCGAGCCACTCTGCGTGAAGCATTCGAATGTAGATATTCAGACAGCCTTCCATCTCAGTGCTGCGACCTTGAAGACCAACCCGCCTGCACCTGGATTCCAGGCTAGGAACCATCTACGGGAGTCCATGCAAGGTGCTCAAAGACAAGCCAACAGACAGTTTGTCTGTATCACGCTCAATATGATGTGCAGTACCTTCTTCCAAAACATTGTTGGCGACCAGGCCGAGAAGAGTGCAAGGGCGGCCGTTGTGCATGCGAGGGAGGGTGGGAACCCGTTGTGGATCAGCGTGGCGGACGGGCTCATATCACATTTCTACGACATCCAAGGAAACAAACGGGAGGCTCAGGCCGCGTTTGAAGAAGGCAGGGTGATGGCGGAACGAGCCGTACCCAACTCCAGAAAATGACTAGAACGATTGCATGTATAGGAGTTGCATTTTTGTTATGTGTAAAAGTTGGGCAGGAGGAAGATGTTTGCATGGATGGCTTGGCTTAACGGAGTTTTTGAGGGCATGGAAGATTAGGTTTGGAGTTGCAGGGACTTGCGCATAGGGCGCAAAAGATACCCATTTGCTTTGCTTGTACATGACAATAGTTGCAAGGTGAATTCAGCTCTGATCAGACGCGACTACGACTGAGAGGCACTTCGTCCGCAGCTTCAGAGCACTTGTATCTTCCAAGAATGCAACTTATTTGTACAAACGACGAGAAGACGAGTATCAAGGCGGTGAAATGCGCATGCTGGAGGATGCAGTCCAGCACAGTACGGTACAGTACGAAAGTACAATGAAATTCTTATTTGCAGTCGTTCCAATAGGATCGATCGTGGTCTCATGTACTAAAAAGGCTTCAAAATCTCTGCGGAACCCCTGCTAAGCGCGCCCCCTTCGCTACTCAGTACCTCCGGCCCTTGGCTAAATGCCCCGGTCCAAATGGAGGAGATCGGTCGAGGCTTTTGCAATTTATGATTCTTCGCGCAATCTTCAAGGACGATGCTGGAGGGGCCAAAGCTCATTGCCCCCATTGTCATTATTTCCAAGACGCGAAACGCGAAGTCTGTCGCACGCCACCATCATTGTTGTTGTTGCTGCTGCTGCTGCTGCTGCTGCTGCTGCTGCTGTTGTTGTTCCTCTCTCCCTCTCCCCTCTCTTCCTGGAGAAATTAATTCAGTGGTGTGCAAGAAAGCGTCTTCCAACGGCAAATCGACTTCTACCACCACCACCACCACCACCACCTTTACCCCGGAATTGACCAATAGCTGCGGCCACTCAGATAAGGAATCCTGCAAGGCCATGCCTTGACCACACCAAAACTCTTCAAAGATTCTTCTTTTTATATACACCTACCTGATCAAGGAACTGTTCTTTTTCTGGCCGATCCTGAGAGTTTCCAGGCCCTTTCCCTCCTTTATATCCTCAACGAGACCGCCGTTTTCTGAGGCTATATCCTGCCCATCCTGTGCTTCGAGAGCCCTGCAATAGAAAATGTCGACTCGAAATCCCCAAAACTGGGAAGAATACCAGTACGGCGTGTCGCCCCAGAGGACCACGTCTCATGGTTCAGTCAGCTCTGCCCGGACTGTTCACTTTGATGGGCAAACCGATTCTCACTCGGAGACCTCAGGCCTCCTGGATCCTGGCGACAGATGGGACACTGAGCAGCATGCGCTCAGAAGACGGAGGTGGGTTTCGATGTTACATTACAACGCATATTTTAGAGAAATTAACTAACTGAGCTCTGCAGATCATCTATATCTAGAGGTTTCAACTCGCTTGCGCAAGTAGGAGGAGCTAACAGTATCGCCAATTATGCTTCTAGTTGGCAACGAGCGGCTGGATTTCTAGAGATAACACCACATCGGCCTTCCTTCGTACTTGCAACAGATTCCCAAGATGACGAGGAGGATCAGATACAATATGGAAGGACGGATCCATCGTACGAGCAGATGCCTCGAACATCGTTGCTCCGAGCACATCTCGAATCCTCGAGTCCGGACCAAGCAATAATGGACGACGAGCCTGGTGCTTCCGAGAGCGATCCAAACACACCTCGACCATTGGACAACAGGGAGTCAGAGTCCAAACGCTTGGGTAACGAAAGCGTGCAAGGCAGTATGAGAGGAAGGGAGTCTATATTTGCCATCGCTCCGCACCTTGCAACACCACTTGCAGGAAGCTATGGAACTTCGTACGGGACTCTACGCTCCCAGCTTAGCGAGTCCTCAATGGTACATGCTGGCTTGTTGTGGAGACAGCAACAGGCGACTGGCGCAAATGCCATCGATGGCGAACATGCTCCTTTAATTGTCAAGGAAGTGGAACATGACGGGGTGAAGATTTTTATACCAGTTGGCCAATCAACCTTGTACCAGACAATTTTCAACTCCACAAATGTTCTTATTGGAGTTGGTCTCCTGAGTCTTCCGGTCGGTATCAAATATGCTGGTTGGCTATGTGGAATGGCGTTTTTATTGCTTTCTGCTGTTGTAACTGCCTACACGGCTGGGTTACTTGCAAAATGCATGGATCTTGATCCCAGTCTCATTACTTTTGCAGACCTGGCTTTCGTCTCATTTGGTCGCAAAGCACAGATAGCAGTGAGCTTTCTGTTCACAATTGAACTTCTGGCAGCATGTGTTGCACTGGTTATTCTCTTTGGGGACACCCTTAACAGCCTTATACCGGAGGTTTCTGTAAATCAGTGGAAGATCTTTTGTGGACTTCTACTTATACCTCTCAATTTCATGCCATTACGACTGCTCAGTATCACTAGCATACTTGGCATACTGTCAACGTTTAGCAGTAAGTGATCTTTCTCTAAGCTTCCAAAGCAAGACTAACCCTTTTGTAGTTGTTGCAATCATTTTCATCGATGGCTTTTCAAAGCCTTTTACCCCTGGCTCTCTGCTTGAGCCAGCTGAGACATATCTATTTCCAAAGAACTGGCTTACATTGCCATTATCTTTTGGTCTACTTATGTCACCGTGGGGAGGTTGGCTTTTTCTTCAGGGGCGTATTCAATCGAGCTAACTTGTATGCAGGCCACGGAGTCTTCCCTAATATCTACAAAGATATGCGTCATCCTCAGAAATATGGTAAGGCTCTTAAGACTACCTTTACCTTTACATACATCCTCGACTGCGCTACCGCTGTTGCCGGAATCCTCATGTTCGGAGACGGAGTCATGGACGAGATAACAGCAAACATTATCGAAACCTCAGGATACTCACGGACATTGACTATCATGATGTGTGTTTTTATCGCAATTATCCCACTCACCAAAGTACCACTTAACGCCCGCCCCATTGTCAGCACAGTCGAGCACTTCACGGGCCTCTCTACGCAAACAATATCTGACTCGCCCGCTCTAACCGGAATGTCCGGCTACAGCCGCGGTTTTGCCAAAGTCTTCATTCGGGTATTTGTAGTGATCATCTTCGTCATCATCTCCATCCTTTTCCCGGCTTTTGACAGTCTTATGGCTTTCATGGGCTCTACGTTGTGCTTTACGATTTGCGTCATTCTACCCATCAGTTTCCACATGAAGCTGTTTTGGAGGGACCTTGGCATGCGGGAGAAGGTGTTGAATGTGTTTTTGGTTGTTATTAGCTCCATATTTGCGGTTATTGGTACCGTCTGGGCATTCTTGCCTAAGAATTTGATTGGTGCTGCATGATAATGGCCCGATCATGAGATGAGATGTTTTGATGCATTTTAAGGGATTGTGTATACTGGGTTTGATCTTTGTGGTCTTCGCGCTGCATAGCGAGCAAGTATTATTGGAACTTCTTTGTAAGTATAATGAGCTACGAGTCCATGCTCGGGTGCCTAAAAGCGTGTGTAAATAATACGGGTTGGGAAAGGATGTGCATTTGCTGGAATCGGAAAAGTTATACATGTCACATAATATATGATTGACACCCAAAGACTTGCTTGTCTATAATCTATGCAAGATAACACCGACAAGCACCTTTTCTCTCTGTCGCCTCCTTCCTCCTATTTTGTATTTCATACTCTGCGCTCTAATGCTTCCTCTTCTCTGCATGTCTTTCGCCATAGTGAGCTTCGCTTAAGGGTTTATCTCAAGTGCATGAGTCATGGATAATGACTTGAAATTTACTTTATAACCACACCTCAGTGTCGAAGATCATTTTGCCAACACATGCGATATTATGTGCTTTTGATGTTAGCATGTGTTTGAAGTCGGGCGCACGTACGGGGGTGGAAGATAGACCTGCTGATGCCTTCCCTCAGGACGTCCTCCTCGAGACAGAACACGAGACGAAATCTGCCCGTATTGAGGGCTTGATACGCTTCACTAATGACATGATGACACCTTCCTGCATGAGGCGCACTCAAATCGATCCATGGAAAGATGCCTGCATTCCTGAGTGGTTGTCAGAGAAAACAAATCATTCTTGTGCAAGACTTGCGGTGCAGTCCAGGTTGTATGTTCATACACCCTTCTTGGTGATACCCGATGACATAGAGGTCTCTGTAGTCTCTTTAAACAATAGTCTAGTCATTCTATCAAGCTTGTAGTCAACTTACTTGCTTATTTTGTTATTGGTCTGGCGGATAACTATTGCACAGTGACTTGTGTTCTGATAATAGTCATATGATTACAACACGTAATCTATATACCAGCTTCAAATGGGCCCATTTTATCGTCTTTATCCTCCCATGCATTTTACATATAGTACGATCTATTTTCTATACGTTACTACGCTACGTAAACATTCAACAATAGTAACTTTTTGTCTAGCATGCTAAATGCCTAAGTCGCAGTCGCCCAGTCTATTCTACGTATTGCCGAGAACTCGCTTAATTAAAAGGAGGCGGGGAAACAAAACAAAAAGAACGACACAGGAGGTACCTATGCTCTGGTGTTTTATTACTAACCCAACTAAAAATCTAAGACTAAGAGGGGAAGTTAGAGCTATAGAGGCTAGAATTATTGAAATTTTATCAAAGTGTTAATAGATTCTATGCCTAGGTACGTAAGGTACGTTTGTGAGCCTCGTCAACAGACTTTATAAATTAACAGCCGAAGACTACGTCAATTAAATACCCGGTGACAAACCCCTAACGCTCTGTCCTACTTTTCGCTCTGCAACGATATTAGGTAGGTGCTTAGTGATAGTTTTAATAAAGTTTAGTAGAACTAACGTTTAGCTGCCTGCCTCTCGGGCTTTGCCTGTTGATAACGGTACCAGCTAGGTATAGATTATATTATAGGCTCCCCCTCTTAGGACTTCGCGCTTCCCCCTTCGAGTATTTATAATGGTAGTCTATCGCTAGATAGTATCTATCCTAGTAACTATACGTACTTAGGCTACTCGAGGTAATTTAGTAACCTAAATGATAATAGCTTACTACCTATATAGGGTAGAGAAGTAGTGAAAAGAGTAGAAAATCACTACTTCTATCTTCTTTCTTTTAATTCAAATCCACATTTAATCCTTTCTTCTTCTAGTCTTACCATATAGTAACATAGGTAGTTAACCACTTGAAAATATAACATTGACTTACTTAAAATAGCTTGGCAGCTTAAATACTTAATCACTAGCTGTAGACTACCTAGATCTAGGTATCTAAGTAAACACCAGGAGGGGGAGCGTGCATCACTATCCCCACCATTCTAGTGAAACACGAGCTAGACCCTACCTTAACCGCGTGCTTTCATAATTGCATAGAAAAGTACATGCTTCCTGTTGCTTTGCTACTTCAATCAACTCGACCCGTTATAATACTGGCAGAAGAAGGCTTTCTAAGTGACTTTACTGTATCTACCTTTCGTACATACGACGCAAACACGTTACTTGTTGCTTCTTCTTCTCTAGTCTGCTTGTAGTGCAACGAAAAATGGATGTCCAAGATGTATCAAATGATTCGCAATATATCGTCCACTTTAATAGTCAAAAGACAACATTGCAAGCCTCTATCGCTCGAAAAGGTGAGGTACCAACAGATCGCAAAACACGACAGAAACTACTCCAGGAACACTTGATGCGACACGCTGTCAATATGGCGCAGCTTTTCCCGCGCGAGTCTTACAGCGAAGTAGATGGCCGGCATAAGAGCTTTTACGTCCTTCTTTATTTCGGCATCTCACAACTTGATATGATTTAATCCCTCGTAGCTTGATACTTCAAATAAACTTTTCAACATGTTTCTACAAACTACTCAGCTTTGGGTAGAAACGTGATACCGCGGTTCTGTACTCGCGACCACGAGACTGCAACCATTTATTTTTGCCGCTTGGGACAGCTAATGTTTTGTTTATGAATTAAAAACAGAAATTTCACGCCTATGACATAGCTTTTCCCCAATTTATCTCCTTCTCTTCTTTTTGAAGCAGCACTACTGTCAAGTTCTAGGAAGTGGTTCCGACGGCTGTGTTACTATGTCACTAGTAAGAGGAAGGTGATAGGAGGGCTGTGTATCTATAATGGCGTGTTGGATTTCGTCAGTTATCCTCAAGGAGATTTAGCTTCAACATAGTAAATGACAAGCACTGTAGTGAACTATAGTGAAGTGATCTAGGAAGAGCTACTACTAAGCTAGAAGTCACGCATTTATCCTCCGAGTAAATACAGTGGTTTAAGTATTACATCTTCCTAAGTATACTAGAAAGATGTTTCTTACTATTTTCATCTCTAAGATAGTATATCTAACAACATAGATTTCTAAATATTTATTAAACAAGATTGCTAACATATAACATAGCTACGAATATTAGCACTCAAGCTAATCCCTCCCTAACAGCCAAACCTGAATCTCAATACAAGCCTCCAAGTTCATCCCCTCAGTTCTCCGTTTTAGCACAAGAATTGTAAGGCCTAGTTTAGACTAAGAATTAGATTGGTCCTACTATTATAGCGCTAAATGTCCACAGCCCCGACCCCGGCAATTAGCCAGCGAATCCAGAGCCCAGAGACTAGTACAATTCTATATATTGTAAAAATAAGACAGGCTATAGAGGGTACTATAAAGAAGTAGGTAGGTGGGCGAGGAGATAGAGACAAGTGTAGAGCATGTAATCTATACCCCCGAGTCTAGTTTATTTACTTTAGAGCAGTGTATACAATCCCATTACAACTTAGTAGGTAAGTACCAGAGAAATAGTGAGGGTGCAAAGAAAAGAGTGTTAAGTCCTCTCATTTCTCTCCACCAGGCTACTCGGAAAAGATAGAAGCAGGCTATGAAAATCATAAGAGGGAAGGAGTCCGTTCAAGAGATACTAGAACTGCACTTCTAGGATAAAGCGCCGAAGTCTTCACACCCAGACCACACTAAATCCAGACATACTCCCTACACCCCCAAACAGCCATCTCATCCGCTCCATCCGTTCCATAAAAACCGAAGAATAGAGTTATTTTCTTCCTCCTCCTCCCCCTCCTCCTCCTTCTCTTTTAGGATTCGCATTAGGATTTAGACCCGGATTCAATTTTCAACCGAAGCGACCCGACTACCAGTAGGTATGATGACTCCGTACTCCGTAAAGTAAGTAGACATACAGCAAATAAACTTAGATTCAGACAGCAGCAGTGTGCTTACTACTCAGAGGCTCAGAGCGCGGCTTACTAAGGCTCAGGCGAGAGAGAGAGATTTAGGTTGGTGCTACCTATGCAGTGATACGACTCGCGGCGCGAAGGCAAAAGAAAGTAAAGCTTTTACAGTCTAGACCTCTGGAACAGTGAAGAAAAAGCTACTTGCTGTATTTAGACTCTGCCAGTACAGGACTTTGTGTACTTCTTGTACCTTTCGTACCAAAGTACATACTAGCCGAACGAAGGTCGTCGTGCAAGCTGGGTATAAAGTTCATTTCAACTTTCGACTCTGTGTCAGGTGAACTCAACTTAACATAACCCAGCGCAACGTCACTTCACATACTCATACTGTGCCTGGCATACCGCACATAAACAAGACGACCAGAAATCTAACCGCCACCACCACCACCACTACGACGACGATAACAAACACCACTCACTCCCAGCACACCCAACCAACACTACCGCAACCCAGCCAGCCCCCTAATCGTTCCCCCCCCCCCCACCACCAAAAACCAAAATCCCCACAACAAACAAAACCAGAACCCAAAAACCCAAAACCCAAAAAGCAAACCCCAAACAAAAAAAGTCAAAAATAACACCAAGCAAAATCCCACGCACCTTTCCCTGCCGCCCCCTATCTCCTTCCCCCCCCCCTTACCCCCTTACCCCCTTACCCCGCCTCTCTCGTCTCCCCTCCAACGCACTCAAAGCTTCTCTCCCCTCGGCAATCGGCTGCCATACAGTCAGTCAGTCAGTACTGTACCAGCCATTCCATACCAGCCATACAATAAACACCAGCCATACAGTACCAGCCATACCGGCCATTGTCAAACGTCAAACGTCGAACCTCTCTCTCCCTACAGTAAATCCAAATTCAAATCCAAATCCAAACTCACCAAGTACAGACGTACTGTCTGGATGTACCTTCGTCTCACATGACGTGCATGACGTGACCTTCCCTCTCCATATTTTCGCCTTCAAGAAGATCCTTTTCCTGACTTACCGTACTTCCGTGCCTTGGAAGCTTCGGACTTCTGGCGCCCTTCGCTCTCCTTATCTTGTTATTCGACGATTTGCCTGTTCGGAATTCGACTTCTAGATCGGCGTCGTTGAGCCTTGCTTTGGTCTGAAGGGAGGGCCCGTGGTTTCTTTATTAAGGGGCCACCTTCTGTACTACCTATGAGGTGCCCTGACTGACCTGCGGCGGCCTGTACTGTATCGTGTGTCCCTAACAAACTCTGAATGAAATGATATGTGCATCTTGCACCTGCACCTGCACCTCGCAAGATTCCCGATGCACACTTGCGCGCCATCTTGTGTTAAAACTGGCAAGTCGGATGGTCCTCTGGGGGACTGCCATGCCAAAGCCAAGACAAGTTAGTTGCAATCACCAAGTATCGATGCGCATTGGGTCCTTGTTTAGAGTGGGTAATTGTCTGGTATTTGAAAGTCCAAAAGATATCTCATACACAGAAAAGCGAGTCTCAGCCAAATCCTATCTCCAAACCCGTTCGCTTGCCACCAGATAACCAGTTCATGATGAACAGGCAAATACTGAAAGCTAGTGATCAGTGTAAGAAGCAAGAAAGAAAGAAAGCTAGACTACAAGTGGAGATTTTCTCTCCACCCACTCAAGGTCACCGAGATCGCCCTTTTTTTTGCGGTTTTCCTGATCTCGGGCCTTACCCTTTAATATCCCTAGCCCATGGGCATCCCTTGCCCGCTGTGTCCTTAACAGTGTTTGCTTTATTGTCCCAAATTGATGCACCGAATCCTGCAAAGCCTAATCCAACATTTCGTCGTCCCCTATACAAGTCGGGAGATTTCTCCGACTCAGACTGCCCAGGGCATGCGCGTCTACGCTGTCCAAGCATGGCCCACTTGTCGAAAGTGGTTCGCTTGGGTGGCGGAGAGTAGCGAGGGGTATTACGTTGGTTTCTAATCTCAACAGGTTTGGAGCTGTGAAAAAAGAAACCGTCCGCTACCAAATCTTCATCGATGTCGTTCACCGTGGTTCGATCAGCCTGGGTGTTCAACTTGGCAACGTTCAAGAATGACAAGTTCTTCGGCTCCGATAGTCCTACCCGAGTAACCGTATCGTCGTCGGACTTGCTCTCGTGACTCCAGGTTCGTGCATTTTGCTTCTGACGTGCCTGGAGCGCCTTCTCTGCCTCTTCCTCCTCCTCCTCCTCTTCCCAAAGATCACTCCAGCTCTTGGCCATGCCATCATTCTTCTTGCCAAAGACCGAAGCCATCGATGGGACAGGCTGGGGCCTGGACATGGCGATAGGCAAGGAGCCAGAGATGGGTGTAAGAGTAGCACGTGGAGGGCCAGCTTTAGCAGGTCTTCGGATAGCCATTGACTTAAAGGAGCCAAAGTTTGAATCCAACACCGATGCCATCGATGGAGTCTGTTCACCAACGGAGAACCAATCCTTGTTGCTCTCCTCGGAACTTGGGAAGAGGTCTTCGGAATAACTCTCGTTGTCGGGAATGTCGGAGAGTTGGCGGAAGTTCTGTGGAAGATTGGTGTGCAGTGCCTTGGCCCAAGGGAATGAACCTTGGTCGACCTGTGGGCTCTGGAGAGAAGGAGTACGCAACGGCTCGCGATTGGCACTAGCAGCAACAATGCGTTTCTCTGTAGCGCAAAAGTCGTCCAAAGACTCGTCGAATGTGGTGAAGCTGACCACACGCTCAAGTGCCTCACGTGCACCCGCAAGGGAACGCTTGCTTGGATCTAAGCTCATACACTGAGCAATGACCTCGTAAGTATCTTGAGACATGTTTGGGAAGACGTCGAAGAGAGACTGCTTGTCGCGGGAAAAATCCAGGAAAAGGGGATCAGATTCCGTGGGGGTGATAAACGGGTTGCGAGAGAAGAGAATGTTCAAGAGGCAAATACCAATGGCCCAGGTATCAGCTTCTTTAGGAGAGTAGCCGGCACCGTCAGAGTCATACTGTTCCGGAGCCATATAGCGGTCGCTTCCAACGGTCGTCTCATATGTCCAATCCTCGGAAGAAGCCAAGCCAAAATCACCAAGCTTCATCTCTCCCGATTGTGTGAGGAAGATGTTCTCGGGCTTGATATCTCGGTGAGCCATGCCTTTGCTGTGGATGTAGATGACTGCATCCACAAGCTGGAGCATAAACTGACGGACATGCTCGGTTTCCAATGGGCCCGTGCCAGTTCGGATGGCTTCGTACAAGTCACCTCGGGAGCAGAATTCCAGGACAATGTAGATGTGGGCCTCGGTCTCGAACGAATGGATGAGATTGACAATGTTGGGATGAGAACCAAGACGTCCATGGCAAGCTAGCTCCTCGGAACGCTCATCAACGGCAAAGGCAGACGCGGCGTCGGATCCATTTGTTGCGGACTTCTTTGTCAGGCATTTGATAGCAACAAGGTCATTGGTGGTAAGATCTTTGGCCATGAACACCATGCCAAAAGAACCATGGTTGAGTGGGGAGATTGTCTCAAAACGTCCATCGAGAACAACGCCGTCGTAGAACTGGTCCTTTAGGCATTCCATTATGAGAGAGGTGTGTATGAAGACGGGTGAGGCGTGAGGGTTGGAGGTTTGTTGGGTGCTTGGTGTACAAGTAGGTCGGAGTTGAGAGGTCGATAGAGGGGTGATTCGGTGAAAAAGGAGTTGGTAATGTGGTAAAGAGGTCGTGGAGAAGTGTTCAGATTAAAACGTGTGAGAAAGACGCTGCGTAGTAGTATACAACAGAAGTATTTTTGAGGCCCAGCGGCTTTTAACGAGCAGAACAAGGAAGAGTGCTTTTGTCTTCTCTAAACAAAGTTGTTGGCACAAGGAGCTACGAAGCCCACGGAGAGGTTGTCGACGATAGAGGAGCTCCAGAGAGCCGGAAAGACGAGTAACAAATATTGCAACGCTATATAGATGATCCAACCGCCGTAGTAAAAAGGATAACTTCGAAAAACTCCGTGTATCGTAGTAGGGTCAGAGGCTCATTGATGGGTATTGAATCGCTGTACAAAAGAAATGGGATGTTGGGTCGTAAACAGGACGGTGGTCCGGAGAGAAAAAGAAAGGTTCGTTATGTTGACATGGGAGATGGTTGTGTGTTGTTGTTGTTGTTGTTGGAACGATTGGTCGAGGTCTAGTGATCTCAAAAGGAATACGATGAAACGTATTGCTCGATGTCGAATAGAAATGATGGCCGATGGAGGGGCGGATCAAGCCGTGAACGATGCAGCTCAACTGACAAGTGTCAATTGGAATGTACCGGAATAGATTAACGGAGCTGGGTGGTAGATGGTGGGTATGAGGGCGAAAGATGGTACAATCGTCCTCGAACAAGTCGATGGATTGGAGTGAGGCTGCGGAAGAAGCTTCACTGGTATCGGCACGACGAATCGAGTAACGGCGGTTGCTAACTCTGGACGGACTTCGTTGATTGTGTGGAACTCATGTGAGAAATGGTGCGGGCTCGATGGATCAAGTAGTCGAAGAGATGAATCTTCGTCTGCCTGTCCTTTGTCTGACGGTCGAGGATGATGGCGGAAGTACGGAGAAGGGTGGTGGTAGTAGGTAGGCAATTGAGCTGAGCTGATGAAGGTGAAGACGTCGGTCTGAAGAGAAGATTGAAGAGTAGGGCGGGATGGTCTGCAAAGCTCGAGATGTGTTGGAGGCTGGAATGTCGTTGCTGTGGGAGCAACGGAAGCTTTGCGTTTTGACGTGCTGGATGACGCAGAACTCGACTCGGCAAGTGAAGATTGGGGGATTGGCAGAAGGGGTGCTGGGTGTGAAGTGAAGCGGAGGTCGAAGTCGAAGGGGTAGTCGTAGTAGAAGGTGAGGTGAGACGGGATATATTAAGAGAAGAAGAGGAGGAGGAGGATGGGGGAATGGGAAGCGTATGAACAACGTTGGCGGTGTGGCATGGGCAGATGTGGTTGTTGATGAAGGGGAAGGTAGGTCGCAACGAACGACAGAACAACCATAACAGAAGCCGCTGGAAATGGCAGCCTGGTGGCCTCAGGTGTTCTGGCATCTGCATTGTAGCGACCCTAGCAGGGATGGTGCTCAAAGACTCCACTTTCCATCTTTCGTGACTTGGCTCAAGTTGGCTGGGTGGTGGCGGTCAAAGGACCCTGGAACCATGCTGGCCACTGAAGCCATGAAGCCAGTGAAGCCCGCCATGCCAGCCATGCCAGCCATGCCAGCGCGCGCTGCCTGCCATTGGGACGCAGCTAGGGCGGCGGCCGCTGGCACTTTCCAACCGCGATTTGGGCGCCCCTGAGTGGTGCGGGCGTGCTTCCCCAATCTTGAAGGGCCTCGCTGCTCTTACACGCCGCGCATGAGAGCCACGGAGCCCAGGCCACAGCGTTCAGGTCGTCGTCGCAACTTGCGGTAAAATGCAGCGTGTGCCGACTCCAGCGAGGCCCTGATACCGGCACGCATAACTCTGATGCATAAGGCTCGGCAGGGCCCGCCACGACAGAGGCCACATCTCACTTGTTGTTATGTTTACTTTGCATGTACCTATCGTATCATGCCAGACAACCTCATCTACTTCGTACCGTCGCCAGACCGACCTCAACACCACTCAACATCAACAGCTCGAGTGCGCAAAGGTAGCCAGGTAAGCAAGACACCCAGCATCAGAGTCACGACCGATCCTCGCCAGGGAGTCGCTGTCCCCAAAGTCAAAAGGGCTACAAAGCAAGCGACGACTCACTCAGCCATTCTTCGGCCCCGCATAACAGTCATCGTGATCTAAATGAGTGTGCACTGGGCAGACGGCGCAACAAGCAGCGTGGAGCCCTGGTTGAGGAATCTGTCCTTTTGTGTGCCACATGAGGCATCGTGAACTCTACGTCTCGGAGTGGAAGACCATCGAATGCTTTTGAGATGTCCAGAAACGATCACACGACCCCTTCTGCATCCCAATACAGTCAGGGTCCAATAAGGTACCTACATGTGCGTGCACGCTCGTTTGTTGGGGACGAGGGGCATCTACCGACTCCGTCGATCGTTGTTACGCAAGCCATCCAGGCCATGAGGTGGCTCAGGTGAGAGAGAGAGAGAGCCATGTTTTGAACTCGATCAAGGCAACTCGAGTCTCGAGTCGCCGACCAAGAACAAAGAAAGAGAGGGTGGATGAACATCGGCACATCACATCATTAGTTAGCTCATCGTCTCGATTAAAGACACTTTGCTTTGAGACCATCACGACATTCGGGCGTCTCCGTTTGCAGATTGCGTCAAATGTATTGAGCCGTCTTCGGAGGGGTCGACGAGGTCGAGGTCGACGTGGTGTTTAGAGAACTCCTGCGCGCTTCTGAATCTCTGGCAGTTTCAACTTTGGTCGAATGCGGTCGTCATTTCGCTCGTTTCTGTTGCTGCCAGCCCGCAAAGGTAAACGCGTTGCCAATCACATTGTTGGCGCCTACACCACCTCACAAAGGCCCTCATCTATCTGACATGAAGGCCTCGCGGATTCGGATGCTTTGGTTGGTCAATTGTTTACATTCTATCATTTCAGCGATACGACCGTTGGGAATGCTGGGACATGCCTCACTTTTGTGTGATCATCACGCTGCAATCCCCTTTATCGGTTCTGGTCCTATGATCTTCCCGGACGCTCAGCGTCCTGTGTGCCTCTTAGAAGCTCGAGAAGCTCGAGAAGATTCTAGGTAGCATGATAACAGATAGTAGCCGCCGATCACAGCTAATTAAAGAAGCCTTCTCTGGAGCTCTCTCCACGCCTTGGGTTTAGACCGCGGCACTCGTCAGTCAGTAGTGGGATACCGTGGAGTCCTATGATAAGATACTCTATGTCCGAGTACTGCGATACTTTGAGCTACCTACTCAAGACCACTTTACACGAGACGAACAACAAACATCATTAGGGTATCCAGTACAGCATAAGAGCCACAATGGGGGAAAGTCTAGATATTCTCCTGGAAAGACCAGGCTGCTTGAAATCCCCAGACCCTTATCAGTTGTCTGTAGTATAGTAGTGATTGATGGCGATGGCGTACCTACCCTACTTTCGTATCTCGAAGCACCTTCAACTCTAAAAGATGGCATCATGCCGGCGACGGCGCCATGATCAGTAGCGTGCCTGTACAGTACCAAAAGGTGGTCTTCGATCTCCGATGTGAGGGCTCCGTGCGATGCGAGACCTGGACTCTGGGGTTGACGGCGGCCGGTCGACGACAGTCCACGCAGGCAGGATAGGTGCTCGTAAAGCGAATCAAAGCAAGTAAGACGCAACAGTCAACACCTCAGTCATCAGCGGCTGGGGTATCTCCCTTGTCCTTGCCATGCCAATGGCATCATTTCTTCTTCTTCCAAACGTTTTGACCATCACCAAGGATAACAAGTGCTATTTACCCAGCCTTGGCCTCCATCATTCCCAATGCAGACGCACCCGTTAACTTGACACGGATTATATGGATATTCTCACCCCACGTCTACAAATACAGAAGTATTACTACTGTACCAGCGACACCCGTTACAGCAACCACAACGGGCGTATGGCGGGCACGCTCAATATGCAGTTTCACGCCTGCGATAACACGACTGTACTGTACCTCCGAACTGCGCTGTACTGTACGCGTATGTAACGGGCGGCCTTCAAACAGAGCGGTGAGATGGACTTCGTAAAGCGGAAAACTTTCAAGATAGCCTGTTGAAATCATACACAGCCATAGGTCATAGCGATTTCAATATTTTGATTCTGTTGTCAACCAATCCTGAAACTTAACCCTCTAGCAGGCCCGGATGCGAGAGGCTTGCCTTGGAACTGCCACGATCTCCTTCGTGCATCTGCAGCTAAGCTGCTGAAGAGCCAACAACCAGCTAAAGGCGGATTCCTAAGCTCCCCGTTTAGTAGCTCTCCACAGTTCCCTAAAGCTAATACAATGTTTCGGTCTCCCTAAGACTCCTTGCGGCAGGAATAGAGGGAAACATGGTGCATCCAGAAGGAAAAAAGTCTCCGTCCAGGTAGCGGTCCCGGTCGGTTGTTGCTTTGCATTCGCTGTGCATTTCGTACGGTGCTGTAGTGGATCTCCCGTTGAAATGTGTTGGCAATCATCTGTTACGGCCCCCATCCTCGCGCTGTAGCGTTCATGTACAGCACAGGGACACGTTCCTTTCATGCAGAGCACCCAGGGCACCCCGACCTGTGATTCGCATTTTCTCTTTTTCCAATAAAGGACATCTGGTTTTTTTTCGCGTTGACCGCTCTCACAATCTTATTTTCAGGACTGACAGGCTGGGTGTCTCGCTGCGGTGGTGGTGTGGCAAGGTGTGGGTGTGTGTCGTCGTAGTTGAGCTTGACGAATCGCCTTGATTCCAATCCAAGCACCGGGCGACACTCCACAGCAGCCGAAGCGCACACATGCAGAGAGAAGCTTGACAAGCAAGACCTCCCCCGGAAGACTTCCTGGACTTCCAAGCCCTCCCAAGCCCCCCGTATGCAAACCAAAGTAACCTAAGCTCGACCACATCGCGCATCTTCTCGCAGCTTCCATCTGCACTGTTTGGGCCAATCTCGCAGCTTCCAGATTCCACTATACCCAAAGCTGACCTTTGCGACCCGGCAGGAGCAAAGCAGCGCGCAGCGCGCAGAGAGCTGGGAGAGCTGGGAGAAAATATTTTCCCCTCTTCACCGCCATCTTGAACTATCGTCGAAAGCTTTAGGATTCAGGACGCAGGACGCAGGACGCAGGACCGAGGTGGAAGCTTCTTTCTTCCGACCGAACCGACGGACGGACGAACGAACGAACGAACCAACGAACGAACCAACGGCTGCAACGAGGGTTCAGCTTCTTCGCTACTGTAGAAGTAGAGAATGAAGAAAGAGATGGCTGGGAAGACGCTGGAGATTGACGCTAAGGTCGTGCTGTTGGACATTGGTGAGTGAGTTCACTCCTGTTCGCCACGAGAGGTCCAGACTCCAGACCAGATAGGAGAGCCCTGGAGAGAGAGACTGGCTCTAGGGCGACGGCGCAACCGGCTGGGCGTGCTGCGTGCTGTGTGCTGTGTGCTGTATGCTGTGTGCTGGTGCTGGTGCTGGTGCTGGTGCTGTGCTGTGCTGTGCTGGTGCTGTGCTGGGCTGGGCTTTGACGGACTCGGCTGTTCACGTCCTCCTCCTGAGTAGTGCCCGTCACGTGGAAGCACAGAGAGGCTGATTCGAGGTTGGTACTCTAGAGGGGACCGTCTGCCCGATCTCATTCGTGAAGGATGTGTTGGTAAGCATCGTCATCTCTGTGCTCTGCAAGTCTTGCTTCACTTGGTCCTGCATTGGTTTTGCTCTCCTGTCTTCTCTTACAGTTCTACTACTCTGCGTGTCATGGGACGACGGTGCTTCTTCGTGTACGGTACCTGTTGTACCTAGGTACGTTCCGTACGTCGTGCCTACATGTCCCGCGCTCCAAGCGATCATAATAGACCAAGTATGAGGACAACAAGCAAGTGCTTCCATGTACTGCCGTACGAAGTATCGTCATCTCCATCCAAAGCGCATCTACAGCTCGCGTCTCCACCTCTATACTCGCCGAGTACATGGCTGTTTACATAATGCTCGCAAAGGGTATTCCGGTCTCAAGACTGAAAGAAAGCACCTGCCACGGGCCATACCTGTCTCCCTGCACCCCGCTTCATCAGTCCAGAGCTCGTGTGATGATGACTCGGGAGGAGGCGGGCGTTGGACGAAGAGGTTCATGTTTCTCGCAATCATTCGTGAGCGGCAAGTAGCACCACGGCATTACGCGTAAGCGCCACCTCGAGGGAGGACGAATGCTGCTTGCTGCAGAAGTCCAGAGTCGGACATTTCTTCTCCATCTACCAAACTTCTCTCTCTGCCGTTTCCCTCGACGGCGCTAGGAAAGCAGACATACCTCAACGCAGGTTTCCGAGATGGGAGACAACGCCTCATCCGAGTTCCAATAATATGTGTAGTACACGTCAAGCGGATTGAAGACCGTCCAGCTAAACCAGACGAGTCAACAAGATACTAATTACGTTTGCCATCAGTTCCCGTACGCGCTCTCGGCCCTCCCATCAACCCTCGCAACAAAATGGGACTCCCCGGACTTCGTTCCCTACCGCGACGCCTTCCCCGCCGAGCACCGCTCATCACCTGAGAAGTTCCAAGCCCACGTGGAAGATTTGATGGCGCAAGATGTCAAAATAGCGTACCTGAAATCACTCCAGGGCTACCTCTGGCTCTCAGGCTACGAATCAGGCGCTCTAAGCTGTCCCCTCTTCACCGACGTACACACCTCCCTCCAAGCCTGGACATCACGCTCCCCACCTCTCACCATAATAATCTACTCCTCCGGCTCCGTTGCCGCACAGAGACTACTCTTCCAATACACGGACTCCAAACCAGACGCTGATCTCACGCCACTGATTACCGATTACTTCGACACGGTGAATGCTGGCCCCAAGCAGGACCCGGCTTCGTACCGCAAGATTGCAGCGTGTTGGGGTGGGTTGGCTGGGGTGGAGGAATGGCTATTTTTGAGTGATAATATTGCGGAGGTTGACGCTGCTAGGGAGGCTGGTATGCAGGGTGTTGTTGTTGTTAGGGAGGGAAACGTGCCGATTGGGAAGGAGGTGATGGAGAGGTTTGATGTTGTGGAAAGTTTTGAGGCGATCTGTATTAAGGAGTCTTAGCATTAGAAGGTTGGGGGTCGAAGGTTTGGTTGGTAAAATGGTAGGTTAGGCTGCGTTGGGTCTTTCTATCGTCATACGTGCGTAGAAGAAGCCAGCAATGTAAAAGCAAAGAAAGCGTGTTTCTCATTAGCCGATATGTCCGTGGCCTTCTAATGTGCTAGTCATCAATCATAATAGAGCGCTTCTTCCTAGGTGCCAAGTCCCAAGTCCTTCAAGTTCTAGGTAAGTAAGATACATAAGTAACCATGTTAGTAGAATTATAAACAGACTATTAGTGATAGAAAGCAATACACTAGGTGCTCGCTACTAAAAAATATATAATAAAACCTATAACTAGTAAAATACCAAGTGTTAACTGTACACACACTATATTCCCTTTTTCATATGAATATGGTAGGAGACACGTTGAAAAAGACATTACGACTACATACCCTAGGTACCCTACCCTCAATCAAACTAAAATAGACCCCCAAAACTCACAGAGAACATTTCAGCTATTTAACAATCTTGCTTGCTTCACCTGGCAGTAGTGAAACCAAAAGTAGGATGAAACAAGCAGAAGGGCTGGAACTGTTTAGTGCTTATCTTAGCTTTTAGCGGCTGTTTTTTTTTCTCCTACTCATTAGCTTGCACTCTTTGTTTATATGTGAGATCTGTGCGTACTTAAGTTGTGGATTGATCTACCTCTCTGTGTATAAAAGGCGAGTAAAATATAAGGGACGGGAGTTTACATTGCTTATCGGGTTCGGAGTTGATCGCTGGCTGTCGGCTCTTTTGAGATAGCTTGATTAGACGATGACGGAAGAGGTGCTTATAGTGAATACTGTAGGCCTTTGGCACGAGATCGTGGCACACTTGATGAAGAAAAATGTCTGTGGGTATATTCTTTCCAGTCAAAGCAGCAAAAGTCGCTACACAAACAATGCCAACTCCAACCCTCCTATCATTTCATCAAACATCCTTGATGGAGGCCCATGCATTACCATATAATACAACCATGTGTAAATCCCACATCTACTCTAAAGAAGCCGTCCCTAAGCACCCAAATATCCTATGACTTCCCTGTCGTCATCGACAAGTCTACCGTATCTAGAAACAAAGGGTTAGTACGTAAGCATATCAATAGCAATGGAGACTTACTCTAATAAAAGTCTAAAAAACCACACTTCGAGATCCTCATTTCTCAACACCTTGCCCGCCCAATCTCTCCCCTGCAGTGCTATCCGCTCTGCTTCTTTCTTGCCAGGACTCTCTCCTGCAAACCATCTTACTGCCTCCAGCCACTCATCACCCCTCAGACTCATGGGTATAAAATGTACCCAGGGCTTCAACCACTCCTCATGCCATTCTCTGAATATAGCCAACTTGTACACCAAACTTTTACTCTTTAAAAAGGCATAAAATCTTCCACTGAAGGCATTCCCATCCATGTCAAGAAGATACTTGTATTTCCAAGCATCTTGTTGCTTGGCCGGATCTTTGATCTGGAAAAATTCCTTCTGTGCATTACAATCGCCGTCGTCGCACTGTCCAACGTGGGAAAAGTAGATGTCCATGAGTTCCTTAAAATCACTGCGTGGAACGGTCCCGACTTGCCAATCCTCCTTAGTTTCTGTGCCTTGGTTGACAAGTATTTTTGCCTGGTCAACAGCATTGATCTTCTGGACCACTCGTTGGCGATGCTGTCGTCGCCAGCCACCGTCTCGACTGAAACCTCCTGTCGTTGATCCTCGCCAGTAGAACTTATCTTGCTTTTCCGTCCAAGCATAATCTGCTGTATCATTATAGGGAACCTTTCCGACCCAGTACCACGGCGATGGATAAAGAATGTCCGAGAACGAGGAGATCTTGGATTGGGAAAAGACAGGGAACAGGTCGTGGACGACATTGAACGCGTTTGGTCGGTCAAAAAACCCAAATGTTTCGCTGAATGACGGAGATTGGCAGATATCTGAGAAAGCTGTATTGTTATAGATGAATCCAAGTTCGGTGACTGCATAACTATCAAAGTTATCCATTTTGGCTCCATCTTCTAGGTCCCTTGCCGGACTTTCAGGATGGCACGATACCCTAGAGTGTGTCCAGGTGGCTTGGTGAGCAAAGACATTGAATCTGGTGGTCTTAACCTCATCGAATCGTGAACCATCGTTCATATCCCTCGGCCGCAGAGACCACGCGTTCCTAGGTGCGGCAACAGCGTTGGCTGCTGGCATGTATTTTTCCTTCGCGCTTTTGACTAATCGTGCAAGGTCGTCATGGGGCACCACAACTCGAGGCTCGTCGTGGATGTTGAAGCATAGGTCCATGTCTGGCAAATGCTTTACAAAATCCTTGATCATTCCCACCGTAGCATCCATTTGCCACTCTTGCCCTCCATCTATCTTTGTGCTCTCCCCATTTCGGATCATCAGCCCAATCAGACTATTAGGGAAGCCCATTGCCTCTCGTGCTCGCGCTCTGATTGTCGACGGTTTCAAAGCCCAGAAGGGTGTCAACGCATGGTAGATTGTGTCGTACTCGTCAATCAGCTGCACGCCCTTGGCTACAGCAAAAGCGTACCATTTATCGAAATTCGGTGGAGGAGGTATGCCATATCGCCTGCGGTATTCTTGAACTGCCTCCCCGAGCGTTCTCGATTGGGCCACCTTTTTCTGCTCGAAGTCTTGCTCCGCATCCTTGATAAGCTGCCATATTGGATGAGATGGACCCTCGAGATGATATGTGGCGGGCTTTGGAGGATCGGCAATCGGAGCCTGTGCGGATGTTGACTTTCGACCTGAATCTGATGGTATCGAGCCTTTAGGGATTACCGTGACGGGCTGGCGCATCAAATACAGTGAGATGGTAGCAAATGTAAGAAGCCCAATCAGCAGAAGGGCCTGCCGGGACCTCATCCTGTACTTCAGCCTCATACGGATGTCATCTACTGGGATTGGTTTGTCGTCATCGAAGTCGAGGTGGTGAGAACGTGGGCGTGGTAGTGAGAGCCTCTTGATCGACAGTTGAGGCTGGTGTACGAAGTACAAACTTACCAAGGTAGCCTTTCCTCCCCTGAATAGCCATGTCTACGCGGCCGCACGTTCTAAATTTACGTGTTTTTCACGTCATCAAACCCGACACAAGAACCACCGAACTTGAGAATTAAAGCTGCAAAGGTGGAAGCAATTGATCTGCTCATTTAATTGAAGTAGAACCCAAAGATTCTGTGGCGCTTGGCTAACCTTCTCCCTTCAAAATTCCTCAGGGCTGTCTGCCAATCAAGGATATTCCTAGTTCACACATTTTACAAGGCTAGCTTGTCATTCTTAATCACGAGACAATGTACTTCCGTACTGTTGGAATTGGAGACCATGAGTTTTGAATTAACTTTTTGTGCAGAGCTACTTTATCTCTCTGTATATGAAGATCATCATGCAGAACGCAAAACGAGATAGGGTATATCAGCGGCGCCACGCTCCGGATTCTTCTCTCCAATGATGCCCACATTAGATACACAGACTCATGGTACTCCAAACGCCTTTCATAACCCCATCAGGAACCTTCTAGTAGAAGAAGCCAATGATCTTTCCGGCCACGTGCTTTCTACGTGCCTCCTCGTGGTCCATAATACCAGCGGAGGTGGTGAGGACGACGAACCCGAATTGACGTGCTGGAAGGAGCTTGACAACCCACTTCTCCATATCGGTGAGACGGACGTTATATCTTGGGGAGATGACACCAGTCTTGTTGAGGCTATGGAAACAATCAGTACGTATCCAGTGATGTGGAAGTAGGGCAAGCTATCTTACCGGCCGTTCAACTGGATGACGATCTTGCCGGAGCGGTGGTCATCGATTTCTTCGAACTCGCCAATGTAACCTGCAGAAAATTTGTCAGTATGTTGCGAAAATTTAAAACGTGTAACGTCAGGAGAAAATTCAGAGAACGTTGTAAGATCTTCGCAGAATATAATATATCGGCAACTTAAAGGACTATGGTCGTGTGGATTTGAGACCGTCATCTAGTTATCATGCCGAATGGGGTAGGGGAAGATGACAAGTTTGCTGCCACATACCGTGCTTCTGCATGACGCTAAGGAACTTGACGATGACCTTGGAGCTCGGGCGGATCAAGACCTGTCGCTTTCCAGACTTCTCGGCGTTGTTGATGGCGTTGAGCGCATCGTTGAGAACTGAAGTCTTAACCATTTTGGCGGATAGAGATTCTCAAATCGTGATTGGGAAGTGAGGTATCTGCAAAAGAGCTGTAGGTTAGCCTTCATGGGCCCTGAGCATGGAGAGTGCCCTCATGGTTGACAAGAGGGTTCTTCAGCTCGTTGTCGAGTGGAGAACAGCGTATCGACATCTTTCAATTGCTCTGGTTGCATTTCAGATCGCAGAGTTGACCAAGGTCTGCCGCCGATGGATCATGGTGCTTGCATCGCAAATTGAGTAGATGCCGATTGCTCCCTCCCGCCTTTCATGAAGGTTTTGTTTTCGTCGGATTGTACATACCTCGAAGATTTGTTGGTGATGGTGGTTGTGTCGTGTGGGTGAAGAAGTTCGGGAGCGAAAAATAATTTCAATGTGCGTTTCGGGGCATGCCACGCTAGTTTAGCTTAAGCGAGCAAGGCCGCACGAATCCAAAAACCGCCTCGCCAGCCGCAGCAACACTTTCTCTACAGTAATATCAAAGCAACTCTTCGAGGACCAGAAGATATCACACAGTCAAGATGGTACGTACTTATGCACTTTCACAACAATCCCAGGCGGCGCTACAATCTTCTCTATATTTTGGGGAGCAAGAATTGCGCTTCCACCTACATTGGCGCACAAGTGAATATTGCATACGCGCAGCAATCTCAGCCTATTCGTTTACTGACTCCCAATACAGTCTGACGCAGAAGAGCCAACCTCCCCAATTGTCGCCGAGGCCGATGAAGTTGAAGTCAGTGGAGATGCCGCAAGCAAGGGTCAGATGTCCGTTCTCGATGCCCTGAAGGGTGTTCTCAAGCTCGCTCTCATGCACGATGGTCTTGCCCGTGGACTCCGTGAAGCCTCCAAGGCTCTCGATAGACGCCAAGCACACATGTGCGTTCTCAATGAGGCATGCGAAGAGGAGGCATACAAGAAGTTGGTCGTTGCTCTATGCTCCGAGCACAAGATCCCCTTGATCAAGGTTCCTGACGGAAAGCAATTGGGCGAGTGGGCTGGTTTGTGTGAGTATTATCCACACACATTGAAGCTGGAACAATGCTGATGATGAGTTACAGGTGTTTTGGACCGCGAGGGAAACGCACGCAAGGTTGTCAACTGCTCTTGCGTTGTAGTCAAGGATTGGGGAGAAGAGTCTCAAGAACGATCCATCCTTCTCAACTACTTCCAGACCGAGCAGTAAAGGGAATATTTCGATGGAGTTTGCTGGTGGTGGATAGACATTTGGTCAGCTATGGGACTTTTCTTCTGATGTACTCTTGTATCTGAGGGCTGCATTAAAAGAATTGGCATATGGACGACAAAAGAACATCCTTTGCTATCACACACCTTCCAATTATGCAGCAACTTATGTGACACAATTGCACCGAATACCTCAGCTTTTTCCAACTCAAGAGCAATCCTCATTTCCTTCCTTCTACCATTATGATATGATATCCGAAGCCAGTTTTCACGTCCTTGTATTTGGGATTGGCCAGGGTGCTTGTCTCGAGCTCGAAAGCCGCATCTGCAAAAGTGGGATCCAGATCACCGCGCAACTTCCAGCCAAGAGCTCCTCCTACTTGATGGTAAGCAAGGACATGCTTTTGTGCGGACGAAAGCTGGCACGTACCGGCTTTAGCCTTGTCCTCAGAAAACTCCCTCGCAACATCATCGAACTTTGCTCCGCTTTTCAACTTCTCAAGGGCCAACTCCTTCTTGCCATGCTTCTCACACTAGAAGCTTGTCAGGGTCCTCTGTTCATCTACCGTAGGTGGAAAGCTCAATTCCAGCAATACAGACCAGTATATGTCGCACATTGATCTGCTGGGCACCCTTGACCTTGCCGGCGCCCTTGTCATCGGCTGCATCAGCCTTGCCCTTGGCCTTCCCCTTCGCAGCCTTTGGAGGCATGAGTGATGGCTTCGCGGGACGTATCAAGATTCCGAGGAGAGCTGCGTCGTGTTCTGGAAGCTGGTGATTGCAGATGGACGCGGTCTTGCTGGTGCTGTTTGGCCCAATAGCGGGGCACTGGGGCGGGGCCTGGTGCTGTTTGCGAGGCGGCCGACTCATTCATTCATTCATTCGTCGGGTCCAACGTCAATCATCAACAACGAGAGAGACGCGAAGAGAAGAAATACAATGGGCATCAACCAATGTCAGTGTGTCGGTCACCGGACGAGTCTGTACAAGTGTGATGTGATATCAGGTGTGTAGGGCGAGTATTGTATGCTTTCCATGTGTTCTCCTGTTCTCCTGTTCTCCTGTTCTCCTCGTCCTTTCCTCATCTGCATCAAAAGTCCTTCCTTCCTCGCTTGACACCTCATATGCCCAAAATCATTCTTGTTTTTCGGACAAGAGTCTCGAACCTTCACCTTCACCTTCACCTTCCGTTCACTCCCTCCTCACCTCCTCGTTGTTGCTGGTCTGCAGATGTCATTGCACTTCACCATACCGTGACAACGTTCTTTCAACACTCACTGCTCAAAACGTAACCAGCACACTCCCTTCATTTGAAGTGTCAAAGGTGAGCTGGTTAGTCTCATCCCCGGTATCGCAGTGTGGTCACTACTTGGCCATATTGTGTGACTCAACCCAGCTGCTACCCAAGAAGGGTTTCCTTTCCAGCTTCCATCCTCCATCCTCCTACTTCCTACTTCCTACCTCCTGTCCACAACACAGCGAACCTTGGAGGTCATCTGAAGGGCAGCAGAAGTACTCTGAGCGCTCGCAATGGCTCCTCAAGACGCCTTCCACCAGCTCGTTGCCGATCTCTCGAGTGCCTTAGAGTCCTCTTCGGGTCAGGGTTTTCAAGATGTCGATCTCGCAAAGCTTCAATCTCTAATGGGCGAATACGTTTCGTCTGAAAAGGACTGGAAGAAATACGCGTTCGAGGACACGAGCAGGGGATATACCCGTAACCTCGTTGATGAAGGAAATGGCAAGAGCAACCTTGTAGGTTTGGATTTACCTAAACTGGATGATCAAGAGACATGATCCGATGTTCAGAGTAATGGCTTACCACCTTCATTGATCTAGTTGGTCCTTGTATGGACACCTGGAAAAGGCAGTCCAATCCACGATCATGCAAGCGCTCATTGTCTAATGAAAATCCTAAAGGGTACACTACAAGAGACTCGGTACATGTATCCGTCGGGCAACGTCAAGGCGCCGCCGACTGCCACCGAGGATTTCTTTCATCGGGAGAACGAGCTTGCGTATATCGCGGATCATCTGGGCGTGCACAAGGTTTTCAACCCTGATCCTGAGCAGCTGGCCGTATCACTTCATCGTAAGCATTCCTACATACGTCTCTTACTGTGATAGCATGGCTAAGTGAACGCTAGTCTACACTCCACCTCATGCTCGGTATAAAGGTTGCCATATCTTCAATGAGAAGACAGGGGAGCATTTAAAGGCAAGCCAATGCGAGTTCTTCTCTGAATTCGGCCGCAAGATCAACGACAAACTTTGAGTTGGCAAAGGATTGAGGTACGTTCAACCCGCACAATATTCAGAATGTCGAGGTTTTGAGTTGACCAAACTAATTCGGTGATTCAAGTAGTTCAGTCTGTTTTTAGACTTGGGGGTAGCGTGGTTGGCATTTTCGCATTGACTTTTATAGAGGACACAGTTTGCATGACATTGGCTTTAGAAAAGCGTCGTTAGATGAGACCATGGTACGCTAGAAGTTAGAGGGAAGATAGAAGAACACCGTTGCTTTTTCTCAGGTCCATTCCAACACCAAGTCACCCACGATACAGTAATGATACGTCCAACTAAGTACGCCAAACAAAAACTGTCCTCGGTCGTCTTTCCTAACCTATTCCACAGAGATACCTGTCTATTCGAACAAGCACTATCGACATCAGATCACACCGAAACACCACAAAATATTCTCCACTCGACACAGGCAAATTCTTGCCACCCAAAATGGCAAACTTCGACACTCTGAGCCAGCACCCAATAGATGCCACCATTGACTTAGTTTTGTTTGAAGAAGACAGCTCCATCAGCAGAAAATTGGAAGGCACCGCAGAGCAAACCACAAAAGAACTGGTCGACACCGAAGGACACCACACCAAAGAAAACGACAACGCCACCATCCCACAATCACGTCAAGCAAATTAACCACAATCACCACACCCATGGCCAATTCCAACCCTAATAATCACACCGCCAACATCACCAAAACTCCCCATAGAAGCGAAGCTGATATCAAAAAAAGCAGATACAATTGCAGAAACAAAGGCAAGAGAAAGCGCTAAACTGAAAGTACAAGCAATTGTCAAACAAGCAAGGTATGAAGCGATGGCAAATGCATTCGCAGTCGCCATTGCAAACGTAAAGTCGTCAGCCTGAGCTTCAGCTTCAGAAGCAGAGACAGTCCATACATCAGGCTCAACGCAGGGAAAAGAACCACTTTCAGTCAGAGAAGGGGAAGAAGGGGAAGGGAGTGTGAAAGCAAGTGGTGGGAACCGATTAGAGAAGCAGAGCGAGAAGGCAGGGCTAGGTGGAGAGAAGAAAATTCCAGTGGTGGTGAAGGAGAAGGAGGAGGAGAAGTATAGAAAGGTAGGAGTTGTTGTTGGTGAGGAACATTGGGGTAAAGAGAAAAAGGGAGTGGGCAATGTTTGTGGTTGGGCGACGACTTTATTTTGTGGAACTTGAAAGCATGAGGGTGAGGGTTGATTTAGTTTAATTGAGTGATATTGTATAAGAAAGAATGCAAGTTGGTATTCGTAATTCACCTAGCATTAGTTGCTCGAACCTAATTAATTTTCAAGTAGAAGCAAGTTACAATTTGTTGTCGAATGGTCAGCCGAACAAGTGGGAAAGTTTCGGAAAACGTCTTCCCCAGTCTCTGGCATCCATTCAGTTTGAGTGCTCAACCTGGACTGCACTGTGAGTCTGCAGAATGAACCTTGATTGAATTTCAAATTTCAACATCGTTGAAACTCTTATTCTGTTTGGTACAGCCCATCTACCATTCCAAGAAGCAAAGACGACTGATTGAAACAGAAAGATCGATCATCAGTTCCATATGTCTTGCACTCCCGAAATGCATTGCAATGACAACTAACCACCCATGATCCGAAAAATCCCCAATTTACCTGCCTCCGCTGAAACCTGGTTTATAGGTCTTGACTCCGCCAGCTTTCATGAGCTCCCGTAGAGCCATGGTAGCATATGTGCTAGAACCAAGTGAGAATTTCACAATTACAGCAATCTTAGCCGATTTTCCGTCGACTTCGACTTCAGCGGGCGCATCAGCCATTTCGATATTCGCCTTCTCGTCTAGGTTCTCTGTTGCTCCCTTGTCGTCTTCCTTGACTACAACAGAGCCGGATTCTGAAGAGACTGAAGTTTGGGCGACTAGAGGCACGCCGCTCGCACCATTTGCATCTGTTGGCAGGCTCTGTTTATACGTCAGCAAACCAGATCAGTGACTCATGGTGTTAGATAGTCAGCCAAGGAGAAAAAGCGAGTAGCCCTGGTAGCTGCCAAAGAAAGAGCTGAGTCTAAGTTACTGAAACCAATGCAGTAAGGCACAGATGACTGGCCACCAGACACCGTTTCTCAGCTAGCAGGAGGGTATGTCGAGGAAGTACTTACACTTTCGGTAGGAGCTTCGGCTTCGTTTTGCTTAGACTCGAAGGAACCGTCGAACTGAGGAGGAAGGACGTTAGTGGCAGTCTTGGATTCAGCATCGAAGTCAGCAGCGGTCCCTTGATGAACGGTAGTTGAGCGGTGGCCTGTGCGTAGCGTCTCTCCATTCTCAACGGTTGTCTGAATATAAGTATCTTTGATAGTAGGCATAATGATGTCTTCTGGATTCTTGGGGATCAATCTTTCAGCTGCTGCAACTTCTGCCGCCGCAGCATCTTCAGCAGCTAGCTTCGCAGGAAGGGCGTTCCATGCAGCGTGCTGAGCAGTGTTGAGGTCCCGAGGCTGATGTGGAGGCGGGACATGCTCAACTTTTTGTTGGTTTGAGACCTAAACCAATGTTCATTAGCCACTTGACTTGAACACTGAACATCACGTTGAAAAGCAAAAGGGTTAAAGAGAACAGTTCACTTACATCATCATAGCGACCTCCATATGTGTTCCGACCATTCTGCTGACGTCCGCCACGTCCGCCACGTCCATTTTCTGGTGGAATTATTAGCAATTATGTCATGTTTTATTGAACGCGCACTTGGTTTTGTCTGAACCATCCAAAGGAAAGGGGTTGAGATCTGCTTACGATTGCTGATGTCTTGTTGTTGGTCATTCTGGTTATGACCTTTGACCACAGGCTTCCGTGGTCTTGAACTGAAGAGCTTTTCCAAATCAGTCTCTACGAGCTGTTCATTCTCCTCCTGGTATGGCTGGACCTCGAAACTCAAGTCCTTTCTAACTCGAGCAATCATCTTTCGATAACTGCCGCTGAGACTGAAGTCCTTTTGACTTCGTCGCATATCAGCAGGATCAAGGCCTCCGCCACGCTCGCTACTCATGAATTCCTTGTAAAAGTCGCCGATATCGTTGTCAGGATATTCAATATCGTAGCCAGGTGTTGGCAAAACAATATCGAAGATTGAGTATTGGCCGCTCTGTGCTTCCTCTGCTGTCAAAGCTCGTGCGCGTTGGTATATGTCGTCGCTGTAAACAGCGCTGTCATCTGTGGCAGGATGGATGATGACCTCGCCACTCTCATCAACTTCTTCACGAGCAGCAGCATTGCGCGCTGATTGCCCATCAATCAAGACAAGATCGCCCTTGATAACTTTGCTGCCGTATCTGGCCCAACGTTCACTTACAACCGTGTTCCAAACCAGAGATTGGTACGCATGGACATACATCAACTTCAGGTTTCGATTAATGGTCTGAAGCGCCCCAATGTAATCTTTCCGCTTGTTGTTAAGTTGTCGAATTATTGATGACTCAGCAGAGAACTTCCTCGGGAGTTTTTGCAACACTTCGTGAGCATTGGCGCCATCATTGAAGAGTCGAATAGCTTGGGCACGGGCGATGTCGTCTTTGTTGATACGACTATTATCGAAAGCTTCGGGGGTTTCAGCGACTGCAGCAGATTTATCGCTGACTTTCAGAATAGCCTTTACAGCGCCTTCGAAGTCGCCCTTCAAAAGGAGCTTTCCAACTTCATCAGTGCCAATACCGAAAGTTCCGAAACGTTGTAGACCATAGTAATTAAGAAATCCATGCTCTTTCAAATGCTTAACGGCCTGTAGAAGTGGGGTCAGTTACCGAAACCAAGCAACGTCTAGAGTGGAAGTGCTTCCACACTCAAGTAAGAATCGATGTTGTTACTCGTGGCAAACTTAGTGTGAACTACTCAAACCAAGGTGATGATTCAGAGGTATAGTCAAGGCCACAACTATTCCATTTCCTTCTGAATCATCAACTTTCACTTGATCAACTCAAAAGCTAGGTGGGCCACGAATAACGACACTTCAATCCTAAGAATCTTCTTCACGGGATATGGTGAACGTACCTCTCCAACTACTTTGGTGCCCAATTCCACTTTATTTGTCGTATCCAACAGAGCATCGTCGCCAAAATGGCAATCCCGAAGTGTTATATGAAATTGGTTGCCTTGAAGTTCGCCCAGCTCAAGGCCATGCTTCTCATATTTGAAATTTCCAACTCTAGATCCGCGCAAAGTTCTGTTCATACCAGCCAGTCTCTCTGCTTTTTGTCTGATAACACTGACCCGCTGGACTGTGACAGCTCTGCGGTCTTTGGTTCCGGAGAACGCAAAGTTTTGGGGTTTCACTCTTAATTGTCGAGCAATATAAGAGATCACTTCCATGGTATCTTTATTCTCCTTGTAAAGCGAGAAGTGCAGATATTCACCTGGGGAACGTGGCATTTAGCATTTTGGTAATCAGAGTTTAACGGCAAGGAGTAGCTGTTCAGGGATGGACTTTACCTCCAAATTCTTGCCAGCCAACTTTTCCCCTGGGCTGATTGTCACGACTTGGACGAGGGTTGGATACTTCGCGTGGACGAGTCTTGCCAGCAGCGGCGATCTTGATAACTCCATCTGGATCTTTAAGAGCTTCGGTCTCGATGCGAGATTCGAAAATACGACGCACATCTTGATGCAATTTTGTACGAAACTCCCTATCGACAATTGGGTCTGACATCAACGACCCAAAGAGACTTGCCTTTTTGTCTGGCTTAGCGAGAATCTCAGCGTGAAACTTGATGATTTGCTCCTTGATATTGCTACCGAAATAGGTTGTCAACAAGGCATCGTCTTCAGGGTCAATGACGAATGATGGCTTTCCGGCATTGGAATCAACCTTTGAAGAGCTTGCAGGTATGATACTAGCCGGCAGAAGATTGGCTTGCATCGCATCACCTGCAGTCTTCTTCACTCCAGTCGCAAAGTTTGGGTCCTCAAGTCGAACATCTCGTGTAGCAAATCTAGAGACATGAGCTGGAGCATCATCCTCAACTTTGACGTCTTTGATCTGAACCTCCGGTTCCTTGTTCTCCTTTGTATCTAGAACAACGTCAGGGGCTGGAGGAACATCCTTGACCTCAGCATTCGATTGCCGATCTTCCTTCGTATCAGGGTCAGCTTGAGGTGCCGGAGCTTCGGTCTGCTGGTTTCCCTGCACATCGGCAGCAGCTTGTCGAACATCAGCATGATCTTCCGCCTGGATGTATACGTTAGTTCTTGCATTCAACATTGAGCCAAAGCGAGAAGTATCTCTCACCTTTGGGACTGGCTTGGATTTCGGTGCTTTATCGTCGGTCAAGTGAACCACCGTTCCATCGGGAGTGATCTCATTGACGAGAAAGTCCGTGTATCTGATGTTGTGTCAGAAGAGAGAAGCGAATGAAAACAACGGACATTGGGCGCAGTGGAGGAGGGAAGGAAGAGTTGAGCTCATCACTCGTCGCGTACTTGGTTTGAGTTGCTCAAGCCAATTGAATGATTCCAAATGCGTAAAATTCAACCAGGGGACTGCTCCAGAATAGACTTGCGAAAGGTTCCATGCATTGAAACAATAAACATGGAAAGAGTGACATACCTTTGCTTCAGAACACCTGAGAAACCAGGGTTCGAAAGATTGACGAAGTGCAGAATACCAACTTCAGCCTCGCGCTCTGGCTGAAAGCCAGTACCGCCGTTGGCAATATCAGGCTTCTCATCATTCATTTTCATCTTTGGATGTCCTTCGGTGGAAATGTTGTTGTTGTTGTTTGAAGATGAAGATGGTTGTGGTTGTAGGGACGAGAGCTTGATGCGTTTGGAAGGAGGCTCGTCGCGGTCCCCCTCCTCATCGCGCTGATTGGCGCTAGTCATCTTGATATCCAAGACAGGCAACAGCACAAGAACTTCACCAAAATCTACAGCTGACAGTTCTCCAATTTCACCAATTTACCACACTGACCACGTGAGAATTGTCCACTGAGAAAACTGATATTCAAATTTGTACTAGTCTTCGCAATAACTATTAATCCGATCCGTCGACCCCCCGTAGTAGAGGGCTGCAAAAGCAGCATGTAGAACGGGTCACCACTTCAAGTACTGACATTCTCAAATAATTCAGTGATTCAAAGGAACACCTCATTTCGAGCAGGTCTTAGAGGTTCTACATGCTACTTAGCCAATTCAGTGTTTTAAACCTGGCTTGTAAACGTAAGGTATCTAGCATACTATAGCGTCCAATTTTGAGCGCCGCTTTTTCTGTCATCCCACCAGCCCGGCTCACTTTCTGGTCAATGCGGCAACGTCCGTCCTTGCTACAACATCACTTCAAGATATCAAGTCACAATGTCTGTGGTTTTCGAGATAATTATTCATGAAAGTCAAGATGGGCCCAAGAGGCCGCCTTAGACACCGAAATGAGAAAAGTAAGTCAGCTCAACCCTCTAACCCTCATTGAACATTACCTCTACGAACGGCACTACTTGTTATGGATGGAAGCCGGTGTGTTTCTGATGAGGGAATTGATTGTTCTTTTACTCTTTTCCCCCTGTCTAACTTGTCAAAAAGCAACCCCAAGCGAGTACTGAGACCTTTTGTTCATAGAAAGGGTTGTTCATATCCCGGCCTGAGAGCAAATTCCAGACTTGCGGCAGATACCATTATCAAAGCAATCATAAACAATCCCGCAGCAACGAGGAAAGACAACCCCATCCAGGAATCTCCCATCTGTATTCCCCGCCGCAAGGAACTCGCAAGCAAAGGTCTGTTCACCTACAAATAGCCCACCACATATTAGGATAGCGATGTCGTCTACACAATCGCTAGGCACTTTAGCTCAACCAAACTCACAAGACTTTCTCACCAAGACCCCAAACGCAACATCCAGTACAAACAAGACTTGATCCAGGATGAGTATCAGTATTAGCGATGTGGCAAGAAATATAGAGCTCTATACAGCCTGTAACGAGAAAAGCGCCACTCATTCAAGTAAACTATCTCTTCAACTATTCCGTCAAGTTTTAAACATCTCTCTAAGCATTCAGATAGAGCAGGAATTAAGACCGCCAGGATGTACATATTCACCCATGCGCGCGTGAAGAAATCCACAATACGATGCCTGCGGAGTACACAATCAGCCACTATTTTCTGCCTTGGTAAGCAGATGAATTACCTGTGCCAAAGTCTAGTGGAACTCCTTCGAGGAGTACTAAAGAAGCACTCTTATGACTTGCCGCCCTATCTGAGAAGTAGAGAAGTTGCATAGGATCAGTGTCACCCTTGCGTTGCGTTTCATCCATAAGTTAGCTTTACCCAGTCTGTCGCTGCGCCTTTGCACCAATTCCAGAAATTATTCAGGGATCGAATCAAAGCAAGATAGACAGCACCTAACGCTACGCGAGCGAACTATTCTATACAACATCACAGAAATATCAACATGCGAAAGCAAGTAGGACCGATTAAGAATCGATGTTAGTAAAGTAATATTATACGTAAGTTGAAGAGAGAAAGGTGAATAAGCAATTGCTTATTGCTTAACTTATTGAAGATTCTATATTTCAACTGCAACGCTTACTTCATACTTCAAGCCAAGCCTGGAAAAGTGAGCTAAATTAAACAATTCGTCCTCTCAAAGTCTCATACAATGGTTTTCTTTTTTCTTTTTTTGCTATCTGCCAAATCTATTTTGCCCTCAACCAACAAAAGAATGTACCTCAAACGGCTTCAAATAACCAGTATATCATGGATTTTGGACTAAATCTGGAGTGTAATCTGGTGAAGCAACACTCGGTGTGTCACCTGTTGACTCCAGCGGCGGACCGACATGGTTTGGGCCTCCATGTAGCTAAATCGCAGTACATCAGTATGCCAGTCCCCATGTCAATGTAAGTAAATAGAATCTACCTACAGTACTAAGGTTCTCAAGCATATTGGTAAGTCTGATGTCCAATTCGAATCTAAAAGATTCCGCTCTCTTCCACCGACGAAAAGATTGCTCGGCCTGTTCAGATGCCATTCGGTCGTACTTTTCATCAGTCATATATTGTCTGGTACCGTCGCGTCGCATTTCACCCATACGTCTGTCGAGTGGTCTTCGGCCTGTAACCAGATGGAGTTTGATATAAAAGTCACCGGATTTGACTTCTTCAAGTTCAACTTCGGGGAGATTTTCGTGGAGCTATTTAAGTGTCAGTTTCTTGTCTGGTGATATTGTGGTGTGGTTTGGAAGGCTGTTTGTATTACTTGGAGAGTTCAAGGATTAAGTGATACTAAATCCAGCAGGGGTGATAAACCCCTTTCAAAGGACTAGGTATGGATTTATTTTGGAAGAGAGTTGATGATTTAGATAACTCAAAGCAATTCAAGGATGGAAGCTCTTACCGTTGGAATATCATTCTCGAGATCAAATTGATACTTGACAAAGTCCACCATAAGCTTACCAGCCCGTGATTCACCACCTATTGGCATCTTTATCACTGTTTCGTTAATATCAAAGAAACCACAACCAGACAACCAGTTTCTGAGATTTGCAGCAGGAACGCCATCATGTGGACGCAAACCCGCGTTGAGTCTCTCGTTAACTCTTGCAACCCATCCTGGAGCTCTTGCTTCTGCATCATCGCGTTCAGTATCGATGGGTTCTCGGAATCGGTCAGCGATCTTGTCTGTCCAACCGATTCCCAGCCCGCTCTTGGGCAGTTCTGGAGGAACGGAAACAGCATTCCCCAGCCGCGGTCTTGGATCTATCTCAGCAAACTCGATCACACCACCGGGCTCAAGTAATCGGAACAGATCCTCGATAAACGTCTTATAGGTCTCAACTCTGTCGAATACATCCCTTGCACGAATGAGACCATAAGTCTCGAGCGGAAGCGGCTTTTCATGGTCCACGAGTTGATTCAGGTTTCGCTTCGTGAACTCAGGGTATCGTTGTGGCAACCTCGAGAAGTAATCGTCGCTTTCATAGTAACGGTTTGAGTTATGGCCATCGTTCATAAAATCCCTGTGAGCAATTTATCAACCTTCATATCCGTAAATCAACTCAATGGTTGGGTTAAATGGACACCATTCCCCTAGTCACACTGGGGAGTTTTATGGTCATCAAGACACTGACGCTGGCTATCCGTCGATGATGTCTTTGGCCGCTGCTCTTACCTGGGGGGTGCTTCTCGGGGAATGCAGGTCCAGTGATCCGTGTCATCAACACCTTCGACTATCCATGCTGGGTTCTCTTTCTTGAGCTTATAGCACCAGTGACCGTCACTACAGCCGACCTCAAGGACGCGAGGAGGTTTGTCTGACTTGGCAAATGGGCGTAGCCCAGGTGTACTTGCTTGTAATGAGCCCGACTGGCTCGATGAGCGCGATGGAGCTGTAGTGAAATCCCAGATTGTCAAGGGCCCACGCCAAACCCGTTGTCCGGATTCCTCCACTGCCCATCCTTGTGGTACCATACTGCTCTGTGGTATGAGCATGACCCCCAGTCGGGTTCTGAACTATAAAGGTGTTAGTATTATTTGAACTCAAACCCATGCCATGGTTAGTTGAAAGTGGTGCTTCTTACGTCGTGATGAAATGCCCTCTTGATGATTCGCAGAATCTGGGTCACTGTCATTTCGGCTGACTTTGGAGGGATATCCAGTGTGCGGGCATCAACCAGTTCACCAAATTCGTTATAATCCATCTGCTCTGCTGGGGAGGATAGGTCCTTGTCTTTTGCTATCACAGGTGATGGGACGATGGCAACTCCGGTATGAATATGAGGTGTGATAAACTTAATGTCAGGGGGTGGTGAGCTGGTTCCATCGAGCACTAGATATCCATCCATTGTGCTGGAGATCAGCCGTTGAACGAGATCTTTTGGTGGCAACTCGAAGATTGTTCCAGCATGTGTGGTGAAGCGCATTGATTCCGTTGCATCCATTGCGTCCATTATCTCCATTGTTTCCCCTGTCGCAGTCAGGGAGTCCATGGTGATGATGCAGTGTTGCTGGCCAGCAGGCTGAATCGATGAGGGTTGTGTTTGTGTGTGAAAAATAATAGACTTGCTGTTTGGGGGAAGAAAGAGCGAGTCGCTTCGAGTATCCGAGTGACTTCTAAAATCAGCAACTACGGTCTACATATCTCAGCATGAAACCAGTTGCAACTTCCATCTCCTGACCAAAACTACCGAAACCATATCGAGAAGTACATCTTGTTAAGATTCTTGCCGTCCTGGGTGTTGGGGCGCTTGGTCTGAATAATGGATGACAACTCAAGTTACTCGAACGAAGCCAACAACTCAGTCACCACTCGTCAGACCTGATTGCAGATCTGCATTCGAAGTCTGCAAGTTACTGAGCTTGGCTTAAGTAAATCGAAATATCATTGTCGACCTGCGGAAGTGACTGACTCAACGAAACCTGCTGGTCCCGAGTCTCGAATTTGGGCTCCTGCTGTAGCTTCAATATGCATCACTTTACTTCAGTGCACTTGCTGAAGTAA
Source organism: Pezicula carpinea (assembly GCA_026119845.1). NCBI lineage: Eukaryota > Fungi > Ascomycota > Leotiomycetes > Helotiales > Dermateaceae > Pezicula > Pezicula carpinea. The sequence goes on along the minus strand of JALRMK010000006.1, from coordinate 1,036,249 downwards.
TCAAGCAGATGATTCGAGCTGATTCTGTCCATACCAAATCTCCATATCTAATCTTTATACCACTACCAATCTTCTTGAACTTACTCGCAAGACCACAGAACCTACAACGGCTGTATTCTACCAGCTCCTTTACAACCTTGAATGAAAACCACCAACTGGCTTTACAAATTTGATCTGTGGTGGTCCCTCGACCAATCCCTCATCCATCAACTTCTTACCAAAAGCCTTGAACTCCTTCGATTTTCCATGAATGCCAATAGCCTCCATATCCTTGTATCTTCGCGATCAAAATCAGTAATGCACCTAGGTACCTATGAAAGCAAGTAAGAACACCCACGTCTCCAGCATAATGACTTCTTCAGTACCAGACTTCTTGTTCACTTCTCGGTGGATGTGATATCTCAATGTGCCGGGTTCATTGGCCTTGATATATTCGGAAACGTCGGAGAGGAGCTCGATTACCTGATATCATAAGCATCGAATTGCATGCTAAGGACAGTTGAACATACTCTGTCTGTTTTCCCGGGTTTGGGATAGAGCGTTGCGATCAGTTCAACTGGGGAAGACATGATCTATGGCTGTTATCTTATCTCGATGGTAGATGTGCTGAACTTGAGGAGGGAGGATTGTTTTCATAGCTGAATATTTAGTGATGGAAGTACCTTGGTAATTAGGATTACTCTATGTCGAAGCCGAGGTGTAATTGACCTATCATTTTAGTCCAGTTCTACAAACAGTGGGTCCAGAGCGAAGCGAAGGGGGTACGGTGCAGCAGCACGTAATGCTACGTAAACACCCCTGCATAGAATAGAGAGCCCTCTTTGAGCTCTAGTCAAAGAGAATAGATGCTCCCACTAAGTGTTGCAGCATCTTAATCTGGCAACTGAAGCCTACAAGCCTCAAACTTTTGACCAGACCCCTAAACTCCACAAAAAGTAACTGATACTTTCTTAGTTGTGGGGAAAATGCCACAACTTTCCATTATGCCTCCGAGGAGAAAACCTCTTTCTGCTTCAACTGCCACAACATATCAAAGCAATCCGAGGTTTAACATTAAGCTGCCATCAGCCCTCAAAGCAGAGTGTATCCGATATTGCACAAAACCATAGAACTTAATAGAATGTATTCTATCCCTTGGTGCCATCTAGCAACTCTACCTATTGCTGGTTGTGGCTCGACCATGAGAAACGACAATGAATGCAATTCTCATCAGCACCAACAGAAAGCTCCAGTGCCTATTTTGTCGCAGTTTTCAACCGACACTCGCTGGCCTTGTACTAATCAACTTAAGCTTAACTCACTCTGTTCGCCGGACTAATTTGCGTAATTGAGGTTCCTGAAACTGTCTGGTAAATCAAATTGTCACAAAAAAAGACACTCAGGCTTTGAAGATAGTGCGTGAGTACTTGCGAGCTTTCATTTTAAGGTCTGGTTGTTGTGGATTGAGACTATAGTCATAGTAGGCGTGGTGCCCGGCCGGAAGAAGACGGTCGCTGAACTACTGCAAAGGCCACAATTACATCAGTTATCGAGATTAACCTGAAAGAGATGGAAATTACAAGAAATCTCACCGGTCAGCCACAACATTCAGCACCATCCTCTTCTTCTCGTCCTTATGTCCGTATTGTTGCTCATAGTGTGAATGGTAATAATCTCGAGTTACTCAAACTAACTCGAAGATCCAAACAAGTCTCGAAGCAGAAATCTGCCAACTCTGTGCTTCTTTATTCGATCTAGAAGCACCAAGTCAATTACAGAATTACCTGTAACTCGGCGCTCGCATAGGCGTTTTGTTCTTCTTCGGAACGCACCTGCCTCAGTAAGTCTATGGCTTGTCCAACGCTCCTTCCTACACTGACAATACCCTGCGATAGAACTTCCACTTCCCATGAGTTCAGACAAAACCTACCTAAGAATATATAAACACATTACATCGTAACGTATTCTGTTTGCTATCATGACATCGAGTAATTCTGACCACGGTCGCTTCGCTCGCAGAGGAGCAATCGACGAAAATGCAACTTACACAGCCACTGATAGTGCATCAGATACACCACCTCCAGAACGAACCCAGAGTCTGAGCTTCTTTGGATCCACAAACCTCAGCGACCCTTTTCTGCCCTTGAGATCAAGATCGAGACAGGTTCCAACTCCACCAAGATCTCGCGACAACTTTGACGAGGAGATCGCGCCTGACACGATTCCTCACAAGACTGGGGTTCTCGGGCAAAGTCTTGATGGTGTACATGAGAGGCTTGGACTCCTAAAGCTTACACCACCTTCGGTTATTGAAGATGAATCTTTGATATCACCCAAGAACTGTAGGTTTATGTCCTGGGCTACTCAGCGCAGCTTGACAATCGAGATTGCTGACATTGGCCGCAGCTACAGGGTCCTCTCCATCCGGGTCTTCCTCGAATTCTGTAGCCAGTTCCCATGCTAGCATCAGGATCCGCAACAGTTCAGCTTCATTCACGTACAGCGGAGCTTCCAACAGTGTTCCAGTCCGCGTAAGACTGCTGGACCTAACCGACATTGTACGGGCCGAGTTAGCAAGTGGGAGTCTGACCGCTGAGCATATGGACATGCTTTACGAGTTTTTGGTAGTTCTCATCCTCACCTCTCTGCTCCCACTACTAGCCGGTTTTCAGATAGCTCGAATTTTGAGAGTTTTAAACTAAGTGTGTGATTTGCAGGAGGCTCTTACGAAAGACGATCGCGCCATCGGTCTTGCCGTCATCTCCGATACCCGTTGTGACAAGCTTCTGGATGCTCTGCTACAGAACGATCACGGTTTGAAGGATGAGAAATTCCAGCTGATCCTCAGCAAAGCCGAGTGTCTCCAGAAGGAATGGCATCGGAAATTTAGGGAAAATTGGTTTGAGATCAACGAAAGAAGGATGGATGAGATGAGGGACAAGCGGCTCTACGATATGAGCTTGACTGCTGGAGACGAGGAAGGACAGAGATGGATTGTTGGTGATCGGAATCCCATTGATGCTATGGAAGGAGATTTGAAGTTCTTAACCGGACAGTACGTATATCACCAGCGAGAGGCTTTGTTTGAATTACCCAAATTATCTGATCAACTTCGGAGGCCTCTCGTCCGGGCGTCTAACCACCAGCCAGTTGGAGTTACTAACTTTGTATAGTTGGTGGGTAAACCTGTGCTCCGCATACCGTGACGGCATTGTTGGCACTACTACCGAGAATGTCACCTGGGGAAATTATGGAGTTACTGCATTACCTATGATTACAGGTAAAGAGGTAGAGCTTACAGGCACCTACGGGGACGATGAAGAGCTGTTTCCAGTGGAAAGGTTCAAATATGTCAAGGAGAGTCCCACAATAGAGGGAATCTACATCAAATTGATGTCTGAGGTTGGCCGTTGCATCAGGGTTCTCCGAGGCCATACACTGCAGAGTAGATATGCGCCACTGGCAGGTGTCCGCTATGATGGGATGTGAGTTTGAATAGTGACTTCAAGTAGCACAAGAACAGCACACTAACATAGCCAGGTATAAGATAACGAGGTACGGCCATAAGAAGTTGGCACCTTTTGTATGGCAGGTCACGCTGGAACTGGAGCGTGTTCCTGACGAAAAACGTATGAAGGAGCTTTCCTCCATCCCTACACCTTCAGACATGGACGACTGGAGCTTGTACAACAGAGTGCTGGGCGAAGATATACGGAATAAGAAGGGCGACCTCGCTTACATGGAATGGAAGAACGCTGAGGAGGAGAAAGAAAAAGAAAGAGAACAGTGGCGCACGATTGACGAGTACAAGAGGTTTTATGCAGAAAGGCGGAAGTCACAGATCGCTTGGGCCAAGCCTCGTGCAGCCAAAGCTGCAGCCCTGAGTTTCTCCCGGACCCGAACCGAGTAAGAGATGAGCTCTGAAAATTAGGTTGGTCTTTGGAGTGTGAGTTTTGTAGCTTTTGTATCAACTGGCGAGTAAACAAACATAAAACTTACTCCAAACTCCTGGCTTGGTTTGGTTTGAGTGGCACGGAGCCTTCAAGTCACCACGCTGTTAATAGCAATAGTAATGAGAGGAGGAAAGAAGCCTATCTCGTCGAATGAATAATTGTTTAGCGTAAAGATTTGTCATGGGACAGCTCTAATCATCGAACCGGGGATTTCGCTTGAGTAAATTCAAGTCTTGAAGTAATTCGATGACCACTAGCAACAATACTTTCACAGAAGGAGTTGACAGCGAGAGGCTGGGAGTTCGGGGTTTGTGCCTTCGACGGAGTTCCGAATGACTGGATCGGTACCGTAGCAAGCACACAACTGCCGCATTAACATATTCACCAACAGAAGATGAAGAGAAGCAGCAATGCTGAGATATCTGACTATGTCGATAAACTCGGCGGAGTTGAGAACCACGGAATTGGTTTGAGTACGAAGAGAAAGAGGTCAGTACTGTACTTTCATACAAAAGGCACTTAAGTTCCGTACCTTAGCTACCTTCCCTTACGTGTCTTGAATCCGCATAACCGGTAGATGACAACGGTACGGACAAGAAGGACCAGCTGGTGAGCCAATACTGAAAAGGGGGATGAACAAAGGAACGGCAAATGAGTTCGGCCGAGCGCAGAGGACAGTGAATCGTGAACACCTTGATGGTGGAAGCGTAAAGAGGTTGGTTGTCGTCTTTGATCTTGCTCGGCCTCGGCTCTGGGCGAAGCTCCGTTTCCAGTTCCGGGTACACGGCTGAAGGGAAACCCGGGGTTGTGTCACGTGGGGTCTGGTGCGGAGGTGAAGGGGGAGGGGGTTCCGGGTACGGAATACGGAATATGGACGGGATAAGAAGGTAGGTATTTTGAGATGAGGTCACTTTAAGCTAAGTTTATGCTGAACTGTATTAGTAAGTCAGGTAAGGGAAATAAGGATATACCGTACCTACCTACCTACGGAGGACAGTTCCTGTTCACGTGGTTGAAGCAAGATCGACTTCTTCGAATCTCCCCCCTTTCCCATTAACCGACTTAAGCGCGTCTGGCTCACGATGTACCCGTAAAGCCCTAACCCAAGTATCCCCCACGCCATCGCGACGACCAAAACTTCAAAGCAAGGAATAATGAAAGTCATGACCCCTCCATCCTCGCTCGATTCTTCCAGGAACGGAAAGCCGTGCGTCGCACACATGACTTTCCCATCGAACATCGAATTTCAGCGAACTTATGGGCATTCGACACATGATAAGATCAGCTGAGCTCATCTGAGCATCTTGTCCGTTCACAGACACTACGCTGATGCACGAGGGCATGATCACCATCTAGCTCTATGTACGAAAGTAGTGCTTTGTACCTGATTTATCAACTAGCGCAGGTAGGTAAGTATCTATAGGTAGGTAGGTGCAGTACCGGCATTGCACTTAGCGGTACTCGAAACAAGAGACGCATACCAATACCGATACTGTACCACCGTCAATCACCGAAACTCAACTCGAGCTCAACTCACCTAAGCACGAGCAAGAAGCCCCTAAACAAGCTCGCCTCGCTCACCGCGCTTCGGCCCTCGTCCCTTGCTCAACGTACCAAGCATATCGCAGAAAAGCGACTGACCGACTCACCAAAGACCGGTGAGTCTGAGTGAACCAAATCTGACTTGGTGTTCTGCTCTGACAACAAGCCGGCCGAAGGTGCCAAGGGAAGGCTGCATGCATGGCTACCTTATCACATTCTCACTTCCTACATTCATTCCTGTGTTGTGCTTTGCTGGTTGCGAGTTGCGGGCTGGTTGCCTCGGACAACGACCAACCATACAGTAGCCTTGCATGCAACACCTCTTCCCAAGTTCCCCTCATTGACAATCTCACTCACTCAGCCCAGTCAAGCCGTGCCAGCCAGCCCAGCCCTGCAGTGTGTTGTTGTCTGTTGGTGCCGCAGCCTGACTCATTTTCTCCCTTCCCTTGCTTGACTGTTGGAATGTTGGAATGGTGGACGTGACAGCTTGGTGCTTGCTTGGTATTTGATGCTTGCGCTTGGTGTGTTGTGTGCTGTGTGAAGAGGCGGACGGCGGAGGTACATGTATCGCACAGCCTAGAAGAGGATTCCACCGCTCTTTATGAGCTTATGCCTTGATTGATCGCCTGATTGATGAGACGATGCGACGATGTGTGCCTGCCATGCCCCTCGCCTCGTCTCGCATCCCCTCAGCTGACCGAGTACGAGAACCGTAGGATAGGTAACTTTCGTACTTGTACGAAATATAGTGGAATAGGTACCGAGCACTGGTACGAAAGTACCGTAGGTAAGGCATGAGGCGGTAAGGGATTGGAGCGACAGTGACCCCTTTCGTATGTATGCTTTGCCATGGCCTCCATGCCCATGCCATGCAAACAAAACACAGCAGGCTCGCAGAAAGAGGAGCAGATAAATAATAATGATCTCGAATTAATTAGCGATACTATTTAATTATTCGCGTACTTTTCCGCGCCCTGCGTTGCGATGCGCCCTTGGCTCACGATAATATTTCGCAAACAATCAATCACCAACACCACAATCGCCATCTTGAATGGATCTCGACCGCAAAGCCGCCACCCTTCCTCATCCCTTTCCCGATTGATGATTAATGAACCTTACAGTAGAGTTTCGTCGTCGTACGTCGTACTGTACTCTATTCGATGAGATCCAAAGTTTCCCGAGGAGCGACCAGTCTCCGAGTCAGCAGCGACGATGATGACTACTAACGGAATACGGAGATACGGTGTAGTGTCGGTGTATGGATGTTTCCAGGGCTCCCAGGCTTCCCTCGCTCGCTTGATCTTGTGCGCGGATCATGAACCGTGAACGATAGAGATCCCTGCGTGCTTCCGTTGCAAATCTGATAATCTGGCGTGTTGCGTGCCGGGAGATCCATGAAGAAACCAACGTCCCCTGGATTTTTGAAGATGGGGTTTTGAGTCTTGACCGTTTTTTGCTCGCCGCCTTCGGATCTCAAGGTCCTTTGCGATACCGAGCGCCGGTCGACGAGGCTGTGGCCTTGGGTTCTTCCATTTGTGTCTGTGTGTTGCTGCCTGCGGAAGATATGGTATCCATGAGTCCATGGTACCTCCGTGCTTTTGCAAAGGAGAGAAAAAAAAAATCACAGTGCCGACGGGAGAAAGTGGATATTGTTGAGTCATCACCGCGAATATTCATTCAGGTACGGGAAGAGAAAAACAAAAAAGGGGAAATTTAAAACTTCATGGCTTGATTTGCTAAAGAGAATTTTTAATTGTGGAGGATTTCAAGGAAGATCGAGAAAGAGAGAAAGGGCAGTGACAAAGAAGGGTGGGCCCCTGTTGCGAAAGGGACGAGGTTGGTATTTTGGTTGTCACATGGGAATATTGAAACGGAAGTCATATGTGCCATTATGGTCATTTGATTTGTGTACTATGTAAAAAAGCTCAACCTCAATTAACGAAGGAGCTGTGAAACTGTCTCTGAAGGCTGCTCGGCTCTGTGTATGCCCTGAATCCTCCTTTGAACTCCCTGAGTGGTGTGGATTCCCTGTGCAACCTTCCATTGCAATCCAAACCCGTAATCCCCATGACAAGAAATGAAAAAGGTATTTGGTATGAACGCCATGCCCTGCCCAATGCCCATGCAACCCGCTGTATGACCAAAAGACCCAGAATCGCTTCATCGCTAAAAACAAATCGCTGCAAGTGCTTCAAACGTTGTCCCATAAACCAGTATACCAAACTACCCGATGACCAGCTGTCGCTCAGTACACGCTTATAGCGGATATCAAGCCAGGCGTTGATCGTTGAGGCAAGTAGTAGCCTTCATCGAGGAACGCGGCCTGTTCTGAGGCCGGTATCGAGGTTTGAGGTTTCGAGTCGTAGAAAGAAGTTGTTGCGATTTGTTGGCGCTGTTTTTCTGAGAATGTTGGTAGCGATGTTGATGGTGGTGATGGTGGCATGGATTCATCTTCTGAAGAGTCGGAATCGTGGTCAAGCTCCGGTGGTTGTTGTGCGCGGGAAGTTGTGAGATGTAATGCAAGGCTCTCGAGGTCTTCCTCTCCATCATCCTCCTCGGCTGCGACTTCTTCTTCTGAATAGGTTATCGAGTGTGAGGAAACGCGCTGTAGTGGTATGTATTCTGCCGATTCCATATCCACATCCTCTTCAGAGTCGTACTCGCTATCTGAAGAGTCGAAGTCTGCGTCTTCTGCTTGCCAGTCCTCCTCTGGCTCCTCCACTATGGTGTCTGGCTGATCCGCCCATTGCACCCTCCGGTCGTCGCCCTTGGTTGCTCCCCTTACTGACTGGTTGAACCAGCTCTCTTGCTCCTGCTCTGCCTCTGCAAGCTCTACCATCAACGAGTCGAGTAAGTTGGCGTGGCCGACAAGAAGGCGAAGGTTGTGCGAGGGGCGCCCTGCTTCGTAGGCAAGCTTGCCGCGAGCAGTGTGGGCGAGGTAGTATGTTTGTGTGACAGACATGGTCTTTCTTGTGAATGGAGTTGCTGTTGTTGTCGACGGTGAATGGGAGAGCGGCGATCTGGAAATGGCTGTGCCGGTCATTTTGTAATGCGGGTGTGGATGGTGCAATAATTATATTGTGTGAGTGAGTCAAAGACCGGTAACGGCGGCTGCTGTATGCAAGGCTAACTGGCACGAAGGTCTTTGGCGAAGAGGGTTTGGATGTATGAGGTAGTCGTGGTGGGGACTTTGTTGTTGTTGCTGTTGGTAAAAGAAGTGTTAGGTTGAGGTGGGTATTGTACTTGGCTTTGGTTGTGAAGATGATGAGCTGAGAAGGGTTGTTGTGTCTTGGAGGGAGAATCAAGTTATATTATAAAGAATCACTTACTGCAGCCAGACGCCAGCTACGGGGGTTCGGGTGTAGATTATTGTCAGCCTTAACTCCCGGGGCTCTTAAGTGCGAGTGCGAGACGAGGGGCTAGGGGGGACTAAGGGAGCTAAGCCCAAAGGGGCAATAATGGATGAGCACAGTGAAAGGGCGCAGAACCAGCTCGGAGTCTTGGATTGTAAATCCCGTCGGCCTTTAGAGGAACTCCTGCTCCTGGTGCGTTTGTGATTTCGACTATCGAGTCCTGCCTGACAAAGCAGCAATTATTCATCTTCATGCCATGACACCATCATCATTGTTGACCGGGCCTTTCTGTTGAAGGCCATGAGAGTATTGTCGTGAAGATGCTCCAACTTATTCTGAAAGAAACGATGCTCAGTAACAGACCGCGTGTACCAATTTCAAGGCTGCTGCTTCACCGTCCTCTGCTTCCCCACAAATTGGCATCTGAATGTTCAACACTGCCCCCTCCACAACAGGTACGAAACACGGCGGAATGGGAACACGATGATGAGTCGTATGCGGCGTACGGCACCGCGCGTAGAGTCTCGCCGACTTCTGACGACTAGCTCGTACCTTTCGCACAGGATGCCATTTCTGCCACGACACCCAAGAGAGAGAGAGAGTCGTGACTCCGCCATGCTTGGTCTCACAGCATCGCATCTCTTCTCTCTGGTTGGCTCGCTGGTGACAACGAACGGCGGCATGCTGGTCTAGGTAATCAATGACTACTTATCTGGTGCATTTGCCAAATGCATCATGTAGATGCGAGAGCGAAGTGCTGCTCTGCGCTGCGCACGTAAGCAGCAGGCCGCAACGTAGAACTCCTTATCCCTCTCAATCATAATCAGGCAGCCAGAATTTGATTGTTACCTCCGCGTTCATCACCATCTTGCGCCGTACGCGGCCTGACTTTGCTACGCACAGGACTTGTCGTCAAAACTGTCAACGGTCGAGTCATCCTCCGCGGCCCTCTGGCGTTTGCATCGCATTTGAATCACTCCGTGCATGATCCAGGTTAGCAGGGTTAGAATTAATTGTGCAAGTGTGTATTAAATGCTCGCGTGTTCATGATGTCCCCGGCACCGAACGAACTCCAACCCTCCTAAAAGTTCCGGCAAAGCTGGGAGGCGTGCCCTTGTGACTACCCCACAAAGTCATGAACGTTCGCAATATCATAAAGGTCGCGGCCAAGGCGGTGGTTCTTCCCTTCTTCCATCCGGCCTCTGATAGCAGTCGTGAAGATTGCAAAGTTCGAAGCTCGAGGCTCCGTGGAAATTGACATGTGTCGGTTTCGGTATTCGGAGGTCTCGCGTCTTGATAATTCGGAGCATATCACTTTACTACTCCTGTACGGAAGTACAAAGGTACATTGAGTCTTAAGCCTTGGAATGATCATCATTCAGCAATGCGCATTTCGGTGTTTTGGTTTCGCGTGTGTGACGCATCCATCATTATCATCATGATCATCATCGCCCATGATTCTTTCGCATTCCCGGCAATACCTAAGGATGATGATTCCAGAACCCCGAATCGGTTCAGTCGGTTCAGTCGGCTGAGTCGGCTTTAGCAATTAAGGTTAATGGAGAAAGAAGATCGAGAAGTCTGCATGTGTAAGCGAAAGCGATCACCGGCCTTTGTCATCAAGACCAAGCCTTACGCCATTAAGGCGGTCATCGGCCGAACAGCGGAGTTAACTCCATCCATCCATCATCACTAGACGACAACATGATCGGTAATCAATGGCTTTTGATGATGAGTCCCATTTGATGCGTCAAGCTCGGTAATCATTTAACTAGGTCCTAGCTACTTAAGGTAATTTTCAAATTAAGTAGATCTACAGCCAAATCCCTCGGCCACGCTGCAATATATGTGCGCCGTGATATCAATAAGTACTGTACAGTCGTGGACGGTGTAGACTCATCCTTTCGCATCCTATTTGAAATCAGCAACCCAACCTAATCTGAAGAAGGACGCACTGTGCAGTTTTGAAGAACAAAAGTCAAGTCTGGTTTCCCCTTATCTGTCGAGCATACGGTATGGTTCTGACGTGGGTTCTCAGCAACATCTCAATCTGGTCATCTGTTCCCCTTGCAAACCATTTCAACCCTGGTACCCTTCTGTTTACGGGCAATGGGTTATTGACCTCAACCTTAGAAGAAGCCAAGTTGGCGTCTTCACGTTGGAAGTGAATCTTTGTGTAACAGAGGCTGATTCGTTGCGAGTGGCATAGGATTCTGAATTGCCGAGGCGCAACGGAGAATAAAGCAGAGCATCATCCTAGACGCCTGAAGCCAAGAGTTGTTGATAGCACTGCCTCCTTCCTTTATTTATGGCGATGCAAGGAGAACTTGAGTAGTTCTAATACTGAAAGGTATGCGCAAGAGGACATCCAAGGAGATTCATGGTATCAGCTGTATGCTGCTAATTGTTAATCCAGTCGACTTGAGCAATAAGAGGAGGGGGATTAGCTTCCTCCTACTCTTACTATATCTTCCTAATAGTATCAAGGTAGATTGTCCGGGCCTTAAGAATTGGAGTTGAAAGTTCCCCTTTCGAAAAGGAAAAGGGGTGAAGATGAGGAGTCACATGATATTGCCACTTAGGTACGAAAGTACTAACGAGGTGAAGTTAGACGTGGTCCTTGACTCTTTGATTCGAACTATACAGTACATCTAGACCCGGTCACAAATTGCTCCGAGCACTCGTCATACATTTCCCCCATATGGTGCATGTCCTCGATGCTCATCTACCTGGCGAGCACGGACAAGCACTTACGATATTCTGCTGCGAACGGAACTCAAGAAGACCGCACTCGTTCCGTGCTGATGACGAGCATTGTCATGGTCCTAGCCTCCATCGACTGGGGGAAAGGTCACAGCATGGGTTAGCAGATGCACCTAGTAGCCTAGCAAATTTTGAAAGCAATTGAACGTGGCACCCAAATATCTGATATTCCAGATTCACCCTTCGAAAAACTTTCCCAAATTTCAGGTATAAAGAGCGGTATAACAGATGGTACTCCCAGGTCTATAGGAAAATACACCCTCTGTGCACCGACAACTGCACTGGAAACCCCTCTCGCTCTGTCCAGGTCCTACAGATACACAGAATTTTAATCGTTTTCAAGGCTACCTAAAGTGATCCAGCTGCTAAAATGGGATCTTAGCCCAGGCCTTCAGTCATACACGTCAACTACACTACACACCATGATTTCGCTTGGGAGAGTGCTTGGCAGGGAAACAATGGATATTCGAGACTACCAACAATGAATACTTCAACGAGCCAAGATGCACGACACGAAACCCTCGGACTCTATGAGCGTATTTCATATCCACTAAGACGCGACATAGAAGCGATGGGCCAATTCCAAAGCCGATGCCATATTCCTGAATAATGAAGGGGGTAAGTTTGACCCCAGGCTACCTCATAACTCATACCCATTAGAATCCCATTTGTTTTTCTTGGAAAACTGCGATTCCTAGCCATTAGCCACCAAGTCTAGACAGGGTACGATTTAAGATATGAGGTTTTAGGAAACCCTGAATCTAATGATCCCGCCTACTGAATACTTACTTTGAATTTCGAATGGGACATATTGCCCATCTACACGGCGTATAAAGGTAGAGATCATCCGGCATCTATTTCGATTTCAACTTCGGGATTATGAGGCTTTTGCACACCTGCTATAAAATAACATCAACAAGAGATGGCGAGAAAAAACTAATAGACACCGAAATTGTTGTTTATCGCCTCAAAGCCGAAGGGGTTGCTTAAAGAGAAGTACAATTACGTTTTGCCACAGTGCTGTGGCTTTCAAAGCCTGATAAGCATGCAGAGAAACTGTTTCGTCCTAAGGAGGTGCCTATGGACGTGGTCAATATCATCTATAAACGGATAGAATACCTAGGTTGGCTTGGCAGGGATGAATGCTACACACGCGAACGCAGCGACCCAAAATCCTAACAGGAGGGGAGAGGGAGGAAGGAATAAAAGCGAAGAGGGAGTTCTCAACACGACTGAAGAGGGTAAAGATGAGCTCAAAACTTGGCGTCCTACTCAGAATCCTTTACTAGGACAAAACCTATTGCCTCATTAATAGCTTTTAAAGAATGTATAAGCTATAGTCATTCATTCTACCTATCTTGACAAGTCAGGAATAAGTATCACTCCTTCTTTTCTAAACTACCTTCATCTTTTCAAGTGGATATGTGATGCACTAAGTCACTAAAGTCAGGTTCAGTGACTAAAGTGTGCTATAAACAATAGCAACAGCACTTAGCAGGTTTACCAAAACACCTCCCTATACTATTACACAGCATCTCTAGTTCACGTACTAGTAACCAGCCTTGAGAGTCGCCACCAAAAACCATAAGTATGCAGACCTCTTTCAAAACAATCATTTATACATCTCCTCGCTTCGCTTACAATAAAAGCCAAAGTGTAGTAAGCTTACTACTATCTAAGCAAAGCGACGCCACAGAAGCCAGTAGCAAAAAACAATTAACCTGTCCATAACTCATATAGGTATTATTCCCCGTAGTCAGTTTTCAACTTCCTTGAAAAACAAGACACCCAGTCCACGGACACTCCTGCTCGCTCGGCAAAAAAGGCACAGCTGGTGAGCTAACCGAGGATACCGTACACGCCCGTCAACAAAAACACTACACTCAAAAAGGGTCTCCTCCGTTATGTATCTTGGCCACAAACCTAAACCTACCAAAATGCCTCAAAGTTACCATAAGAAGGATTAGACAATCTTTCGAGCATCGGTCGATATAGTGCATTAGCTCGTTGGATAATCTCGAGGCATTTATCATTTCCTAGCATGCGCGGCCTGGCCTCGCCGCTCGGCTCGGACGGATACTCGTATATGTCGTACAGTACCTATGTATGTCTGTGGGGGCTTCGGATTCGGAGCCGGTGTAAGATTCGGATCCGAAAAACCGGAGGGAACGAGGTTACTTGGTGAACAGGAGGAGGTATGAAAGCGCCGTTCCACCGTAGAGTAGGTGCTTGCATGAACTGGTATACTTTGAGGCGTACTGGGTGGGACGAATTCTTGCATTCCCCTTAGGCTACAATACCTAGTCCATACAAGCAATCAACCCTCCTCCGACCCTCCGATGCGCGAGGGCGCGAAGGCTACAGATACTCGGTTCGGGCACACCCTCTAGAGCTACGTAGCCTGCTCTTGGGAGTCAACGTGACAACCTAAAGAAAGCCCTCGAAACTTTTCGCGTTAAGCGTTGTACTATTTGAGATTGGAGATCCAGTTCTCTGTAGTCTTCGACATCAACAACAAAAGAATCCAAGCCGTCACTAGATCATTCAATAGCCAAACCCCTCTCCCTTTTGGTCTAAATACATTTGGGTAACCACGGTGAAATTCACCAGACGTGGAAATACCTACCTGATTTGATCAAAGTTTATCGCTTCCGAGATACACTCCAGGGCGAGGGATGGAAAGGTTGTCCTGGGTACAGGCCGAGGTATGTACAACGAGGTATTGGACCAGCGTTGGCCTTAGGATTTCCCACTGTAGGTTGTATAGCTAGACTTGCAAAGTCTTTTGTCATCGTTCATCAATTGGGCGAGAAGTAAAGCATACAGAAGCGTTATAGCACTACTGAAATTTGTATTATAGCTGATTAGCTTGCTAGATTAGTCGGCTCAAAAATAAAATATGTCCTTTCTTAAGCAGCTATAGGGACCAGTTAAAAAATTACACTACGTAGGTATGTTTCCCTTTCCCCAGCATTAGTTCATTCCATATGTATTGATATACCATAGCCGTACCAAATTAACTCAAAACCACACTCACTCGCGTCCAATCCTTCCGAGAAGGGAAACTCGAACCATGATACGTAGGACTAACCTCCAAATCCAGCATCATACCTCTGTCCCTTTGTCCAAGAACTAGAAGGCTTTGATCACAAGCTCCAGCTCCTAAGTTCGTACTTAGTTTCCACCACTCTCTTCTGCCATTGAGATCTCAACACCGGCTCTTCTCTCCATGTACTGTCCGCTATCTTCAAAGCAGCAACTTCTATACATACTTAGGTAGATAGAGACATGTGGCGAAACACTGAGATCTCCACCTGAATACTATCCCTCACCCACGTTATGGTCGCCCAGAACAACCCACAGTACTAAATACAATAACCTCCACAACTGTCCCGCCCATCTGCCAAAAAGCTCTTCTATATCCTTCCATGCTTCCATCTTTAAGACATTTCTTCTCCTAAATCCCACCACAATTACACCTAGAGCAACTACACCTTGAAATAAGAAGCCGAACCGAAATGAACCCCAGCTGCTGCGTAGATTTAAATAAATCTAGTTCCACTGGCAAGTCACATCCACGAACCTACTACTAACTGATAGTGAGGCGAAGATAAGGTTGGCCATAGAGGACTCTCGTGCTAATCGAGGATAAGGATGAAGATACGGTTGACGGAGAAGGTTACAGGATAGTGAGCGGTTGTGGAAGGCATTGTGTGATAGATGGTAGGTATAGGTTGGGGGCCGAGCTGGTTATATGTCATTAGGTTGAGGGATTTAGGGGGGGTATCTGGTGTGATGAAGAGAGATCGGGCGAAGGGGACACGGATGAGCGTGGAGAGGGAGAAGTTGTATGTTCTGAAGGCTAATGGGGTTTTAGGGTTTGGTAAAGCAGTAACGCCAACTTCCTGGTAAGCTAGTTGATTTTGATTACTACGAAATCAGAGGACGCTTGATATAGTTGGCTTGAAAGGCATTGTTGGCTCCATGAAGTGGATTAGCTGGAAAGTATAGTACATCATGCGGACGAGTCTTTGGTTAACTTTTCCGTCTGCTCTGTGGCTCAACAACACGCAACCCTATTTAAAAGCAGATATATCATTTTGGTCCAGTGTGTACTGGCAAGGAGAAATCTCATAGCTGAATCCAGATATTTCGAGCCCTTTTCAGAGCTTTTAACCTTTCCTGTTATACACAAGATTAACGCCACTGCTATGCTTCATCAGCCTACCCACTGATAAAAAGAGCTCCCCAGAATTGCAAATAATACCCTGATTATGCCTATGTGGAAGACTCATCAACTGTCGGACTCGCCATCTGCATCCTGTTCCGGAGTCCTCGAGTCCCGACCGCCCTTGTGCTTGTCTCCGTCCTCCCCATCCTTTGGTGCCTCTTCTGGTTCCGCTGGTTTTCCATAGGGAAATTCTTTGTAAACCTCTCTTTCTCTGATCAGATCCTCGCTAGGCTTCTCAACTTTCAAATCGATAAAGTCAGTGAATTCGTTACTGTCATCTGGAGCAACCCCGGGTACGCCACGCCTTGTGAAATTGGTGATATTTTTTGTTCGCTGTGGTCTAATAGACGTCTTTTGCAGGAGGGGATAGTAGTATGCCGCTTTCTGATGGAGACCATCAGAACCATCATGAATCGCAATAACAACATCCTCGTCATACTTTGTCTCTGATGCACCGCTCTGGTGGGCGCTTTCATAGGCACGGACTCGCTTAAAGCGAAAGCATGGGTCACCGACACCATTCTTATGTGTGTACAGATCATCCTCATCCCTATCCTCATCGAAAACATCCAATTTTCGCTTAAACTTGAGAGCTTCTTGCGTGGTTTCTGGGAGGAAGAACTCGTAGTCCAAGCCCTCATCTGGCGGAGGATTTCTTTCGGGATCGCGATCATGCAGTTCTTTCATTTCTGCTCTCCTGGCCTCCTCCTCTTCGCTTGCTGGCACTGGTTGCAACAAGCTGTTCTCTAAACGTATATCATACGTTGAGCTAGGTGGGACTGGGTTGGTCAGGAATTTGATGGTGACATAACCTCCGGCATCCGGGAACGCATCGAGATCGGGAAGTAACGGAAATGCGTCAACAAGCTTGATATTCCGCTTTGTAGGATGTCTGACTCGTGTGTGGTCTTTCAAGTTTGCTGCAGCTGTCTGGAAGCCTTTCAGGACTTGATTCTTGATATACACCGGCGATTCCCTGTCAACATTGGTTGCCGGTCTCTTTGTGCGGTTTCCAGTGTTTTCGATCAGGGATCTTGAAGTGGTAGAGTCGAAGCGCGATTTGGACGTGTATGAGGAGATATATTCGGTACGTCGCAGGAAGGAAACCCCAGAGTCCGAGAACTTCGGCTTTCCAAGGGTTGATAGGGGTCTCAGAAGAGCGCGGTCATGAGCATGAGGCGCTGGTACATGTAGAGGAGCTTGGATGGCTGGTAAAAGAAAGGTTAGCTATGGAGGAAACAGGGAGGCGCTTCACTCACAACTCTCGTCTCCATCAAAGATACCTGGCATGCCCACCAAGTCTAATGGCATACCCAATTCCGCATCTGCCTCAATATTGAGGGGTTGGTCTCTAGCAAGCCGAGACGCAAAACCTGGGGTTGTGTATTGTCCGCTGGCAAGGCCAGTATTTGGGATATCGAGAAGTTTGGGAGGGTTTGGAGGTGGTGGTAAGGCATTGGAGTATCGTATCCGCGCGATGTAATCTTGATGAATCATGCGCTCGCCACCGCGAGATTGCGAAGAAGACATCTTGACGTTGATAGTTGTCGCGGTGGAGGTGATGTTGATGTTCCTGATCTTTCGAGGGTTGTGGTTGCGATTTTAGCGCGCTTTGGTCCGCAAGGCTGAGAAGATCGCTGCCGTGAGGCTGCAGTTTTCTGTTGCAAGTATTATTCACCTTTCCACCCTTTCTAAGATAATCTCTTCGAGCACTGCAAAGCTTTGAGACCAGGCTATTAGGCTAAGTTTCCCAACAGCTCCCTTCCAGTAAGTCGTTTCTTTTCTATCAATAAGTCTATCGCCAAAGGCCGCCAAGTTCGAAGGACCTCCTCCTACGAAGTAGATGACCTGCCAGGTGTTGCGCTACAAAAGTTTCCCAAGTCAGCAGCCATTGTATTTTGCGAGTATCGCCGCAGGGGCAACAGAACCCGAGGTGACAGATTGAGGGTTGAGTTTGAATCTACTTGACGAACTACAGCCAGGGCCCTGGCATGAACATGCCGCGGCTCTAACATTAGAAGACCACCCTCATTTTGAGTATGTGATGTACTAGCTGAGATATTGATTAGGTGCCTTGGACTTCTTACAAATGTCTGAGTCCACGGTAGGCAATGAAGCATTTTGGAGACTTCTGTTCTGTAAACTTCACTAAGAAACGTGCATTTACAGCTATTCTGTTCCGAAACTGAAAAGAAGAACATGTTCAAATCTGAAGACTGGAGACTGGATGGATTTCACTGTGAAATCCGACGAGAAAGCGAGAAAATGAGATATTCCCTACCGAAAAGCCACTAAGAGCTGAAAATCCCAGCCACGTGGAAAAACATCTGACGGCTTCCCGGAATACCTTTGGTATTCTACGAACTCTTATCTGTGCATGACACGATACTCTAGTCATGCGCCCATAGCCCCTAATGCCGCATAATCCCTAGATATAATGAAACAGAGAAAGGCATTATTAGATGCGCAGCAAAATATCGCAGTATCAAGATGCAACGCCACCCACGCACAACATGTGAAGAATAACAGTTTTGTACAGTAGCGGCTTGCCATCAACTCAGAAATCCCATCCCATCACTAACTCATAATCGTCAATTTCACGTGCTGTTCTTGTTGTACTTCGTCTTTCCGAAGGAAAATGGCACGTAGCGGTACTTGATCATATGTTGGATCTGTCTCCGCACTAGAATTACCAAAAATCAGTAAGTTGCTCAACAGCCCCAATTTTTGGGTAATCTTACTTGTCAACGTAAACAGGATCAACCAGTAAACAACCAAGACAGGCCAGAATACAGGAACATCGAAGATAGAGAACCAGGTGCAAGTGAAACCGATAGCGATAGCCCTCGTAGCCGAGTGCCAGAACTTGAACTCCGGAAGTCGTCGAATAAATGGTCTAAATTCCTCGTCCTGCTTTGTGGGGAGGCCTCCTGCAGCACCATCCTCCATGTCATTGTCTATAGCCTCATTTGAAGGGTCGAATTTGGGCTGAAGGAAGGCGAGAAACAGGTTTAGAAGGTAGATGCCAAGAGAGTACGCGACTGCTTTTTGTTAACTTTGCGCATTTCATATTTGGAGGGGCAGAAATACCAATATACCATCCTTGCGCGACAAATATTCTCACGAAGAAGAGGATCAACAGCGTCCCAGTTGCCATCCACCTGTATGGCACATAAGGAGTCGACTTGTCCAGATATGCTTGATACGCCTGCAGATCCACGAATCAGCTTTTCGTTATCTAATTATTTTCATAGCATCGAATGCTCCTCAATTGACTTACCCTTCCAATCTTTGACGTCTGGGCACTGACTGCTGCAAAAGGTGTCTGTTCTGGCTCGACCGAATCCATCTTGGGCGATTTGCGCTTTTTTCAAAAGAGGGCAGATATGTCCGTAACTGAATTGGTATCAAAAGGCCCTCGATCCGTATCTGTTGGAGCTAAACTGTGGGACGGCGCAAAAGTTGGTTTTCTGTTGGGCTATCTTCTTAGGTGTCTTTAAGATTCGCGTTCAGGAGCTGCTTCTGCTTGCACGTGAGAGAGCGGACGGAATTTGTTTCATCCGAGATATGCTGGGATGCAGCTTTCCGGCTAATGTGCCTCGGATGTGCCTTCCTACGTCAGTAAGCACTGCTCTGCTCAATTCACCTTTCTAGAATCTACCTAATCATTCAAGCTGGACTTGAGCAATCATTTTGAACCCTCGCAGCATATTTGAAATCTTTGACTATATAACATGAATACAATCAGAACAATGAGGCCAATTGCCTCCCGCTTCACCAGATCTGCCCTCCCCGCGATCAACCGCTCCCTGTCCTCCACAACAGACCGGTCCTATGAATACATCGAAACCTCAGAGCCTCGTCCAGGAGTTGGACAGAGTGTGTAGCACCCAGAAAGCACCAATTGCTCCCTGACATAAGACTAACTAGATTCCAGTCACTCTTGAACGTCCTAAGGCACTTAATGCTCTCTGCACACCCCTCATCACAGAGCTAAACACAGCTCTCCAATCCTTCGATGCTTCCCCCTCGATTTCGTCCATCATCCTCACGGGCTCCCAACGCGCCTTTGCAGCAGGGGCAGACATCAAAGAAATGGCGCCCCTCACCTTTTCGGAAGCCTACACAACCTCCTTCATAGAATCCTGGTCTCAGCTCACAACAAGCATCAAGAAGCCGATCATCGCTGCTGTCTCAGGACACGCTCTCGGTGGAGGATGTGAGCTCGCATTGATGTGTGATATTCTATACTGCACTGAAGATGCGAATTTCGGACAGCCGGAGATCAAGCTGGGAACGATCCCTGGAGCTGGAGGTAGTCAGCGGTTGACGAGGGCTATTGGCAAAGCTAGAGCTATGGAGCTGATTCTAACGGGCAAGAATTTTACTGGAAAGGAGGCAGGTAGTTGGGGAGTTGCAGCTCGGACTTTTGGCAGTTATGAAGAGTTGATGGCTGGAGCTCTGAAGACTGCTGAGACGATTGCCGGTTACTCTAAAGTGGCTGTTATGGCTGCTAAGGAAGTGGTTAACAAGAGTCAAGATCTGCCTCTGCGGGATGGAGTTGAGTACGAGCGCAGAGTGTTCCACAGCTTATTCGGGAGTCAAGATCAAAAGATTGGAATGAAGGCGTTTGCGGAGAAGAAGAAGGCGGAGTGGTCGCACCAGTAGAGAAATGTATGATATAATGCTTATGAACTGTCCTTTATACTCCCAATAATTTCCAAGTAATCCGCCCCCAACCCAATGGCATGCCCAATAGCCTACTATCCAAAACGCCAATGTGTTGAACCCAGCCCTGTCCAGTATGCGTACACTCCAATCTAATGATCGACGATTACATTTCTAATGATTGACAATATACATTTCAAATTTCCTCTTTCCGCTCACTACTACCCATAGAGTCCCATTCTCGGCAGAAGCCCAGCCAACTACGGCTGACACAATGAGACGTACGTGGAGAGTGTGTGGGCGAAGCCGACGCAGTCGGAGAAGGATCGGCACAAATCAATCCGAACCACGCACTCGATGTACATCCATGAGCTGAAGTCTGTATCGGTCTCGCAGTTGTAGATGGCATAATCGGCGGAGAAGTTATCGAATGAGAGAGTGTTTGGGTCGTAGACTCATCATGGCACCCAAAAAATAGACCTGGCGTCTTGCAATGACTTGATGTCGGCTCAGGCGTAGTGGTGGACGTTGTGGTAGGATCAAGACAACCCCCAAAGAAGCCTTTGGAATGACAGGTTGTCGAACTCGACGTTGTGCTGGTTGCTGTCGGAATCGTAGTCGATTTCTTGCTTGTGGTCGTAACTTCATCGTTGCAGCCAAACCATCCAGGTGTTTTACAAGTTGAAGTAGACGTCGTTGTTGTACTACTGCTGCTGCTCGTCTTCGTACCTGAAGTCGTTGTACTCTCGTCCAAGCAACCCCACCAGCCAGGGGTCTGGCATGTCGAAGTACGAGTTCGAGTCTTGGTGGTAGAAGACGATTGCGTTGTAGTGCTAGTCTCATTTCCAGTAACCTCTTTCCAAAGAGGGCAATCTTGACACTCGGGTGTAAATTTACACTCAGGCACCGTGTCATATACCTTGATAATATCCTCAATGACTCTTATAATACGATGCGTTGCAATATTTACCCTCCAGCCTTTATCTGCAACCACATCATAAACACATTCCATGCCTGTATGACATGCACTTTCTAGCGCGTAACCTGCGTAAGAGCATGATGCTGTAGCCCCATTACAAGTCCCCATATAAATAGGGTCTGCGGTGTGGCCAAAATGATATGCTCCTGTGAGTTGGCGGTGCTGAGGTGCTTCAGGATCGGTCCCTGGTGGAACTGGAAGTCCTAAACGACTTGCTGGTAAAGCGTCTGGTACTGCCTGATATGTCATCACCGGCAAGCCGTATGTCAAGCCTAGAAGGGCGCTCACAGCACCTCCGAGTGAGTGGCCGGACATCCAGATATCAGCATTTGGATATAATGCTGTTACGTTCGAGTATAAATGCCGGGCTGCTGCGTAATATCGGTTCTCCTTTCTCAAACTCTTGGCCAAGCAGGTCAGGTTGCAAGTATAAGTGCTCGTAGCACAATCGCACACCTGACGGTAGAATGAGCTCCCCTGCTGTCCACAGCAGCAACTGAAGAAGAGATTGTCGTTCTCCTTGTCGTTTGTCGTAGTGCCGTCTCCATCGAAGACCGCGAGACTCGTTCCCTTGAGTCCAATGACAGCTATCGATTCATCCTCGTTTGTATAGATATACCCGCGGAGCCCATCCCCCTCCCAGCCAAATGGCTGAGATAAATTAAATCCTCCATTGACGTCCTTCCAGTCCCCTGTGCTTGGTGCCGGCACGTATGCATTCGCCGCCATCTGAGCGAACGTTATGACTGTATCCTTGTCGGTCACATTAGGCCCCTCCAGTTGATCCACCGTCCATGCTGACTGCGAGAAAGCCCAAACCTCCTGGTCCTCTCTCGCAGCCGCAACCATAGGATCCACAACAGAAGGCCTTCGATCCTTCAACCGCTGTATATTCATTGGACTGCTTCGTGCTCGTAGCGGCGTGCCCACCTTTTCTATACCCACACCATCGTCCGCCTCTAGCCACATGGTTGAGTCCGAGTAATCTGGGTGGATATCGAATTGCATATGAAGGTCGGGGTATAGCTGGGCTCCATGGTGGAAGATGTGGCGGAGAGACTGGGAAAGTCAGTCAAGCACCAAGCATGGGGCGGTTGCAGAACTTGGAACATACAAACACATGGTCGCGCGTCGGCGGCTCTGGACTTCCCGGCCCTGCTGGAATAGGGGAGAGAATAGGGAATGGTTGTTGAGCTGGTTGTGCCTTGGAGGCTGTAACCGGCGACGACAAGGCTAGGAATGAAAGGAGGAGGTGAGCTGTGACCCGGCCGGCAGAATTACAGGACATTGTTGTCTTGCCTATCTCGTCGACAAAGGGGCGATGGGAAGCGTTCGTTCATTCAGAGGCAAGGAAACTATACTTAAGGTATGCAGAACCTCGCAGCGATCTGTGGATTAGGAGGTCGTGGCTGGTGATTGTGCACGAGTAGATATAAGCATGTATGGGTAATGGCAGGCGATGTCAACAGCAGGTGAGTGGGCGTCATGCGGAGGTGGGACTGTAGCAAGATGGTTGGTTGGGACGAATCAAACGCGCGCCAGCGGGCATGGATGGGGCCCCCAGGGAACCCCGACACCCAGACGCCGGACATGCTGCGATATACGCGGGTCGTGCTGCCGAGAACGCGGCGATCAGAAGATCTGCTCCAGGCTGCCGGCGGCGGCTGAGCTGCGCGTGCTGGGTCTTGCCTCCTTTGGGCCACCAGGCTACGTCCACCCCCCCCAGTTCCGTACCGGACAGTACGGGAACCTCATCCTCGTCCTCGTACCTCGCTCGTGAAAGTTGATCTCGCGTCTTGTCCCTTTACATACACTTTCGCACTTCTCCCCCTCATCCTCATCGCTGCTGACTCGAGAAGAGCGACGCAACTTCACCGTTGTGGCACCACATACGCGGACATGTAATATTTGCACCTTCATTCCTTTCTTCCTGCGCGCCCACTTGCTTTCTTTCCTTTCTCGCGCGGCCTTCGTTTACAGGACCGCCCCATCCAGGCGTGACCAGAGTTTCACAGTGTTGGCTGGGTTCATGCAACCGTTTGCTACGACATTGACACCTGTTGGCACGAGTAGGGACAAGGTATATATGCCTCTGACCCTCCCTCTGCTCCCCAATGCTCAGCAGATCAAATCTGACAAGATGATCTTCAATCTACCAGAATTTATGGCCTCATCAAATTCGAGAAAGGGCGAAGCCCACCGGCCAAGACCCTTGCACGTCTCTAGGTCCTTCTCTCGTACGGAGCCCAGTAGCCCG
The DNA here is from genome assembly GCA_026119845.1 of Pezicula carpinea. Classification (NCBI taxonomy): domain Eukaryota; kingdom Fungi; phylum Ascomycota; class Leotiomycetes; order Helotiales; family Dermateaceae; genus Pezicula; species Pezicula carpinea. The sequence goes on along the minus strand of JALRMK010000006.1, from coordinate 1,012,524 downwards.
GCTACGACTCGAAATCAAAGGGCGAGCACCATTCAGAACGGGGTCCCCGCAGTATCGATGTCAGATAAATCCGGCGCGTTGAAAGCCCGCAAGGTGTCTGCCCCACAGCCAGATGTATACGAAAAGATCTCAGAGGATGACGAAAGGGCAGGGGATTCATCAGGAAAGTTGCCCGCGGACTTTGATGAGCTCCCGATCGAGCTCGTCGCCCTGACAGACAGGTCAGGACGCAGTCAATCTACAAACATCTCAGCTACTAATTCCTTATAGCTTTATTGACTCTCTGTCTGCCAAGGTCCATCCTACGCCTCCAACAGTGGACAAACTATCTGGGCTATTTCAAGACTTTTATATAGTGGCTGCACAGCATATCAGCACTCACATCTCTGCATTATCTTCTCGGCAGCATCGAGAACAGCGTGAAAGTTCGCCTGCCCCTTCTGTCTCGTCCCTTGCGAGCAAACTAAGAGCTAAGGCAGATTCGATGAGCAACAATAAGGAGCGACCAAAGATGCCCCCTGAAAGAAGGGATTCCGAGCAGCAAATGCTGACGCCTGAGGAAATTGCCGACCGAAAACGAGCTCGACGGGCCCTGGAACACAAACGTGTGGCTCTTGAAGAGGCAGTCGAGAGAAGGGTCACGGAGGGAATCTATGAAAGGATATGGAGACACCGGAGCACACAAGATGAAGCACAAGATGAAAAACTTCGCTCAAAGACGGCTGCTCTGTCTGTCGTTGGAATTGGTCTTACTGATTTGGGAATCGACCTTGGACAAGAGTCTAGCGAAGATCCGGATGCAACAGAAAACAAGGAAAAGGAAATCAGAGACTGGCTTGAAGATGCCCGGGATGAATTGATCGCCATGAACGATGAGAAATACCCACTGGGCAAACTTCATCATCTGAAACTAGCACATAAGGCTATCGTTGACACGCTATCACATTTTCATCCATCTTCATCGGCAGACGAAATCATGCCTATGCTCATTTACACGCTGATCACATCTCGACCAGAAGGAATCGACGTCATCAGTAATTTGTACTTCATTCAAAGGTTCCGATGTGAAAGCAAGATTGATGGAGAAGCAGCATATTGCCTGACGAATCTTGAGGCGGCCATCACCTTTCTGGAGACAGTGGATCTTGCAACTCTCAGAGAAGATGAAGTACCATCTGGACCTCCAAAAAATAACAGTCGCCCCGGCACGCCCCCCACAGAAAAGCCAACTTCATTGGTGTTAGATGGCACGCGAGCCTCATCTGCTGTTTCGGTTAGCCCAGCAGCTATGAGCCCAACCTTTTCCAAATCTCAAGTGTCTTCAGCGTCGAGTCTTCGACCAAACGCTATACAACCACACAATCGACGACTCAGTGACATGTTTCAACCACCAGCTAAGGCTTTAGGTGAAGCTGGCGAAAAGATCCTCAATACCGCAGACCAGGGGTTCAGTAACATTGGCAATAGTCTTGGCGAAAGCTACAAGTTCTTACTTGGGAAGCTCAAGGACCGGGAAGATGGGAAGGCATCCGACATTGTTGTGCCCAAAACTCTTGATGACGCACGGAAACTTGTCAGTACTCCTCCGCCCGAGTTAGACGAGAATGAAGGTTCAGCTAGTGGGGACAGTACCAACAGTCCAGAAATGGCAGCAACGAACCGTGGTGATTCTGATGAAAAGCCAAATGACAAAGTTCTAAGCATGATTACGGGTCGGAAGTCATCAAGGGACCGAAGCGTGGACAGCAGCCGAAGTGCTGGAAGTAGTAAAAGAGTGGCATTCGCAGAAGAAGGCCAAGAGAAGAACGCATCCCCACTCGGTACTACAACCCCAACAATGGCAAATGCCCCCATTGTGGAATCTATGCGTAATTTGGGGAACTCTTTAAATCCCATGACTCGGATTGCTGGTATGGGAGGTGTAATGCGGGGATTTGGACGCACAACACCCACGCCCAGTCCCACACCAACACCGACAACAAGCAAACATGTTCCTGATGGCGGTATTGCTGATTTGACTACCGTAAGTTATCTATCTTCTACTTATTGATCCTCGCTAACATTTCGTCAGGCGTTCCCAGATCTAGCACCACAACTACCTCCCAAAGATGTTTTCAAAGTTGCTCCTCCAATCAAGCGCTTCATGGAAGTGCAAAATCCCGGTGAATTGAGAATCAACGAGGTCTTGGAACTATTGCGAGATTATAGACGACTAGCCGGAGCATTGAAAGATATGGGAGCAGTTGACGAAAGTAAGAAATGAGAGCCCCTAAGTGTACATTCATTTGTGTGATATGGATTGAGGTAGTTTTGCGGACATTTTGAATGGCGTTTATGAGTTCGGTGGATGATCTGGTATGGGGGCGTTATTGTATGCATGGTATAGAAGGGAACGGCGAATAGGCAACTAGGTGATTGAATCAAAACTGATCTCGCGTTATAACAATCCCCTACTGCCGCAGACTCGACACTGATCTCCTGTCATTGAGCTATCTACCTACCTACGCACCCCTCACACGAACTATTCCCCTACCTACTTTACCGTGAAGTGGGGCGGGGCGTGGAACTTAATCGCTAGACTAGTTACACTACACAAGTTCACTCGGTGATCAAAAAGCAGGAAGTCGGGTGCTGACCACGGCTACAAGGAGGGATGGAAGAAGGGAGGGGGGAAGAGGGTGAAGGGTAGAACTCAGTGCTCGCTAAGTCTTTCTTCGTTTCTTCCTCTTGCACTTTCGGCTTAGTAGGTACTTTCTGCTGAGTCGAGTAAAGTCACCAAATGTGTAGAATAGAGAAGTTATTTCTATTGATGGAATTGGTGTTGCATTGTGACTATGCATTGTACTACTGTACTTGCATGTACTGTAATACTGTGGCGGTTTACCTGGTGTCATAACATCCTGAGCTTTACTTCCCTTCGTGTACTCAATGACTAAGTGACAATCGGGTTGCTGTAGCCACAAAAAGCCGCTCGCCTACTGTGATGGAAAGAAATTGGAGTTGGTGTCGGGACTTCGAATTGCATTTCCTCGCATTCATTCTTATACTGCCCGGATCGGGGCCATGCAATACTGTATCAAAATCCATCCCGCGTTATAACGCAAAGTCCGAAAGCCTACTACTTACAACTTACAGCTTACTGCCAAGCCAAGCCGTCATCTTCAACGCCTGTTCCCCTAATTCCTTGTACCCAAGTCCAAGATCCACACTAGGCTGATCATGATACTCATCCTTGGCCACAAAAACTTCCAATCTCTCCTTTCCCAGCCCCTCGCCCAACTTGCCCGAAAATCTCAGGATGCTGTCGATCAATACTTCGTCTTGGCCAGCGACGAGGAGAACATCGTTGACTTTTAGATCTTTCCACCAGCTCGGTGGCGCTGTGATGGCCTGGTTGTAGTAATCCGAATTACCAACGTGAGGGTGCGGGGAGCCCATGAAGGCGGTCGACCATTTCATACCGGCTGGAGGACCAATAACGTCTTTATAGGCATTCTTTGTGAAGGACGGATCTGAGACAGAAAATGAAACCCATGGAGATATCAACACTGCGCCACAGAGTTTCTCATCGGCGCCTAGGTCAATTGGGGGGATACCACCTTGTAGGGCGACAGACGAAGTGGATGTTGGATGCGAGTCGTTCCAAGGGTGAGAGATGTGGGAGAGCACTGCTACGACGAGGTTGGCGCCTGCAGAGTCGCCCGTGAGGATTATGTTTTTGGGCGCTATATTCAGATTGTGAATTACGTGCGTTAGGAGGGCGGAGGCTTGTTGGAGTTCTAGTGTTTTGGGAATTTGTCAGTGACTTGTTCTACTGAGGTGTGAGGGTGAGGAGACCTACGGCGCGGGTAGACGGCTCCTGGAGCAAGGTCGTAAGAGAGAAAGAGGACAGCCACCGATTTGCCTCTTGCAGCTAAAGAGTCTACGATTCGGAACCTGTGGTTCAGCGTCAGTATCCTTTCATCTTGGAATTTATACGAGGTTAAAGGTCGCTCGAGATGCAAATCTGGACCGCAAATTCCAAAGAAAGTCAGCATGTCTGGAATCCCAAAATAATCTGGAAGTGCAAATACAAGGCTGGACAATCTACATACATAAACTCAACCATCTCAGGCGAAGCTGGAAGCACGTAGCCTCCTCCTATTTTACCGCGTTAGTCGAAGATCTCTCTGAACGAGTGAGACTTGGTAGGACTTGCCATGAAAGTTGATAATTAACTTCTCTGCGTTCTTCTCGCCAATCCAATGCGCCTTCGTTCCATCTGCAAGAACCTCACTATCAGGTTTAACTCCCCTCTTCTTGCAAACCTGCTCATAGGCTTCGTCGGTTGGAGGCATCACATAACTACTCCCCGTCAGTCTCTCAAAATTCTTACTGTGTTCAGCCAGCCCGCTTGGATGCATTTCTCATTTCAAAAAGACAGGGATATATTTGATCATATTACAGTCTTCATAAAATGAATACAGTAAGTTGTACAGGACCTAGCCAATAATTGAACTTCTTGCGACTTGCTTTGTGTACGAATAGCGCTTACTTACTGCTGCTGCCTGACGCTCAATCGCCTCGTCATAGTGCGAAGAGCGGTTAGACATATGTAGCGATAGAGCAATGGTCCTCGAACTTCCTTGCCTTTGAAAGCACCTGTGAAGATGGATGCAAAGGTGTTTGCAACTAGGTGTGTGAGAATAAGTGGGTTTTCTTTTCGGGGAGAGGTGAGGGGTGATCGTCACAGATTTAACGATGTTTGAAATGACTTACGAACTGTGAGAATAGCTGGAATTGTATCCAGTTTCTCGAGGAGACTCAAGGAAGCAGCTGTTGCCTTTTGGGATTGGAATGAGGAAGACATGGCGAGGTGCTGTGTATAATCGTGCCGGGAACAATTCAGAAGTTCGTTCTTTGGATTTCTTAGCAGCAATTGAAGAGGCTTAGGATTCTGGAGACAGAAATCTGTAGTTGAAGGGAATTGACACTGTTCCAAAGAAAAGTTGTCGGGCGACGTGACGTGGAAGAAGTTTGGGGAAGAAGGAACGAAAGGTATTTGAAGGAGAACCTCCCTGTCGGGATATCATGATCGTTCGCCGACGATTAAACCTGGACTCCGGTGGAATTATGTACAGTACAACCGCACCAGCCACATAATCCGGAGATCCCGCCCTCCCCCTCCCTCTCCACAGAGACTCAGGACTCAGAAATTCGCCTCAGACGGCGCCACAAGGTCTTAGTCAGAGTCAGAGTGCGAGGCACCAGAGGTAGAGCATTCGGTCAGGTTTTGAGCTCATCACATCATCAGTACTACTTCAACCGTTTAATGCCTCTCTTCCTTTTCCCGCCTACCTCCCTTCCCTCTTCAATCTCCAGCATGGCCTCTAACTTTTTCTCTCCAACCAGCTTTAACGACTCTCTCAGCACTCTCGTGAGCAGGTTCACCCCTTCTTCTTTCCATTCCTCCATCTTTCGTCCTACTCGGGCTTCAATTGCAAGCACGCGTTCCACATCTCTTTGTCCTACAAAGGTTACAGCGTCTCCTTTTCTTCCGGCACGTGCTGTTCTTCCAACTCGATGGATGTAGCTATCGGCGTCCGCTGGGACGTCGTAGTTGATAACTAAACCAACTTCGGGAATATCCAGACCACGAGCTGCTACATCTGTGGCAACCAGGATTCGAGCTGCCCCTGCTCTGAATCGTGCTAAATTATCGATTCTCTGGCGTTGAGGTAGATTAGAGTGAAGAGCTGTGACTCGGTGCTGTAGTAGGCGGAGTAGATGTGTTAAATAGTTGGCATTCTGCTTGGTATTGCAGAATATTATGGCGGACTTGGGGAGATTAATATCGGTGAGAAGGAACATATGGAGGAAGTGTTCTTGTTGCGTAACCGGCACCTGAAGATACATTTGATTCAAGGAGGGTGGCAGTGCCAGAGCTTGGGTGTTGACCTCACAGAAGTAAACAGGTTGCTTCCCTGGTGTCCGAGGACGTTCCTTCAGCGCCATAACCTCTGGGGTAAGAGTGGCAGTAAATAACAACGTCTGCCGTTCATCTTTTGGCGGAAGCACAGACATGCATTCTTCAACGGCTGGTAAGATGTTGCTATCAGATGCCAATAACCTGTCAGCTTCATCCAACACAACCATCCGGACTCGACGTAAAGCACATATCGTATCCTCGCCAGAAGTTCGTATATGGTGTGCTAATCTTCCTGGAGTGCAAATAACAACATGTGGTCTTTTCGCAAGGGCCGTTGCTTCGAGGCGCATGTCAGATCCACCGGTAACGAGTACAGCTTTGAGTGATTGAGGGGAAGAAATCGCTTGAAACTGCTCGTAAATTTGAAGGGCAAGTTCTCTGTGGAGAGCTTGTCAGTAAAAAATCCTTCTTTCGGGGGGTGAGCATATACTGCATACCTTGTCGGCGTCAACACCAAGGCGAAAATGCCAAACGGATCCTCAGCCCATTTCTGCAAGATGGGAACAGCAAATGCCACGGTCTTTCCAGAACCCGTTCTACTGCCTCCTATACAGTCCCGGCCTTTCAATATCTCGGGTATACATCCTTTCTGAATACCTGTCGGCCGGCGGATGGCCATGGCGTCCAAAGACTTCACCAGCCATGGCTTGACATTCAGTGATTCGAAAGTCGTATCGGGATCTGTAGGAGCCAGTATGGTAGCGCTACTCGTCTGGTTGATCGGAGCCTTTGCTCTGGCTTTAATTCGTGAAGGGACGGAGGTTACTGGAAGTAGTGGTTCGTCTCGTGGTGGGGATATTCTCCTTCGTTTGCGCGAGGACTGCGAGTCCAGAGAATCGGAGTCGGAGTTGGAATCGGCATTGTCATTGTCAGAGCCGGACGAGGAGGCCAGGTCTGAATTGGAATCTCCTCCAGACCACGGTGTCGAGGGCGTCGGCCTTGCGCTGATCTTCACTGCAGGCATTATATCTTTAGGTGGAATGCTCAGATTAGGATGACTTTTTTTTATCTGGGCGGCTAATGTACGAAAATGTACAGCCAGGGCGCGCGCTTATATAATTCTTAGCTCAGCCCGGTCGCGCGCGTTGATTGGGCGGCGCTCAGAAGGTCGACGCCTCTCCGTCCGGTGAAACACGCCCCTCGTCCACTGGGAAGACACGAGACCGGCGCCTCGACAAGAAACGACGCGTTCTGTGCTGTATTTCGTACGAAAGGACGTTCGTACATCTACATCTGCAACTCAACTTGCAACCACACAAGCACTCGGTCACTCCCTCACTCTGTCTCGATATCCACCTTTCCGCAGTCTCTGTTTCTGTTTGGCATCCCAAGGACTAGAGGAGAGTTTGTTCGTTGTTTATGCGCATATCGCAGTCCAAGACTTGGCTCGGATGCAATCCTGTTCAGCACTTCACAGCCATGGCAACATCCGCGAATGAATGAATGAATGAATGTGCACACACCAAGCAAACGATTATGACGAGCAGATAAGAATGATGTTGTGGCCTGGAGCACTCCGTCCTCCGTAGAATCGGTCCTCCTGATTTCAGGGCTGACCACTAACGGACCTCATGGTTCCAGCTGGCAGCTGGGCGCATCGCTGCTGGGTGCATAGTCCATCCAGGTGGAGTATTGCAGATCTGACCACCATGTCCATCAGCTCTGTACAGCACCGCACCCACACCTGGCAGGCTGGCATGGCAGCCTTTCCCTAGTCGCCCACACTCCGAACGTATGCAGCCCATCGCATCGCGATCCGGGCGTGGGAAGGGGAGTTGAAGTCGGCGTGTGGTGGTGTTGGAGGCAAGGAGGAGCAAGGCATTTCACTGCAGCAAGTCAGACGTCCGTCGCCGAGTGGTTGAGTTGAGATTCGGTGTGTAATCTTTGCAGCCAATACAGGCGCGGTCCCATGTGAATGAAGGGCACAATCAGCAGAAGAACAAGCCAATGCGATTGCACAAAATCAAATCGCCTCGTTCAGCTCCATCATACAGTACAGGACCTTCATTGTTGACGTTGATGTTGTTGTTGTTGTTGTTGTTGTTGTTGTGCATACTATTATCAAAACTATTATTATTATTATTGTTATTATTATCATCACCACCCGCATCATCATCATCATCATCATCAGCATCATGGTCCCTCAAAGCCTCCCACATTCCAGGTTCGCTTGCTTGCTTGCTTCTTCCCGGCCACTGTCTTGTCCAAATGCATAACCACAACGGCCCCAAACGGTCAATCTGGGCTCGGCATATCGAGTATTCTGAGTGTCACGGACAAGGGTTGGCGCTGTTACTTACCATCTCACAAGCGCCTTGCAGACTGGAGTGACCAGGGCCTTGCCTGACCTTGCCTGACCTTGCACCAACACCACCTTGCTACTCTACTGTACCGCAGCAACTCTTCTTCTTACTCGTACTCTTCCCACCCACGCCAGCGAACCCTTCCTTCACTACTTGAACTCTCACAACAAGCTTCTTCCTTTCGACTAGAATAAATTTCCCCTGGCTTTAGCAAGGAAAGAGGTTGTGGGCACTGGCACTGGCACTGGGCACTGGGCCATCCGAAGTCTCCTGCTACTATTCTAGTCTTGAAACAAAGACGTCTCCCGAGCCTCCGCTTCCCATTATTGAGTCTTGTGCCGTGACACCAACCGTCAACGACCTTGGATTTGCAGCAACAAACATTTAGTTCTCGAGAGCATTAACCCCCCTCATGACGGAATCGACCTGACTAACGCCCTCTCCGGTCTCTTTACTTCAGCAGAACGGTCTGCTGCAGCGGTAGATTGCAAACCGATAATGCAAGCACAGCTTCCCAGTGATCAGAACCAGAGTCAAAACCAGAACCACAACCAGAATCAGGCCGGCCACGCAGCTCCGAGTGCTCTTCCAATTCAATATGTATGCCGTTTGTGTCGCCAGTTCACATGGAAGGTACTAATGATTTAAAGTCAACCATAAACCCAAGTCTCTCACCAGCACCCAAGATGTCTTCCCCAGCACCATTACTTCGTCCCCCGATCCCAGGTAGTCGACAACACAGCGGAGCTCGAACTCCAAGATTGGGCCTGGCAATCCCACCTTCGCCGAATGTCAAACCTGTAAACCCTCTCGAGGGTGCGCAAAAACCAAAATTGGGCCTTTCGATGCCCTCGAGGCCTTCGCTGCCTCGACTACAACTTGCAACGCCGATGGGAAGCAATACCACACCATATGAACAGACGGGATCCTCGTTGCAAAATGGCAGGCCGAACCCACAGCCATTGACTGGGCAATCAGCGAGCGGGGGAAGCGAGAGCAGTGCAGCACATTCGAGAACAGGCAGTTTTGGACCTCTTGACGGAAGAGCAAGTGGGCCAACATCTGCTGGGTCGCAGTACTCGGCTTTCTCATTAGCATCCCAATATGGTCTGCAAGGACCAAAGGGAACGCCAGACCCGGCATCTGCCGTGGGTTCGATGTATTCAGAAAGTAGTCAAGGTGGGGTTGGCATGGAGCGGGACGGTAGCATGAATGGTCTTGAAGCATTCGACCAACTGAGCTTAGAAAGGGGGAGGACGCTGGATGTCGACGATCTAGATGACGATGGGTGGCGTGTAGCAAGTATGGAGAAGAGAATCGAGGAGCTAGGCAGTCTGGGAGAGGGTGCAGGTGGTGCCGTGACGAAATGCAAGCTTAAGGGAGGCAAAACAGTGTTCGCTTTGAAGGTAATGCTCACACCTCACACTCCTCTAGCATTCACTGACTGAAATAGATAATCACCACAAATCCTGACCCTGACGTCAAGAAACAAATTGTTCGAGAACTAGGCTTCAACAAAGACTGTGCATCAGACCATATCTGCCGTTACTACGGTGCTTTTGTTGAACCATCAACAGCCACCATCTCCATTGCCATGGAGTTTTGCGAGGGTGGTTCCCTTGACAGTATCTACAAGGAAGTAAAAAAGCTTGGTGGCCGCACGGGGGAAAAGGTACTTGGTAAAATTGCCGAGGGAGTCTTGAACGGCCTGACCTACCTTCACGGCAAAAAGATTATCCACCGAGATATCAAACCGTCTAACATCCTCTTATGCCGAAATGGACAGGTAAAACTCTGCGATTTCGGTGTTTCTGGAGAGTTTGGAACGAAGGGAGATGCGAATACCTTTATTGGCACTAGTTACTACATGGCACCCGAGCGCATCACTGGGCAAAGCTATACCATCACCTCGGACGTGTGGAGTACTGGAGTAACACTCTTGGAAGTAGCCCAGCACCGATTCCCCTTCCCCGCAGATGGCACCGAGATGCAGCCGCGTGCTGGTCTCATTGATCTCCTCACATACATCGTCAGGCAGCCCATTCCCAAACTGAAGGACGAGCCAGAGGCAGGTATCAAATGGAGTGAGAACTTCAAGTACTTCATTGAATGCTGGTACGTTTCCCTTCCTACTGCTCCTCAAAAAACAAATACTGACATGTGAGTACACAGTCTTGAAAAGGATCCAGCTCGTCGTGCCTCTCCCTGGCGAATGATGGAACACCCCTGGATGGTAGACATGAGACAAAAGCGCGTCAATATGGTTGGCTTCCTCTCCACAGTTTGGGCGTGGGACACAAACTCCCGACCCATGTCAACCATCACCACTCCTCCCACCGCTCCCGCCCGAACTTAACCTTCGTATAACAGGCAACAGTCCACCTCCAAAAAATAAGGTGTGAAATCGCAGGTCGGAGATTGCTCATGATTTATGTATTAGCAAAGCTGCATTGGTTTATTCCCAACTGCAAATTTGGGAGGGTTGGCGTTGGGGAGTATTGGGAGGACTGCAGGATTTGGATGGAAGTATGGCATTGATGAAGTGGAGTGAGGGCCAGAGAATGGAGTGATGATAGGATTTGCATAGGATAGCGGTAGATAGGAATGTGGTATCACTGCATAGCATATTCATTGAACTCAAAATCAACTAAACTAACAAGGTCCGGTCCTGGACACATGTTTGCAAGACTGAACACCGCTTTGACTTTTATCATGCAATATCCATCGCTTCTATCTGTTTATACAGGATCAAGCCACTCTCATGGCCCGCAGCATCTTCACAAAAGAAACATTGTACACCAACAAGAAAGAAAAGGTGAGTTTGAGGTGAGTTGAATTTTCTTGCTCGCTTCTTTTTCGAAGTTTCCAGACACGGTGCATACCATAAATCCCATAAAACCACACCCGTGTCGAATGCTGACTCTGGACGCCGTCAAGAATGCCTATACAATTCCTTTCTCCTGCCCTAAGTGATCTCTTAACCTTACTGCCCTACTCAACAAGTATTCCATCCGCTTATACGGCTGGCGAAGGCTCAGGTGGGCTATCTGTGCTTTCGGTCGGGAATGGTGGTGGTGCAGATTTCTCACCTCCACCGAAGTACTTGGTGAAATCTTTATTCTCATCGAATGGTCGCTTGCCGAGTAACCTCACCATATCATCTCTGCCAAGGACTTCTTTGGACAACAACTCCTCGGCAACAATACCGACCTCGGCCTTCTTTTCGGTTAATAGATCTTTGCATTGCTTGTATGCCTCGTCAACGATCCTCCGGACTTCAGAATCGATAGTCTGTGCTGTGGCCTCCGCGAACGGCTTGTGCAGTTTGTTCTCGTCGTCCTCGAAATGAAGAGGGCCGAGCTTCTTGGACATGCCCCATTTGGTGACCATTGCTGTTGCCATACGTGTGACTTTGTTGAAATCATCTGATGCGCCTGAAGTTACAGTCTCAAAGTGCAATTCTTCAGATACACGGCCGCCCAGTGTCATAGCCATTCGGTCCATGAGCTGGTTGACATTCATCAAATAGGTATCACCTGCGGGAAGATATTGCGCATATCCAAGAGCACCTTGCCCACGTGGAATGATGGATACTTTGAGGAGAGGGTCGGCATATTTGAAATACCAACCACAGATAGCGTGACCAGCCTCGTGGTATGCGACCGTCTTCTTTTCCTCGGGGCTTAGGACGAGAGATTTCTTCTCCAGACCACCGATAACTCGCTCGATGGCTTGCTCGAAATGGGTCATTACGACGGACTTAGCGCTGGTTCGGGCAGCTGTGAATATCATTAGTACAGACATCAGGGCTCAATAACTTGAAGATGCATACCTATCAATGCAGCTTCATTAACACAGTTAGCAATGTCTGCTCCCGAAAATCCAGGTGTCAAGGCTGATAATCGTCCAGTCAAGTATTCCAAATCTTCATGCGTGACGATTTTACCTAAATGGACCATGAAGATCTGTTTTCGACCTTCCATTGTTGGCCGATCAATCGAAATGTGCCTGTCAAACCGACCTGGTCGCATAAGTGCTTTGTCGAGCACATCAGGTCTGTTCGTACCAGCAAGCACAACGACTTGCTCGGTGGTGTTGAAACCATCCATTTCCGTCAAGATCTGGTTCAAGGTTGCTTCTCGCTCATCGTTTCCTCCACCAAATGAGCCAGACTTTCCACGAGATTTTCCAATAGCATCAATCTCATCGATGAAAATAATACAAGGTGTGCTTTTTCGCGCCATGGCGAAGAGGTCGCGAACTCTAGAAGCACCTACACCAACGAACATCTCTACGAATTCTGAACCACTGACACTGAAAAATGGTACTTGAGATTCTCCAGCGGTTGCTTTTGCCAGGAGAGTTTTACCAGTACCTGGTGGTCCAGATAGGATGGCTCCACGAGGAATCTTAGCACCCAATCGTTGGAATTGTTCTGGGGTCTTCAAGAAGGAAACAAATTCCATAATCTCCAACTTTGCCTCGTCCATGCCCGCAACGTCCTTGAACTTAACTTTCACCTCCGTCTCATGATTAAACCGTTTTGCTCGGCTCTTTCCCATGCCGAACACACCACTAGTACCACCACCTCCTCCCGAAGCACGTCGAGACAAATAGAAAATGGCTCCAATGAAGAGCACCGTCGGTCCAAAGCTTAATATTAAAGCCCAAGCGTCTGTGTCACTGGCATAGCTGATTGGTATCCTTTCAGAGCTGGGGATTCCGAGCTCGTTTTGTGCATCGTCTAATTTTCGCTCAAAGGCTTCGACAGAGCCTATCGAGAAGTAGTAGTGGAAATTTGGATTGGCGGCGGGAGAGTCAGGGTATATCGACTGCGTAGCATCGCGGTGAAGATCTACACGAACTCGGCGACCCTCATTGAGTACCGTGAGCTTTTCAACCAAACCCTTGTCGAAGAATGTATTCCGGAATTCTTGGAAAGTAATGTCTCTTGAAGCTTCGCCAGGCATGACCATCCGGTATACAAGATATGATACGAATGTCGTGATCAATAATGAGCTCATATCGATTCGTATTTCACCGACCTTGAACCCATCTGGTCCCTCTTGCTTTCCCTTTTTCTTGCCACCAGGCGGCGGTGGGGAATCGCCAGTAGCACCCTTGTGTTGATTCGACTTGAAATCCGAGAGGCTTATGTCGCGCTCTGCCTCTTTCCTTGCCATTTGAGATGTTAACCTTGTGAGTTTCGCCATCGTCGCAAGTGACAATGGCTTGCCTTTGATCTCCTCCATCAAATCTCGCAGCTCCTTGGGTATGCCCTCCTTCTTCATGTTCTCCATCGACTCCTCGATGATCTTAGCCTGCCCTTTTGGCATCCCCTTCTTTATCGTGCCCAGCAGGTCATTCAAAGCCTGTTCTTCCTCAGCAGTCAATCTTGTCATTCCCTCCGCGAACGGCGGTTTGCTCGCCTCACTCTTAGGCGGAGGGGAGAGAGGGCTCTTCTCTCCATTGTAGAGGTTTTCAGTTCCAGGAGGGCTTTTCGAGGGTTCGGTGGCCTTCTTCCCTGCTACCTCGGAATCATCCTGCTTTCCATCCTTCTTCGGCTGGTTCGGCGGCGTGGGTTGAGTGGCGTAGGTGCGGTTTCGTTGTAGAGATATCCTCGAGCTTACCGCGGGCAAGATATATGATGTACGTAGAGCTGATCGTGCGGCCGTTTGTAATGAGGCCTTGGAGATTCGAGCAAAGCTGCTGGACTGACGAAGAATAGATGTCATGCTTGGCTAGAGCTGTAGATGCGGCAATATGAGACGATTTGAAGTCACTGGTGGGTATCTGCAGTGACTTCTTGTACTATCTCATCGGAATAAAGGATGATACTACACAGGCGTTGTTGTTGATCACGCGTGATCAGAGGCAAAAGCTGTTGATGATGCTCATATGCTCATGATAAATCGAGCTCACTAGAACTAGCGCGTTCGGCCCGATCAAGGGGACCAGGCCAAGAGCGTATGTCAACATAAGAAACTCGGACTTGTTCCTGCAACTTCATTGTTCCCATCCTTCACCAGTCCGATCAAAATATATAAGAGAATTCTAGCTGCATGCTGTAATTCTCGAACTCATATGTCAAATTACAGGGGTCTGAAATGCGACCAGCACCCCCGCGTCGTCCCCGTCAAAGCCAAGGTACATTAGAGAGAGATGCACCTCTCAATCATCCGACCTACTTGTAGTCTTGGTTTGCTGGTGGAATCGCCATGAACGTCTACAGATGGCACCTTTGTCTTCAATGAATGATTGTTGTTGAACATAGCTGAACGATCGGTTTGAACATTTGTTGAGGTATCTGAGTCTGTCACTGTTGGCACCCACGCACACGAGCGCATCGCCATTGCCATCAGACACAATTTACAACTTACAATCTACGACTCGAGCGAATGTGATGTGTTCCGCAGCATCTGTTGGCGATAAATCACCAGAATTATTTTCTTCAATGCTGTCATCAAGCGTCTACTGTCGTCTGGATGTGGCAGTGCGCGTGGATGCTCAGCAGCCTTGCTCAGCCGCTAAAGTTCTTCAAGCACCAAAGATACAACTCTCATGGAATATAAATCAAAATCGGCGACACCGATGCAGACGCAACCTTATCGTAAGTTGTGTGAGGTCCTAAGATAGGGTAGGTAGTCATAGGCATAGGCATATCCGGGGACCTACCACTACCCTACCTCGTCCAAGGCTTTCTCGGTCTGCGTTGGTCAGCACTAGAATATATGCACCAGATGGCAACAGTGATGCCTTCCTTGCCTTTTGACTCGTCCCCGCCACGATTGCAGAAGTCGGCCAGTCAGAAAGGGGCGTTGACAGTGGTGAGAACTTATCATATAGACAGGTTCTGGCTAAGAAATGCAGGCCCAAAAGCGCAAGGCAGCGAATGGTCGGCGTGTGGCCGGTGACTGTGAGGCAGAACTGCTAAGTGGAAGCCTCTCCCGCAAGCTACACACAGCCAACAATACCTGGGCGAACTAATTGCCTTATAAAGTAGGGGACAGCCCCGGGCTTCTCCGCAATCTACTGTTCCTGCTGTCACTGTCAGCGGTGCTACCTGGATGGCTTGTAGAATCTGAGTAACTCCAAGGCCAAGCCAACAGCACCGCCCTTCAGCTTGCCCTATCTTCCCTACAGTCACCTCGAGTGCTCGCTTATTTCCAATATAGACCTCGACCAAAACCCTCTCTGCTCGTGCCACCGCAACCACTTCTGCAGCCACACGTTCAACATGGAATCAAGCACGGGCGAAAATGGATACCCGCCGCGAGACCCAAGTTCTTTGCCAACTCCTCAAACTGTGCTGCTCGAAGCATTCTTCCCCGGGTTCTCATTGCTCTCAACTGCACTCTACAACTACGCGAAAATCGATCTGTCAATCTACATACCTACCATTATTGGCATTGCTGGACTGATATTCACCACCAAGTATATCATCGATTATCTTAGGGACCTTCTGGAGAGCCATTTCATGTCGACAGCGGATATCAGAATAGATGACGAGATGGTGCGTAGTTGGTTCCTTGAAACCCCTATCAAGTTCAAGCTTGTGCTTCATCCCTCCTTGCGCTGCTTGTGTTCCATGACGTGCTGTTTACTGTGTTCCGAAAGGGCAATCTTTTCTCAGGACTTCTTACCTGAAAGCTACTGACTTAATTTGGCAGTACAACATGGTTATGGCTTGGGTTGCTCAACAAGGATTTGCGAAACGGTCCCGGCGCTTCGTTGCGAATGTTAATCTCAACAGCCGGAATTGGTTTCTCTGGTTTGATAATAGGGATGACGGAGGAATTGAATTCGAAGATGGAGATTCTGGCGATGCGCCAAAGCCCAAAAAGAAGGAAAAGATCTTGAACTACACCCCTTCATTCGGAACACACTACTTTTGGTATAAAGGCCATCTTCTTGCGTTCAAGCGTAGCCAAAATGCACTACAGTCATTTGTGCCAGTTAGCGAGCGCGAGGAGATCTCCATTTCGAGCTTTGGGCGGAATCCAGCGGTACTGAAGGAGTTACTCCTCGAATGCCGGTCAAAATTCAGCAAGAATGACGAAAATAAGACTTTGATATACCGCGGAGGGCTCAAGCCAGGAACATCCGAGCCTACATGGACGCGTTGTATGTCACGGATTTCTCGGCCCTTCTCCACCATTGTTCTCGACGAAGCGGTCAAGCAATCACTCTTGTCAGATATTCGCGATTATCTTCAGCCACACACGCGGAGGTTTTACTCTAACCGGGGCATTCCATATCGTCGGGGTTACGTGCGTATTCTCCGTTGATTTGATTTCTATCGCACATTGTCTTAGTGCCTCAAAGATTTCAGAAGAAGTAATACTAACACTAGAGTTTTAAACAGTTACTTTATGGGCCACCAGGAACAGGCAAGAGCTCCTTGAGCTTTGCCATTGCCGGATACTTCGATCTCAAGATCTACATCGTCAGCTTGAATTCCATGTCAATGAACGAGGAGAATCTAGGAACTCTATTCGCTGAATTACCAGTGGCTTGTGTAGTGCTTCTAGAAGACATAGGTATGTACACATATTTTGAGGCCCTCGCTCGGTACATCTTCAGCTCGAGTTGGAACTTGATGATTCGGGCTCTGGGACTTATAGATCTCGTTATCGTTCATCATGCGGGTTGGTTCAAGGCCAGTGCTGAATATATTCTGCTCTCCGTTACCCCCCATAGTCACCATGTAACTTTGAGTACTCAAGCGGGTTTTCAATGGCTTCTGTCCTTGACTATTCCTTCTGATAGACAAATTGCCGGGAATAACGCAAACTCGGTTGCTGCTAGTTTTATCCTAGAATGAGATTACTGATTTTGACCAGACACGGCTGGATTGACCCATACCCGAGATAAACCAGAAGAAGCCAACGATGTGTCTAAGGTCGTCGCCCCAGTACCTGCTGGTACAACACCTGGTGTGCCAACTACTACTTCCACAAGTGGCCGGATCTCTCTTTCAGCTTTGCTCAATGTGCTCGATGGAGTTGCCAGTCAAGAAGGGCGAATTCTCCTCATGACAACTAACCACATCGAAAAACTCGACGCAGCCTTGATCAGACCCGGCAGAGTTGACATGAAAATCAGATTTGACCTAGCGAATACCGATATGATCAAAACCATCTTCAAGGCTATTTTTGTAATTCTGGAAGGCGAATGTGCACCAAAATCCGCCATGGAAATTAGCGAGGCGAAGGAATGTCGTTCTGAAAAATCAGAAGCTGAGGTAAAGCAAGCCGAAGATGAGAGGATCTCTGCTCTTGCCGACGAATTCGCCAAAGTAATCCCAGCTGATGAATTCAGTCCTGCAGAAATTCAAGGTTACCTCTTAAAGCACAAGAGGCAGCCTGAACAAGCGCTGGCCAATGCTGCTGATTGGGTAAACACCAAAAAGGAGGAGAAGAGTAAGGAGGCAGAGAAGAGTAAGCGCGAAGAAGAGGAGAATCTCAAGAAGGTACAGAAGGCAGCTGCCGAAGATGGTCTCAACGCAGAAGAAACGGTCACAACTTCTGGGAGTGAAACTTCCGCAGTACAGAGCGAAACATCGTCCTCGGGGGAGCGTAATGGGACTTCAACACCATCAAGCGAGAGACAGGGGAGTTATGAGGAGACAAAGTCAGAGGTGGTGGAGGTCTGAAAAATGTACTGATGGCTATAGATGAACGTGAAAGGTCATGAATTGATGAGAAGGCGTATGGAGGAGTTTTTCTTGCATTTCAGGCGTTTCTTGGTTTTGGCATTGGACCTGGACATGACATCTCCAACTTCTCAACGTCTTCTTTCGGGTGGTGGTCTTGTGGCTGGATGAAGTCTTAGAACCCGACTCTCTACTTACTCAAAAACAGTCTGACACCTATTTCCCAAGAGAGTTTGCACATAATTAGTACTCCTAGTATGTACCTAGAACAATATAGCTGTTTCTGAAATGAATGGAGATAAACCAAAAATGATATATTCCTCCTTGTAGATGTGGCACACCTGCTTCTATTTTTCGTACCGAAATTGGTGGGAAAGACGCAGATATTTGTAGTAGCGATCTCTTTTAGAATAAGCTTGATAACTGTGGCAACGAGATCCTCCAAATTATTTTATGTACCAAGCTCGACAGCAGGCAAATCTCAACCCTATTCATGCGTAACTTGCAAATTACAAATCAAGGTGATTCTGAACGACGTCACGTCTCGAATCAGCTGCTATGATCAACATAGTAACTTAATCAGAGCATCTAAACTACAATATTTAGTTTCATTTAGAAATCAAAATAGCAGATATTAGTACTGGTTATTGAATTCCTTAAGTCTTTTTGATGACTGTGTGCTCGAATATAGATGGCGGTTGTCTATTTACGCTTAGTTGAATATAGATCAACTTTCAGAAGAAGGCATATACAACTTAACAATCGATTTCAGCTTCTACCAAAGCCTAGAAGACAATAAGTCCCATAGAAATTTCAGTCAAACATTTTTACGCTGAAAAGAAGCAATGACTCAAAGCTGGACGCTAAATCGAGCTAGGCCCATGCTAAGCTCCTAGATTAAATCCCCATCTATATAGATCAAACTAAACCAGGTGCCAACAAAACAAAGCAAACTGGGTGGTGGCTCAGTTGTGAAGAGCTCTGATCTCCACAACCTTGATTCACTCTTGACTAACATCTGACCATAGGTACGTACATAAGCTTAAGTCCGGACTTTACGGTGATGTAAGGCAGCAGAGAGGAAATAAGTGGTGCAGGGGTGCGTGCGGGAGTAGATATATAGAAACGGTTCTTCGACTTACTAGATTTTCAGCAACTAATCTCAACACAACAATCATCAACACTTACGACCATAATATCAAGCTTGTCAACAAGAATCTATCCCGTGAGCAAATATTCCCCCTCCTTCCTAAAGACCTTCGCAACTTGCGCCACCACCTGGTAAAACTGCTTTTTTGCCATTTCCCACCTATACCTACTCCGTGTTCTGTTACAGTATAGAACCAACTTTACTTTACCTCCCGTAAGTTTCCTCTTTCTTTTTACTATCTTGCTCTTGATTTTCTTGTTGTCTCAAGTAACTAAAGAAGCAAGCTAACAAGAAGCATTGAAGACAAACTTCACTAGTAACTTAGCTAAATAGCAGCTTACTGTTCGAAACGCAATGATCTACTTTACCCCTCCTAACTGTAAAAAAGTTGTGTAGGTCTGATTGTACTTGGTTGAATTACCTATTTATAGCAGAAGTTATATCTCAGAATTTATACAAGCAAATCAATGGCTTGGAGTGGTACTCTTTTGCCTAAAGCGGGCAAGTTTCTAGCATACATTACAGACCAAATATGGTTATTATTCCTTCTTTCTGCTTCAACACCAAACTTGGCGTACATAAGCCATGACCACAGCCTTGCGAAGCTTGACACAACTGGCTAAATAAAGCCAACCCTAAAAAACATCAAATCTGTATCCTCTGGGTATCGTTTTTTTTACCTTCCCAATCATTTCGCAATTACTAACTCTCTACGAATCTTACAATCTATACCAGCCGGCCCAACTAAGACCTTACTGTATACGATGTGGGTTAATAGCCTGTTGAACAACAATGTTGCAGCGAGCATCGCATGACTGTGTTACAGGCGCAGCTCTTACCTGACTTTCTTCTTAATGACCTTTGTTCAGATAAATCTGCTGGTCGGCGATAGTTGCTCACTCCTAGCCAACCATACCCGTCATAGTCAAGTTCCAGAATCCTTGTTTCCATGACCTTTCGAGATACCAATTATCTCGAAATCAAACAAGGACACCTTTCACAAACTGGTCTAAGGCCAGTTCGAAAAGCTCATTTGCCACCCCTTCCCCTCCTGGATGCTCCACTGGGGAGAGAGGGTTCTTAACGACTAAGTATCAATTAGCATTATGACACCTTCCTTTATTATCCAGTGATCATACCAAACTCCACGTAGAGATTCACATATATCTGGTGAAGAACATTCCGCATGTTGAGGGTTTGGGTATCCGTGAGCATGACAAACTTGATGTTCGTAGGAGTTTCATAGTAATGGAGCTTGTATTGACCGGTTCGGAAGGATATGAAGCTACGTATAGCTGTCAGCAACTGAGCACCCATCTGAGCACCCATCTAAGAGGCCGTGCACCTTACCTGTCCTCAGGGCCTCCAAGCTTTCGTACCATGTTCCGCAGCGAGAAGATTGTACCGAAGATGAGCTTTGCATCGTCTTGCGCGCTGAGTCGTGCCGGTCGAGCTCTCGCGGGTCCCAGATCAGGGGCATGTCCATTGCTGACATCGCTCGACCCTGAGATGGGCCGCGAAGGCTTCGCTATGGTGTTCGCTGCTGCTGTAGACTGAGCAGACAGATGCCATAGCTTGCTGTAGATGCACTCCGCTGGTGTAGATTAGCATTGTGCTACGACGCTCGCGGATTGCTCGCGGGCTGGCTTACTATGTCTGTCGAAGATGTAGAAGGAATAGACAACCATGGTAATGGTGGAGGGAGGATGAGCGCGGCAGTGCAGGGAGAAACAAGAGAGTTGCAGTCTGATAATCCAAGGCGACGACGTTATGGCAACGGTGCAAGGTCCCTCGTCCCTTACCTCAGCGTGCTCACGTGGCGGTGCAAGCGAACATACAAGCTTTCTGGCTGTCTGTGCCGCGCCAACGTGCCCCGCCAGAGGGGTTCGCTCTGCTGTCGAAGAGTCAAGACGAAGACGCTCAGCCTCATCTTTACCAACAGCCATTTTGTAACGTCCTCGTCTTTGCATTTTGCACAGAGCCCAAGGCCAACCCGTTCCCTCCCACAACCATGTAACGCATGCCAACTTTGCTACCATGACTTCAAATCCAATTGACAGCGATTCACCGGTAAATGCAGGCGAGGTATCAAAGGAGGAAGCTGAAGCGGGCATTCTGCCTTCACATGGCATCACGTTGGATCTACCAGGAGCAACAGAGAGCGGACGACCACCATTGCTTCAACACCTGTAAGGCGCGCTGATCTCCTGTGATTTAATGGGGCTTCAAACTCATCCATCATGAATGTAGTTCTAGTCCGGCATATCAGAGCCCCCTCAGACACCATCGCCGCACTCCCTCGAGCCATCGAGAAGTGAAAGTCGGTCATCCAACCCCTAGGTATAGTCAGACGGTACTGATGCCTCGTAGGAAACTCTCAATGCGCGATCTGAGTATACGAATAGCTCGGAAGATGGGAGGGCACAGCACCATATCAATCAATACATCATCAAAGATGAGATCGGACGAGGCTCGTTCGGAGCCGTTCACTTAGCCGTCGACCAATACGGAACCGAATATGTGAGCTTGCATTGCGGTTAGAGGAACCGGTGGGAGCTAAATGAGATGCATGCTGATCGATTGTGTTTTTTAGGCTGTCAAGGAATTTTCGAAATCACGGCTGCGTAAACGCGCCCAATCGAATATACTTCGCAGACCGCCAGGGGCGAGAAGACCCGGCCATTTAGCAGCTGGAGGGGGGTTTAATGCCCCTTTACACCGGCACTCAGCCTCTGACATCCACAATGGCCAGGAGGGAGGAAATCCCTTATACCTGATTAAGGAGGAGATTGCCATCATGAAGAAGTTGAACCACCCGAATTTGGTCTCTTTGATTGAAGTCCTCGATGACCCAGACGAGGACTCCCTATACATGGTTTTGGAAATGTGTAAAAAGGGAGTTGTGATGAAAGTAGGACTGGATGAACGAGCAGATCCTTACGATTCAGAAACTTGCCGATGCTGGTTCAGAGACCTTATTCTGGGGATTGAGTATCGTAAGTCTTGTTTGAGATTCCTTACATCTAACCTTATTAACTAGTGGAAGTTCATGCCCAAGGTGTCGTACATAGAGACATCAAGCCAGATAACCTGCTTCTGACAGAGGATGATGTTCTCAAAATCGTCGACTTTGGAGTCTCTGAGATGTTTGAAAAGGCGTCGGAAATGATGACTGCAAAGTCCGCTGGATCTCCAGCCTTCTTGCCACCGGAACTATGTGTTGCAAAACATGGCGACATTTCTGGCAAAGCTGCTGATATCTGGTCCATGGGAGTGTCTCTCTACTGTCTCCGATTTGGTAGAATCCCATTTGAACGCTCTGGAGTTTTGGAGCTTTATGACGCCATCAAGAACGAAGAACCTAATCTTGAAGGGATTGCGCAACCACAGTTCGAGGATCTGATGAGGAAGCTTTTAGAGAAGGATCCCAAAAAGAGGATAACGATGGATGAAATCCGAGTATGAGTTCTCCTCAAATTCAAAATGCTTTTGCTAATATGTAGTAGGTGCATCCCTGGGTGACAAAGGATGGGACAGATCCATTGCTTTCGACGGAAGAGAATACTGCAGATTTGGTGGAGCCACCCAGCAAGATCGAAATCAACCATGCCATTACTGGCAAAATGAGTGACCTCCTTGTACTTGTATGTTTACCTATAGGACTTGAAATTCCAATACTGACATTTGCAAGATGAAAGCAGTCAAGAGATTTAAGACGTTGGTAGAGAGTAAGCGGCCAGCATTACTTTCAGGCAGCTTAGGTAAAGGCGTGCGAACACTTCGGGCACTCGACCCCTCTGTGGATAGTTCGGTTCCTCCAGCGCTGCGCAAGTCCAAAAGTGTTGACCTCGAAGATCGGAGAGCCGTTGAAGCAGCCCTTGCTGCAGAAGGAGTACACCATGACGGCACTCCAGTCAGCTCTAGTGGACCGAAGACTATGAAAGCTAAGATGGACCCCAATGCCGTGGTAGTGGAACCACCATTCTCGAGTAAAGACGCACCACATCATAAAAGTCGCACAGTCAAGCAAGACGAAGAGGCAAAGGAACATACATCGGTACAGCGGCAGGATTCTGGGGAGAAGGGCCATGCACACGATCCTCTGGACGAAATTCCGTTGCATCTCGGCATTGGTACCGGAGGAGATGACCCCTTAGATGCTCCACCACAGGATAACATTGCAGAATCACCTACAGCAGCAGATTTCAGCATATATGATACCGCATATCAGAATGAAGTGGATCGTATTCGAGCAGCTCTAGGACACGAGACAACGATCTATCTCACTCGACGTGTTGACACTAAGGAGAAATACAAAACGGATGAGAATATGGTTGATGCCCCCAAGGCATCGGAGGTTGCAGGTGGGCCGCAAGAAGGCTGGAAAAGCCTTCTCGATCTCGCGCGAGAGAAGGGCGAGAAGACACACGACAGAGAAGAGGCCAGGGGCA
The DNA here is from genome assembly GCA_026119845.1 of Pezicula carpinea. Taxonomy (NCBI): domain Eukaryota; kingdom Fungi; phylum Ascomycota; class Leotiomycetes; order Helotiales; family Dermateaceae; genus Pezicula; species Pezicula carpinea. Next base: position 988,997 of record JALRMK010000006.1, on the reverse strand, counting down.
CAAAGGCTCTGCTTACTGATATTGCCGCGAGAGCCACAGACAAAAAGGCTCAGTTTGATCAGCTCCGTGAAAGGATGAAAGAGAAGGGAGAGGAGCATGAATTGAAAAAGGAAGCTGGTGGAAAGAGAGAAATGATGTCTGACTTTGCGGCAAAAGCAATGGGAAATACGAAATATGCTGGTGCGAGCGCGATGGCAATGGGGAGGGATCTTAGCGACAGGACAGGACTTGCCATGGAGACTATTGTCCAAATGGCTATGGAGAAGCGGAAGGGCAAATCTGAAGATGAAGGTGGGAAGGAGAGCGACAAATGAATTTATATTTGGATGATACCTTTGAGTTATTTCTTGTTGGGAATATAGCACAGGCAGGATATGTGAAATGTTCCATGGGAAGCGAAGAATAGGCCCGTGATAGTCTGAGGCGTGCATTGTAGATTACGATATTAAAATGGTCGTCTCTACTCCATGACTAGTGTCATCGTGTGGTTTGGCTTGGGGATCTCTCTCCTACCCTTCGCTCTTATAGCAGATGAGAGATAAGAGACTCCTCCCTCTTGCACACGCAACTAGGTAAGCGGCTTGGTATTTGAATTGATGAAGAAACAAATGAATTCATGTGCTCCAGTCAATCGATGATACCATGAGTTCTGCTACTCCCAGTCCTAGCAAACTCCAGTCTTCTTGCAGCTCAGCCTACATCCGACCTTTCGTGCCAAGGAAGCGAGGGACAAGGCGGCAACGATGGAGACATTGACGTTCGCAGTGAAGGAATTCCTGATTTTCAGTTGTTAGCGTTTTTGACATTCCATTACTATTGTTTTGGGTTATGGACTTGCAGTGGCTAGGTTTGCATCTCTGGCTTCTCTTCGTCGTCGGCATAGGCGTTATTTCCAGCTTTGATGAACAGCTTTTCGGCGGTGCTAATTGACCACTGCAGGATATGCCAATCATCAATTTTCGACAACAGGTGCACTTTAGTCTAAGGGTGGTGGTGGTTCCAGACCAAGATCGTTAAGCCTATTGATATGGACTTCAGTGCAGCAGCATACTTCAACAATGAAGAGGGGTGCAAGACCGAGGAGGATGCAGCTAATCTACCTCCCAAAGCGCCATTGAGGAAACGGAATCACTGTAATTAGCTAAATTTTCGGAAAGCTAGATCTCAACCTATCTTACTTGTCTATCCTTGAGCAATTCCAGAGGAGCAACTACCTGTAATTGTGGTTCTGTGGTCGATATGTGAGCTTTCTCGCGCCATGCACTCCACAGACTATATATGCTAAACACTATATTGTACTTCCGTCACAAATCTACAAAACTTCAAGGCTTAATCGCCTAAAATGCGCAAAACAGGGCCTTTTGCTGATGATATATTCATAGACTGCAAGGTGTGGAATCGATATCAGCTTTGAGACTCTTAGTATTTAGTAAACAAGTAAAGCTAACGCTTGAAAAGTAAAATGGATCATGTGATATCAAAATGTACCTACCTACCTAAGTAAACACGGCAAAGCTGAGCAACAACCCTTTATATGGCTATGTAATGGCATTTCCTTCAACCAAAAGGCCACTTCCGCCTAAATGGCGGAGTGGCTAAGTAGGCCGTGCCGCGAAAGCGGCATTCATGACTTCCTAACACCTAACTACCCGTCGACCAACCGTCCTACCTAGTTTAATATGCTGGATTTAGGTAGGCCGAAGAAAGGATGTACGCGTTTCGACGCGGAACCTTTTGCTATTTCGGTCCTATTCTGCCTTTTCTCTTTTATTTTTGTGGCCGCAATAAACGGAGGAGCTTTACTAAGCATCGCTTTTGAAGGGACGCCTTTTGAGATTCTGTATTATTATTTTGGAAACCCGAACTGGGGGAGAAAGGGAGGCCGGAGCCGGCTGCTTTTTGGCTAAGCGAGGAGGGATGGGAGAGTATCGTTTTAGACATACAGTTGTTTAGAAACCCGATTCTAAGAACGTAAATATTAATTTATACTTTCCATGAGTTATTCGATTTGGTCTAATAACGTAGTTCTTCTAAAGTACTTCTACTACACGAACAACGCCGATAACGACCTAAGGACGAGGACAAGGACAACTCTCTTAATACGGATTCTTATTCTCAAGTCACTTTCCAGTTTATTTACAAAGAATGCCGGTCTAAAAGTTGCGATAATAGATATAAATGCGAAGTCGGTACAATCCAATCTGATTTTAAAGATCCCTCTCGTAGATTTGGAAGACCAATTGTTGCCATGGACAACATCCTCAATGGACGCGGTGCATATCGAGAAATTAAGTTGTCTAATCAACCGTAATCGCTACTAGAAATGAGACTTTCTCATTCATAGCACAGTCTTTCTTTCCTAAACGGCGGTTGGTTCCTCATATTCAATATGTTCGTTATCTAGAACCGTACGCTTAACACACAATGACATAGCAGCACTGAAAGGCACTCCAAGGAGAGATAACCACATCTACTTTCGGAAAAATGAAAGGTTGGTCTGTAATCCGGAAATTGGGGTCTTCAAACTCGCTACCACCAAGTTATGTGTGCTGTTGAACAACCTTGAAAATGATTCACAGTGAGGTGGAATCTTGTGGCCCCATGACCTGAAAAATGCAATGAAGCCCTGGTCCTTGAAATCCTAAGACGTACGAGGAGATTATCCAACAGTGAGGGGGATTCGGGAGAGGTTAGCTTCCCCAAGTTGAAATATCACAATGACCATGAGAAGCTCGATGTCACCTTGAACCAAACCAGAAGGATACCTAGTAAATTTGAATTTTAGCATGAACCTGTGTCCTATTTCTCAGGACGCCGTCCTTGACGGGCTTTGTAGTAGTGTCAGCGGGAGTCTACCTGTTCTATAGCTTGATTTCATGTGAAGAACGGTATCCGAGCGTGTTCTCAGAATCGGCTGCCCAAAACGATCTACGAGTTTTTCGGAGAGGCTTCGGCTTCGACTTCATGTAGTCAAGACCCCAGAATTGATGTTTTTTTGGCAGAAAGGGTACAATGGTGGGACAAGACCGTACTAACAAGTTCGGACAATCTGGTATCCATCTGGCTTGCGGTAAATATAATGAGTACCTTCGCCACTTACAGATAAGTTCTGCAGTTTTGCCAGATGGATTTAGGGTTCTCAGAGCAGTTGTAATTGAGCGTTCTAAATAAATCATTGGTTCAGTCTCCAGGATAACTCAGCTCAAATTTCGAGGTAATCTTACGGATGTCTATGCCGCATCTTCTTCGCAAATTCCACAAGGCCGTGTACCGTCCCATCCTTTCCCTTCAAATAAATCATCCATTTTGCCAAACTCCAGCCCCCTAGTTCTCTCGCTTTTTGTAAAGCTCTTTTGATACAAAAGAAAACGCCTGTGCTGGTATCATCAACGCATGAATCAATCTCTAAATGCAACCATCGTCTCTGCTTCTCGAGTGTCTAATCGCTGGAAGCACAACCCCTGCAGCCACAGCTTACACATTCAATCGCTTGATCCTCCTTCATCTGTGCCTTGGGGACACGACATATGCAAGTCGAATTAAAGTTCGTCTCCTTTGTCTGCACGCAGCGAAGACAGCATAGCTAAACAAAGGAGATTAGTACAGTACTTCCCAAGACATCACACCAAAGATAGCGAGACATACCTTCTCATAGCCCGTCTTCTTCCACTTCGCAATCAAACTCGCATCTGCATATTTATTCTTCAATAGCCACTCATACAGCTCCTTGCTAATAGCCTCCTTCTCGTAATACAGTTCGTAGACGTATCGACTTCGTTGATGGCTAATCTGGAATATTGGCCAGTGAACTTGGTGTCGGGGCACGTTGGTAGAGGGCGCATTCTCGGCGTCTTTCATCTTGTTGGCGAAGAGCAGAAGGTCGTCTTCGATGTCTGAGAAGCCGGCTGGGGGCGCTTTGCGCTTAGAGGCATGGCGGATAGCAGGCATCTTCGAGAGGGTCGTTCGGTAGTCTTGATAGAGGGGAAACTGAACAGGTTGATATTGTCATACGGAGTCGAGTGATTAAGTGATTTACTGTTCTTGCGTGGTCTTTGTTAGAAAGCGTCTTCGTGGCGGGGCAGGCTTGAATGGGATAAATTTCGAAGCGACAGCCTTGCGTTCATGCCTAAGGCAGTAAATTTCTCGAAGCGGGTCCAAGCTCAAGAACATCCAACTTCACTCCAAACGATTGATCAAGATCACAGCACCCCACAGTATCACAATGGTCATTAACCCTACGTATCTCGCGCAGCGGACGCGCCAATGTATGGCATTATACTCCAGTCATCTGCAATTGCTAACACGTGTCTATAGCCGTCAATTGGGCTGATGCTCATCGTCGAGTTCTCAAGAGCTATCGGGAATGGATCCGTTCTGTACGCCTGCTCCCCTTCCCTGGTGGTCCCCCGTATTTGGTTGCTGGAAGGTCTGTTTGGATGTTTGGAAGAAACGGGGGCTGATACGTGGTGGTGAACAGGCTCCGGAGATCCAGACGATGTACTCTCTCAACATGCCAGTCTCAGCGCTGAGGACGAAGATGCGGGAAGAATTTGAGAGACACCGGTTCGTGAAGGATGTTAAGGTTGTGGATATGTTGTTGTTTCAAAGCCATGCAGAATTTCAGGTGCGTTGGAACCTTCTACAGCGCGTCTTGGATGGAGTGCGGGGATTGAGAAGAATTAGAGGAGTTAGTGTGTCACATAGGGATAGAAGATCTCGGTATTGATGGAAGGGCTGGCATTGAGGATACACAACCTCCGAGCATGATTAATATGCTAACATCACGGTTTGTAGGAGACAGTGAATTACTGGAAGCAATTACCTCAGTAAGTTAATCCCAACACTTTCTAATCAAAGGCAGTGTTCCGAGCTTTAGGCATCTCCTTGGGGCACTTGAGGACTGCCTCGAAACTCTTTGCAAAAGCATGAATGCTGACTTTGAAAATAGTGTACGTTCTCAGCGAGAGAAATCCCTCCATTATATGAGAGTTTTGTGATCTACTTTACTCCCGGATCATGACTTTTGACTTTCTCTCTTATCCCAGAACAAGTAATACTGACATCGTAATATCTTAGATCCTCAAATACTTCCGACCAGAGGAGGACCCAACTTCACATCTCCCACAGAACTTCATGCATTGTTTCCTGGAGGTATGCATTACGCATTCCTATCAATAGATTTTTGCTAACCTCTGCACTTAGGGACGCAACTGAAGCTCGAAATTTCTATAGCCTGTACATAACCCAAATGAACCTCAGTATCAAAACTCCTTCCTGTGGTGGTTTTCCATGCCATGACGCCAAGCAATGCAATTTGATACCATAGTCCTTATGATTCCGCTGCTGCATCTGCAATCCCCGCCTCCGTAGCATTGTACCTCTCTCTTTCTTCTTTAAATGTCTGGGAGACAACATCACACAGGCTCATAAGATCTTCCAAGCCCTTCTGAAGCGCATCCTTTGCTGTACCTTCTGCTATACAGTTAGCCGGATTCCTTCGTATGGTTCTGGACGTCTACTGACTGTATGTCTGGATACGAATGTTCATGAGCGCCTCAGAGGGATGAGGTATGGAGTATCCGCAGAATTCGACATCGGGGCTATTTGCCGGTTAGCTAGGCTGTCTCAAGACTAACTGTGCTTAATGCAAAGCCCACTACAATGAACTCAAGCCAACGTACTTCTTCATGATAATGTACCGCAACGCATTCCCCACGGTATGGTCCTCTTCCTTGAACTGAAAACTGGCCGCCGTGTCTGATCCTCCGGGAAGCTATTCGATTTAATTTAGCCAAGTCGCACTATTTTCCTGAGAGGCAATGTTGCATACCACAATTACTCGGTCTGGGATATCGATCTTGACCTCGACGGCTGGTGGTTCGACAGATGCTGCTTCGCCGTCTAGCACCGATGCTTCGGAGGTCATGGTTACATCTTCATCTTGAGCAGCAGGTGCTGGTTTCTTGGACTTTGAAGGCGCCATGGTTGAGGGTTTGTTATGGCGGTTAAGCAAGTTGGCGCATGGCGATTAAGATTTCATCCTGGACTTATCGCGACTTTTTCGAAAATTTATTTGTGCCTGAGGCTAACACATTAGAGCGCAGCGCCGCGCCTTTGAACACCAGCCCTCGTCTTCATGTGAATAAGGAAAAACAACCTAGCAAGCCCTCTCAGTTCTCCCTTGCCGCCTAAAGCGCCAATTCCGATTGTTGGTTCTTCCACCTCAGCCTTACGGTAGCTTGCAGTACCTTACCTGCCTAGGTATTGAGTGCATTGAGTGCATCTAAGTGTATCCGGCGGCGGCTAATATTCAACCTGATTCGTCTGTAAAACTTTGCAAAGCACCGAGGAAGGGGATCAGTTATCGATTAGACATTGATAAATGGCACGTCATAACCCCCCTCTTCCCAAAAGAGAAGAGGAAGATTTCACAATTCAATAAAGCTCTCCCGCGCGGCAACCTACATGCACATCTGCTACGACCTACTGTGCCTCTCCAAGCGAATTGTTGGTGTTGGACCATTTCCATTGTTCCTGAGAAATCGACGACCTGAACATTCAAAAGACTGGATTGCTAGTCTCGTGGTGTAACAGAATGTACGATCATATAAGCATGGGGCTGAGAGATATAGAAACGAATGGAGCCGTGGCGCAGGCTTCATCGTGCTCCTGTGCAGGCTGTGTTTCCCCTCTTCGGTATCAGATGAAATGACGATTGCTATTTCTATTCACAGCCGCAAGGACTCTGCCTTATCTGTCTTGGTATGAGGCAAAGCGAGGCCGGATTTCATGAATCATCGGATTGCTGCTGTTGGAGTGACTCCTCAGGTCCTCATTGATTCTGGTGTGATCGTGTGCCTTGGTCTTACACTGGTTTTGTGCGAGAGATTGATTGGAGCAAGAGGCTGAGCTTCTGTTTCATGAGACGTCGGTGGAGGGGAAGCTGGTTGGTGGATGGGCGCAAGCCTTTTCCAAACGGGCCTTGTTGCAACTTGCATGGAGTGTGTGAATCCCGTCAGGATGTTCCGAGTCTCTGACATGGGTCGACATCGAAATGCTTGGTACGTGTATGAGCAGAGCAAGTCCAGTAAATAATGGAAGTATCAAGACTGTGTACTTGTGTTTGGCGGGCGGTCATGGAGTCGAAGATTGGGAGTGGACCTGTCGATCGATATAACATCTATCTACTTGTCGCTGGCGAAGATGATGAGGCCTGCGATGACGAGGCTGAGATGATCTCTCGCAAGTGCTGAACTGAAGCCTGAAGGGGTCGCCAGGGCCCCAGGACGGCGATAGGGAAGCAGATCATGTTCGTCTGTTGATAGCCTTAATTACCTTCCTCTGCCAACTGCCAGATCCACTCAGGGGGGAACTGACGGTAATTGACGATAACATGCGAATCATGGTACGCTTTGAACCCCCCAGGCTCGTGTTCAACAGCCTTCTGTGGCAAAGCAGTTCTCTCGCATGCAAGCTGAACGAATGCACTTTCGTACACCGCAAAGGTCGTTGGCTGAGGTCAAGCCTGGAGAGCACAACCAGAAACCAAACGTCGTCGCCGACGGCGTCCGCATTGCAATACTTGATGAAGTTCCACACTATTGATGTTTATCTGACGTGTGATATAGATTAAATTTGGGGGCAGGCCAAGCATTCATCGACGGGACACACAGCATGGATTGCAAAATATTGATGCAGATCAGGACTTGACTCGGACGATGCGATGAGGAGTCTTGCGTCTCTGTCTGTGTTGAGGCTGCACGTCGAAACCCAAGTTACCCAACAGCGTGGAGTCGCTGGCTGGATCTGCCTGGAACCAAGCTGGGGGCCGATGATTGATTGACCGTCAGCTGTCAAGCACTGAGGCGGATTTGGGGCGACCAAGAGCCAGTCAGGAGCGTTGGACGCCATTCTGGAGAAGTTGACGCTTGAGGAGCAATCTCCCAATCATCGTGGGCAAATGGACGAACTCATCAGCACGCAGCTCCCACGGAGGCACCGTAACCGTACTAGCAAGTGCTTGTTCGCGGCCACAGAAACAAAGTCAAGAAGCCAACACGGAAGTCAAACAAGATGATGCTTCCATGCCCCTCGTTTGTCCCCAAGTAACCGAGGCGGAGGGATTAATGAAGGGGGGAGGCCTTTTCAGCAGATGAAGGAGATGGGGGAGGAGAAGGCGAGCGAGCAGCTATATGAGAGACCGTTATTAATCTAAACGGCGAAACGAACCCAAACAGCGGGCTCTCGTGCGTTTCTGCTCTCTGTGCAGGAGGAGGAGGAGGAGGCACTGTATGTCCGACTCGCTTCTCCAACCTGCTATGTCCACAGGCGCAGCAGCAGCACAATGAATGAATGAATGCTAGACAATGTTGGACAATGTGAGATGCTCTGAATTGCGCGCGCGCTCCTTCAATGATCGATTTCACGATTCCTTCGACTCCTGCTCTCCTGCGCTCCTCTGACGGCGCGGCGTGATTGGCGGTCTCTTCAAACCGTCACTGTCGCGCCTATCCGTGCTCGACTGGCACTGACCCTAGAGGCCACAGGGGTCGTCTCCCCATGCTGGATTCAATATCAGCTCTGAAACACTGGGACAACTCCAAGTCACCGACTGTCGCGACTGAAAATCGGAGAGACGCCACCATCAAAAGCTGCCGGGGCCCTCTGCTGCAAAAAAAAACCACCATTTCTCGCACCTCTGACCTCGCACCCCTCTTTTCTGCTATCGTCTCTCCCCAACTGTCACTACTGTTGTTGCTCGATCATCACCGTGTGAGTTTGGAGACCGACCACTGCCACTACTACTACTACTACCACCACGACTGCACTGTCGAGACCCTCGAGCACCAACGAAACCACCCACGACAGCAGGACCCTGGATCTGAAAACACCCGCCCGCAGCAGCAGTCTTGTCCTCTTGATTTTGGTGGCACCAGTCTCTCGTTAAGAAGGATCAAATATTTACACAACCGACGCACGAATCCGAGAACCCGCAGCGTAGCAAATAGCAGACGCTGACTGCACCAGCGCCCCATATCGCCAATCCAGAGAGCCAAAGCGAAAACGCTTTCACAACTAGAGCCCAGTTCTTGCTACCAGAAACTACAGTTAATATGAGTGCTGCCATAGCAATGGCACCATCGCCAGCACCCCACGACAGACCTTCTTACGTTGATATTGCGCCCTCTCACGCTTCTCGCTCTCCTCCCCAGCGGACGTCAGCCTCGGCGACGCCGAATATCTCTGCTCAGCGAACTGGAAGTGGAAGCCCCAAGACTACATCGGCAGCAAAGAGTTCACCAAACACGTATGTTCGACAGAATTGAGGGCAGGCGTCTGGTCACCGGCTAACATGGCAATGATGCAGATCTCGAAATGGCGCTCCACCAAAGATTATCGTAAAGAAAGAACCTCCTTCCTCCCCAGATCTCCCAACCTCGCGCCACAGACCTCGCAAACTTGATCTCTCAAAGAACACATCCAGTGCGAATCCAGCTACTTCGAGGCCCTCAGCTGGTCAATTGACAGGTCGGGGCGACAGCGGTTTAGGCATTATGGACGTGGGATTGGCATGCCTCTCGCCCGGTTTCGTGACACAAGACCCTACTATGAGAGAGCAATTGAGTCGGAGTATCTCGGTCCGCGAACAACAGAGACAAATCATCGAATCGAGGCTACAGCAGACAGCCAAGCCCGAAAATGCACCCATGGAGAGTGCGAAGGAGCCGCACTTGGGTGGAGGACTTGGAGGTGGGAAAACCCCTGGCACATCACGACGGAAGGCACCGCCTGGGTTGAGCATTGTAGCGCCGTCACACGAGCAGTTCGCCAACGAGAGAGTCATACAGTCTGCGCCTCTCAACCAGAGTTTCACTGGCCGGCATCAACCCCTCCCTTTGACGCGTCATGTTACGAACCAAACCTCGAATCTCTCCAGCACTTCACACATCCACCATGTGCCTGCAACGCAGACAAGCAACAGACTACCACCCATCACAGATGTCTTTGCGACTGAAGGATTAGGTGCTCATCGAGACTCAACCCGCCCATCCTTTGGGTTTTCCGCCAACCCAAATGCCTCAGCGTCTAACTCCAATTCATCGCACTCCAACTCGCGTCCAACATTTCCCTCGCCAGGTCAACAACCTCAAACAGTCAGACCACGCGAGTACCGTTCTGCAGAGGACGCTCAAGTTGAGCTCGCGGGAGGACGTCCTGAGCTCCTCCCGAAGCTTGTTCACTACGGAGGTCACCAACCACCAACACCCCCAAGCCCATTGACGGGCAATGCGATGAGGCAATCAGATTCGGGCCGCAGTGGCGGTGGCAGACGAAGAGCTCGAGCCGAGTATGAGGAGGGCGCCAGCCCACCCCTTGGTCACGGTCCCAACGCCACACGACGGGGGCCATTCGGCGAAGGACGAGATAGTCCCCGGAGCCAGCAGGCTAAGAAAGATGAGTTTATTAGCATCTGCGCCAGGGCCTGGGATCTTTTCCATTCATGATACACAAAATCCTTTTTCTTACGTTATATATATCCGCTCTTCAAGTACATCAGCCCAAGTTGTGGCCTAGGGATCATCTTTTCTACGACCCGGACATGAGGGAAGGAAGGTTATATACGTTACGCCATGCCATGTCGTTCCCCCTGTTGTGTGCACCATTGCTGGTATTTGGACTGGCGTTAATGTCTTTTGGGGTTCGGGGCTACGGGGTTTGGTGGATGACCAGGAAATGAAATAAGGAACGGGGCAAAGTTGCTTTCGATTCTTTAGTGGAATTTTTTTGCCGCTGCAAATTATAGGAACTCTTTTTGGGACATCACACATCTTCGCTATTTGTTGCTTTTCTCCCAAGTCTAGTAGAGAGGAGGAGAGTGAACATCGGTGGAAGGAAGATGAATGGGATTTTGAACGAAGGGGCGTTGGAATGGCGTGATGGTGTTAACGGGGGACCTGTAATTTAGGATGTTGATTTCCAGGACTGTTGAGATCATCTTTCCATGATATATGTTTAACTACCCTCTTCAATTTTTTACTTCTTCCTCCAATCGAGTCTTGTTTTTGTGACTGCTGCCCTGTGATTCGTACCTTGTCTCTCTTAGCCTGGGCGTTTTACCTGAAGCTAAGGCACCCTGCCTGCCTAGTGGTAACCACACTAGATATAGACAATCAGTTTTATTCAGTGTGTACTCCATACTAATTCTCATAGGCGTCTGTCTCTCACCAACCTCAACTATTTTCCCAAAGCATACCCAGATAATCTATCTATCATTTACACACTCACTCACTTACACAGTTACACCTTTTCAGCTAACTACTAACAGTCTCAAATTACTGCACTTCTCAAGCACTACAGACTGGCACGCCCACCACACCTACTTGTACTATGCTATATAAGCAAGACGAAACGAGAGACTTGGAGATGAAATCGGGTTTAGTGGTTCGATATTTTACGAGATTACTTTGCTATCTTTACCCTCTAGATGTCCGTTTGACCGATTTCCTTCCTGTCTGATTTAGCCCCTTAGGTATTGAGCTTCACAACAGTAGTACACTGTACACGTAACGCATTAGCTATACCCCATCTCTCTCTTTCTTTCTCCTTGGCTTTCCTCCCTTCCTTCCCTCTTTCTTTCTTATCACATCAGGGTTCGGGGCAACTTACGCAATATCTAGACACGCCAGCAACGGGATCAATCATGTTACATCCTTTATTCCGACCCTCGCTGTAGGTCATCGGACCATCGCACTAAATCATTACAAGTCAAGCCATCAGCCTTCTCCAGCCATCCTCTCATCTCTCGGAAAATGAGATCGCATTGCAGGAGGGGTATAGGGTGTGGGTGGAGGATGCAGGAAGGGAAGGGAGGGGGGGGAGTAGATAGTACACACAAGAACAAGATACGGGTTTCTCGCGCCGAAACAAACGCCGCCTGGTTGATTCGTGATCTCACCGCCGTTTAGAGTCGAGCATTTTGTTGCAGATGCGCTACTACTGTAGAGGACGAGGGGAGTGAGGAGGCTGAGGAGGAGGCTGAGGTTCATGATTGGGAGGCAGTTGCTTGGGGAAGAGGCGAGGAGGAGGATACAAGAGAGGAGAAAGAAGAAATAAAGGGTGGTGCTCTGAGAGATTACTTGTACTTGTAATGACACTCATCCTCGTACTTTGTAAGTAGGTCGGTAGGTCGGTAGAGAAAGGTTATATTAAGCCGAGTATAGATTTCGTGGAAACTGCGGATAAAAAGAGTACGGTAGATACTTTGACTTTTTTTTTTAAAATTGTGCTTTCGAAATTGTGTTCTCTTATATACGAAGGAGTTGAGGTGTAGGGTAAGCGAGTTTTAAGATAGGAGTAAGAATTGTACATTGTTGTGTAGGTTAGAGAGTAGAATAGGGAGAAGATATTATATCCATCTGTTTAGTATCTCTAATACTGTTATAATACTAGTGTATTCCTTTTAATCACACTTATAACTTAATACCTTACTAGTGTCAATCTTAATTTGACATACTATAATTAGCTCTATACCTTAGTATTCCATTACTGTCGGTTAACAATTTTAACTTATCGACGGGTTAACTAGTGGAATCCACTTAGTTTACTTGTTAGCCATATCAGAATGAGCCGACAGTTACTTACTATATCCTTATCTCAAATAACCACTTTAATATCTTATCATGGTTTTTACTAATTATAATAATTATAAAAAGATATATAAATCAATACCTAACTTTCTTAATATAGAGAGTACTAATAATATACTACCTACTACCTAACTACTAGATTAACAGTTAAACAATGGAAAATGAAGGATATAATAGAATAGGAAAAGAGAGAGAAAGAACAAGGACTCTACTCGCCTAACAGTCAATTAATTAATCAATCCCTCCTCGTCTATCAAGCGAAGCCCCCTTTTCGAAGCCCGACAGGTCGATCACCATGTACAAAAATACTTACCGTAGCACGGACAGTAAGTAAGTCAGTCCATCGATCGTCGATCTGGTGGAATTGCGAAACTCAGGATCATCAAATCGATAATCTCATCATCCACCCAGATCGTCATCGAGCACAGGACTACGATGGGATAATGAGTGGGTCGAGAGAGTCGAGAAGGAGCAACTTGCTCGCCTGCCAAACCATTTTATCGGACAGTACGAAGTACAAGCACGAGTACATAGCAAAATGAGTTCCAGATATTCTCAAGAAGTCCAATTCTCTATCTAATCGACTCGCATTGTACGCAACAATAAACAGTCTGGCCGCCTTTCACTGTATCTCTTCTATACAGTCTCGCAAAAGCACCCCAGCCGCCGAACCGCTACGCGCCTTTTATTCACCAAGAAATATCCACACCACGCACTCGCAGAAAGGTTAACAAAGGAAGATGATTGCTGTGACAACCAGCGCGGATTCTGTATACCCCCAAGATCAAATCATGGAAATTCTCGACCCTTGGAAACGGGAGGGAGCAGTGAAGAAGCAAAATTCCCATCTCTGCCTCATCTAGAGACTGTTCTGAATCTTCAAGAAGGGAAGGGTATACGGATCCTTAGTAACACCAAGCAACGCTTGCAAAGAGAGACCCATCAGAAAAGCGCTTGCCCTGCATGCTTTGCTCCGCATAAAATGAACTCAATAGCCTAGCCATAGAAGCAAGAACCCAATCGAATCGAAAGAAGTGAGAAGAAGCGCATTATAAACGATAGTCGGGTACTCTCTTGATCGTCCATTTCCCTTGCGTTGTCCCTGCCCCAGAAAAGTACCCAGTTTCATCAAAAAGCCCAGCGGATGTGCTAACAACTCCGAAAACGCCATGCCATGTCTTGTGGAAAAGAACAAGAAAGACTCAAGCAAACCCAGCCTGATTACCGCCCCAAAATTTGTTGTCTCTTTTATCTGCATGTTTCATTCGTCGTAATCATTATAATCTCTTTTTCGTAGCAACACATAGGGAACTCGCTGGCGTTGAAGGTTGCATCGGTGGTTAAAGACCGTGGTAATCACTGGCCAGCGGGACTGTGGTGTTAGAGACCTTCTTCGCCAGCTTTGCAGAGTTTTATCTCGCGGCCCCATTCGGATTTCAAGACTTGCGAGGCGGTGATGCGGCGCGAAGGATTGGGGTCGAGGATGGAGTAGATGACGTTACGGCAGCGAGCCTTCGCCATGTCAGTTTCTGTTCTTCAATGTGGAATGGAAAAACACTCACTCGGTGCAATGATTCAATCGGGGCATAACCCTCCTCATCTCTCCGGCCTTCCAAGTAACGCTCGTAGAACTCATCTTCGTCCTTCTTTGCAACACGCCACAAGTGCCGGCCGGTTCGCATGGCCATGTAGATTACACCAGTGGCCCAAACATCAACCGCTCTGGCATCAAACTCAGTATCGATGTACTCTTCTGGTGCGATATAGGGAGCGGATCCACAAAGGCCAGTAACCATGTGTGCATCTGTTTCCCAGGCCATCCGGAAGCATTCACCATTGCCGAAGTCGGTAATCTTGAGAGAACCATGGGTCGTAAGAAGGAGGTTTTCTGGCTTCAAATCTCTGTGTGCAACGCCCATCTCATGCATATATTCGACACCACGCATCATCTGTTTGAAATAGCAGTCTGCCTCGTTTACTTCGAGCTTTCCGGCTGCAAGGACAAGTGTATAGAGATCGCCACCAGCGCAGAACTCCATCACTTCACAGTAGTCGCCCTTTGAATCCTGGAGAAGATCGAGTGTGTGTATTACGTTGGGATGTCTTAATGAGGAGGATATGCAGAACTCGGATGTAAGGCGTTTGCTGTATTTCTTCTCGTTCTCCTCCGGACGGCGGCGGAATTCCTTCACGGCATAGAGCTGTTCGCCAGAGCCCTCCATCCGCTTGTGTGATATCCTGACGATACCAAATGCTCCACGCCCGACGATTTCCTGGCATTTGCCATACTTCTCCACCAGTGTCGCTGTCGCGTTTGGTCCACCTTTCCGGTCTGATGCCGAGGCGAGTGTTTCCTTCTCGCGCTTCAACTGATCCACCCAGGATGACATCAGTGACAATTGCTGTTCTCCTTCATGCTGCTCCACGTTCTTGGCCTTGCCACTGATGACGTTCCGCAGCATATCCGACAGCTTCTCCTGTCGTTTGGCGCTCTTGAGGTGATGTTCATGGCCGCCTTGGACTTCTGGGTTGACAACGTAACGGTGATGCGCCATATTGTTAACCGCTGGTTTTCCCTTTGATGCCGCCGTGATTGCTCTCTCTTTTGATGTCGAGGTCTTGTCTGAGGAAGAGGTCTTTCGTGCGGGGGGGTTCGGTCTCAGTGCTGGGGCACCGTCGGGCTGTGGGGTTGCAGAAACGGCTCTCGAAGGCGGCGGTCTTGCGGGTTGCTGCGAGTGTAAGCTCTCTTGCGACTTTAAGCCCTCTTTCGTAGAGAACATTCGAGTAAGGCGCTTTGTCATCGAGGGTTTTTCCTGTGCCAGGACTGCTGGTGCTGGTTTAAGATGCGGCTCCGATGGTGGCGCAGCGTGACCATTCGCATTGAGGTTTGCGTTTAGGTTTTCGATGCTGGGAACACTGCTGCTGTTGGTGGTGGGACGGGACACCGGCGAGCCGATGGCAGAGGACAGAGGGGACGCGCCGGGCGATGGTTGCGGTGCTTTCTCGATGGCGCGCGCATCTCGCTGTACGCTGACGGTCGTCATGGCTGGTGATGGGCCTTGGTCACTGGTGATGCTCGGTAACAGTAACAGCAGGGTTGTGGTACAGGTTGGAAAAGACCGCCGAGGCGGTACGGGCAGAGCCCGTTCTGGGGGGGGGGTGTTCTCGGAGGGCTTGCTCTTTGAATAATAATTGGATTGTGAGCGCGTGTGTAGGACGTCGGGGTGGAGAGAGGGAGGAGGGGGGGATGAAGTAGGAGAAGGTGAATAGGTGAATAGGTGAATGGGTGGTGGGTGGTGGGAGAGGAGGGATGAGAAAAGAAAGATTTGCTGATGATGGTGGTAGGAGGAGGGTCGTGTGTGGGGGAGATTGACGGCTGTCTTAGTGCCTGGGTGCTGGGTACCGCGAGCTTAAGATCAGCTTAGGTGATGATGAACGCCTAACCTCAAAGGAAGCCAGACAGGTAACGACGCCGTTCAGGAGTAAGGTACGGAGGCAAGAAGCAGCAGCACTTGAGACTCCGGGTGGTGTGGTGCAACAGACGCAGGCGCTGCTGGGATATGGATGGGATCAGGTAGGATGGATGGATGGATATGTGCCTTTGCAGGAGCAGAGCAGCAGCAAGGAGCAAGCAAGCAAGCAAGCAAGCAGGCAGGCAAAGAAAGGCACCGAGGAACTCGGGACTGACGACTGAGGGACATTGACCAAAAGTCACTCACTACAATTGACCTCTCCTGCTCACGCTCACGCTCACTCTCACACAAACCCCCAACGTACACACACACACACAGACTTTGGCAGGTTGGCTTTTTCGGGTGCGCGATTTAATTCCACCACGGTACCGTGGACGGTATGATGACCGATGGAGCCACCTTGCTTTACGAAGTAGTTACCTAGGTGATTGATGGACGAGGGCATGGCATGGCATGGCATGGATGGCTGGACGACCGTCTGTAGTCAGGGCTGGTGCACCGATGCACCGACTGATGTGATGTGCCATATCCTTCACGAGTAATGCCATTCCCAAAAGTGCCTAAATTAAAATAGATGGACGCTTTCGTGCGCTGGAGCTAAGTGAAATTGAGCTGGTCGAGGTACGACCGTCACGTAGATATCTATCTATGCGGAACGCCTGACGCCAAAACATCATCTACCCTCGAGTCTCGAACCTCTCTGCCCGTCAGCTAGGCGTGCTAGATCTCGTCGTGTACGCCTCTATTCCAGATTCCAATAATTCCAACTCCATGTCATCCTCCTCTCCTGCTCCCCCCTCTCCTTTCATCTCCCTTTCCTCTTCTTCCCCGTAAGGACACCAAGTCATTTGCAGCTTTGATCCATTCTTGTTGCTCAAGATGAAGAAGAAAAAAAGTCTCTTCATTCCAAGGGGCAGGTCTCGGTCTCCATATGCGCCTCTCCCTCTCCTCTCGTCTCGTCTCTCACTCGTCGCTTCTCCCTTTTCATTCCTAAACGGACAGACATTCTTCTACATGCTCCGCACCGCCATACCGTCACGCCCTCGCTTCCCCTCCCACGTATTTACACTTTGGAAGGTGATCCGGATGCGTCTCGAGAGTCAGACTCGGTGGTCCAAAGCTCGTCGTCTCTCCCAAGTCGCCCAAGAACTGATCTGAGGCTTCTCGCACTGGGCATCTGGACGTTGCACTCTTGGAATCTTGGGAGATCTTGGGAAATCGTGTACCCTTCCTTGGCGACTCTTGGATGCTTGGTGGTAATCGGGGCAGTGTCACTGCCGTGAAACCGTGCAAATCCTGACTTCATTCATCTGTTTAAAACAAGCGTGGCGACAAACTGTCTGGAGCGCGTTCTCGCTTTCCCGCCCGACGTGCCCGTACCTCCAGCCCTATCACATAACAGGTCATCTTGGCCAAGGACTCACGAGGCCAAAGACAGAGATATCGTCATATCCGATGGCAACCGTGGTACGAAGTATCTTTGGGGGTATAATTTCGGTTTCCATTTTTTTATTTTTTTATTTTTTTGTTTTGTTTGTGTTTGGCTGGGTCAACGCTCCGGTGGCCACCACCCACCCGCTGTACAGTGCAGTACGTCATTGTTTTGACCTGCACGACACGTGCCTGATCGCCTGTCGCCTGCCAGCCACCCGAAAAAGAATCCTTCTTTTTTTTTACCTTTCTTCTTTTTTTCCGCCTTTTCCTGTATTCGTGGCTTCGGTGGCAGGTGGGCAAGTTTCCGTCCGGTCTTACGGCCCTATCATTATCAATTCATTATCAATTCATTATCAATTCAATCAGCACTTCATCATCTCTGTGCCGTATTTCTTTGTCGAGATTTGACATCTCACAACGTCTCTCACCGTTCCATTCCGATCCAACAGCCGCGGCTCGGCGTGAAGGATCCTGGATGGTATTGCCACCAGGTCCCAGGTCCACCAGTACGAATGTACAATTCCACGCGCAGGCGCAGAAAGGCTCGAGCTCAAGCTGAAGGGACCTGAAGAACCGGTCAAGAACTCAACGGAAGCGGAGAATCGGACAGACAGCACACCAGCATGAATTCACCATCTTCAAAATCATCCAGACCGCCTTGGTGGGTTCTCCCAAATATCCGAATATACCAGCAATTACGAAGTATTGGTTGGCTGAATTACGCAACTGGGGGTTTTAGACAGCTACCTAGCTGCAAGAGGAAGTGAGGGGTAGTAGTTCTCCAGTACCATTCTCCTGGAGCAAGGCAAATACGGTACAGTACTTTCGTACATGCAGCATGCTCCTCCTGCACAGGAAGCGGTGAGTAAGCAAGCACACACAGCTGCCTGTACACAATGCACACCATTTTAAAATTTACGGCTATCAGATCATCCTTCTATGCGTCAACATCCGATCCCGAGGTCTTATCATACTGGCGCAATTACAAATTGACAACGAAGAAATTTCTGCGGTGCATTGCAGACGTTTCGACTTCATGGTTGACTGCATGTACAGATGGCCTATCGATGAGCGATGGACCGCCTCGTGGAGCACAGATATGAGATGCCAGCTGGAGAATGCGCGAAGACGGTGAGGCATTTTCCGTTCGGTGTAGCTGATGGTTGCTAGTCTTGTCCTCAATTGGCAATTAGTTAGCAATGGAACAGATGACGCTTGTCTGGACCGTGGACCTGCACCGCCAAGGGCGCCAAGAAGCAGACAAAGTGCTGTCTTTAACGTTGCAATGCACAATCTTTGACTTCTTCCATCAAATTCTCGCCTATGTGGAACGTGATCGATGTTGATGTGTAATACATCACATAGAGTCCCGAGTCGACCCTTGAGATAGAGCAATGATCCTGTATATCCCGAGAGAGTGGTATCAGCAGTTTTATGATAAGTTCCATCGTCTTGTATCACTCAATTCTTCCCATTGGTCTTGGGTTGAGTCCATCTAGTCCACCCACACTTCATTTGCAAGCAGGTAATTGAGGACCTGTACTCTTTGTTCTTCACATGTCGAGAGAATTGGAATTCACCATGATAAGAACTGCAGTAACCCTGTTCTAGCCACACCACCGTTTTCAAGAGATCAATGGTGCTTAGCGAGCATGAAGTATCTCCTGGGTGTCCAACTAAATTTCCTTAGACGAAAATGACCTTTGCAAAAGACCCTCCTAGATCGAGGCCTGTCCTGGTTTAACATGCTCGTGTCGGAGACCTCCCTTTTTGGCAAATTCGGAGCATCGAATAAGGCTTGCGAAAGGTACCTAGCGTGACAACAAACAGAGCTCAACATTTGCAGGTGTTTTTGTTCGCTTACTTGAGGCTGCTTCCAAGCGAGATAGATCTCTGTTCTGCCTGGGAGAGACCATCCGTTCGGGCCGGTCCTAAGCATGCTATTTGCGGATCAAGGTCGACGATCCTCAGGAGGTTGGGTACAGGTGAAGTGACCCTACGTGACAAGTTAATCCAAGGATCTACGGGGATGTGGGACCGACGAACCTCAAGGTCAATGCTGCTTGCTGTCGGCGTGTCCAGATGAGCGACCTTGATAGGTTCATGAAGCTGCTGCTCAACACGGAGGCTGTATGCAGGTCCAAGAGGCGACAATTGGCAGACTAGCCACGCAGGCAAGTACCGTGCCTCCTGCAAGCACACGCGGAAGCAGGAGCATAGGCACTGTTCACCGACCTACTGGTTGGGCATTATGCGGCAACAGCTTACTCGGTTATGGGATGGTCAACTGTCGTGTACGTAGTCTCACAGACCTCTAAATTCTTGTATTCACACGGCTGACAACAAGGTAACTCGCAGATTTGCATTTCATGGCCAGATGTGGTGTTACGACATTTCAAGCGGTCAGGTCAGATGGCGTGCGGTATGTAGATTGGTGTTGCCAAATCAGGATGCCGAAGAGTTGCATCCACGACATGGCATGTGAAATGCTTTGCCAATATCAGAGACATGGGTGGTGTACTGTTCTAGATGTAATGACTGGTGCAGCTGTGTTTGGAGATGACAGCCGGTCCCAAGAGAAGGGAGGACAGATGCATTCATTGTAAGAGAAGATACGCGTTGATCAGTTTTGGGTGGCGTGTGATTTAGGCAGTTACGACATGGTGATTTGTTGAAGTTTTCCGAGATGGAAACAACAAGGGCAGTGAGTGAGGCGATCACGGTGATGTGTCGACGATCTCTCATTTCAGTTCTTGAAGCGGGCCTGTCGCTGTCAGGATCTTGGCACATTTAGCGTCGTGTTGCTAGTCGTCTGCCAGTTGCGCAGAAGCAGTCTTAAGGTTCAGTTAAGAATAATCAACAATGTTGCCACAGGAGCAGAGTGCGCAACACATAACGTCCAGGTTGTGTTACCTTGCCTACATTCCATTTCCGCTGAGGCAAGATCCAAGAACTTGAGTGTGCCAATGTGCTCGCCTTCTGTGCCTCTGCCACTGCCACGGCGCCAAGAACTTGGTCTTGGTATCACAACAGTTTGGGAGGGAGAAGAAAGGGGGGTCTAGCGTCGACGTAAGCGACACCAAGAAGTCTTATCGCGAGTGTGAGGGCTCCCCGAGAATTGGCAATGCTTACTCGTCTATCTTTCTCTCTTAGCATTGCTGAAGGCGCCGGCGCCTTGACCGGGCTCACGATAAACATCCGGCAAGATTACTGCAAGAGATTAATATCGCTTTCCGTTTAACTTTCCCATACTGCATAATATGCCAATCTCGTCATTTCGCGCAGTGTCTAATTGTCTTCCTGCAATGATCTAAGCAAAGACCCCTTAGTCCTTGTTGATTCCCTTAGTGACGAGAAGTCATCAATTCGGAACTCAGCTAGGAAGTGCGGTCTTAGTCTCCTCTCTGTATCTTGGGCCTCTAGTTCCTTTGTTTCCAGCTCCTTGGCTCTCGTCAAGACGGTCTCATCTCATGCACCGCCGTTGAAGATGGCTTTTGTTGGACCCTACCCTTCACTTGAGCACGAGCTTCCTTTTCATATGAGATCAGACTTGAGCTTTACTTACCTTGCTAGCATCTAGCCATGTCACTAGGTCAGCGGCGCGTGTGCTTTTTATTTTTAGTCTCGAGATATTTCGAACGTTAAGGTAGGGTCCGGAAGGCATCAACAGCGAAGGGGAATCATCTGTGACTCCTTAGCTGCTGCCGTTTTTAGAAGTCAGTATGATCAACAGCAGTACGGTAGTAGCACAGTGGGAATTGATTTTTTCTTGACGTTGTTGCTGTGTTTCGAATAGCTACAAGCCGAAACTTTTAAGGCCAAGATATCTGTCAATAGATCCTGCCTCGTTATCCGCTTGACTTGGATGACAAGGACGACTGAGGGATGATCTTCTTCTCGGCCGCGACAAGCCTTTGCTTTGCAATCTTGACTAACTCAAGGTTTTAGTTTACACGAGCATCTTTGCTCTAATAGGTCCTGGTAGGGGGAGGTGAAGGATGACGGAAATACGAGGGCTAAAAGGTACAAGTAGAAGTAGAAGAGGAAACGCCTAACGTCAAGGCTATATACAGGAGAGCTGGAGGGCAAGTAGCAGTGTGCTCGGTGATAAGATGTTTCTTTAAAGGCTTAACTTTTTTTCCATCGAGAACCTCTAGGCCTGCTACAACCTTTTAACTCGGTCACTTAAAACAATTTAACCCTATAGTATATAGTAAACATTTAGAAGATTATTAGTCCTAAGGTTCATTGTTTAAAGAGATTTAAAAGAACTAGCTCCACTTACTCAACCCTGGTTCACTTCATTGATATGGATCGGAATTGCACTTATGTTATGCAAGACATTGACCTTGCCAATCTTCGGTACACAGCTCTTAGTTATGTTCGAGGTAATTGAAGCCTGAGCAAAGAACAAGAGTGAACCTTAATCCCGGGATAGAGAATCAAGATCAATCTGTTAGACTATATCTAATGCTATCCATTCTAAGTTTCCGGGATAAAGTCTCTATGGGTTGATGATCTCTGTATGTGCCAAGATGAAATGAAGAAGAGAACATGGAGAACAGGAAGCATATCGACTAATAAACATAGGAAATATTTAATTACAGGGTTTATGTAGGAAATTTGTCGATTTAATCATTTAGAAATTTACCGAGAGGCGCTTGTTACCATTGAAGCAGTATGCGGCGATAATGTAGTGATGTGCCTGTGATGATTAGTAAGAGGTAGCTAGGTGGCCTGTTTTAGGCAGATAGATGAGCACGTGTATACAACGGGTACTTTAGTACCTTTCCTTTGGCACGCGATTTGTTTCTTTCCTGATGAATACCGCCTTCAAAAAAAGTATTCAATATTAACTTCGCCACAGTACTATCTCTCCAAGTGCGGAGTAGCAAGTAAATCATAGATTCTCCTGCTCTTTCCAAGAATGCTGGTAAAATTGTATCAGATTCCGCTACAGAAGAACATTCAGCCCGTCAATATGTTATCTTTCTAGTAGATGGCCTTGCCGTAGACACTCTCTCAGCTTTATTGGCGTCTTATGCCACTGGTAGAGTGCGGAATAGGTACCCAGAGGCATTCTCGAAGGCCCATGGGTAACCCATAGATAGTGCTAAAGACCCAACGGGTACCTATAGCCTAGGTTAAAGACCCATAGGTTACCCACGGGTAGTGCCAAGAATCCTTAGGTGCCTATTGGTTGGGTTACCCCATGGGTTAGGGTACCCATTCCGCAGTCTATATGCTAGCGTAGACGTATTTGAATGTGTATCGAGAAATAGGTAGATAATACTGTTCTGGGAGGCAACCTTATCCCCCTGGGTTCGATAGCAGGAAGTAAAAGCCAATAGACAAGTAAGATACCAACTAACGGCCGCTATATGTATGACTATAAATTCAGCTAATGAGACTAGGCGAAAGGAGGTGGCGTGATAATTGATAGCAATGAATGTGAATATATAGACGGATAAAGATCCAGATGTCTTGTTTGTTCTCTGTAAAAAAGAACCGGGAGACTGAAAAGTTAATCCTTGTAACTGTAGAGTGCAAAACTATGAAAGAGGGAGAGGCACTGAAAAGTTTTGAAAAAGAGAGTCTTCATTTGTTTTACAATGCAATGCAAGACTAAATAAGGCAACTGTATATCGTACGTCCTTGTGTAGGAGATGAATCTAGTAGGCATAACCATAGCCAAAGCATTAGATAAACTATATGTGTATTTCCACACTTATTTCTACACTTACTTTGTTCTTATTCTCTTTATAGTCCTTGGAGCCCATGTAACCAATTGTAGGCTAACTATATATCCTATTACTTTAGAAACTCTAACGTATAGTTTCCTCGACTAATAGTTTAATGTAGCTACTATCTTTACTTACTTAACAGTATACCGTACGCCTAATCTATATTCTATCTGAAGAATCTCTCCCAGAGTTTTATTCCCAAGGGTCTGCAACTAATCTAATTCCACTAACTCCTTTCTGCATCCTATCAAGCGCCTCACTCACTCCCTTCAAGCCCCCACCCACCTTTTCGATTGGGAGTGAAGTGATGACTCCCCGGGAAAGTCCTCGCGGAAGATACGTTCGGATCAACCACTCTAGCAATTCTAGATTCTTTTCCTCATAGAGAGGATCGGACCACGGTTCAAACACACGCGTCACGCCCTTGGGGAGCGTCTCAGATCCGAACGCAGGCTGCGTGGCGTATAGTTTCCCGCCACCCTGGGCTGCAAGTACTTGCGCCGTCACCGCAACTGAGTTCGGCAGAGAGATCATGTCTACCACGATGTCGTAAGGGCCTTTGGCCACGAGTTCATTGACGAGTGCATCCGGCTCGAGCGTGTGGTCGATCACTGCGGCGGCACCCAGCTTGGAGACAAAGTCGCGATGCTTAGGCGAGGAGGTCGTGCTGACTGTATAACCGCCTTGGGAGAGATATTGAACCGAAAGACTGCCAAAGCTGGAAGAGCCACCGTAGACCAGAACCTTCACGTCTTTGGCGGGTGGCGCGGATCCGTCGAGGCTAGGTTTGTCCAGTCCAAGTCTCCCAGTGAATAGACCGACCACACAGGTCAAATTCATCATGAGACTAGCCGGAATGGCAGGGTCAATGTCGTCTGGGACTTTGCTGACCATGACATCTCCAACAACCACATATCTTTGATATGCTCCATATTGATTGCCTACGACGCCGAACTTCTTTGAGACCACCACTCTCTCTCCAATTTGAAAGTCTGTAACTTGAGGGCCAACTGCTTCAACTCTTCCCCCAAAGGTAGAGCCAATGATGGCAGGGTATTGAAGCGGAAAGATGCCGAGTTTGGCAATCTTGAACTCCACTGGGTTGAATGCAATGACTTCGTTCTTGATGAGGAGTTCACAAGGGCCAGGTTTGTAAGTATCGACTTCATGGACCTCAGGGGGCGCCTTGGCAGCTGGAATGATGGCAGCGACGTTGGCCATGATGAACTAATCAAGAGGATGGAAATAGATGGATTGGAGATGTCAATCGAATGTTTGCGAGTTGTAGACGAGCTTACACTCTAAACTTGTAGACGCTTTCGTAGGTTTTATAGGCTCCATACGAAGTATTATGCTTGAAAGGTCGATCCTCTACCTGTTGCTATCGATCTAGGTGATTATTAATAGGGTATTGCGGAATTCTCGGAACGGCTTACAAACAGTTATTAGAAGCTCTGTGCCACAGCTTTTAATCGATATATTTCCTTGGCGTGATCTGATTGGTTCTTAAATCATTGAGGCTTAGCCGAGTGTTTAGTCCGACAGTTACTATTGTCTCCTTTTCTATCTACCTTTTAGATTTACTATACAACTACTGATAACTATAAAAGCTTTACTGTAATATCTACTAACTATATATGCCCTGCTATAATCTCTATAAACTATACAAGCTTTACTATATTCTTTACTAGTCTTTAATAACTATATAAGCCCTACTATAGCCTCTACTAACTATATAGACTCTGTAATAGATATACCCTCATAGTCTCTTATATATAGTTAGTTATCTAACACTAAGACTATAGATTACTACTAAGACGTTAGATAATAGTAATCTATCTACTAGTTCCTATATAACCTAGCTAAGTAAGCTACTATCTCTTGTAATAAAATATAAATTAGCATAGCATAGCATAGCATAGTATACTTTATCTTTCCAACTAAATATTCCAAGTGAGCTCTTATACTCCTCCTACCCACCCACTACTTAAGTCTAAAAACCCCTACTTCACCTAAATAAATACATTCAAATTAGTATTCCCTACATTCCTTCACTCCCTCCGTCTACTACAGTACTTGTATATACTCTCTTACAACTACTAGGTTATCTAGAATCCACTCCACTCCTCAACTAAAACATATGAACCCCCCCCCGTCTCTCCCTCCTTTATAAAAAAAGCAATAGACAGTAGACTAAAACTCCTTAAATACCACTATACCACGTCTGCAACCAACTTCGACTTTTCCTTTCCTTTTCAACGACGCCATTATAATTAGAAATGTCATAGCATTCAGGTAGGTACCTCCTATAGCCTTATAGGCTGTAGCAAGTAAGCATCCAAGTAATAAAGACAACAGGAAGGGAAACATCATCCTCTTTATCGTCAAGAAACATCTAGTGACACTCTCGGAAAGCAAAGGCTAAAACAGCCAAGCATCAGTGCCCCAGTAAATATTATAATAACTCGGTAGACTGAATCATCATACTGAATTCAAAAGTAAGACATTTAGAATAGAGAAGACGGCGAGGCAATAGAAAGATCATACCTGATAGAGCTAGTAAAGAAAGAAAAAAAGGAAGGAAGGAAGGAAGGATTTATTTCTTTAGTATCTCAGTAAAGAAGTCGAGCCGAAACATTAACAATACTGCTCGCGTATACTATAGAGTGAAATTGAAAAGAAAAAGGGGAAGGGAAAGGAAAGAAGAATAAGGATGTCGTCGGGTAATAGATAGATAGTGCAAAGAACTTTTAGTTGGTAAAAGAGAGAAGAACAAGAAGAATTTATCTTGTACAGTTAGTATGTACCTCTACGACAGGTTAACCCTAGGCTTCTACAGGATTCCCCTGTGTTTAGCGACCGTCTTTCTGACTTCAGGATGTAAAGTGGGTATAAATGCGTGGATTCATTCATGTAATAAGGGGGTGGTTTTCAGACAAGTGAACTTGAGTTACATATATAAACAAAGTCAATAATACATAAGACACACTAACTTGTCTTTGCACTAACAAGAGACCAAAGCATTTGGGGGATGTGAGTGATGGCCAGAACCAACATCATTAGTCCCAACCTAGACAGAAGAAGCAATGTCATAATGTCACAGGCAATGCAGGCATGGAGACACACAATCATGAACAGTACCGCTGTGACTTTTACTGGCTATATTGAGCCTTCGCTGACCTAGAAAAGACATAACCCGCCATTGCTAAACCCAAACATGATATCAAGTGCTAACAAACCAAACCAACCATGACTAGACCCGACGAAAGAACCGAAGGAGATTGCGCTCAAAACAAAACGGCGTGCGGTACTACTATCGGTACCTATTTAATCCAGACATCATTATCGTCAAACAGAGCCGTGAGGCTATCCTACTCTCTACCCACAGCTCCCATCCTATTTGGGAAGCCGGGTGTACTAAAACCGGTACGCCTTCCCGTTTCGTAAAAATCATAACATTCGTCACCCGTCACCAGTCCCAAACAATACAAAGAAAGTCGTTGGATCATGCTGCAAACCTTCATCGTTTAGACATTAAAAGCGTGAAGTAAAGCTTCGACCGAGTGGTGGCCGAGGATTTCCCTTAGGTGTGTTGCGAGAAGCTTGGCCTCCAATTTTTTGAAAGCCCTGCATTATGTCCACCCCTGAAAATTCAGCAATATCTTCTGCAAGAAACTCGGCACCGAGGAAATCATCGGCTGGCAACTCGAAATTGCCCGTGTCGTGTGATTTCGTTTTGCTTGGTGAATCCGTTCCCAGAAGCTTGTTAGGCGAAAGCAGAGCGCCAAACTTGATTGGCGAATCGAAAAGGGAAGCAGCCCTAGTTGGTGAAAGCTTGGGTGTGAAGGATAGCATCGGGGTGCTCATGCACTTGCCAAAGTCCGTATTAGAGATATCAGCTAAGATGTTGGCTGACTTGGATCTATCTATGCGAGGTCTTTTGGCGGATCTTTTCTCGGGAGAACCATTTGCAGGGACAGAGAGCAGACCAGCACCATTATCGGCGAAGATATCGAAATCTGTGTTGAAGTCAAACATGTAGTTGTTCCTATCATCCAAGTTGAAAGCTGGGCTCCAAGGTAGGTTCTCGTCGAGAACTGTCATCCCACGTATGGGCGACCCAACAAGCTCTCGGACCCGATCGCGATGCATGCGGAGGTTCGTGTTGGGTGATACAGACTGTGGCGGACGGACGGGAGCCTTGAATTTGACGGCGGGTGTAAGGGGTGGCAGCATCTGTGTAGATGAATCGTAGTCACGACGCAAGGGTGACGACGAGACAGGAACGAAGGACGTCTGTCCGAAAAATGGGCGTGACTTTGTGGGACTGTCGAACGAAGAACCACGAAGACGGGCTATCTCCTCTTCAGCACGACCTCTCTTAATCCTTGGTCGGTCTTCTGAGATCTGTAGACGTCCAGCTCGGTTTGGGTGCAACGCAGACGAGTCCAGCGATGAGAAGTAGCCACTGTCATCCATAGAAGCGAACTTGCGTTTATGTGACCGTGTTCTAGAAGATGACGGAAAGCGTGGAACAGGAGGTGGGGTATCGTCTCTTCTTGAATGGCGGGCAACAGGAGGTGATGAGTGCATCATAGGTGGAGGTGAAGAATTGATGGGATTAGAATTACTTGGTTGCTCATCGTCTTCCTCTGTAGGCTCTTGTACAAATTCGTCTGACGCAGGAATAGTGGCATCGGACGATATATCTTGTGAGGGGGGAGTGGTGACCAGAGGGACTTGGGGTTCTGGCTGGGGGTATGCTGGCTCAAGTGGTGGAAGGGCTTGAGGTACTGGAAGTAACATAGGCTGCGAAGTTTCTTGGCGGGCTGGTGGAGTCATAAAGGTAGATAGTGGAAGGTTCTCATTTGGAGAAGGCTTTCGGACTTTGTTGTCTTTCATGAACAGATGCTCCATGCCAGGCTCAATAGCCCAGTAGTTTCCTTTTCCTGGATCTTCCTTTGGCCTTTCCTGCTTTATAAAGGCTTTGTTGAGACTTAGATTGTGGCGAATGCTATTCTGCCAGCCAGCCTCCGAAGCGCTGTAATAGGAATAGGTTGAAGAGATCCAGCTGTAAATCTGGGACAGCGTCAGGCGTCGATTTGGCGCTCTTAGGATCGACATTCCAATCAATTGAGCATAGCTATGTCCAGGCTTAGATCCATCGTCATGTAGTTCTGGAAAAGATTCTGGTTCAGGGAGTTCCATTGGTTCCTGCAGCGGTTCTTCCGTCTTGGCCTGCTTGAGTGGTCTTGATTCGGGGATGGGTGCCGCTTCCATCAACTTCCTCTTCGGTGCCGGCTTATGGCCATAAAGTCCCTCCAGAGAAAAGGTGGTGGCTGGAAACTGCTCCTTATAAGGATTTGGCGGCGCCGGATAAAGGGTCTGCGGATAGTTCTCTTTCCCCATCGGTCGTGCACTTGCAAACGTCGTGAACAAAGCCTTCTGCGGCGCGGTCTTGAATTTGGACATTGACGGCTGTTTCTTCTCCATCGAGTCGGTGCTGTATATGGACTCTCCAGGCGGTGGCATTGGGATCATGTTGAGCTTATTGCCAAAAGGAGCTCGCGACGGGGAGCTGGATGACTGCTGTGCTGATTTGACGGGTGCCCTCTTGCTAAACCCGTCGTCCTGGGGCGGATTGAATATGATATTCTTCCTCGACCCGGCATTCTTCAGTGGGCGGAGTGGTGAGGACTTCTTTGGTTTCGTAGACTTCTGGCCCGAGGGCATGGGCGCGGAATCGAACTCGGTGAGAGGATCTTGGTAGATTTGCAGCGGCTGCTGCGTATAACGCGTCGATGTCATGTTGAGGAGGCGACGACGCGACGATATCTGGCGTTGACTGTCGACTGCCCCAGGCGGAGACGCGTAGCTTAGGGGTTGGCGAGATGGATGTCGTCAATGAGGCTGGGAGGGTCGCAAGTCAGCCCTTTTGAATCATCTCAGTCCTGAAGAGGAGCCTTCAAATGGAGATCGGGAGGAGGCTATCTTGGGGGGGGGTATGCATACGGGTTTGGTGGAGATGCTCAGATGCGTTGTCTTAGGGTAAATAGTGGATCGGAGGGAGATTAAAATGTGAGCGCGCCTGATTGACGAAGAATGCAAGGGTGGTGGAGGCAACCGACGGCCTCGACCAAGGAACGGCGAATGATGCGTGCGGTGAAGTGCAGAATTATGAAGATGTATTATGCTGGACATGCAGAAGATGTCAAAGGCCCTCGCAATGGCAGTGCAGGTGGGCAGGTTGAGGACGAAGGTAGGAAGGTCGGCAGGAAGGAGGAAGATAGGTCAGCAGAGAGGTAGCGTAGAGGTAGGTCGCAGGTCGCAACAGGTCGGCAACTGACGAGGGGACGGTGAGGGTGAAAGCAAGTTTGCTGGTATGGACCAAGAAAACACGGCCAAGGCCCCAAGCTTCTCTTTTCCCCGCCGACGACCAAGTTGGAGACGTGCGATTACGAGTAGCAGCAGACAGAATAGCTGTGGGTGTTTGAGGAGTGGTGACGGCGACTGGCTGATTGCAGGTAGCACGTCGGAGACTTGAGCCGTGTTGGCCAACCGATCATAAGGCTTTGTCTCCAACGAGCGACGCTCAAGCCATGGGGAAAGCTTCCCTCTGCACCAACGAGCAGGCTAGAAGGGCAGCATTGAGGCCTCTTCCCTGGCTGGCTGCGAAGAGGGCATAGCATCTCACCTCAGAAGACGCCGTGATTGGCGCACCACGACTTCAACAACAGCGACGGGCCAGCGCAAAAGAGACCCCTCAGCGCTAAGAGACGCGTCGCGTAGCTCACGCAGTTCATTGTTGACTTCACGGCTCGACGACGTCAATGGCCCCCCATCAAACACGGGGAAAACGAAATGGTAGAACTCGAATGTCGATGTTTGAGGGTGCAACTTGCGCATGCTTTTTCCTGCCGAATCGACTGTACCTGGCCTGGTGTCCCGACTGTACCTTACTTCTGGTTCCCTGAATGAGTGCCGCCCGGCAAATACGAAAGATTAGAGCTGATCACCGCGCTCGTTCCACCTCAGGTCGACCACCACCACCACTGAGGCCACCACTAGCACCCCCTTACTTCTTTAGCGCGAATTGTTTGAATCTCGTTCGAAACTCATTTCACAAATTCATGCACGCCATAACTCTTCATCCGAAGTGGTGTCTCCCACTCCATCTCAGCATACCGACCATGCTGAGAAGCCTTGTACCCCGTCCGTCCATGGCCAGAGCTTGGAGTCTTTGACACGGTTTAGGTCGTTACCTTCTCCGTAGTTGACAACACATCAGAGTCAAATAATGACTCAGAGAGCTCAAGCTTCACAATCCTGGAGCAACTTTCAGAGTTTTCACATGTCAAGGACCTCCAGGCGAGCCTTTCCTTGCGAAGTATCGATGTGTTGTGTAAAAGTACGAGAGAATACGGCGAACCCGAAGGAGGAGTGTCGTCATGGCTAGCAGGAATGGGGCTTGGGCATCAGGGTGGTCCAATCTATCACCACATGAAGAGAGAGATACACAATCCGCCATCACGTGCGGTACTCTGGGGGTAAACAAGCCCTAGACAGGTCCATGTAAACCTCGATGGTATCAAATACAAACCTTTTCTGAATGCCTCCACAAAGCTTCGAAGAGCCGCCATCACCTCTCATTACACCATAATCATAGCCCATGTCCCATTTGTCTATCAATCCTAAACGCCGAATATCATTCAAAACACCCAACATCCTTCATATGAGCATGAGACTCAACGTCGCCACGACAACCATCGCCAATACAGTAGGTGCTGTTCCTCTAGTACCCGTGGCAGCAAGGAAGTATGCAGCACCTGGATAATTGCAAGTGATCTGACCTCCTTGCTCGGGAGACCCATCTGGCCTTTGCCCGTAGGTTGCATTGAAACCCAGCTGACCAAACATTGGACATGAGAAGCCCATACTTGCGGGACAGCTCTGGACAATGCCGTAGCATAAGTCATCACAAGGGAGAACCTCTTTATATGGTCCAGGCTGGACCACCAAGTCGATAGCTGCATTGCGAGAACTGTTGAGAAACAACACCTGACTCGCCGAGTCAAGAGCTTCCTGGGGTAGCATTGTACCGTTTGGAAATGCTTGAACCATATTCCGATTTTGTAGCCACGTGAGAGAGGACGAGAAATCGGTGCAACGGGGTATCGTTACTGAACAGAGCCAGTTTTTATAATCAGAGGCGCAGTCATCGCAGGTCTTGGCCAATGAATATTGAGCAGATGAGGTTGTCTCGCATGGGATCTGAGCTAGAACTTTTTTGAAAAACTCATACTGTGCCTGGGTTGCATTGTCGTAAAATGCTGCCAACGCCGTGACGTCTGGGAAGTTGTTTGGGTTGCCAGGGACGGCATATGCAGACTGGTCACAAAAAGATAGATTGTAAATGACGGCACAGTTATTGTCTTTGCACGTTAGCTGAAGTTTCTTGCAGTAATCAGAGGAATAAAATGCCTACCACTAAGAGTTGAGAAGGCCATAGACCTCCAAACCTCGCCGCCCCCTCCAACTACCCCAGTGCTAGTAGTGGTGTTTGCAGGCAACGTCATGTACCCATAATACGAGGAGCTCTTAGTCAGTCCATTGATGTAGAACTGCTGCTTTGGATGGTTTCCTAATCCTGAAGATGTCATACCAGTCTGTGTGTTGCCTGTGGCAGGAACCTGGGCGTAGTTGGCCAAACCGCAATAAGACTTTTGAACTCCAGAAATGGTTGTGTCACTCTGGTTATTTGCAAACATCACAAATGGCGGTGGCATGCTCATCCATTCTTGGTAGACGGAGCTGTTGGCATCCTGAAGAGTCAGGTTGTCTGTTATGAACAACCCAGATTGTGCGTCGCTGTCTACCAAATGAAGATTTGACTCTTGTTCATTGTAATAGTGGTACGGCTCGTCAATGGACGCAGCGATCGAGGCGCTATATGGTCCAGCATATGAGGTCGTATTTGGTGCCGAGAGACCAATATAGACGTTCCCAGTAGCACTAATATTCATCATTCCCCAACCTCCATCCAGTGTTATCATCCGTTGCAACTTTGACTCCTGGCTCGGCCCTGGGTTGGTGTTGTTCTCCGATTGAGAGATATAGAGCATCATCTGAGGGGCCGGCCCTGGAGACGTATCCGGAGCTTCTGGCTGGAGGCAGACACTGACGGTTACATACAAAGTCCGATTCTCGCTTGAAGAGTCCTGCCGCCGAGCCAACTTAAGTTCTCCATCAACCTCATCATAGTATATTGTCCCGGACTCGCGCTCGCTCTGTTCTAAGTTTCTCCGCGTGATCGAAGAAGGTAAGGCTTTCCCTACAACGGATGCAGGGCTATTCCACAAAGACTCATTGCTGAACATATACGATAGTGTTGTTCCTTGCGGAACGTTGATCAACACAGGTCGGTTGTTGAGTAATGGGGATGGATCGTCTGAAGTCGCAGCACGTCCAATAATGCCTCTATCATACCCAATGAAATCTGCCTCATACCCGTCATCTCTCAATTCCAGCTCTTCAATCTCCACGTCTAATATCGGTGTGTGCAATCGGTCGTGGTTGTGGTCTTCGGGTCGTATTGAATCGACATCTGCAGCGTATGCAAAGTGAGGAGAGGAGAAGAATAGATATAGTATCAGCAGCATAAAGGATGCCACCAGAGATGCAGCAAGCCGCGATTGGAGCGGACTAAGCTTTGGAAGAGGCATTGCGATCGTAGGAGCGTGGGTACCAGATCAGGAGGGGATAACCTGAGGCGCAGGGGCGATGCGCAGAGAGAGAGCTTGTGTAAAAGAAAAAGGCAGCAACTATGTTTTATACAACATGTTCGCGACCATGCTCAGGTTGTAAGATGGCCAGTAGACTTTCGATTGATTCAGTTTGAAGTCATTGAGTCCCTGGCTGATGTTCTCAAACACCTCACTGAAGCTTTGGCTATTTTTAGCCGCGGCATGATGCAAGGCACGTGATATAAGGGAGGTCCGAAGGACCTTAATAATTCTTTCGGACTCTTTATGTAATGTTTTGGGTTCAATGGGGACATGCATATTCGCTCGAGGAAGGCTTTACATTTCGTTTAAAGACCAATAAATTGACCCAGGCACTCGAATAATTGCCAAATCTATGTAAATCCTGGAAGAGGACCGACCCTTGAGAGATTCGTTCCAAAAGCCCGAAGTTCATTGTTTTCACCCTAGTCCCAGGAATCAACAATAACGCCCCATTGCGCACCCCACGTATCTCATTATACCGAGCTCCCATGATAATCCCCGATTAACGCCATCAGTCTGCCCTGAATGTAAGTTGAAGCTCTTTGCTTGGCAGGCGGCTGAAGTGCGACGTATTGTTCGATTACAAGGTCTTGTCTGAGGTGGCAGAGTCGGCCTTGGCACGAAGATTGGCAGCTGTAGAACCACCTCCAGAAAAGTAGCGACCAAAGACTGGTTGGACGAAAGAGCGGAAGACGACTTGAGCTCCACTGGTGATCTTGTTAGCAGCAGTTGGTATCAAAGAGGAGCTCGTTTGTAACACTTACTTGGTGATTGGGAGTGCGAGCCACAGGAGGAAGATGAACTTGAAGGTATAGTAGAAGGGGAACCAGTAAACGGCGCTGACAAGGCTCTCAAAGACCCTAAGATAGCTGTTAGTTGAAACTGGCAGCTAGCAGTCGCGGCATACTTACGTCAGGAACGCAAAGACAACCCAGTACTGAAATTTGCGTTAGTCTAATGGTCCATCAAGAAAGCGGGATAATCGCATACTGTAAGCCATTGAGTATCGTCAGCCTTGCCGGCACTGAACAAAGCCTCTAGGGAGTAGTATCCGGGAATCACAAAGCCAGCAACGTTGGTGAGAAGCTGCCCGCCAATGTTGAAGAAGATAAAGAAGAAGTAAGTTGCGAGAACTCCAAGGAAGGCGTAGACCTTGGGGATGGAGGTCTGCTTCTCAAGGTTGTTCAAGGTAGGGTATTTGGAGAGCTAGTAGGGCTGTCAGCGAACTGTACAATGTCTTTCCTGCAGCTAAGCATGGTCGCAAACGGTTTTCCGCAGATGCGCATAATATGTGCCGTGCTAGATGGGATCTTTGTTGACGTACCTCCCTATCGATCTGAGCGATATGCCCTTGGGCTTTCTCTTGGAATGACATATTGAATGTTTGATGTGGTTTTGCTGGTTGAGTAGGATGAGGATGTGGAGTTTTCGATTAAAGTGCGTGTTGCGTGCGACGATGCAAACGGGTTGACAGAAGATTGTGTGTTGGAAGGAAGTTCAGCGACGTGGGAAGGGAAGACCACGGTTACTCCTCGAATGACGATTAGCTTTAAGCTTTCTGTGAAAATGTACCGGTGCGTTTGTGCTATTCCAAATTAGGAAGTATAATCGTGGTCGTGGCGCATCAACAAACTTCCACAAAGTCACATGTGGATTCGCTGGCAAGCCTTCTACATGATGCTCTCTTGGAATTAATAGAGTGACGAGGCTATAACTGGGTTAGGATATTTAATATTGTTGTTTTATCTTGATATCAAACTTCGGGGTTACCAGTATAGGACCTTTAAGTCAACAAAGAGTTTGCTATAAGCGATTCAGCTGGGATAGAGATAAAGGAATGGGCCATCTCTTTCCGGTCAGAACGTAAGTAGACTTCCATTGCAACTGGTCACAACTCATAACATCTATATATTGCTTCCAAGAATGCATGCTTTGAGAAATGATATGCACTGCGAATAGTAAAGACACTTCAACGTGAACATTATTAGGTTCTCTCACGTTCTCACGTTCTCACCTTCTTGCGAGGTGCTACCGGTACCGTAGGAGTTTGTAACACCGGTTAGCAGCTAGAGCACTATTCTTTTAAGATCCAGAGACATCACACCAATTGTAAAAGGCAGCTATGATTAAGATTTATGATAGAGACTTTAGAGACCCCCGTCCGATCGTTCTTTTTTTCTATCTGGCTAAACAAACACACAGAAAGCCTGACGCTAAATAAGAAAAACCCTACACCGTCGCACCGTCCTCTTGCTGTAAAATAAATGAGTTGGTGCCGCTTAAGTAAGCCAAATCTCTCGCTAGTCATTTCTGTTGTGCAGTGGTTGCCTTTGTTTATCGAGATATTTACAAATGCTTTTTGAACAATTCGAGGCGACGACACCCCAATGGACGACAGCAGCAATTGATACTAACCCCAACCAGTGACCCATGGATAGATGACAGACCTATCTCAACACGAAAATCCATCACGAACAACGTCCTAAGTGCTCCCGACGCCATCAGGGTTAGCCCCAGCCACTCGAAAACATTCGTCGCCATCGCGAGCAACTCCAAGTACACGACAATTACGTGCCATCCATGGGTAAGATGCTTATCCGATTTATCTTCTCGTGCTATCATGATTGTCGCGATGTTTCTTGAGGGCGTATCTTTGCTAACATTCCGCAGATCACCTACCTACTGAAAAGCCTACGAAGGCTCGATCTCGCTCGAATACTGCACAGTCAGTCAGGACAAAGAAACGGCCTCGATCGCGGGGCTCCACAGCTAGCATTAATAGCGGCATAACGCAGCCTCTGCTGGAACAACAGTTGGTGAACCAAGAAGATTACCAAAAGCGATGGTATGAGCAGGATCCAAATGCGCGAAACAGGTTCGATAGTGTTAGCCACCAAATGACGGCCGAAGATATGGTTATTCAATCGGCCGCCCAACTCCAAAACCCCCTCGAATACAAGATTGATCCTTCACTGGGTGTGCCCCACAACCAGGGTCAGCAATATCAGGATGTGCAATACAGGCCAGAGAATGGCCATCATCCAATTCCTACAGAGGTTTATGGGACGAATTTTGGGGAAGCAGACAGTCAAATGCTGGATCGTAGTGACGAACAGGAGGATGTGGACTCGGTTGTGGGAGCCGGTGGGCCTGCGAAAAAAGTTTCCAAAGCGAGCGCGCAAAACGAGCTGGAGATGAAACAACTTTTCCAGTCAAACAAGCACCGTAGTCTGCCGGAAGTTGCAACCGAGTTACATGGAAATGAGAGAGGTCCGCAATCCGAACGACAGCGACAAGTATTTGCTATGATATGGTAGGTTTGTTCGAATTTGAACTCTGTACAGAAGCTCACTTCATGACAGGATTTCTCAAGTTTGCGGTAAAGGAAGTGGATCTGTGCCCAGAGGTCGTGTATATGCAAACTATGTATCGAGATGTGCGACAGAGCGAGTCACTGTCCTGAATCCCGCCTCGTTTGGTAAGCTTGTTCGTGTCCTTTTTCCAGGACTCAAGACCCGGCGACTTGGGATCCGTGGTGAATCGAAGTATCACTACGTCAATTTCAGCCTCAAGGACGATCAACCAGAAGTCAATGAATCTCAACACAACCAGCCAATCCAGAGTTTTAACGAAACACCCAGTTTTGCTGCCCAGAGTTTTAACCAAAGTGTACAAACACAATTTCCTATAGACAGAGCTACGTTCCCTTCGCCTGCCATTCCTCAAGCGCAAGAGCCACCGGTGGAGCGTTTTCAAGGCTTCGTCAGACCGCATAGCTTATATAACCAGCCTGATATCCGCGGTATCGATCAGCTGGATTCCACAGCTAACAAGATGCCTCAACGTCTTCAATTTGCTACTCCGAGCGAACCTTCTAACCTGGGACATGAGCCTATTGCGCTTCCTAAGATCGAGCCATTTCTTCCAATTGGCACGGATCAGGATTCTGCTTCAGCTCTGGTGGCACTATATCGGTCTCATTGCACTTCCCTCGTTGAGTGTATGAGGTATTGTAAGGAGAAGACCTTCTTCCACTTATTTACCTCTTTCCATGGAACTCTCACAATGCCCGTTCAGAAACTCTTCGCAAATCCTAGTCTTGCTCCATGGATCGAACAATGTGACTTTGTCATGTACCAAAAGATGATGCGCGTTGTAGCGCCTTTAACGCTCCAGGTTGCACCAAAGCCTGTTTTGGATACTTTGCGCAATATTTCTGAGCGCCTTGTTTCACACATTCGAGCTGCATTTCAAGGCCAGCCGAGCCATGTTGTGGATGCGAAAGTGGCACCAGCTACTCTGTTCGCAGGGCTGTTGGACCGAGAGTTAAGAGTTAACCTGACTGCTCACGCGGCGGCGAACATGCTTTCGAATCCAGCCAACCGTGATCAAATGTACGAGGATTGGATCACAATGGTTAGGACTCGGAAAGTTGCTGAATGCGTACCAACGAGAGGGATGGATGACTTGGTAAATCTACTTCTCACCGATTTGCGCGATCTTCTCGACCCAATGGCAGTGCCCTGGGAGATCGAAGGCCAGACGCCTTATGGAGAGATGGCACTGCGGACTGGTCGGCAGCAGCAGGCAAACATCCATGCTGATTCATCTACGGAAAATGTTCTGGACCGCTGGGTCAATTTTCTCACGTCTCTTCCCGAGAAGTTCCCATATGCAACACATGCTGAAATTGTATGGTGTGTACAGAGCGTTGGAACTGCCGTCATGCGTGATCTTACCATCAATCAGGGGAAAAGTTTTGGGGCTTGGTGGGTGACCAAGTGCTGGATTGATGAGATGATCACTTTTATGGCTGAACAGGGCGGCTTCATGGAGTACAAATCAAGCCGGTGGAACAAAGGCGAGACAAGCCACCAATCGAGAGTCAGTCGAGGTGCTAGCCTCCAAAACAGCCGATATAGTAGTGGTAGTGATGATTTTGCTGCGCTAACCGATGGGCTGTCGAGGCCCATGGATGTCACAAGTCAAGCTGCCATGAATGCTGCTGCTGGACACGATGACAGTGGCATTGGGATGCGAACTCCTGAAGATGACTTTTCTTCCCTGGGAAAGTTTGAGTACAGAGGTATACATGCCGCGCATAGCCAGATGGTCTCCAACAATATGGGTCATGCAGTATCGCACGTCTCGATGGCTTGAGGGTTTGCTTGGAGTTATTGGAATTGGGAGGGTCTGGAGTACTACTATTCTTATTCGCTATTCTTATTCGCTTTAGGGTATGGTTGACTGATGAATATCACGACTGGGACGACGATACGACGGGTTTGTACATGGGCCGGTTTTGGATATACATTTTGTTTGCCTATATGATGGCACGGGTAGTGGCGATCAGGTTTGTTGTTTATGTTAATGTACTGATGGCTTAGCTGTTTTGCTATTGGATTTGAGTTGCTGCAAGATAGGATATCCGGAGTGGCTTGGTCACGTAATTAGACCTAGTCTATCCCATTGAGGCGTAACCAGCAACAGGTTCCTCGGAATTTGCAAATGTTTTCTGGATTTTTGGGACACTCTCAATCGCAACAGGCGGGTATTGGATCGACCTTGGTAGGTAGTGTTGTCTCTTTGGGGCTACGTGATACTCCTATGTAGTGTCCAGGGCATATCTGATCGGGAAGCAAGCTATGCACCAGATGTATGCACTCCGTTCTCGTAATCATCTGATTCTTAGCGACATAGTATTATACCTACCTTGTCCAAATTTATGGCTTCCGATGCAAAGTCGTTCGCTGGCCTTTTCGCCCTGCCCCAGGCTGTCCTTGTACTTTTAAAAGCACTCTCGTACTCTCGTACGAGGTAACCGACCCGACCCGATCGGCGCTAAGATAACCAACCAGACCGCCCGCCGAGTTCGCGATAGAGGGCCGTTAAAATCTTGATATGACTCCCAACTTTCAACACCATTCTTTCAACATTGCTTAGCTGCACAACCTCCAGATAATGAGCACAGCAGTACTGACCGACGGGCTCCAGAATGCCTCCTCGATAAATGCTAACTCTGTCTACAAAAATGACAGCAGCAAAAACTGGATTGTGCAGAAGTTCGGCGGCACTTCAGTGGGTAAGTTTGCGATCAACATAGCGGAGGATATTGTCCGGTAAAGAACTTCTGCCTGGTGCTGAAATAGACCAAAGTACTAATCGTTACTACAGGGCAAACCTAGCAGACAACAGAATTGCAGTTGTTTGTTCTGCAAGGAGTACCGGGAAGAAAGTAGAGGGCACAACGAGCAGGTGAAAATTGTGCTACCCCGCCAACTGGCAAATGCTAATTGAGGTCCCAAAAGACTTCTTGAAATCTTTGGAGTTCTCGATTCGATCAATGCTATCAAAGATACCGAATCAGACCATTATGAGAGTCTCACCACCGATTATGAACGCATGGTCCGAGTTATCTGCGAGGATCATGTCGGCGCCGCAAAATCTCACATTCAAGACCCAGCCATACAAGCAAGCCTTGTAAATGATATTGAGGGCGAATGCAAGTCTATACTGGAATATCGAACGGTTGTAGCGCATTGGCATTTGGAAATAGACTCAAGGTCGAAGGACCGTGTAATCAGCTTCGGCGAGAAACTCAGCTGCCGTTTTGTCGCAGCATTGCTGCAGGACCGCGTAGGCTCACCCCTTTTGTAATTAAGTACTATTTTGCTGACAACTGCCTAGGGTGTCGACTCCGAATATGTCGACCTTGCAGACGTCGTCCATTTCAAGACCCCCAAAGGCGTAAACATTGAATTCTACCGAGAGTTGACTGCTGCAATAAAAGAAAAGGTCGTGGCTTGCGGCGATAAAGTACCAGTAATCACAGGATACTTCGGGACAGTTCCAGGCGGCCTCATGGATGGTGAGATTGGAAGAGGATATACAGACTTATGCGCAGCTTTGGTTGCTGTTGGTTTAAAGGCAGAAGAGCTGCAGGTGTGGAAGGAGGTCGATGGTATATTTACAGCAGATCCTACGAAAGTACCGACAGCGAGGTTACTACAGACCATCACACCAGCGGAAGCAGCAGAGTTGACCTTCTACGGTTCAGAAGTTATACACCACTTGACCATGGACCAAGTCATACACGCCGACCCTCCGATACAGATTCGTATTAAGAACGTCAAAAATCCAAAAGGAAATGGTACCATCATTGTGCCCGATCCAGTCCTTGCAGCAGGAACACTTTCACACTCACGGAGTGCCATCGATCTCAGTCTTCTTAAGATACCCAAGCGGCCTACAGCAGTTACCATTAAGGACAAGATCTCCGTAATCAACGTCCATTCAAATAAACGCTCAATATCGCACGGATTTTTCGCTAAAGTATTTTCAATCCTGGATCAGCGACAACTCTCCGTCGACCTAATCTCTACCTCTGAGGTTCACGTCTCCCTAGCCATTCACTCAGCCAATATCTCAGATGCAGAATTACAACAGGCCAAAGAAGAACTTGAGGAGTGTGGCGAGGTTAGCGTCATTTCCAAGATGGCTATCCTCAGTCTTGTTGGTGCTGAGATGAAGAACATGGTTGGTATTGCTGGAAAGATGTTCTCGACCCTCGGAGAGCACAACGTAAATATTGAGATGATCTCCCAAGGTATGTCAAAATCACTAGCCTGTGCCTATCTATACTACTTCTCTATGAAATTCCTCGCTAAATTCATCCGCAACGCTAGGCGCCAGCGAAATCAACATATCTTGTGTCATAGATGCCTACGAAGCCACAAGGGCTATGAATGTATTACACACGCATCTTTTCACATTTCTTGAATAAATCTAGAAGCATAGTTCCGGGTGGAAAAAGAGGAAAAAGATAAACTTCGTAATGTGCTATTAGACCGGGTTGCATTTGGCGTTTTGAGCATTTGAAAGGAAATAAAGACTGCATTTTATTCATTTCTGCGGGCATGGCTTTTTACCGAGGCAGAGAAATCCAACTGCGAACAGATGACGAGACTTTTGAATGAACTTTATTGACAGTACACTATACTGTATGTGCTGTCGGTAAAAGAAATTGTTGATCTTGATTTTTCTGCCTTTTTAAGTAGTACCTAAGTAGTCTGTCTATTTAGTTTGTCTATTTAGTCTGTCTCTGTGTACCAGTCGCCAGAAGCATAGCAAGCTTTATCATCACAGAGGTCTGATCACAAGTTGGGGTAGAGGGGCGCAAAGCTCCTGCAAGCCCCTGCTGTCAACACTCTAGTACTCTAACACCTGACTCCTAGGAGTTAGACTAAAAGACCCAGTGAAACCCTAACCTATCTATCCCAGTCACGTAGGGCTAGGTTCTAAGGTGTGTACAGAGCTTAGATTAATAAAATACTAACCGTCCTTCAGGACATACATTTAGGTTAACTATTTAACAATTGTCTCTCTTTAATTTCTACATTGTGTATAAGTCAAGTATCTATCTCCTGTCTTTTAAGTCAACTAGCTTTCACACTAACTAGTACTATAAACACTGTTCTTTGTAAAAACTACAACAAATATCTCCAAAGCCCCCCTAAAGGTCTTGTTAATATATCGATGCCCTCTATCTTAGAGACATTGTGTAGCTATAGCAGGTGTTTAATATCACTAACTGGTTCTACTAGCCTTCTTTTTCAATTGTCTGTATTACTAGTTCTACTCACTGCCTATTTAACTTTTATATAACGATTATACGGTTTTATATTTACTAATATATCAATCATTAGGCAGTGTAAAGTAGGTCGGGTATATCTTACTACTTAGAGAGAAATCTTCTAAGACTAATCGTTAAGTAGGTATCCCGTTCCGTCCCTTAGCCCACCTCCTAATTAGGAAAGGAGGAAGTTTTCTTTGTTCTCAAGAGGGGAAGAAGATGATTGTTAGTAAACTTGTTGTTATCATTTCTGGGTTTGCGGTTAGTCTACAAGCGATTGTGATTTCTCTCTTCTTAGTTACCTATCAAATCCAGTCTTGACCGAAAGCCTTCTTACACCACATGTCTCTGTGCACCTCTGCAACACTGCAGTGGAGAATTAGTCTAGGAGGCGAACAAGAACGGGGTTTCTGCTCATTACGCGTACCAAGCTGGCCTTCGAGGTCGATATTCTGAACTATAAATGAAGATAGGCGGTTGTTGTTTTGCCTTAGTGATGGCTAATTGGTGACTCTTCAAGCCAACTGCCGTTTCGATGATTAGAATGCAGACGTTCATTTGCAGACATATCGTGTGTTTGCACAGCATAATTCACAGACTATTGTAAGCCTTCAATTCTGTAACCTAAATTCCCTTGCATATGAAAAAGAATGATCTTGATCTTGACGTACGTGATCCCTAGTTGGGTCTGGCTATCTTGAAGGCCTTTTGCATCAAGACCCCCGCATTAATCAGAGAGTCTCAGGCAACAACAGGAAATATTTCAGGAGCTCTGAAATCATGTCTCTCAGCAATATTGAGTTACGAGGGATTTCTCAATGATGGAAACATGAAGGCAAATTGTGGCCAAATTATCACTTCTCACTTGTTGATGGCCCTATTGTTCTGTAGAGGAACCGAAGTGCAAGCCTCTTGTTGTGTTGATTCGTGATTCTGCGTTGGATCCTTCGTTTTTGTATGCTCCTTGCGTGGGAAACACTAGCCCAAGAACATGCTCTGACGATAAGTTGGTTTTGCTGCTGGTCTCTTTTTTCTTCCCCTTTACTCCACATCCTGCCTTTCACCTCCCTTCCGCTCCCGCTCCACGTTTCTTGTTCACAGTTCCCGTCCATCCGTATGCTGTATCACAGAGAAGGCACGTAGGTTAGGTCATGGTGGAACATCTGGCTCTCTGCACTATCGAACCCAAAATCAATTCCGATGCCGCAGCCAATCCAGCTACAAGCCTTTCTTTTGCTTGAGACAGAGGGCCGAGCGAAGTATAAAATGACAGTAGTGAAGATTTATTTTATTAATAAATAATTGGAGCGAACTATACGAAGTATGCGGGCTACCGTTGTCATTGTTACAACCGAGGACCTCCATGATGTATCTGCAGCTTACAGCTCGCTAAAGCACTCCATAGAATTTCTGCAAGTGCAGATTGATTTATGCAGATAGGCGTGAGGGGGAAATTGATAATTTCGTCGGACAGATTGCTTCGTGCCTGCTCACAGCGCACCATGTCAGTCAAAGCATGGAATGGTCTTAAGTACAGCGGAAGTGTTGTCTGGTCTTGGATAGAGGGAAGTCGGCTTTTCTAAGACTTAACCACTTCGCCACTCGGCCCGCTTGATTTGGATACGGCTCCCTTCCACCAGTTCATTTGACTCGAGATGACGTGCATTCAGTATGCAAGGCCTCAATGATGATAGGGTCAACAGTCGGCAGTAGCCGTTGCTGGAGTTCACCAATAACTTGTAGTTGTGGTGACAGTCCAGTGAAATGGCAGAATACTAATTCGTACTTCCGAAAGAAAGCTGCCAGTTTGCGTTTTCTACACTCGAGGGACTAAATGAGGGCTGTGAAGCATTTGCGGCAAGATACAGCGGGTGTATTGTGTTTATATATGCAAGTATGACACTGGCTTCTGTGGCACGCCCGACGTCAAATGTACTGTAACAAGTTGCGTGCCGTTGCT
Source organism: Pezicula carpinea (assembly GCA_026119845.1). Classification (NCBI taxonomy): domain Eukaryota; kingdom Fungi; phylum Ascomycota; class Leotiomycetes; order Helotiales; family Dermateaceae; genus Pezicula; species Pezicula carpinea. The sequence goes on along the minus strand of JALRMK010000006.1, from coordinate 945,322 downwards.
GAGCATTGAGTCCGTAGATGTTGCCTCTTGGGACATGTTAACTCGAAAGGAGTCTCCATTGTGTGGTAGTGTCCATTTCGTTTTCGGGTGCGGCGAGTGGAAGTCAAATGGAAGAAGGCGCATCGTGGTAAGACTGCTATGCGGCCCGTGTACTGGACGAGGGAGTTCTTGCAGGGCTCTGTTCGCCGGAGTCTATCATCTCTTCATCTATCCCCTCTCATTCGAGACCAGTACTATAAGATACAGAGCGCGTGGATGTATTGAGGGCTACGCGAACCCCTGCGTGCGTGTGATGGCCTGCGTAATGTATGGCTGTCTGTCAATTACGAGGTCGGCGCAAGTGTCTGGAAACGGTGATCGATCACCCGCAAGACCGTACCACTGTGAGCCGTTTGACAGATGAAGGCTTGGGGAGGGTCGGAGGGGTATCTTTCCATTGTACCAGCCAGACATTTGGGTGCCTCGAACGTCCGCCCGGATGTTCACTCTGCCATCCCACCATCGATAGGCGGGTCTCTGACGAAAGATGGCATGCCACAGCAGGGACAGAACCAGACGGCCTCTTTGGTTCGGTATTGATGCCGAAGGTGTGACGGCAAGGGCATTGATGCGCACCAAGCATCGTTCCCGGCGAAGGGGTTTAGCCTTTAGCTGTACAGTATCTGGGCGAAATGGTGTGGTGGCACAGAGACAGCCATCTTGGATGTCCATCTGCTGGGCCGGACAGAGAGGCAAACGAGCAATTGGCAGACTGGCACGCATGTAAGCATCATCGTATCGAGGTACAAGAACGTATCAAGTCTCCCCAAATGACTCGCGGGGGGGGAGAAGGAGGACGAGGATGAGAGGTTGTGCGTCCTGGCATGGCAACAAGAACAAGGTGAGGAGGCTAGGCTGGGGCTTGCATTGCACAGCAGCACTGCGTACATCCAGCATAGTGCGTGCCAGAGCATTGGGAGAACCAAGGAGCACCAGAACAAGAGTTGGTGCTCACAAGGACCGGACTCAAGTGAGCACTCAAGTGAGCATCCAAGTACGAAAAGGACAAGGGAGGTTGCAATCTCCATCGTGGTGGTAGCGAGCCGCCTTGATTCTGCTCTGCGCTGGTCTTGTTGCTGTAGCCACGCTACATACAACCCAAGGCCAAAAGAACACGGCACCTCATACGTGAAGCATCACAGAGGTCTACCATATTCCTTCTTCCTTCCATTGTCTCCTTCACACCACCGCTTTACATCTTTGTACGTGGTCCACGGTTGTTTGTATCTTGTTTTCCCCTCGGACCATTGGATTCTCCTGATCCGGCAGTTCCTGCTCCAGTGGGCGAAGGCGAAGCGTCGTAGGAAGGACCCTCTCCAGAACGAACATCCCCCCCTTCAACCTTCTCTTCTCCACGTCTTCTTGCGTTCTACAGCATTCACATCTACGCATCTACTTCCGCTGTCACAAACACTTCGGACGCATCAGTAACGCACACGGCATCAGCGCTCGGAACGAAGTGGAATCTATTCTCGTCCATCAAGATCTTGACCCAACCAAACCACAACGCGTACAGATGGTCGTCCAGCAATGATACGATAACATCCAACGCATATATACCGCCTTTCTCCATCGCCTGTACATTTTCCTGCTGCACATTCTATCTTCGAGTACATACTTCTCAGTCATCATGGGCTGGGTAAGCCTCGCATGCCCTCCTCTCTTGTGCGTAAACATGCGCTGACACAACCAACAGGTGGAGAAGACGAACATGGCCATGGCGAAGAGTGTTGTGGGAAGACGCTTCAGGCTGGAGTTTTCAGGCCACAGAAATGAGAGGAAGGGTTCGAGGTTCTTGACCGAGGTCCGAGCTGGTTTGGCAACATTCTTCGCAATGGCCTATATCATCTCCGTCAACGCGTCGGTAGTTGCTTGTAAGATGGGCTTCTATCTCCTTTTACATTTTCCGTGCTAAACTGCAGTAGCCACTGGAGGAACCTGCATTTGTACCAACGGAAACGACCCGGATATCAACGATCCTTTCTGCCTCAACAAAGCATCACCTGGTTACAACGACTACGATATCTGTATGCAAGAGATAAACCGCGATCTCGTCACTGCAACTGCAGCCATCACAGCACTCTCAAGCTTCGCTATGGGATTGTTTGCAAACATGCCTATTGCTTTGGGACCTGGAATGGGTCTCAACGCATACTTCGCCTACCAAGTCGTCGGTAAACACGGACAAGGTCTTGTTACTTACCGTTTGGCACTGACAGCCGTCTTTGTTGAAGGATTGATCTTCGTCGCCCTGTCCATACTTGGGCTGCGACAATGGCTTGCTCGAATGATCCCACAAAGTCTGAAGATTGCCAGCGGCGCAGGAATAGGACTCTATCTCGCTCTCATCGGACTCACCTATAGCGCAGGTATTGGTGCTATCTCAGGTAGTAACAACGACCCCTTAGAACTTGCTGGCTGTGCGATCAAACATTACAATGAAGATACTGGAATGTGCACGATGGGTAGGATGCAGAGCCCGACCATGTGGCTTGGAATCTTTTGCGGCGGAGTTTTCACAGCGTTCCTTATGTTATACCGCGTCAAAGGTGCTGTCATTGCTGGTATCCTCCTCGTTTCCATCATCTCTTGGCCGCGGAACACCTCTGTCACCGTTTTTCCTGATACGGATTTGGGCAATAATGCTTTCGAGTTCTTCAAGAAAGTTGTCTCATTTCAACCCATACAACACGTTCTCGTTGCCCAGGATTGGAATATAACTGGAGAAAATGCTGCACAATTCGCCGTGGCCCTGGTCACCTTCTTGTACGTTGATATCCTCGACTGTACCGGAACACTCTACTCAATGGCACGTTTCTGCGGCGCCATCGATGAAGATACACAAGACTTTGAAGGCAGTGCTGTAGCGTATCTAATCGATGCGTTTGCGATTACCATCGGTTCTCTTTTCGGTTGTCCTCCAGTCACAGCTTTCATTGAGTCAGGAGCCGGTATTTCAGAAGGTGGCGTCACTGGAATTACTGCCTGCGTTACTGGTCTATGCTTTTTCTTCTCTCTGTTCCTTGCTCCAATCTTCGCATCGATACCCGTCTGGGCAACCGGTTGCACTCTTGTTCTTGTTGGGGCCATGATGGCACGAGCTTGCACGGATATCAACTGGCGGTATATCGGAGATTCGGTACCTGCCTTCCTCACTCTGGCTGTGATGCCATTTACATTTTCGATCGCCTATGGTCTTATTGCTGGTATAGTCTCTTACATTATCCTCAATACTGGCGCCTGGTTTGTCATGCAAGCAAGCAGTGGACGAATCATCCCGTACGACTACGAACAAAAGGATTACTGGACATGGAAAGTCAGGGGAGGTCTCCTGCCTGGCTGGCTGAAGCGGCTGGCACGCGGCAAGAGAGATTTTTGGCGTGACTGGGACTTTGACGCCGAAGAACTTGGAAGTCGGGACTCCTATGGCCTTGGTATGAAGAAAAGAGACAGTACTGCCAAACGTGGTAGTGCCATCAGCTCCGCAGGTATCGACCATGGAAACGCAATGACGGGCGACAAAACCTGGGAGATGCCTGTCATGAACTCCATGGCTGGTCTAGGCACCCAAAACAATACAACTTCAGCTATGGGCGAACCTGCTGGCATGTCGGGCCGGCGGAGAGACTCGAGTTTTAGCTCTTAAAAATGGTAGGGTGGGTGTTTTTTTTGCTTATTTATGTTTGCTGGTCATCGGAGACCGCCGCTGGATTGTTTATAGGGGTGGGAAAAGAAGGCGCAGGACCACGGGGGAAAAGGGGTTGCTATTTAGCTCATTGTATTTTGGGAGGATCACTGCAGGTTATGGCGCAAGGGCCTGAATGACTGATGGCTATATGAATTGATCTAGCTTTCTTATCTTAAGACTTACTATTAGCTAACATAATTTGAGCTTCACCACTTCTTCAAGAGCATTACTGCTGCTTCAATGACCGAGGTGATGGCTTTGTGTGGGCACAGTTGCAGGGGCCTGCATGGAACCCCGCTCATGGAGGGGAATATCTCAGTTCCATGGAATTGTTCTTTACTCGTCTTGCAAACTTTACACAGGCTGTAAGGAAGTCAAAGTCAAAATTTGTCAACTATATCATTATGTCCCAAGAAAGGCATGCGGATGTGGTGAAACACGACACAGCAGGACCACAGGCAGCTATCGCTCATGTCGAAGCTCAGAAAACAACGGCTGCAAGCCCACCAGATCCAGAGCCCACACCAGCGGTTCCCGAGAATCCAGGTCAATCCGGTGTAGATCTCATGATAGTGGAAGGACAGTCACAAGAAGATGAGCCTGTCATAGGTGCCAGTAATGACATTGATACCGACGGGGACACAGATCACGACTCTGCAATCGGCGACCTAGGGAGCTACGCGTTCGTAAACCAATCAACTCTTATCCATCTATGCTCTTTTTCACCTCCCTCCCCGATACTGATCAGAGCCTGGCGTGAACCAGGACCTCGACATACACAGTGGGCTCTCGTATGCAGGAGACGGTGGAAGAGAACGGCAGGACGTACCACATGTACAAGGACGGGACCTACTTCTTGCCTAATGATGAGATAGAGCTCAATAGGTTGGATATGCAACATAAGATGTGGCTCATTACCCTGGAGGATAAGTTGCATCTTGCGCCGCTGAGCGAGTTGGCTAATGGTGTCCATAACGTCTTGGATCTGGCAACGGGGACGGGCATTTGGGCTATTGAGTTTGCGGATGCGTATCCCAGTGCTGAGGTTTTGGGGACGGATTTGAGCTTGATCCAGCCTGCTTAGTGAGTTGTTTTTGTTGAGTTTCGATCCTCTTCTGGGAAGCGAACCTTTAGTCTGGGGATTTTGTTTGTGCTTATGTGCCTTGGTGCTGATAATGGGATTGTGTGTGGTGTTCCGCCGAACTGTAGGTTTGAGATTGATGATGTTGAGGACGACTGGTTGTTTGGTTATAAGTTTGACTACATTCATGGTAAGCGAGTTCATTACTAGTGCACGTTCGAAATAGTCTTCCGCCGTAGCTCCCAGCAACTGATGTACAACCATCTGACCCCAGGCCGCGCCCTCGCAAGCTGCTTCAGCGACGGTGCCAGCGTCGTCGGCAAAGCCTTCGACGCCCTGAAACCAGGCGGCTACCTTGAACTACAAGACTTCGAAGCCTCACCCCCATCCTCCTTCGTAGAAGGCATGGCCGGCTCGTCCTGCGAGAAACTCGTGCTGCATCTCGGCGAAGCCATGAAGAAACTCGGCCGCGTATCTTGGGGCAGCAATGTCCCAAAGTACAAGAGTTGGTTGGAGGAGAAGGGATTTGTGGATGTGCATGAGGTGAGGTTTCGTTGGCCCAGTAATCAGTTTTGGCCGGAGTCCAGGAAGGAAAAGTTGTTGGGTGCTTGGTGGCAGGCGCAGATTGAGGCGGGTTTGTTTGAGAGTATTACTCCCAGGCCGTTTTTAAATTTGTTGGGGTGGTCGAAGGAGGAGGTAAGTCTGCATTTAATTTGATCTTTTATTTTTCCCTCGGCGGATAAATCGTCTTTCTATCGAGGGGATTTGGAGTTTGTTCGGGTACCCCTTTGCTCGCTAACCCTTTCGTTTGCTGTACTCTTACAATTTCCGGTGTACTGACTACGCGGTTCTAAAAGTTGACTGTATTCTTGGCGCTTGTGAAGAAGGAACAGAAAGATCCCAATTTCAAACTCTACTCACCAGTGTAAGTCCCGAAAACTCGCTCCGCTATGTATCTCATTATGAATGAATTGACCCTCGGGGGGTTCTGACTTACATCCACAATAGATACGTTGTATATGGGCGGAAACCACTAGATGCCGAGTGACTTTATCTTTAGAAGGAATTGCATTCCACAAGTACCTTGCTTTCTAGGAGTATAGTAGTGACTTTAGAATGTACTGTACTCGATTGGTTCTGGGAGTACTTGAGTTCTGAGTCACTGACCTGGCTTGCATAACTGTGTCTAGGCTAGCCTCCTGTTCAGGCGAGTTCATGGTTGCTTCACAATTTGGAAGACTTCCTTAATTCCAGGATTTCGAAGACTTCACATTCCCATTTCCCTTCTCTCAATATCCACTATAGGGAAAGAAGCACTTGCGTATACACATCACATCCATGCTTTCTCATTTTGTCATAAAACCACAACTCCAGTGACTCAAAATTAGTGGGTTACTCAAAAGACAAACCATCGACCACCAACACCACCAACACCAGGAGCCCCAGGAGCTCCACGAAGACCACGAGAGACAATGCCAATGTCAGAAACTAGAAAAACGCGATTCGACTCTAGCGGGTACGAGTGCGAAGGATGCGCGTAGAGCTGTTCTCAGAAGAAGCAGCAGCCGTCCGAGCAGTGCCAGAACGAGGTGGAAACTCTTCAAGAGAGATGCCGGAACGCTCGTGACCAGGATTTGGATCAGTATTCTCGTGATTGAATTCCTCGCGACGGTTGACGTAGTTAGCTGTATTGATGGTCTCACCGTGTGTTGGCAAGGCCGTAACGAAGGTAACCCATCCCGTGTTCCAGCAGATATCCATTGAGCACATAAGCCAGCAAAGCCAGCCATGCTCTGCTCCGTTGTAGTGAAACAGAAGACCGAGATTGACGGCGGTGCTGACGAGAATGGCGACAGATGAGAATAAGGTCTTGCGGGTAATGAAAGCGACGATTGTCTCCGAGGTCTTGGGTGGTTGATGACGCAAATCGATGCCGATGACTCCACCACTGCAACGAAACATGGTACCGAGTTTCTTGAATAACCAAGCAATATCCGGGTCAACAAAGGCGTGGAAGAAGGTCGGAAATTGATCCCTTGCGAAGCGGTAGAAGATCAAGGAGACGCTGAGGTTGCATATGATGTCGAACACGAGCATGGGAAGTGTGATGTAGGTTCTTAATCCGATGGTGCAATAGCCTGATTCAACGCTGGCGACAGGGTAGAAGAAACAGATGACTGCGATCTCTCCGAAGCATGAGATGACTAGGAAGAAGCAAACTTGCCAGAGTCGGTCCTTGGAACGAGGGTAGTAACCTTTGCGCAGGGCGTGAACGCGTTCAACGAGGAACATATACAAGATGACTTTGCCGCCGAGATAGAAAACGAGACAGACTTCAATGGCAGCTAGACACGTCTCCGCGTTGTGCATGCCCCATCCGAGTCCAGAAGCGAGGACGGCGACTAGGAACGCCAGACTGCTGAGGTAGATGATATGTAGCAAGCATCGAGAGAAGTTAAAACCGTCTGGTCGGTAGAGCTTGAGTGTCCTGATGCGGAGACCTTGTTGGGTTCACATCAGCTTGGGTGTTTACGAGATGGATGGGAAGTATAATTACCATAGCAACCCAAGACGAAAATGAAGAACACTGCCTCCACGACGATCCAAGCTAGCACTTGATAAGAAGTAGCGCCGGATATTGCAATCTCCCTCTTGAGGCTAGAAGCCATGATTATGTTGTTCGAGGCTGCAGCAACGAGCTGGGAAAAGAGCAAGATGGTGAATGGAAGAGTCAACATCGCGGCGGTTGGGGTCAACTCAACTGTACTAGTAACTCGAAAGAAGCATACTACAATTGAAGACCAAGACTGAGAGCCGACAAAGAGATTGGAGTAAAGTAGATGCAGAGATAGATCTGAGTGAGTTTCGAAGCGATGGTGTTGGTGGTTGGTTGGAGGCTGTGTTGTGAGAAGAAAGATAGATCTATCAACAATAGATACCTTACCTACCTAGCTACCTAGTTAATTATGACGTAGTTGCACTAAAATATCGCGACGCTAGCTCTATTTACTTCAATAGAATTATTCGAGTTTGTCTGCTTATCGTAAGAGCGCGATAAGGGCTTTGGGGCTTTATCGATCTCGGAATTCTGAGAGCGTAAACAGCTTGCTCGCTTGCTGAATGGGTTGAGCTCGCTTATTTGGTCCATTGCCTTGGGGGATTTTGTTCTTAATTTGATTTGAATAACTTGAACTTAGTCAGTAAATATACAGAGAATTTCGATTTCTTAGACTCTAAGATCATATTCACTGAGGGAATTGCGTGCTGCGGATTTGTGGGTTTGGTGGTTCTGTTTAGTTGGTTAGAGCAATGAAATCTAGCTTGTAGCTTGATAATTGGAGGAGGTATTTTGGGGCTTTCATCCTAGTGTAAGATCTTTATTTCAGTACTCTAGTTGAGTTAACTTAGTAACTTCAGCAAAAATACCTATGGGAATATGCGGGGTTTGGCCTTCAATTGAGTCACTCGCAAGGCACGTATTTTTGCTCTGTGTTTCTTCGCTGTTAGCTTCAGGAGCAACTCACATAATCAATGATCGTGACTAAACTCGAATAATAATACAAAGAATTAATTGGAGAGGGCAAATATGTACAGTCAATAACTGAAGCTCAGCTGATGTAAGAGGTGAAAGGTATTTCCTAACATTGACCCACCCGGGTTCGAGAGTGTCGATTCTAGGCTCGGGGTTGATTAGGTTAGTTCGAGCTGCTTATCATAGGCTGACATCTGATTAGTCGTAGTATTTAATATGCTGTGCGAATGAATTGAGAATGAATTGATGCAGAGTTTCACTAGTGGTTGGAAAGTACTCTGGAAGCAGCAGGAAGATCTTGATAACGAGAACAAATTCAGCTATAAAGTCAAACACCGAGGATCAAATAGTGGCAACAGACCGCAAATATTCATCTCGTATCCACCGAGACATGTATTCATTGGAAAGACATAGACTTCACTATCATCATTTTCCACTCATAGTGTCCCTACGTTTCTTCGAGGGGCTTACTTCGCAGTTGCTGTAGAAATCTTTATTAACAGATATTCGTCCATGATTGACAGGAACTGGGGACGCCGCTATATATCTTCTCTCGGACATTTAGTAGGGTGCACCGGCAATGCAAATAAGAAACCTTCTTGATCATTACCGGGAATAGCAGGGGATAAAAGAGCCCTACAAGTGAAGGACAAAATCAAGCGTCATCGAAGTTGAGTGGTGTCTACTTACTTGATCAACATGTAAAGCATGCAGCAGTAACTTGCGATACTATTAAGTAACTTGCAAGCACATGGAGTTACCTACTTAAACCTCTAAATGCTCTTGCAAGCAATACCTACTACAGTGGAGTGCTGAGGGAAGATCCTGGAAAAGGCTTGGAAAGCCATGAAAAGAAACTGTACGATAGTAATTTGAGGTTCCAATTTTCGAAGATAAATCGAGCAGAACCAAGACTTAACCATCTCCTACTTGTATCTCGTAGCGTTGGCGCTTCATCAGCTTGGCGGTTGTTAGATTACGCTCCTTGAACCACGGTGCACTGACTCAACGCTAACGTTAGCGCCGATCGTGATTTCGCCGCTCTAGAATATCACAACCTCCACCAGCTCATTGCCCTCCAGTCTCCCAGTCTCCCAGTCTGTCTCCCAGGCTCTATCAACCAACTTGCTCCCATCATCTGCGGCAATCCGTACAGCCCCTCCAATACCACCCTCTCAGATTCAATACGCAGACAAGATGCCGAAAGCAGAAGTAGGTTCTACGAAGTTTTTGAATAACAAGCTAAAGTCCAAAGGACTGCAGCGCCTACGATGGTACTGTCAGGTGAGTGCGACACACTCCCCCAATTTTGCAGTTCTTGACTGACTTCTTCCAGGTATGCGAGAGGCAGATGCGTGATGAGAATGGTTTCAAAATGCGTAAGTTTAAGCATCTTTCAAGTTGTTGAATAAGAAGGCATCACTAATAGTAAAGCGCAGACACTCAGTCAGAGTCCCACGTTAGGCAGATGCTTCTCGTCGGCGAAGATCCTAAGAAGTTTATAAAGGAGTACAGCAACCAGTTCCAAAGGGATTTCCTACTCCTTCTGCGAACATCACACGGCGAAAAGAAGGTCCAGCTCAACCACTTCTATCAAGAATATATCCATAATAAAGAGCACATACATATGAATTCAACACAATGGCCGTCGCTTACCATGTTTGCGCAACATCTTGGTAGGGAAGGGATTTGTAGGGTGGAGGAGAACGATAAGGGATTACATGTGGCGTGGATCGATAACTCACCAGAGGCACTTCGACGTCAGGATGCGATTAGGAAGAAGGAACGACAGGATAAAGGTGACGAGGAACGAGAGCAAATGCAGGTCAGGGAACAAATCCGCAGGGCGCAACAGGACGCTGAAGGTCGAGGCGGAGACGAAGAAGATGACAAAGAGAGAGAACTGAAGCGCGAGGAGGGAGAGAAAATAAAGCTTAGCTTTGGGCCGAAACCTTCAAAGGTGGAGGCAGCACCTGTACCAACAGGAGAAGACACCACTGAGAATAAGGGTGATTCTCCAGCAATCGACACACCAGATAGGGAGAAAGAGACGCTTTCGAAAGACCTTGGAGCTGATGAGCCAATAACAGCGCAGCCCGCGGTTGCAGAAATCGCCGCAGCCCCAGCCAAGGTGTCTCTGAAAATGGGCTTTTCAAGCAAGCCAAAAAATGTCTTCGCAGCAGCCAAGAAGAACGCTCTCGGGGGGAAGAAAGCTGCTGTTGTTGAACAACCCAAGAAGATGAGTGAGGCGGAACGTATTATGAAGGAAGAGATTGAACGAAATGCGAAGAGAGGTAGAAGTACACCTGGGTTTGGAGGACCCGGACCTGGACCCGGACCTGCTCAGAAGAAGCAAAGATTTTAGAACTGTATGGCTATATTTTCACATGGAGTTAGGCGTAGCTGGGAGCATTGGCAGGAAAGCGAAACTTGATACCATTTGCATTTTTTCTGCAGAGGCATCCATTTGATGCTTGGAAATATTACTCCATGAACTCCTGCTTCAATTTCCCTTATGACCTCCCAAACCATGCCCCTGCCAAACTCCCAACCTCCATGTTACTGCAAATCTAATATCGTTTCTCAATCGGCCTCTGTTGCACTGCCATCACGTCTGCAAATTCGTTAGTATATGCCGCAAGTCCATCACACATGAATCTCCTTACGGAATGTATTTCACCCTCGCCTCATCCTCCATAACAGCAACGACCTCCTCGGGCAAGATCCCGCTGACCTTGGTCGCATAGACACCCCTAACATAACCATCCAAACGCTGCCACTTCGCAACCCAAGACTTCGAGGGATCCGCAAGGGTGATGAGGCCTTCGAAGACCTGGGAGGTGCAATCGATGATCGCATCCATAGATCCTTCGAGATGTAGGAACTCTTCGCAGTTGGGGCATCCTTCTTTGAGGAATCGCTGCGAGTTATAAGTTAGCCTCCTAGGTAGGTGTGATTTGGATGAGCGAGGGTAGGAGGCTGGGAACGAACGTTTTGTGTCATTACGATGGAGCAGACCATACAGGCGCGCAGGTTGCGCTGCTGGCCCGGGGGGACGAAGTTTTCAGTCATTGTCGCGACAGTGTTGTGATGAAATGAGATTGCTGACAGCTGTTGTGTTTACTATAGTCCGTATGAAGGTATAGGTAAGTTGTGGTTTGGCACTATTTTGACGAGGCTGTAAAACCAAGCTCGCTCTTTTAAAAAAGGCTGAGAAGCGGCAACAAAAAGAATTCACGATTCACAATTCACCACCCTGACCAAAAGATGTGAAATTTCGGCGCAAATCTTCCAGACAAACCTTTGCTCAAGATGGCTGAGACTACAGAAGATGTCAGTATGATAGATGAAGTCCCCATCAGCAGCAGCCAAAAGCAGAAATCTTCAAAAGGTCACGAGATCACTTCCAAGACGATCAAAACTCCACCCTTCTCTTACGTCTACCTGGAATTGATCACTTCATCAGCAAACCAGGCTATTCTGGATGATCTTACGGTTCGCTCGTATATCACCGCAGCACTTACGCAATTTCTCGGGCTTACGGGAGCAGCTATCTCAGTGGATATCTTGAAGGTTGAGGGAAGCGAATGCTGGATTAGGGTCCCCCGAGAGGATCTAAGTCCCGTTATGGCTGGATTGGGAGGATGGGTTGGAGGCAACAAGGATGATGGGCAGGTGGGCTGGAGAATCAGAGGAAGTGGGAACTGGCTCAGTTTGCTTGTTGGAAAGAAGGCAGTGCAAGAGATTTGGGATGCATGAGATCACCGACTGAGGCAACGAAGGATTTACGAGGGCACATTAGATCTTTCTATTGTGAGACGATGTCATGATGCTACGTCTAATTTACAGCCCTTTGGCATTCCCGTTTCTTCGTTTTCGCCAAGACATGAACGCCCGCTATTCAGATATCCGCAATGAATGCCGGAAATGCAAGAAATTCCAGAAAATGCCGGTGTGATGCTGAGATGGAAAAGGGGGTTTGGCCTAAGTTGCGGACATGAGAGAACTATGAGCATATGCCTGTTTATACAAATTAGTAGAGAGTTCAAGAGAGATGCATTTCGCTACAACATGGTTGCTTACCATGGGCTTGATATTAGGATGTGGAACAGCATCAAATTTGTGGAAATCAAGCTTGTAATCCGGACCAATGTTGATATAAGCACCCTTGTTCTCTGTGCTGTCACAATACCTGGGTGCAGAAAAGACTGCAGATATATTAGCGGCGTGCCACAAGGTATGCATGATAGAAGTAATTACCTGTAATGCACTTCCCGTCATGCTCTTCTTCGTAGCCTTCCATTCGCACTTCGTGACTACGAATGATCGCCTTTAGGCCGTTCTTTTCGCAAAATCTCTTCGTGATATCAGGACCAAATTGCATGCCAACCCCTCTCTTACTTGGTCCTCGACCTGGCGCTGTCTGTGGATCAGTCCAAAGCATCTCCATCATTAATCCTGCCTGCCCTGGTTGACGTTGGTTGTGTCTGTTCAATTTGCGGATATCGTCAAGAGTGATATTATCGTCGGAAAACAAACCGCCATGCAGAACCAAGTATTTCTGACCGATGAGAGTAGCAAGTGGTAGGGCCGAGAAACTTTCCGAGAAAAGTCTGAATACACGCTCTACGTTAAAACGTCAGTATAAGAGGCCCAGTTTTCGATTCTCTAAACTGCCACGACTCTAACGCACCATTGTATTTCGCTTTGCACTCTCCCTCAAATCCATAGACACGGTTCATATCATCCGTCTCGTGATTACCGCGGTTGATGAAAAACGAAGATGGCCGCAACCATTTGTACGCGTATAATAAAAGAGCGATTTCAGTAGACCAAGAGCCTCGGTCAACAAAATCACCATTGAAGAGATAGTAATGCTTCTCAGTAGGAAAACCATTTAATCTGAAAAGCTCCATGAGGTCGAAAAACTGGCCTATCAGAGCGAGTTAGCGGTTGTCAACTTATCAGAACAAGGAATACACCAACCATGTGTGTCTCCACAAACTGTCAACTGAGCATCATCCTCAATCTCCATCTCAACCATTGTAGCTTCATCGTACACAATCTTTTGTACTGCCATGACGATCTGGTAAACATATTTCTTATGAATCTTCTTCCCATTCTTGAAACGTTCCAGCATATCATTGATGAACTCTGTCGTCATCTCCTTCTCAAGTTTCACACCGTCGTAGTCCGCATCAACAACCATAGAGTCAAGATCTAGACCCTCCGAAGCAGATGGTGGATCCCCGATTTCAATAGCCGCAAAGAACTCAACCCTTCGCACGATCTTCTCGCATTCCGCTAGCTTGAGCTTCGCATCTTTATCATTAGGGCTTTTTCTAACAACGGTCTTGAAGTCCCTGAGAGCGTCTCGGGACTTGAGGATGGCTGTGTAGGCAACGGCTCGTCGATAGTATGCCTAAAAAGATGCTTAGCCAAGAATAAGACTGAGGGAGAAAAAGAGGATCTGCAGCGACGCTGACTGACAGTTCCGCAAGTGCAAAGAAGGTGCGGCATACCTTTACAAAGTTGGGGTCCAGCTCAATGGCCTTTGTTGCATCCGCTATTGCGTACCCATAGGCCTCGGATTTGATATTCGCCTCCGCAAATCAGTCACACAAGCACACGGAGATTGTGGAGTACAGGGAAATACCTGAGCTCGGTTGGAATAAAAGGTTGGCTCCTTGTCGTTCAGTTCGATGGCCTTGGTATAGAAGTCAATTGCTGTAGGCCAGTCGTGGGCGGCGAATGCTTTGTTGCCCTGGTTCTTGAAGCCAACTGCCTCCTCCACTGCAGAAGTCATTGTGGTGGCGGGAAGATGCTGGACTTCTTTTGAGCTTGGACGCAGATGCTGTCGATAGTGTAGCTATAGTTCCAGTCTGTAAAATAAATAAAATTAACAAACAACCTTTCCCACAAGAAATAAGATGTGGGAGAAGTCCAGTTCAGGTGCAGTGGGAGGGAATGTTCTAGGTAGGTTAGCGCGGGCGGCGCCGTTGCAAGGTTTATTTCTTATCTAGAGCCTACTGTACTTCTAATCGTTCAGCCTTGAGGTTAACCACGAACATCCGTTCCTGTTATTCACCACTCTCGCCCTTGCGATCTCATCGCTGTCCTCGCTCCGGAGATCGTGGGGCATCCTGGAATTTTGGACACTCGCCATACGGTATCCATATACTTTGGCAAGAATGGCTTTGCAACAATCAAAGTCTACGTCGTTGGTGCGCCGCGCAAATGACTCCGAACTGATGCCCCCGCCCCCGAAGCGCATCAAAAGACCCAAGAACGTCATTGATGAAGAAACATATACGGACGCCATCTCCGAAATCATTGCGCGCGACTTCTTTCCTGGTTTGTTGGAAGCCGAAACCCAGCAGGAATATCTCGACGCACTCGACTCCCGCGATGGCGCCTGGATTTCTAGTGCTAGCCGCAGACTACAGCAGGTCATGACTCCTGGGAGGAAGAGGGGGCGTCGAGGGACTTCTATTCAAACCCCAGCGCGGGCATCAGATACACCTAGGGGCTTTGGAGGAGACACGCCAATGTCAGTGGTGTCCGACATGACTGCGTCTACACAAGCCGAGAGAACAGTGGAGGTTGATACAAATATGAGTTTGGACAACTTTCAGTCACGATACACCAGCGAGGATAACGAGAGCTTCTACAAGCTAATCGACAAGCAGAATCAAAAGCGAGCTGAGAAGTATGCTTGGTTGTGGCAAGGAAATAAGATGCCTTCGAAGATGATGTTGAAACAGAAGGAGGTTGAAACAAAGTTGCTGCAATCACGAGGTTCTTTGAATGATGATGGGGGTAAGAGGGATAGATTGGCGATCACGGACACAAGTGAGAAACCTGCTAGGCCAGATTCTTGGAAGTCAAGGCCTCAGAACCAACTCATGTTTGCGCCTGATAGCGTAGAGGATTCGCTTGAGACAGTTGCACAAAAGGCCCAAAATGAGTCCAAAGCTGCACCAAAGGGCGTCGCATATGGTAACACGCGTCTACCAGCCCCGGAATTGAAGCAAAGCTTGGCTGTACCAGTTTCCCCATCCCTAACTGCTATTGGGGATGCCATCGCTGGACGTCGCCGTGCATCGGATCTAGAGTCAGGCTTCAACGGCAGTGAAACACCTCGCGTCAATGGATATGCGTTTGTTGATGACGAGCCAGAGGAGGAATTATATGAACCTGCTCCGGTTATCGATCTTGGGAAGGGCGAAGTGACGAAAAATCCTTTTGCAATCAAGGAACAGAGCAAGAGGGAAGACCTACACCATCGAATGGTTGACAAAGTGGCAAGAACAAAGAGAGCGTCTACGAGAAACGGTATGACTGGCAGGGCTGATCTAACCCCAGTTCCAAAATTCCCCAGCAGTCCAAGGGTTAATTCTGGGCAATTGACACCTGCCGCACAGCGACTTTGGAGCAGAGTCGGCATGTCTGGCACTACAGGATCACCGAGCGCTTTTGGATCGAAGACGCCTGGAACTGTAAGGACAAAGTCTGGCTTAAGGACTAAGTGGACTCCCAGCGGAAAATAATGAATAGAGGGGTGGTTGAAGGCGCAATCGGTTGGGAAGCATTATGGAGGCGCAGAAATAGCTAATTTGATTCAGACAAATATAGATCCCTTTCTAGATACAGTACAATGATATTATGACAATATTCCACTTGTTTATGTAGGTAGGTACCTCAAAGTGAGAAATGCACTTCTACTGTAGCAACACGCACCAGAAATGGACTAGCATTATAAAGAGCTCAACCACTAATCCCGACGTCATGGACAGGGGTAAGCTATGGCTTTTACGTGTGAACTTTCTTGTATGACAGCAACAACACACCACTCCACACCACGACATGGCTCGATGATACATTGCGATCTTTCGCAACCTCTGCGATGTCAGGTAAACGGCTCCTGGACATAGCTGCCCTCTTCAGCGCCTCCCGTGGGGTCGCGCAGAAGCATGTAGCGTTGAGGACGAGGCAGCTAGGTGTTTACAATAGGACCTCCAGCTTAGCCAAAGGGGTGCGAAGCCAAACGGATAGAGTCACGGAGACTATCAAGGCTGCTTCTTTCCTGGCTTCACGTTTGAGTGAAGCAGCTCCGGCATGGACTGCTGAGGCCACCACAGATCAATCGTCTGGTCAGTCTCGTAATGGAGGTCCCATACCGAGCAGGGAGTCTACGGAAGCTGGAGAATCCAAGGTGACCCAGGAGGAAGGCCTGGAGCAAGATCACTTTTATGAGAGGTCAAAAGAGAACTCCGCTATCGATCGTCAGCCAAAGGAAGACCTCGAAATTAAGCAAGAGAAGGCTGGTCGATTTCCGCTTCCTGATGGCACAATTCCACCGAGACAGTCGAACATAAACACCCCCGATATAAACCGAGACTCGACACCGGTAAGGCCTCGCGATGAGCCTGCGAAAGAGCCATTGGACTCTGGTGGGCTTGAAATCAAACAAGAAAAGGCGAACCGATATCCTCTTCCTGATGGGACCATTCCTCCAACAAAATCCAAACTAAATTCGTTCCGGACCGACCAAGCATATACATCCAACAGACCTGCAAATGAACCATCCAAAGACCCTTTACGTGACTCGGGGCTTCAACCAGCATCGTCCAGTGCATCTACAATTCCACTCCCAAACACACACCCACTCTCGCCAGACGCAGCAAGGAAATTACAACGACAGTCCGAACAGCAAATACCCTCCCAGACTGCAGACGCGAAAGATGTATCTACAGCTGGCCAATTGGAAGAAGGATATGATGAGGATACCTTCTACCGGAGATCTAGGCACACTTCCCCCAGTCTCTCTTCACTGCCTAGGGTCAAAATACCAAAGCATCCGTCGGACGTTCAAGGCGGAGACCCACATATTCCACAAGGCGAGATAAATTCCGACTCATATTATAAACCTGTGGGAGGCCTCAATTCAGAACAGATACCGTCTGTAGAAGCTGTACCTGAGCAAGAACAAATTCCTGAAGGCATTAACACTGATCTCTTCCACAGCCCACGTGTTGCAAGACTATTGGGAGGCAAGACACACGGTTCAAGAGAAAAGGAACTCAGGATGCGAGGTGTCAAAGATATACCAGTAGATTGTTCGTCACTAAATGTAGACAAGCATCAAGATAAGTTCAGTGTACGCCGCTCGTCACAAAACAAGCCCTCTTCTCCGGAGATAAACATCCTAGGAACGGATGAGACCTCTCAAGTGCCAAAAGATGACAGTGATGATGTGAGGAAATTAGCAGAAGAATTAAAAGGAGCATCTAATCGTAGTGTTTCTGTTAATGTGAGAAGTTTTCATTCTGCGCTTTGCTCGTTGCTACTTACTGATGGTGACCCGGAAGATTGAACAGGAAAGCGCACCACAAGTTCCACATGCATTACGAGAATCTAAAGTTCCAGCCTCCAGGCTAGGCAGACTTTGGAATTATGGTGGACTGGCCGCTGGCATGTTCGGAGGTGCCATCAGTGAAAGCATTCGCCGGGTCAGTGGAAGCGGAGGAGAAGGGTCGTTCATGCTAAGTGCAGGAAATATGGACAGGCTTGTGGCGAAGCTATCTCGCATGAGGGGAGCAGCACTGAAGCTGGGACAGATGCTGAGTTTCCAAGACTCGAAAATGCTTCCAGCTCCAATTCAGGAGGTTTTGCAGAGGGTACAGGACCGTGCCGACTACATGCCTCCTTCACAACGGAACAAAGTTCTTGCAGCAAATCTTGGGGACAACTGGCGGGAACTGTTCACGACATTTGAGGAAGTTCCATTAGCTGCCGCATCTATCGGCCAGGTCCACAGCGCGACTTTGAAGTCCACAGGCCAACGAGTAGCCGTCAAAGTTCAGTACCCTGGTGTTGCTGACTCGATAGATTCCGATTTGAACAATTTAGCTATTCTGCTTACAGCATCAAGACTACTACCGAAGGGCCTGTTTCTCGACAAAACAATCGCCAATGCTAGGACAGAGTTGGGTTGGGAATGTGACTACATCCGGGAAGCAGAGTGTGGTAGACGCTTCCAAGAGCTTCTGGCGGACGAAAATGATGTCTTCGTTGTTCCTAAAATCTTCCCAGAAGCATCCGGCAAGCAAGTATTGACGATGGAGTTTCTTGATGGCATTGGCGTTACAAGAGTGCAGAGCTTTACGCAGGAACAGAAAGATTGGATTGGGACACAGATTCTTCGTCTCTGCCTGCGTGAGATCACGGAGTTCAGATTCATGCAAACAGATCCTAACTGGACCAACTTTTTATACAACGCGAAAACCAGGAAACTTGAGCTTTTGGATTTTGGTGCGTCTCGAGAGTACCCTCAGGAGTTTATCACAAGCTACACGAAGCTGCTCTTGGCGGCTTCTCGAACAGACAAGGATGGTGTCCGGGATTTGTCCATCAAGTTGGGTTATTTGACTGGCCATGAATCAAAGGCTATGCTCAATGCACATATCGCATCCGTCCTGACGCTCGCGGAACCGTTCCTTGCTTCCTCTCCAGAAGTTTACAATTTCAAGGATCAAACCATCACTGAAAGAGTTAAGCAGTTGATTCCTGTCATGATTAGGGAAAGGCTGGCTCCGCCACCGGAGGAAACATATAGCTTGCATAGGAAGTTGAGTGGAGCTTTCTTGCTCTGCGCAAGGCTTGGAAGCCGCGTCAGATGCCGGGATCTTTTTGCGAATAGTATGCAGAAGGCGGGCTTGTAGAACCATATTTGTAGAACCATGTTTAGTATTGTAATGTACGATAAACAGTAGAAAGTTACACTTTACCTCTCTCGTATCGCGTGGTCTTGATTTCTTCCATTTTCTTACCCTCAGTCCCTTGGATTTTAAAATAAAGGCGCTACCATTTTCAGGTGCACTTTCTTCAACCGTTTCTCCACCCGTCATCGCCCATTGCGTAATCCTCAAGCGCCACATAAACTGTTCAACAAGAGACTAGACTAGGTACGTCCTAAAATCCAAGACAGCCACTCTCTACCAAGCTACTGTCATCACAACACAACATGTATCAAACTGCCAACTAAGCAACTTACATTCCCCCCCACCCTCTTCTCTCACATCAATGCAAAGTGGTAAAAGCAGACCCAACAGAACTCTAATAAGATCTAACCCCCCAAGAAGGAAAACAGTCTCCTATGTAGGTGTATCAACGTATCCGTTGATATTTCGCGTAGCGTATAAAACTATTCCTACCTACCTAAGTAGGTAAGTGATAAAAGGCGTGTCCCGTGCTAGGGATTCGTGAGTTTATGTCCTGTACTACTAGTAAGTTGTTTTGCGGAGTCTTTATTCCTCTTGTGCTATTGTGCTGTTTTGCTACAGAGGTATACGTTAGGGGAGCTATAAAAGGGTAGGAGTATATATAAGCTTGTAGAAGGAAGAGAATATAAAAGGAGTTGATATATAACTAGGTAGGTGATTTTAATGTTATCTTGTGTCCTATATCCTAGGTTCTATAGTATACTCTCTCTTAAGATAATAAGTTTTTCTCTCTTGTTTCTCTCTGTAGTCTAGGTTACTATCTTATAGTCTTAGTACTATACGTTTTTCTTTCTTCTAACTACTAGGGTATTATATAGACAGTATATTCCTAGAAACTTAGACTATAGGGACGTACTTTATAAAGTTATAGATCTATAAGCTTGTTACTATATATAATATATAAGACACTAATCTCCTTCCTAGCCTCTTTAAGATACCTTTAATTCTCGTATAATTTAAGGACTATACTTTAAAGCTAACCTCTATTTATAGTGTCTATAGTACTAGACTTAACTATATTCTATATATATACGTACTATAGATACTAGTAGAACTAGTTTAATACTTCTATAATGTTTCTACTAGTAAGATACTTTATCTCTAACTAATTTAATAATATATTATCTATAAGATAAGATCTTCCTAACTATTCTCCTAATTATTAGCTCTAATTTTCCTACACTAAGTATATAAAATCTAAACCTACTTATGTTAGAAAACTACTACTTATATTACTATAGACTTACTATAAAAACATAGAATAGAATAACCTTACTAACGTATAAATAATTAAGCTTACTATCTCACTTATCTACCCGTTCCGTAGACTCACGTGACACTGTAACCAAGCTGAAACACGGCTCGCTTATAGATACTACTCTACTAGTATATAGGGGTTGTTTACTTTTACTATTACTATCTAACTAAGTGTTCTAATATAACTCCTAGTTTAGATATAAAGATTAACATAATACTATAGTACTATAGTATTTTAGTGTATGTAGTATTTTTTGTTCTACAATAATGCTAAATTTCCGGCCAACTTTCCTCCGGACATTAGGTACTTACCTTACATTAGCATGGCGTCGGCGTCCTAATGGCCTCTTGCTCGTCGCTTAATATTTACCCACGTGATCTAAAATACGACGATGGGTGGGTTCAAGGCGGGCATCGCCTAGGTATTTGATTTTAACTTACCGCAGCCTCGGCTTCTGAAGGTGTCATCGATCGAAGCGACTGCTACCTGCTGTACCTTGACGGCCATGGGAGAGGAGACGACAAGGCGTAAACAGTCTCGTCTCGAGCCAACCCAGGATCAATTAGCGCCGCCCTGTTACGTTACGGAGCCAGCCATTTACGGTGTTGAGCTCCGGTGGTCTTCTCCGACTACCCGAAGCCACATCTACTTAGGATTTATAATAAGGATAGCGGATTTATCAAGCCAATGTCCAGTGCCCATTGCCCATTGCCCATTGCCCATTACGCATTCAAAAAAATGACGAAAGTCATTGGCGTTCGGTGCTTGCTGCTGGGAATCTGTGGACCCCAATACTTAAGACCGATAGGTATTTGGGGGCGGCGGGATGTTGGCAATCAAGGCAATGTTACCATCGACCCATCGTAACCACTATTCCGAAGGTCCATGGAGGACACGGTTATGCCTACCCTTTCCAACGGACCCGGCTTGTTGGGTGTTCGTCGTTCTACTTGCAGAGATCAAGCGGAAGTCCGAAGTAGTTTGACTGACACGTACATCGGCCATTATTCCCTATCCAAGAAAAACCGCAGTGTCGATCACTGCCATGGTAACAGCTGTCAAAGACTCACAGTCTCAGGCGTTTCCTGATTCCGATCTAATGATAGTCTCGAATGCCAGGAATAGCAGGCATAGTACGAAAGGGACTTCGTAATGTTGCTGCCGGTATTGTTCGACTGCGGGCGAGGCAAGTATATCGAGCAAAAAAGGTCTTGGAGGTGAAGACTGCCAGTCCGATACTTCGTAAGAGCAAAAGACTTTCTGGCTTTACAGCACGCACTGTGCAGTAGACGACCTGTGTGTACTTGAACGAGCCCCGAGAAATCTCAGGTACGCGTGCTTGCTGGGCGGTCCATCACGGCGTTCCAGGGGACAAAAGGCCTTTTGCAACCCCACATCAACCACCAAAACCGCCATCCTCGATTCAGGTTCTGCGGTTTCCCAGCGATCATCAACATTCACAACCAATCGATCTCGTTCTAGCCTTAGCCAGACCATTTCCCTTACCTGACCGCTGTCTGTATTAGTTGTGGATCTCCGCATCTGATGCTGTACGGCAATATCGAGCGATTGCTTGCATCATTGCATGGTCGAAGCTTTGCAAGGTCTTACCCCTAGCTCCATCTTTAAGTATATGGCGCCGTGGAGTTTTCTTCCCTGCAAGGACGGTGGAAAGGACGTGCACAACACAATCCACAACACGGTCTGCGCAATTCACGGGAAAGAGACACGGCATTGGTGGCACAGTATACTGAAAGAGAGTCGTGGAGGATGTAAAGGAGAGAACTCAAGTCTGGAGATTAGACCCAGGGAAGTCCCAAGGAGCCAAGCACACTTACAATCAAGGAGACATGCGGTCTAGGGAACTGCTTGTTCATCCTTTGATGGCAGGGAGATTAGGTCCCCAGGGAGAGGCTTGAGGCGGAACTAAGAAGCTTAGAACCTTCAAAAGTAAACTCCCATTCGTCCGCAGCTGAAAATGTATCGATCACACTGCTGCGGGAAGTACGCCACGTGTCCCCATTGCATACTATTCGCCTCTGTCGCATCCGTGAGCCATGTGTAATGCCTTCAAGAGGCTGCCCCCCCAAATAGAAATCGCCCTCCTCTCTACTCCGTATGGAGAGGTAGAAATGTCGATCTCTGTCGGAGTTTGTGTCCCCTTTCTCAGGCGTTCCTGCCACGAGTAGTAATCAAGAACTTAAGCTCCCTGTAATGATTAACTTCCAGCACTTTGGACCTTTGTTTTCGTTGGTCTCCGCCGCCAGCTCACTTTTACATTCTTTTGCGTTTCTTTTTTCTCCAGTCATTACTGATATTGTCATGGCAGTTGAAAATCGGGGTCCACAAGTGGAAGCAACGGCCATTTTGTTTCTGACGCTATCGTGGCTTTTCGTTCTGATGAGATGCTATGTGAGGATGGTGATGATCAAGCAGTTTGGCGCAGATGATTGGCTTGCCGTTGTTGCTCTGGTATCAATGTTCCCTGCGGACGTTGGATTGGTGCGCTAAGAGGAACTTAGATCCTTTTCACGCTGTACTGCACGTTTGTGCTTCTTGGAGTGCAGTATGGTACTGGACAGCATTTATCCAGCCTGCCAGCGGGAAACATCCCCATAGCTATGAAGGTATGTTAACTTGTCTGCTAGCCAGTACATTGCTGACTCTCGCATGAAGTGGTGGTGGTGTTGTGAACGTCCGTATTCCCAGCAGATACTTATAGGTACCTAACTGAGAAGTTCTGGATTCGAGATGTGATTTGTCCCAGGGCCATTTCTCTGTACCCCGGTCTCTTCTCTAAAACAGTTCAACTGACTCCGAGGATCTCCAGTTGCCTAAGTTTCTTCAACAGCCATCCTCAAAGTCAGCATCGCTGTGTTCTTGGCTAGAATTTGTGTTCACAAGGCCCAGAGAATAGCAATATGGGTTGTTGTTGCTGGCATGTCAGTTTTTAGCATCTTTTACCTATTCGTACCCAGAATATCCTCGTACAGGCCGGTTGAGGTCGCCAGACATTGCTCTCGAAACATGTCCTACGACTCCCACGAAGTTGCCTCAGCACTCTTCGGTTCTCGAGACCAGTTGCTAACACTGGAGTTCTGATTAGCTTCATAATTGTCTTCCAATGCCGACCCGTCATCTGGTTCTGGACCCAGTACTCAGGCCTGGGAACAGGAGCTTGCATGAATGCCTCGGTCATTGCAGACTCTACTTACGCTCACTCAGCCATCAGCGCCGTGTGCGATTTTACCTTGGGGATACTCCCTTTATTCTTGGTGTGGAATCTCAACATGAACCCTCGAACGAAGATCTCCGTTGCTCTGATTCTCGCTCTCGGAGCAGTGTATGTAGTCTCTGAAACTTCCCTTGAAAAGGCTGACACTCGCACAGTGGCTCTGTCGCAACAATAGTGCGAATCCCATACATCAAACAACTTACTGAGACCTCGGACTTCCTCTATACGACTACCGACGTCGCGATCTGGAGTACGGTGGAGCCGGGAATTGGGATAACGGCAGCAGCCATGGCTACCCTTCGCCCTCTCTTCCGCACATTCCTATCCCGGTCGAAGCTGCTCAGATCCACATCCAGACGACACTCCAAGTACGGCGGACCATCGCAGGCATGGCCGCCCTCTGGCCGAACGGGATACCTGAAGAGTGGGAGCGGACCAAACAACTTGAGGCCCTTGGGGCTTCGTAGCGATGTTGGGCAGCACAGCGGCGTCACAACCGTGATCCACAGTCAACATGACAAGAAGAGTCTTGAAGACATCTGGGCACCGCGCAAACTCGACAAGCCAAATGGAGGAATGGTGGGAGGTGGCCAGATATCGCAGTGGGTCAATGGCGAGAGTCGGCTGAAGGATGATGATAGTAGCGAGGATGCCGTGCAGATGCGCTGGGGAGTACGCAAGACGACCGAGGTGACGACGCAAGAACATACGGCTTCGGATATTGGGTCGAACCCCGGCAAACGTTGGTTCTGATTAGAATTGGGTGCATATTGCTGTAGTACAAAGACGTAACGTTGGCCTCTCACATGGTGTAGAAGTGAGGGCCTGGCTACCGCTACCACGCTTAGCCTCGATACCAGCGTGTGTGTGTAACTCAGGCAAATGCCGCGAGTTAATTAAGAACGCTGGCATCCAGGAGAAGACATCAAGTCGGTGAGGCAGAACCTTGCTCGGACGCCTCGTATGCGATGCGGCGAGAGTTGCAACGCAACAACCAGAGGAGGCATTCCTCGGTTAGTAGACCACGAGACGGTTGGCTGCCATTGCCATTGCAGCCTTTCTGCATCGTAATCCCGTGGAAGTCATGATTGGTGGGCAGTGCTGTCGTTGCAATCATGCTCGTACGCGCAGACCTGGTGCAGCGAGCATACACGCCATCTGCAAAGGGCTGTCTGTCTGTTGTACGCCCATGGATCAACGAGAGGCGTGTACTGGGAGTAGCAGGAGTTGGAGGAGTAGCAGGAGTAGCAGGAGTTGGAGGAGTAGCAGGAGTAGCAGGAGTAGCAGGAGTAGCAGGAGTAGCAGGAGTAGCAGGAGTAGCAGGAGTAGTAGGAGTAGCAGGAGTAGTAGGAGTAGCAGGAGAAGCGTGTACTGTTCACCGTTTACATAAGTCGTACAGGACAAAGCAAAGTACAGTCGGCCACTATCGCCCTGCATATACCAACACACGAAATGTGCTTCCCCTGTCCACCCCCTCCTTCCACCCCTTCGCACCTGCCCAGCCAAAGATCCGAATGATTGTCCTTCCTGTACCAACAGAGTCCTGTACAGGCCGGATGTGATGGCTGATGTCATTGGCGCGGTAGGGGCCTGTGCTTGGTGCCGAAAATGGCGAATTACACGCCCTAGTCCCTGCGGTGGTGGTGATTACCTGAGATGCAAGTAACACAGACACAGCTGCGCGTGGCACATCGTTTGATTTAGAGTTTGCGGCGTGCATGCCAGAGACGGGCCTTTCCCTGCTTGCCCGCAGCTCGTGGACATGGACATGGACATGGCAATACCGAACTTTCCATCTTTCCCAGCCCGCGTACCCAAGAAGGCCACCCACCCGTACAGGAGGAGGACCAGTGCTCGAGTCGACATGACAGATAAGAGCTTCATTTCTTCCTGAACGCGGCCTCCCGCAGACTCCAAAGACTGTGCTGTAGTCGTAGTGCGTGGCGTAGCACCCTGCAACCCTAGACTGAGCTGGACGGAGTATGTATTCCGTCCAATAGCACTCGCGGGTTACCAAGGGCCCCCTTCGCTTCACTTCCAGGGAAAAGGCTCGGCTTAGGCGCGAGACGATGCACACATACTTAGGTAGTACGCAAGTGCAAAAGCAGTCCGAAACTACGCGAGCACTGAGTAGGTACTGCACTGTACTGCACTGCACATACTCAGTTTGTCCTTGTTTGCAGTGTGCAGTATGCAGGTGCTGAGGGCTGAGCCTGGCTGGAAAATGCTGGAGTCGCCGACATCCAGGCTCCAAGCCCTTTCTTGCTTTTTGACCCCAGAGATACAGACTACTGGATACCTGCCTGCTTTGCCCTTTGCCCTTGGCCCTTTGCCTTTTGCCCTTTGCCTTTTGCCCTTTGCCTTTTGCCCTTTACCTTTTGCCCTTTGCCTTTTGCACTTTGCACTTTGCATTGTGTGTTTTGTACGACCTGAGGAGTCGTGCCGTCTCCAGTTCATCTCCTGGGATCGTAAGGTGATTGTGCAACAGGCCCCCAGAGACCTGCATCGATGCTTCTACACAGCCTGTTTAACTTTCGTCCCAAATTCGATTTCTGCGGCGAGATACAAGCTTCTGAAATCGCACATGTCCGGTCCAGCATTATTGAGATGCGCTTCGTGGCTCTTATAAATGGATGACCATTATCCCATGCATGTGACGTAGGCCATTCGAAAATGATACAGCGCTGGACTGCGGTGGGGCTGTGTACTTTGAATGGATATGAGTTTCTTTCTGCCCGTACTCCTGCAGAGTGACGATATCCCTGCATCAGTCAATTCCTGTTCATTGCCCTTCTTTAGTTGGTAACACAGCTTAAACGTTATCATTAGCGTTGCAGGCAATGCGGTTCTGCTGGCAAGAGGTCCTCTTACTTTGACTTTCACAATGCAAACTGAACAGATGCCAAGAATTCGCTCCTTGACGTAGACTTCATTCCATTCAACGAAACGAATGTGGTGTGGACGCAGCATCGGTTCTGCTCTAAGTTACTGTATGTTACTACGAGCTTCCAAGGCATACATGCCTCCTAAAGAAGCCTGTTCCTACGTATCTTTCCATATGTCTTGATATCGAGCCCATTCCGTGAAGCCTAGCATGAGAGTAAGTTGATGCAAAAGAACTCCCGGCCTGGGGGCATACCAAGCCTTTTAAAATCCTCTACGCCACTTGTTATTCCGTCTAGGAAGACCTTCCTCATACCCTGGACCTCAAGTTTTTTGATACACGATTCGAGTAATCCAAGCATAATAGTCGACAACTTTTCCCTCCCAGCTTCTGCAGGAGTTCATCTACGATCAGTGACATGCTTGAGAAACATCAACAGAGTAGAACACGTACCCGAGATACAAATGCAAGCAATTCCTCCCACATCACTTCCGATCCTTCCCGCCCAGGGTAAATTTAATGATATGAGACTCCCACAATCTGGTGCATAAGTGAGAGCAGCGGCAACAATTGTCTCGCCCACAACACCCAGAACGATGTCTTTGGTATTGGGATCATTCATGAGAGATGAATATTGATCGAACCAACCAATCTTAGCCTCGCGTAACGACACTTCTTCGACCATGGCAAGAACATGCGTCATGTCCTGCCTTGTACAAGCCCGAAAATGTAGATCGGGCACCATTGCTGCAGAACCAGCTATATTGGTGTTTTCAGGTATTCTGAAAATTAAATCATGCACTGTTCTCCCTTGTCCTGGCCGATCTTTATCCATTACCCAATGTCTCCTACGGAACCATTCTTGATTCATGTCCATCCCCAACGGTGGCCCATAAAGGATACGTGGGAAAGTACTGCCAAGTTGTAAGCGTATGACTCCACGGGTCGTTTTAAGTTGATCCGTTGCATAGTTATACAAACTAAGCCCAATACCCTGGCGTTGGTGGGTTGACTTTACTAGTAAAAATGCCAGAGATCCAATGAGCTTTTCTCCTTCCTGGTCAACGTATGAAAGGTAGGTCGCGCAGAACCCGACTACCTCTCCGGTTCTTGGGTCTCTGACGGCGTAATGTTTAGCATAGCCAGGACGATGCAAAAGTGATGCGAGGGTTTGGATGTCGAGAGAGAAGGATCCGCTTATACCACTGATATTTAAAGTCCATAAATTCCAAACGCCTGCAATATCCTTCGCCTCGTCCCACTCCGTCACTGTCCATACCCTGGGCCGACGAACTTCAGAACGGTCTGGGTTCGGTAACTGGGAAGCGAATCCCTCACGGCTGTGTCCTTCCCCAAATATCAGAGCTGAAGTGGCCTCTAATGCAAGCGGTGAATATCCCAAAGACTGGATAATGGTTGGAAATGGAGCCTCAATTGGTGTCATTTGAGGAGAATTAATAATAACAATAAACGGTTTGTTATCAGAGACTGCCAGTACCACGTCGGCAAATTCGAGTTGGAGTGGATGATCGGGTCTGATAGTCAGGCACAGGATAATAACAGCACCCCGCTTGATGAATCCAAGATGGGTAGACGTGATGCCATTCCTCTGTGTATAAGGTATGTGCCGGACCTTGGCATGTCTGGAAGCTAAAGCATTGCCGAGCGGCTCGAAAGGGTCGCTGTCATCTGTTGGGTCTTGGCTAATGGGGATCACGACGGGCGTGAGGAGAATCAGGACATCGTTTTCATGAAGGGCCCGGAACTGGTTTATCCAGGCTGGTGTGTCGCGGACGATGGTAGCCAGTCCGGTGGGTTGTCTGCCCGGAGGAGATGCCAGCGTCCCTGGAGGACGTGCCGACACGGGATCAACGTCCCTGCCGATGGAGTGAGAAGGTATACCAGGAAGACAGCACGATTACCTTACATCTCATCCCCCTTTCCAACTTGCTCTGTGCTGTGAATGCTCGGTGGCTCATGACCTCGAGCTGCCATGGCTCAACACAGGCTCAACCGTCTGTATCTTATTAGTCTCAAAGCGTGACTGCTCATACCTGTCCACGGCGCGTGAAGCAGTCAGTGCGTGCTTACTACAAGTGTGGGGTTGGATATTCTTCAGTAAACGCCAAGTCAGAAGCTCTTGATCTTGGCCAGCACTCATGGTCGATGGTCGATGGACGATTTTGGATGTTGTCGTCGTGTGGGATGGAGCTTCGCAGGCTGAATGGGGACTTTTTCAAGTAAATGTACTTTTTTTTTGCCACACAGTTAGTTGTGTGAATGGGTTATTCGCTCGACAATGACAGCGGTCGTCGTGCTCGACGCAGATGACCACGCAACCACGCACTCGCAGGCATGCAGCTACTGTAGGCGAGGTTCTTGTGCAAGGTGGGGTGTAAAAGCTAAAAGCTTCGAGGCCGGGGGGGGGGAGCGGGGGGGGAGAGGGGAATCGTAATAGGACCTCATGGCGATGACAGCCCCAGGTCCTGCCCTAAGCCCTTGAGCTGCTTAGACCTTCTCTGGGCAGGACTTGGGCTCAGGGCTCAATGGCCCCAAGCTGAGAATCAGTGCCGTTGATGTCCAGGGTGGCCAGGATGCAGGGCAGGTCGGCAAATAAGACAGGTACGTTCGTACCTACGTAGCCATGTTGCATGTTGCGAGACTTTCGTACCTACAGTCAGTCCTTCGTCCAGTCAGTCCTACCGTCACTACCACGGGACAAGCGGACCGTGGCCTGCCGCTCAAACACCTCCAGCACCGTCATCATGATACTGTCCAGTACCAGACACCATTTAGCTCCCCAGACCACGGCGAGCATTTTAAAACGGCAGCAAGGTTCGCTACCTTGCGCACGACTTACTGTACGACTCGCACGCAGCCAATCATCGCCACCACCAGATTAACGAAGACCCTGAAACCCAGACGGTTGGACAAGGCTGGCCCAGCAAGACCATCGGGATACCCGTAACACGTACGAAGTACAGTCAGGCACGTACAGTCCCAATGTATCTCATGGACAAAAGAGAGCCACCAGAGCCGAGTCCCGCGCGCAAAGGCCAGGGCGCAAATTCAATGCTACCACCTTCTTTGGACTTGAGAGGAACGAGCCGACAGTGCATGTCCACTTTGCCTCAGTGTCCACACAGCGTATCTCCCCGGCACGATATACTTCGATATGCTCTGCGCTGCGTCGAGGGTTCGCATCGACGACAACTTGGACCCTGTCCCGGGAATGGAAGGGTAATAACAAGCGCTTACTGGGTCAGCAGAAGGTACATACATATCGCTGGTCCCAGCAGGCTGAGAGGGTCGTTCATGGACAGGACCGTACGTGTTATGTACACAAGGAAAGTGGGAACCCACGTACGTGTACTTACTTGCCTTTGCGTTTCATACCGAAATGTAGAGGTACATACACCATACCCACCCGCTGGGTAGAAAGTCGAGCATCGCTTGCTTCGTGAGCTGAGGAGGCTTAATAAATCATGTCATGCTCGCCCCAGGCCGTTGGGCTCAGTCAGGGTGGCAGCAGCAGCGACATATTGGCGGCCATCTTTTCCAGGTATTGATCTGACGAGCTCCTTTTCCAGGTTCTAGGATATCCACCATCCTCTTCATGTTCCTCCAAATCCGATCATAAGCCCACATGCCCTCGTCATCTTAGTTCATTATCATGCGCTTCGGCTGACCCATCCGTTGACAATCATCGCCATGTGTGCAAATGAATAATGTGCCTGGCCACTCTGATCAGCTCTTCTCCACCCAGCTGGAGATGGTGACAGCTCGTTAGCACGGCGATGCATCACTTGCATTGGGTAGCACCGAGACGCCCTTTCTCTCTGATACAGTATAACCCTCAACGCCTGCGCACATCGCGGGGGTCGTGGTGGATAGCTGGAGGCATAATTGAAGTCTGGACGAGGTGTTTGATTGGACCTTAACCGTAGTCTTCTTTGTGCACCCACACTGGAAAGTAGGTGATCCTGGTGGTGCAACGTAGAGTAAGTGGCGATAATATCTCGGCCTTGGGGAGTTTTCCTGCGTTTGTCGTCGGATTGTAGAAGTAATGATGGGAATGGGGGACGTCGAATGTGAAAGGGTTTTGCACCGGAGTAGGTGTATGAATGCAGAATGAAGCTTATTGGTGTAGAGAGACAAGCACTGCTACATTATTCGGCCCCGCAATCTGCCACGTTACACAGGATACCTATCGAGTCTTCTCCCCAAGAAAACATAATTTGTGCCCATCAAGGTATTATTCGCATCTTGAATTGCCGTCACATGTCGGCGCATCGCAAACCTATCTCAACATCATGGTCGAGTCTCTAGGAAAGGAGGGTGATGGCGACAGCATTTCAGAGTTGTTGATGGACCTTGAAAATGGTAAGAACGACGCGTCTGGACGCGATGGGATCACGTGGTTAATAGAACCTGTACAGCTGCCAAAACACCTACAAAGCAACGGGCGACAAAGATCTCAGGGCTTGTGGATAGCGTGTGTTCGAGGTTATATGAGAATGGTGTGTCTCATGTGGCACTGCACAAGCTCGTTGACATTATCACGCTCCCGCATCACCTCGACCAAGCTAGTGTTGGAAACCTCATCAGAAATCTGTACCCTGCCAGCAAGGTGCAAGATGCTATTATTTTGAAGGTTGTAGGGAGTCTTGGTCATGGAAAGGAGAAGCCTTCCTTCGCTGCTCAAGGACTCTTGCTGAAGTGGCTGGTTATGGTCTACGAGGTGCTTGAGAACTCGGGGCTCTTGTCACAGCTCTACGGGGTTCTTTTCAACTTGCTCGACACAATAGCTATCAGGTACAGTCATAATGAATCATTCTCTGTCCTTTGTAGTCGTCTTTTACTGAGTTGCCTAGACCTCAATTGTGCCACATCTTGGCCTTAATCACACGACGCAAGCATGTCCGGACATTCAGAATACAGGCACTGTAAGTGGCAGCGTTGTTCTTTCAACTTATGTTCTAATCAAGGTTCTCAGTATGGAGATTACAAGACAGGCAGGGAACGATCCCCCTTTGGTTGGGCTCATGAGAGTATACAAGGACTATTACCCAGACTTTATTGTTGGCGATGTCACTCATGGACGGGCCTCTGTATTTACGGTAAGCGATCCCCTAAAAAATACAGTGGATAGGTCCTGAACTACTTAGCATCCTAATATTGAATGGCGACAAAGACTTGGAGAGATTCAAGAGGAACATTTTCAGCGCACGCAGGATGGATTACGACCTGAGCAACGAAGCTTTAGAATTACTCGGAGGACAATCAACGGCTCGAAACGAAGGAAGTTGTCTGTGCTTCCAGATGTACGCACTTCACATGCGCAAGAAGTAGGTGATATATATGATCGCTCTGCTCGTTTCTACTAACTGGCTTTAGACCTCCATTACTTTGGAAGAGATTGAAAATGTCGCCGACTTCATTCAGAATCTCGAAAAGATTGAGCTCCCAAATCAGTTGGTAGCTGTAATAGATGATCCGCTTCTTCAAAAACTCTTGCAGTTGAAGTCATCCTCAACGATACACCTTAGAGTTGATAGCTGGCTGTTAGCTTTCTTTGAAGACAAATTGCAGTCATCAACAGACTCGGAAAAAATCATCTTGGAAATGCTCACAGCCATTCGAGATTACACTCAGCACACCAAGGTCAGTTAAGACTTCTCTGCCTTCTTTAGATACTAACATAACTTTAGAAAATACCAAATGCATGTCTTAAGTATCTCAATTCTATGCTGGAGTCATGGAACGGAGTTGCAGGGCGGGAAGTGATTCTAGATATCCTTGCCTACACGCCTATCACTCCATTTGAAGGTTCGCTTCCCATTACACTTCAACGCTCGGTCCCTGCTCATATACATTTTAGAACTTCAGAAATCACTTTTACAACCACTCGAGGATGCTGTTCTTGATGGTACAACGGAGTCTGTGCTCGCTCTCCTCAACTTCTATACAAAGTTATTACAGCAATGGAATGCCACTCTGTTGTCAAACCCTCATTCATCTAATGTCGAAGGTGTTGCTATCAGCTCCCTAGTAACCTACATCAACACTCTGGCACTTTCGATCCTCCAAACCTCTCCCCACATCGTCACCTATTCCACGATTCTCAATTTTTACGAAACAGTCGCCTTCCTAATTTCTCACCCCGACCTCGCGTCCTTGAGATGCATCACTATACCACAAGAGAGCTTCATCTACACGCTCAACTTCACATTCTCTGTCAATATCATCAGTCGTCTCTGCGGTATCCTCGCCTTGTACAAACGCGGCTTCGAACTCGCCATGTCCTCAGACGAACAACCATACCCCAAAGACTACGTTAATCGTTTCAATGGGTTCCTCATGGACACTTGCAATTGTCTTTGGAGGGGGCGTGCCTTCAACACCTCGGATGATAACGCTCTTGGCTGCTTGCTAACCCATGATAGCCTATCATCCCTAAGCAAATATGTCTCAGATATCAATCCCCAGCTCTCGCTACCCTCCTTATTCAGTCTCTCATATTCACCAGTCCTATGCCTGCTGGCCATCTCATATTTTCGTGAGGAAGAGGATGCCAAGGATGACGAGATACACATTCGACATGCTGGACCTGTTACGCAGAGGTCTTTGGCTCAGCTTAAAAAGAATGGAGGGTTGGCTATGCCGTGGCCGGATTATAGGCTGGGCGTATTACAATTTTTGGAGAAGAAGAGCGTTACTGGGATTGGGCAGTTGATGTATAACACCATGAAGCCTCTGATGGAAAAACAGCAAGGCTTGAGGAATTGACGAGGCGATTTTGTTTTGGTTGTAGAGTAACTATTTGACATTAGGAGTACGGGACCAAATGAAGATACCAACAGCTTCCGGTTTCCAACCTCGCTCATCGTACACCAGTGGCCCCTGCCATTTGAAAAGGTTCGATGTTCATGTAGTGTCTCATGTATTATCAATTATAAGGACTATCGTCCCATGTGCCCTCTATGCCCGGTGCCAATCCACACGCCTAGACTCCAGATACCAGCACCACAATCATCATCTTATTACGAGCCACAAACGAGGGCATTCTCAACCCAGCAAACCAACAGCGTGCCATTCTGACATGCCGACGACACTTAAAATGCAATAAACACACTCTCTATAATTCCTTGCCCATCCCAAGCATGGTCGCATCGACACCAGCAGCCGAAACCACCGTCTCCTTAACCGTCTCCACCAAAATAGTACTCGTGCTGGCCGCAGTCTCAATGGCTGATTTCACACCCGCGATGGCGCTCTCGTCTCCGTGGTAGTAAAACCAGGCTCGGTTGGTGATGAAGGCGACGTGTTGTGGGAGGTACAGAGTCATGGCTATGATGATCATGCTGAAAAAAAGGAAAAGAAATGAATCTATCCGGTGGCAGACTAATTAGCAAGGGTTTGATAATAGGGGAAGTCTGCGGAATCTTCGGGTTGGCGTTGTAGA
Source organism: Pezicula carpinea (assembly GCA_026119845.1). Classification (NCBI taxonomy): domain Eukaryota; kingdom Fungi; phylum Ascomycota; class Leotiomycetes; order Helotiales; family Dermateaceae; genus Pezicula; species Pezicula carpinea. Next base: position 911,356 of record JALRMK010000006.1, on the reverse strand, counting down.
TGGAGGGAAAGGGCGCGCATACTAAAGATGAATTTCTCAGTGGGCGTGAGCATATAGAGGGAGAATGTAACCTGTAAATTGTCAATATAAACCTCTACCTTCTGAGTGATGGAAGTTAAGGTACAAACCTCATATTGGTATCTCTTCCGCTTCAGCCAGCGGAAAGCAGAGTCAACCATAGGCATTATGAAAGTTGGCAGACGGCTTGCGAAGGGAAACGATAGTTGCGTTCGGAAAGATCTTCTCAAATTCGAGGTCTGAGGGAATGTAACGAAAATGAGCAGCAATATCTCCAGGAGATTAGATGTATCGCGATGTTGATGTTCCCGACGTTATTTTGGCGCGCGGGAGCTGACTAAGCGGGGTTTTTTGAGTATGGGAAATTTCTAGACGGCCTTTGCGATTACCCCACACTCAAGTACACATTCAAGTACACATTCAACGAAATGTCTTCAATCAAGCGGAAAGCATTGGATTCAGGTCTGCAGAGGCGTGTTAGAGCTAGGAGGGAGGCCAGTGAGGAAATTGAGTCTGTTGTATCTGAACAATCGGCGGATGAAGACAACCCTGAGAGCGACTCCGAGGAGGGTGAGGAGAGAGAGGATGGTGAGAGTAACAGCGAAGATGAAGATGAAGATGAAGACGATGAGGTCAGTATATGATTTCTGGTTAGCTTTTGTTGCATGAGCTGACTGAGAGCACAGTCTTCTTCATCCGAGCCAGAAGGCCCCGACGGTGTAGCTTCAATATCCTTTGGCGCGCTTGCAAAAGCGCAAGCTGCAATGACTGGAAAAGGAACGAAGCAGACGAAAAAACGCTCTGCAAAGGTAGGCGATGACGATACGTGGGAAAACAATGAGGCTGTGGAAAGAAAAGCTGGACGAAAAGATCACCGAGATTTCAACCGATCAAGTAAACACGCCCCAACGGAGATATCTAGCAAGAAAGCTGTGTCGAGAAAGCGGGAGGTTGTCACAGTAAAGAAGCGGATTGCTAGAGATCCTAGGTTCGAGCCTCTAGCTGGCACATTGGATGAGTCGAAGGTCAAGGCGGCATACTCATTTCTGGATGATTATCGAGAGGACGAGATGAAGGAATTGAAAGCTGCAATCAAAGCAACCAAGGATGAGAATGCCAAGGAGAAGTTAAAGCGGACGCTGTTATCCATGGAGTCTAAGAAGAAAGCTCAACTGAGGAAGGATAAGGAGCAAGAGATTCTAGATAAGCACAGGAAGGAGGAGAAGGAGTTAATCAAGCAGGGCAAGAAGCCTTTCTATCTGAAGAAGGCGGAGCAGAAGAAGAGGATGCTGCTGGACCAATATGGCGAGCTGAAGGGCAAGCAATTGGACCATGTTATTGAGAGGAGAAGGAAGAAGGTTGAAGGGAAGGAGAAGAAGAGGATGCCAATGGCTAGGAGAGGCATTGAGCCTTAGTGCTTCGCCGTTTAATAAAAATTGAGATACCCAGGTTTTTGTAACAGATACGATTTTAACTCACCAGAAAGTTCACGTCTCTATTCCGCTAGGCGTTGCAGCACAAAAGGCAAGAGGGTTTATTCGCGTTTGACTTCTAATAATTGTGGTGGTACCCCTTCAAGTGACGGCAATGCGGTTCCTCACGATTTATTACGTGGATATGAGTTCTTCAAACTAAGCCAGTGACTCAAGAAATAGTCTTCTCAACTATATTCTGCTATAGTCCGTACACACCCCTAGTGGTGGTAATGTCCATGATGTTGTGGGCTACGATTTAAGTTACTCAAACCAAGTTGATGACTCAAATATAGAAAATGGAAGTCTCCTACTGTTGCTCTTTGCCATTGAGTACCTACTACTAGTCCTGCCAGTGGTGGTGATGCAGGCAGTGCTGTGGCTGGTTGTAATTTGAGTTACTCGGACTACGTTGATAACTTTAAAATGAGGGAGTCTTTTCGCATTGTCCTCCTCTATCGGGTACATACTACTCGTCCTACCAGTGATTGGTGATGTGGGTGGGTGATTGCGATTTGAGTTACTCAAATTAAGACAATAACTCGTAAACTATTTCCAGGGTCAAGTCAGCGGCAAAGGAATCAAGTATAGTTGTAAATGTGGTCAAATCAACAATTTACAAGGCGAAATAGAAGTCAGTATTTATGGAAATTCAAAGTAAACTCTAGCTTACGCTGTATATCCTGTGCACCGTACTTGTTTTGTAATTAATCGTTGAGCAGCCTCCCTCCCCTTCAATGGCACTATCTCAAGTGAAAACTGACACACTGAAATCAGTAATGGCTTCTTAGAGGTTCCGTCTCCCTGCTAAAGCGTACATGAGTACGCAGGCACCCACTTATCAATAGCATCGCACTGTTTTTACAAGCTTGGGTCCACCATGCACTAGCCCACACGTATAATTCTGCCGTTACAAAGCAAACTTCCAGTATTCTTAAGCGACGTCGACGTGTAGAAACGATTGGGAGTCGAACCAACGTTGAAAGGGCCGAGTTTGATTAGGCAGTGAAGTTCATTAACGTCGCGGGTGAAGGAATCTTTGCTTTCCCAAAGTGCCTCATCACCCCAGGGCTTGTTCTTGGTGTTTGATGTCGCAAAAACCTGCAAATAGCCATAACAAAAACCAGCGCCACCGAAATATGGCCGGCAATATATGTCCCAACCAACGTTCATTGTATAGGAACTTGCTGTTAAAGTTGCTACTGTGACAGTTGCCATTGGACTTGGTGTTACTGTGGCCGCAGATTTGGAAGCTGCAAACTTAGAAGCCTTGCTAGTAGATACTCGAGATTCAAGAGAGGAAATGCTAGAACTCTACGATGCAAGCACTGGCGAGGTCGAGGGTTGAATCGCTGAACGCAGAACCGGCGCTCGCCATTGTAGTCGAGTAGTCGCTTGACAGTGATTCGAGAGATTGCCTGGAAAGTACGCTCTCTAGACCGAAGAAACACTCTTGACTGAGGCCACGCTTTGTAAAGAGACGGCAGTATTCACGGTGGTGTGTTATGATGTTGATAAAAGAGCGCTTGTTACTGATACTTAGCTCGTTCCCATTGACGTAACTGTGCTAGATATTGTCGGCATAGTCTGTTTATGGAAAGAAATACACTTGTAGATGGCCCATAGTATCATAGGTAGGTTTACTAGCGTAAGGACCTCTGGCAAGGGTAGGAGGGCCGGTAAAAAAACAGTTCTTTTAGCCCGGCATGTTATAGTTAATAAATTGACTAGAATATAAAGCTAAAGTACTTCTAGGCTTATAATCCATTGAATAGTTAGATATAGAGTAGTAATGGATACCTAGGTAGGGTAATTGTTTATATTAAGGAACTGTTAACTATCTAGAGTGTAGACTTAATAGGATTATATGTAGTGGCTAAGCGAGCCTTAGCGAGGTAAACAAGCCAAACAAAGCCACATAACTGCTACTATACAGAGTTAGATAACTATTCCTATATTTCTATTTAATATAATGTACCTAAGTTAAGTGCCTAGAGTGGATTCAATGATGATATATAGGATACTATAGAATAAACGGCATTGTAGTTGAATTAGACCTTTGATCTCGAAGTTATAGCTATCTTAGCATGCTCTTTAGAGCCTTGCTTAGAATCAGAGCACTCTTCTAGCGGGCTTTTAGCCCATACATAGGCGCTGTATTCAGCTTTCCAGTGGTCTTTCTTTTTATAAAAGAAACACGTCTTTCTATCCCTGCTAGAGTCTTCACCCCTACATCCTCTACTCTTATCTCTTCCACTATCCCTTTTCCTAATGCCACCACAGCCTCTACCACGTCTGTTGTTACCTCTCCACTATCCGCCACGTCTATTAATACGTTCCCTTAAAGTTGAGTGAAATTTTATCAAGGCCACCGCGGCCGTGGCGGGCTTGAGAGTTTCGTAGTTAGAGAGGGTGAGCATCGATTTCATCTATCTTCCGCGCAACCTCGGCGGCATTTCAGGCTTCTTTCACCCTATTGCCCCAAGTAGACAGCACCACTGAACCCAGGCCTGCCATCTGCTAAAACCTGTGCTATAATCTATACACGTCGCTAAATCCATCGATCGACTCCTGTGACAGGCCGACAAGCATGTTTATATTAAGCGTGTAGTAGTAGTCCTCGACGTCTAGGCCGTGACCATCCTGCAAGGTATGTTTAATTGCTGGGCTAACATGCTTAGCTCGGGAAAAGATAATCTCGTTGGTAATTACGACCGTGATCTACCGCCAGCTCTGCACTGTGAGGCGGACGTTAAAGTGATATACACGAATTGTGTCTTTTTACAAAATTTTCAGCTCTGCATCACTTTTTAGTGTGTATACCACTAAAATTCTATGTTAATTTAAAATATGTTTTAAAACTACCATCAATAACGTCCTTACTTTTTTAACTATTTTTTTAAAGTTATTCTAAGCTCTATTATTCTACCTAAAAAAGGGAAAACAAAAGTAGCTAAGTCTAGGTCTTATAGCTAACTACGTTAGAAGACTAGAGTTCTAGCTAGACTAGGTACGTGACAATCTAGTTTCTAAGTCTAAAACTATATTTAAGATTTGATTTACCTAAAGAAGGTCCTTAAGAAGGCTAAGAAGGTTAATTTAAGTTTAGATAAGTTAGTACTCTTTACACTAGATATTAAGCCTCTTAACAACAGTGAATTTATATAGTCTAGTAGATAAAATAGAGATAAATTACTATAGTCTCCCCTATAAATACTATTAAGACTATAGTAGGCCTTTTAAAACCTCTTACTAACCTATAAACCCTTCTAACCTATTATAATAGCCACTATTATACTCTCACTACTATAACAAGTTAAAACCTCGTCGTTAGAGAAAGAGAGACTACTACTATTTAAAGTAACGTTTTCCTAGGAAATTTAGTTAGATAGAGATTTAATTAAATTAAAGATTAAACTAATCAACCTATAGAGTTAAGAACACTAGTAATAGACTAGACTTAAAGGTAATTTACCACTATAACCTAGAAGTATATAGATAGTTAATAGATTACTAGACGTCTATAAGAGTTAGACACCTAGTACGCTATACATAGGCTAGAGTAGAATCCTACCTTAGTATATATCAACGGGATAGTAAATTAGCTTAACCTAGAATAAGTCCTCCCCCTACCTCTATATAGACTTTATTCCTATATTAGCCATGATAATTCCATAGTAGTAACCCGTAGTATTAGGTTCTAATAACGACGAAGTAACGATAACGATAATGATAATGAACCTCTTGAAATTCCTTCTATAGCATCGTCTAGTAGCTACGTTCTAGACTATAGAGCGCCTCTTGAAGCTACTCGTAGGTATATGTTCGTATATATGGTGCTGTCTTACTCTGTATACCACTTCTACCTCCCTAGTCTATGTACATGATTGTTGTCTATACTTGCGGCTAGAATATCTCAGGACACTTGTCGACTAAAGGTTTCAGGGATAGCAATGAAGTGTCAAGCTCGACCTAGCCACTCCCGCCACTACCATTACCACCATTACCTTCTAGCTTCTTGCTATATGGTAATTAAGTTAGAGGTAAACGTCGCCGTCTTAACCAACCAGATATTCCAAGTCAGGTCGTGCCTCTAAGTCATGTGCTTCCTTCTCCGACGAGGACGCAAGCTATTATCTGTCTCACCTCCTTCTGTGCTAGACTCGTCTAGAGAGGGCTCTGAATCTGAAAACCCATTGGTAGGGATTACAGCTTCCTTTTCTAACTCTTTTATACCTTCGTTAACTTCGACTTCAATGTTAGCGCCATAGTTGTAAGCGTGGAAAGCTGGGTCGTTCTAGCTCTATACTTTTACGTGATAGGATTGTAAGGCACTTAGACCGCGAGGCTTTGCTTTCTTTGATAGGTGAGGGAGCTCTGTAGCTACCACAGCCTTTAGATGTATAACAACGAACTATTTTTCTCGGGTTACTATACTTCCGAGGTAGAAAGTTTGATTCTAAATATCGAACGAGAACTTTGACATGTCCTTGCTAGAGTATTCTATGTGCTACTTGCGAAAAGTAACCTTGAAATTGTCGAAGAATTAGTCCCTGTCACTCTTTCTTGTTATAGGCTGTAAAGGCTTCCCGAAGATGCTCTAAAAGTCTAACTGGAATACAGAAAATATTCGGTTATCGTCATTTAAAGGTCGTGAGCGACGGCTTGAAGACGTATAGTTTAGCGGATTTATATGATGGAGGAGGTTAAGAGCGGACTGTCCGCTAAAGTCTAGTGCTTGGGTAGTCGTTAAAAAGGTGTTTACTATAACAACTTAGCTTCTACACCAGCTTGCCGTAAAGGCCTTAAACATACCTGGCACTCTATAGTCCGCAGTATCGTGGCGTACTCCCCAAGTTAATCTTGAAGCTGCCTCCACTTCTTCTTGACGCTCTTCCTCGCTAGTAGAAAGACTTTGACGGCCCCAGGTTGGCAAATGTCGCACTGAGCATCTTCCGGCATACACCGAGGGACAAGCATGCCGTCGAAATAGGCGCCAGGTACGTTCTGATGTAAGGAGGATAGTCGCAGAGGCAGCTGGCTTGCTGAAGGTACGAGACGAGTCCAAAGGCGCCTCCAACTAGGATAACATCGTCGGCTGGCAGATAGAGACTGGTGCTGGAAGGAAAGCAGGCAGCATCGCATTGCCCTGCCCAAGCGGTGCCATCAGCTTGGAAAAGACAATTCGTGCATTTCTCCATGACACGACGATTGCCGAGGCCAAAATACGGAACAACAATTGTATCTTCGAAGACTCTTCGTAAATTGTCCCGTACTCTGCGGTAACCAACACTAGGAACTCCACGAGGATGGGCAAGGAGTGCCAACTTGTTATACCTTGATATAAGGGTCAGAGCCTCCTAGAGAAGCAGGAAGCTCCGGGGCGAGGACTTACGAGTACCAGGCTCATAACCTGGTATATTCTGTGCAGCGAAAGATGATATTGTGTGTGAGATATTGAATAGTGGATCGGTTATCTAATTTTATGGATTTCAGAAGTGTGTCTATGTGCAAAGGTGAAGGTGAATTCCGTTGTCAGGATATGAGGTGCTTACAAAAGCATGGCTGAGGCAAATTCAGTGGTCTTGGCACCTCCTCACTTATAATAACCGAATAGCCGGCGGTCTCTTCTACCTATCAACAACACAATAGCTAATAGCTATATCGTCAATATAACCTCATTTTCATCAAGATATCAACTTCTGCTGCTCAAACCTTGACAACCGTAAGCGTGCCGAAGGCACTATCTGTAAGCACTATTTCCAACAAAACTTGACGATTGATATTAGAAGAAATACCCAGAAGAGAAACCTGTGCGAATCATAAAATCAAAACCACCATAGGTACATTCTCACCCAAGTCTCCAGCTGAAACATCTCTCGCCCCAAATACTCCACCCATGCCATCCCAAACCAAGCCCTCAGAGACTTTCCAGTCCCTTTCGCCTAAGTAGAAGTGAAAGTACCAACTTCGTAAACAATATTTGGACCTTTATTAGGCAGCGCAACAGAAGCGCTGACGTTATCCCAACCAAAGAAAGCATCCTGATTAAGCACCTTATTGAGCACAGTCATGACAGCCGAGTCATGCACAGTATTGTACCCCCAAGAGACCTGCCAGTCCGAGGGACCTGGAAGACAGGGCTGCGAATACCAGCTGTCCTTGGAAGGAATGCCCCCATTGGTGTCGAGCCAGTAGATTCGACAGAAGTAATCTGGGCCGGTTGTGGTGTTGGAGATGAAGAAGTCGTATAGGCAGTCGAAGTCTTCATCGCAGCAGTCTGGTGTGGATTAGTATGCATGTACGGTGAACATTCTGGGTGGAAGAAAGTGAATAATGTACTTCGAGTAAAATTCTTGATGGTCCAACCTGCGCTAGCAAGACTATCACGCTTGGGAAATACTCCTACGGGCATCGGCTTCCTCGTTTCGTCTGGTGTGACGATCTGACCATCGACTAGTTGAACTGCCGTATAGCCGAAGAAGGCATTGTACTTTGGAGTGCTCGCATTGCTTGGAATTTATAAGCTTCTAGCAGAGTCAAACGACAGTTGTTGCTTGGAATAGGCTCACTCTACGACAACAAGGGTGCCACTTTGAGTAATGTTACTCCAGCCCTGATTCAGGGTGTATTGGCTCCCAGGTGCACATTGGACTTGTTGGTAATCGGTGATCCTTGCGGAGAGACTATCCGTGCCGCTAATATGGTAAAGACATGGAGCACTGGTGCTACCGTCATTCTTTTTGACGGAAAAGCTATAAGAACAGATGTTGGCAGTGTCGTTGCAAGTACGTTTAAAGCCTTGCAAGGTCCAAGAAAGGCCCCTCGTCTGGATCTGAGAGGGAGATGAAGCAACGGTGATTGCCAGTGCTCCAAGGCCGACGATAGAATGGAGAAGCATGTTTGCGCTTGGTGAATTTATAACATACAAGGGGCCGGGCTTTGCTGTTTGCAAGAAAGATGTTTATACAATCTAGAACCTGGAGTATGTTGGATGAAGCTCATAAATGAGGGCATGCGACATATTTATGCTCCCGGAATGAGAAATTAACTTAGGGATGTTTGCTCAACAAAGTGGACCCATATGATCCTACACCTACGTTGATCTCGGTCGGAAAGCAATCTGAAGGTGGTCATGCGGCAAGAGAGACTACTTTGCAAACGTCGCAATGAATCTCAATCCATACATTCAGCCGAGAGAATCACCGCCGAGCAGGAGGAAGCCCAGCTTAGATGCTTCATCCCGTCAAACAAACCACTCGGCTCTGAAGGCATCAGAAACTACGGTTTGCAACGTGCCAGAGCCTCAAGACTTTTTGAACACAAGGATATACGTAAATAGAAACGCAACGTTCCTTTTAACACCAGATGACTTGATGTGTAGAGCCCAACGTCGTCATCAACCTCAGCCATATGAACCTGTGCAGGTTCCCATGCTTATCCTGATTCGCATCGTGGCATCACTACCACGTATCAAGACTTATAAATGGGATACTTGCAAGGCACAATATAGGAAGTATGCTCGAACTGTTGGGCCACCACTATGAAAATAAATTAAAGGCGATGAGTGTAGTGATGAGCCAACAGCGTTGTGTTGTTCCACGGGTTTGCAGCTGATCCCGTCTTGGAATACGAAGGCACGTTTCACGCCTGCCACTACCCGCCTGCTCTACTCGATGCAGCAAAGATCAGTTTGAGAAGGTAAGCAAGACACAGAAATACATATTGAAGGATGTAATGACGGAATGGTGAGACTCCAACCACGCAGAAAGGAGCAATGCCAACATGTGGTCGTTCCGTTGACTTCAGTTTTCAGTGGATCTCAGCATCATTAGCTAGGCAAAGCTGGGTACAATGGGACAGCTGCTTCCAAGTTTGCCGAGTAAGATGTCGGTCGTCATTCCTTCGTTTAAAGATGAGATGGTGACAGCAATCCACTTGAATGGCAGACTTTGTATACAGAAATTTTGGAGTTTGTCTCGCGGCACTTGGAGCAACTTGCGCCCAAAGATACATTGACAAAATCAAGAAAGACAAAGAGAGGTGGGAGACCTCGAGCTTCGGGCTGCTCTGTGAGTTAGGACTTCGCGAAAGCCTTAGTGGATGAAGCCATATAGAATACTGACAGTCCGATGAAGAAAGTTGCTAATCTTGCGCCACGGCCCCAACAGCAGTATGGGTTATTATAGAAGGTACCACAACTCCAAGAGTTCTACTAGCCAATTGCTTCCTTCCCCGGGACGGGATTCAAGATACCAAAATGAAACCGATTTGAAGCCCACAGATCATGGATTGTATGGATCAACAGAAACGGATCATCGCTGTGTAGAGTCACGCAATGCCTAGCCTAGGCTGAGTTTGAATCCAGAAGCTACAGGTGAAGATTGTGAAAGAACGAAGAAAAGTACATGGATTTCGTTGCAAGTGCCACTCGATTAGTCCCCTTGTATGATGGCCGAGAGAGGCATCAGTGGAACGTCCGGCACTATGATTGAGTTAGCGTCTAACTATCCTGGCGGAAGAACAGCCAGTACATTTTTATGAGGGCATACCGATCATCGGGACCCAGCCTATTGTCGAAGAAATGGCCATTAGGGTCTCAACTACGGCGAGGATATTGTTCCGAGAACATAGCAACAATAGAAAACCGAACTAACTGGTATGCCACAATGAGAAGCTGACAATTTATCACGAATTGAAACAATAGAGAACACATAGCTGTAATAATGATGTATGTTTACTTGAGTGGTATATGCGAACTCCCTCAGAAAAAATTCGCTAATGCGCCGCAGCCAGATGTCTGGGATAAATGCGCCTAAATAAATCCTAATGCCGGTCGTGATATGCATGTCGATGATAAGAGGAAATCTACTTATAGCTTTGGGGGTACTGCTCCGATCTCATCTCGGCCAACAGTGACATGAATTAACCCGTTGGGTCCTGATTGAGGGGCATAAACCTCTGCATCCTTGCCGGTGTTCTTAATTCCCTTGTGCCAACTCAGGTCTAATATATCGGGTCAGCTTGTGCGTAGAAAAGAACAGCAGCGGGAAACGTACCAATCTCAAAGTAGTGCTTGTTGGGCAATGTGTAGTCTACAACGTCGACTTCCGGAACAGCTTCTAAAACATAACTACACATCTTGAACATGGTGCCCTGCACTGATGGGCTGTCCTCTTCGGCGAACGTCTTCAAGGTAATGTTTCTCGCATCGTCGAAGGCCTTGTCAAATTTTGGAATGGCTGCTTCGACATCGGAGATTCCAGGGAAAGTCTTCCACGCCCAGCCGCAGTCAACATCAGTTGACAATATTCTGTCCCAGGTCTCGGGCAGGGTTGTGTATTCGTCGCGGACGAAGCCATGGAATTGTGATCCAGTGCTCTTAAGGACCAAAAGCCCAACAATGCCACTGCGGATGTCAATCCCCTTGCCCTTCTTAATAACTGCCTCGACATTTCGTGTTTCTGATCCATCGCGGTAGAAAGAGTGTGGGTGAGGCTTGCCGTCGATTATCATTCTCGTCCATCTGTGTTGTACGATTTTGATGTTGGCTGTGTGAATGTGGGAGTACTGCTCGATGAAATGGGTACCGAGTATGCTAGCAAAAAGCTCGGGAGGTGTAACAGGGTGCTCTTTGGCTTTGATGTAGGTTGTATTCTTCATGGAATCGGTTGCGACTACTACGCTGTTGTCTGCTTGTGTGTACCTAGGGAATTCATGAGCCCAGTTTGAGCATTTGTGGTTGCTGTTCAACATACGACGTCTCAATGGCACCTTCTAATAGCACACAGATTGTCATTTCAACAGTAGTCTGGACACCTGTCTTCTCATCCCGCTCGATCTTGCAGACGCGAATGTTGTCCTTGCCATAGCGAGCTGAAGTTACCGAGACCATTGTGACAGCGATCAAGGACGGTATGCGAAGGTATGCGCAGGTAGGTAGGTGGGTAGGTATAGGTATCGTGATAAGTGCGGATTGCCTCAACACCCAGCGACGTGTGATGACAGCGAGAGAAGAGGCAAAGAAGAGGAGATACTTGACCTGTTTTATACTCAAACCTAGATAGGCACCCAAGGTATGTATGGGCACTGTGTGGAAACTGGATTGAGCTATGTCTGGGCGGTCCCGCGCCAGAACGGGATATGCTTGCTTCAGTGACGGTCGGCTCCGATAGCGATAGCGTCCACGGCAGCGTGCATCGAACCATCACGTGATCCACCATTACCTAAGATCAGGGCGTCTCAAGTGAGGAAGGCCGTTGATTTGCCAACGATATCGCATCCTCGAACCTGAAGGCCTTGTATCGTTCGTTCTATTGTTGGGAACTACCTTACCTTAGGGACCTTATCGATCTACGTAAAGTATGCAGTCCTAACTGGTGAAGTACAGTACTATGCTTCGTCCTTTCGTACTTGTGACCTGCACACACTGAGTGACCAAGGCTGCGAGTCCCGTGGCGACAGACAAGGCTGGCAAGGCTGATTGATGCATAGCTAGGTAGGTAGGCAGGTACCTAGGGTAAGGTAGGTACCAGGTAGATAAGTAGTAGGTAGATAGGTAGTCGGTAGATAGGTAGTAGTAGGTTCTTTCGTACAGTGGGTGCGTCTGATAGAGCGAGTCCCGTCTACCGTCGGCCTTGCACTTGATCACACTTGGTCCAAGAAGCTCTGGCGAACTAGCGGCTTGGCGCCAGCAGCACGGCCCTGGCGTCTGGACGTACCAGAACGACAACATTTGTTGTTTCAAGGTGATGGATGTACGCAGTGCATCTTCAATCTGTTGCTTGAGCATTTACCTTGGATTTGAGCTACCCGAGACCAGATCCGGTGCTATACTTCTATCTAGCCAACCTTCACATCTCGATAGCCCAATATCTTCTTACCATTGTGCCGACCCCCCCTCGAAGTCCAACGTATCGAGCCATTGCGCATAGCCTATTCGAAGATTTATCGAATGCGCCCACCCAAATAGTCCTCGAGGATCTCAAAGTCTGTCCGAAGACGTTGAACCACATGCCACCACCAGAAGAAAGGCGTTGATCCCAAGACGTCGAATGGGCAGATGGTTGGGCCACCGAGCACTCTGAGCTCGTCAGCGACGCCGACTCAGAAGACAATTTATACACAGCAGCCTGCGCCAGTCAGCATTGCCAGTTCAAGAAGTAGTTTGGAGCGAGATGGGGGGCAACCTCCGGCCAATGGGCCACGAACGCTGTCGAACGCTACGATATCTTACGCACCCCGCGGATCTTCTCTCGCTCCCACAACTGCACCGGGAAGCTTCAGTTCAAATATGCGAAGCCAACTCTCATCAAGGTCCGGCTCAGCACTGGATATAAATGCATCGATGGCAAATTTGGAAAGGGTCGGTGAGGAGGATGAAAAGCCACAGCCGCAAATGCTCTCGACACTTCGGGAGTCGTTGAGCCGTGAGATGAAGATTAAGGAAGGATCAGAGAATATGTTGGAGGCCCTGAACACGAAGAAAGCCAAGCAGACAAAGGAGCAGCGTCAAAAAGTTGAGGCCGAATTAAACTCGTCAAATCAAAAGATCAAGGACTTGAGGACCAAGATATCAGAGTTGCAAAGACCCAAAATGCCGACTACACCGACAAGGAGTAGAATCGATAGCCTGTTTCAGAGCAGTGGTCTTCGCTCTCCTCAGAGCGCTACTAAGAGTGGTGCGGGTTCCGAAGTGGACGAACCTACGGAATCACCGACATACGCACTTGCGGAGATCCTGCAAGCTCTGGAAACTGAGGGACTTACACCGGACTTTTACGTTGGACATGCTAATAGTCTTGTAGAGTTGTTCAAGCGTCATCCTACGCTAAAATATGATCTAGTGTGGTCGGTGTTTGGATTGCGTCTGCAAGTGATGCTCTTAAGCGACAGTAGAGAAGTTGTTGCCGCAGGCTACCGTATGACCAGATACGCCATCTCTGATGTAAATTCATTACAAAAGATCCGTAGCCTGAATACTGATTATCTTGTCGTCTTGTAAGTCCCAATACTCGGATTTGCATGTCTCATCTAACCATTAGCCAGATCCCTAATCAAGGAGCGAAAGGCAGATGTCGAACGAGAACAGGCTCTGAAGTTTGTCCGTGCATTTTTGGACGTCAAAGGTGGCGTGCAAGAAATATCCCGAGCTGTTGTACGCACCATTTCTGCAGTAGCAGATCATACAGATGATAGGTTAAAGGCTATCTGTATTGAAACTCTTGCTGAAATCATGGTTCGCGATCCTGCCTTGTTGATCGCATCTGGGGGTCTGAGGCCTTTAGCAAATGCTCTGGGAGAAGGTACTTACGAAGCCTCCGAAAGTCTGACGGGTGCGTTCCTCTTCCTGTTAGATGCACCACAAAGGAGAAAGTATCTGCGATCTGGATATGAACTTGAAGTGCTCTTCACAGCCTTCACCGATTCTTTATCTGCGAAGGAGAGCATCTTGAAGCAGAATTCGAAAGCTATTTCGTATGCCCTGAGATCATGGTCTGGCCTGATGACGCTTTCCATGTATAATTTCAGGGCCATTAAATCACTGGTCTCATGTCTGATGCTACCTAATCCAACCATCCAAGATACAGTTATTGACCTGCTTTACGGTCTGCTTCGGATCAAATCTCCATTCTGGGCAACCTCGTTCTTAGCAGGTCGGCGTCTTACTACGTATGGTCGCGTTGCCAATCTCAAGACACCCCAACCGAAAGCCGTCACTCAGCCCGTCGACGAAGAAACTGGCGATAAGAACTTTGTGGACCATTACACGGCACTATTGTTGGCAGTCTTGATATCATCAAACATGCTTCCTAACTTGCTCCAGGTCACAAGAGAAACCGATAATCAAATGCTGAAGCGCAAAACAACACTTCTTATTGGCGAAGTTCTAAAGCTTGCCAGTAGCCTACTTCCGTCAACATGGAGCAGTGAACTACAACTGCTTCCAGAGCTGTTTGCAGCTGCTTCACATTTTGGACACGAAGAGCGCTACGTTGCTACTGGAACGGTGTATCAAATCAGCAGTGTCAGTCGGACCTTGTATCGATCCGCACCCTCAGCGACTACGACGCTTGCAAATACAATCAACCACAGCAGCGACAACTTGGCAAGCCTGGAAGAGCAGCCGAAAAGTAATCTCAGTGTTGCGTTTGACGAAGCAACTTTCCGCCAGATGCTGGTCGAAACTCAGGTCCTGAGCAGCACAAACCCAATAAAGTGGAAGTGGGAAATCATCCTTAAGATCATTGAAGGTCCATTGTTGAATGGTAAGCGCCTGGATGAAGCCATCAAAGCCTCGAAGTTTATAAAACGCATCATGAGCTTCTACCGCCCTTTTAAGTACAAGTTTGCCGAGGTCAAGAACACACGACCAACACAGAAATATATCAAAGTTGGTTGTGCGCTCATGCATACCCTCCTACAAACCACCGAAGGAGTCAGATATCTCGCGGACAACAAGTTGTTAAGGCAGATCGCAGAATGTTTAGCTCAGTGTGACCCAGTGAGTTATATTCTTCGCGTATATTGTAATGACTAACATGATTAGACGAGCGGTTTGACGGCACAATCTCCCATGTTCTCACGGGAGAGGTTGATAGAGACGCTCTGTGGTGGCTATTTCGCCATGCTCGGAACGCTAAGCGGCGATCCAAAGGGCCTGCAGATGCTTGACCGCTGGCGTATGATCAATATGATGTACCATATTGTTGACCTGAAGCAACGACCTGACCTCATTAAGCTTTTACTGTCCAATTTTGACTACAGCTTACAAGGGCATCCAAGAGTCCTCCTCTCCAAGGCCTTAACCGCAAGCACAAAAGAAATTCGAATACATGCTACGAACATCTTGCGAAAGTACTCAAGCCGCTCAAGGAGGCCGAACGGATCAATTAATCAGGGGGTAGGAGACTCAAAATGGGCAATCCAACTACTAGTTACGCAGTTATACGACCCAGAAGTGGAGGTCTGTGCCACAGCAATTAAGATTCTCGAGGAGGCATGCAACCGCAAAAATTACTTGGAGTACATTGTGGAGTGCCGTCCAGCTTTGGATCATCTGGGAGAAATTGGCGCACCGCTGCTACTCCGCTTTCTCTCTACTTCCATTGGATACCACTACCTGGATGGTTTGGACTACATTAGCAACGAGATGGATGACTGGTTCCTGGGCCGGAACGATACTTATGTGGGAGTCATTGAGGCTAGCTTGGCACGATCTTTTGCCGAGATGCCGGAAGACACGTCCAGCCGTCTCAGCATAGACGAGGAAAACTTCGAGATGGAAGGGGATAACGATGCGCACGTCCCTCCTCATTTTTATCGGGAGTTGACGAGGACCAAAGAAGGATGCAAGCTCCTCAGAGACAAAGGCCACTTCGAAGAATTTGCTTCCACAATCCGAGATTACGGAATGATTTTTAATGATCCAGAACTTTTACTGAAGGTCAAAGGATGCCTCTGGGCCGTGGGAAATGTTGGTTCGATGGAACTTGGTGCTCCGTTTCTGGAGGAATGCGATGTCGTTGGAGACATTGTCAGGATCGCCGAATCACACGAGATTATGAGTTTGAGAGGTACAGCGTTTTTTGTCCTTGGACTGATTTCTCGAAGCGTTCACGGACTTGAAATATTATCGGAGCATGGTTGGGACAGTAATACGAACACCATGGGGATGTCACTTGGCCTCTGCATACCTCAGAATCTCAGCAAGTTTCTTTCCTACCAACCCTGGAAGCACGAAAAGGTCTCCGATATTGTCATGACGGAGGAACACACAACTGCAATAGCAGCCGCGAAAATTGATGACGATCCTGTTAATCAACGCATTCTGGAACTCGTGGTGGATCTTGGCAACACGGTACTGACGAAAAGGGCTATAAGCGAGCTCATGCACATTAAGACGAAGAAGGTCCCAGGATTCAAACATCCTCAGCTATTCAAGAAGATTATGATACTACTAGAGTGTCATCACTTCCCACTACCTTTCCGCCGCTTCGTAATCGACCTATTTGACAGAAGCGTAATGCGACAAATTGTTCTTGATGAAGAGAGCAGTGAAGAGGACGTGGGCAGTGAAGAGGACGTGGGCAGTGAAGAGGATAGTGAGAGTGAGAACAAAACCGAACGGCAGCGAAGTATTAGCAACGTATCGGGTATTAGTGTTGACTCGGGGATCAGCGGTGCAGATGTGCCAGCCCCCTTGTTTGCACAAAAATAGGGTTAGCTAGGATCTGGATATGTACGAGTACAGGGAGAGTATGATCATGAGCAGGCGCATCTAAGAGCTTTTAAGTTTTGGCATAGGACGGGCAAGATCTGACGGCGTTCTTTTGATGTAAGATATATCGCATAGGAAGGGATGGGGGCGCAAGGTGGACAGGATTGCTGTCCTACAATTGAGCGTTGCTTTGATTAAACGTGGCTCATATGGCACAAGTGTGATTCTGTCTTCTCTTTGAAGTGGATATAATGCGCAAGCCTTGTTGTTTCCACTTACGTGCGAGGTCCAATGTAACGAGACAACAGGCTAGAAGAGAACCTGGTTGCTGCTAAGTTAGAAGGAGCTTCATTCTGCCGAGCTAGTTGTTGAAGCTCAGATGGCAAGTACACGCTTCAAAGCAACAAGGTACCTCTGTACCTATTTAGAGATGATATAAGCCCTCCAAAGCGTGCAAAAAAGGAAGTGTGAGACCTAGAACTTCTATCTCAGAAGTTGTAAAGTGCAAAGTCGCAAAGTCGCTCAAGCGAAAAGAGGCCCGTAGTCTTGCTCTCAGAGTTTGAAGTGGTTTTCATTGTATCTATCTGTCACTCGAGTTCTGTTCAAGAAATGCTCGACGCTCCCGTATCACCTTCTATCAGCCTTCTCATTCACTAAAGATTCCCGAATAGTCTTTCGCCACCTGGTGCACTACACAGTACGTGATATCAAGAACATTTCATAGACACAAAGCCACACGCTCGATAAAATTTCCGTTTACTTGCCTCGTCTTCTCAATAGAGATAGTATCTTTTCCCCATTATTCCAACCCAGCAATAAGACTGTCTCTCCGAATGGGTGGTGGCGGATCTTTACGTGGTATATCTTTAACGGGACCTTCCGACTTGCTCAGGGGCTTCGCTACGTGTTTCCTCACCATCTTCAAAATATCCTTCTCTTCCCCATCCAATCTCTCTTTTTCCCACCTCCGAAATGCCTTCCACCACCATCTATGCGTTTCCCCATCTTTTCCCAGATACCCGGCAATACCATCCTTACCAACTCGCTTCTTCCATGGCTTGTCCAGAATGTAATGCACGTTCTTCACTTCATCTTCTCTCCAGATTTCCGGGTGCCAATACCGCAATGTCTTTGGAGCATTGTATTGCCATCCAATACCTCTCCATCTTCCCTCGAAGAATTCACTCAGAAAGTTTCGATCGGGAAGCAAGAAAGTTTTCAAGAAGTCCTTCTTCTGGTCCATGAAGACCATCATTGCTTCGTAGACTTCTTTACTCGGCTCTAAGATGAAAAGGCCGCTATTGAGAAGCTTGTGCGTTCGTTTGGCAGTTTTGTTGTCTGCACTCGGGACAGGTGCTGGATTTGATAGAGCAGAAGGATACGTACTTCTAGCCAACGCACAATTCTCCCTTATAAAATCTGTGGGTGCCCATCCCCCCCCCTCGGGGCGACAAACACAATCAAGCGCCGCAGCAATTTGACCCTTCTCCAACGGCACCTCAAAAAGCTCATCCACATTCTTCAGAACCAACATATCCGACTCAAGAAAAACCATCTTATCCCAATCCGTCAGCCCAAAAACTCTGAGCTTAGTCCAAGGACTTTCTGACTTTACTGATATAGGACTTATTTCTTCGCTTGCGATGGCATGTAGTGGCTCGATGGGTTGGAGAACTGCATTTGTGAGTGCTGCTTCGTGGGACAATGGCGTTAGAATATCGTTGGCGAGTGTGGGCATGTGGAGGATTAGGAGGGGGTATTTGGAGTGGTGGATTTTGAGGCTATGGGCTAGAATAACGATTCCTGCGACTCCGGATTCGTGGGCGAGGAGAGTTACCCAGGCTCGCTTTTGTGGCTTTGAGGGGGAGGAGGGCTTTTGGCTGTCCATTGCAAGGTAGGACTGCGATAATGTTGTAAAGCAAGGTCACTGAGGTTTTATTAAATAGATTGTATACTTCGATGAATGAATGGAAACTGTGCTTCTCCTTCATCATAAAATCACATTGTTTACCCCACATCCTACGCATTTACATTTGTCATATTAGGGTCATAAGCTCGTGTCGTCACGACGTATAGTGCCAAGCATCCATTGGACGAACGAACTCCTTTATTAACCGAGGCTAGTTCTATTGTAGCACCGGTAGTAGTAGCCTAGTAGGTAGTTTTCATCTTCAACTTCTATTGTTCCCTTGCCTAGGTTTGAATAATGGTTCTAAACCTTTCTAGTTACTTCGAGAAGGAAACTTCTGAAAGTACTAAGAATCTAAGACTTCTATTATACTTAACCAGGTAAAAACCTAACACTATACTTTTAATATAAATTTAATTACTATAGTTACGATATATTAAACCGTAGAAGACTAAAAAAGAAAACCATAAGTTTAAGATACTAAGATTTACTTATATAACTATCTGTTGGAACAAAGGTCATGTGATTGATCATATTATTAGGTACGTTCTCGGCTACGGTCTACTCGTATAAGAACCACCTCTTTCGTAGATAGTCTCTTTCTAACTACACAGTTTCAACACATTCGACAAGAGCACACTACGTGAGAAAACCACTAGGATGCCCGTCGAGCAGTTGATTAAGCCAACTGACACTATCTATCATGGTATTTAATAAGGAAACTAGCTTTATATTAGTACACTAAGTCTCTTCCTCTCTTTTAACTACTCTTCTATTAATACTAGTATTAATACTGTATAATACAACTCTAGAACTCTTAAGAGCTTCTCTACAAGAGTTTATATGGGAGCTTTCTAGGTTTGGCTGTAGTGGGGTTATCTTATAACCTGACTAAGCCTTACTTCAGTAGGGGGAACGGGCCACAGCAGCTTATCTCGAGGATAAATCTCCATTATAACAAAGAGTAATGGTTCTCCACTTTGCTGCAGAACCCGCACCCTCCCTTCTCAACTTTTCTCTTTAAGTATAAGGTCCCACGTAAAGAAAGAGAAAAGCATATTCCTACATCTAGCACATCTTCAAGTTTTCTGCCAAAATGTCGGCTATCAAAAGTACATCTCGTCTCACAATGGCAGTTCTCGGCTGTGGTAATATTCGCTACTTCTAGTAAATATCTAATGCTTTTAAATATTAACAAAGCACCAGGAAACATGGGCACATCCATTCTCCGCGGCCTCCTATCTTCCCAACTCAACAGATCTCCTGAACCGGCTTTGCGGAATTCTGATATCAAAAACAACACACGCTCACCTTTCTTCTCACGTTTCATTGCATGCGTTAACCGTCCAGGATCAATCTCCACCGTTCAAAGCGTCCTCTCCGATCTTGGGACTTCAAGCGTCGATGTATGGCAGGGACGCAACCTCGAAGCCGTCCGGAAAGCAGATGTAATCTTACTCTCCTGCCAACCATCTCAAGCAGCCGGTATTTTATCCGGCCCGGGAATGACGAGCGCACTTTCTGGCAAACTCCTCTTGAGCATTTGCGTCGGACTTACTGTGCCTCAAGTCGAGGCTCTTATCAACCAAGATGTAGGCAGTAGCATTAGCTCAGAGCAATCACGCTGCACTATCATCCACGCCATGCCCAATACAGCCAGCACGATCCGGGAATCCTCCACTATTATCAGTAGTTATCCAGAGCAAATCTCTCCTGCTGTGTCTCAAGTAGTCCAGCATGTCTTTTCCAGTATAGGTACTACGATTACTGTCCCCGACTCCCTCATGTCCGCTGCCAGTGTTACCGCAGCCTCGACCCCTGCCTTCTTTGCGCTGGCGTTGGAAGGTGTCATTGAGGGAGCTGTAGCTGAAGGGATTAGTCGTCAGGATGCGATGGTCATGGCTGCACAAGCAATGAAGGGAACAGCAGGAATGGTTCTCGGGGGTGAAGATCCAAAAGAGGTTATGGCGAAGGTTATGACGCCAAAGGGATGTACCGAAAGAGGTGTTAATGTCTTGAGGGCTGGTGGAGTGAGTGGAATTTATGCTGAGGCAGTAACGGCGGCCACTAAAAGGGTTTTTGAGATGGAGAAGGAGAGAAAGAACATTGTTGTATAGTTGATTTTGTTTGATTCGAAATCTCGCACCAGTCGGGGCTCGCTGTATTCAATTCACTATGGGCAACACCTTACCAATGAAAGCACGCATTGTTTCGCAAACACCGAAATTTCCAGAAACTATAGTGTTGTCCACAAACATCGCCATAGTGTTTATAAACATCATTGTCAGCGTGTAACACTGCCACATCAAAAGCTAGACCCATACTTTTATGGAACCCTCTATTTTGCAGGAAAAGCGAAACAAAAAAAAGGCATTCAATAGTGCCTGCCATACATTCTAGCTAAATCTTGCTAAGCAGCTTTGCATCTGATTTCAACCGTACAAGTCCAACTAAAAGACACGAAGCAAGAGCCGCTGAACCTGCAAAGAAAATGGCTGGATGGTAGGCATTGAGTGAACCATTCTCCCCACCATACGCACCGAGTAGATATCCTGCAATGGGAGCTCCCTAAACGACGTCAGTCCTGTTCTCTCAATCCCAATGTCACAGGGATTCAAAACTCACCAGAAAATACCCTGGACCCCACCCTGTAATAACCATACCCATTGCCACAGATATTCTCAGACTCCCGAAAAGCGAACCAACGACTGTCGGCATCGCAGAAAAGAAGCCACCATTTCCAGCACCATTGAGAACCACAAAAACGACAAGAGGGCCTAGGGATGTCGAGAATGGCCAAATTACGAGCATACTCAATGCGCTCAGTAGAAGAGAAAGAAAGAGTGTATTTACAGGTCCAATCTTATCACACATAATGCCACAAAGAAGCCGTCCAATCGCAGAAGATAAATTGAACCCTGCCACAAGACCAGCACCAACATTTTGTGATAAACCAAGCGTGTTACTGTATAGAGGAAGGAAGAACGGCGGGACAAGGAGGTAAAATGTAGACAAAGCTCCGGCCACGAACAGAACGAAAAATCGAGAGTCCTTAAGAAGAGATCTGTCTATGTTAGCATATGGCTCAAGATATCCAAAGTAGAGGGTGCTCGGATCTGGGGTATTTTACCTGTCAACGAAAGGATTCTTCTTGATAGGCACTCGTTCTATTATTACTAGGGCCGCTGGGAGGCCAGTTGCCAAGATCATCAAGCCCATAATTCGAAAGGACCATGCAGGGCCGACTCTCTCAATGAGTGCATTCATTGCAACTGTCATTACAGTGCCTCCCAGACCCCCAGCTGCGTATATTATTCCAATGGCCAAACCACGTTTTTTGCTGAAATATTGCGCTGGTGTGACGGAGACGAGCATAAAACAGAGGCTACGGTAGCAGACAATCCTCAGCATCAAAACTCACAATAACCAAAGCACTCCTAACATACCTCGTCCCCACACCCGTGATAACACCACTCGTGACAAACAGTCCTCCAAGATTCTCAGTACAAAAGCCACTCAAAAGTACACCACCACCAAGACAAGTAACCCCAACCAACGCTGCCTTCCTAGCACCTACCAACCTTATGAATCTCGCATTCGCCAATGCCAAGATGCTATTGAATGTTACACACAAAGAACCTACGAAGGAAAGAGTAGACGCCGAGGATAATCCCCGATTGACCAAGGCTAACTGCATGATTCCCCAGGAATAGGTTATTCCCAGATACCACCACGTCAAGGTTGCGCAACCGGCGATCACGACCCATCCATATCCGCCTTCTGGCACGGTCGAATCGGCTATGCGCGAGGCGTCGACAATGTTCGGCGGCTCGGCGGGAGTGAAGTTGTCGTCGAGAAAGCGCTGTGGAGAGGCATCATGGTTGGGCTGGGCACGCGAATGCTGTGGAAAGGCTTGGAGCTCTGTTTCGGTGGTCGTGGCTGTGGTTGTGACAGACATGTTTGCGATCAGATTGTTGCTCTTTGACCAGAAGAGCGGGAAGGATTGCAGCGATCAATATGTAGCTCACCTCCTCAGAACACTGCCCGCTTGGTAGGGCGTATGGCAGGACTGCAACCCACTTTCGACAAGCATCACCCGCGCCCTAAAGTTGACATTACAAGCATATTAGTGGATGCCAGCACATCTCGTTTAACGAACAACAGTTCCGGAGGTGCAATTATACGTTCTTCCGCCGTTGCTATTAAATACTTTGTTGGACACACGCATATTGTGCATTAAAATGGGGAAAGGTTCCATACAAAAAGCAATTCGACACGGGTTAGTCGGTCCTACGAGATGGGGAAGCTTCCTTTCAAAGGGCGCATTTGTGATTTGTTTTGAAAAGGAAGGCGGGTGAATGTGCCTGCACTTGAATACCTACAGATTCTCCACAACAATGAAATTGAACACGAAGGTTAGCCTGGTTAATTTACGAAGAACGCTTTTTACAGAAAACTCCTTATCGCTGTTTTTGGGACCCATTGTAGAACCATTGAACTTGCGACGATTCGTGAAATCTTTCAAGGAAGAAGATGGCGAGCTGATAATGAGGGCATTAGTAAAAATAGTGCAATACCAATTTTCCCGGGTCCAGTTCAAGGGACTAGAAATATTTACTCTTAATCGTCGGCCTCGCTTACGGTCTAACAAATTCGTTATCGCTTTTACAGTAGCAAAGTGTGAACTTCGCGTACCTCACCGCTACAGGCCGACGATTGAATGTCTACTAATGCACGTTCGTTTTCAGTCGGAGAAAGCGGTTTGCGTAGGTGAGCGGTTGCGTAGTTTCGATTTACCCATAAAAGTGTAATAAAAGTAGAAAAAACGAACATACCTAGGTACCTTACCTATCTTTTGTACGTAAGTACATTAGTAGGCCCTTAAGCGAGGCCGACGATTAATGACCTCGAGGTTAGCCATGTGCATGCGCCAAGCAATATCCCCTCTACTACTAATGGAGTTCCGGCGAGCGCATTTAATAAGCTCAAGGAAAGAGAGGTTGACAGAGTGCAGCAACATGAAATGATTGAATTGGTGAGAATACAAACGATAGGTGCCGGCGTGCCCATGGATCGCTTAAATTCTTGAATCGGTTATGGTTTAGAGAACATCGTGGTGTAGGGTGTCTTTATTAAACTCAGTCAAGAGCCAGTCAGATGTAAAGGACTTGCTTGTCTATATCGAGAGGAACAAGAATAAGTATATTGCTTTTGTTGAAGGTTTCTAGCTATTGTGACGTCTAACCTCCCTACTCTCGATTTCGGTAAGTTCCTCTATGGAACCTAAACCGAGTGACAAGAAATCGCAGATCAACTCGTCGCCTCCTTTGCTTTGTAGTTAAGAGAAGAATTGGAAGTTGCCCTACGATAGCATGTTAAGCTTTTAGCTGTTCAATTCGTCAAGGACCGAAATACATACCCAGTACCAAATCCCATAAATCACTTCGTCAGGCACCCCGTGATCGACCAATTTGGTGAATCCATGCTGAGTGAAGAAACAGTTCGCACATCAACAATGTCCAGATCTACAGCGGCGCGGTGAGAGCCACATTAGGGCGGAAGTAACATCCAAGCTTCAAGGCGGAACTTTGCCAGCGGCTCAGAAGGAAAAGAGCTTCTGGATAAGAAGGTACGAGTGCACCGTTTGCGGATCATCCGCCACTACTCATACTGATTTTCAAACAGGAACACTTCTATTGCGGACCTCCGAACAACGAGGACTTTCCGAAGTTATAGCCCGATAAAGCTGACCTGCCTGGCTACAAGGAGTTTATGAAGAAGTATTTTGGAGTTGCTCGGGCTCCTTGCATGGATATCATTGACGCTCGTGCTCTTGGATTGCGAACATGTGCAAGCCCGCTGCTAGCGAGTTGAGGATACTGTACTATCCCGAAGCGGGCATTGAAACTCTGAAAAATGGTTCGAACAAACGATCATAGCCACGTGCAGACTTCGGCATTATTACTTGGATTTTCAGAACGGTTTAGGTGGCTTGGAGCTCGAGGATAGAAGTAAAGATTTCGCATTCGTTCCCGTCGTGACAAAGCAGCGAAACGAAACGGTTGTAGATATCAGCCATATTTTCATTCGGTCGTTGGTCCAACGGGAGCATTTCACCAAGAGTTTATCAAGTCAATGTTCCTCTGTAGCTCATCGAAGCAACTGAAGAAGTTGTTCCGGAGCGCTACTTGTTTGCATTCTTCTTCAGAGCTCATTAGAAAGCAAGTGTAGCACTTCTTGCACCATTTGTCAGCTCTGAGATGCCGGCAAAGTATCTAGGCATCACAGCTCTGGATTTTCATCGCCAAATGACTAAGATTCTGTCTTGAGAGCTTAAGGAGATAATAGAAGCTAACTAGTTAAAGAAAAAAAGCATGTTTATAAGACTAGCTTATAATTTAAGGTACTATTAGAGATTACAAGAAAGCTTATTCGAGATAGTTAAAGAAGTGAACAAGCTTCTTTTAAAACACCTTCTTAGAGATAATTATTACATAGATTAGCGTTACTTTTCTTCTTTTTCAGCAGGGACGCTCTTTTATACCTCCTCTGGTTAGCTATTTAGTAGGAGAGAAGGGGTTATATTTCTAGATAGGAAAGTCCTAACAGATCTAATCAATTATCTCTTCACCTATACCTTGTATCTACCTTTTAGAATTATAAACTGGACAGACTTAGTTTCTTAATAGAATAACCACACAAATCTATTTCCTTTGAGACCTTCAAGTCACTCGCCCTTGTCCAAGCCAGTAAAGTCCCAAAAATAGAAGTGTCTGATCCCGAAACTTCCTCCCAAAGAAACACTCCGGATTCCTTCTTTACTAACAATAAACTTGTACTTTGATGTTTGAAATACAGTACATTGGAGGGAAGGCAATGCCAATTGTGTAACGCTCGTTAAGTCATCCAGACAGACAATCGGGCAGGATAGCTATTTATTGACTTAACTGCCGACGAAATCATTGACCTCATCGAGTCGGATGCACGCGAAGCTGAGGAAAAGCTGGAAGAGGAGATTTGCCGATTAATCGAGAATGCCCCTGAGAACATTCCTCTGCGCAACTTCCCATTTGTTCTTTCCTAGAAAGAGTGACGGTGCTGTTGTCAGAGTCACTGCCGTTGTCAAGAATATTCAGACCCAACTATTTCGCCGTTGTAGCGAGAGAAGAGCACCTGCACTTGCAAGGCCAGGAATCCCAGATGCTTCAGGAAAAAAAGAAGGATATTATATCACTCCCTCAGATCACCTGTGCCAAAAGTCATACATATGTTTTGTGCAGATGGTCTTGATTTCATTCTGCAAAGGCACCGCCATCCACCGCCATCAACCAAAAATCAAGAAGACCATCGCTGTACACTGCCCTCGTCCATCATCATCATCAATTATCATCAGCCGCTGACCAACCAACCATTTAAGTCTTTCCCATAACACCACCGGGTATCAACTCCATCCATCTTTCACTCTCGCTCTCTAGCAGCAGATTTCGCAGCACTCGAAACAGGCGAGACCAGCACAACTGCAAGCGAAAAAAATCAATTAGTATATATTCTCAATTGAAGTTCCCACAGGAAGATGAACTCAGGACACAAATCGAGAGGGTAAATGGGTAAGTATAACTTACATGCCGCAGCAAAGACCCTCCCCACCACCTCTCATAGAAACGGGCTCAGCCGTCATCTGCTCAGTGGGTCTCTGTAGATTCTATTAGTTTCGTAAACAAGATATATATGTGCAGCGCATTTCGCATTGAGGGTCTATTCTTTCGTGAAGTAGGTAGAAAGGTAGGTAGATAATGTTCCTTTCATGAGTTGACAAATGGAAGAGGAGGGTGTGGCAAACTCACGGGCTGTTCGGAGCTGACGTGGGCGGCGGCGCCATCTTGGGTCGGCATCTCCATCTGTTGGAGCTGAGGTTGAGGCTGTTGAACTTCTTGGGAAGGCATATTTGCGATATTTGTGTTTAGATTCGTAGGCAGTGTTGGAAATCGTAGGTTGGGAGTGTGATTTGTAGGATTTGTTTGTTGGTTGGCTGGATGGGTGGCTGGTGAGGTGAAGATGAGGAGGAAAGGAAAGGAAAGGAAGCAGGATGTCGGCGCTGGGGATCACGAGGCTTTTATGTTATTAGGTGGTTGTGGAGGAGGTGTGCAGGGCGCAGCTACAGCAGCCATGGTTCACTCTCATCCAATCCGATGGAACAAATGGATGGATGGATGACCAGGGCACGGTACTACTTCTTCCTCCTCGCGTTCCCATATAAATGATTATAATTAACCCATCGTACGACCGGCATTTCGGACTGGGGTCGTCATTGGCGGCGTGCAAGTTGCAGTCCTGTTGGAGACCAGAGACGAAGAGACCCCCCGTCACCGTGACCCTGATACCGTCCTTGATCAAGGTACCGTACATGTCGAGCTGAAGCTGGAGCGCCAAAACTTGATTTCACCCATCTATTGTTGGTTGAAACATCCCTAGGGAACTGGAGATCGCCTGACGTGACTGGGGTGCAGTGCCGGACTCGATGGTGCGAAAGATGCCTTCTGGGGTAGGCAGAGGGACAATGTCTACGTCCTTCACGACACGAGATATCCAGAGACGGAAACATGAATATAAATCCGGGTGCAGTACAGGAGCAGAGCAGCCAGACGGTGATGATGTTCTGTAAGGCTGACGTCTCCTCGTGCTTGTCCCGTCTTCCTTGGCAAGGGTCTTGGCAAATTGCTTGTCTCGACGTTTCATCCTTGGCGATCATCTCCTCCGTTAATTCTGCAGTGTCACAGTGCCCCCCCGGTATCTAGCAGTTATCGAAAGCAAAATTCTCGAAATGAGAGTCTGATTTATGAGATACCGTAAGCTAATTGAGATATGGCAGAGCGTTTCTGTTCACATATCGAGTGAGTTCAACTGAATTGCGACACAGCAGAAATAGCAACAGGGTCTCCCAAAGCCCTCGTGGTTCCCATACTATTCCTCTGATAATAATAACCAAGCTGATTTTGGACCAGTAGCACCCCTGCCAATGTCTGTGGTCGTATGGACTGGGTATAACGTCTTGGCCTTGATCTGATCAGCATTCGTCTGTTGAGCCAAAGTTTTCTCACCATTTGCCTTGTCTGGCCGCAGCTTCAACTCCAATAATTTCCGAATCTTCTTTTCAAATCGTCTACGGTATCGACGAGTTTGGATCCTGATGCGACATCACTGCCATATTGATGCTCTGGAGGGAGGATATTGAGATGACCAGTTTCCTCCTCGTCATTCAATCTGTAATCCTCCCAGCCAGCAACATGTCCAACGTAAGGGGTGCCTGGCAGGTGCTCTTTGCTTGCATGTTCTGCGGCAACTGGTATTGGATTGTTGGATCTGGCTGAGGATCGAGAAGGAGCACTTCCTGGACCAAAATCTCTTCGAGACTCCTGGCCTCTTGAAGACGGTCGGAGGTAATCAGGAACGTGATAGTCCTCGACAATTTCTGATAGGCGGCCAGTTGTTCTTTCAGCTGAACTCTGCTTGTATTCTGGTATAGCTTGCATCAATTCTGGCAGACCGACGGCTTCCGACTTCAAATTTTCCAGAATGGCTTGATTCCCTTCTCTTAACTCATGGTTTACCCCTTTCGAAGGCTTCGGTGTGGTATGTCTGCCCATCTTGAAGCCCCTGTTCTGTCAGGACGACGAGCCTAGCTTTGGTGGCTCGGCTTATATCTATCTCCTTGGGTTCTGCTCGATCGTCTATCAGATTCTCTATGATAACCCCCATAATGTCTATCTGGACTTTCTCTTTCCCTATAATAACCCGTTGAGGTGCCTGGGCTTCGTTGACTGGTACATGGACTCCTTGTCCGACTTCTGTCAACGTATCTAGGACGCTTAGGACTTCTTCCTCTTATGCCCACTTTGCGTACATTGTCATTCCTCCGGCGTTCAAGGCTTGGGCTTCTCCTGCGTGGGCTACTTGGCAGGCGCCTCCCCTTGTTATACTGACAGTTATCTCTGAATACAGAAGACCGTCTTGCCGTGGTCCCGGCCTATAGAAATCATCAATATACCTTTGAGGCTGCGGGCTTCGATCTCTTAGGTTGCTGCTTCGCTTGTTGTCGGACTGGATATTAGTAGAAGTACTTTTTAAACGTAGTTCTTGACTCTGCTGTCCTAGCTCAACCGCCTGTCTTGTTCTCCTTGGTCCTTACCGTGCAATGCACGGAGTAATCGTTGGGGAAGGTTTACCGACATCGTAGATTAAGCTCTATACGGAGTCTCTCACTAGTAGCATCCGTCCTCTTGTCTTCGTCAACGTAGGCGAAGCTCCGACGGTTACCTTCATGCTATATATAACTAGCCGTCTCCCTAATAAAGTACCGATCGCCCCTCTATAGTATATTAGCACAAGCTGTAAGGTATAGAACAGTACACAATATCTTACCTGTTTACTAAGACTTGGCATGGCTACGATATTCGGACGTAGACCGTACGAACTATCTACTTATAGTATAAGCTTGTATTAACGTAGAAGAGCACTTACAGTGAAGAGGCCTAGCAGACGACTGCACACACGAAACGGAATGGCAGACGAACTGCACGCTCTGTAACAGACTAAATTCTGTTAAAAGGGACTGCTTAAAGTAGACGAAAAAGGTAAAGAGGTACAAGAGTTCGTACTTTAAAGGAGCTTTACAGAACTGAAGGATCAAGGACTAGACAAAGTTAGTACTGCCAGACAGTCCTCCACAAGCAGTTCACCGAGTAGAAGAGAGAAGAGCAGAGTTCTACGGCTACGAAAGTTATAAGGGTAGCGAAATACACTAGTTGCCATCCGCACCTGCCTCTCAAGACCCACCTCACCTCACCTCACCCAAAGATATAAATATCGCATAAATCTGTACCTTGTAAGCATATACCTAACCTTATGTACAGAAAGATATTAACTTTGAGCAGACTTGGCCAAGCATGTGTTGGAAATCTAGCATTTAGATATTACTAATGTCTACCCTAATGGTCTCTAAAGACACTTTTCGTCAAATCTACAACAGCATCACTGAGATTGAACCAGAAGGAGACTTGATCGTTAAAATTATATCCCAGGCATCAACACCGAAGCCTGCTCGACTGCCCAGTCCTTCTCCCATATGCCTTTGACCACCAATTGGACTTCGTCTGTCGCGAGATCAGCTTCGACTATTGCGGGACCGTTCTCTGTACGACGGCTCACTATGTTTTCCCCAGCGTCTCTCCGTATTGTCGTCGATGGGATCTGTCCGAAATCTCTTAGGCTGCTGCCCTAGCGCTTGTTGACCTGGCTTCTCCCTCTGGCTTTGAGTCTCGATTGTGCGGAACTTGTTATCTTGGCCATCCTTCTTGGAGTAGAGACTGTGTTCCTCTCTGATGACCAATGTCCACTCTTCGTCAACAGATCCTCTGACGAAGTACCTTTCACCATAGCACCTGTTATCCTTCTATATGTTGCTAAATATCAAGTAAGAAGACACGAGTGAGAATATACTTTTCTCCTTCACGAATCCATGCCTGCTAGCTGCTCTATATATGTATATCTAGTCCGGAACCGACAACCTGCAATGCGTGAAACAGATACTGACGAAATCACAGTAGAAATGAGACACTTGCCGTGATAGCTCACCAAGTAAACACCACTCTTAACAAGGTGCAGGCTGAATGGCACGCAAAGATGATAGTAATTTAACCAGTTGCAGTTTGGGGAAGGGTTTTGTGCTTACAGCAGGCTAATGTCCACGGAAACTCTGTTGCTCAAGTCTCACAGGTTGGCATAAGACGACAACATAGACCGAGATCTATACTGTCGCTGGCGGACGAGGGCAGGACGAGGAGAAGTAACAACAGTCAGTCTCCAGAGCTGGGAGAAAAGTATGGTAGATGTCAGGCCTATGCGCGTCTCCATTCTACATGATTCAAACAAGCTGAGTGTAATTATAGTTCCGTAAATATGCCAAGCAAGACAAAATCTGTTTCCAGGACTTGTAGAAGAAGGCCGATAGGAATGGTCCATGGACAGTGATCCTTTAGCCTAAAACAATGTCAAGAAGGTGCTGAGATCCTACAGAGAATCGATCTTGAGCGAACAGCAAGTACGGTGTTTAGAACTTGGCGGCCTCGTGATAATAAATGCATGGAATTGTCCAGTCGGTTCTTGTAAGACGACGGTCATATACGCGGTCGGAGGAGCAGCACTGTGACTGTGCCACTCAAAACCCAACGTCCCTCCCCGGAATGCAAAGAAGCCGAGTAGACGCAGCGCGATTATTTTAAGGCTGATGCATGCGAACAGTTTTTTCTTTGCTTTTTTGAAGCTATAAACACAAGCGCCCGCCTATTCGTCCAGCGAGGCACAAGACTGCGTGGACGAACCGTTGGTCGTCCGAAAGATGGGATGTTCTGTTGGATCCTTTTTTTAGCTGACAATCCCCTGTTGCAATTATTGAAATACTGGGTGAGCGCTAGAGATAGGCTGACTTGCACACACACACATGCGCGCTTGTGGGCAGGCTGAGTTGGTGAGTCGGCGAGTTGATGAGTTCGTGAGTTCGTGAGTTCAAGTTTCCTCGCTCGTGGTGTCTGGCATCAGTTCTCGGCTGTCACCAAAATATCCTCACATCTTGGCATTTACGGTCCTCGTACGGCGAGGGCGAGGACTACAGTATATAAAAGGCATGATGCCCATCCATTTGTTTCCCTCTCTCGCTCTTCATTCCACCTTCAGATCAACAAACAACATCAGCACTTGTTTCCCTTCTTTTTCTATTTTCTTTCTTTCTTTATTCCTTGCGTCTTCTTTCCTAGTTCCATCTTTTTCGGATTTCCCCTTCGATATATTACGCATCTTTTCGCCCGTTCTTCTCATTCTTCAGCCTAATTCAGTACAAATCATACATCATGCTCTTCACATCAGTAATCGCCGCTGCCATCCTGGCTTCCTCCGCCTCTGCAGCTCCCAACTTTGCAAAGCGCAGTGCAACCTCTTCCTCTTCCTCCTCGGTTATCATAACCGCAACAACTACACTCCACACTCTGGCAGCCTCAAGCACAAGCACCAGTACTAGCACCAGCACCAGCATTAGTACCAGTACAACACCCACCGCAACTACAACTTCTACATCTACCGGCCTCAGCTTAACTGCGCAGCTGTTTCTCGCCGACACAGCAGCTGATCGCTTCACGCTGCTACCGGGAAACTCCGACTTCGTCTTCGACTTTGGTGATCCTGCTAAGAAGGGGAATGGTGGCAAGGGCGGGGATCTGATCGCTGCAAACCGTAAAGCCTTTCCAGCTTTGGTGGGAACAGGAGCCGGTATGGCAGTTGGCTTCCTCGGACCCTGCGGCTTCA
This sequence comes from Pezicula carpinea, assembly GCA_026119845.1. Classification (NCBI taxonomy): domain Eukaryota; kingdom Fungi; phylum Ascomycota; class Leotiomycetes; order Helotiales; family Dermateaceae; genus Pezicula; species Pezicula carpinea. The sequence goes on along the minus strand of JALRMK010000006.1, from coordinate 879,384 downwards.
ACACACCACATGTCCACCCCCGTTCAGCCGAGCTACAAATTGTCACAGAAGGAACCCTAGTGACAGAAATGCTCCCCGAGAACGGCGTCCTCAACGCCGACAAGACACGCCGAGTTATCACCAACACCCTGACAGCAAACCAGATGACGCCTTTCTACCAAGGCTCAGTACACACGCAGTTCAATCCTACATGCGATCCCGCCACCTTTGTTGCCGCATTCACGAGCGAGGATTTCGGGACGGGTCAGGTCCCTGATGAGCTCTTTTCGCTCAGTCCTGATGTCGTGGAGGCAGCTTTTGGGCAGGCTGTCGAGGGCGCTGATGTTGATGCTTTTCGGAAAGCTATCCCAGCGAGTATTGCTGAGGGTGTTGAGTTGTGTTTGAAGACTTGTGGGATTGCTAAGAGGTAGGTAGTGTCAGTTGTGAGAGGGATGGAGCGCTTGTTCTGTTGTGGTGAAGATGGCGATGGTGAATGCGGTGGCAGCGATGCTAGGATGATGATCTGGTGGTGGTTTTTGAAATAAGTTGCATTGCGTTTGGTGTTCGGTTTGGTTTGGTCTATTGGATCTGATCTTGGGCATATTTTGGAGTGTTTTGGGCTTATGTTTTCTGGCTTTGGGTTGATGGTATTGGGTTTTCAGCTAGAGGTGTCGGGGAGTTTTGTGTGGTGGTACGGTCTTTTTTTCGGTGACGATGACGATAGATACTTAGATGAGGAATGTCAATTGCTTTTCTCATATATTTATTATATGTCTTGTCTGTCAGTTGTTGCATGCTGATTGCTTTAAACTAGCGAGTAGGTGAGTACAACGTGGAAGTTATCAAGCTGGTCTCAGCAACTAAATATGAATAGAGGGTATTCGAGACTTTGAAAGAATCCTAGTCCTTCCACACCAAAAAAATAACGCTGTATCCCCTCCGCACTATGATACTAATGTGTAAAAAGTTTACGCACGCTCTTTAAGTATCCAGCGCAACTGTGAAAGGTGTTGTAGTTTGCTAACTCTACGAGTGTACTTTCAAGATAAGTAGCATGGCTTTATTGTAAATCTGCTAGGCATGTCGTTTTGTGATGAGTCAAAAACATACCTAGCCTTTCTAGAATATTCAAGTATACATGTCCTACTAGCCCGAGCTTGTAGTAGCATACAGCGGATGTGTCAATTTACTTCGAGTAACCCTCGAAAGTTTCCAGAACTTCCCACCCATGCTCCTGGCGCTTAATCTCTTGATCAATCCGCTCAATCCTCTGCAGGGACAACCAACAATTCACCTTCCCGAAAAGAAATTGCCACCTTAGGCTAAAGTCATCTGTCTCGCTGCTAAAAGCACGGAATCCCCCTGTCATCATCATCATTTGAAAACCACCACGTTAAGGGATCACTATGACCACCCTCGAAGCCGATCTACAAAAGCCCTCTCACATTTTCTACAAGCCTCTACAGCGAGCTTGATATTCCAAAGAACAATAGTGAACAGTCTCGTAGGCCGTATCGTGGTCTCGTAGTCCATAAAATCGCTTAGTTCCCAGTGTGAAGAGCTCAATGTTACCTTTGTTAAACTGCCATATTGTGCCATATCTCCGAGTCTGCGCAGCGACTCCAGCGACGTATTACTGTAATTACCTATACGATGACAAGTGATCTAATCCTTCGCTGTATCCGTAGGCCAGTATTATCAAGTCGCTCAAGTGACCATGGTAGACGAAGTAGAAGGTGTTTTTTTGCCAGAAGATAGGGAGCGTTTCTCTGCGTAATTCACTGCAGGTGCTAAGAAGGCTGCGTTGATGATTCCGTCTGGATAGTTATTGATAGTCGACTCCCTTTGAGTCGTAGTCGTACATCAAAAATTTCATTTCGGGATTCCTTCGAGGGGGAATGGAAGGGGATACTCTGACAAAACCTTCCTTAAAAGAACAAAGTTGCTCGTTGATCTGGTTGCGCAGCTCGAGTGGGGGCTTGAAGAAGGAGGAAGGCATTGTGGTTATGTGGGAGTGGTCGATATAAATCCTTGGGATGACAAAAGAGATTAAAAAGTCATGAAAGATCTTTTAGGGGATAAGAAGGCAAAGCTAAAGTCCAGTGGTAGTGGTAGTAGTTCTACCGGCTGTAATTATTTTAGGTGAAATGTCATCAAATTCATGAACTACCTGAACACCAACATCTCAAGGACAACTCACTTTGAGTAGCTCAAGATAGTCTAATGAGAAACGGCCTCGTTCCTACCTGACAGTTATACTGCGGAAGCTACTTTCATATCGTTTCTTGTGAATTCATACTAATCGAAGCTTTTGTAAAGCTCCCAGGAACGCCTAAAGAGCAAATACAGCCCTTATACAACCGACCCAATGCAATGGAAATTTCCCTCTAACCTCTGATCGCATTACCCAAAGCACCGCCAGTGAACTGTGTTCCGCCTGCCTGTCTTGGGCCACTTTGTCCGCCTCCACGTCCACCTCTACCACCACGCTGGCCTCCTCTGTTTCCGCCTCGTCCGCCTCGGCCACCTTGTCTCTCAAATGCGTTTGCTGTGCCTTGTGTTCTTGTCTCGAGCGTTCGCTCGTTGCTCTCGATGAGTCCGCTGGCCTTGTCGCTGAGCGTAAGTGCCAAGCTTTGAAGTCTGCTCAACTCTACACCCTTCCTGAAGATGATGGATGAGTTCACTTGGTCGAGAGCAGCTGCAAGCTCCTCGTGGCTGATCATCTTGCTGACGATAGCCGCAACTTTTCTGTCGGATAATTCAAACATTGACGAGAGGGTGATGACGGAAAGGGTATCATAGAAAGGTGCGTATGTGAAAAGATATGTCCGGAGACCTTCCTCCTGAATTTGTTCCGAGAGCATGGTCTTGATCTCATCAGACTTAGCCATCAACTCCCAAATCTTGATCGAATGAATAAACGTGGTGGCTTTCTTCCACTCGCCAGCCGCAAGGGCCTTTGACGCTTGCATGACGTGATCTCTGGTGTTCTCGGGAGGACCGGTGAAGATTTGGCGTTCATGATATTCTAACATACGCCTGTAAGTCTTGCTAATAACACGCTTTTTGATATCTGGTGAAGAGCCTGTTTGTGCGAGAAGGGGGATTTCGAGAAGCATGCTGCAGGTAAGGTAGACACACTCTAGGAGTTCCAAATTGATGTGCATGTGGAACGGGAGTTGTCGTTGACGCTCAAGGCGCTCTTGCTCGGGTGAGACTTGGTTGTATCGCTGTATCATAACACCTTGCGCAAGCAACTCCTTTTGACGTCCGCTTCCGCAAATTTCCTGCAGAGTAGTCTGTGCTTCATAGACCAGGCCCGCCCGGAAGGCACAGAGGCCGACTTGGACAAGTGTGCGATTGAAGAGGATCTGACTATGTACATCGAAAGCATTGATAGTCTCTTGTAAATGAGACATTAGCATCATATCACGAGCCTTGTAGTAGTTATCGTGGAGAGCAAGGAAGTAGATCTGGCAAAGCATAGCACGAGCTCGGATAATGCCTTCGCTGTTGATGAAAAGGTAATTGCACAGGACGTTGACAAGTGCGGTAGCGTCAGATTCTTCACTTCGCGGAGTGATGGACGAGTCGAGAGTGGTCGGAATAGACTGCCAGCATTTCTCTTCCAAGATTTTGACGACTGCTGAGGGCTATAGACAGACGTTAGCACAATACAATCTCAGTTCGCGCGTCTAAAAAGCTTACCTTGAAATACACGTGCTCTAGCCGCCTCATAACAATCCTGTTGAGACTGTCTTGTGGAACTTCAAGCTTTGTGTTCTTTCGGAGGCCTTCAGCATATAACAGTGTTCGGACAATGTTATTGTAAAGAGCACCTTCATCAGAGAGTCGATCAATGTATTCGGCAGTGTGAGGGTCGATATGTTGGAGGGACCGAGTGAGCTCGTCGTCCAATCTTTCAACATAGGACACAATGCTACCAGGTATTCTCAAAGGCTCTCCGTCAGTACCGGGCACTGGTGCTTTCTCATCGTCTTCCCATTCTTCAGCATTCTCAACCACGACCAAGTCCTTGTTCGCCTCTAGAACTTTAAGAAGATTGGCAAATTCCTGCTCGGCAGCCTTCCACTGTTCTTGAGACATGAACGTTTGAACGCCAGTACTCGAATCAAACCGTGTGGAGATGAGGGTTAAGAGAACTCGAACTCGCTGATATGGAGTTGTGGCAACTTCGTAAAGCTTCTCCATAATCTTAATCTGTTCGGTCCGGTCGGTGTTCTTCTTTCCTCTGGACTCCATAATGGTTCTCAAGTGCTTAAGGATGCTCTCGGGGGTAAATTGCAAAGTCTTTCCACCCTTACCGACAGTTGCGAATCCCTCGTCATCATCGAAAGCAACCTCAGATGCTCCTGGCACAACCTTTGGCTTCTTGACCTTGGGGACTGGGATCTCTTCCTCCTCGGATTCCATGAAGGCATCTCCATCAGCTCTAAACTCATCGATCTCCTTCTGGAAATCTTTGTTGTTCTTCTTGATGCGCTGTTTTACGGCGTTTAGTCCTCGAGCATTGGTTGCGTTCATCTTCTTTGTTGAAACCTTCTGCTTGGCCAGGGTCTCGTTCATGAAGTCCTCCAATTCAGCAAGTGCCCTGATGTAGATTTTGGGTGTATTGCCGGCTTGTACCAGCTTAAGAACTTGGCGGTTGAGCTTGTCAAATTCTGGTTGAGACATATCAGTATAACTCCGTTTACATATTCGGGCCCTTAAACATACCTGCGGAGATAGATCCCCAGTCGTTGATTTTCTCCCCGTTTTCAATAGCCTTGATGGTGCCCTCCAACTCCTCTAGCCGCTTGTCTTTGGCACTCTTCACGACCTTTGCTCGATCCTCGTCGCTGCTGTCGTCGGTATCTGAATCGGCATCACGCATGAATCGATTTGCACCGCTCTTTTTGGCGCCGTCTTCATCTTCGCTGGAGGACTCATCCGAGTCTTGATCATCGTCATCGGAATTTTCGTCTGAGGAGGCTTCCTTTGCCTCAACTTCCTCCTCCTCCTCGGAGTAGAGCTCTTCCTCGTCAGAGGAGCTGCTCTCGCTCGAACTATCGCCGTGGAAGAATCGAGACATCTTGATCGGCAGTCTTTGGATATTGGAATTGAAGGAGTGTCGCGTTGCGATGTTGATTCGACCTGATTTCGATTGGTGTTGTCGAAAAATGATTGTGCTTTCGTGGGGCTCGCTAAACACTAGTTATCAGATTAGTGGGTGTGGCGATAGCCATACTTTTTGAGTCACTCAAACCAACTAAGTAATTCAAGCAGCTTTCAACAGTGGATTCGCTTTCGTATAGCTGGAGAGCCAGTAGGGTCTGTGTGATAGTTTTGGAAGATTCTGAAAACTGATAGTTAGTATCTATGAAACAACTGTGTTCAATTTTTATTAAGAGGGAAAGTGCTTTACCAAGCAACATATGAATCAATAACTCCCTACCTAAGTAGGGTAGGTAACAAGCTTCATCTAGGGCTTCTCCGTAGCCTAGGACTTACAACAAGTGATGGATCGATAATTACTGTGCATATTGAGAAATGCATCATTATTTTGATTTTGAAGTGTGACAAGTACCTTTCGTGTAGTGAAATCCTTGCAGAGTTCGCCGGTCGATGCGAAGAACATTGTATTCTAATAATCTAAGTCACCAAGTAAGTCACAGTCAGAAGTAGAATATGATTCCCCATGTCTTTAGAGTCTCACGAATCCCCTTCTAGAAATCAAATTCAAGTTAACATTATAACTATCCTAAGACCTTAGCTGAGACTTTGCTTGCAAATTGGCCGCTTTTTTGTATTGGTGGCTGAGAATCGAAGTGGTCAAGAAGTAGCCATATCATCTTGCTGTGCTTGGTTTGCTTTCAAAACAGCTATGGCGTGCTATAAATATAATGAGAGGACTACATTGAATAATTATTATGCAACCATATTCGCGCCGGGTATCTATGTTTGCAACCATCTAAACGCCTTGTCCAATATCCAATGCCCTTAGCTCTATTTCATCCAAATCGAATGAATATTTCGATGATCGACTAGACACAGCCTAGTCATTTCTCCGGGACGTTCCAGTCGGGGTCGCTCGTTATTCGCCATGGCTTAATACCCTTTGGGTTCTCTGAACGGCTCTGTGCTGCATGTTGAAGGATCTTGATACTGTTTTCATCGCTGAGAAGCCGTCGGAACTGTTGTACCTCTTGAGTCGCAGCCCTAGCCGAGTTGCCAAACTCTTGAACCAGAGATTCGGCTGCCAAATATCAGCTATGGTCATGTTTATATTTCGGAGCAGATTGCGAGGATGAACAAATGTGTATGCATACGTGAAGGTTGTTTCGTGGTTAGAGGCGCAAGGAGTCGTGGGATTGTGGTTCGTAACCCTCGCAACTGTGAAGGACTTCAGTAAAGGGCCCTCCTTCTGGCACACAAATGCTTGCCAACAAACCTGAATATACATTTCCTTGAGGGTCTTCAGCGCATCCTCGATGCGTTCCTCGTCCCACAGGTCTTGCTCTGTGTTTGAATGCGTCGCGTTTTGCGCACTCTCCGTAATGCTTTCATTGTTATTGGCTCCATTGGCAGAGACTTGCGGAGGTTCTTGCTCGACTGCCATCGTAGCGAGTGGTTTTGGCATTTATCGCGATACCCCAAGTTGGTAACTCTCACAAGTCACAATGAGGTGAGGTTGGTTGTCGGTTGTACTTCGTGCTTCGTAGGGCTGAAGAACCAGCAAACACGTTCGACAAGGGGTGTGTGGCGTTTTGCTCATCCCTGCATCGGCGCTTTCCTTCATCAGTCACGTCAACATCAACCTGAAAATCTTCATGCCGGCAAAAAGCAGGTGTGTCGGAAAAGCAAGAAAAGTTCAAGTCTGCTCGTTTTCTTGGAACAAAGAGGGGGCTTACCACTCACGGGGAGCCGTGCCTGTAGATATCAACTCCTGTCGCTGCCGGTGCAGATGCAACCATAAGATTCTGGTCGGGGCGCACTCCAGCTTCTTTGTCCGGGGAAGTACGTTGATGATCGCTGCTGCTGCTGCTGATCCGACGGCTCTCCCACCGTGGTGATGGAAACACAACTCTGAACGGCGCTAGTCATGAAATAGCGCGCACTTAAATTCGCATCCTACCTACCTGCCCAAGTTCCCACCAAAAACACATCCACATCAGCATCCTCAACAGAGGAAAGAACCATCACTCATTCATTCACTGCACACCGCGCCATAGCTTGCACGCTTGCTTGCTTGCTTGCTCGACTACCTGGCCAGCATGGCGAGCCCAAATATGGATAATGACCCGCATGATGCGAATGAGATGGGATCCGACAGTGCCTTCACGGCCACGCCCCTCATTGCCCCGCCAGTCCATGCTCCCATGGAAGACACCTCAAACGCCAATTCTACCTTCATTCAGAACCAGATTACTTTGCAACGCGCCCCATCTACGTCCAAGTCTACCGCAGACGCTCTTGCTCGAAATCCTTCCGTCAGATCGAACGCCAGCTTCAGGTCCAATGGCAGCAACTATGATGCAGGACTCTCTCTTTCGGCCATCCTCTGTGTGCGAGCACACAGCGAAGAGCCATTCCGCGGGCGTGAACATGTCGACTCTGATTCCTCCAGTGGCCAGCTCTCAAAATCAAACTCAGATCGCTCCGTCCGGTCTGCTCAATCAGCCAGATCTGTACGCTCAGTCGCACACATCGGACCATTGCCCATCGGATCCCTGACCATTCATACTCCACCCCCAAGAGGATTAACATATGACTGTCTCAGAGATGGGGATGTTTTAGTACTTACAGAGCTTGCACCTGGCTGCATCTTTGCATATGATATGAAAACCTTCCTTGTTCTCCCCGAAGACACGTTCAAGGGTATCAAGGAAATTCCTGCTGGGCCTCATTTTATCTGGGGTGGTTCCGGTCAGGAATCTTCTCGCATTGGCTTCTGGATCATGGCCTCGAGTAGAGCTTCACGTGAGTTTGGCGAGGTTCACGTCAGGCGATGGAACAAGTACGATGAGTGCCTTAGCGAGGAAGTAATCTCAGCTGAGCGCAGAAACCAGATAGAAGAGGTCCCAAGTATATACGATAGCCTTCGTCCATACGCAAGTGACAGCCTGACTCTTACAAGCACAGCTGCTACACCTCCTCGTCAGAATGTCACCGCATATGATGCAACTCTCTGGTCTCGTCTCACGGGATCAATCAAAGGTTCTCTGCTGGAAAAGATTACTGGTCGGAAGTGGAACCTTTGGAAGATTTCGTCCTCGGATGACTACAAGGTTCGACAGCGAGTTGTGGGCGCAGATCTACAAGAAGGATATGGCCATGATTGCGTCTTCGACTTCGTCGTCCCAAGACAAGCTCACACTTGGTCGTCGGATTCGATTGGTAGGGAGCGTACTGAACAAGCAATGGATACAAGCTCTCATATCCAGGCCATAATTTCTGACCTCTGCATGTATGAGGATTCTGACCACATCATCGGTGAAATGCAATTCTGCTATGTCACTGGCATGTCTCTCGGTACGTCCCAATAAGAACACTCTTTCATATTGATGAGTTTAATCAGCTCGCGGATTGCAGTTCAACTAACAATCTCATAGGCAATATTGTCTGTCAGGAGCATTGGGCACATATTGTCAAAACTGTTTTCCGTGCATACCGGCTGGTCCTCCTGCTTCCCAAATTCATGCAGAAGATGATCGATGCTCTTCATGCACAATTTATCTACAATGGCGCCTTTGACGCAAGCATTTTTGATCATGCTGAAAAACTTGATGATGATCTCAAGATTATTCTTACTACCTTCAAGTCACGCCTCACTGAGCAGCTGCTTGCCCAAGGAAATCACCTTACCGACGAACAGAATGCAGTAGGAGTGGCCTTTGAGGAATTGGAGTCTTTTCTGTGGAGTTGGAACTGGGATCTTCGAGGCAACTACGTTCGATCTGGTCAGATGCAGCTAGAAGATGGCGAATACGTTGATGTCGAGCTTAAGGACTTTGAGGCAGAGGATGAGAGAGGTGAGTACGCGCCAGTAGTAGTAGAAATTGATGGCAATGGTCAGGAGAGAGGTCTGATACGATTTTGATTTCCTTGCGTCTAATTCCTTTGGGATATTTCCAGGTCAAAGAAAGAGACGTCATACTCGACACACTTCGAAGTCCGCGAAATCGCCTGCTGGTGTCAAGTGGAAGTTCTAGCGAACGAGCCTCATTGAAAATCTGGTGAATACAGTATTTCCGGCAGCAGCGTGATACCGCAGATTTTGGCAAGTGCAGCTTGGCTCTTTTTCGGCATGGTGTATTTCACTGGAGTATGGATGGCATGGGCATATGGATGGTGTAACGGATACGCGGTTGGGATGATAAGGAAGGCTATCTGAAATCATGATCGTGGGTGTTCAAGGAGAGTGGATATTGCGTTTTCATCATTGACATTGTCAGCCGGGCATGGACGACATATCAAGTGTAAAGTAGTAAAGCAAGAACGGATTCAAATGCCTTGACGGGGTTAATAAGTCTCACATTTGACCTAGCGACTTTGAGCTCAGATGTAATTTTCAAGGCATAAATCAGCGCCATCAAAGCCACCGAGGGGGTTTCAGTATTACTGATCTGGTTCGAGTGAAGCAGATGCAATTTTCTAGATCTAGTGATCATCAAGTTCAAATTGCAAAGAGTCCTTAATAGGCCTTAACATGGAGATTTCCGGTTCTGGGACATTGATAAAATGAGCAGGAATGACACTGAAGGTGTGTTGCGATTTTTGGTTAACATCATTGCTCGGTCTTTGTGCTAAGGTACATACACTGCCCTGAAGCCGCCTTGCGTGTATAGATATAATCAGACGCAGGTAGATTGCTTCTTCTTCCCAGGTCTCCTGTTACATGGCACACACGTGCAAGTGCTGCAGCCCAGAACAGAAGCAAAGACGAGTTTAGATTCACGGCGGACACTTCTTCAGAAAGCAGATATCTTCTTCAGGATTTTGATTTTTCCACTGGTTCGCTAAAAGCTACCGTATGTGACAAATAGAGCAAGATTGAGGACCAGGCGTAAAATGCCGTTCCTCTCGTGATTGTCAACTTCACAGCAGTTAAAACCAAGCCCTGCCCAAAACCACGATCCATCTAGAGACGACGACCACGACGACCACCCTTGCGGCGAGTGGAGTCAGATGGGGTTGGGGTGACATCCTCAATTCTGCCAATCTTCATGCCGGAACGAGCAAGCGCACGGAGAGCGGATTGAGCACCTGGACCTGGGGTCTTGGTTCCGTTACCTATGGAGACATTAATGCGCTGCTTTCGTGGTTCTATTTGGTGCAAACTTACCTCCGGTGGCGCGGATCTTGATGTGGAGGGCATTGATGCCCAATTCCTTGCATCGGATAGCAACATCTTGAGCAGCCAACATAGCAGCGTATGGGGAAGACTCGTCACGGTCTGCCTTGACCTTCATTCCTCCGGTGACACGGGTGATGGTTTCGCGGCCACTGGAATCACCCAGAAAGTCAGCCTATGAACCATTCCACTTTGTGTATGTGTATGTGTGTGTTCTCTTCTCATCTCATCAGGGGCGTACGTACGAAAGATCGGTGACATGGACGAAGGTATCGTTGAAACTGGCGAAGATACGGGCAACGCCGAATACAAGCTCACCTGCAGCGGGGTCAGTATTGGAGTTTTGAGGGGGAAATGGGGTTTTTTACCATCGCGGACTTGAGGACCGAGGGAGATGTTCTCCTGGGCGGGACGGGCGACCTTCTTTGGGGGCATGATGACTGATGTTGTGGTGGTTGGCGTGAGTTGACAATGAAGATTTTGAAAAGTTCGGCGCGCGCTCAACATAAATGGCAGAAATTATCGTGGGTGCTAGTGTTCCATAAGCGAGTCGTCGCACCGGCAGAGCTGAAAAACACTTGTCCTAAAGAGGAAAGGCTGGTGGGCCGCCGGAGCTTTCTTAGCGCGCTCCGTGAGAAATGATATAATTTTCGCAGCTCCTGTTTTTCTCCTTCATTCCTTCATCATTTTACATTCAGCACCGCAACCTTCGTGCAGCGCTACACTGAAGGTGATGTGATACTTTCTCGCCCTCAAGCCTTCAATGCGCATTGAAACGAGATGACTTCCAACAAAGCCGTAGTGAATATGGAGGGGTTCGTGGTCGGAATCATTGGTATGGGAGACATGGGGAAGATGTACGCTCGGCGGCTCAGCGATGCAGGATGGAGGTAAAGCATCCTCCTTGAAGCTTTGCTGTCGCCGGGCCAAATTTTTTATGGTAAGCACCCCTTCTATTTCTTCCCCTCCATCTTCAATGATGACTTGAGTGCATTTGGCTCGACGCATTGCCTTCTGCTGACCTGACTACCATTCTGGTACCGGTGATGCGGCTGGCTTTCACTGATGAGAAATCTCAGCTACCTTATTTTTTTTTGTCTGAAAAGAAGCAACTTCTCACAAGCTTTATGAATCACATCCGAGAGACCACCAGCTAATTGAAGTCATCACAGGCCAAGCACTACATGATGCGACAGAGTAAGATGCTGATCAGAGTTCGATGCAGGATCCATGCATGCGACATGGAAGATAAATACAAGAGCTTGTGTGAAGAGTTTTCCGATAGAGTAAATATCTTGGTACATAGCAAAAGTCTGCTGCATGTGCTGAGAAGTCCGTAGAAACAAATTCATATTTACCCCAATGGTCATCTCGTCTCCAGAGCAAGCGACTACATTATCTACTGTGTTGAGGCTGCGTCCATCGACAAAGTTGTCGCCGCATACGGTCCATGTGAGATCCCATTTTCAGCTGAGCCCGGTGTCGTGCTGATCGATTGCCAGCAACAAAGCAAGGTGCTATCGTTGGAGGGCAGACCTCGTGCAAGGCTCCAGAGATCGCAGCTTTCGAGAAATATCTGCCTGAGGACGTGGAGATCGTGTCTTGTCACTCTCTTCATGGTCCAAAGGTAGATCCTCGGGGTCAGCCTTTGGTGAGTGAAGTGACTGCGCCTCTACGTATTAATATTCTGACAAAATGGTCTGCAGGTTCTGCTCAAGCATCGTGCCTCACAAGAAAGCTTTGACAAGGTTGAGCATGTTCTCTCCTGCTTAGGCTCAAAACATGTCTACTTGTCAGCTGCAAAGCATGATCGCATCACAGCAGACACCCAAGCTGTCACCCACGCTGCCTTCCTAAGTATGGGTAAGGCATGGCACGCAAATGCTCAATTCCCATGGGAGATCGCTCGTTACGTTGGCGGCATCGAGAATGTCAAGATTAATCTAACCCTGCGAATTTACTCCCAGAAGTGGCACGTCTACGCCGGTCTCGCCATCCTCAACCCCTATGCTAAAGAACAGATTCGACAATACGCACAGTCTGTCACGGACTTGTACAAGCTTATGCTCGGAGGCCACCAAGAAGAACTCGAGCAGCGCATCAAGAAAGCCGGAGCTGCTGTGTTTGGCACGCATCAATGGGACGATGAGCTACTATTGAAAGACGAAGTGCTCGATCGATTCTCACTGGGCAAGAAACCCGATGTACCAACCCCCAACAACCACTTGAGTCTCCTAGCCATGGTAGATTGCTGGTCCGCTCTGGGCATCGTACCCTACGACCACATGATCTGTTCCACGCCCCTGTTCCGCCTCTGGCTCGGCGTTACCGAGTATCTGTTCCGTAAGCCTGCTCTCCTCGACGACGTTATCCGTATTGCTGTCGAGGACAATACCTTCAGATCCGACGACTTGGAGTTTACGTTTGCGGCTAGAGGTTGGAGTGATTGTGTTACTTTTGGAGATTTCGAGAGTTATAAAGACCGCTTTCAGAGTACACAGAAGTTTTTTGAGCCTAGATTTGCGGATGCTACGAAGGTTGGTAATGATATGATGAAGACTATTCTGGAGAATACTAGCAAATAAGTGGTGGTTGTGAGGATGGTTATGGCGTTTGGAATGACGGAAGGGCGTTTACATAGCGATTAGATGACGGTAGCCCACAGCAATGGAACCAACTTGTATTCCCATGAATTAGTCTATTGTAGAGGGTTGCTGCCATCACTCGTGGCACGTTTAGTTTGAGACCCACGCCAAATTGATAAGTGAGACACATACCAAATGATGCCTCTATTACACTTTTGCTACCCAGGCGGTACCCTCTTTGCATTATGTGGTTTTCGTGGGGACAAATTAGCAAAGCTCTCTTCAGAGTTCTAAGCTTCCTCTTCTTTCGAGTCCACTCCCAGTTTCTTTTGATCAAGAGGCGCCCATCCTTGATTTTGCGACAGAGTTTCACCCAGCAATATCACCGTTGGATTCCATGTATTGGATGTTGTTGAAATTTTGCATTTATCTGCTTAACATCCTACAGCCAGCAAATCCGAATCCGCAAAGCCGTCCCATTGCAAATGCAGCATAAACAGTTCTCCCAAACCAACCCCAACCATGCTCCACCCAGCTTAACGGTAAGACTTTTGGTATCTGGCTCTCGCACCTGGTCCACTGTATATCCGTTAGTAAACTATCCATTTCCAAGTACCCTACCAAATATGCATACCCGAATTTCTTTGGCTCAGTTCGTCTGTTGTCTGCAACCAATAATGTCCTGTCGTATGCAACGAGTGCCTGCTTCAACTGGTTCTTTGAGTGCTCATCAACGAACTTCTGGTAGTATGCAACGATTGACTTGGAGATGGCTTGGCGGATGGCGTAGACCTGGGATGTGTGTCCACCACCGGTGACTCGGACGCGGATATCGACTGGGGCAAACTTGTCGAGTCCGACGATGAGGAGGGGCTCGTAGACCTTGAATCGCAAGATCTCGGGCTGGACCAAGTTGAGGGGCTTTCCGTTGACCTTGACAAGACCCTTACCGGCCTATTTCCTTCTGTCAGTATTGCGACTCTCCCTCCTATTCCTGCTTGTTGCTCGTTCGTACCTTGCAGTGGGCGACAGCGGTAGCTACAAGAAATTTCCGTCAGCATTCGTTCAAGGCTCCAGAATGCTGGATCAGAGGTTCAGCATACCAGTCTTCTTCTTGCCGAAGCATTGGACACTTTGAGTGGAAGCCATGGTTATGTTTGGCGTCACGGAAGTGTTTGTCGTGAGTAAGGTACGGATTTCGATGTCGCTGTCGCGTTTTCCTTGAGTTTTTACAAATTGCTCTCATTGAATTCTGGGTGCGTGCTAGCTTCAACACAAGCGAAGGCTAGCCGCTTTTGGTCTCGTCGCCTCGCTCCTCGGTCAAAACCTCCCTATTTCGTATCCTCACCTCACCTCAACTTCACACATGACATTGGCAACGCCGTGAATTAATTCCTCTTGTTGGAGTAGGACTGTGAATCCCTAAATCTTGATGATACAACCGAACAAGGAATTCTTACTGCACCTTGCCTCTTCTCATCGGGTACCTTTCGTACCTTTTTAGGACTACTCCGAGCCCAGCATTTTCCATTTGTTCTACTTGCATCTGAATGCGAACATGCTGCTTTCTTTCTTGATATCGCTCGTGGTAATGGCTCAAGTGGCGAATGCTAAAGCAAGATGTATTATGTACTTGACAGGGTCAGTCCGTCGTCCCCGTCATCCGAAGGACTCTCCTAACAGAGTACTCTCAGACAACATGATGTCGTCCCAGAGAAATCTCTGGTCGCCGATGTCACTCATGTTGCTCTTGCTTTCATGCGATCTGAGATATTCAATGAAGCGAGCCCATCCTCGTGGCCTCTGTTCACGACTGTCGAGACAGTTCGTGGTCAATTTATGGAAGGCACAAGTGTAATGGTAGCCATTGGAGGATGGGGCAATACCGAAGGCTTCTCAACCGCTGCAAAAACGGAGATGAGTCGAAAGCTTTTTGCAAAGAATGTGTTAGCTATGGTGGAGTCTACTGGTGCGGATGGTAAGTTTAGCTTTAAAAGGTTGAAAGAGGCTACTTACTCGAATCAGGTGTTGATATTGATTGGGAGTATCCAGGGTATGCACTTCTAGCCTAGAGTACAGGCGTTGCCCTCATTGCTCGTCGTCCACTTCTTGAGTTGCTGGGGTTAAGCTGGTGATTGAGAAGATACCGATTCCGAAACTTCACCTGAGTTGCAAAGCCACGACCTCAAGTCACAAACTTTATAATGCTTGTAGTTAGTTACATGTGGACTCTGATTGATGACCCTAGCTCTTGAAAATCCGATACTGACTTAATAACTAGTGGTAACGGAGAAGACTACAAGCAAATCACAAATGCAGAGAAGGCATGGGAAATCGAAGCATATCCTAAGCTCCTTTCAGAAATACGATCTGCTCTTGGACCTTCAAAGCTCATGTCCGCCGCTGTCCCAGGCCTTCCTCGGGATATGATGGCCTTCACCAAGGAAACAGTGCCAGAAATAAGTGCCTCACTCGACTTCTTCAACATCATGACCTATGATCTATTCAACAGAAGAGATAACATCACCAAGCACCATACTGGTGTCCAATTATCTCTCGATGCCATCGATGCTTATTTGTCAAACGGTGTAGTACCAGACAAGGCCAACCTAGGCTTTGCCTTCTACGTCAAATGGTATAAAACTGATACAGAAGGAGGATGTGATAAGAATCCAATCGGCTGCAAGACAACTTTAATGGAAGACCCCATTACAGGAGCCGATCTCGGGCAGGCGGGGTCTTTTTCATGGCACGATTCGGTCCCCTCGGAACTCTCAACTTCTTTCAGCGAAGCTCTGAAAGGGGGGCAATACGACAGTCAAGGAGGAGGACACTATTATTGGGATAGTGAAGAGAATATTTGGTGGTCATGGGATACAGCAGATACTATTACGAAGAAGTTTCCGCTGATTGTGGAGAAGAAAGGTCTGGGTGGTGTGTTTGCGTGGGGATTGGGAGAGGATGGCTTGGAATGGGCGCACCTGAAAGCTCTAAACGAGGGCGTCGCAAATATTGAAGAACCAGGTGGTAAGGAAAATACAAAAGTAAATCACGACTTTACCCTGCGTGGAAAGGCGCAGCCTCCATCGTTGGGGAAGGATGAACTATGATTGCTTCTTGTAGGGACTAATTCCCAGAATGAGAGAACAGAAATATTGGACATCTTGAATATTTCGTTACAGTATTCTTACATGGTTTATAGATAGTTCTCGATGCCGTATGTGTCATGATACCTGAAGTAAGTTGATAACTCATCATTCAAGACTACCTATCTTGCAACTTACAAGATGATTTCTGTGGAGGTAGAAAATAGGTGGGTTAAGCTGCTCAAAATAGCTGTCAGCCCTTACTTCTGCTCTTACCATAACAAGTAGTAAGTATACGACATCTCAAATTACCCAGGCAATCTTAAAACAAGACTTGCAATACCCATAGCCGCTGTTACATGCTGGGGTTAGTCAATATAGAAAGACATTAAGATTTCATTTAGAACAGGATCTGATCTCTAGAGTAGGGACATTGTAGGAAATGCTAGGGGTGCTCCCACCTCGACGAGTAAAACTGGCCAACAAAAAAATTACTGTATGAGTACAATACTGCAAGGACGCAACAGGAAAGCTAATCCTTGATCCATGGTTTCTTTATCGATATCGCTGCACAGTACTCAGTACGTATCGTCCGTCCCGTCCCGTTCCTCTAAGCCAGCTGAGAATAAAACCGCCGCAGCGTCTAGTTCGTATGAGGGGCGGCGAAGTTCTTTGTAACTTGATGACCATGTAAGACCTCAATACCTAGTGGAAACATGGAGCTGTTTTTCCTTCCATGCGTACTTTTCTACTCTCCCTGTCAATTAGCCCGTCCCACCAACCTGACTAACAACCTCTCCTCAAAATATCCTTGGTCAGCTTTCCGTATCCGTTCTGTTCCACGTCGTTGGGATCGGTCGGAACAGCTCAGCCTTGGACTTATTGTTGTTCGATGGTAAGGACAGAGCTTAGTTGTAGCACGAGTAGTAGTAATCTTCCGGTGGTATCTCCGCTCGGGTTGACGCTTCCAGCTGCGTGGAACACGCTATTGCAGTACAGCACCATCATCGAATCTTCTCGGATACCGATGCTTGTTTCTAGTTTGTAAACAGTCCTCCTACGGGCATCCCGGAAGTACCTTTTTTCGCAGGTCCACTGTACAAACATCGACTCTCTTATCTGCATCTTTTTCATACGTCGCTTACGGATTGTCTCTTGTGAGTGTTTCGAGTTGAATCTGAAATCGATTTGAACTCAATTTCGTAATCCACTGATAAGGAGCGTGTTATAGAATATTTTTCTTATGGAAAATGAAAGCTATATTACCTAGCATATGTTACCGAGGTATGAAGACTAGTCGCTTAGCAGTTGTGATTCTGTGACGATGCGGTGTTGTTGTCCCTAAAAAACGGCTGTTGTAGATGATAGATGAAATTTATGTATGTATGTATATTGTGGACATGTAATGTTGAAAGTAGAATTCCCTGAGAGAATGGCCGATGTGTTCCAGAAAGGAGAGTGTGCTAATGACGATAACGCCGAAGAAGTCGACTTTTATAAGGGCATTAGCGCCGAAACCGAAGAAGACGATAAACATGATGAGTATTGTAGGAATGATAAAGGTATAAACTAGTGAAAACACACAGCCTCTTTATTCATTATCATTCCTCGTGGATTTGACCTCGGGTGTCTACATGTCAGATTAATACGTTATCTTTCAAATGAGCAAGAGAAGCCGGTTCGTTGAAGACTTTAGACGGGATCTAACTAATGGGAGTAGTATGTGTAATGATCGCGCAAAAGCTACCAAGGTTTGTTACTCAAACTATTACAAGGACTTGATTAAGTCCTGTAGATACCCAGACTCAGAGTAGGAATGCGAGAGATATAAGGAATCGCACGGAGTATTACTTACTCCCGTGCTTGACAGTAAGTATCCTTAGCTCTTTCACCACCAAATGAGCAAGGTTATTTCATCAAATAAGCTCTAGGTAAAGAATAGTTTAGCTATTAAGTTATATAATTAGCAACTTAAGTTACTGTAAGTAATTAGTAGCTACATAAGTAGGTATCTAGTAGGAGAAAGAGGAGAACACATATAAAATTCTTGTCTAATGTCATGCAAATAGGCAGAATTATTATTTCTATTTTCGATCTTGGCATTCTTCTAATTACTTAGAGAAGGCAAGCTAGTCTGCTTCTACAAGAAACGGTCTATTTAACCAAAGCCATTCCTTGAGACCTTGCACTCTCTATCATATAATCCACTCCACTATCAAAACTTCCCCTTCCCTACATCGGCATCCTCCTCATCTCCTCAACCGTCCAATAATTTCTCATATTTTCCGCTCCCAGCGTCTTGACTTCCTGGTCCAAATGCTTCCAAAGCACCTCCCCCCAAGTATCCATCTGCGTCTTCAACACCCTTAACTCCAACTCTGTCTCGCCACTCCTACACTTCTGCAGATAGTCTTCAAAGCCATCCATGCCTTTATGTATCTCCTTGTGCTGTCTCAACAACTCAGCAGCATTGCGACCTTGTTTAAACTCTGGCATCTTCGTAGCTAGAACAGGAAATATTGAACGCTCCTCGATATTATCTACAAGATTGTTAGCTGGGAAACATGGACAAGACGGTCTGAAACAGAACCACTGACGATGAGCTGTTAGGTGAGAGCAGAGTTGAAGACCAATGTTGATAAATTGCTTGAGGGAGATTCCACCAGGGCGTTTGTTGTTTACGCAGGAGTTGTAGAGGAGGGTGCAGGACTGGCGGAAGTGGTTGTGCTATGAGGGTCAGTGGTCATTCAAAAGCCATTCAAAAGCAGAGAAGCTAGACTCACGAAGTATTCCATATGCTCAGCCATAGAGTTAAACGCCCTGAACTCAGCAGCGCTCAATTTAGGCAACTTAGGTTCCTCCTTTTTCTCCTCCACTTTCATTTCCTCCAAGGCCTCCACTCTGACCTTGTTCTCGTCCAAAATCTCACCTTCCTTGACACCATTCAATACCTGCTCTGCGTTGCCCATATCCGCCATTGTGAGTCCGAAATGCTGCTTGCCTGGTGCACTACAAGTAAAGTTCCTTCTGCAAACAGGATATTGGAGAGTTGAAAGGCTGAAGGCTGCTACTCTAGCAGCAGTGCGTGAGACTTGGGTGCGGGAGTGATGGAGGAGAGGATTCAGGAGAAGGGATATAAAAGCTGGGCGCATTGAAGCTGATGAGGGCAAGAGGAGTGAGAGATGGAGAAGTTGGACATTGCTTCGTAAGGTCTGATGGTCATTGGACGATGGGTAAGGGGCGGAGGGGGGCGTTGGTGGGTGAAAAAGGCATTCGAGAGCCTTATCAATGTGTTGATAAGCATGCACAGACTTTCCGGACTCCGAACGTCAGCCTTGTCTTGGCATTTCCGTCCGAACCGAACCGAGAGATCTTGTTAAGTAAGGTCTTGAGAGAAGTGAGTGTGGATGAGGGGCCAGAGCATAATGGATACCAAGTTATGTCTGCTTATGTCTTGAGCATCATTGGCAAAACAACACTTCATTTTGAAACAAAGGACGACAAGACAAGCAATGTAGGACAGTGCATAAGGTACCATAGGAAGATACAGGTTTCTAGGCAGTCAGTGCAGAAAGAGAGCTAGAGCCGAGCACAGCGTGGACCTAGGTTGGAGGTGAAAAGTAAAGTATCGTTGCTAAGCTACAAAGGCTCCTCCTCAATAATATCCTACTAGATAGAAATAGCCACTCTTGGGCACATACTCGTCGCAGACAATGTACGCTATTATATAGTTTAAAAAAGATCAAACAGTGACAAATATAGACAACTCCTTTCCTTCTAGCTATGCAATAGATTTCGATAAGATCGCTCGCTGGTATATTGTTGTTTTCGATGCTCAAGATCCGACGTCATGCCAAAAGAAACAGAACTTCGTGAGAATCATTACTGTGGCCGTCTATACTTCCACTACCCAAATCTGGAGAGCCTGTTAGCATATATTTTCCTTCTTGTTCCTTCATGAGTAGAAGATACATACTTCCATCTTGCCCATATCTGCACGTTCTTTCCTTGCATTGGACTTGACACCCATGAGAACCATGTCCAAATCATCTTGATCACCCATGGTAATCATATCACCATTCGGCATATCCTCATCACGGACCTTAATCTTGAAACGTCTGCGAAGACCAAATTTCTCTCTTATCCGATCGACTAAATCCGGGAATTCCACAGCGGATCCAATCATGATGTACCGTACATCTTCTGCGTGGACCTTCACCCGGATCTTGCGAATATCAGGTTTACGCGATTGGCCTCGGCCGCCATTGGAAGATGCTGCACGGGACCGTGGTGGAGGGTTCGCCCTTGAAACCATCTCGAAATCATTTTCATCGAAAGAACCGTCGTCATAATCACTGGCATATTCATCCTCCTCTTCGATGTACTTGGGTTGACCTCTCGACCTTCCCCCATTGGATCTGTTCCCACGTGAGTTTCGGTTGTTGCTGTACATGTCATAAAGATCGTCAGGATATTCGTCATCTTCTTCTTCAGAAGGCCTCCTCCGTGGGTCGGGTCGCCTCTGTTGTGGACCTCTCGACTGGTCCCTGACTGAGCTGGAATATGTATTTGACCTCTGGGGCGGGCCTCTTGGCTCAGAAGCTGTTCGTGAATTTCCCCTTCTATCTTGTGGTGATTCTCTCTCATCACGGACTTCGTAACGTTCATTTGGACGAGCCTTCTCGATGTTCAGTTTCGCTGGCATTGGCTTAGGTCCATTGCGAACAGAGGCACCACGGCTCATCTGACTAGCAGCAGACTTCTCCGACTCAGGCGGTGGTGTGGGAGGGAAAACATTGCGACTACCAGGAAGTTGAGCTGGTTGCGATTCCGATCTTTTGCTCTGAAGGTTAGGTTTTACAAGATTCGTTGCAGCGTAGGATTTGTTTTCCTCCGGACGATCGTCCTTCACATCGGTTTTTCCAGCCTGAAACGGTTAGCTGTGCAGCATGAGACGACAAAAGGACAACCCACATTCTTGATTTCAGACCCGGCGAAGCCTGTGAAAGCATTTGCTCGATCTGAAGCAGCTACCAAGCGCGCCTTTCCCAGATAATCTTTCGTCTTCAAGTTCTTCACTTTAGCCTGGTTGGGCCGATAAACGACACCGACGGGAATTGAGAACACTGTGTAACCCTGGGAGATCATTAGCCGACGAGGTCACAATCTATTCTTACGGTACGCAACATACCTCCGCCTCTTCTCGAATCGCCTCATCGATGACATTATGGTCCTCAACAACCTTCTCTTTGACGGCAAAAGAGAAATCCTGCATACCAGCGTCCTTCTGCTGGAGATAAATATAACATAATCCACGGTTGAAAAGAACTTCGCAAGAATAGAGCTTGAACATGAGACCAAGTTGCGCATAGTCAATCATGTTGTTGCCCCGCAGATACAGTAAAGTGTCGTTGAAATTCGCTAAGGCTTCTTCGAAATCGCCAACCAAAAAATTGGAAACACCTTGCTGAAAATAGGCCACAGCAAGATACTGATCTAGCCGCACAGCGCGTTGATAGCATTCGACCTGTGTATAATTAGTTAAGAATTACTTAGAGCAAAGGATATGTTAGTACGAACCGCCTTCTCATGCTCTCCAAGGGTGGCATGAATCACACCACAATTGAAGAGAATCTTGGAGGTGTCAGCGATCCCATCAAACTCTTTCAACGCCTCATCGAATTCGTTATTATCATAAAAAGCCAACGCTGCCACCCAAGTCTCGATTTCCTGTTTCCAAAGGTAAGTTTTTCGTCACGAAGTTTGTTCCGGAGCTCTAAACGACTGCTTACCTGCTTCAAAGACATTGTGAAATATTGTCGGTAATTACTCTCGGGTCGTTAATCAATTGTCTGCTTTCGCTGGTCGCCGCCGTGAGCGACCAGCCTTCAGTTGATGTGGGACTCAAGAATGTACAGAGTCGCGGCGCAGCCCTTCCCTTCAGCGTAGTAGTACTCCGACGACCGCAGTGCCAAACTCCCGGTCCAAATAATCTCAGCAGTCGCTTGCGACACTCTTCAAAAAAGCCAGATTCCTCGTCGAGTCTTGTGAGAATGGTGGTGGGCGGTGTCGATCGATGGTGCGTCGCTCTTGGTGAGGGGTTAGTCGACGCTTAATTAATATCTCTCTCTATTTGGAGATTGTCAGGTACGGTGAGTCGTACGGGATGTGTGTGTTGTGTGTATGTGCGAGTCCTTGGTGTTGAGAAAGAGAGTGTGATGATCGGCGAACGGATCATGTAGAGTCAATAATTGTGGGAGTTGTTGGGATGGAGGAGAAGGATGGACGAATGTGCTGTGCTGTGCTGTGCTGTGCTGTAACTGTAAGGTACACACACTCGGATCGAACCGCACTAAAACTGGAGGAGAGTTGCAAGCAGAGACGACTGTGCTACGGTTCGCCTGTGACTCGCGAGGGAAAGAAATGAGTGGAGGGGAGCCCACGAGTCCAAAGGCCCAGCGCGTACGGAGCACGACGAGATCGAATAGGAGCGGGGCCTACGTCCAAGCTATAGTGGAGCCATTCATGCACCGGCGACTGGAAATAATGCGTGCAATAAGTAGTAATTGGTAAAGAGAAAAAAAAAAGGTGCACGAATGCCGGCGCTTTTCCTCTTCCCTCAGCGCTGCTGTTGACTGTTCTCTTCTCGGTCTCGGCGACGAGGCTAGTCTGTCTCGCCTTTCTCGCGCTGCCTCAAAGACGGTCCAGCTCGAGTGCAGCGCCAGCCACGGATGAGCGCCAACAGATCTGACAGCTTGCAAAATAAAGATCTCCAGCTAATGAGAAATCCGTGTTTCCCGCGAAGGCTTAATCGGGCGGCAGATGGGGGAGAGTTACCAGCAGAGTTCGATGAGCTGCTTCACCGTGACTGGGTGCACTTGATTCCCAAAGGTCCAAGCCACCACGGCCCTGCAGAATGCGCGTGGTTCTCTGGGAGCATTGGAAGCATTGGAAGCAGTGGAAGCAGTGGAAGCAGTGGAAGCAGTGGAACCACTCGCTGCCCACACGGCCAGGGCAGCACATGTGCGGCCTGCATATAATGGCCGAGGGAATATCGCAAGAGGGTGTCGTGAACCTGTGTTCCTGTGTTCCTGTGTCCTGGCCCTGTGTTGCTTGATGCAGCCTGCCCACTCAGCAGCCCATTCCCCCGGCCCCCCAAAGCAGCGACTGTTCCAGGCGCGTCCCCCTGGAGCCCATTGGTAGGCGGGTACGGCCTCTTTGCCTGACCTGTCACCAGAGGCGTTCCAGGGCGCGTAGAGTGTTTTTCAGGTTGCGTGAACGTGCACAACATGCTGCATAGAATTGTGCTTTTGTGCTGCAGCTCAAGAACTTAGGGACATTGGTTCTGGACGGTGGCTTGGGCTTCAAGAAGAAAGTCGGGCCACTGGTGGAGATACTCCTGGTACTGGGAGACTGCCCTTCTCAGCTGACCCCCTTGGTCCAAGAACATCATTTACCATAGCCATGGCGCAGTCTTGGGCCACTGGCTCCGTACGAAAAGTCCAGGACCTGCAGTAAGTAGAAGATGCTGGCTGGTAGCGAGCAAAGGCAAGCTTCCAGCAGAAGGGCATAAGGTAAGCGGCACAGCCAGCTCGTAGTCGGCTTCACAATTACGTGAGGACGTGAGGCTCAGATTTTCTGCCACATGCGGACATGTCACTGTAGATTTCTGCCCTAACATCATCAGGTCGTACTTTCGTACCCTCCAGGGCTCAAACGGCCCTGGATCCGGCATCCCCAAAATCCCCACCGTATAAGCTCATTGCACCCTAATTGGATCCGGGTAAGCCCTGTGCGCAGGAAGCTTGGCGGTTTGAGGCCGTCTCTGCAAAGGCTACGACGAAACTCGCTTCCACCTCACACCGTTTTAAGATGCCGTTAGACACGACTTATCTTGGCCACGCACGCCACGCTCCTTCAAGAGGAGTCGAGAAGTCGAGATCCGTGACACGTGCGTGAGAACTTGGAAATGCAAAAGTCTCGCTGCCTCACCATCGACTCATCGACCAGGGCCCGGCCCCATATGCGATCCATACTACTACTTACTACTGACCTACGTACTATGATCGCCAGGACTGCAGGAGACAGCTGGAACGACGAAGGCCAAGCACATCGTCTCAACTCTACCCTTTTCTCCTCGGCACACCAATGACCGATGGCGGCCTTCCCTCTGCAGCGGGGCAATTCCAGGCGGGCCCGGAACTGTGTGCTTCATAAGCTCCCACGGCCACGGTACTACAGGACCTACCTCTAGAGGTATTACTGTCCTTTGTAGACTCTCCCGCAACTGGTGCAAGATCTGAGTACTGCCCCAAGAAAACAGCCACAAGAAAAACAGGCACGACAATCTGTCGATAAGCACGTCTCGCTTCAGAGACTCGAGACATTTGCTGGAAACACATATCAGTGTGGTGACGTTAGTTGACGTTTGACAGCTCTCATTCGTAACAATCGGACGAAGATCGAGGGCTGCAAGCTCCGAGCTCTTCCTTAGCATTTCCTATTTCACGAGCCTCCCCGAAATTGACAGGCCATCACTCAAGAAGACAAGCTTCTGAACAGCCCATTTCTCTTGTGAGTCGTTCCATATATCGTTAGAGCATACCCTTCTTTACCTCGTCCTTCCTCTCTTCCCACAGAGTCTTTCCCGAGCATGAACAGACAGTCTTGTCATTGTCCCAAACTCCTGCACTTCTTGCGATCACTCCAACCAAAGTATCCTCGTCGTTCTTCTCATATATCTCTTTGCCGTCATGTTGTCTCGAAACAACCATACCCCTTCCAATCATTTCCCAGATCTGAACAGGCTTGTCAAAGAAGACACTGCCCATGCCATTCTTGCCAATATCAACAGTGCCAAAAACACCCTTGGGCTTGGATGTCTTTTCGTTGGCTGCAGTTGCATCCGTCCATATAGCACCAGTGGACACAGCACCTTTCGAGATATCTCCTGTCTGTCGTACTGTAGCCCAATACTTCCCAGGTGTGAGTCCTCGGATCGTAAGATCAACGATGGTAAGATTTGGGGCGACCTGAACCATACGAGCTAAGCCCATGACCTTGTCTGATACGGCTGTTGAATGGGTTTCAAGTATACAGACCGCAGAGCCTAGTAAACGCTCAGCATTCATAATGTGCTGATGGAAGTGGCAGCACTCACTGTTCGAACCTCCAGAACCTCGCAGTATAGCATCCCTTCCAGTAGCCTGAATGGCTGCTACTATAGCTGAGGGCGCGGCAGTGCCTTCAATGCTCACGAGTTGGTCCTTCAGATTTGCTTCAACCTTTTGGATTCCGCTTAGTTTATGCAATGAGCTAGAGATATCTTGGACGCAGCTTTCACAGGTCATTGGCACTGCAAAGAGCGTCTTGAGGTTTTGTCAGCCTTGTCCATGTGACTTCCGATGTTCGGAAAATGTGTGACAAACCTGAAAAGGTGTAGTAATAGCCATGAGCGGAGCTCTTGAACAAATAATAAAGACTTCAAATGAGAACTATTTGCACTGGATTTGCAATTTAACTTGAAAGTGAGTAGATTTTATTTTATGATAACATTGAGAAAGAGAAAACGAAGACATCAGTTCAAGGTGGGGTCTACCTAAACACGCTTTGAAATCGGCCGAGGAGGGGACAATATGGCCAAAGTCGCGATAACATTTCGCCGACGCCGCCTTGGCATCTTTAAATTCAATCCCATTAACCTCAGCTCACGACAGCAGTTGAAATCTTGACCTGGCCAGCAGCAACCACACTTCATATTCCTGCTCCTATCCCAATCTCAATTGGCCCAAGGGCCACTGGCAAAGATGTCTCAAACCAATGGACTGGTAAAGCTATCGTCTGCTCTTCCTGATCCCTATGCTAACCCAACTTCTCCTTAAGACCAAACTTGCCTACTCTCGCGCTTGGCACCACGTCTCAGCCAGCACACCCCATCACGCCCTCTCAACCATTCGACCGATCCCAGCCCCCAGCTCTCCTCTCATAACTCCACCGCCTCTCGGGCGTCTGGCCTCAAGGATAGCGATTCTGCTCATGGGAAAACACAAGCCAATCTGGGACCCATCAACAGACTGCGGCGACTACGTTGTAGTAACGAACTGCTCCGCTCTGCACACGACCGGCAAGAAGCGTTGGCAGAAGCAATACTACCGACACAACACGCGACCTGGAAGTCTGAAGCAGATCAGCATGGACCAACTGATGCAGAAGTTTGGAGGTGCTGAAGTGCTGAGGAAGGCGGTTAGTGGCATGTTGCCCAAGAACAGATTGAGGGATGATAGATTGGCGAGGTTAAAGGCTTTCGAAGGCGATGCGCATCCGTATAAGGAGAATATTATGTGTTTTGGCGGGAAGAGCATGATTGCTGAATGGCCTGCGGATGAGGAGCTGGTGCTAGATGAGTTAGTAAAAGAGGAGCAGACAAAGTTATGAAAGAGAGCAAAGCTTGTGTAGGATATTTCTGGGGGCATAGGAGTGCATATGGTGTTGCATTGCTTGGGCGTATATCATGGCAGAATCAAGTGGCATCTGCTCAGTAATATTACGATGCTCTGTAAAATAGGGTCAACATAAGAAATTTTACGGTCTCCAAGAAATAATTCAACCAGCAGATCGCACATCGGATATTTTACAATGCAAGAGTAGAGAACAATTGTCCAATTTCAGACTGGGATAATAAGCAAATTTTACACAAGGGAGAGGGAGCTGAGACAAGTTTGCGGATCAATATAGAATGGCTACCCACATCGTGATACACGCTCCCTGCTGTAGGAAGTAAGCTACGATCCTTTTCCCCCCTTCCCTCCCCCCCCAATTTTATATTGTTACTAGATTAGCTCAAGTAAGTGAAACATATATATACTCTCTAGTAACCGTTGACTATTAGTCTACCTATAATCTGAACAAATGTCTGTATAATAAGCTAATGCTAGCAGTATCTCTGAGACTTTAAGCTCCTCCCCACTCCGTCTCCCCCTGTCACAGATAGGAAGCTACAACCCTTTTAATCTTTTTTCATTCTTTAGATTTTCAGTTTACTAGATTACACATAGCTTAAGGAACTCAAAACACATGCTCCAGTAACAGTAGACTGACTGCCTATATAAATATAACCTAAGCAGAGTCTCGTTTATCCAGCACTCATTATATGACGGGGATTTATTTCTTGTTGTCTATCTGGTCCTCACTGTCTGTGATTGCTGTAAGGTAGGATCCTATCCGCAATATGTAAGATAAGAATGCTGAAAAACTAAGAAGGGAAAAGGTGGAAAACCCATGCTTGAAGGTGTATCGGTGATACGAAATAACGTGGTTTGTGCCAGTGCAATGAATCCCCTAGTCGGGTAAAATGTCAACGACATATATGTGCCGTGGTTGTATGGTGTCTTCTCGTTAGAGTACATGTTGAAGTCCTCGTCAGATTAAGTATACTCGGCATCCTTCACGGACTCCCCGTAGTAATCAAATTTTTTTGAGGATGACTTAGGCACAGACATTGTTTCTGAAGCGAGTGGTGCTAAAGATGAAGGATCACACAATCGATTAAGGCTTTATATAGTTCTAAATGTCCATAGCAAAATTTAGTGTGCTGAGGATGACACAATTTAAGATGAGATTGAACAAATCAAATGGTAGTGGGGTGAATTGGTGACAGGTTTGGCGTTGAGGAGGAGGATGCAATGTTGAGGATCAATGGTTTTATGTCTGCAAACTTTTAGTTCTGAATGCACATAGCAGAGGTTAGCGTGCTGAGAATGACAAAGCTGGTGATGAGACTGTACGGAACTAAGTATTATACACACTTGCTGATTTTGAGATTGATGTTGCTGATAAATATCTAAAATTGATAATGAATGAAGGCTTTATCTCACTGATATACAGATCTGTATGGATGTGAGGAAGTTGGCATGCTAATTATGCTGAAGCTTAAAGGGTAAAGCTGTGAAGAAAAACAGAAGGAGAGTGGGGGTGAGGTGAGATGACACAAAACATAAATGCTATGGTCATGATGATGCAGACAACGAAACAAGAGAGGAATAAGGCTTAAAGAGATGAAATACCAATCTTTGTTCTCTACGAAGACTTACTAATCGATGTGCAAACACTCTTCGTGTGTGCCTTATATCAGTGTACGGTGTTGTCATTCGTGTGTTGGGATTCAAAAGAGTGAAAGGACGTGGTTTGAGAAAAATGAGATGTTCTCTCCAAGGTTGAGAAATTGAGGGAGTTAAGCGAGCTAGAAATACTCAGCCAAAACAGTTGATTAAATCATCGTTCTATTTGAGGGATTCGCTTTCAGTCGCTGAAATACTTGTTTCTAAGCAAGATATTTTCAGTGATTTTTGATAATTCAGCGCTCAATAATTGCTTACCATGGCTTACTAGAGGAAGGTACTCAAACTTGTTGGCCACTAGCTTAGCAATGCTGTTCGGCCCAGTACGCGCTCAAAGCTCTCCAACATCAAACCTTTCTTCTCGGAAATGTTTGGAAAAAAGACAAATCTACGTCAAGTCTCAAAAGAATCCAATAACTCCTTGGATAAACTGCTTCCATCTCTAGAAGTGTACTTGTGTGTGGCTATTGGGAGAAACACTTGAAAGTTCCATGTCTTTGGCTTATTTTAGTATTCAAGTGGCAAGATATATAGTCTCTTCATACAGCCCATTATTAAACAGCAAGGCTTTATTATATATTGCAAGTTCGGGCTGTGCTGGATGATGGGCTTATAAATTGCTCACTTCACAAATTCCTTCCTAAGTTTATGGATTCAAGGAAAGTAACTTATCTGACTTAGATGGCTCACTTAGCTTGAGTAAAGTAACACAGTTTGGCAAGGGATTCATGGAATTAATTGATTCATGAGCTCGTCCGTCGGCACAGGGCAAGTTTCGTGTGGCGGTGTGGATGTGTCTTCGAGGAAATACAAACCCAAGCGAATTTCAAATAGATTTACACAGCCAACAGGCATTACCATGCTAATTAATTAAGTGGACTTGCTGCGCTGAGATCGTTTAATGTGTATCTTCTAGCTGGCCGTTTCGGTCACTTGTGACTTCTCTCAATTTCGAGGGCGTTAGCGAACTAGCGACACTTAGTCAGAGCAGTTGATCTAGCCGTCGTTTTCTAAGAGGGGTTTGCTTCAAACACAAAATACCTCAACTCCCAGACATTTATATCAAAATTGTGAAATCAAACGTCTAGCAAGCAGAGTTTGAATTCTCCCCGCCTCGCAACGTCTCTCTACTCCGTGCCGTACAACACTCCAAGACAACTAGGTATACGTAAGTATCTAGAAATTCCTCAAGGCATTCATTTATTCAGATGCTAGGTAGTCATCTGCTATAACAACTATCCTAGATATCGCTGTCGATACTACAGTTCTCTAGAGCAAGTTTGAAGCTGCGAAAATTCGAAGCCATAAATCAATTGCTTTCCTTGCATAAAAGTGCTAAAACAGCTTTGGAATTCGACGAACCAACTAAGGTATCAAATGGCGTATAATTGTCCCAAGAATGTATGTGGTGAGGAAGATTCATGTGTAGTCGGTGCGCAACTCAATGAAGGGTGGATACTACGACATCTACTTGTCTCTGAGCTTGTAAGAGTAGGTCAAGATCTCAAACCGAGACTGCTGATAGTTAATTACTCTCGCGCGAAGGATGACACAGATCTGACAATTTCTAATCTTGTTGCCGCAGATGACCACAGCCTTATTACGAACATAATCATAGCCAACGAGATGAACACTAGACCGAGTCCGTACTTGACTTAATGCTAGCAAATTCTTAGGAATTCATGCTCTCTACCTTCCTCCTCTCTCCTCCATATACTGTAACTAATTAACTAAGGCCCCTTGTTGTATTTCTACACTAACTTAATGATGACCACAAGTATGGACCTGGCGGTTTAAAAGTTCCCGACTTCGGCAAATATCGCGAGTTCATCAGTCCTACAGGACTACGGAGTTACGAGCTCAGATTTGCTTGCTAGATGTACAAGTAAAAGGTTCGCTGCAGGATCTGTGAAACTAGTGAATGGCCTTGACATTAGCACCTCTGCTAGTCCAACGAACTTGCAGGGAAGGTAAAGAAATCGCATTCATTGCAGCGGAATATTGAGGTTGATAGTCTCAGCTTTACTTCTGTTGCAGTTCTTGGCAGGGCCTCGAGGGTTTATGGGTCGATAATTGTCTTCATATTTGTGGGAAAGCCTTTACACAATTTCAGTCTCTTTGCACACAGTCGTGCGAGACCTTATTCGCACACTGGCACGAAGGTAGATACAAAAATAGAAAAGTCTTGAAACACAAACTGTGGATTTCTCGTATCTCAAGTGATGAATGCTCGGAAGAGCTTTGGTTAGTCTTGTATGATGCTGCTTCAACTCGCCTAACCTTTTGACATCCTCACAACATCCCATGAGTTCACCACCGTTCAGCATCGACTCTAGGAACTTTTAGCTTTTCAGCACTAAATTGTTACAAAATTTCCCTTTTCACTCATTAAGCCAGTATATCGGCATTCGACATCAAGCAGCTCCAACTCGTGAAGCCAGTAGTCAGAGCTTGAAGCATGCTTCGCCAACAAGCGCCCGAACTACCAAGTCAACTTATTGTAAGAAAGGGGAATGCTACACTTGCGTCGAGGACGCGAAAGAGGACAGTGACAAACCACGGTGGCATCTTCTAAGAAATCGTAAAGATTTATCGGTCTGCTGTTAGACGGAGGGGCTATTGGCTGAAGGGTATTCATTGGTCGTGTGGTAGTGAATATCGTACCTTGCTGGTGTGAAGAGCAAGGCGCAAAATGAGAAATAAAATATATTACCCCTACACCGACCTTCATTTAATCAATTCATATTTGTGACTGAACGAGAAACTAAAGATCTGGACTAAGTCGTACGTTTTCTTAATGGATGGAATCATCAACCTGGTCTGAGCAACTTACCGCACGTTGCCAACAAGTGAACCTTGCATTTACTTGAACCTGCACTGATAGACGCAAGAAGAACCCTGTTGGTATTATGTCATATCACGGAAATTAATAGTGATCCTGGAAGATGCAAACTGTCAACATAAATTTCTACCATCGTAGCAGGTTCTTCCAAGTTCCATACAACTAATTTCACAGACTGGTAAGCTTGCTACTATGACAACCTAGCACTAGCTGTGAAAGGAAGATTGCGCAAGCGGGATATACCAGTAAATTAGAGCCTGTAAGCAGTAAAGTGGTGTGTAAATCGGCCTTGCAGGCTGATTACTGATGTCGTCAGGAGATATTACATTGTAGCCTCCTAGCCACGCAAGAAGAGTCACAAAGGTAAGGCACGCCATTGACCTCTTGAAGAGATTTTATACCATTAGGGGTTGGGTAATACAACGTCACATCTTCGACTCTCCACTTCCTCAGCAAGGGTTTGGTTATACTAAGCCTACGGCTTGTCTGGCTGCTGGGTTAGCGTAGAGTCCGTTGCCAACCCAGCAGATCTATAAGAAGTTAGAGGATCTCTTGCAAATTGCAATGTACGTATTCTTTGCCAAATACTTATTCTTTGAAAAGCAGGATATGAGTAATAGGATGAGACATCGGAACTATCCAAAAGACAACTTTGCTGCCGTGCTGGTAATACTGTAGGTGTTCTGATGCGCAAAAGCGAATTAATCGAAGGCTTGCAAAACCAGGTTCAAATCATACAGTAACGCCTCCGCCTGGTCTTACTGTACGGAACGGAGTCGGCCCCAGCACCCGCAGAGATTATCTATCTTCACGTGATCATTCTAACCCACCACCAGCTCAAAAATCTTCGTTTAACCCACACTGCAACGTCACCTCACCCTCCACTTGTTGTTTCCCTTCCGCGACAAAGAACCTCGCAACCTTGGAAACTTGACACTGTTGAACGCAGAGTCGAGCTTCAACCCTTGTGAATCCGAACCGATATAGAACACTTGAAGTGCAATCGCAATCATGTCGGACGCTCAGGCAAACGAGGCTGAGAAGAACATCGAGATCTGGAAGGTCAAGAAGCTGATCAGGCGTCTGGAAGCCGCGCGCGGAAATGGAACTTCCATGATTTCCCTCATTATTCGTAAGTAGTCCCTCTGCTCTATGGTGTGTATTATATTGACATGAAATGCGCAGCACCAAAGGATCAAGTCTCGCGAGCGGCGAAGATGTTGGCAGAAGAATACGTACGTTTCCTTTCTCACGACGCAGCGTACAAAGGCAATTTTCTGATGATCGCAGGGAACCGCATCCAACATTAAATCCCGTGTCAATCGACAATCAGTCCTTTCTGCCATCACATCCACCCAGCAGAGACTGAAGCTCTACAACAAAGTACCACCAAATGGCTTGGTCGTCTACTGTGGTGAAATCTTGACCTCGGAAGGCAAAGAGAGGAAGGTCAATATCGATTTTGAGCCCTTCAAGCCCATCAACACCTCGCTATATCTCTGCGACAATAAATTCCATACAGAAGCTCTTGCTGAGCTGTTGGAGTCGGACCAGAAATTTGGCTTCATTATTATGGATGGTAACGGTGCGCTGTTCGGCACCTTGAGCGGCAACACCCGAGATGTGGTCCACAAATTCTCTGTCGATCTGCCTAAGAAGCACGGTCGTGGAGGACAATCTGCCCTACGTTTCGCACGTCTCCGTGAGGAAAAACGTCACAACTACGTTCGTAAGGTTGCTGAGTTGGCCGTTCAGAACTTCATCACTGCAGACAAGGTCAACGTTGCAGGCATCATCCTTGCCGGCTCGGCCGATTTCAAGAACGATCTTAACCAGTCAGATCTTTTCGACAATCGTCTCCAAACCAAGGTCATCAAGGTTGTTGATGTCTCGTATGGTGGAGAGAACGGGTTCAACCAAGCCATCGAGCTGTCTGCCGAGACTTTGAGCAATGTCAAGTTCATCCAAGAGAAGAAGCTGATCGGCAAGTACTTCAACGAGATCAGCCAAGACAGCGGACTTATCTGCTATGGTGTTGAGGATACCTTAAAGGCTTTAGAGCTTGGTGCTGTAGAAACACTCATTGTTTTTGAGAACCTCGAGATCAACCGATGGGTTCTCAAGGATGTCAATGGTAACCAAATCGTTCTTCACACTACCAAGGCATCTGAGGCTGCGAACCGTGAACAATTCATGGACAAAGAGACCGGACAGGAAATGGAAGTCGTGCAGAATGAGTCTTTCTTGGAGTGGATTGCCGAGAAGTACAAGGATTTTGGCGCTACCCTCGAATTCGTCTCAGACCGTTCCAGCGAGGGCAACCAGTTCGTCAAGGGATTCGGTGGCATTGGTGGACTTCTCCGCTACAAAGTGAACTTCGAACAATTAAATGACGTTGAGGATGACGACGAATTCTATGACGGGAAGCTCTTTCGCCGGCCGTTTGTGGTAAAACCCTGCTAACTTACAAGCAGATTGACAGTTTGATAACCTCGCACTGAGCGAGACTCCAGCTTCAGTTAATCCGTCAAAGCAAGATCTGCCACCCGCCGTGCCGCAGATGAAGAAGCAACCCGCAATTGCTGCTTGCTCCGACCGGAAGGGAAATGCTGCTGGCACCAGGCCCAGCCCTCTCCGTTCCGTAATGACGGCTGATTAAGTTGGGGATACAAGCATCAGTGGTGGGTAAATTCATGATCTGCAACTCTCAAAACTAACATGACTCCAGTATAAAACCTCACCAGTATGGTAGCAATGAGATACTTTGCTACAGTGGGCTTGAAGGAGGAAGTGCGTCTGGACAAAATTGCTTGTTGTCAGGGTGTTTAGGAATGCAAATTGAAACAGCAAAAGAAAAACCAAGTTTGAGTACAAAAATTCAGGAGGGGCCGCTAGAGGCCTTTGTATGTTAGCCACTGGGACCTCTAATATCACTCATTCCCCAACAACTGCATACCTGAAGACTTGTGCAACTTACCTATGTGGACCCAAAATGTTGCCACCCAAGCCCCTTCACTAGAAAAAAGTCCCCTTCTGAAGTATTGACATACTCTTGAGTAGCCCAAGAGAACCAGGATTCAAACGGGCGCGAAATTTTAGGCGCTATGAGTATAACTGCTTAGCGCCATGTTATGAACAGCATTTTGATTTAGTAGCAGTCGACAATGTTAACTAATTCAAGGCACATTATAGCTTAATGCACGCTTCCCCCACATACTGTTCACATAAGTACTAGAAGATGAGTGTTTCTAAGCTAATCTAGTAACCATATGGAGCATTGGCTTATGAGCTATAGCAGGGAGAGAAGAGATAACTAGTATACAGTCCTAGCGTATAATAGTTATATTAACTACTGAATTTATCTAGGTGATGTTTATTTATGTGGTCTACAGCTAGTGAATCACCAGAACACCATAGATGTATAAGTAAGTTACTTAAGCTAATGTAGCAACTCAAACTAGGGTTGTAGCTCACTACCAGCAAGGAGCCGAGGACGAGGGTGGAGGGTGCAAAGTCTAAGGAAATGCTGCTACTGTAGCATTAATGTTTTACTTACCTAGGAACAACCATTCCGTCCACTGTTGACGACAATGGCTGAAGTGGTATCGTATCCGTCCCAATAGGCAGCAAAAGCGGCACTCCACCAGCTCTTAACGGTTGCTCTACTCTTGAGTTTTTACAGATACACATTGAGGAATTTGAAGCAAATGCTTGGCTCCAGTAACTTGTCTAAATGCAAATACCAAGGCCCTTGTACTGCAATGAGTGCAATTGAACCAGTACAGTAATCTAAGGTACCTAGTAACTCCCAATTCTGTGTGCCGTTTGCTCTGTCCATGGCAAAAGACAGCCGAGAATCAACCGAAAGCTTTACTTCATCACGTTTAGGTACAAACCGAAGCTCATATTCAAGCTTCAGCTGCACACCAGCACCCCTCCTCACCACCCAAAATGGACTCCTCAATCCCCATTCAAATAGCAGAAACAATTCAGACCGCCTCCATAAACCGTGCACCATCACCATCCCACGACCTCAATCCTTCCACAACAGCATCCTCCAAAGAACCCGTCACAGTCAAAGAATCCTCGTCCTCTCTCTCCCTAGACAAATACACCTACGATGATGAGGATGGAATTGATGAAGATGAGGAGGATGAGGAGGATATCCCGTATGATGTGATTAGGCCTACGCCACGCAGAGCGAGCTTTCCTCCTTTGCCAGATCTGAGGTTCGAGCAGAGCTACTTGGCTAGTATTTCAGGCGCAGATACGAAGTGGAAGATTGCATTAATTACTTTGCGGGATCAGGTATGTTGCTATTACTTTAATCTAGAGTTTGCAGACAGCAGTGCTAATTCCATGCTCACACAGCTCGTCCTCCCACTCCTCCAAGGCATGGTCTGGTCTCTTGCTCTTCACGGCTGGAGATACTGGAACCGCAGCGCGACAATGAGCGGAACTAGTGTTGGAGCGAAAGTGCGCCGATGGTGGTATGAGACCAACAACTGGAAGATTCCGGAGGCATGGAAGGATATTCCTAAGGATTCTAAGCTGGCTGCTGCTATGAGTGATGCACGTTGAACTCGATGGTTCGCATTTAATGAAAATCTGCTAATACTCTTAGTTTCTACAGTACTATAAATACGAGACGTCTGGTGATTAAGTCATAGGCTGTTATTTTGGGCGTTGGGCGTCCTTGAGGGCATGGCATATTAGAGTCGGTACTGTGTGGCATGGGGTTTTCAACGCAGTGGAAGAATGGAATCGTAAACCAAATGAACCCCAAAGACTGAACCTGGCCAGTCGCATTAAGCTAGTGATGCGTCGTGCCAAGCTTTGCCAATGCAGAGTATCGGTGCTACTATTACGGTCCATATCCAACTTCATGATGGTACATGTGGAGTTAGTACTCAAGAGGCGAAACTCGTAGCACATTCTGCTTGAGCTACTCATAAAAAGAACAGTCTTGGATGGTGTCTCTCATTTATTGGGCTACCTTAGCTCGGGCGTATTGTGTACGGAGGTGCCAGGGCCTAACGTTTTGCGGACCGCCTTGCGGCAGAACGGTCTACTACTGTGCTCCCTCGTAGTGTTCTAGTAGGCAGTCTACTGCTAGAGCTCTCCTTAAGTTATGAGGTTATTTTCAGTAATTTAAATACAACTAGTAACCTGAAAGTTCATTCACTAGCTAAAGACCATTTGCCCAAACACTAGGGACCTGGAGGAGGCTTGTATTCTGAACTCGATTTTATAACGGGGCCACGCCTTAAGGCGGTCTGCGAGACATTAGCCCTGGCACCGGTATATGACTTCTACCTGTTAAATATATCATCAAGTTGGGCCAAGTAACTCGGGCCGTGTGTGCCGGTTGCAATAGCAACAGGCGGGCTGGTTTTAGATTGCCATCCCTTATATTTGATGACCTGTGTCGATGCCAAAGAAATCTGGGGCGTTTCAAGTTCATATGTCTTTATTCGTTGCCCGTAATCTTCGTTGACTTCATTGCTTGCCCGTAAGGAGTTGAGGTCATGACCTGCTAAACCCTCCTCTGCCCTTCCCACGCCCCCGGCCAAAGCGAATACTCGGCGGCACGAACTTCAAGGCAGACATTGCTCCAGCTAAGCCATCCATTTCCGCATCTTCCTTTGAGCTTGGAGGCGTCAGCACAGATGCGTCCACAAGGCCTTCTCCCTCATCGGTATCGTCACTCTCCTTAGTATCCTTGACTTTCTGTCCCGAATGTCTCCGCCTTGCTCTCTCTTCAATATCTGCCATGTGCTGTGCAGAGCTCCGCCGCCGGTGCCGTCCCGATCGTAGCATTGAACTCCGACGGTCGATGCCATCGTTTACAACATAAAAGTCGTAGTCCTTTGGGAAGGTATGCTTGTCGATTAGGTGGAGACGTCTTTTTTGGGGAGTGGAGCACACCCGATCGCAGTCTTCAACAAAGCACCCATACTAATGTAATAAGTGAGAGCTCGAGTAAATTCAAATTTGTTGCTTACAGTCTTTTCTCCCCTTTCCTTCCTGACTTCATTCAAGCTGTCATGGTTCTCTTGGATGTGCAGATTCAGAAAATGCTCAGTTGGGAAATTCTTCCGGCACTCAAGGCAGCGATTCACATGTGTCTTGTTGTAGTGAACCTCATAGTCTTCGAAAGAAGTGAAGGAGAGCTGTCGATGAGGTGGCAGAGAGCATCGCATTTCAGGTACTGAGGAGGCTTCACCGCCAGTATCGTGATCGAGATGCACAATTTTTGAAGGTGCTGTAGAAGTCTCTCTCGAACTTTGCGGAACAACTGACAAGGAAGACGTGCGAGCCCCTTCCCCAGGATCTGAATCTGAAGATGAAGGCTCGGAGTCTTCTCGTGAGCGTTTAGCCATCTTGAAAGTTGAAAAGCGCTGGATGCGGGGTAGTTTTATGAACGTGACTCTCTTACTTAGCCTTGACAGCAGGAGGAGATGTGGCCGGCGCCTACAGTACTGCTTTGAGTGCGGGAACGAGAAGCCAGGATTTATGGCGCTGGAGGTCGTGGTGATAATGACATTTGGCTGTCATGTTAGTTTGCGTGTTGTGGACGAAAGCTGGCGGCGCTTGAGGTGGACAAAAGCATCAGCCTTGCTGGGTCCGTGCATGGCTTTAGCGGTTGGGATGATGGTGGGAGGGAAGCAGGCGGACTGGGCAGGAAACTTCTGTGACGGTGGGTAGACGATGATACCTTAACATTGCGACCGTCGATGTATTGTGTACCGCCGGAGTGTTTTCACACATCGTCAATTCTGCGTCCTTTGGTGTTCTTTGAGTCACTGTGTCTGGTTTGGCTTTACTAGCCTCCAGTCCGTGAACTTTTGGTGCCGGTTCAATAAAGGTGAATCTCACAACCGCACCTTTGTCTTCTTGACTGGAACATAATATGGATTGCACCCACCACATCATATCTGCGGAGGCTTTCTCGCAGATTTAACGTCGAGGTTGACCGTGGGGTCGGAATACAAACAGCGACACGAGCCATAAAAACTTTACGGATCATGGCCGCGCCCATGGTAGAAGAATGGAAGTAAGTCGCCGATGCCCTCCCTTGATTTGCGCCGGCACGTTTAACAATCTTTCAGGCTGGCGCTCCAAGTCGAGAATGAATTGAAGCAGCAGTTGAAGCAGCACTTGCCATTGTTCGATGATATCGAGCACCTTATTGAGCGGTTTGTCTTCTAGCAACGATATCCTGCTACGCCAGACTGACCTGCCGCAGAATGCGCATTGCTTGCGAAGCCACAATCTTCCGCGACTTTGAATATGCTACGGCACAAGGAGTGGAGGGCCGTCTATGGGACGCGCACAGCCTAATCAACAAGCGGTACCGGAAGCTGGTTCAGCACTACAAGGCGGACCAGAAGAAGCATGCTGTGGAAAAGCGCAAACTCGAGAAACGCTATGCGGACTTCATCAAGAGAAGCCAGTTCTTCTACAAGACTTATATCCAGCGCCTTGCCTCTCACTTTGCGGGTATGAAGGACCTTCGTCGAATTGCTCATCGACTGTCACTGAGCCAACTTTCTGTGGACGAACGAGTACCAGTCTCACCAAAGGTTCAGCATCTGATCGAGCTCTCTTGCCATGCCACTTTGCTCCGTCTAGGAGATCTTTCTCGTTATAGGAACGATCTTCGAACCAAGGATCGCAGCTGGGAACCTGCTCTGGCATATTATTGCTTGGCTAGTGACCTCTACCCTCAATCTGGAAGCTCGCATAATCAAATGGCAGTCATAGCCTTGGCCGAATCCAATCACTTGGACGCCTTGTATCATCTCTACCGCGCTATCGCCGTTGAAGAGCCGCATCCTCTTGCCTCAGGTAACCTTGAAATCGAATTCAAAAAGATCACAGGCGCTTGGGAGAAGGGATCGTACGTCAAGCATGACAGCGCAGACACTCTGATTCTGTGGTTTGTTCGTCTTCATGCAAAATTCTACAAAGGAGTTGACTTCTCAAATCGTGAAGAGCTTGAGAATGAAGTTCTCCATCGCCTGGCTGTCCAATTAAAGGAACATTCTATGGAGACTGTCTTGGAGAGATTTGTTCTCATAAATATTGCTGCCGAATATTTTGCCGAACAGCGAGCCAAAGGTCAGTGACAGCGATGTGAAGTACGTACTTAACTAACGCATTGCAGCGTATGGGACCAGAGAGGTTCTCCAATCATATATTTTCTTCCTTGGCTTTAACGTTCGCTTCGTTTTCCTTCTGCTCCAAATCCTACAACCTGAGCTTGAGGACCCCGTGGATGGTGAGGATCTGCCAAATGATGCGGATGGACTACCAGTCAAAGCACCTCGTGATAAAATCACGGCAATCACTCGTCGTGTGCTTCCAGCACTTCGTCAATACAGTATTTGGCTTGTTTCTCGCTTTCACATTATCACCGGCATTGATGATACGTCAGTCAAGGTCCACATTAATGAGCTACACAAGATGTATGCCGATGTCCTCACGAAGCTCGCCAATTTCTTTCCTGCCAACGACCTCCCTCAAGTAAGCTATTTGCTGGAGGAAGATGCGACAACTGTTGGATTCAAGCCTTTTCGAGATCCCAACTTGGCGCCGGAATGCAATATCTATACTGACGGTGAAGATTTGAAACCTCGAATCTCGGATCCGGATGTCGAACGTAACCATCCGAACATCGAAATGCTGGCACGAGTTCGTGACATACTGTTGTGTGGCTTGACACTGGCCCTCAACCCAGAATATCCCATCACTTTTCTGCGAGACACTCGTGTGTTTATGTACATTGAGGAAGGTTTGCCACACACTAGCCCCGTCGACAGCCCCATTAACAGCCCCATGAATTGTCACCACTCGAATGCTGCAATTACTAGTCCACCGCAGATACACACGAGCGCCATCAGCACTTCTAGTAGCTATAGACCGACTGCAGTACCCAAGCTACCAAACGATGAGATAGAGAGCAACGCGGATTCTCATAAAAGTATGGAGGCCACCATGCGCAACATGGTTAATAACCTCGTGGAGCCATCCATGAAGACCAGTAGCAGCAATGAGACTTCATATGGTATGCACAGCATCACAGCAAATGAAATATTTGCTCCTGCTAGCCAGAATGGGCAACACCATCAGCGTCAAAGTCAGAGTATCAGCACACCGAAGGTGCTTCCAAGCCTTGGAGGAATCTGGAGCTCACCATTTACGCCACAACCCAATGAGTTGAGTTCGTTCAGCCCGGATCGGCCGTCGACTGCTCGCCAGCATTCGCCGCTACAGCTTCCCACAGCCGAGCGGCAAATGCAAGCGGCGATGGATCTTGATGAAATTACAGGTTACAGAACGAGTGGGCGCAACAGACTTGGTCCGCAAGCTGTCAACCAGATTCTACAAGACAGCCTTGCTCAACAGTACAGTCCATTCTCCATGCAGTTAACTGGATTTTCGGATTCTAGCAGCATCTATGTCAACAATACTCCGCAAGCCGCAAATCGACGATCTGGTGGAGCGTTCAATAATGGTGTATTCAATGTTACCAGTGGAAATAACTCTACTACTTACGCCGGCGCCAGCGACTTTGAAAGAACCACGATGCTCCAAAGTTCCATCTGGAATGGTAGTCAACCTACTACTGGGTGGCCAGCTTACACCCAGACACCACCAGGTGGCCAAGGCGGTTGAGCTGCTCTCTTTTGCCAGTTTAGCTCTTGGACTTACTGGATTACATTTATCTCTGCTGGGCATATTTGGGCAAGTAAAGGCATCTAGTTTTGCTCTCTTTAGAGCGGCAGAACTCATGCTATTACTAAAAATGATCCGCCACAATGGATGTCGATGTCTATGCATAGATTTCACCAAAGATGGTCAACACATGGGGAACGGCCGTTTTCCGAAAAGGACTTTTCGTCTTCAAAATGCTACCTAACTAACATCTATACCTGATCGTGGAGGATCATTTGGTCATCTCTTCGTGGCTCTATACCCTGCATCATAATGGATTATAGACGCTTCCGTTGTTGAAACCTTTCCCCGAACGCCGTCTAGAATCCCGATGTGGAAATGCAACAAAACACCTTTTACTACTGGCCAGATGGCGTGTAGGTCTGCTTGGGGAATGGGTATCTGCCATTTTGTCAGCGTATATCCCAGTGGTGGAGAAGACATTCTTTGAGTCGTAGCCAGCAATTTAATTTGGTTATCCTTCTGAGCCGTGTTTGCGTGCATATGATCTGAAAGCCACTATCGCCACACTTGTGGTCCAAAGCACGCGAACTTGATAATTCATGTACTTGCTTCAATTCCAAGAAAAGGATAAAGCTTGAAAGTAACTTACGTAGGACCTTCAAGCTGAATGCCTAGTTTTGCCAACCACTGTCCCTGATCAATGCACTCAGCAAGAGGCTTGCCAGCAACAAGACCAGCTACAAGACCAGCAGCGAAGGAGTCTCCAGCACCGGTAGTATCAACGATCTGGCTCTTCTCAATAGCATGGACTTTGTACTCCTGGACATCCTTGCCACCGACAGAGACAAGAGTTGGATCGGTGCCTTGGGTGATGATTGCAACTCGCTCGCGCTTCTTATTCTCCTTTGGGAGGCCAGCAAGGTGCTTTGCAATTTCCTTGATGTCCTTGGTCTCAAGGCCATGGCTCTCAGCATAAGCAAGAGCCTCAGTCTCGTTACCAACGACGTAATCCCAGTATGGTGCCGAAGCATCAAGGGGGTCCTTGAAGAACTGAGCGATGAAAGGTGCGGAGAGCGAGAACACAAAGACCTTGTTGTTCTTGGCAGCTTCCTTTGCCAAAACTTGAATGGCTGGTGGGCAGACAGTAAGATGGTATCCGCCGACGAAGTAATGTGTAGCACCCTCAACTAGCTTCCACACCTCGGGGCTCTTCAAGTGCTCCAAATCGTAGTGGTTGGCGGCGCCCAAATCAGTGCAGAGGGAGCGATTGTGGCCAGTGATGACAACACCACATTTTCCAGTGGGTTCCTTCTCATCAACACGGTATTCGACTCGGAGACCGGCCTCCTTGCATGCATCACGAAGGATAGCAGCGTACTTGTCGTTTCCGACGCCTCCAAGGTAGACGACGGAGTTTGGAGGGAGGATGTATTGAGCTCCACGAGCAGTGTTCTGGGCACCACCCCCAGCGATTAGGTGGGCAGAGTAGTTATTGAGCAGATCCTCGTAGATGGGGAGCTGCTCTGGGCTAGCGAGGACGGCATCGTTGGCCTTCAAGTTGTATTTCTCGAGGAGCTTCTCATCTGCCACGGCGGAGATATCTGTCAGAGAATGATTAGCTTTTTGGTTCTTCTGAAAACACAAACTCTTTCTGTTAACTACTCTTCCAGTAGATTATCTACGTCTAGCCGCGCCGTTTGAGGAGGATGAAATCTCGACAATAAAGGCAAGTAAGTGGTTACACATCCAACTTAGGTTCTTCAAACCAGCTGGACGACTGAGTGCCCAAGCATCTTCAATCCTCCTTCTTATATAGAAGTGCTTGCCGAGTATTGCCCATAACAATGCAGACTCAGTGATCAAGTGGGTTGAAAGAACTCAAGCTGTGTGTGCCACAAGCCTCGATCGTCAGAAGTTCTCAACATTCTCAAGCTCTTCGCTGGTCTCCTTTCCAGCCGGAAAGCCCAAGGAAAGTGGGATTTAATTTAGTTCTGGAGTAAAGCACGTACCGAGCAATGGGTTCTCTAAGCAGAGGAGAGCGTATTCTTTTTGGGCAGCCATCTTGTTGATCGTGAGTATGAGAAGTGGTAATGAAGAACGAAGCGTCGAGGTTTTGGAGGGGTCGGTGTGGGGTTGCGAATTTGTGCTTGGCGGGCACAGGCCTTGTGAAGATTTGCACAAAAGCAAGCATCTTTGGGTACATAAACTTTGTGCTGGTCAATGTTTGTAGTTTCACGGAGATCACTGGTTCTATCCTACTAAGTAGCCAGGCACATTAACAAGAGTATTCAAAGCTCTTTTCTATCTGCTGTCCTTGCTGAAAAGTGGGTTTCATTCATGACGCCTAATGCCAATGGCAGTTCCTTACTCCTCAAAGCATTTGCTGCCGGACCCAAATCAAGTCACTTCGTCGAACAGGCATGGTTTTTGAAATCTTTTCGTTCATCCCGCTGTGCCGCCCGAAAGGTACATAGATGCAAAGCCAGCATGTCCGAAACAATGAAAATTCCCACAACCTCAACCCTTTTAGTCCTTAACCTTCTGGGTACCACGCAGCAGACCAGTTCTCCGAGCAGCGATGAGACCAGCCTTTTGACCTTGTGCGGCGTATCTCGAGATTGTTGAAGCCTTACCAATATGTTGATGGTTACCACCCTGTGTTTTATTAGCCTGTGCTCCTTGAAATATTGGTGATTGGGGTTTCATACTCCGTGAGGATGGTCGACAGGGTTCATGGCAACACCTCTGGTCTTTGGCCAAGAGTTGCGCTTGACGGCGAACTTATGCTTAGCACGCGATGCCTCTGCAGATTCCATTAGTAAATCTTTCTCTATACTAAATTGTGCCCTTCAGATAGCGTACTCAAGAGGGGTTTGTCGGTTCTTCCACCACCGGCAACAATACCAATCATGCCTCGTGCGCTTGACTTGATAACCTTCTTCGCACCGGATGGGAGCTTGACACGGGTCTTGCCCTCATCTGGGTTGTGTCCGATGACAGTAAC
Organism: Pezicula carpinea; assembly: GCA_026119845.1. NCBI lineage: Eukaryota > Fungi > Ascomycota > Leotiomycetes > Helotiales > Dermateaceae > Pezicula > Pezicula carpinea. The sequence goes on along the minus strand of JALRMK010000006.1, from coordinate 835,734 downwards.
GTAGTTTCCGGATGTGCGTCCGAGACTTCCACGATCACCGACCTTCTCCTCCACGTTCGTGACAACGGTTCCTTCAGGGACAGATCCGAGAGGGAGGACGTTGCCAACAGTCAGGTTGGCATGCTTTCCGGCGTAGATGAATTGTCCAGTGTACATTCCCTCGTTGGCGATGAAAGTCTCGGTGTGGAGCTTGAATCGGTATGGGTCACGGAAGACAACCTTTGCGAGAGGAGCTCCTCGTCCTGGGTCGTGAATGATGTCCTTTACGACTCCTCGTACATATCCATGGCGCTCAGCATAATCGAGAGTTCTGAATTGCGCTGGGGCCTTGTTCAATCGAGTGTTGGCAGTGAAGATAGAGCCGCGACCCTTCCTCTGATTGCGAATAACTCGACCTGTGATGATTATCAGCAATAGGCAATGTGCTATGCGTTTGGGAGTTCCTACCCATCTTGACGTTGCGATGGCTCGATGATGTTTACACAACTCGAGAAGTTCTCTGCGATTTCAGAAATTCAGATCACAGTGGGAAGACCAATTTTAGCGAGACAGGGCCACCGCGCCGAGATCACGTGCTAAATCTTAGCGTCGGTACGCTAACAGTTTAACGTCCTGACTTGCGCTCAACCACATCGATGCGTTAGAGTTTCGTATATCAACGCAGATATCACCAAACTACCCTTCTCTCAAGCCCAGCTGGTCAGTCAGTAGTCTGATGCGGAAACTTCACAAATACCTTATGTTGTGGCACAGAGGGGTGATGCGCAGCTGATGGCACCCAAGGCCAACCAATCCCACGGTCAACATAATCAACATGCCGAACAATCCAGATTTCTTTCATCGTCAGCAATATCCTGCTCGTCGGCGCAGCTGGAACGCTCATTTCCTTCAATTAGGGCCAGTTCCGGTAGGAGGATTATGTTTTGATTTGTTTCTTGTTCTCTATCTGGCCCACATTGACCAAGATGATTGATTATCAGAAATTCCAAAGTCATCGCAAAAGTGCTGGCAAGTGCCTCACAAAGTGGCTGAGAGTCAAGTAGTGTCATATGGCAACCCGAGTCGGGCAAAGTCGCGGTTTTCAGGCTGCATTACTGCGCTGTGGCCCGCGGTCTGACACGAAAAGCGGCACACAGAAACTACTTGATCAAACTACTTGAATATTTTAGAAGTGCTGTTTTGAAACAAGATTTTGAACTTGTTCGAGCAAGTCTTTTGTGAACCTTTTCTTGTCATTGTTGGTCTCGTCCTTGATGGTCCTGTCCTCGGTGTTCTTGTAATGGGACGGGTTATCTACGTTTTGGGTAACTCAAGCTAAGTCACTTATTCACTGTACATCAAGAAGAGGGCCACCATGGCCCACGAACCACCACCTCGTATGGATCCTTCTTATCATGTGCTTTACATTCGTTGTCGTGGGTTATATGGCATTTTCCGGGGCACTGGCGGGTTTTCCGTACCGATTACAGCTGGCAGCCTTTTCTGAGGGTATTAGCCGCGCTCCTGCGTCCTTTCCGCGAACTTGGTGGCTTGGCTGGGGATCGATCGTCTACTTGGAGGAAGTGTTGGCAGTAATGACGACTGCGAAATGGTCAGGAATGGGGAGGAATCATGGGCAGCATCTTAGGAACTCAATGGAAGATTGGTTTGTCGTACTGTCCGGCCTCTGATTATCGTGGTGAATTGTACGTGCGTGAAAAAGGCAATGATTCGAGGAACCAGACTAAACCCGTCGCGCTTGTCGGCAATCCATTGGAATCCATGCTTTGAGCTTCTGACTTCATCTCGCGACCTCCACCTCCACATCCACCTAAAATAAATCTCCCCAACTCATACAACTACAACCACGACCACAATGTCTGACTCCTCAGACCTGTCCTCCGAGCTCTCGTCTCTTCCGTCTGAAGACGAGAGTAACATACAATTAGAAAAGAAGGATGGAATCCTCAAGTTCTTCCACAAGGTCACTCCCAATACTGCGAAGCCCAAGAAAGAGAGCACGCCGCCGCGAAAGAGGGAGCCATCTCCACCTCACGAATACGTGTTGGCAGACAACCCAGATCTTGCTGTATGTTCCTGGCGCCATAATCCCACGAGTTTGACGCGTTCGAATCGCGTTTTTGTGTGGTTGATCCCTTGCTAACGCGCATGAGTAGTTCATCGTCATGTTTCGAGCGCGCTTCACCGAGGCATTCGCAAAATCCCTTGTCAACTTCGGACCCCAAGAACTTGAACGAAGCGTAGTGGATACTATACCTGGAGAAGTTGCGGAACAGTTTCTGTGCGCTTTACTCGGGGTGTTGCTCAATCGCAAGCAGGATGTCAAGTACGTACCATCAAGCAGGCTCCCGGTAGATAAGAAAAGTGGCATACGCATTATTGCGCCAGCTTCTATGCAGATGATACAAGGCTGATTGGATATTCTACTTTAGGGCTGGTCATTACAATCGCGCACTGGAGGAGGCTGTACAAACACATAAATCGCAATGGGCAAAGGACTGGGAGAGCAAGAATCCACTTTCTGGGGGAGCTACCTTTACTTCCATGACACCAGTACAAAGAGTAAGCTACCTACTGAGCAAATCGGAAAGAGATCAAACTGACATCTTGGCATAGCTTACCCTTCTGCGAACCCTCATACTATGGTCGCTCTCCTCCTCGGATGCTGTCAAAGGCATAATCACGGCCTCCTACAAACAGGTCCGGAAGGATGACGATATCAACCAACCTCTTTCAGTACAACCCTGGGGAACAGATGGGGACAAGCGTAGCTACTACCTTATTGAGGGTCTGGATGATACACATTTCCGCGTCTATAGGGAAAGCAACCGTACGGCTATTAAGAGAACTTGGTGGAGCGTTGCGAGCAGTATAGACGAGTTGAAGGCTCTATCCGAAAAGCTAAAGACGGAAGATGGTGGCAAGAAAGCAAAAGAGCTGAGTAAGAAAATGGAGTCAGCTATACCAAGATTCGAGGCAACTGAAGAGGTAAGCTCTCGTGTTGATATCTAGTCTGAAGACAGAACTCCTTGCTAACCTATAATAGAAGAGAAAGCGACGTGAATATCGACAGACTCGCAAGCAGCAGTTTAAGCGACCTGAACCTGGCTTTTCCTTATATGAAGGTCGTACACGAGGAAAGCGGATGAGATACACATATTCGGACGAAGAAGACGAAGGCGAGAGTTACTCTGACGCTACCACCTCCCGCCGTTCTACTCGGAATACTGGGACCCATACGCCAGCTGAGGGGCTCGGTGCTCCAACTGTAACATTGAGTGGCCGCCAGGTCAAACCGCGACAGGGTGGTGAGTATGGAGAGAGCATTTTAAGTGGAGCTCATACAACAGCCGTGGATGTTGGAGGATATGCTGGGACTAGTGAAGAGCCAGATAGCCATGAGCTGAATGGTACTCGACCACGACGAGCAGCTGCAAATGGGGCAGGACGGGGATGGGCATCAAAAGGTCAGCACATCGAGGGTTACAACTCTGTCGACGAGATGGATGAGGACGATGAAGGTGATGCCAGCGAGCAGGACTATGGTGATGACGAGGAAGAAGATGAGCACGTGCCTCTTGAAAGCGATGTTGACGAGCTCGATGATCTTTCCGATGAAGACGATCTCCTGGGCGAGCTCTCCGATAGTGGAGGAAAGAAGAGTATGATTGTCAAGTTACCAATCAAGACGCCGACGCCCGAAAAGAAGTCTACAGCCAAGCAAGGCATAGCACCATCTAGTGGAACCACACTTAATGGTAGTTCGAGTGTTGCTCCTTCGACAAATGGTACAACACAGCTAGGCATGTCAGGAAAAGGAATGGAGGCTTCTTCGAACCCGATCGAGTTTCCCCCAAAGTCTCCAAAAGCACAACCGTCCTGGTCCCCATCTCTAGCGAACCGTGGTAGCCCTGAGAAACCAGCTGCGTTTCCTCCTTCCATCAATGTGAAGTGATGGCAGATTTTCATTCGCATTTCTTACTTCCTTTCCAAAAGAAATACGGATATGTACTCATAAAAAGCAGTGGCGTTCAGGCGTAGGAATTGTATGGCCGGAGAGCCAGGCACTGAGCTTGACTTAGATGCCATACCGCGTGTCGCAGTTGGGGATTGTTATTAGACAGACAATGCTTGCTTATTTAATTCTGGTTTCGTGGTTGGCCATCAGCTACAATAGAGAAAAATGGTTTCAACTCAAATCTGGCTATATGTATATTCGTATAGCGGGCGAGAATGTCACTACTTGTCCAAAAGTCACATTAACCAGTTTTAATCAGCTTCGCCACGAGTAAATGAGAGTAGCCTTTGTTCCAAGGCCAAAGCATCGATTCATTGATTCATCGGGTATCTGTATCCTAAGGGTGCCGTCTATGTCTCCAAACTCCAAAACTCCCATGCCCAGCTACTTTTAATTTATTCTCACTGAAAGCTATTAGTATGCGTGAAATACGGGGCAGAAGACTAGGGAGTGAAAGGCGTCTCATAAGACTAAAGACGTGCCTCAAACCCTCCAAAGGGGAAGCAAGCTCGCTAAGTGTGCTTACATAGATGCCCATTCGTGCACCCCAACTGTCCCCTTTTGGATTGACAGTGATCTGGTAAGGGAACGGATTTGCCTCGCTGGTAGTGATCGGCGGTATGTGGTCCTTGTCTCTGTTGGCAGTGGTGATGATTTTCATAGCAGCCTTCAGTAGCATGGCTTCCATAGCTTTGCGAACCTTTGCCCTCTCTGTACCAGTTCATTAGCCATACTTCTCTAGTGCCACTAGTGCGGCGCGCAACAACATACCACTCTCGGTCCTCGGGGTCGCAAGTGTTACGTCCAGCGTCCACTGCTCCCAACACACTTCCTCCTCGCCCTTCGTAAACCAAGCCTTCCTCCTCTTCTTCTCGAAGAACTGCACTGCCATCAGACCCCTTACGCCTGTGTTCCGCGCGCTCATGTCCGAGCTCGTGTCTAATTGCCGAACCAGGGCGGCCGTCCTCTGGTCAATCAATGTTTCCAGCTCCACATCTTCAACTTGAGGAAGGGTCAGATCCAGTACATCGCGGGTTTTCGGTCGGATAGAAGGGAAGAAGCGGTGGAAGAAGATGGTGTGTAGAATGCCTGTGGTTGAGGATCAGCCTGTGCTCATGTGGTGGATCAAGGGTTGTTTTGGCTCGTGAGACTACCTCTGACGACGTCTTTGACTGACGTTGGATCAGCAAAGACTTCAATGATGTATTCCGGAGGGCGGCGCGAGCCTTCCATGGTTCCTGGGTCGTGGAGAATGGTCTGTATCATCTGCTTGGTAGTATATTGGCGTTTCGTCTCTCGCTCGTGAGAATGGGATACCGGTCCAGCTTTGCGAAAGTGATTTGATTGCAGATGGAGGGGTTGAACGAGAAGTGGGGACAAACATTGTGGCGTCAGACGAAGCTTGGCGTGGCGAGTCAGCCACCTCCAATACCACATTGTACGGAATACGGGCGACCGCACAGGCGACTCTCGACTGGCCGAGGTTGATGAGATTCCGTCGACCGTAGACGGTAGAGCTCTGGGAGTCTTGGACATGATTTGCTGATCACCACTGTCCCATGTATATGGTCTCCAGCTGCAGTTCTCCCGCCAGCGACGACTTTCCCTTTCCAAGTCTCTGCACACGGAAGGGCAAGTCACCGTCGCAGCAATTACCAAAGCCACAATACTGTCACCATGATTTCCTCTACGCGCAGATGGCTTCGGCGAAATAGGACTCCTCTGGCCATTGGAGCTGGTGTCCTCACCGTTGGATACGTAGCGACGCAATATGTGTTGGGCAAGATCTCTGATGCGAGGGAACGCATGAGCAGTGATCGCATAGCGCGAGAGAAGTATACAGAGTCGCCATGTATCTCCTGGAGTATAGGCTGATTCATATCTACAGTCTCCGCCGGCGATTCGAGCAAAACCAGGAGGATTGCACCTTTACTGTCCTGGCCCTTCTCCCAACAGCCACGGACAATATACTTGCCGAGCTAGAGACTGAACGGATCACATTTGAGTTGCAGCAACAGAAGGCGGCGAAGTTGGCGCGTAATGGGGAAGCTCATCCTTCAGAGCTGGGGTCAACGCCTCCTAGTGTGACGGATGATGATGGTAGGAGTATGGTGAGTTTGCAGAGCGAGAGTGGAGTGCACGCAAGTCAGATGGGACTTCCATCTGCGACCTCGGCAGGAGAAGCGTCTCAGGGTGGTGGGCAGCAGGCGCAGAGAGCGAGGAAGTCCAAACTACAGTTATGGAATGACCTCAAAATAAGTGGTAAGTTTACCAGAATGGTTTTGGTAGTCACCCATTGTGCTAACAGTACCTACAGCCATTACACGATCATTTACTCTGATCTATACTCTAGCTTTACTTACACTCCTTACACGTATACAACTTAACCTCCTTGGGCGACGAAGCTATTTATCGAGCGTGGTGTCACTAGCAACTGGTGGAATGACTGAGTCGACAATCATCTTGGAGAACAATGATGACGACAACCCTGATCAAGCATATGGAAACGACTTCGACACGAATAGACATTACCTGACCTTCAGTTGGTGGCTTCTCCACAGAGGCTGGAAAGAAGTCATGCATAAGGTCGAGGCGGCCGTGAAAGAGGTCTTCAGTGCTCTTTCGCCACGAGACGATGTTGATATGGAGCGATTTTCCACACTCACCCTTGAAGTTCGCAAGAAGGTTGAGGGAGCCACTGAAGAAGAGCGGAGAGAAAATAGATGGCTCCATTTCCTCTTACCACCACGTGAGCAAGAAGATTTCGTGCTTAAAGAATCAGGTGTGACAATCGAACCCACCTCTACAGCCTCACCAACTCCCTCATTACTATCAACGGGGAAGTCACCACTGAGGCGCCTACTTGATGAGACATCTGATCTTATCGACTCTCCCCACTTCTCCGATGTTCTCACCAGACTCCTCGACGCCGGATTCTCAACCCTAGTCGACCAAAAGATTGCCCAACAAGCTTTCAAAATTCTACCAACCTCGGACGTCCCAGATATCTCCAACCAACGAATTACTGAGATCCTCGATGTGAAGCCAGTGAAACTCCCAATTGTCCTCGCTATTTTGACTAGGCAAGCTCACAGCATCGGCAACGGAGTACCTAATGAGTATCTTCAAGCAATGGAGCAAGTCCGCGATCTTGAGGCTTTCGCAGCTGTTGTCTACTCTAGTAATTGGGAGAGTGAAATCACTCCACTAAATGGTGATGGAAATGCCGAAATGGACGTGAAGACCGATAGCGAAATTGGTCAAGAGAGTATTGTAGACATTGGTGCAGAAAGCACTTTTGAAAATGCCTGGGGTAAGGCTCTGGAGACGGCCGACAAAGGGACCGTTGCATAATTGGTTTGGTAAATGGTGTTGTAGGTTGGGCCGGCTCGTACTTGGAAGATAGGAGGCATGGGAAGGGTTTGGACTGGAAGAGTCTGCATGGAATGGGAACCATATATGTACAAATAACACTCAATGACATACTGTAATGACTGCTCTGACCTAAGCCTCTGTATATTTCTGTACTCTTCCCGTACCTAGTAAACTAAGTTACCCCAGTTAAACAATGAAGTGACTATCTATAGACTAATTGATTGACCATTGTCACTAGAGATTGGAGTTCTTCCTGAGTTACTAAGATACCTATCTTATACTAGTAGTATCACTCTCGAGACTTTATACTCCCCTCCGTCCACACCTCCTTTTCCTCTTGTTGTAGGTAGTAATCTAAGGATCCCATTTGAGTTACTATGTAGTTTAAGTAACATAAACTTATCTAGTTGTAGACGACCTACATCAACACTAGAAAGCGGATGGGGGTGTTCACGAGCTATCACTAAGCACCAAGATTTCTCATAGCCCAAAAGCTTCAGTTTGACGTATCCTCAAACGCTACATAAGCAGGTAAAGAGTTGACTCCTGCCTGACCCAAACGCCTCGGATTGAGAATTTCCCATCTACGCTCATTGGCCCAGCTCTCTTCCACGGCGTCTGGTTCAAATCGACCAGCGGAAAGAGGTATTGATCGAGGGTAATGCCCACCTGACCGTCCTGACGATGAACCTACCTCAATGAATAATCCTCCTTTGATCCTACGGGCTCATCACTGGTGATCACAAGAGCTGAAGTTCGGGAATCGGCGGTGTCGGTACACAGCTTCTATTGTCTCGCAAGACTGTACTCCAAGGTCTTTCTGTTTCCTGCATTCAGGAACTTGGTAGCCTTCCAGACCCATAATCAGAGTGAGGTTCGTTCATCCACGCTCCAACATATCATACAATAACCATACACGTACACAGACAGCCGGGAAGGACAACCACGAGGCCCGCCCATCTCCCATGCCATTCAGTCTGAATCATACAAGCAGATTAACCCATTACTTCCATTCATCTCACACAGCAATCCCATCATCGTATTACCCCCAATCGCTAGTCACGTCCATTACTGCTGATTCCTCATCGACTCCAAATGCTTAATGACAGTAAAATTGGCATCCAAGAACCGATCCACACAATTGGCAGCGCAAGTCTCCTCAGTCTTATCCAACTTCCCACTTCGAATCGTGCCCGTGACGCATTTCTTCCAGCAGATATCGGTGAGCGAATGGACAGCTATATGTGCAGAACGAGAGCAATGGTTAGCATAACTTCTTCGGAGGCTATCAAAGTATACCGCCTTTCATAGGATGGATAGGCTTGAGGAAGAGGCTGGTGCTGAAATGGTGGCGAGTTGAAAGGTGTGGGGATAAGGACTAACATTGCTGTATTCTGGCCTTCTGGCTCTCATTCACGATGAATTGTTGGAGCTCTTGCTTGTCTTTGTCTGTGAGCTTCGAAATGTCGACGTTTTGCTCGAGGGAAGATATTGGAGAATCCATGATTACTGTAGTTGGTGTCTTGAAGAGTGTAGCTTAGGGAGGTATAGCTTGGGAAGGTGTTCTGCGGTGGTGCGTGCTGTGCAGGACTATGATATACAGTTGCGTTGTTGAAGTGAAAGCTTTAGAGGTCGATACTCGATAAAAGAAAATATATGGCACGTGATGGTACAGTACTGTAACTACCTACGTTAGGTTCTGATGCTTAATTGGGCGGTCACAGCTGATGTTTTATTTTACACTAAAGCCCAAGAATATGCATTACGGTCTACCAGGTCTGCGGACTAAGGCAAAATAAAAATCTAGGTACACAAGACGTGAAATCAAGGGCCCTTAGAACTACCTTCCCCATACGGCCCAGCATTAAAGAATTCAGCCAAAATCCAAGCCGCAATTCCAGCATGTCTGTCTAGCTTCTACCACAAGTCTCGGATTCTGGGAACACTCCTCCACCTGCCCAACACTTCAAATATATCTCAATCGCTTGGCAAGAATGAGGGCGAAGATAACAAATATCACCAAGGAGCCCAGAATTCCAAAGAAAGGACCCAGATTGTCGGTGTTTTTGAATGGAACGGCCACGTTCATACCAAACATACCACAAACTAAATTGAGAGGAACAAGGATTGAAGCAAGTAGAGTGATCTTGCTCAGGACCTTGTTTGCATTGTTGCCTTGAGTGATATTGTCGATGGACAGTTGAGCAAGGTAATTGCTGTGAGAACGTGAGAGCATCTTTTCGAAATGAGAAAGACTGGTCATCATCGTGACAACGTGATCTTGAATATCGCCCAAGTAAAGTCCAATGTCCATGCGAGGAGTGACTTTGTAATTTGCGTTGCAGCGTTTGGTGAAGCCTTTGAGAACATCGGCCTTGCCACCAAGGAGTTTCATAAGTCCCATGACATTCCTGCGGACCATGCCGATCTTCCGTAAAAAAGCGTGCATGTCATCAGTCCGGGCAATGAAAACTTGGTCCTCGATAACATCAGTCTCCTCTTCAATGCTCTGGATGACTGGCGCAAAAGAGTCAACAATATTATCACTGGAATATGATTAGCATAGCTATAATACAAGCTTGTATACAGCAGCACTTACATGAGCGCATAGCAGATCCAATCACTGCTCAAGGATACATAGTCTTTCAGCATGGCAATTCTCTTTCGGACATGGGCGGCATGTGGATTTGGGGAGAAGCTGAAACTGAGCGTTCCTTCGCGGAAGACAACAACATAAATGTTGAAAGGTTCATACTCTTGGCCGCCGTTATCTTCGACAACGTGGAAGGAGCGGAAACAAGCGAAGTAGTATGAAGGGAAAAGCTCGATCTTTTCGCGAGCTTCTTGTGTTCCAATGTCCTCGATAGTCAAAGGGTGGACCCCAAACGCTTTGCAGATTGCGCGGATCTCCTCCTCGGTTGGGTTGTTCATGTTGAGCCACCAAGCACCGTCCTCTTCGAATTCCGGCCCCGCAAACAGAGTACGAATCTCTTCTCCTGGAAGAACAAGATCTCCCAGTTCTGCAGCATGAATCGTCTCTTCAGCCTGGGAAGAGAAAAATTCAAATCGATTTGTGTCGGGCTGCGGGCGAACCTCTTCGAAATTGCCGCCATCAATTTGAACATTCCCTTGCTTCTCGTTCAATTCAGAAGAGTTACCGGATGGAAGATCAACAAGCTCGCCGTCTCCATTGATAACGAGGGGACGTGGAGTTGCTAGTTTACGTGAACGCAAATCGTGGAACACGTGTGGTGCAGGTTGGTTCTTTGGAGGAGTCGAGTCGCGGCTATCCTCAGCTATGAATTCCTCCAGGTAATCAAAATCAATCTGCAGAGTATCTTTGTTCCCCGAATCATGTAGAGGGAAGCAGACATCATCTTCGGCAGACTTGTGTGAGCTTGCAAAGCTTTTAGCATCGTTCTCGTTTGTGTACCGTCTGCTTCGAAGGCTTCTACCACTGCGACGACTACCACCAGACATAGTGCGTTTGAGGTCAACGCCATCCCCCCGTCGGGCCTCAGCAAAGGCCTTGACCGAATTCTGTTCTGAGTTGGACATTTGACGCTCCCGACGCCTGGCATCTGCGAATGCCTTCAGAGAGTTTGGTGGAGAATCTGCCCGAGGATCCAGAGTCGTCACGGTCCCGCGCCTGCCTCCTCCACCGGGTGCAGGAGAATGCGCAAGAGATTTCTTTTCAGATTCCTCATCAATGATAGCTTCCTCAAAGTCTCGGGCGTGAGTTTGCAGTCCATGGTTGACTTTTGTAAGATCTGGCGCATGCGCACCTGAGGTGTATAGTGTATCGGCTGTCCCTCTCCTTGAGCGAATTCTTGGAACAGAAGCGGATTGGTGCGTGTGATCATCCAGCTCTGGCACAGGTGTACTGAAGCCAGTATCGGTGTACGTCTCCTCTTGGTCAGACATTTTGCCGGTATTCTAGCAACGAGGTGGCCTATGTCTTTGCAAAGAGTCAGCATTAGGATTCAGAACTATCTTCTCAGCAAGAGACTTACAGATATATTCAGAGGCTTAAGCCTGCAATAGAAAGGCGGGTCGCAACGAGCGCCCACCGCGTGTGGGCGTCAATTTGAGAGGTATAGGTAGTACAGGTTGTCCCTGTACAGCTACTTGTCTGATTATGTATTAAAAAATTGTATTGCTTGCGATATCAGCTTCGTGTTGTGTGCCCAAATTATGGTGGTCGTTCACAAAGTCCGTGAAGAGCCCAGGACTTTTGTCCGAGGAGCGGACGGATGAAGGAAAGCTTTTGAAGTACGAGTCCCGCCAACTTGAAAATGTGGTATTCAGGAGGCCGCCGAGGCGTTGAGAGTCAACAGAGGTTTGTGTTCGTAGGGAATGCTGTTCCAAGTGATATCGCAGCCGGGGGCAGATCTCTCATGAGAAATGGCCAAGTTATTTGGGTAACAGCGTGACTGGGAGCGCCAAAAGCCTTTTTGCGCACCAGTGAGGCAAAAGCTGCTCGCAAAAGCGGATGATCGAATGACGTCGCTCGTCCAAGGGCCTGTCCTCGTCGAGGAGACAAATATGTTGCTTTGTGTGTCGAGTTTCTTCTGATAGAATCTGAAGAAATACAGTGGAAGGGTGGTTTTGTTGTGAAAAGAAGTTGTTGTGGTCGGAACCGTGTGGTGTGAGGGAGAATGGAAGGACAAGAGGGAGCGCAGACAAAATTTACCAAGCTTTGGGTTGACCAAGCGATCCAAGATAGGCTTAGGAGGTACCGAGCGCCTGCAAGTGGCTAGGGGTTTCCGAAAGGCGATCTGACGCTAAGGTAATCAATCCTAAATAGCAACAGCGGCAGACCTCTCGACTCAGCCGCGTTACAGTACGGAGAACTTCCTTTGGGATTTCAAACGAAGACAACCTTGGGGACATGAAGAACTATTTGTACTTTCCATCTCATCAGAAACCTCCCCATCGATAGCCAAAGAGGGATATTCTTGTGAGTGTGAGCTAAATGCCTCATAGGCATGCTTGCGGGGTTTGAAAGAGATAGCCCCAACTTTGAACATGATCTTGGCCGTCTATCACTGCCGTAGGATGGGGGAATAGTAGTAGAACATTCTGCCGCAAGGGGATCTGTAAACCATTAGCCTCCTCCCTATTCCTAGTGTTTAAGCAGGCAGTCTTTAGCTAGAGAAATGAACGTTCAAGTTACTATGCGTACCTTAGGTGTTTGAATTGCTACAAAAGAACATCTTAGTAATTTAAGAGCTCTAGCAGCAGAGGACCTACCTAAATAGTGATCCGCCAATGGATGTCACTTTGCACATGCCGCGTGATTGAGGGATATACTTGTCCAGGACAGGCGCCCTATACTTTTGAGTAATCTGGTAAGATTGTCACCGTCTTCAGTTTGTCTAGTCAGTTGTGGCGTTTTCTGGGCGGGCGGTGTGCCACAAATGTCTTGGGAGCAGGTGCGTGGCTATCAATCGCATTCAGCCTCGTCCCGAGCTGAAGGACAGCTTGCTACCGGTACGACATTTTAGGACGTTGTTCTGTGCCTTATTATCTGCGAACAAGCTCTCGACTCAACATCATGGCTGATCAATTACTCGACCAAGTTCGCGAGATCGCAGAAGGTCAAATTGTATGTATCGAGCATCCATGGTGGAGAGTGAGGTTTAACGTATTGATATTAGGACTTCGAAGGTCAGAAGTTGGCTGATTTCCTCGCAACAGCTCTCCTTGCAACAGTTGGGGTGAGAGTGCTCGCAAACTATAGAAAGAAACTTGACTGACCTAGGACAAAGGGCATTGCATTCATCATCGGCTACATAAAACAAGATATCAAACTTGCCCTCTTTATTGGATTGGGAGGAACAGCCCTCACATTCGCCCTCGTTGTGCCGCCGTGGCCCTTTCTAAAACGACACCCAGTCAAATGGTTGCCAGTCCCTGGAAGTGAGATCGTGTCTCAAGGCATCACTGTAGATGGGAAAGTGGTTGGTTGATTGCAAGCAAGGGTCATTGGAATTCCACGGGAGCATAAAAGGCGTTTAATAAATGGGAGATACCAAAACCACCAATTCTGGACTTCGGAGACTGAGAGATATCTCAATTTTGTGATACCTAAGGCGAAGCCTGCCATAGGGTCTATGCAATTGAACGCCGTCCCTTGTAAGTTACTCGCCCCATGAAGCGCGTGTGCGAATGTCATCTCGTCGTGCTGTGGTGTAGTGTAAATGCCCATGCTGTCACCATGTCCCCCTAGAACTGATCACCACCCCAGTATTGTCTAACTTGTGGTAAATATTCTATCGTCCATACTTCTGGAACTCCCAGTCTCGGTTGTCAAGAGGGCATACTTGACGTGTTTTGAGCCACCGTGAGATGCAGTGGAAGTGGAAGGCGTGCTATATGATAATGTCAGCTTGGAACACGGTGCGGGGGAGATCCAACTGACGTTGCAGATACCCCAGGCTACAGTACATTCCTCGCTGGTGGCGGAGGCCTGGTTGGCTTGACACTCAATACCTAGGAAAGTTAGCACACGCCGATATTGTAAAACCATCTATCAAGAACGTACATAAATCCATAATATGGTTTCTACAAATAGCGCAGTTGTCGACCTGAATATCCCAAGCCCATAGTGCCACACCGTTCCACTGGGAGAATACGTCAGTACTGATCTCGTATCACTGTGTTGTGGGATCATCACCCACCTTCTTGACTTCGAATCGCTTCTTACCCTCTGCCATTCCTGAGTTTGCGCCAGCTTTGGCCTTGCCAACAGCCTTCTTCACAGGAGCTACAGATCCAGACGGAGCATCTGTCATATCGATATCCGCCATGATGGATGATTTCTGGGAATGGTGTCGAGTTAATGAGTGCGGGGTGCGTGGGGTAGAAGATCGGGAGGGCAATAGAGTAGTTGTAGGATGGAGTGGGCGCAAGCTTAGACCAAAGCCTTAAGAAAGGTGCAGAGATTAAAGGTCCTCCCAGTTGGAATCCGAAGGTTATATCGTCGTGTAGAGTCGTAAAGCTTTTGAAAAGCTATGTTCCTAAATACGTAGGTAGGATAGCTTGAAGCTCCAGCTAAATTGGAGGGCCTAACTCGGCACATCAAATGATCCGGTCCGACCGACCTCATGAGGCTGACTCCTCCATCTTCGCGACCTCGGAAGGCTTTATCAATCCAACATCAAATCCGACTCACTTCAACTCCACCCCCATCAACTCGATTTCGAAGATATGACCAGAACAATTCCTCTCACTCACCTCCAGATTACCATTCAAAACATCAAATACTGTCCTCAAACACGCAACTCGTCGAGCGATAGGCCACCGCCCTGTTAAATTCCCCGCCATTCAACGCGACACCCTCACCGTACATACACCCTCATCGCGACAGCGATTCTCACCTTGCTTTATTTGTTTATTATCTGCTCTACTTCCACTACGGCTGTTTATTTATAAGCCAAGGAAGCCATGTCTCAGGTCACCATTGCTCCGAAAAGACATCGGGCCACGCGAAGTGCTGCCATTCCTCCTGCCACACCTTCATCGCAGAATCCTCAGAACCCTCCTCATGTCAACTCGCATGCATATGCGCAAAACTCCCAAGTGGATACCAATTACCCTTCACAACCGACCACCCCACCAAGAACCCCTCGAAGAGTCGATCAGCCTCAGCAGACTTTTCAGAATACCTCGTCCGTAGCCGTCACCGAGAGTGCATCAAAGCAGCGAAGTCGACACAAGAACAGGCCAAAGAACGTCATGACATCTCCTGGTATGACGAGAAATGATCGGAACACCCCGCCTTTGACAGGCGCGAATTCAGCAGGCATACCAACTTCCGCAAAACCAATATCGACTCCTTCCGCTTATGCTGGACCAACTTTCCATGCTTCTCCTGCTCCCTCTACGCTACCAATACCAAATTTCTATTCGAAATCCGTTCCAGATTCTCCTGGAACGAAAGGTCCTAAATCAATCAAGGAAACTTCACCAGCTGATCCCAACTCCCCATCAGCTCCTATGACGCAAACAACAGCCCAACTGCATAGAGAAGAGTCCCCGCTGGACTTTTTCTTCAAGGCGGACAGAGAGGAGAAGGCAAGGGCACGAAGCGCAAGCTCCAATTTGAACTCGGATACTGCAGCTGGGCCTTTCCCGCCCCCTCCCCAATCACCTCATAACGCGCAAACACCAAGTTCTGCATCTCAGGAGCGGGCGCGTAATCGCAACTCTTCAAATGGTATATTCACTATGGAAATGGACAGTCCCAGCAGCCCGGGAACACCCTTTGGCCCAGCCTTCTCTACACCGTATGCTGAAAGAATCAGTGCCGCTCGAGCATCGACAACTCCTGCTCGGCCACAGAGTGATTTTCCTCAAAACTTACAGCAATCAGTTGATAGATCTGAAGCTCTAAAAGCATATCTATTCACAGGTCGCCCATTACCGCCATCAGTATCCCCCGGCTCCTTTGGCGGAGGGGGTGGTGTGGTGGTGTCTCCACGCTCAAACAATTTCTCTTCACATGAGGGTAATTCTACCAGGAAATCTGGTCGTTCTTCCGGTCTGCGGCAAGAAGTAACGCCCACCAGAACTCCAACGAAAACTCCGGATCGCAATAGCAATTATGCCACCTCACCAACACCCTCTCGAATTTTTGGACATCCTAATGTACCAAATTCTAATGAATTTATGAGCAAATTTAATTCTCATGCAAATTCACCAATGGCAGCATCACCATTTGGCGCATCATCTGGAGCGAAAGGCGCAGATCTTCGAGGAATGGAAGACAGTCTTCGCAAGATTTTGAAACTTGAACCGGCAAACAATTCAGGCGTTACTGGGTCGGGGATTGGCAGTGTACCAGGAGCATCAGTGTCTGTCCCAAATTACGTCGGTGGTCGACAGCCACCCATGAATGGCATGCATAACGGCGTTATGGGATCATGATTTGGGTATATTAGGACTGGGAACGGCCGGCAGGTGTTATGGTCTCTTTTGGGGGGCGGGTTTTTTTGTCTAGCCTTAGTCTATGGTTATGACTGGGCTGGAGCCGGTGGCTCGTTAGCGATTCCTGGCATTTGTCACCTTTGTGTTCCTTTGTGTGGCTGCTACATCTTTCCTTATGTTATTATTCACCACAGCACATTCTGCAACATTTCCTTTGTCAATTGGGCTTCTGGGATAGTGAGAGCGAGCGTGGGGTTGGCGGTGGAGCATGGGAAGACAGCAGCAGAAGAAGAAGAAAGAAAGAAAGAATAGAAAAAAACAAAAAAAATTGATGTAGTCTAATAAACAAGATTTCATCAGTCACATTGCCCTCGCTTGAAGTCGCTGTAGTATTCTGCACTACACATCGGTCGATAACTCAACTTTCTTGTAGGATATTTTTGACCTAATTTGTACCTTCAATTAGGATTTGACTTGCGGGGTCGAGGTACAAAGGATCAAATGAGGTGGTTCTTTGTCCAGCTGAACTCTAGACATCAGGCGAGGTCAATGAACCCTGCCTCTCCACGTGCTGATAAAAAAGGTGGGACTTCGAGGAGCCGCATTAAATCTTGACGACCATCATCCATCGGAAGTTGGAAATACCATTTACAGTCAAAACGCTTGGAATGCCACACCTCTGAAATGCTGGTTTTCAGGCGTTCTTCTCTGAGGATTCGCAGCACCCAGCCTCATTTTCGTCATCACGATATCCTCCAACAGCGAGGCCTTGCCAGTGTCGCGCAAGACATCAGGTATTCCTTCCTGACCACAAGCTACGTTTCACGTATCTAATCTCGAAAACTCAGACCTTACGATGTTGTTGTTATTGGAGGGGGCCATGCCGGTTCAGAGGCTTGTGCAGGCGCTGCACGATCCGGCGCGAGAACTGCACTCATCACACCGAAACTGGATAATATTGGGGTGTGTTCCTGTAATCCCAGTTTCGGAGGGATCGGGAAGGGGACAATGCTGAGAGAGATTGATGCGTTGGATGGTGTTGCCGGTCGGATAATCGATAAGGCTGGGGTACAGTTCAAAGTCTTGAATATATGTAAAGGTCCGGCGGTCTGGGGTCCCAGGTATGTATCTTCTTGAGAGAGACATTTCCGTTAGGATATTGCTGTCGCCAATATGTAAAGTTCGCATATGTTTCTGGAGCCTTGTTACAGTTTCCAGACAAGAAATGCTGACTTGGTGAAAGAGCCCAGATAGACCGAGATCTCTACAAGAAGCATATGCGCGAGGAGCTCGAGACCTACCAAAATCTGTCTATTTTACCAGGTAGTGTTGCAGATATAATTGTTTCCCAAGAGCCGAGGGATGCGCAATCGCATGGTGGCAAGATTACTGGTGTGCGTCTGGAGTCGGGCGAAATTATTCCTACAAATCAAGTTGTAATCACCACTGGAACCTTTCTTGGTGGTGAGATACATATTGGCCTAGAGAGTTTCCCTTCCGGGCGAATGGGTGAGGCTGCAACTTTTGGCTTGAGTAAATCATTGAAGGATGCAGGATTCCAATTGGGTAGACTGAAGACTGGAACTCCACCACGCCTGGCCAAAAAATCGATCAATTTTGCGGAACTTGAGTCCTGGCCGGGAGATGATCCACCTATGCCTTTCAGTTATCTAAATGAGGGTGTGACAGTTCAAGACCAGCTTCTGTGCCACTCCACATATACGAATGAAGCGACCCATGATATTATCAGGGCCAACCTAGACAAGTCGATCCATATTCGAGAAACAGTAAAAGGCCCAAGGTACTGTCCCTCGCTGGAGTCAAAAGTCATCCGGTTCGCAGACAAGAAGAAGCATATCATCTGGCTTGAGCCTGAAGGTTTTGACAGCGATGTCATTTACCCGAACGGCATTTCTATGACCGTGCCTGCGGAAGCGCAGGAGCAGATGCTGAAGACTGTCAAAGGTCTTGAAAACGTTACCATGCTACAACCTGGCTACGGAGTTGAATATGATTATGTTGATCCAAGAAGTCTAAAATCGACGCTCGAGACAAAAGCTATACGCGGCTTGTTCTTAGCAGGCCAGATTAATGGTACTACTGGTTACGAAGAAGCAGCTGCACAAGGCATCATTGCTGGAATAAATGCTGGCCTAGCATCTCAATCTTTACCTCCAATGGTGCTGTCTCGAAGTGATGGCTACATTGGAATCATGATTGACGACCTCATCACCAAGGGTGTCTCGGAGCCGTATCGAATGTTCACATCACGAAGCGAATATCGAATGAGCGCCAGAGCAGATAACGCTGACCGTCGACTCACAGCAAAGGGTCGAGCAGCAGGAGTTGTTGGGGAGGGGAGATGGACGAGTTTCTCTGATGAATTGACCCAGATTGAAGAGCTCAAGGCAGCTCTGCTGGCAACTGCCACCAGTGCCCCCACCTGGATAAAAAACGGCTTCAACGTCACCAACGACACGAAGAGAAGGAGCGCCTTTGACTTGCTAAGACTTCCTGGCGTCACTATAAATGATCTGGTAGATCACGTTCCGGAGATTACCAAATTCTCTCACCATATCCGGGATCGAGTCGGAATAGAGGCAACATATGCACCTTATGTCGAGATGCAAGAGGCTACCATGAAGATCTTCCAAAAAGACGAAGGCCTAAAGTTGCCCTTAGACTTAGATTATGACTCAATCCATGGGTTATCGATGCATGAGAAGTCTTTACTTCGGGTTACCAAGCCAGAATCAGTGGGACAGGCTAGAAGGATTGAGGGAATGACACCGTCGGGATGTCTAACCCTCCTGACCTTTGTAAGAAATAGAAGTCGTTATGCTGCGAAGGCTGTGGCCTTTGAGACCATGGTAGCTAACAAGAGAGAATATGCTGGGACCTAACGCCAGATATAGAGCTTTTTGTACGATTGGTTTAAGATGTAGCTTGATCTGCAGTCAGCAAGGCCAGATTGGGACGGGGAAAAGGCGTCTGGCCAAGCTGGGGAAAATAAACAGGGCCGACCTGTACTGTAAAACCTGTAAACTCTGTAATAAAACATTCAAAGCATCCCAATACTCTATTGCATGCAACGCATACCATTTCATATCGTCATAGCACTCACTATGTGCTTATGAGTTTAGAGGTGTCACATGAGGCTTTGCAATCGAGCTGCAATATGGAACAGAGTCAAAGATGAGATATCCATTCTGAGATCATTCAATCATATTGCAAACGATACTTTCAACGTTCTATCTACGAGCATTAACCAATAGATTAGGAAAGCTACCTTGTCTTCAAGACGTGCCCAGCTGTCTACAGTCGCTTTGCTTACTCATATCGGCGTACTTATCATTCCTGGCATGTTCAGAGATGGATATCCTACGAAGCCAGTACGTTGCATGTAAGAGAGGAAGCCCTGTGCCGAGTCAGGATGTGTAAAGGGGGTATATTTCACTTAAATGAGGAAATCATAGCAAATGAGTTGGATTCAGCGCCGCCTTGCGTAGAAGATGCATCGCTGATTCTTAATGATATATAAAGAAGAATTGTGTAACCAAAAACTTCATTAGAACTGGGTATTTTATTCGCCATCCGAGATGGAAGGCGAGCATATCAAACGCATTCACACCGACATACTCCCTTCCGTGTCGTGATTGAACACCTAGAGTCCCTTCATCTCTGGCAGCGGCATCGTCTCCGTCTTCTTAATCCCCTTTCTCTGTCTGGCTTGCATCTCGGCCTTAACTTCTCGAATAGCTTCGTCTAAATCAGCCTGTGGATCGGGCGGAAGTCCCAATATAGGCTGCTGGCCAGCCAAGCTTTCCTGGCTCTGACTTCGCTTAAGTCCACCTGATCGCTTATTGAGCGTTTTTACTAAGTAGGACTTTGCGGGAGAAGCGAAGAACGCAGTTGAGAGCGCTGTGCCGATCACAGCGTAGAAATAAACGCGTGACCAGACGAGGAAAGAGGCCGGCAATGTCAGCAAGACAAATGGTGCGGTGGTGAAGGAGAATGCTAGTTGGGTAACCAGATACGAGAATACGTCGTAGTAAATCTTATTCGTGGTCGGCTGGGACGTTTGGGGATCCAGGAAGAATGGGCGGAAATAACGGCGGAAGTCTAGCTGCCTATCAGAGATGTACAATGGTTTTAAGAGTTTGAAAGCTTACTCTTTGCAACTGTCTGAACGAAACTGGCGAGAACAAAAGTTAAATAGTACCCAGGATAAAACCCATGCCAAAATGCACTTGTTACAAAGGTTGCCATGCTGGCACGGAAGCCAGGTTTCTTTCCCTTCGGAGTCACTCGAAGGTACATGTAATTTCGAAGCCAGTTATTGGTATTGATGTTCCAGTTCCCGAGGTATGCGCGGGTGTTTTGTGCCGATTCGACTCCCCAGGGGCTTACATTACGGAGTCTGTCCCAGGAAACTTTGCCTGTGGCTGGATCTACACCTTTGTAGCCAAGACCAGACAAAATGCAGGCGCCCTCCGTCAATGACCACACGCCATAATATTTGAGACGACTGGTGAAGCCAAGCATGTGAAGCAGCCAGACACGGTGTAGGAATCCATATTTCATACATTCATCGCTTGTCAGTAGGTCTGTGGAATACCAGCCAGAAAGTTTGAGGAAAAGCAAGATCCAAACTAGGCCAGTGCCAGCTTTCCACATAGCAGGAGTACCACTTCGAGGGATCTTGCGCTTCTTCCTTGTCGGTGGCTTCTTGGATGGATCAAATCCGGCAGGTACCTCGAACATAGTTGTCTCGATCCACCGTCTGTAGTCAACATAGTCGAAAGCTGGACCCGCAAAAAGGGAGGGGAAAAAGAGGACATATCCAGTAAAGTCCAGCAGGCTAGGAAGTTCCTTAATAGCCCTCTCCTTTTGAAAATCCGAGAGATCTTTGTCTGGAAGTCGGCCATCGGCAACGTTCCAACAAAAGGCGGTAAGCTTCATGACTAGGACCATTTGTGCACCTGTGATATCCACCAAGTTCGGATTGTTTACAAATTGTCGAGTAAGCTGGTTTATGGATAAGTGGCCCATGAGAAATACGAAGCCGATCCATGGCATGAATGGCCCCGGTACATGTTTCGCGATACAATACGCACCAATGGAGCTGACTGCTAAGGTCCTTGTGCCGCCCCATAAATCGAACAGACCAACTAGATAAAAGGTAGAGACACTCCAAGTCGTTAGCAAGAGGCGCTTGATGCGAAGAAGCGGTGCCTTTACCCAATAATGAAGAGGTTCTTCAAAGCAGGTCGCGAATCCGGGACGCGTTTGAGGAGGCCTGCCAGAGGATAGGAGAGGAGGAAAGAGGTTATAAGTTTGACTGGAGGGCAATTAGAATACGGAGGATATACGGCTGTAGCATTCACTTACGTTCGTCAGTTGACGCTCCCAGCAGCTTCGACACATAGTCAAAGGGAACATTGATGTAGGGCAACATGCTGCCTATAAGAAATGCTTCGCGGAGGATTACTTAGGGAGGACTATCGCATGTCCATCTGCGAGGTCGTCATTACAATTAGGATGGGAGATGGGGGTGGTTGGAAGTTGGAAGTTGAAAAAGTTGAAGCTCGCTCCCTACCTAGAGATGACGGAGGATGCGCAAAAGGCTGGCACCGCTGGCGCCCGCTGCCAAGCCACTGCGAGGCAGCATCCCTGTCGACACATGTGCATTCAACGCCGCCCTGCAGTCACAGTACAGCGTACAGCTCCAATTTGCATTGCAAGCTTCTCAAACAAACACGACACGACGAGAAACCTGCGCTGTAATCACAGTTCCTACAACAGAGAGGCTGCAATATACTGGGCATTTGCGCTGCAAGGAGAAGTCGATCACCGACGAACACCTTTCGAGAACGAAGCATGACCACATCAACTGGTCCGTAGCCTTCACCTATACCCCTCGGAGCTCCTCTGCACCTCGCACTCAATCTCCAACCATGGACGTTGTTCAGGCTGTGTCGGGGTACATCTCGAAGATGGTGTCCGCCGGTGACAGCGCTTCTGGGACCCCATCCGCGAAAATGAAGATATTATTGCTGGACAGCGAAACCGTGTCCATTGTCTCAACCGCAATCACGCAGTCTGCCCTGCTGAACCACGAAGTCTACCTGATCGACCGACTGGACAACCAAAACCGCGAAAAGATGCGACACCTTCGATGTCTTTGCTTTGTGCGACCGTCCGCAGACTCAATACAATTCCTGATTGATGAGTTCCGTGAACCCAAATATGGGGAATACAACGTGTACTTTAGCAATGTGGTGAAGAAGTCATCTCTTGAGCGCCTAGCAGAAGCAGATGATCATGAAGTCGTGAGAGCAGTGCAAGAACACTTTGCCGATTATATTGTGGTCAACCCAGACTTATTCACATTGGACCTGGGATTTCCAAGACGACGGATATGGAGTGGGAACCCAGATATGTGGAATACAGATGCATTGCAACGTACTACAGAAGGCCTCATAGGGGTCTTGCTGTCTTTAAAAAAGAAACCTCTGATACGCTACGAGAAGAATAGCTTGTTGGCAAAAAAGCTGGCAACTGAAGTGAGATACCATATAACTCAGGAGGAGCAGCTATTCGATTTCCGAAAGGTCGACACACCCCCAATTCTCTTAATACTCGATCGAAGAGATGATCCCATCACACCACTATTGACACAATGGACTTATCAAGCTATGGTTCATGAACTTCTTGGTATCCAAAACGGCCGCGTAGATTTGAGTGAGGTACCAGATGTTAGGAAGGAACTGAAGGAGGTTGTGTTATCCCAGGATCAAGACCCCTTCTTCAAGAAGAATATGTATTTGAACTTTGGAGACCTCGGTGGAAACATCAAGGATTATGTTGAGCAGTATCAGTCAAAAACGAAGAACAGCTCGAACATTGAGTCGATAGCGGACATGAAGCGCTTCATTGAGGAATATCCAGAGTTTCGAAAGCTTTCTGGAAACGTGAGTAAACATGTTACTCTTGTTGGCGAGCTGAGCAGAAGGGTGGGCGCAGAGAATTTGCTTGAAGTCAGTGAGGTAGAGCAAAGTTTGGCATGCAATGATAACCATGCTACTGATCTGAAAGTAAGCACTTCTCCACCAACAAAGATTAATTTTAGTGTACTAATTTCAGCAGAATGTCCAAAGACTTATACAGTCCCCGGCGGTGACCACCGACAGCAAACTTCGATTAGTAGCTCTATACTCACTCCGGTATGAAAAGCATCCCTCAAATGCACTTCCAATATTGGTCGATTTACTTGGTGCTGCTGGCAACGTCCAACAGCGCCGTGTTGACCTCATCGCCAAACTTCTCATATATCATTCATCACTTCAGCAAACCCAATCAGCCGGCGGAATTTCCGATATGTTCGAGTCTGCAGGCATCTTTTCTGGAGC
Source organism: Pezicula carpinea (assembly GCA_026119845.1). Taxonomy (NCBI): domain Eukaryota; kingdom Fungi; phylum Ascomycota; class Leotiomycetes; order Helotiales; family Dermateaceae; genus Pezicula; species Pezicula carpinea. Next base: position 811,998 of record JALRMK010000006.1, on the reverse strand, counting down.
CCGAGATCGGTTTAAGGGCCTGAAAGGCGTCGAGAATGTCTACACCCAACATTCTCCCCGGTTAGAGTTAACGCTGCAGAACCTCATCAAAGGAAGGTTGCGTGATCAGCAGTACCCCTTTGTTGAAGGTGGTGGATCAACCAAAGACAAACCACAGGATATTATCCTATTCATGATTGGAGGTGTGGCATTTGAAGAGGCAAAGACTGTGTCACAAATAAATGCATCATCCCCAGGTATACGGGTTGTTCTTGGAGGGACAAGCGTTCACAATAGCACAACATTCTTAGAAGAAATGGAGGATGCCGTTGGGTCATGGCCCGAGCCTCCACCAACGACAGCGGCAGGGAGGTTACGAAAAGAGACGGGAAGGAGGTAGTATTAGGAAATTTTGAAGGTCATGGCCGAGGCGTCCGGAGTCGGGAAAGAAAACTGGCAAGATATCACGGAGTCAATGATTATGTTCGCACAGGAGTGCAGAAACAACTAAATACAGAGACAGCTAAATACAGAGAAGGCCAAAGATGTGTTTGCACTTCAGAATACAAACGGCACAGATTTTGATAAACCTGATGCGTCCCTCTGCTCACAAACTTCGATTCGTGCGGGTCTTTATGCACTTTTCTGCTTCCTTCTTTTCTCCTCCCGGCCGTATATCACCCCGTGTGAGACTAGCAAGTACTTGCTAAAGAAGTCCTCAGCAAAGTCATCGAACTTGACGTATTCAGCCCCAAGTCTGTATGCAGCAGCAATGCCGCTGACGCAAGCCAACTCGTGCATGTTCTACTCACAAGATGTCAATTAGTATAGTAGCATATGAGCGTAGCGGTAATAACGCGGACATACCACCAAGGTCCAAGACCCCGCAAACAAGGTATGATTCTTGCCGTTGATGAACATCATCCCCGGAACGACTCGCGCATAATGCTGCCATCTGTGCCCGAGCTGGTGCCACCTATATTCCGGTTTGCACGGTCAGTGTGGTTGATCTTCTGGCGGTATGTACCGAAGAGTGTGAGCATAGTTTAATGAAATGCAAATGCTGTAGTTTTGAGTTTGCAAAGCACACCTTGGTCGAATCTGTTGCGACTTTAAGATCAAGGTCGGTCCGCGAACCTGGTGCACCAGGTGGATCGTTGGTTCGTGGCTTTGGGTCTAATCGCTGGGTTACACCCTGCCCCTAAGTACTCCGGACCTCATACCGTTCGTGCCTTGTGCTTTGACTGTGGCCGGGTCGAGCCTACGCAGAGAGCTGGGGATGAAGCATACATTACTCATGGGCACTTGGGTTGGGTTCCACTGTACAACACGTCCCTCTCTATCGCCGACTGAGCTAAGTGATGCAAGCCTACTAGCCATCAAGGGATGCGAGGGATGGACCCATTTCTGACTTAACTTAAAGTACAGAGCCTATTGTTATTGACGCTCGCAAAACTTTGCGATCAATGCAGCTCTGCACAGATGAACTTAGTGGTTAGACAATTTTGAGCTATTAGCTATTCCAGCATTCATGATAGCATGTTGTAGCAAGTAAACTGAAGAAAAGAGAGTTTCATTCTATCCGGAAGCATGCTGACGGTAACTTACCACTTCTTCTCAATAATCTTGCTTTCGTCAATCTCCCCAATCGTCCAGAGCTGAGAATTGGTCTTGTCAAGGAAGATGCTCTGAAAGACATGGTTTTCGTAGGAGATCGGGGTTGTCTCTGCTTCGCTGTCTTTTCGAAACTGGTGTTGGTAGTTGGATACGTCGAATGACATTTCGATCTTTTTGGGGTCTTCTTGGTAGGATTTTGTGTAGTACCTTGTTTAGGTGTTAGTGTTTTCTAGTTTCTGTCTCAAGCAAGATGGATGTAGAAACGGAGGGACAATGGCTCGGTTTGAAGAAGGGCTGGAAGCAAGTAGAGTGCATAACAGCAAACACGCTTAATCTAATAAATAAGAATAATAATAAAATTGAGGTGGCAAAGATGCGATTGCGGACGTACATTGGTCTATAACCACCTGGCTCGTCGTCTAACCCTCTTCGCTCGCCTTTGGAGAATGCGATTTGGTCTTCTTGTGCCTCTGATTTGGGTTTGGCACAGAGCTCCGGGTCGAATTTTGTCTCATAGTGCTTTTGGAAATACTCGCTATCTGAATGCGTGATCGTGATATCGTCGTAGACTAAGAAAACTGAGAGTTAGCACATCTCTTTCTCTCTTCTAACGCGTGTGGTAGGCTCAAATGATCTATAAGAAAGTATATGGATGTATTTCAAGGGATGTTTCTATGGAGAGTGATCCTCAAGCTCTAACTTGATCTGAACAGGATGTGAATGCTTGTAAGTTGTACCTACATTTGGCTCCTCCCAAGACAAACCTCTCCTTCAAGGTTGCATTCCGCCCCAGAAGCCTGAGCGCATCGTCTGCCAGGACACACATGACAAGTTCGTCAAATTTCTCAGTCTTGGAAAGGAGTGTGTTTTCTGTATTTGGATCATAAGGTCTAGTTCGCAAAGTAACACCGAGATCACTTCTCTCCAATATCTCCATTACATCTATCTTCAGTCGAATATCAACACCTTTAGATTCAAGATCGCTCCTGAAATCCTCATAGAAGTTGTGGAGATTTGGGAAGGTGACCATTGTTGGTAGGTTGGGTAGGAGCGTCTGGTCGTCGTAGTCCCATAACTTCATGTTTGGGTCATCGAAGAGTCTTTCTAGGATAGCACAGGACACGTTTGCTGTTTGACTATTTATTACTTTTAGTGGGTGACTGAGGTAAGATTAAGGAGGTTGGTATGCTACTTACTTGCCAGTCCCGAGAAATAATGCAATGAGCGGGTCTGGAATCCAGGAACTCGGAATCAGCTCACTTATTCTGGGAAAATCCAAGAGTAACACAAGCGTAATTCAGAAGTAAAAGCTTCAATCCCAAAGAAGGAAATTATACTCCGAAATTCTGACTTACAGACCATCTTATCTCCAAAGTCCTTGCTGAAGAAGAACATCCGAAGCATGATTCGAACAGGTACTATTCCCAAGATCGGCATTGTCCATTTGATTATCTTGAGGACTTTGCCAAACTTCTTGATATCACCGGAAAACTGTTCGATGAGGCTACTTGGGAAGCAGTTGGTCCAAAATCCATCTTTGCCCTTCCCGAAGGAAACTTGCAGCTTCACTTCTTCTGGCTTGTACTTGTATCTCTCGAACAGGTTGAAGGTATGTTTGAAGATCTGATATCTCGTCAATATCTGGTGTGCCGTTTGAGCAATGTTTTTTGGTCGCCTACTGGTGATCCACCTTGCACTGTTCAAAACTTGGGTATTAGCATTGTTTTCTCTAGGAGGCTTAAGAAGCACTGAAATGTGGAACAAGAATAGGCAGCTAGCCTGCCTTTCAACGAGTATAATGGCATGTCCCAGCCATTTTTCTTTGCTGAAGTCAAGATTGGACAGCAACATAAGGAACTCAAGGTACGAACCTCCATCATTCATCCAAGAAGTCCCATATTTTTGTTCGTCCAGGGAGATCGACGTAGCTTGTCCCCCACAAACTTCCATACGCTCAATGATGGTCACTTTGAACCTTGATGGATACTGTGCCAGTGTTGCTGCACATGACTACGTCGTATCAGCCGTAAGAATTACCAGTGTATGTTCTGTCTTCCCTTACCATTCCAGCAGCCCCTGCCCCAATTATTACCACATGGATCTTGTCCTGTGTCAGGCTACTGTTAGAATCTGTTGCTTGGGCTTGTGCCATTTCGAAATAATAAATTTAAGTGTTTCCCGTGGACAAATAAAAGGCAATCAGGTTCATACTGTATAGGGTCGAATTTGGGAAGGAAAGCAACAAAGAAAGATCAATGTAGGTAGCAACAGGACCATTAACTGCCTATACCAAATCCATCAACTCGATCTAGAGTTGATTGCGGTTCGGGTATCATCAACGTCATTACTTCCTAGGTAGATTTTGGCTTTCCCTTTGGCCTAACACGTGATACACGCTGTCCACTTCGAGCTCCTAGTGCTTATACAGGTCGGTAGTCTACAATTACCACATATATGGTTGAAGTTACTGTACATGCTTGACTTACTCAGAGTAGCCTAGTCGTAGGGGAAGAAGGGAGAGGAGCAGAAAGTCGTCGCTCTCTAAAACCCTCCATGCGCCGTCAATCCCCTCCTCCAGTGTTCATGTATAATCTACAATTACTGAATATATGCTTCAGTTGCTCAAAGGACCCCAGTAACTGCAAAGGTAGCAGCTTATTACCTGCCGTAGAATAGAAGAAGAGGAGAGCACAGTAGAATTACGCCTCTGTCCGAGACTCTACTCTTCCGTCTTCTCGTCTGCTAGAGAATATCTATTGAAGTTGTTCAAAATAATTCAGCAACTCGAAAAAGGCCTAATCTGGTTATGTGTAGTCAAGAGAGGGGAGAGGTTTGACAGTGTGTATTATGATCCGTAGGCGTCAGGAGGTAGGCAAGAATACAGGTCGTCGTCATCGTCCATAGAAATGCGGCACGGAATGCACGAGCCGACCGATCTCTCTTTGTAGATTAGCGAGAGGACGCTACTCACATCCTTAGTGCTGTCAATCTCAATGAACACCAGAAGCCTCACTTGAACAACCATTTTTGTCAATTCGTTCAAATTTGGGTCTCTTTTCTATTTGTGGTTCTGTTTCATCGCTACAAACTCGCATTTGCATCTATTGCACCTCCGTCTTCATTGGTAGACTATCAATCCTGTGGCTTGAGTAGCACTGGACATCTGGAGCTTCCAATAAGCCACCGCTCAACCTGAAAACTCTCCCACAACGCTGCTAAAAGACCTCAAGCACTCGGCATCCATTCGGACCATTCGAAGTAAGCATTGTCTACACTCACGCTTTGCCATCTGTGGCCACGCGCGCCATCCTCCCTCGAGTCACGGGGTGTGCCGTTTCTGCAAACAAACAACTCTGCTGTAACTAGTCACCAACCAGCACCATGTCGGACACCGAAGACGAGAATCTCAAGAGAGCCATTGCCCTTTCCCTACAGCAAAGCTCACCACCAAGCAAGGAGGGAGATTCCATTATTGACCTTGTTTCGTCAGACGAAGATGAAGACAGCGATGATCTGGACGCTCCAGTCGTCGCTCGTTTGAACCAAAATGTCTCGACTCCTGTCCTTCCTCAAAGTGAGGCTGTCGAGGGCACGGCTGTCACTGCAAGTAACAAGCATCGCGCCTCTGATACAGCTGAGCATGCAGCCTCTTCTCCTGTATTCAAGCACTCTGCTAGCGCTGCCAGTCCCGCACCAATGCCTAAAGCCCAAGCGGTTGTCACCCTTCTTCAAAATATGAATCGAGCGCGCATGGAAGAAGAGAGGTTGCAGCGATTAGCAAGGATGAGGCAGATGCAAGATCCCAATGAAAGATTATCTAGGAAAAGGAAGGAACCAGACACTTCGCCGTCGCCTTCCGACTCTTCTGCCCGTAGCGGCCAAGCTAAGAAAGTATCAAATGCTTCATTCAAGGATCATACGGCTATAGATATCAGTCCGGAAAGCAAGCCCCAACCTAAAGTCACACCTCAGGCCCGGGCCTTCACGCTGCGTGGCAACTCAACAGACAATGGCGTTGGTGTCATCTCTTACCAAGACCAACAGCGTTTAGGGGACCCTGGCATTCAATTTCCCCATGGAACTGTCAAGAAAACATGGGTTAGAGGATGTCCAAGAACAGGCGATGATATCAAGATTGAAGAAGTTCTACAGAAAGCCGATTTAGAGCTTGCAGTGCTGAGTGCTTTCCAAGTCGACTCGGATTGGATAATAGACAAGCTCAAGCCAACTACCAAGGTGATCTGGGTACTACAAGCAAAAGGAGAAGCTCAGGTAGGTCGGTCTGTCTATTACGGAGACATTTGTTTCGTCAATCCTGGCGACCTGAACTCTCCCAAAAATCTGATAGTGGAATACTTCCCCCTTTCCCGAGGGCACCCCATTCTCGTCATCCTTAAGGTTTATCCCCTCAATCCGAGCCTCCCGAGGAGCATGACCGAATCCCAATCTATGAGATTTTGGTCCGACGAGCTGGAAGTTCAGCCAGTATGTCCTTTCAGTGGTGGGGTCAGAAGCTGTCAAAAATACACCGTATGCAGGACTAGCTTCCTGTGTCATGGCATCTACTTGTTTCCTCGGCCATTACAGTACTTAAGAGTGCATGCGAGGGTTGCTGAAAGTTATCGGTGGAATCTTGAATTACACTAGAACTTGGCTTCAGAGTAGCAAGTGCTAAGCACAGAAGTGTGATAGTTAAACTTTATCCATATCCAGATCCCCATTATCTACGCCAGACTGGCGTCCTCGAACATGCTAACAAGGATATACTGTAGAAAGAGAACTTTCGTTCCGGTGCACCACCTAATTATCGGTTCTGCTTTCCGAGTATGGAAGGAAATGTGAACTGCATGCACTCGAAGCTCCAATTGCTGGCTCATCAGACACACCTGCGGGTTGTTGTTCCAAGTGCGAACCTCACGTCATACGACTGGGGAGAGACAGGCCAAATGGAAAATGTTAGAGGTTTACCCTTATGACCTTTTGATGCACAAAGCTGATGGAAATCAAAGGTGCTGTTCCTAATTGACCTACCTAGGCTTGCCAAAGGCCAAGAATCGCATAATGAACTCACTGGGTTTGGCAAGGAACTCCTTCACTTTTTGCAAGCTATGGGACTCAAAGAAAGCACAATTAACAGCATTAAGTGCTTTGATTTTACAAACACCGAAAAATTGGCATTCGTGCATTCAATGTGAGAGATGATCCTGAACTTGGATAAACAACGACCTGATCAATTGGCAGAGGTGGAAGTCACACAGGATCAGATTTGTTTCGGACCGGCGTCTGCGGTCTTGGCTCTGGTGTGCGATCTCTCGGTTTGCACACCGAGGTAGCCCTAAACATAGACTTTCTGGCATGTTTCCATTCCTGCACCGATGCTCACATTTGACATGGAAATACCCTTGCTAATAATAAGTTAGGTGGCGTCTATAGGAAATCTGAATGACAGCTTCTTAACATCCCTATACCTTGCAGCACAAGGTAAGTACGGAACGCTTTGTGAACCGAGCACAACGCCAACCACGGCTTCTTCCATATGGGAATAGTCCGCTCCCAGCAACAGAGACTCCGACCCCTTTCCAAAATATGAGACATCCGTTGACCCCTGCACCGACTCTGGCCGGCGTTACACGTATTCTGTTCATTGAGCAGAAAGCTGACCACGTGCTAGGAGACAATGGCTTGAAAGAATATCAGTGGCGTGCTGACAAGGGTACCAAGAACAAGGCTAAAAATCCCGAGTCGCAGCAAATTAAGAACGACTTGAAAACCAACGTCAAGATTTACTTCCCCACAAGGCAGACTGTAGAAAGCAGTCGAGGGGGTAGAGGGGTGAGCCATACGGATTGTCCCCATTTGTCTGCAGCATTGGCAACTGACTATTCTCAACGTTGGCAGGCCGGTGGAACGATATGTTTTCAGAAGAAGTGGTACGAGGCGGCCACCTTTGCTACAGCTCGTTCCCTGATGGTTGATTGCAAGAGCCAACGGGAAGGTATTCTTATGCACAGCAAGATGATTTTCACGCGACCGCAAGAAGGTCCAACGAAACCATGGGTTTACATTGGCTCTGCAAATCTATCAGAAAGTGCTTGGTGAGTTTTAACCCTTTTCCTATCCCCATCGTCTCTTGACGAACCCCAAGTTCACCAAACTCTACGTCCTTAAACCCCAGATTGTGGCCGCTTGGTAAAATCCTGCCACCCAACAGGCGCGCTTTCCCAAGGTCTTTGTGGTACCGGCACTTTCATATTAACTTTCGGATGCGGGAAGGTAAAAGTCCGTATTGGTACCTAGACATATCAGGCTCAAAGCTTGACCGCATCCTGAGCTCAGACTGGGGTAGAAAACGATCAGGGTTGGAATCCTTCTTGAGCATCCACAGGTCACAGGCCAGATGGCTGCCTAGTGTCTTCTTGTCATGCAAATCTCATTCGGACTATTCGGAGGCCGCTTACTAACAACTCCAAAACTCATAGGGGACGCCTTGTCAAAAACAAAAAGGGTGAGCTAGCGCTCAACTGTCGAAATTGGGAGTGTGGAGTTATCGTCGCGATGCAGGCGACAGATGACGCTGGGGGCAGTGCTCCGTTGCGTCAAGAGCAGGATCCACCCAGGAGTATGGATATGGATGTCTTTCGAGGCCACGTCCCGGTGCCAATGGTAGTCCCAGGTGAAGCATACAGGGTTGAGCATGGGGAAATGCCCTGGTTCTACACAGAAGACTTCTGAAGTCGTACAGTACAGGAAGGGCGAGGCAGGGGTGCTGGTCTTCTGACTTGGACTCTTGGGTTATCATCGGGAATTGGGGACTCAATATGAGGGAGCCAGGACTTCGTACTGCAAGCAGAAATTGCGTGGCACTGAAATCAAATGCGGGAGGAGGATAATGGGATTGATTGCACTCTGCACATCATCATTGGAAATGTATCAGGCGCCCATGCTCGACACTCGCGTAACTTCTGCGGAAGGAAGAAATCTCGCTCTTTCGTCTCTGCAAAGGCCGCAATTGGCAAAAGCCCATGTCCCCCTTTCAATAATACCGGGCCCTCCGTATGCTGAACAGTTGAATTGGATTGAGAGGGAGGCACCGATACGGTCGGTACTCCAGAGTCCAGACTATGATACAATACATACTTGTTACCCCATGCGTCCTGATCTGCGGATTTCCTACGGTGCCGCGGTTTAAGCGTATGTATGGTCGTGCAAGTACTTTTGTACCTTTCGGCGAACGGTGATAAACGAAATCATAATTTGGGCACGGCGTGATGGTGGATTCAATCGTAAAAAGGTTGATGATCACTTGCTCGATCTCTGGGACAAGATGCTGTGGACCGGTGAAGGAGTCTCTAGATCGTTGATCACAATGGATTTTGATATTACTATGGCGAGAGGTGTCTGGTGTCTCAATCTTGTTTGATGCCGCGCCGCGCCAAGGCGTAGAGGAAGATTTGAGCACCGTATTGTCACTCGGGGGGATGGAGAAGACAGCCAAATACTCAGTGTGCAGCCGGCAGGTAAGTCACGATGCAGAAGCCGAGGTAGCAAGTTCGCAAATGCAGACGCAGGAACGGAGAGAGCGAGAGAGAGACGTACAGCAGAGAGCATTCATTGCGTGGCGTTGCGTTGCGTTGGCACAGACAAGATGGATGGATGGGTGGGTGGGCTGTGCGAGGAACCATATCACCGCAACTCGCAAGGGTAGCCAAGGATTCATGACGAAGGGCTCTTGGGCAAGACTCCAAGACAACACAAGACAAAAGGCCAGACATGAAAGGAAAGATGATGCTTGCATCGCATCGGACTCGTAGTAAGAGGTCTCATGGTGCTCGGTACGGTGTCTGTCGCATTCATACAAGGTGGTGGTACTGGCGTCCGTGATTGTGGGAAACAGCGCCTCATCCTCCTCCATTGACCGACTTCTCACTCCGTAGATGGTGGTCGTATGGTATGAAGATTCGGAATTTGATATTCATCAAGGTGGTGTTAATCCACCGCATCCAGTGCGCTTGTGTTTGATATTCTCGTACGAAGTAGAGCGAGAGACGCTTTAGAACCACACCCCCGTTTCCCCCTCGCCACCCCCTCTCCCTTCGACGCTCCACTTGTCTTCTCCCCTTGGCTGGTTGCGGGGAGAAGAGGGTGGTACTGTACTGTACTGTAGCAAGCAGAAATCCACCTTAGGACCCTTGAGCCTTGAGCCTTGGGACCCTGCAAATCTACTAGGCTGTTGTTAGCTAGGTACCGTACTCCCTCGGGTACGGAGGTACGAAGGTCCTTCGTATTCGTACTCCTCCTGCTCCCGGTCGTGCGGTGCCAGACCAGACCCTTCCTTCGTATTATCGATCTTCCGCTTCCGGAGGTCGCGCTCGCGAAACGAGAAAGGAGAAGGGAAGAAGGATGCCGCCGAGGCTAAGACACTACGACTCCTGCAAAGCAGCCAGAAAGAAGGAAAGTCAGATACGGGAGAAACCCGAGAATCTTAACTGCGAATTCTACTGTAAATCTACTTGCTGTAAAGGTTGAATTCTGAACGGAGACTCGGGAATCGTAGTGCTTCTGGGACTATAGTACAGTAGTCTCTGAAGGATGTTCATTGTAAGGAACAAGCTAGCTAGCTAGCTACCTACTTACCAAGATACAATACCAGTATTCGAGTGCATCGAATCTTCCACCGGTCCGGTAAGTGGTCCGTCCTCTTCTCCTCCTCCTCCTCCTCCTCCCGGGTCCCCGAGCTCCTAGCTAGCAGCACTCCTCCTGTACGGAAGAACTGTATGTACAGTATGGTACAGTTAGTACCTAGGCAAAGTACCTACAGTACTGTCTGTAGAAGAGAGAAGAAAAGCCCCGACGGCCCGGAGGCCTTGCTGTGGTGATGGAGAAATTGGCCGGTTCTGTGATGCTTCTGCTATGCTGAAGCGAGGAGCGTAGACCGTTGGGTGGCTTTTTCTTTTCTGTGTACTGTCGACTCTCTGTACGTAGAAGTGTAGGTAGGTACTTGATGCGCGCAGTAGAGGGACGCTTTTTGGTGGGTATGTGTGTGTATGTGCCTGTGTGTGTGTTGGACAATCCCGCACAGATAATTACCGGTCGTTGGACGTTTTGGTGTGGTCTTTATTATATGCTGCTATGATGTGCGACTGCCTACAGTAAGGTTTCAAACCTTCCTACAATACTTGCTCCGGTATCCACGGTACTATTTATATGCATGTATATCCATGTGTATGTACGAAGTAAAGGTTGATTGCTTGCTCGCAACTCCAACTAATACCCTTCTGTACGTCCCGCGTGCAGCAAGCAGTGCAGCACTTGCTTGCCTCCGTCTGTACTCGGCGCACTCCGTGAGTAGTGTGATAGTGTCATGGATTCCCATTCTTCTTGACAGCACGTATCTTGGCCCTTGTGGCTTTTCCCGGAACCGGCCAATTGTTTTTGGTCTTGTTCTTGCGCTCTCTCCTCCAGCTGTGCCTGTGCGGTCGCCAAGAGCTGTCTGGCTGTATAGAGTAAGCCCGCGTGGTGCGCCATGCTGCCGTCGCCTGTCAGGCTGTCACTATGGTACAGTAGTCGTCTTTTTTCTCCTGCTGCTAAGCTGCTTTGTACTTAGTCTGACGATGGGGGATAGGGGATTGCCCTAGAGTTGTTGATTCCACTTGCACTTCACGCTTGTGCTTGTACTTGTAGGGGTGTGGTTGAACCCTTGGTTGATTGTGGCTGGCATCTGCTCTACTGGACTACTAAGCTAATTAACTGCATTTAGGGACAGTACTTGCTGTATATCCAGTTAATTAGGTAGCCAAGTGGGTAGTCAACCCTGCGAGAGGATCCGTGTAGTGAGTGATACATCGTCCCCTCGTCATGATTAGATGCAGTCAGGAGTACGGAGGCGAGGGGGCGTACTCACTCGGTCCTCGTACTTCGTAGGTTCCTCCGGAATAATAACGTACAAAGGGACAGTACGAAAGTACAGTGGTATTGCGCCTAAATGATTGTTCTAGTCTGCGGGCTGCGGTACCATCCGCAATCTTAACTTCTTGGAGTTGTTAGCTTGCTGCTGCTGCTGCTGCTGCTGGAAAGCGGAGTCAAATAAGAAGCAAAAATCAAATGAAAAATGGTGATCGTGAGGAAAAGGCCCTGCGCAACTTTGGCAACATTGGTCACGCTTGATTCATTGTTTTCGGACTGGGGGTTATCCATCATGAATGTCTGGAGCAGAGATTGTATCTGGCACGAGGTGCAAACCCAGACCAAACGAAACAAAAATCGAGATAAAAATCAAGAAATATGATGGAAATATGCAGGCATGGCTAGCTGGCATGACCGATGCCTGAGATAAGATATGATAATGGATGGGAGCGATGGATGGGCAGGCAGATGGATCGCAGATAGAGGTTGATAGGATCGTTCGTTGCGACACTCAATCGCTGTCCGTGGTCCCTTACTCTCCCTCACCGTTCCACACAGCATCCCCTGTAGCCTGTCGTGCCTGTACAGTAGTGCAGCGCTGTACCAGCACAGTTGCATCTCCGCAGACTGCAGATCAATTCGAGACCCTGGCGTGCAGAAATCATCTGTGGGCAGGGCGAGCATGGATTGTCGGAGCCCAGCTGGGCCTGGGATTGGGGGGATTCGGGGGATTGGGACGTGCAAATAATGACGATGGTGGTTGCGCCGAGGTCTGCCGCTCTCTGGCTCTGGCTCTGGCGCTGCTTCTGCCGGATGGGCGTGGGCATGGGCATGGGCATGGCATGGGCATGCGTGCTGGCGGTCTTTGGCGGCTTTGATCGTGTTTGGTGGTCTGCTGGTGTATGTGCGATCTTAGATTCTGGATTAAGCTGATTGTTGCAGCTGTATTCGTACATCTATCTTCTGTGCTTCTGTACCCAACGCAATCCTATTTCTGTAGCACGTTCGCAACCTTGCCCTGCCCCAACCTCTCTTGTACTTTCGTACGCTGAACTAAGCTAACTAGACCCGACAGGACCCTCGCTGCTAGTTCGTATTCTGACAGCGAACAGTGGCATGTCTTCATGAAAGATCATCGTCTCAAACATCCATCCCCGTGGCTAAGCACTGGAAATAACACGGTAAGAGAGACCAGAGACCAGAGAATAGAGAAAGGCATTTCCCGTCGTTCCCGTCGTCAAATTACCGCAGGCATAATAAGTCGGGAAATACCCTGATCTACAGCATTGTACTACTCCGTACTACTGTTCCAAAAAACAGAGTCATCTACAGTTGACTCGTAAAACGGCTCACCTGTGCAACCAGTAGTGGTAGGTAGTAGGACGGGCAGCGAGCATGATAATAATAATAATAATACCAGCTTGACCGCATTGCTATGGTTGTCACTTGCTACAGGAGAAGCACAGGTTAGCGAGGGGAAGCAGCAGCATTTAAGCTGGGAGCAGCCCAATAATGTCTCCCACACGCGCGCAACGCACGCCCACTCGCAACAGAACAGCCCGTAGCCCTCCAATCGAATGAGAGGTGTGCTGCAAACAGTAACCCCCAACGAACCACTGGGCACAAGGACATGAACAAACAACGACTTCAAACGGTCTGCGCGGGAGAAGCACGGTGTAGAGACGACGGACTGCCCCTCGGCTTGATAGCAATAATGATGAACGACGGCCCCTGCTCCTGACATTTGCCCAACTCCTCTCGGGTACCTTGTGTACGGTAGTAGTGCCGGCACTGTAGAAAGTAGCAGCACGCCTCTGAAATGTCCTCCTGTCCAACATTACGGCTGAGCGCGCTCTCCTTCCGGTAGAGTTGTCCAGGACCCCGTATGTGGAAGAGATCGCCTCATCTTCGTCCCTAACGGTCCAGCATGGCATGCACGAATCAACCGGCTTGTAAATTCACGATCCTCCGCCTCTGCCTTCGAAAGCCGCCGGTAGTTGTGCAGAGCGCCGGGAGTCTGGGTGCGGTGTAAACTCAATCGTGTCTTCCCATGTATGTGCAAGGTGATGAGGGACTTCCGTACATCGCCAGGGTCGGGTCTGGCTGTCCGGGGGTCTTGTTGCTTAAGTAACCAATTAAGCCAACTCACCAATGTCACGCGAACTCGCAACTGCTTGTCTATAGCAGACTGCAGATCGAGAGCGACAACAACCGCCAGCGACCCTATGCACCGTCTGAACAATAATGTTCTTGTGGTGGTTATGCTTAACGGCGAGAGAGTTGCAGGTACGAGTACCTACCTAGCCATCCATACCTCCTACGTTTCTCGCATTCCCGCCAGCCAGCTCGTATGATGTCGGTGTCGCAAAGCTAACACTGCTGTGATGGTGTTATGAGACCGGCAGCATGAGCTGAAGGGGGGAGGCCCTTTGCCATTTCGACGCGTCTAGACTCGAGAGCACGGTGTGTGCACATCCTGCGCTTGCGTCTACTTGGCCTCTGCGTTCGGTGAAAGCTTGTTGCGGGCTTGTTGCGGGCATCGATGAGGCCAGTAGCAATGCAGCGACTCAGTGACGGACAGTAGTGGAGGCACTCAGCGAGCACTCAACAAACAGGAGTGTGTGTATGTCTATGCGCCATCACATGGTGATCCCTTGGGAGTCACTCCCTTTGCAAGTCACTCCAGCACCACGAATTCCACTCCCCCCCCCCTTCTCCTAAGACATCGTCCAGAATCAAAACTCGAGAGCCAACTTTCGTCTCTGGTCGTTTATCTGAGCGCGGCGCGGCGGAAACAGCGCATCGTCACGGCGGACTTTTGAAGGTGTGCGGAGTGCGAGATGTGAGGTGTCTGATGTCCGCGTAAGATCTTCATGCTCGCTGTGTCACTGTGATGCGACTATGAGCTATCCATGGACGACGTTGACCAAGATACTGTAGGGCCTTTTGGCCTCTTGTCTAGGATGGAAAGCGAAGACACATCCGTAAAATGCTTAATCTATTGGTTCACAGCGTCTAGTCGCAATAGTCTTTTCCCAACGGCCCATAAACTCTCTCCTGGCGATAAGAAAGGCAAGCTACGAAAGCTACAGTCCAGAGTTCATGATTACACTTTCGAGACCGCAACTGCGGGAGCGGTACACGGGTTGTGGTACTACGAAAGAGTTCGACGGCTCCATTTTGCCCATGTTCACCGTGGACCCTTTCCTTGCCCTACGACTGACTATACTTGCCCTACCAAACCCTACTTGCCTGACGAACTTTGACACTACCGATACCCTTTCCCCAGACAAGGCGTCGCTGCTGCTTCCGGAAGTTAAATATGTTCAGACCACCAGCACTTGTTGGTTAGGAAACAGATCCGCGCCCTGCTACCACCGCCCTAAGGACGGACAGGACACGAGAGGCTTTTTTTCTGGTGCTACTGTAGGTACCACCAGATTTCGATGCTTGTAATAATGATGTATGGAAGACGTGTGGAATCGGGGATTTTCTACTGCTAAAACAACTTCTGAGGAGCATCCACCCACGATGGTGGTTCTCTCAGTGACACTGAGTTGTGCCTGCCTGATCACTTGCTTGCTTGCCTAACAAGATCCAGACCAGACCAGACCAGAGCAGGTAGTCATGATGAGCATGAAAGATACCGCACAGTACTCCGGTCTGATGTGGTTCACATGCGGTCCTTTCACATGAAGGAGAAATGCTCAAAACTCTACAGCCGAGACAGACGGAATTCCTTCCCCATGAGCGAGCACACACTTCTCTGTGTCCTGTACGGTACGGTAAGCTACCGGTAGACCTGCCCATCTCCCATGCCAGGCTCATCCATCCCGAAAGACGGTGTGTGCCTTGTGTTTGTGATGATTCTTGGCAAATAGGCCAGCCTTCTGGATCGTTGGGCTGCAATATATGATGATGGGATTGATATGCGATCAGTCTGAGCCTCGCTGAGACGCGTACCTCCGTCCTTTGCATTATCTCGACAGGTCTTCTCCTATCAGGTATCAACATTGCCACCGCAGGGGAAGTTGGATGCCAAGCCAAGAATCCAGATGCAGTCAACAGCCAGCATGCCATGCCCTGATGGAAAACGAGAGCGCGCTGGTGCCGTCCTCCCTTCGTTCGTATCATGAAATTTCATCGAGTGAAATTATTCATAGAATTATACTTTTACTGGATTCCAATGGGAATAGAGCGAGTCGGATAGGAGCTGGGGTATGCTTGGGGCGGTATTTGGCCACAAAGCTTGGGGAAAGGCAGGAGTAGTAGTCTGTCAAGTGTGCCTAAGTACAGTACTCGAGTCTCCACCGCCATCAACACATGCCACGAGAGAATAATCGAGTGAGTGTCATTTATCCACCATGAGCAGGTTAGAGCCGCTCGGAAGCAAGACTCTGCCGTTGGCCCTAATCCTATTCTCTCAATGTTTTCCCGTGTTCGGGTTGTTCAGTAGTGCCGTGGTGGTAGGAGGAGGAGGAGGAGGGGGAGGGGGAGGAGGAGGAGTAGGAGTAGTAGGAGTAGTAGTAGGAGTAGTAGTAGTATTACTAGTAGTAGCAGTAGTAGTAGCAGTAGTACAGTACAGTCCAGTACTGTACTGTACCGTACAGGAGTCCCGCCGTACCGTACCGTCCTGGTTAGTGCCAGCGCCCAGACAAGCACAGCAGGGGGTCATCGGCCTGAACCCACTTGGCTCGCAGTTGACAGGTAACCCCCTCATAAGATCCACATTAACATCCCTCCGCTCATCCCTTGGATGTATTTGCTGAGGAGAACGATGACCGCAGACTCTTGTATCCGTATGCCAACGTTGCTTGATGTTTGGACTAAGCGACCGAGACTCACTGCCTGCTCGCAACCGCTCGAGCAGTGAGCGCGGGAATAAGACAAGTAGCGTCGTCATGTAGGCAAGGCCTTCATGGTTGCAAACTTGCAAGTCACGGGTGTTGAGCAGGGCAGCCCATGGCGGGTGTGTCCTCCTTCAAGTGCCATACAAGCATCAAGCCCGTCGTCGGTCTCTGCTAAACAATCGCACCCGGCACGGCACCTCACCTTTCAACGACTAGTCGACCAGCATCGTCTCATACCGTTGTGCACACGTACCACCATCTGGCACTGCCCAATCGCCGGAAGTTGCCATTCCACACGCCTGAGATATTTTGCGGTGCCGTGGGCGAAGAGCAGATCGCTGGGTGCTGAGAGTGGTACTTCGTACGGAGGGAGGTACAGGAGAGAGTGAGTGTCATGAGCACAGCCAGCAAGACAGCAAGCATCATCATAGTGCCCCCAACGTGTCCGTTCCTCCACAGCAAGCAGCCAAGGGATTCCAAGGCCATCCATCGTACCATACCAGACATCAACTACAGTAAAATTGAAAACCGACGAGGTGACCCACCATGCCATACGCACAGTTGCCGCAGGTGGAGCGTCGCAAGTTGGTGAGCGCGGTTCTGTTGCGTCTCGACTCTGACGGGCAAGTAGGTAGGAAGCGGGAATGACCATCATCAGTCCGATAGTGAAAGTGATGAATAGAGCAGAGCAAGTGAGGAGCTTACCAAGGAGGTATGCGCTTGCGGAAAGTCAGAAAGTCGGATTCTAAGCTTCCTCGGGTGCCTGTGATAATGATGACTATCTATCTATACTACTACCGACTGCCTTACTTGCTGGATGTCCCTAGACCCCATTCTCCCTGGCTCACGCTGCCCTGACGGTGTTGAGTGAGAAGAGGTGTTGGGGAGAAGACCGGTGGGCACGCTAGGCTGCAAAGGTCAAATAGGAAAATGCTGGGCGGTGGTTTGTCTGCATTTCCAGTGTAAAATGCCGTACAATGCTTCTGGTCATCTCAGAATACGGAGTAATTATCGATTCTCACGGCCATGGAGAGATGGATGGTGGTGGTGGTGGTGGTGATGATGAGGTGAATTCTGTTTAGGCTCACTCCACTTGTGCAGTCCGTCGGTACCGGAAGGTCAACCCTCTACGAAGGGCTACTTGACGCACCTCGGCGCGCACTGCAGCAGCACCGACCGGCCCTGGCACGCCCAGCTCCAAGCGTGCCCATCCCTGCACGTCGGCTGCAGACCCCACCCCACCACACCTGCTGATCCCTGGCTGTTCGCTGGCGCTAAGGCTGGACCCATGGACCCTGCTCCAGTGCGTGCCGGCGTCTTGCTCTTTCTTCAACCTCGTCGACCACCTCCACCTCCACCACGGCGGCCACCACGACGGCGCGACCTCAAGGTTCACGGCCAGTCAGTAGTTCAGTGGCCAGTGTGGCCAGTGGTCGCAGAAAAGGAACGAAAGGGCCAACATGGCCGCTTGACTTGCCCACTTGCAGCGCCAACCCGGAACCTTGTCTGCAGGTGAGGAAAGTCAACGCATCCCCCAGATGCTAGCTGGATTTCGCGAATCTGATTAATGGCCTGAATGCCTTGAGTGCCTTGAACTCTCGCGATATTAAGCTCTTCAGTGTGCCGCCTGTCACCACCTCAACCTTGTATCAACCTCGTCTTCACCCTCGCAACTCTTGCAACTCGCAACCTCCAGCCTGACTACACGATCCCTTCTCGGAGCCCGCGCACCGCAAGGTACCGTCCCCATCCTCTTGTGTCCTCCTCCGCCCTACCTGATCACGACGGTCACGGACTCTCACACACGCATCCCAGGCTCACAGACTCACAGACCACACAGCTATCGGTATTCTTATCATTGTCACCATTGCTACTAGACAGCACGCCTCCTCCTCAAAACACAATTTCACAAACACATTACCATCCATCACAATACCCGTCCTACTTCCATCCTCTGCCCCCACCCCCTCCCTTCCTCGGTTCCCCCCCCCTAGCCAACCAGAATCTCGCCGGCTCCCAGCAGCCACTCTCGGACTATTTCGAAGCTTCTAACATCTGCGCTCGTCCTCCCGCAGCTCCTTGTCCTTGACCCCATTTCATTTGCAACAGCAGCTCAGCCGTTGTTTGTTTCTCTCCAGATGTCCAGGCTGCTCGTCGCAACTTCGAAATAGCCAATCTCGCGCCGAGTTGCAGCAGGAGTGCCGAGTCCGAGACATCAGCCCTGTTTCTCCAAAGACCTTCAGTGCCGTTCCTTCAGCGTCATCTATTGTCACCGCCGTTACACTACCCGGCGGACAGACGTTTGTAGTTGCTGGAAAGCGAGCCCAATCATCCCACACACACACACACACACACACACCTTGCACCTCGCTCACTTCCCACGTCGAGAAAAGAAGGCTGAGATCCTGTACCTCGTCGTCGTCGTTGTCGTCGTCCTCCTCGTCGTCCTCCTCGTCGTCCTCGTCGTCCAGCATCCAAGGTATCGCAACCCAACTCCAACCCAACTATAACCCAACCGCATCCATCGTCATCATCATCATCACCCACGCCAATCCAGACAGAAAAGCAGGAGCCAGCAACCGAAGAGGCCGAGGGAGAAGACGCTTCGACCACCGCCTGCCTGCCTTGCCGGAAGTCAGATCACCATCCTTGCCCTCCCTACACACGCCTACACCTGCTCGACCGAGCCAGACGGCCCTTCCCTGCTCTGCCCTGCCCGAAAAGAGAGACTGAGCAGCAGCAGACACCGCCGCCAGGACCCAAGCACGCACAAGGAAGACCCCAAGGAAGCGCCCCCCCTGGGACTCCCGGATCTGCCTGTACCTCTTGTTCGGCCTCCGCATTGCATCCTTCTCGCCAGGACAGACACACACATTTCATTATTGTGCTTCGGCTCGGTATCCACCCACACCCGCACATCCTTCTGCACACGCACCGCCCTCCTGCTACCACGACTCATAATACCTCCCCCCCCCCCTTCCCCTTCACCTTCACCTCACACATGGGCTCTTTCCTCTCCTCGTCGACAACCATCCCTTCTTTCCTGAACGGGGCCGCAGTTGCATCAACGCATAAAGAACTCGCTTTCCTCCCAAAACCATAACCAACCACGGTCCCAGTCCCTGTATCTTCACCCGCCCCCCCCCCCGCGCCTGGTATCATACATACCCTCTGTTCGTTTCGTCAAATTGATTGAACGGTCTCGCCGTGCATAGACTTTGGCGCAAACCCCAAGGTTCCTTCACGCGGGCTCTATCAACCGGCTCTTATTCCTATTAAAGAGCAGTCTCCGAACCTTTCGTCCACTCCACAACTTACTCTCAACTTTAAAAGGCACCGTCGAAGTCAAGTCTATTCGTCAGACACGACGTCACTCATCTCACTATGGGTTCTTCACCACCACTCTCACCAACATTCCAAGGGCACATTGCCTCTACGCAGGATGCTCTCCTCCTCTTCGAGGCCTGCCTGTCGGGCCACTTGAACCACGTAGCTCGGCGTCCCCACGACCGTGAGCGCGCCAGCTTGATCAAATCGGGGAATGTTTTCATCTACGAAGAGCACTCGTCTGGCATCAAGAGATGGACCGACGGTGTGCCATGGAGTCCCAGCCGCATTCTGGGCAACTTCCTGGTGTATCGCGAGCTCGAACGTCCTTTCCCACCCGGCGAGAAGAAACGCGCCATGAAGCGGAATAAGAGATCCCCAGGAATTTCCAAAGCAGAGGACCCCTACAGATCTGGAAGTGCCGGCTACAATACTTCAGCGGTCTCATCGACTTTTGGCCAGGCAGGTTCGGGCGCCATCAGCAAAGAGACCGAACGCTCTCTCATCGGCTCTCTGGTGGATTCGTACGGTTTTAAGGAGGAGGGCCTTGTCAAGAAGACGGTCAGTGTTACCGTGGCTGGAGTCTCGCATCATCTGGTTTCTTACTATTCGGTGGCCGATGTCATGGCCAACAAGTTTACCAACCCCAGCAAAGACCCCAGATTTCACCACATCACCCCGCGTCCGGATTTGATCAGCAAACAGAACTTCCGCACGCCAATTGATGAGATAGACAGCATGGAATCATCCGACCCTTCTGCCTACGCATACTCCTATCCGCGAAGTGGTGGCTACCACCTGACGAATCAGAGCATCGCCCACCACCCAAGACCAGGAGGCATGCCTCTCCCAACACCACCTCTCTACACATCTCAACCTAGCGTTTACGGTAATTATGGCATGGCCAGCGCCGGGTCATATGCGGACAACATGCCAGCTACATCAGGTGCTTATGGAAACCAGTTTGCCCCAGGCCCTAGCCTATACCCCCCTCATTCAAAGTCTGATCCATACGATCATGGCGCCTTCCGAGGGCAGCGGTTCAATTCCGTGGTTGGTATCAGCTCGGATCGGGCGCCGATGCCTTCTGTTAATTCGCCTGCTTACCCACGCCGTTCTTCGACGTCAACCTTTGAACATGGGAGCTCGATCGATTCTGGGATCTCCGGCCTCTCTTCATCCTCGGTAGAATCGAAAGACTCGGGCTACATGTCACAGCAAGGCTACTACGGTGGCTCATCGGTGAGGGAGACGAATAACCCGCAGAGCTACGCACCTCAGAGAGCTCTACCAACGCCGACTCAAAATTCATACGATAGACCTCTCCCATCGTACACGAATGTCGAGAGTCCATCCAAGGATAGTGTGTGGTCCATGGGCACCACTGGGCATGGCCATGGCCATAGCCAGCAGTACATGGCCTCTCAGCACTGGGCTAGTACCGGGTCTTCGTGACTGGCTGACCTGGGTTGACGGACTCAAGTTTGGTCACAAACGACAACTTTCTTTTCAGAAAATCGATTTTTATGCGGCACGTGTTTTGGCAGGAAATAATTACAGCTATAGGGAAAGAGGCGTAGGTCGGATGGGGCCGTCAAGGGATCGGCAGGCGTCAAACTAGCATCGGCAATCTGGCTCGACTTGCTTTCTCCGCACATTGGGGCGGGTGGTATCTACACACTGGGAGGCGCTCAAGGTTACAGGACAGGAGCGAGGGAGTTCAATCATCAATTTATTTTGAGTCACTCAAATAAACTCAACAGAGGTGGCCGAATTCCACCAGAATAATGTATTTCTAGGGTGGCCGATGGAGTTATGAAAGAATGGCCACCGGTATAGTAGCTGCAGCGCTCTTAAAGGCATGTCCAAAAATCAAAATACTTTTTTCCCCAATGCTTCTGGATTGCCACATGGCACGTGTGACGGGTCTTTGATCGCAGACTATTTTATGCAGGGACTTGCTCAGTTGAACCGATGGTGCTGTAATTTATGCTCGGCTGGCGCAACGCTGCCGTGAGAGGCAAGCCAAGCAAGGGCTTGGGGGGGTTTCCCTCCGTCATGCTGCATAGCGCAAGTAGTATGAGGACCAGACGCGCCAGCCAGATACCACTGAGGCTTGCATATCTACAGGTACGAGTTTTGATCTGTGGCGCTGTTCTCTTTTGGATTGTGGGGGACGGATGTTAGTTCCGTCAGAATCTTATCCTTGTTGCGGACGATGGTGGCCCTAAGAGGAGAAGAGGAAAGATGGCCCCGACGAGGTTGGCCTGCGATGATGGCGAAAGAGAAGGGGGGAAAACGCTCCCAGAAGACATTCCATGCGAAGCCACCAAGCACGTAGGTACACTTGGACGAAGCGCATTCCTGGACTGGGCGACTGTTCAGAGACGGTGAAGGCTCAAGCATCAACAGATGACTTGCTGACTACTCACTCGGTCACCCATCCGCCAGCGTGGCATGCTGCTACTGGACCCGAACATCAAAACAGACGAAAGGTGTCTGCGCTCTCTTGCGGTGAAGAATCAGGATACGCAAGTCCTACCAGGTGCCTGCCTGCGACGCCTGGCCGCGGGATCGCGTGCGCTGAAGATGCAGTAAGTAGAAGTCGGGACCGAGTGGACGTGGAGCATAGGTACATAGGTACCTACGCTCTGCACATTTCCAACCCAAAAACACAACCGCCATCGTTCACGGTTTGACACGGTGACGATGCAATTGCCGACCACAGCAGGTCTCGATTTGGAATTTTCAGATTCCAGAGTTCCGACGCGGATAAAAGGGAAGAGAGTACATCCAGGGGGTGGTACCATGGAGGTCGGTCTGGCCCCCAGTCCAGATGCAAGGGTTCGCCGACGACATTAGTGATGTGAGGTTCTGCAGCGCCGACAAAATCAGGGTCCTGGGATTGTTGACTTCTGCTCATCGAATTCTGACAAAAATGAACTATGTTGTGCTTCGCGACACAGCGACACGACGTTGTATTTCTCCATGCCTGGTTTTAGTTGCAGCCGCAGTGGCGGAGCGGCCCTCAGACCATTCTGTCCTGCATGTACTCATGGCTGTGAGACACAGGTTGGTGAGTGATCTTGCAGGGCGGATTCGTTACCAATATCTCCCCTTTTGTTGAGCTGTCTGGCTGCTTGCAGAATTACTACGAAGGTACTGACATGAGATATGTCTAGCCGAGGGGGCCGTCCGGTTGGGCTACCTCGCTTCTTTCTGACTTGTCACTTTCAGTTTCTGATATATCGGCATTTTCCAGTGTCTGGGTCTGGAATGTTGAACGATGAGAAGCTGTGGGTTTGGTGGTAAGACGATCGGGTCTGGTACAATCTCCCCATTACTTCTTTTTCGTTTGCTCTTGTCCAGATGATGTGACGTCCACATGCATAGCTCCGATTCATCCATTTGCCGCAAATAGATGGAATGATCTTTCTTTATTTTCAGTTGCGTGGGGAAGAGGGGGGCAAGAGGGGAGCGGACAAAGTGCTGCCCGGTCTCAATTTACACGCTCGAGTCCAGATGTCCCCATGGGAACTTCAATGCGCGAGAGGTGAACCGCTGCATCTTCCTGGATTTGTTGGAAGTTGCTGCACTTCAGCGATCAGCTGGCTCGGGGTGGCCTTCTGATGATCATCCGCGGAGAAGGCTGCTACGAGTTGGTTGCAACCAGCCAGCGCCAGACGTTTTCAGAGAACAGAGAAACGGAGTATGGAGTACGTGCAGACGTTACTCTACATCCGCACATGCATATTGTATGTACCTCGACAACTACGATCGTGGCGCTGTCCCCCTTCCACCTTCCTCCTTTCACCCTTGACCCTTCAATGTTCGGCCTTCACCATTGCATCATTCTGCAAAGTGCATCTAGGTGAGGTGTCTAGAGAAAGGATGGGTCAGGAGAGCACAACACATTCTCGTGCGAGACGAGACGAGAGAGGCGACTGAGATGTCAGATTGACCAGCATGACGGAACGATGCAGCCTCGCCCCACGGGTTGGTTCTCATTCTGAGATCGGGATACACGCTCCCCTCTACAAGGTGTTTGCATAGGTCATCAATCTACAGCTAGAGAGTGAGTATTTGAGTTACTGGGTTATTCTAAATCACTTAGAATTTGTCCACTCGTAGTTAATTACCTATATCGATACTAGAAGAAGAGAAAGGTAGTAATCGCCGCTCTTCCTTACTTCTCGCTGTACTGTAGATAGGAAGCTGCTGCACACCTTTCAACTAACCTAAACAAGTATGGATGTCCTCTGGCAGTAGACAAGCTACATAAACATCAGGAGGGGGGCAGCGTGAAGCCATAGGGGGGGGAGCGTTTATCACGACCCTTGTTCTGATTCTTCTGCAGTGGCTTGCTTGCGTAGCTTGGGCGTTGTCCTCATTTGTACGCCAGTGAGCAGCTCGCTTTCTCGAGGGAGATCGGTACCGACCTAAGGCAGGTAGGGCTAAGGGTAGGGTAGGCAAGGTAGGTCAGATCTGAAGGCCTTTATTTCCGTCTTGGACGGTCAGATCGTCGTGTGCACATTCTCCTCTGTACATCTTGGGCATCTTGTTTTCTGCAGTCTGCATTTGCCATTTTGCAGGCCGTAATGTGCATCCTGCGTACCGTCCAATAGTACGGCTACCATTACCAAGACGATGATTTCTAAGCGACTTGGTTCTACTTGTAGGTACTTACTCGTCGGTACGGTACTTGCTGCAGCCGGAGCGAGCGTAGCGACAATGTACAGTACTGCGAGTAAGTGTTGTTGCATTGCAGGCTTGCTGCAAGCCCCCCTCCCTACCTCGACCTCGCACCTCACCACGTCGGTCGGCCCTTGGGATCAGGGCACTCTCGTTCTTGGGGTTTTTGCTTTCTTCTTTCCTTTTTCTCCTCGCCGTCCAGGACGGAGACGTTCTTCATTTCTGGCTTCAGCCACTTCTGCAAATGCAATGCAGACTACTCGTAATCATGCTACTGTGGGCTTTTTCCTTCTCAATTTCCTTTTTTCCCTTTCTTGTTCTGTTTGTTTCTCTTTTCTTTTGCGTTGTTTTCTTCGGCAGCTGTAAGATCGTACAGTACATACTGTATGTACATGTAAGGTGTGAGAACCACCGTGTTTAGAGTTTCCTCTCTCCCCCTATCGACGATCTCTTTAGGAGCAGCGATGCCAAAAGTCAATCAATAATAACCGGCTGGCCGGTGGTCGATCGAAACTCAATCTGATTTGATAAAGTGTAAACTGCCCTGTATTTGCTTGCCCTACGGAGAGGAAGGGGGTCGGGGTTGTTTTTCTCTTGGCTTGTTCAATTGCTGTCAGTATTCATTCATCCGTTGGTCGTATTGAGGGGCGACAGGTGCACTGAAGGGGTTGTTGAGCTGAGCAGGAGATTGGTTATATTATGGATGGCCGCGTTACAGCAGCTTGTGATGGCCATGGCCGTAAGAAATCAACTTTGGGATTATAGGCACGGTAGAGCATATTATAGTGCTGTACTGTTGTTTGTTGCTGCAAGGCAGTTGGGAGGCGCAGTAGTCGGTCTGTCCCCCGTCACACGAACGACAGTTAGGTAGGTAGGGTAGTAAGCTGCTCACTTTTAAGTAACCTAAATAGGTATATATAGTAGTAACTTGGTAGACTACCTACCTAGCTATGTATCTACCTGTACACGCACTAGGAGTGATGTTCTCACTGCTGCCCTGCCTTTTCTTATTGTAGTTACTTTACCGTCCCATGTTCTCGTGCCGGTCCTCTGGAATACCTTAGGCTCCAGCCGGTATTCCCGGACCAATGCGGGGTAAAATGGATGTGGCTGCGGCTGCGGATCGAGGGGAGGGGGGAGGGGTTCGATTGATAAAGCGACGATTAGTAATCTCCCGCAGCTTAGTAATCAGCACCAGACTCCCAGTGCCTGAGGCAATGAATGGCAAGGCAATCGCAATCTAAGGTACCTTAATGTAAGATGCATCTTTACAACAACCCGCCTGACAAGTATTACTACTACCACCTTACCTGCTAGGTGCTCCTGTGCTCCTGTGCTCTCAACCTCACCCACCCATCCAACATCCAACAGGAATATGCAATGGCGGTGGCTGTCCTTCGACCCTCGATCTTCGGACCTTGCCTTCGCCGTTCGAATCTGACAACGTCCTCGCAGCCGCCATTCGCATTCCCCGTGACCCAACTATTGAACAACTCACGGGCAAGGGCAAGGGCATCTTCATTATTGGTAACCCGAGGTCAGAGGAGCAGCTTCTGGACGCGATCTACGCTGTTGCCAGCACCCCTTTCTGCAGCGGTGTTGCCATGGTACGTTAGTTATCTCGACATCAGGCCTTGGCTGGGAGAGCAAAGGTTGAGGAAGCAGTAAGAATGAGGCTAATGTACATGCGTAGCCAGCGATCAGCTTCTTCCCGACTTCGAGACCCATCAAGAGGGCTGAAGCCCGACCGAGAGCATTACTCCACTTCAAACCCGCCCAAGAAGGGTCCAAGGTATGGAGAAGATGCCGTGTTCCTGTCTCCATGGATTGCCATCTTCCATGCCCTTCCTTATTCCCGATGAATCTTTGCGGACCGTCATTCATTGGAAGAGCCTCACTCGTGAGAGATGACCATGGTTTCTCGTTTAGTCATGTGATGTGTTAATTCGGTGGCACAGGTAGTGAAGTGTCCTAGGTTTGGACCATGAAGGAGTGTGAACGAGATAGCTAACCAGTTTATGTTCATCAGTGACCCTGCACCACCATCAAAGCGGCCTCTACTCAAAGCCCTGACACAGCTGACTCCTCATGAAAACATCTATACCATCCCAAATATCCTCACCTTCTCACGCCTCATCGCCGCCCCTGTGGTCGGCTATCTTGTACTTCACGATTACCATGCATGGGCTTTTGGGCTCTTCGCGTATGCAGGAATTACTGATCTTGTTGATGGATGGATTGCTCGAAAATGGAACCTCCAGACTGTAGTTGGCACAGTGATTGATCCCATGGCTGATAAGACGCTCATGACCATTTTGACAGTTTGCCTTGCCATCAAGGGGGCTCTTCCAGGTACTTATAATCTTCCTCGGACTGAGAGAATTTCAGCAACTGACTGATCATCTAGTCTGGCTGGCTGGGATTATCCTTGGAAGGGACGTAGGATTGGCTATAGCAGCCATCTACTTTCGATGGATCTCCCTCCCTCCACCCAAGACATTCATGAGATACTGGGACTTCTCGTTGCCGTCTGCTGAAGTCCATCCTACTACTATCAGTAAATACAACACGGCGTTGCAATTAGCCTTGATAGGAGCAACTACGGCAATGCCACTTGTGACGGCTGATATCGAGACTGCTATGACAGCCATGCAGTATGTGATCTTGCTTCGTTTCAAGTATTCACAGGATAGCTGACACGTGACACAGATACTTGGTGGCTACCACGACCATCTGGAGTGGTGCAAGCTACATATATACGAAAGACGCCGTGAAGATATTGAATCAGCCACCAAAAGCAAAACCAGAAGATCAGATCCCCAGTGGAAAGGAGTCCAAGTAGGACTTGTTATTGTATTACCAAACTTTCATGTAAGAGTTATGATAAGCATCCAGGGTCGGGTTGAGAAGTTCTCAATCCGGTTTTCCATTATGAACTAGCATCCTGTACAGTAAAACAAAGCATAGCGGCCGGTGGGAAATCGTTTGAGTTGCCAAAATAAATGAATTGTTTAAGCCACGTCTATAAAGCTTCAAGATGATATTATTGTTACTCCAAGGCTATTGTGAGAGTTGTGACGGAGTTGAAGCCACAGAAGTCTATATGGCATGCGAAGGCTGTTTTTGAATTCGTTTAACACAACTTATCTCTAACTTTCTCTTCCATAAACGCAAAGGTCGTAGATATCGGACTTAACAGCAAATTCAAGAAACACAAATTCAAAGCGCACGCAAGGCAAAAGCACAGTAGCCACAAGGTTCAATTCAATCACCATAACACAGCCTCGTTGAAAAGTAACGACGAAAGACGAAAGAAAGTATGTTGATGATTAATTTGAATGTGAGGTCATCTGTCGCCATTATTGAAAAGCAAGAGGAGAAGTTAGAAGGAAGAGGTTGGGACGTGGTTGGGGTATATAAGGACTACCTACCCTCTCCCTCCCACTGACATGAAGGGAGGGAAGTATGCAAGTCAGGAAGTTGTGGTGAAGGATTCTTTCGACACAGTTCTCTGGAGCAGGGAGGTGGAATTGATGGCATGGACGGGAAGACGCCTCGGATGATGTATTGTCAAGGTGGGTTGGTGGTCTGTATACTCTAGTACCTCGTCAAGGACATAGATGCTGATGCCTTTCAAAGGATTCTGATGTTCGCGTTAGGCTATCTTTGCCTTCCTTGTTCGGTGTCGCGGAAGAAGACGATTCTGAGGGTGTATGAAGGGCGTACTGGATGTTGCGCGGATGTACTGTCGTTTTGTATTGTTATAATACAGGCACGGTATTGAGGCATCCGGGAAATGGAGAGATTCGAATATTCATTAGCTTGTTGGTTGGCTCGCTGGCCCTGGGGGAACTTGGAAATGGATGGTGTGGATGGTATGGTATGGTATGTATATTCTACTTTCTCTGTTTTAATCTGATAGATAGGCCTTTGCTGTGTTTGATATTGTGTAGTAATTATGGTATGGTGTCTCAGGTTCTTTTCTCCTTCCTCCTTTCTTCTTGGCTTTCTCTAACGTCACACAGATGGCACAAAACAAAACAACGCAACGCAACGCAATGCAACTACCTGTACAACAAACTATTCCTACTCCCACTCCCACTCACTGTCAAAGCCTTGTCTAGAGTGATAAGGAGGAAAGGACACGAAACTGCCTCTCTTTCTCGCGTACCGAGGCTAGACGAAGAGCTGGGGTTTTCGACCAGGCGGTGTGATTGTATCTATCAGGTGATTGACTTTGGTTGGTAAGTTACTTAGTAAGTGACTTAGCAGCATGTGATGTGTTCTTTTTGGGGGAGAAAATTCTTTTAGGTACTTTGTTGTGTTTGTGGATTTTATAGAGGGGAATGGCTGTGTTAGTCGGGGCCTGGATTGCGTGCCACTGTGGATTGGGAGCCTGGGGTGTGGTAAGTAATGAGTGTGTTTGGTTTAAGTGGTGGTCTACTGATGTTGCACTGTACGGTTATAGGCCGCGGAGACGGTAGATATTCTGTTCTGGTGGAGCAGCTGGTGGAACTGGCGTTGGATATTGGATAGAGAGTCTGAAAATTGGCACCGAGCTAAGTCTAATACGAAGTTTGGCGGGGTGGACACTGGAGACTTGATTGACTGCTTATAGAACGAGTAGTGAGCGCGTTTTTTCCATTATGCGTACCGTCCTCTGCCGGGGTTTGATTTCGGTAGTTCTTGCAAGCTGGGGAAAAGGTTTGAATATTGACTCTTAACAAGTATCCTTCTTGGCTAGTGCTTGCGTATGCATGCATCTTAGTGTAACCACGACCAAGCTATATTGGGAAGACTAAATCTGGTCCAGCCCTTTTTCATGTTAGGAAGTCGAACCGACCGATGCAAAACTAAGGAAATAACAACAATGGGAACAAACGGTAGAGCTTAGGTAGTATGTGGGTTAGGTATTGTTAAAGATTTCGTACGTCAGTACAATCGGCCTAGGCCTTTCTTAAATCGTTGAGTTTTGTCTAAAGCAGGTAGGTGTAGACGGAACGTTCGAACCTTACAAGTACCGAGTCCGACACCCTTGATCAACCACCGCGTTCTAATATTAATGGGCGGAAGTGGGAGTGGAAGGCTAGATCAGTAGTGAGGTGCTCTGTTTTCCCTATCTAGGTATGTTAAGCCGCCCGCAATAAAAAGTTTACATGGGTAGTAGACTTTGCGACCAAGAGATAGAGTAGATAGGCACTGGGCAGGCCAGCAAGTAGGTTTAAACGTTCCAATCTTAAAGTAGCCCTACACTAAACATGTCGCTACGGTATAGTAAGCTCAGAGTTACAGACCTTACTTTAGTTGAAGTTTGTTAGATCACTGAACTCTATGCTGACATAATTACTAGTGCCGAGCTAGCTAACGTTAAAATAAACCATGAGGTTTAGGTTCTACTTTAATGCAAGTAGTTCAGACTTTGCGAAAGCAACAACGGCGCTGAGTTTGTTTTTTGTGATAAAGGTTAGGCAGACATTGTTTGCGCCGTTGGGTTCTTAGTGCTGTGCAAGTTGACACTTAGACTTTGCTTCGAAAACACCCCAGTCTTAGCGACTATTGTACTGTTAGAGTGAATCTACCCGCCGAGGAGAGTAAGTTACTTTAAAAAGTGCTCGTTCTTGGCGGTGCTTAGACTAATGTATTTCCGGGGGAGTACTTGAACTGTGATCTAAAGCTTGTGTTTTCTAGGTCCCGGCTTTTTCTATGCTATGACTTCAACGACTTTCTCAAGTCTATTTTCTGATGAGGCTGCGTCCTTTTACAAAGTTCTGATCTGGTCTTTAGACCGGAAGGTTTCCGAGTTGATATCATGCGCTCCGTTGAGTTATTTATGACAGATGTTAAGTTCTAGAATGTTGTTAACACCGGAGACTTTGGCACAGATCCTCTAGTTGAACTCTACTTCAAGAGAACTTGGCACGAGCTTAGCTAAATCTGTAGGGCAGAGCTAGAAGTTAGTATAGTGAGATGGGGAGTTATACATTCACCCTTCCTCGTCTAGTAAATTAGGACCGGATTAAACTTTTAGTTGAAAGTGTTTTGTGTTGAAGACGATGGTCGTAGTATACTGTGCTACAGCTACGTTGAATATTTAGCAAACTTCCGAGGAGCTCCATGGAAATCCAGAAGTAAAAATTCCAAAAGGTAGAAATGTAGTGTCATAGGA
Organism: Pezicula carpinea; assembly: GCA_026119845.1. Lineage (NCBI taxonomy): Eukaryota > Fungi > Ascomycota > Leotiomycetes > Helotiales > Dermateaceae > Pezicula > Pezicula carpinea. The sequence goes on along the minus strand of JALRMK010000006.1, from coordinate 781,464 downwards.
GAGCGTGAAGTTTCTACGAAGGCACGGAAGGATTATTAGAATACGGGAAGTCGAGTGTGTCAAGCAAGGTCATAGTAGTACACTTAGAGAGCCCTTTAACTTTTAAGTCTAATTACTATATAAAAGGAACATAGAGACACTTTTCTTGTATATGAGACAGATACCCACTGCATTGCTGTAGATTGTAGTGTTTACACGGGGGTGCTAGGGCTAAAGTCTTATAGACTGCCTTGTAGCTACGCTATAAAACTAGGTTTACAATGCATACTCCCTCCCCGTTACTGCTATTTAAGCAGGTAGTCTTTAGCTATAGAATGTATGTTCAAGTTATATTTATTTCAAGTTACTCAAAATAACCTAACAACTTAAGAAGAGCGTTAGCAGTAGACTACCTACCTGGACACTGGGAACGGGGATCGCAGGGGAATGTTCTACTGAAAAGCAGTCTGTAAATACAGCACAGCCTGAACGCTTTCGACTAGCTAAATCTCTTTCTTGTCAGGGCGCAGGTCTTGTTCTGCCTACGGAGGAATGACATCTGGTATAGAGCTTGTGTTGATAAGTATGTAACACAGGATCTTTTATTTTTACTATCTTGCAAGGCAGATCGCCTGTGCTACCTGAGCATTGATGCACTTTTCAAAAAAACATTAATACTTTCAAATAAGCGAGGGGAGATCAACGGCAACAGAAGTCTGTAAAATGAATTCTACACAAAAGTGGTGATTAGGGACATTGCAAAACTGCAGAATGTTACTTTTACGCTTATGCTAGTAGTGTTCTCGTCAAGTAAACAAATTACACTCGAGTTAAATTGGAAACCACTCTGAAGCGAGCGCTGACAGGGACTGCTCAATTACATTGAGAAGGGAAGCTCAGGCGAGTATTTCAAGTGCCCGGAAAAGCTCACGAGTCAATAGGTCGAAGGCGATCCGTTTATCAGACTAGTCATAACACGGCGTTGTTTAGTCGTGATGAGGCCAAAGGACCAGGAGCAAATATCTAAGAAGCGAAAGTCATCAGCGATAAGCATCCCAGATCAGAAGCAGGAGGTAATTTTACGTCTGATTACTATATATGCTCACACCGTACCGAAAAAGTTGGGCTTGATTGAATAAGGTATTATTCGGACTATTACATGAGCTCGAAAGTTGAGAAAGTCTCTCTTATCAATACAGTGCCACAGGTAATTGCTTGAAAGTGTTCTTCAATACCTATGTATAGCATAGCAACGCGTAAATTGTGTGTATCTATACCATGTAGGTACACAATACAAGGCTACGAAGTCAGAAAAATATCCACTGTTTACAAGTCTAGCAAACGCGTAGTAAATGAGTAATCACATGACTATTCCCAGCCCCAATGGCTGCAATTCGCTTTTCAACAGCAAGACCACATAAATATTAGTTTAGTGCAAACTGCTCCAACAAACAGAATAGGCGTGCCACAGTGGTAAGTGGTTCAGGACAAATTCTGTTTAAGAGGAGGAAATCAAGAGTAACAATGGTCCGCCAACCCCGCTTACGAGAACGAAAAAACAAACTTGTTAGCCCCTAGACGGGTGGTTTAAAATACTGGGTTTGTTCTCATGAGGTGCAAGAAAGTCGCTGATGATATGAGTTTTTTTGCAATTTTTTTCCTTTTTGGGGGGAGGGAGGAATAAATTTTTGGTTGTTGATTTTGGAGGTTGGTATTAGGTGGATCCTCGGTTGGGGATTTGATATCCTTTTCCTGTTGCGGTTGGGTGCGAGATAAGATAAATATGTACGTGAAGGTGAAGGTGAAGGTGAAGGTGAAGGTGAAGGTGAAGATGATAGGGACTTCGTACTCCGAGAAGGGGAGCTCTGGTCTCCATTTCACATGATCTCTGTATACTTAATCTGGGCAAGAAGGTTGAACACAAGCTGCAAGAGCCCGGAACTTGTTCTTTTGGTTATTTTCCTGATATTTGAAAACATTTGGGGTTTGTCGTTGATGTTGAGTCGAGTTAAACAACGAGGCACCATATCTAGAGTGGCCAGCCCTCTGCTTATTAACGTGCTGACTTGATGCTGGCTCCTTTTTCAAAAGCCGTGTGAATATAGACTTCACCACGTATATGAGGTGAATGGGGACTCGATATGGAAAGGAAAGACACTCTTAAACAAGTCATCAATTGGAAGCAAGATTACCATTTAACAAGCACCTTACAGTTAACTGCACAGATAGTACAATTTGCAGAACTAAACACACCTCGGAATACACATCTCCAATAATCCTGAACCTTCTCTCAGGACGACATCACCAATCCTGTATCCTTGCCTGAATGCTATTATAGGGTAAAGTGTTATTATCCATTGCACATCGTCTTCCAATGTAACAAAGACATAATTGCTTGGAGTGAGCACTACAAGGTACAGTTTATTGCGGGATATAGAGTCAATCGTGGTCTTGTAGAATTCGGTATAAGTCATTGTGTTTGCCTGTGTTGAGGTCACGGTCACCGAGTCTGGTGTAGAATATATGAATGTTGTGCAGAACTAAGAGGCTGTAACAAGGTCACAAGAGATAAATAGCAGCCCGTGGACGCAGTTATCTGTATTTTCATCAGAACCCAACGACTTTGCTTTAGTCTTATAGAATTAGTGACAACACTATCTAGATTACACACTTGAGCTCGTGGCTCAAGCGAAAAGATTTGGCTTGCACGTTAATTCAACTCAAACAGACGGGCAAAGTCCAAAAATGGTGAGACCGTAGGTGTCGAACTCACTACTGCTAGATGAGAGGAAGTATATTCTTGTGGTCATTCAAGAAGTTTTTTGCTCAAGTTTGAATTTCGGTGCTGCTGTATAGTCTACTGTACTCGAAATCACACCCTTAAGATAAGCTGATGGTTTAGGATGCTAGGTACTGCATACTTTCGGTAAATCCCGCGGAACGGACTTCGAGGATTACTTTGATACATACATGAGAATTGATGGCATAGTTCTCCCCTCTTAACCATCACATCTAGACTAAGTTCTGTACTATAAGTGGGATACTTAAAGACAGTTGGATTAAGTACACCAATGGTAGCTAGCACTCAGTACCTTGAGTTATAGAAGATCTAGGCTAGTAATTAAGCTCGTCGATGTCAACCACTTTCCTAACACCTGTCTGATAAAGAAAATTCTTAAGCTGCTACTTTTTCAGTTACTAGGTTATTTCAAGTAGCTTCAATACGTAAAGTAACTAAAACTTCTATTGTCCAGCAGTAGATTATCTATATAGACACAAAGAGGAGGGATGGTAGAGTATCTGACAGAGAAGTAGTTCTAGTCCTCTCCCCCCTTCATTTCTCCCTTTCAGAGGGTTTAAGCAACTTGAACAATTATCTAATAGCTGTAGACTACCTAGATAGACAGTATAAGGTGGAGAGCGCTGAGTCGCGGGAGGGGAGCGTCTATTACGTTCTACGCCTGTAGGAAAGTCGAAATCTAAATGGAAATAATAAAGTCGATGATACCCGAACTATAGTTAACTCTAGTTAACTCTAGATCAAGTTGATAGTTTTTGTATAAACAGTAATTGTTGTATTGGTACTTCTACTGATCTTTCTTCTTATTGCTTCCCTCCATTTTCCCTCTCGGTTCTGGGTAGGTAACTAATGCCGACGAACATATTTGGGATCAGAGCTGCAGATTTCTAAATCTAATGAAGTTACAGGAAGGCAATGCATACGAAGCATTGCGGAGAGTTGGGTAGCTCAGATCGTTGCGGACTGCTATAAGGACTATCACGATCCATGGCTTCCATTGTTACGAAGTCCTTCTTCGTATGGCAGAAAGCGTGCTAAAATGTGTGCTGTTGCATTGTTCCAGTTACCTAAAGTCCAAGAAGAGTAAGGGTTCTCCATTTCAAGAAGAAATTAGCAAGAACGGATTAGAATCGGTAATGAGTGGTTCTTCTGCGCCCCGCCCCGACTGGTTACTAGCAATTATCCTTAAGACAAACTCAATGTTAGATGAGACACGGTTGGCAAGACTTCTGTTTTCTATTACTTCTCCATCATTTGAGGTCACCTATGCAGAGACACGCCCTCAAGGGATTGGTTTGTCTTAGAACTTAAAGCCCGTTTGCTTCACGGCACTTTTGATTCTGTGAACACTGTAGTAGAGTACTTCAATGACTAGCAACTTTCGCATTTCCATGTTCCTAACTGGATCCCAGATTGTATAGCCAGCAATTGGAGAAACTCAGCAGATCTATTCTACTCAAAGGCTTCAGTACATAGACAGATTGAGGATGTCTGAGGATAGCTGTGACGTGTTGCTTATTTGCAGCATAATTGGCAGACGCAAGACCAAAAGCTGTAGCAAGAGTATGCGAGTATCTTTGCGTGGGTGGGTGAAAGATAACAAGGTTTTATGACCTCGTTGATTTGAGCAAGTCATATAAAAATCTATATCGTTCCTTATAAGCAAAAGAGTTCATTCACAGAAACAAGAAAATCTCACAACAGGCAAGTAAAAGCCAAAGGTTTTTTAATCAGGAACTTTTTAATCTCTCATTTGAATATAGCGAGAAAGGAAGGAACAGAGTCCAAACAAAGCCACATCAGGCACAGACACGTAGAAAGAAAAATAAAACGAAAAAGACAGCAAAAGTATCCAAGAGTATCATAGCCAGCCCAATGCAAACCATCAAAGAAACAGATTGTTAATTCCCAACCACCCCATCTCACGCAGACCCATTTGAAACCCTAGAACACCACATTCACCACGAAAAAAGCTCCCACAGCCAACACCCCAAGATAGGCTTAAACAGCTCAGCGCTTGAAGATGTGAAAGTAATCACCACCAATGGCCTCGTATGCTTCCCTGGCCTCCCGAATCGTACGCTTCAAGAGGTGCTTTGGGTCGACGCCGGTCATGTACACTCTGCAGAACTTGCAGGGACACAAGACCTTGAGGAACTCGACGTATTGGTGTCATTTTTGCAGGAAGGGCGAGTTCGTGTATTTCTCCTGCTCGTTTTTCTTGACTGTCTCCAGGTACTCGTTTCGGCAGCGGTCCTTATTTCCGGTCCAGTATTCGGCTCGTGCTTGTAGAGTCTCTTGACTGCGGTCGATGGTGCGGTTATGGTGGCGGTCGGCAGAGATGGTTGGGTGAATGGCGCCGGTGTAGAAATCCTGTCGGACAGGGAGCTGCCATCAGGAGTCGCAGAGGCAGGAGCTGACGCCAAAGCCGGGATGGTAGTTGAGAGAGACGAGGTAGTAGTGTTGCTCATGAGATGGTTCATAGTGTCACTGCCAATAACACTGTTACGGAGTTAGGCGCGGGCTCGAAAGGTAGGACAATTTAGCTCGGGGTACAAAGAGCGATGAGGCGAACTTCTTGTTCAATGCCATTATTAATTGTCGGTATGAAGAAAATTTCTGTGAACAAGGTTTGAAAGTGTCGAACGAGAAGGAATTGTATTGAAAATAAGATTCGCTGCGTGCGGAAAGAAGTCGTTTGACAATGAGAAAAGCTGGAGAGAAGATGGAAAGAAGGCAGAAGCTCGAGATTTTTGTATTCGTGTTGTCTATTGTCCGAAATTTCCCCTCTCTACAATGATACCCTTGGCTATTGTGTTGATGGTGAATTTCACTCCTTGCGATTGTTGAATAGCAATTTTCTCCTGTTAAGCGAAGCGAGACTGTAAAAATGTGAATGACTTCAAATTGGCTTACCCACAGCCCGAACGCTTGAATTCATGCGGCAGAAAATTCCAGACTTGGGCGGTAGAGTCTTGCTGCGGAGAAGGTGATGTGAGTAAAACACAAGAGAGCACTATGTCAATCGGCAATCGAGTCTTCTGTCAGATCCCCCTCCCCCGTCCACTATTTCAAATTCTTGAGCCATTGCTAGCATGAAATGGCCCTCACATTCTACTAACATTTGGATCAGCATAGTCAGCAACAGTTCATAAGAGTGGCTATCTCTCAAAGTGAATTATACACAGATCGTAGACTCCACACACAAATAACTACTCGTATTGCTAGAACTAAAGCATGGCGGTTCCACATGTGAGGAACCAAGTTCCTCAGAGAGGTACCATGATCACAAGAGTAACAAAATCCACAGGTAAGCAATATTGGAGGATGCAAAACTTTTGGTTCAAGGACCCGGGGGGTAGCTGTAGGATATCCTTTCGGAGAATTCGGGGAGCTTCTTGAGGCGAGGAAGATGCGTGTAGGACCCTAACAAGGAGACAACAACTCGACTTGCAGAGGCCTCGAACCTCACTCCAGGACTGGCTCCGTCAAATTTGGCTCGGAGGGAAAGAGCCGGGTACCAGCCGACTAGGGTTTGTTTCGGTTCTACCATTCAGTCAGCGTAAGTTGAGTCTTCCATCTTAATTATGGCGGCATTCATTGAACATATCAGCCCAAACCCCTTAACATCCGATGCACCATATTCGCAGAGATAACATTTAATAAACTGATTTTATTTTCTTTGTTCTCCGCAGGAACAATTAAGTCCTATATCTTGGTGACAATAAAGTCCACCAATTCTTTCCAACCAAGCGCTGAAGCCCTTACACCAGATCCTAAAGGGTATAATGCTGAATTCAAAAAATCATGAGCGGTCGTTCAGTTCCGAGTCCCCGTCTTTTCCGTAATATACATTTTGGTATGAACAAGGTGTTAGATCGTATAGGTCGTGACCAACGTATCTGTTTAAGACATTAAGTAAGGGAGAATGTGGTACCATGTAACACAGTGTGGGAGGTATATAGTGTAGATGGCGGAAGTAGGTATGGGAATATGGAGTATTATATTGCGAGTGTAGATGACGGGACGGGACTGTTTTACCAGTTCTCTTTAACACCGATGACGGCAAGAACAATCTACGAGACCATTAGCATTTTTATTCCAGGAATACGGAGATTAGGGCTTACGATTGCAGCAATGATGAGAATTCCCACCACGCTCATGCATCGATTTAATCGCCGCCACCAATTGGCACTTTCGTAACGTTGTTCATCAGCTGGCCCAAACTGGAGGGCATAGTCATTCGAGACATCAAGATTTGCCGAGCTGCGATCCCTTTCCCGCATGCTTAACATCGGGTCCGGGGGAAGTGGCAAAAAGGCTGCAATCATCCAAGCTATTTGTAGTCAGTATTAACGGACGGAATGGACTAGAGCTCAATGCCAAGTTGTCTTACCAAAAGGAAATATGAAACCCATAACGAATAGAACCACTTGTGAATTACGCTTCCCAAAGAAACCCGACTCCGTTGAAAAATTAATGCTTGGTGCATCCCACACGCTATGCCTTGTCCTTAAGTCCGTTCTCAAGTGAGGGCTCCATACACTTGACGTTCTGAACGGCCGTCTTCCATCATACGCTGGGTTGAGCGGTGTGATCTCGAGTGAAGAACGTCTTCGACCCGTTCCTGCCTGTGCATTCTCCTCATGTGGCCGTCTGCGAGGGCTATAGATTGAGAGCGGGAAATGGTCGCTGGGAGATCCTGATCGAAACGAGTTATTTCGACTATCAACGTCGCTAGAAGAAATAGAACCTGAGGGCGCCGTTAATAACTTGCGTTCTCCGCTTCCATAGTAGATCTTGGCCCAGGTCGGCAAAGAGCTCGAAACCAAACTGTTGGCTCTTGAACTAGCCGTGGAGATAGTGGATCGCATGGTGTTCGTTCGTCCATCGCTGGAGGAGCTGCTGAAGAATCCTGATAATCGATTGCGAGAAGGTCGCGAGCGCAATTCCCGCATGTCTGTAATCCCATCGCCGTGTTCATCTTGATCTTCCACCAGAAGGCTACTCGGTGAGCGTCCACTTCGGGAAAATGCTGGCTGAGGCGGGTCCAAAGATTCACTTCTCGACCTGGATATGCGTTCCTCCTCTTGGGCTAAAGAAGAGCTGATACTCAACATCTGGTGGCTGTGCCGGCTGTTCGAGCTAGGAAAGCCGCTGCTCCGCCTACCATTTCCCTCTGACCATGTCCGCGAGTTCCTATCTGTCCCTTCCTCTGAGACAGATCCAATCGTTGATAACTGAGATGACCATTGGTGCGGATGTTCATTCATGTGTTGCGTGGGTGGATTAACCGACGAGCTCGCCCATGAACTCGAGCTGTTCAACGTGTTGCGCCCGGGAAGATTTATGAGGGAACCAGAGCCTGCGACTGCTCGTGATGCTTCTTTCTGGCTAAGGACTGTGGAGATCGAGGTCAAGGAGCCTGTCCGCAGTGATTCTCGCGACCGTGACTTGTAGTATCCGAAGCCCTCGTTTGTTTTTCCAGCTCTTGGTTTCAAAGGGGGGACAATCAGAGACTCTTGCGAGTACCGTTTAGGGCGGATGAGGTTGTCGGATGATGTCGCAGGTGACGGGTTAGCCGATGGCTCTCCGTATACCACGTAATTCTCGTTCGTGTCAGCCGTGCGAGGTCTGCGAATGATAACAGATGACGGTGCAGGAGAAGAAGACTCGCCGAGCAGTGGACGATGTGAGCTGCTGGGCGAAGCTGAGCCTTCGGCAGCTTCGGAGGACGGGGGAGATGGGGAGTGTAGGTAGACCTTGTAGTTTGTGTGTTCAGATGCTGGCGCAGGAGATGGCTCTGCGGATGGCTCTCCGTATACCACGTAATTCTCGTTGTTATCAGCCGTCCGGGGTCTGTGGATGACAACAGATGATGGTGCAGGAGAAGATGCGTCGGGCAGTCGATAATTCGAGTCGCTGGTAGAAGGCGCTGCTTCAGCAGCTTGGGAGGGCGAGGGGGAGTGTTGATAAACCTTGTAATTTGTGTTGTCCGACTCTGTCGTTGCAAATGACGGTTTCGAGGCGAGAGAAGCGAGGTCGTGCGCTGGCTGGAGCGGATCGTCTGATGTCTCCAGCAAAGGTGGGAGCGGAGCGTCTGTGGTATCAACAGCCTTTTGCTTCAGATCTGGTGTTTTTGGGACTTTGCGCAAACCGCCAACAAGTCTATAGTTCCAAGGAGAATTGCTTATAGGATCGGCAGATATGGGCTTTGAAGATGGACCAGCTACCTGATGTGCGGATGCGGCTGAGCTAGGGGGAAAGGTGCCAGGGACGCATGACAATGCGGAATTGGATTGTATTTCTTCAGTGTCAGGAGAAGACAAAAAGTCGAAGCTGCTCTTGGTCGACAAGGAATTCGCTAGGGTCGGGGATTTTGTTGTCGTGTTGCCGTCATCTTCCGTGGACCGCTGGCCAGCAGTCGAGGCTAGGCTGACATTAAAGGTTTTGCCTCCGGGATTCAGGTTGATATGAAGCTTCTTTTTTGGTAACGGCCTCGCAACAGGAGATCCTGTCGCAGTTGTCCCATAGTGAGGAGGTTGTGGTTGGTGCGGTGTCTCAAGGGACGTAGGTGAACCATTGGATGTCGTCGATACCGGGGTCTTTGAAACCTCGCTCTCTAATGCGGACCCCTGCAAGTCTTGATCGTTTCCAGGCGCAGCAAGAATATGCTGCGCGGAAGTTGGCAGAGCAGTTCGTCCGTAGATGGGATCCCGAATCTCAATGCCCAAGTATCGCGGTGGTGTGGAGGGGACAAGGCGAAGCGTGTTGGTTTGCGACTCTTTCTTCTCGTGAAGGGGATGTCGCGGTGGTGACCGTGGTGGTGAGGGCGAGGCATCCTCCGTCGAGGCTCCAGAGGTCGTCCTCCCGGCCTCGGGATCCCGCACTTGCCTAACCATCCCATAAAAAAGTCTGTAGGGCGATTAAAATGAATGCATTGCTCCTTTTCATGCGCCCGCTGGATCGAGGAGTGACCAAATTGGGGATCTTGGACAGTGGATAAGAGTCGTGAGGTCGATAGTCGCTGGCTTCTATGATAATGCTTGCTGCCCACAAGGTGTTCGGATGGTCGTTAAAGTCGTATCGTGCGTCGTGTCGTATCGTGTTGAAAGAATGTGATGTAGCGTATATGGTGGATATATACGGGACAGTGTGAAGAAGAAACGGCACAAGGGAATGTGTGTTTATTAAAGAGAGTGGTGAAGTACAAGAAACAAAAAGAGAAGAATGAGCGTGGGGATGTGGAAGAAGAGCAGGTCAGGAGACGGAGAGGTCGCAGAGGAGAGGTCCAGTAAATGTACGATGCCGTTATGGTAGGTATCACTTTGGAATCCTCCAGCCCTGTCGATTACCAGAATCCGTTACCAGCCTTTTCTTCGCAGACGCCAGCTCACCAAGTTTGCTGCGAAAATAAGGGGGCCACGGGCGTAAGTCTCATGTATCGCACTGAATTCAGCCTCTTCCCCTCGCCCAAGACGAAGTAGTTCATGCACCTCCTCGGCGTCGCTCTCTTGTGCGGTAGAGTGGGTGGTGGAGTGGTACCAGACAAGTATTCTTGGTCTGCGCGACTGCAGCCAATGACTTGCGCAAAACCACACGGTAGCGCGACTTGCTGGGATGCGACTGGCGCGTGCTGGTGCTCGAGCTGTCAAAGAAAGAGTCGCGGTGAGGCGGTTGAGGGGCGCAACATAAATAAGTAAGGTCCCGAGAAAGCTACAGTACAGCGGTCGTCGAGGAATGCAGCTCAAAGATATATATCGAGATCCCAATATATCCAGGACGATATGCAGCAGATGGTGGAGGATCATAAGACGGCACGGATATTACTCATGTGCTTGAGGTACGAGTATGATGCTGGATGCGTATCGATATTGGGCGATAATGGCAATTGCAGGGCCGGTGGTCTTCTCTTTCTGTGCCTTCGTCTGCTCTCTCCCCCGTCCTTCGGTAGCTTCGGTTGGGGGGGTATATTGCGCTGTCTTTGGTCTGGCGCTCTCGCTTCAGGGGTTCTCCAGAGCGTGCAGGTGCAGCAATGCAGCAAGTATCCTCTTTATGTCGAGAATAAGATTGATGCAATTTCCGAGCCCGTCTGGTCTGCACACCGCTTCACGCCGCCTCCCCTTCACAGCGTTGAAGGTGCTGTACGTGGACTGGACGAGGGGCGACAAGGTCGAGAGTCTATCCAAGTCAGTCGTTGTTTGGTTCTGCTGTTGACAAAACTTGTCGCGTTTTGACTCTCCGTCGCCGCGTTGGAGGCGTGGTCGGCGTGTACGCAAGGTCCTAAACTTAGGCACAAGGCGAGGGGAGGACTGGGAAGCTGGGAGTTGGGAAGAACTTGTGGCTTCTCTTGGGTTGTTTGGAGTTTGGAGTCTGGATGATGCGCGAAAGCAGGTCAGCCTCGTTCAGCCTCGTTCGCACCCATTGGCTCTTTGCAGAGGAGAGAGTACGAAAGGTACGGTACCTTTCGCACGCCGGCTTGGCAGGTACCGTCGTACGTAAGCGAGCGAGAATAAGCGCCCCTAAGCGCGAGCCAGGACACGCCACCGATGACGAATCGGATCCTTGGAGAAGAAGCTTACTTGCACGTGACCCAGTCACTTGGATGGCGGTTGTTTGTTGTTACAGATTGCCGAAGAGCCAGGGACGGAGAACAAAGACGTCCGACGTCGTTAAAAGGGTCAAAGGCTGGAAACAAACCATCGTCCAACTCGAGGGGCCGCCTGTGAAGATATACCCATCAATGCGCCAGCCTGTCTTATTGTCATTTGTCTCATAGCATGGCTCCCACGGGGCTCTATTCGCGCCTGCGCCAATACTACACCGGCGAAAGTAAGTCTGGCACGCATGATGATCCATCGTCGTCCTCCAGGAAGCACGGGTGAAACTCTCATAATTCGTTATGATATTCATTAACCGTCCTTCCAAATCTTCTTCGACCGCCGTTGTCATCAGGGCGAAGCTACGGTACTAACCGTCGTGTCAACAGAACCCAAGGTCCCTGATATCAGCACTACCCTTGCCGTCTCTCTGCTGGTACGTCGTCCAAATGACCGAGTTGTGTAAATGAGGGACCCGCCCGCCGTGCTAATAAACACTGTCTTCCAGGTTGTTTACACGCTCGTGTATGTGATCCCATTCTACCTCTCTGCCACGACTCGACCTTCACCACAACTCTCCCGGGATGCGCCCTCTGTCATTCGCGGCCGGATACGTTCGGTGGTTGCCTCGTGCACGCTGTGCTCTTTGTCGACCTTCCTGTTGCTTTCGACGCTCCCCAATGGCTCTCCCATCAAGGCCGTCCACCAGATGGGATACTTCCCCGTGGGCATCGAGGAGGCTGTGAAGGCGGTTGTGCTAACGGCCATCCTCTTTGTTGGTCCACTCTTTGAATCTGGCTTTGTAGAAGGCAATTGGCGCGACTGGATTCGTTTGCGCGGTCTAGATGAAATCGTCAGCGGGTGGATAGGGTGGCGCAACATTGTAGCTGTAGGGAACTTGCCCCCAGTACCCTCATCTACCTCTAACATCGTGTAGGGCCCAGTAACAGAAGAAGTTTTGTTCCGCTCCGCATCCGTTCCGTTGCTCGTCCTTTCCCAGACGTCGAACCAAACGACCATCTTCCTCACACCCATAATCTTTGGGCTCGCCCATATTCACCACTTCTACGAATTCCGAATAACACATCCACATACTCCAATAATTGGTGCCCTTCTTCGTTCGTTACTGCAACTCACATATACAACACTCTTCGGTGGATACGCAACGTTCTTATACCTTCGTAGTGGAAGCCTATTGGGTGTTATTCTTGTGCATGCATTTTGCAATTGGCAAGGATTCCCGAGGTTCTGGGGCAAAGTTAGTGCTGGTGAAACCGTTATAGGCCCAGATCTTGGAGAAGGAAAGCGGAGTGAGGATAGACCAACGTCCGCAAACAATGGGGAATTAAGCATAATATGGACGGTGGTTTATTATCTTCTCCTTGTTATTGGAGCAGTAAGTTGGTGGAAGCTTTTGTGGCCTTTGACGGAGAGCAACTCGGCGTTGGTTCAATTTTGATTCTTTGGGAGCATTTAAGTGCAAGGCAAGACTTTGATCTGTTGGTCGGTTGTCTGGGTTATTATCGTGGCGAAGATTTGAACCATGACGTTGGTCATAAGATATGTTAATACCATTTGAAATATTTCAATGTGTTCCCTAACTTCGGTGTTTGATAGTGAGGGACAAAGACACATAACACAGTTGCACCGTCCTTGTCAGTAATATTTTCCAACTAGGTCACTGAGAATAATAAATGAGAGAACGAAAGAATAAGAAATGGATATGGTGCCATTCAAGCGCTCCCTCGCTGACGCGTAAAAGCACAGGCTTTTATGATGATTGAGAAGTGTTGCCATGACAAGCAATTACAGTATGAAAATCCTCCGCTCAATATACAGACTATTGCGCAAAATAAATTGGCCCATTCTAGGAGCATCATTCCCACAAACCCGGTTGCAATCACAAATTCGATTGTTGCTGGGAATAATAGTTCATCTACGGTGTAGAGCGTTAGGGACAGAACATGGCACACGTGGAAAGAAACGTGTATCCCCCTGCTTTAAATCACTTATATTATTACTCTTAAGGAGATCTAGACAAAAGGCGGGAAGACTTAGTACGCCATGTATGACACTAGACACTTCACCATGATAACACGAAAACTTGTTTTTATGCTATTGAAACTTTGTGTTAATGAAACAAGGGCCGGATGGAAACGCTAAAAACTTACTATATTTATGTATGTCTCTGTACGGAGTAACTTCTCGTCTGGTAATACTAATAGATACATATCTTTTAGGTTGTTGAAACGAGAGCTGGAAAGGGGTAGTACTAGACGTATAATCTCTTGGTACATACTTGCACAATTAAGTACTGCGAGTATGGCTTGAAGGATAATTTGCTGTAATAGACGCGGATTTTAAAGTGTATTACGTTTGGTTGTTATAGACCTGTCTGTCGTGCTTCTAATTTAAGCGAGTAAGAAACACGGTGCTGTACAGAGCTACCTTAAGGAAGAAAATACAGCTATTAAAGACACACTTTGTATAAATAATGTGTTAAGTGGTAGGATTAATATATTATAACAACCTTGTAGCTACGCTGCGAGACTCGGTTTACAATACACTCTTCCCTCCTGTATTTAAGCAGGTAGTCTTTAAGTAGTGGATATAAGTTTAAGTAGTGGATATAAGTTCAAGTTTCTCTATGTGTTTAAGTTACTTAAAATAGTCTAGTAACTTTAGAAGAGCACTTCCAATCGACCATCTATTTTAACATTGAAAGGGGTGCGCCTAAAGTCACAGAAGCTCGCTGATTTGTTACTAGTAGAAGGTTCTAGTACAAGGTGTTCTATAAATCATTAGCCCTAGCACCTCCCTGTAGTTAGATAGCCACGGAAACTAATATGACGTAAATCTGAATAGTATGTATAGAAAACTGGTCTTGATTTCTGTACAGAGTTTAGAATCTAAATCTAGCTTGTTTGTAGAGCTAATAACTACCTACTTACTAGACTTTACTGTTAGCTAATAACTGTGTCTACACAGTGCTAACATACTTACATAGTTTAGCTAAACTTATAGTGTCGACAATGCTGCTAAATTATAGAGGTTATAACGTTCTCTAGGCGAGAGAGTAAGGGAATGATAGCCTAGGTATATAGTCTAACACCTACATCTGCCTATATAGGGACCTACGCAGGGTACCTAATGCGTAGGTAGATAAACTTTCCGTGAATTAACTGATTTTATTATTAAAATAATAATAGCGTTAACTTCTATTCTATAGTAGACTTCTAGGCCTCTCTTTTAAGGGAGCACGTAATGTATAGAGATAAAGTTGTAGCAAGGCTGTAAAATTTGATTTATAGGGCGTAAAGCCTATAAGATCTTATAGCCTTAACACGCTAGCTAACACAGTATTGATACTGCAGGTATAGTGTACACAGTGCTCCCGGCTATGAGCCTGCTCCTAAGTTCCCCAATGCTAAAATGAGCGTGCTCGGGGTCGATTGGGATTTTCCATGGCCAAAGCTCTTTCCTGGTCTACACGTCTCTCTCTTTCCGGCCTGAAGTCTTCACGAGTAGGGTATTCCATCCCAAGGCTTTCCCAAAGCCGATCGGGAATAGTCGGCCATAGCGCTGCCAAATCTTCGGTTAGGGGAGTCAATCTCCAACGCGCCAAATCCAATTTCTCAAACAAGACTCGACTTATTCCTCCCACAGCCCGAGAACTCAAGGTGGATGCCGCAGGTCTTTTGAAGCAAACGATCATAAAGTTGCCTTGATTTCTACGTATAAAGTTCGTGTAAACCAAAATTTCCCTCAAAAGTCTCGGCAGTACCGTGTTCCACATTATTATCAGAAATAATTCGTGTCCGGTGGATAATGAGTGAACGAAGTTCGCATCTTCGATTCTGGATGTTGAAAATCCCCCGGTGTCCGCGCGTCTGTGACGTATGAAGATAATCCGTGTTCTACACAGAGGACATAGTTTGTCCAGTCCACTTAACATTGGTGGATACAGCCACGATGTTAGGCAGGTAAAGTCGAAGATGTGCCTGCAGGGCATGATTTGAGCTGGGGTGGTGAGGACTTCCAGACAGATTGAACAGGTTTGCCCTTGATTATCTCCGTAGGGATGTAATGGTGGACACATTGGATGCGAGGATTGTACGGTCGATGCTTGGCTACTGCGAGGTGGTCTCAGGAATCCGGTTGGTGGGGGGGGAGAAGACATTTCTCCTGCTTCTAGCTTTGAATTGCGCGAACGATGTTGATGATTTAAGGCGAGTATCAATACAGAATGTCTGGCATATATAAAATTTGGGATATCCTAATGGGCAGTGAATCTGTGCCGTTTAAATAGACCCCACGATAAGTCTAGGCAGTCACTTCCTACCAACTCTTTCAAAGTAGCTTCCAAGTGTTTATAACTAGATTAGGTAGGAAACATAAACGCGACTTCCTTAGCATCTAAATGTTCTAATCAGATCAGATTCCCTCCCGTGTTCCTATGGTTACGTCTGTGACGTACTAAGTCTTTCTCTTAGTTAGTTACCTAGAATAATACTAGAACATATATGGCTAAGACAATAATTAGAAGAGAGAAAGGTTATTTCCACTCCTTTCCCTACTTCTTCATCCATTATAGGTAGGAAGCTGCTACCTTGTAATTTCCTAAATGTCTTTTCAAGTAACTTAAATATACGTTTTCGAGCTGTAGACTACTCATACATACACTACTTTTACAACGAAATCGCTGAGACTGGCCTCAAGTCTAAATGATTTAACATTCATAGAACAGCTACCAACTGTTCCAAAGTAACCGCGGAAAGTTTATAACGAGGTAGACCGACCATCATTTAAAGAAGTGGAAAGAAGACTTCAGTAAGACTTGAACCTTCTAACTAAATCCGATGTGTTTGGTAGCTCTTTCTGTGAATGAAAGACTTTCGGCAAGAGCGAAGTGTAACCTTAGGTATTGTCAACTCGACGGACCAAATTCATAGCACATTTTCCTTTTCGACTGAACAATATATAAAACCGCAACTTCCTCTGCCAATTGACCTTTCCTCATCACTTCACATCACCTTTGCAACTTGAGAATCCAAGTCTGATCGATACAACTCACCACAGTTATTGGTACTGTTATTTCCGCTCGTCATTATGCCACCATCAGCATTGGGAGCTATGGCTCCCCAAAATCTGTCTGTCGACTACTCTTCCAGTGGCCGAACTCAACTTTCCCAAGGCTTCATGCCACTGTCCGATCGAATGTCACCACGTCTGCATGTTAACTACTCTCCTATCATACAAAGCCCGTTCATCCAACATGCCGCTGCACTGCAGCCCGGGTACCTCGACAACAACGAACCTTGTCAACAGTCTCAACTTATGACCATAACTCCCACAGAAGAAACAGCAGAAATATCACTGGGAGACAACATGACCTTCGACGTTGTTGGGAATTTTTTGGACACTTTATGCAGCGCGGATCCAATGGTATGGAAAACAGCATGGGGAAGGATGCCTTTGTCGCTCCTTGGCGACGAGGTCAAGTTGACTGGAATCTTGAGGGGAGATGATAATACCTGCTTGTTGGTTTGCTTTGACAGCACCGATATGGAAACTGGAGAAGTTCGAGAAGGCAAACTTCTGTTTGAGAGACTTGGCAAGAGATCTTGGAGACTCGCTCCTATCAGCGAAGACGTGCGAGAGGAGTGGCCATATGTGCGTGAGCTGGCAAGAGCCGAATTCAAAAACCTGGGCTACTATATGGGACCAGAATACGATGGTATTGCGAGCACTTTCACAGTAGCGCAAGCTCTGGCTATTGCTCGAAGTAGTGAGGAAGGCTTCCGTTATCCTGGTGTCAAGCAGGTGCTAGCAAAATCTAAGCGCGCAATCCGAAGGAGATTCAGAGCTAATCCAAGCACTTATATTGCGACGACGGACGAACATTCCCTTCTCGCCTACTTTGGGTTTAAGGGTATCCCGGATAGTGTTGAGGCCAATGGGAGATATTGGGACAATGTCACTTGGCAACATATTCTCAGTATTGTATGTGGCACTTCCACAAAGCAATAGGCTCTCGAGATTGCACGCGACTGTGGCGACAGCGCCGAAGCTAAGTATTTGGTAGCGAGCATAGCTAGCTAGAGATGCGCTCGCACGCTATGCGTGAAATGGAAGTAAAATTTGAAATACAAAAGTCGTCTTTCCACTTGAAGAACAAGGTATCCAAAGTCCCACAGCTCATGTACTTTTGGAAGTCTGCACCAGCAATGATCAGCTTCCAGTGATTGAATCAAATTAAGTTCGCAGTTCCTTTGCTTTTAGACACCTCGAAGATTTATACCGCCCCTAATAGTAAGGACCTTATCTTTGCTTAGTTATCACATCTGCAGTACATTACTCAACGTGGTGGTTATCGGGACGTGCTGCACAGCGATGCTGAGGCTGATGCTTTACAGACCGCCTTGTAGCTACGCTATAAAATTAGATTTGTAATACACGCCTCCTCCCCATCCGTAGTGTATAAGCAGGTGATATATAGCTATAGAATGCATGTTTAGGTTACTATACGTAATTGAGTCACTAAGAATAACATATTAACTTAGGAGCTCTGGCAGTAGGCTACATATAAACACTTGGAGGGGGATAATAGTAAAATGTTTTGCTGTAAGGCGATCTTTAGAATATTTGCCCTAACACCTCTGTAAGACCTGTATCTATTTAGCCTCAGATTTATACGTGCATATATGTAAAGCGTGGTAAAGTGTATACAAGTAGAACGAGCTCGATGCTCTCCTGCTGGCAAGTGCTCCTTCCCGTCAATTTGAGTAGGTATAATACTGCGGATGTGATATGTGTATAATAGACAAATTTAGTAAGATGGGAGAAGGATTCAAGAGAGATGAAGGTCTGACTGATTGAAGCTGTTTTTAGTGCTGTTGTAAGTATGGAATACAACAGAACCAAAATAGGAGTGTAAGTCTTGCTCGCTTAAATAAAGGGGTTCGGAAAGAGCTCAGTAGTACTACGTAGTTAGGTAGGTAGGTGCCTACCTTATTGTGAAATCGTCTGGATATAACTTGCCAGATTTCCTGTTACCAACTATCTTAACCCCTTCAAATTCTCTCCACCCCCCAAAAGGTCTTTTTCGATAAAAGTTCAATACAATCATTCCTACTTCTGCTTGCGATTATATGACCTCGATACTTTCCACAAACTTATTCAGGGCGTAGTCGCTGAATTGCAAAGTTTCTTATGAAGTAAGTACACCAGCTCTGAAATGCCAGGTCGTTTTGTAGAAGATGATACTAATACAATCTTGAAGAAGCATGGCACCTCACCGAAGGAAGCGTGAAAAAAACGAGAAGGCGTCTTCAAACAAAGATCGGAAACGCCGATGCAGAGACATTGTCAACAATGTTCGTCAGCAACGGTCTCAGTTAAAGGTCATGACGACATCCACGATTGAAGAATTGGAAAAGTTGAAAAGGTCACCAGAGAGTCCAATCCAGCTCGGCAGATGCACTATCTGCTGGGAGGATATTATAGACCCCGCTCAACTGTTCCCCTGCGAACACATCTTCGACCTCCAGTGCATCGATGACTACTTCAACTCCGACAGCCCTAATTCATCAAGAACATGTCCCCGCTGCCGACAAGCCATCACAAAAGTCCGCTACAAATCAGACACCACAGGGTGTACTTTCATAAACATTAAAGAGGTCTTTCCTAGTCCCGCTACAATGCAAGCTCTGAAGACGGCACAAGCTAGTGATGAGGGTTTCCAGGACCCGAGAGAATGGGAGCTCTTGGAAGCCGCCAAAACGGAAATCTGGAGAAGGATCTTGGCGCAATCGGCATACTTGATGAGTGATGAGGAGTACCGTATCTTTAAATATTTCCGGCATGAGTTTCAGGGCGATCAAGAAGCTGAGGCGGCGAGAGTGAGATATTGGGAACAATACTGAACTCAACTATGAGGGTGGATTGGGGCGTGTGCTTTTGTCGAGTCCACAGATACTCGATAAGAGGATTCTGAGGTAGACCTCGGGTGGAACCGACCACATATGTAATAGCCCATCAACGAGTTCGGTATCTTTATTCTCAATAGAACTGTTTTGATCAAAGATGCGCTTGCTATCTGGTTCCAGTGAAGAATACCCTAATCAAGTTCCCGTAGCCCACCTCTAGAAAGGTGATTGTACTACATACCAAGCGAAAAGTCCTGGTAACTGAAATAAACCGAATAACTGATTTCTAGCACATTAACTGGACACCAATACTAACAAAAGCCCGCACCCAGCTAGCTCTACGGAGATACCAGGGCTAATATTTTACCGACCGCCTTGTAGCCACACTATAGAAGTAGGTGCGTAATATCTGTAGTTTAAGCAGAGAGTCAATGTATATTTAAGTCACTCAAAACAACCTAGTCCAGTAATTTAAAGGGAGCTTCTACGTCTAGAATGCTATAAATATAAACACTAGGTAGGAGGATAGTAGTCTATAATACCTTTACTCTACCTAGTAATTTACTATAGCACTAAGCAGTCATGCTTCTAAAATGTCCACCCCCTTTCCTGAAACCATGAGAGGTTCAATGAGATTGGATTATTAGAAGCCAATTTTTGTGTTATTACAAAAGCTGACTTAGGCCAATGGGCCGAGTCTATAACGAGTGAGCCAAAATTTCCGCCCAGAACACCGAGTTATGCAGTCTCCCTTATGTCGTCCATAGTATATACAATCTCCCATCTATTTCCGCTTGCACCAATCAATCATTATTCAAGCAGCTCCTTCTTCCCGACAAAGCCCATTAGCTACTGGACCTTTTTGGCGTCCGGTCCTCCGTAGCTACGCTCATCGTTGCCCTCGACTTCCTTGACGATCTTCTCCATCTCCTTAGCTTGCTTCTCCCACTCCTTCTGGGCCATCTTGCTCTCCCTCCTGAACAGCTCCTCGTTAGGCTGGCGGTAACTGCCTCCCAGACGATCCCACAAGGTCGTGTATTGGCCGTAGTTGTAGTTGAAGTACAAATGATGCATGGTGTGGCACGCTGCGCCGTTCAGAATAGGTGAGTTTGCAACATACTCTCCATCATGAATCATAACAGTCCAGATCTGGACGAAGAAGAATAGTGCCAAATAGGCGAATTTCTGGAGTGGGAACATGAAGGGAAATACGTGGTATGGCAAGCTCTGCGAGAAACCATCAATAGGGTTGAAGGCTACGGATGCGTAGGGAGTTGGCATGATCCACTTGTGGTGGGACTTGTGCAAATGCTTGTAGATAAGTGGATGGTGGAGACCGCGGTGGATGAAGTAGATGCAAAAATCTGTGAACAGGAGGAAGATTGGGAACTGGAGCCAGTTGTACCATACGCCGGGGCCCTCCTCCGTAAGCTCATAAAGCTTCGAGTATCCACGCACTTCTGCGAGGAAGAAGGGGGTCGTCATAATGGCGATCCATGGCATCGCAGAAACAGCCTGTTGGATCTCCATGCGGATCTGGTTCTTGAGAAACTTGGGATGGTTGAAAGTTGTCTTGTCGAAAATGAAGACGTAGGAAAGACTCGAGACTACGAAGTAAATGGCTGCGCCGACAACCCTGGGTCATGGTTAGCGGTGTTATTTTGAGCAGGAACTGTCGCTACCTACCATGTTATGAGGAACAAGGACAGCGCCTGACGGTATATGTTGTCCCTGTTCCACGCGCTCATGTATGCGGCCTCGGGGGGATCCAGCTGGAAAAAGGAGTTCGAGGGCTGGTACGTCCATGGCGAAGATTGCGCCGAAGGGAACGTGATGTTGCCCACGCCGTGATCCTTTAGGTTGTATGGCGCTGGACTGCGTGGCATGGCTGCTGCGTAGGCATAGTCCAGCAAATAGGTATCAAGGACCTCCAGCGCGATATCCATCTTGGCGGTGCGATTCTCGACTGGGGCCTGGGGATGGTTTGGGTTGGGCAAGATTGACTTTTCGGGGTCGATATAGTAGTAGTTCGTACCTATGTTCCGAAAACAGCAAGTGAATGAATGGATTTTGCTTAACGAGGCGCTCAGAATTGGGTGGCACGGGAGGAGGGGGAGGAGGAGGAGGAGGAGGAGGAGGAGGAGAAGGCGGCGAAGACGTGAAGTAGATAACTGATCAAGGTGAGGGAAGTAAGAAGTAAGATAGGAGGAAGTCCGAATCGCGGAGGACGAGGGTGGTATTTCTACGGACCATGTGAACTGGACCGCTGGACTGGAAATTACAAAAAACAATTTCTTAGCGCGGGGAGCACTTTTGCGCCCGCCAATCAGAAGCCCCAATGCAGCAGGCGAGACAGCATAAAACGGAATAACTGGAGCACATTTCAGCACAACCAGCTATGCATGCTAGCAGGCTACGGTGGCCGCTTGGCACCGCTTCATCAATGGCACCATACGGGAACGCTGGAGCCGGCGCGACCATACTTAGGTAATTCCACCAGTGCTTCCGTACCACCAGTACGAAGTCCGTACCAAAGGCACTTCCACCAGACCATCCGCTGCTCGCCTCAGGAATCACCACAGGAGTCAGGACATGACGTGGTCATCTAGATGGCTTCGGTCTTGTTCATCTCTTCTCATCAATCTGTCGTGGCCAGTCCACGACATCAGCTGTTCACGATACGAACGGAGCTGCGCGGACCTCATAAGCGTCGCTGTGGAAAGGAGTCCTGTCACGTCAAAGTCCAACATGGCACGGCAATCGGAGATTATGCGCAACCGCCGACCATTTATTACCAAGTTCATCACCCTCACCATACCGTAGTCCGATTCGCAAGATGGGCACATTTCAAGGCTCTCTGTCCTCGTTTCGACTTACCATGATACACTCCGGCTGATCGGCATGCCCTGTCAAGCCCAAAAACATCAGACGAACCTTCAAGCGATGCTAGTATTTGGATACGCAGGAATACTTTCCCTCAAATGCTGGAAGCCCAACTCGGGGCCCAGCAGATACTGAGATCGCTCTTCACGAAGTCGTTTTCTTTCTTGTTACTCGTGTTAATTGCTTTTGATGTAGAATCCCCATCTATTCTTTTCGTGCTCTCTCGCTGATAAGTTTCAGTTTCTTAGCTACACAACTCAATAATACCCACAGACTGACAAGGCTCCATCTCAGATTTCTGTCGCCAGTCCGACGTTGGATGATAGTTGAATCATCAAATTAAGAAATAACCTCAAAGTCTGAAGGCTACTCCACAGCTAAGTAGCTCTTTCTTGGTGTTACCACTCATATACCCATTAGTGCCAGTAGACTGCAAGTACGTCCAGGCGAATGCGACTGACTTTTGCAAATACCGTTTATATGAATTAACTTCGGGAATGTGGTTTAACTTTGAAAGGGTCTTTGTCAAGTTTCAATGGTACGAAGGTACGGAGGTACGAGCGTAATATTCAAGAACTATTTAGCTCTGCACATGGCACACCATAGCTGAAACTTCACTTCTATACTTTCTCTGCCTAAGTAGTTATCTGGTCTTCGACACATCTTTCCCCAGGTATATATTCACCCTAGTCATCTTGTCACGCGACCTTTCCATTGCCTTCCTCTCAGGCATCAAATCCCTAATTTTCATACAACACCTGGAGTTCAAAGGCCAAGAACATATGATGCCCTGAGTTGTTACAACGTTCCAAAAAGAAGGTTTCGAGTTTCTAATCCTTTACACCAACTACGGGCCCAGAGAAACCCCCCTAGGTTACCCGGCATTGTCGCTACTAAAATTGTACACTCAAGACTTCAAGCACCGTATAAAAGTCCGGCTCGCAGTAGTAGCTTACCGATGTGCGGGTTTCCCACATTCTGCCACTAGTCTCCCCTGTCTATAGTACCTAATCACTAGCTACCTTACCTTAGCTACAGTAAAGTAATAGGATATGACGCAAGACCTCCTAGCTCCAATTCTTTGTCAGCTCCAAATTTGAAACTATACCTTAGGTAGGCAGGTACCTATACTCTAACTTCCTATTCTATTCCATATCACGACTTTCAATACTTGCCTACCTTAAGTATTCGAGATCATGTCCTCTTGTTTGAGTAAACCCCACGTACCAACCATTCAGACGCCAAGTATCAGGATTCCTCGAAGGTCGCTTTGCCCAGCACTTGCTCCATATATTCCAGAACAGCGTACTCCAAGAGGTCTGGGGAAAGATCATATGCCGTGCAAACAGCAGCAGGGCCCAAGGGTCCCTTGCCAAGGACACTCTAGAAGTTTTGGATGCTTCGATGCTTCGATTTCTACTCTCGCAAGTTTCACACTGCGGTGTTTCTCGTCGAAAATCCAGGATGCGCCCATGACGCTTCTAATGCTCCTTAGCCTCCGCTGCGGAAGGGATGGTATGAAACCATTGTCAGGCGTCAGCAGCTGGCGAAGTAACACAACGGTAGCGACGCTAGGTACCTTACTGAGCTTACTTCATCCACAAGGTACGGAAGTACCTATGTACCTGTCGTACCTTTCGTACCTTATCTTTCCTGGACGCCGCCTCAGGCTGACAGGCTACAGACTTGGTGCCTCAGGCGAGGGAGGTGCTGTCCGGTAGGTGTAGTGTAGTGTAGACAGGGGTCTAGCCGAAAGAAATCTACGCCCCGTGGCTGCCGCCAACGTGGTGATTCTTGCTTGCATGGTTCTGCGGGTCACAACCTAAATACGGCTTTGAGCGCCAAATTCGGCAAGACGGTGGTGGGAAGGACTCCTGCACAGAAGGAAACATGTTTACCACAGTGCGCCCACCTTGCATTGCCTGCCTAGGGAAGCAGACGACGACGATTGAGCCTATTTATTTGATTGCATCGTCTTCGAGTTCATTGCTGCGATCTCGCTGTTTGCTGTTTGCCGTCGGTCGCAGTGCACGCCTGTGAAGGACGTGGTGGCATCGATCATCTCTTCACCCTGGGCTCCCTATCTTGGGTGCTACGCCAGCCAGCGATCGGAAGAAGACAGAGTTCCAACGTCAAGCACCTCCGCCCGGGCTGCTCGTCTCTTAGGCTGAGCCTGTGGGGAACCGAATCTTTTGGCAACAAGTCAGGGTATGGAAGTGATTGGCTGACTGTGACTGCCTTCTTACAACACCTAACCCAGCCTAACACCTTCTGCTCACTCAATATCCATCCATCCATTGATCCACAGTCCTCCTCTCCCTCCTCTTCCTCGTCTCTGCCCTTTCCTCTTTCCCACCTTGGTCGCATCACGAACCAGCAGTCGACATTCTGAGCCTCACCTCCTCACCTGACTGTTTGCCTTGTTTACACGAGCCAACCGTCCTTTGGTGCGTCAGATCCATCGTCTCCTCTCCTTCCTCCCATCATTGCCATCGAGTGCAAGTCGTCAACGACCGAAAAGATCAATTTGGCGCACGACGTCGACAGTCGCCCCAGTTGATCCAGCGAGAGACCTCATCGTTGCCATCCAACCAACAACATCAACAACACCAACCACCATTACCCGACTCTGCATCACATCGTTCGAGCAGCGTCTCCTAGGCAGCTTCAGAGCGGGCCACGATCAGTGTTGGCTGTAAACAATCAACGGGTATCTGGTACACAAACCTCACAAGCTTGCCACACCTGTTGCTATGTCGATGTACAATCCACACCGCGGGCTGGGTCCCACGCCTGCGTCCTCGCGTCTCAATGAATTGCTAGATGGCATTCGAGCAGAATTCGAGACCCAAGGCCGAGCAGGCGCAGAGTATGAGCATAGCAGTAAGTTAGCACCCTTCAGCCCCAACGGCTGAATATGCCCAGGAGCTTTCTGCATGGCGCATATTTCCCCAATCCCTACACACAGACGGTGCAAGCTACAGAGATTATTCGCTAACATCTTTATTTTGCCAGTTGCGACTCAAATACAAGAGATGCAGATGGTACGGGAGAAGGTTTATGGAATGGAACAGGCACATTTGGCCTTGAAAGCGAAGTATATCACGTCTTCAATTCGCATGGAATAAGCTAACAATGGATAGATATGAAGAGGAACTCCAGCACCTTCGCCGTGAACTGGAAGCTCGTGGAGGGGTCCCACGCCCGGCCGGCATTGGAGGCCCTCCTCAACACGCGGCTCCATCTCAAGCACCACCATCGATCGGTCATGGTCCAAGCAATCTTTTCGGAGGCATTATGGCTGGTGGAGCACAGCAGGGACAAGGGCCAGGCCTTGCACCACCTCAGCAACAGCAACAACAAGAGCAACAAGGCCCTCCGCAACATCAGATGCCCCAGCCTCCTCCAGGTCTCCAAGGACCTCCTGGCCCATCTCAGCAACCTCCATTTGGTGGCTATCCCCAAGGTCCAGCACCCAATGGCTACGGCGGTCAGCCTCCTCAGTCTACTGCATCCCCGGGCCCGGGCAAAGGACCACGACTCAACCGTGGCCCCGGAGGACCAGCAACACCACAATTGAACCAGCCGATCCCTTACCCGGATCCACGAGCTTCGCCACAAGTTGGACACCCAGTTCCTGATCATCGTGTCGCCCCTCCACAATATTCCCAGGCCAATGTCGGCAACGCCTTGGCAGAATTAGATCTTGAACGCCTACCACCACACCAGAAGAAGGTTGAATCGGATTGGTTTGCGATTTTCAACCCAGGGGTCCCTCGCGTACTAGATGTTGATCTACTCCATACTCTTCAGCATGAAAGCGTTGTCTGCTGTGTTCGATTCAGTCATGACGGAAAGTATGTTGCCACGGGCTGCAACCGATCGGCCCAG
Organism: Pezicula carpinea; assembly: GCA_026119845.1. Classification (NCBI taxonomy): domain Eukaryota; kingdom Fungi; phylum Ascomycota; class Leotiomycetes; order Helotiales; family Dermateaceae; genus Pezicula; species Pezicula carpinea. The sequence goes on along the minus strand of JALRMK010000006.1, from coordinate 755,383 downwards.
ATTTTCGATGTCATTACAGGAACAAAGATTTGTGTCCTCCAAGACGAGTCCGTTGATTCAGTCGGAGACCTCTACATCAGAAGTGTGTGCTTCAGCCCTGATGGAAGATATCTAGCGACTGGTGCTGAGGATAAGTTGATTCGCGTAAGTGCAACATCCCCAACCAGCCTTTACCGTTGCTAACAATCTTCAGGTTTGGGATATTGCATCGCGAACAATCAGAAACACTTTCTCTGGTCACGAGCAAGACATCTACTCCCTCGACTTTGCCAGAGATGGCCGCACTATTGCTTCCGGCAGTGGCGACCGTACTGTCCGTCTATGGGACATTGAAGCCAGCCAGAACATTCTGACCTTGAGTATCGAGGATGGTGTCACCACTGTTGCCATCTCTCCAGATACCAAGTACGTTGCTGCCGGCTCTCTCGATAAGAGCGTCCGTGTTTGGGATGCTGCAACTGGTTATCTAGTTGAGCGTCTGGAAGGCCCAGATGGACACAAGGACAGTGTCTACTCGGTCGCATTTGCACCAAATGGCAAGGACCTCGTTTCTGGCAGTTTGGACAAGACGATTAAGATGTGGGAACTTGTTGCGCCACGAGGTGGACATCCCAACACCGGTCCAAAGGGCGGACGGTGCATTAAAACGTTTGAGGGACACAAGGTATGTTGAAAGCACGATGAATTTTGGTGAGCATGTTACTAATGCGTGTAAGGACTTTGTTCTCTCTGTGGCCCTTACCCCTGACGGAAATTGGGTCCTGTCTGGATCAAAGGACAGGGGCGTCCAATTTTGGGATCCTCGTACCGGAAATACACAGCTCATGTTACAGGGTCACAAGAATTCTGTTATCTCGGTTGCTCCCAGTCCAACTGGTGGATCATTTGCGACGGGATCAGGTGATATGCGTGCAAGAATCTGGGCATACAAGAACATCTGAGTTGAGATCCAGAATGCGGGAACATATGATAACGTGGGAAGAGACGGAATGGGTCTGGACAGCTGTGCGTGTAATACAGCGGGCGAGGGGGGCGATACTTGGCGTATATGGATCCTGGAATGTGAAAGAGTTTCATGTCGATTACTTTTGTGACGATTATCGTCCTGATCACGAGAGTTCGACTTCTAGTGTGTAGTTTAGTGTTATCAATCAAAAGAGAAAAAGAATATCGTCACGATTAAGTCATCCGCATATTGGTTGGTGAAAATGTTGGATTTCTAGAAAAATCGTAGATTTTCAGTTTGACAAAGGAAATGGTGCTATGCTGCACCAGGCCCGAGTCCCCAACACCTGATTCAATCCAATCCGTTACTCCCGCTTCATCCGTCCATCAAGCTTGGCTGTGTAGAAGTGGGAGTGCCTTGTCCACCGTCTCTATGACACCGCATCGGCGTCCGAGGAGAAAGATACAGTGAAGTATTTCTCCATCATAACTAGGTAGATATCCTAAGAAAAGAGGCCCTTGGTCGTGGAACCAGTTGAAGGGCCGACGAAGTAGCTGCCGCGGATAGTCGATGCGAGCGACAAGAGTGGTAAGGTGTGTCGTAGGTCGGTTGAGGAATGAATGAGATGGTTGGTATATGGTGTGTGGTTTATGTTTGTTTGAAATGAGTGAGTGGCATCCTCATTGCACTCTTCCGTTGGTTGGTTCATCACTTATGAGAAGCTGACGAATTTGGGGTCTCTCGGGATTCCATCAGGCGCGATGCCGTTCTTTGCGAAGCGGCCTTCGGTGTATATCCTCCGGGCCTCGTCAAAGTTGACACGGCGCTTCTTCATGATCTTCTGGATCTCCTTCTTGCTGGAATCATCCAGGCCGGCTCTGGAATCACCGGCGCTGACGTTGGCCGAGAGGTCGAAGGCAGACGAAGAGAAGCCGTTCTCCATGTCACTAGCGAAGGATGATGGAAGACGGGCGTAGAGGTACGAGGAGCCGGGGAAGTTCATGTTGAGGAGAAGGGAAAGCCAAAGGGAGCGTGTGAGGTAAAGGGCTGCAAGGGGGGAATGTCAGTGGACGGGGCAGACATAGAGCGGGGGCTGGTTGGCTGCTTACCGGTCGAGATGATGAGGAGGATGAAGGAGAGGGAGTAGAGGAGGTAGCCCATCTCTAGAAGGCCGGAGTGAACGGTGGGGAGAGGCTCCCTACTTGAAGGGCTGTGGGAACTGCACGGAGGTCGACAATACGGTACCAGAACGTAATGAAACAACCGACGATGGGGGAGGCTTTGCTGAATGGGTTCATGCTCGAGTTGTCCTGCTTTAATGCGCATTTCGCTGACCCTTGGAGGCGATGGCCTTATAGCCGCCCGCCATGGATTGACAATGCGCAGCAAGGCCAAGCGCAGAGCATGACGATCGCCTGGCGCGCCTCAGGCCACTGCGTCAGCTTCGGTTCCATGCAAACTTTGGCGAGTTTGGCACGGCACTAGTGGTTCCGAGAGCGGACTAGTCGCTCCGCAGCCCGACCTGAAAGCGTCTCGGCTGGCGGGCCAATCACACCGCCGCACATTTTCACAATCGCGCATTTGTGCGATATTCGAGAATTGCTTGCTGGACCGACCACCGTGAAGGAAAAAGGGACAAAGCCACTTCAACCTACACCACGCCAAACATGTCTGCCTCAAACTACCACTCGAGCCAAGTGTCTGCGGACCTCATCTGGGAGGTTGCCCGTACGTCTTCCCCCATCCCAATGAGCCCTGTGCTGCGAGCGGCGCCGTGGGGAGGCCCGGTGATGGAGGGGAGCTGTGTTGGATGCAATGGGATGCTGATCTGCTGTGGCACTGTAGGAGCCCAGAACGCCTTCCTCGTGAAGCGCAAGACTGGCGGCGGCGTCCAGTTCTCCAAGGATCCTTTGAACTTGGTCAACCTCCACTCCCGCAAGGTATATCTTCTCGGCCGTTCGCATTGGGGAAAGACAGGAGCTAATCAGGGCCACAGCATGCCGGTTTCATCAACGAGAAGGTACGCACGCACATGCCCTTGCACATTCCAGGGACACGAGGATATCGGGATCTGGAATGAATTGGAGATGGCTGCTGATTGATGCATGTACAGGCCGTAGGAGTTATCTCAGCTGAGGGCGACAAGGGAGGCGTTACTCTCATCACAAAGAAGACTAAGCACACTCAGCGACCAGGAGCCAACGCCCACAAGATCACCTTTGGCGGCAACAAGACCACAAGAAAGTGAGTCTTTGCGGCTCTGGCCACTCTTTCAAGCCGGGAAAGGAAGTTATACTAACCTCTATTACTTACATAGGACTTACAAGGCTATCGCTTCCACCACCTCCAAGTCTGGATACCGACCTGATCTCCGTCAACACGCCGTCGCCCGCGCCTCTGCCATCCGTCATTCACAACGCCCAGTTAAGGAGACACCCGAGCCAAAGCTACGTGGATCGAAGGCCAAGAAGGCAGCCGAGGCCGCAAAGGAGGAGTAAAGAAGGCACTTTTGCTATGACAAACTATTCGGAAATCTGCGGGTTGGCATGGTTTTAGGGACTGCTTCTTCTTTTTGCTTGCTAGAGAGAGCTCTCGATATCACACATACTGGAAATGGAGTTTTTACTGAGCAAAGAAGAAAGAAAATATGAAACCCACCCACTTCTTCCTCGCTTGTATGGTGACATGAGGCGAGAGAGAGGAGATAATACTCGAGACGAAGTACAGGAGAGAATTACGATTATCCTAACGTATGAGGACCTGGCTTTCTCGATCGTAGCGGGCGTCCATCCACGCTCATGGGATACGATACAAAGAACTGCTGTCCTACCATAGCTTGTCAGAAAGCAATATGAGGCTTACTTATAAATAAGCAAACCTAAATAAGCTAAACCAAGCAACAGATCATGCACTATTTTCCATTGGTGGTGGTACCATACTCCTGTACCTTAGGAAAGTTCTGTGCGTCCACAGCCATTCGTTATCTTCCACAATCTCACAGTAATCTCACAATCGCCACCCCATATAAGCCGAGCGAGCCAATATAACCCAGTGAGTTACGGTACACCTAGGTCTCCTCCATGCAACCAACCAACCAACCAACCAACAAACATATGCGATGTTCCCTCTTTCTTTTACTTTACCTAGGAGGCTTGCTCAATGCGAGAAGGGGGAAAGGGCGAACAAACGTAAAACATTGCGTATTGCTTGTCGCACCAATGACATTCCATCCTCTCTTTCTAGAAACCGAGAAGCCGTCATGATTGCCATTGCCACGGCTTCGTTGAAACGCGCGTTTAGGTTCTATTGTTGGTTGGGTTTGTACAAAGTTTGAATAGAACCCAAGTGTGAAAGGTACCTTATGGTAGGTGGGTGGTATTCTTTGCCTGATATCTGCCGTGCGTGATACGTTAGACTTTCTAGAAACGGTGAAAAGGTTAGTACCTACTGTGTGGTCTGGTAGACAAGTAGATGGTTTTCTTTGATATCTCTACACTAGCTACTTTACCGCTACGTAGTCTACTACCACTTGTTCTAACTAAATCCCTTTTTTTGTTCACTTCTTCTTTTTAGAAGGCATAGTTAGATACATCTCTCTTCCCTTTCCTTCTTCTTAGTACTGTACATAAAAGTCTCATAATGCAATCTTATCAATCAATGGGCTTTGAAGAGCGTTGGAGGGGCAAGGCAAGCGGAAGACAAGGTAAGCACCGGCCAGCACCTCCCCTCAAAAGAGGGGCTGTGTAGGTACTGTACAGTAGCTACGTCGCGACCGTTTCATGAATCCGGACATCATGGGATGGTGGACGGTGGATGGTGGGATGGGCACTTCGGACGAAAAGAAAGCTTGGTTGGTTACTCTACACTTGGACTTGGATTCTGCTTTGACTTTTTCAGTGAGCACAGTACGTACCTAGGTGCGAGTGAGGGTGGCGGTGGTGGACTTTTAGGAATTCCTGTGTGGTGTGTGGTGTACTGTACTGTGCTGTGCTGTACCTTGTGTAAAATAAGGGTGGAATAGATACCTAGGTGTGTGGACTTTGGTTCATGCCTTCACTACTTTACTACTGTATAGGATATGCCGAGTTTCGTCCACGTCCACATGTACGAAAGGTACGACCACGGTTCACCGGGTAGGTAGGTAGGTAGGTAGGTAGTTACTGCACAATAAAATCTAGTACCGGTATTATTATCATTACATTGCATAAGAACCGAAGGTTTGAATTTGCTTTATCTTGTGTTGTGTTGTGTTGTGTTGTGTTGCTTTGCGTTACAGAAAGGAGCGGACTGAGGCAGGATGGCCGGCGGATGGATCTACATGGTACAGTACAGTACGTCGTATGGTACGGAGTACGGTGTACGGAACGGTACAGTCACGCCCCGAGGAACCGGATTGCGAATCGGGAAGTGGAGGGTAGATTGAGGGACGTGGAGGAGGAGATCGACTTCCGTGCCCTTTAAAGGGAGCTCTGTAATATTATTTACTTTATTGAAATGTGGCATGCGTGAGGAGGAGGAGGGCTGTGTATTTTGGGATATTGCGATGGACGAGAATAGTACCTACCTAGTAATTTGTTTGTGCGTTCGTATCTTTTTAGAGAGGGGAGAGAGATTTCGTCTATGCTTTCGAAGTTAAAGTTTCTGTTATTTCGCTTCCGTTTGTCTATCTTCCCCTTTGTTGTACTGTCCTGTGCGACATTGTACTATACAGTCGGTTAAGCTTTTACCCTTCTTCTGTTCTCTTTCTCTCATATAAAATACATATATACGTACCTACCTACCTACAACAACCCTCGATGTAACAAAACACAACTATTTCCCTACCTCTACCATATACAATCTGTAGAGATAGAAATCTCCTTTATCTCTACAGTGCTAACTGCTTATATATGGCACAGCTAGATTATAAACAAACAATAGAAGTTCAATGCTTCATTAGCATATTTGCTGTTTAATGTACAAGCAAGTTTCTTGGTAGCGTACTGTAGCCGGGTTTAGACTCCATACTCACAGGTCCTCTGTATTTATTAGAGTTTGTCTCGGTCTTAAGATGAGTAAGTGGTTTAAGAATCTATAAAGAGCGTAATTAACTAAGATCTTTTGAGTATATTTGAGTATATCTCCTGAGACCTTGAGTATAATTATTGTCTACGCCTTGCATCCTTCAAAGGATACTGAATATTTGTATTCACAGGCCAAAGATCAAATACAAAGCTGTCTCAACTTTTCAAGTGAGATTTCACACCATGTGCTCCTCGTCTGTAGTATACAGGTCAGACGGGACCCCCTTCGTTAACGTCTCATGATGCCATGCTTCATTCAGAAAGAAAGAAAGAAAGAAAGAAAAACTTTTGTGGTATTTCCCATTTCCCATAAACTCCCATTCGAACCCGCTATCTTACGCCCATCGCGAAAAGTCCAAAGAGTCCTGCATGCTTCCTTCAGTACCAGGTCCAACCTCTGTCTCTGCAGTGGAAAGGACTGAGGAGCGATGCTGATCTTTTTGCTCGCTAGCATTTGTCAAGAATGTAGCGACGGACGACCGCCGTCCAAGGCTATTGAGACTGTCCCTTATGTTCGATGTCCCGTTAGAGGTGCCTGGAGGCGAAGTAGGTGCCGAGTTTGTATGCTTGGTACCGTAGTTCTCACGGAGACGAGTGATTTCGCGTAATCGATTTCGCCATGAAGAAACATGTTCTCCCCCTTCTCGGTTGGCCCACACTAATGAGAAGACTGAGGCATTCAGAGCCAATAATCTTATAAGACCAGGTAAAGCTGCCAAGCCAATGATTTTGGTTTCAGCAGCTGGTGATATCTCTGGAAAGCCAGGTTTACTCATAACCTGCACCTTATAAAATGCATTTCGGATGCATGATTCTGACCGTAAGCGTGTGGCCACAAAAGACGCTCGTGATTCTGGTGTGATGACTATGTTGACATAATTGAATTCAGATGGGAAAGTATCGAAGCGGAAAGGTAGTCCAGAGTTATTGAAGATGACATTTACAAAGTCATTTCCTATATGTCGTTTCTTGCCAATGCACTGAGGGTCATGGTCGAGATTGGTCGGCATTTGCGTGGTGACGTGGAAAACAATTTCAGTAACTCTGTCTCGCCAACAGAACGTGTACTCTCCATCAGTGTCATATTCGCGATCTAAGCCTTGAGTATTAAACTTGGCACCTTTCAGTTTTGTGAGAGTACCGAGACCGGTCAGAAACTGGGTATAGTCACTGCTTCCTATGACGTTGGCGAGTATCTCAACCTCCTGGGTTTGGTTCTCTCCGATGTAAATAACACCGACTTTATGACCATCGACTGTTGAGTTACGATCGAACATTTTTATGGCTCGTGTAATCTTCTCATCGTCAGGTAGTGCGATTGGCCTTGAAAAGTCACCTCCTTGAGGGATCGATGCAGTCAACTGGAGTAGTAAATGACTTGGCAAGACGACATTGGCATCCAGGTCCTGAGCACCACGGGCGGCCTCCGTAAGCACCAGACTCTGGTGAATAGGGGGGCGAGTGAACTTCTCCCTGATGATATAGCATGACGTTCCTGAAGGCTGGCGTTTCGTGATTTGAGCCCACTCGCCTCGCGTGGCTTGCTCAATCGTGACAAGGCTGTTCCCTACAATCCACCTCTTCTTTATAATCTGCCCAAAGAGCTCCGAGGTGAAGGTAGGATCAGGAGCAGATTCATCAACGTCGGCGTAAGCTACCCTTTGCATGAAGTCCAGGACAACTTGTGCTTGCTCATCAATCTTCTCTTTTCCGTTGAAGTCCGTAGAAACTAGATTCTTCGTAATCCAGCTAACAAGTCCAGCACGATCCCCAAGTTTGAGTGACAGAAACCAGAAAATAATTACGTGATATGCCAGAGCATACACGTACTGAGGCAAGTCATCAGAAGTGTTCGGTTGGAAGTTGCTCTCGGCATTGCTATTCTCAGGAAGTGCACGGAGACCATCCGATGAGAGCGCGGAAGCTCTACCATGAGACTGGCTGTTTCTGTTTGCCTCTTTGACCGATTGATCTCGAACGTATTCGAGATATCGAAAACAAATTGCAAAGACTGTTCGATAATCATCCTCCCGGAAGCCGCTGTACAAATTTTGTAGCCTCGCAAGACATGCCAGAAATTCTAGGATATGGACTGCCACGTAAGATTGAGTGATGATTTTTGACATGCTCTGCAGCAGGATCGGCAATGCCTTGCTAGTTGACCTTGGAAGCTCATGGCAACAGATGGACAGCGCGTGGATACAGCATTTAGATGCTCGTTCTGTTCCGACGCCTGCTATGAACGTGCTCACAAGACTGTCTTCTTCCAAGGGAGAGAAGGACTCATGATAACTCATGAGTATCGTCAAGATTTGGTACAGGCAGATCCCAACATCGACTTTACGTAGCCCTGATGATATTGGTGGTTCGTAGAAGCTGCTGGGTTGTTTAAGTTGGTCGCATAGTAGAGCCCGCAACATCCTGATTTGTGGGATGGCTGATTTGAACAGGGCTTGGTTGCTTAGCTGAGATGCGAGGTGTACCAATATATAGCTATAGACCTCCCATTCACACCCTCTTTCTAACAACCCGGTGATGGTTTCCAAGTATATTGCGACTTTTAGCGCCTTGCAACCCATCGAAGGCATAACAGTGAGGCTTTCCGGATCAATAACTGAAGCCAATAACGGGCTCGCCTTGTTGGAAACAGGTTCAGGCAATGCATCCGGATCGGGCGACATCCACATTTGATGATTGCGCTGAATAGTCCGATACACACCATTGCCGGTGCGTATAGGCGGTCTTCCCGGAGCATGTCCATGGCTGATGGAAACACTACGCGACATACGGGAAGCGTTTGACTCTTCAGAACGTGATGACCGATTGTGTTGAGATGCTTCGTCTATAGCTTGCTTTCTTGCTAAACTTGCAGAAGTTCGGAATAGAGAAGATGCCAGCCCATCTGACTCGGTAAAGGGAGTTAGAAAGACTCGGTTTGCCCAGTCAGCCCTCAAACGGCAGAGCATTTTCAATGCCGAGAGGCGTGCATCAGTTTCGTAATCATGAGACTTTGCTATCTCAAGCATTTCACCAAACACTCGCAATGACTTTGCAGGAGATGTGTCCATATTTCTCATAAAAATTCGAATGAAGCCCTTGGTGACGACATTCGATGGTGTCTGAGCCAAATCTCTGGAAGCAGCAGAGGTGGGTCTGCTCGAGCCCATCAGGCTATGTCGGGAACCAGGAGGAGATCCAACAGGCGACATGCGATCGCTTGTGACACTCTTGCGAAGAGCGTCGATGACATAATTGAAGAGAGCATCATCAACTGTCTCAGCAACTGCTACGGCAAAAGAGACAACCTCTTGTAGAATTGCGACATCCTTCTCCTCTCCGATATCATCGAGAATTGCAGTTACAAATGTCTCGACCATTTCTGGATCTTCCTCTTGATCCATCATCTCCACAACGTCAAAAACATCAGTCACTGCTTTGAGAGCATGGAGCCGAATATAAGTTGGCTGGAACCGAGCTGAGAAAAATGCGTGGAGCATCATTCGGATGTTATCCTTCCAATGTGAGTCTGAAGGATAGCACAGTCGATACTCCATATAGTAGTCGATAACAAGTTTTGCACAAGATTCGGGTAAGTGAGGATAAACACTAACAAAGAAGGTGATACAATCGTCCTTCTGGAAAAGCTCGCCCGAAGAGCTTTGCATAAGCAGCTGTTCAATTCGGTTGATTAGGCTACCCAGGATTTGGACCATAGTTGTACTGGCGAGGTTGCCAACGATTTCCTCCTTGCCCATAAGCTGGCCAGCTAGCGGGCTTGCCATACGTGATCGATTGATAATTGGGCGGCCGTCTGATGTTTCAACGGCACGTTGGGCGCACTTCGAGGCAACGTTAAACATCACGGTCCAGTCCTCTTCCATGACGTTCTCCATCACTTCGTGGTCCTCGTCATCAAAGATGGAGAGTATCAGGCCAAGAATATCGGTTTCGACTCTCGCGTGCTTAACAGCCATAACTTTACTGAGGCCATCCATCAGAAGCGTAAAGGGGACCAATGGGTAACCATCTTCACCATTCTTAACAAACAATTTCTGGAGGACCGATAAGGCGCCCCGGATCTCCCTGATTATCTGTTTCTCGTCGCTTCCATCTACGTTAGGTTGACGAAGTATATTCAGCAAATACCGGACTGTTGTCTGGCCATCGTGGGATCTGCAAAGATTGCTTATGCTCTGCCATGCCTCGGTTTGCACCTCATCTACCAGGCAGTGAATTGAACACAAGATCTTGACGCACCCGAGTAGTTTCTTATTTGGAATCGCGCCATATGTGACGATCGCATCAATGACACTGATGCATGATCTCAGATCGGCTGATAAGGTTGTTTGAACACAGATGTGCAAAATGACATCAATAAGATCGCTGGTAGTCTCCTCTGTTGACACATTAAAACTGAATTTGATCACCTCTTGAATCAGGGAGAAAATCGTGGCTAGATTCGTTTCTTCGCCCAATGGCGCCTTGCCTTTGAGAGACGTTCGAACTTTACGAGCAGCATCTTTGCGAGCATCTGTAGTCACTTGAAAAGTTTCTCGTAACCAGGTATTCAGCAGGGGAAGAGCTTCGTATTGGAAACCCGAGAGGTCCCTGCCCTTCTTCGCTAACGCAACCACAGCTGAGAGTTGTAAATGAAAATCCTCGGGGTTTGCTGGTGCTGTAAGAGTGTCAAAATACTCTTTGCGCTCTAAGTCGGTCGCTGAAGCATGCTGCGCGCAAGCAGTCAATAACCCAAAACCTGCGATTCGAGCTTCGGCGGGCTTTGTTGGTTCGATAAGGTCTCTCCCTGCAAACCAGACGTTCATTACCTATGTAAACATGTCAGATTCTGGCCAAAATCTCCTTCATCAAACCACTTACACCACTCAGCGGGTATTCGACGACGATATGGCGAAGAGCGTCTGCAGCGGTGAGTCTGTCTGCCAGAAGTTCCCCAGCCTTCAATTGCTCGTACAACTGCTTATAGTTCGGAGGTCCCCCATAGATCGCATGCTTTCCGGGTCGGAAGGCATTGGGGCTGAGTTCCTGGGCGAGCTGAACAGTGGGAGCTGAAGCTTGCGACTGCGCATTCGGGCTCTTCGTGCGGTTGCCTGTCAAGCTCTTGAACACACTGGCAAGACCGCTGGTGCTCTTCGGCTCTGGAGTTTGCGTGACATCTCCAGATGCTGGAGACATAGAATTTCGAGTCCTTGGTGCCTGTACGTCGTTTCCTACTAGACCATTCCAGGCATCAGCAAGTTGGTCCAGCAAGGGTATGGAAGACATGGTGGAGTTGACTAGCTAAGGCATCTGGTGCCGGAGAGCAAACTGCATTGTTGAAATGTCGGACTGCGACTTCGACCACAATTTTCTGCAACAAACAATCAACGGCCCCGGATTACGGCCCGCTACCTGGCCCGATTCTAGACTCACTTTATAAAGTAGCACACGCATGAGCGCGTGTGAGAAAAAACCAAGCGACGGTGCTGTTCATGACAGGTTTTGTCGTGTGGGAGATAAGCCGAGATATGATGGCGGGTACGATGAGTGGAGCTGGGTAAGACTGTGGTCCCTCAATTCCATGAATGCCAGGCGTGCCAGTGCCGGAGGTGTCTGGAGAGTCGCAGGGCGCTGACGGGCTTATATATGGAAGACGAGATGGCGAGATGGTGAGATGGTTGTCACAGGCTGCTCAATGCGGGATGGGATGGTCAGTTGTTCTTATCATATCAGACAGAGCGTGAACATCCCAGCTCTGGTGGCCCTGCCTCCGCCTCCGAGGCAACTAGTTCTAGCCTCGCTGGGCGAGGTAAAGCGGCACGCAGACGTCCTGAGAGTTGCTATATAAAGGAAAGACATCTTAGGGAGGTACCAATATTATTACTCAGCCATTAATCATGTATGGGTCGTATTGTGCCTTTTGTAGGGGTGTTCAGTTCTACAAGAAGGTAGGGCAGGTGTGCAAGTAAATGCCAGCAGGTTCTACATGGATTCTCAAGACATCATTTGCCGCGTTGTTGTTGCTGAGACATAGCAAACGCAACTTGGTTTGGGCAGCTGCATAGATCTTCTGTTCATTAAAGATAAAGGTATTGACAAAGATGGCACAGCACACACATGAAGCTTACCGGAATCTACAGGTGGCTTTTTGATGGACTTACACACGTAGGTAGGTAAGTATCGAAGTCACAAATGGTGGTACAAGGTAGGTGAGATGCTGCAAAGTGAGTGGTGCACTGCTCTGGCCTCCGTCAGCCTTGTCTGTTCGGGGAAACCTTCTTCCTTCCGACCCCTCTAATCAGGTGAATGAAAACAAGCTCCGGCGTTGGTTGCGACGATATCTTTGGGCCCAGGCTGCTTCCACATTTGCAAGCTTCCTACACCAATTTCAATATCCAACCCTCCACAACATGGCTTCCGATCTGCAGGCAGTTGCACAGCTGCTCCAGGCTACTCTGGATCCGACCCAACACAAGCAAGGTCAGTTCTGCAATCAAAGATCACGATTCTGTTTGTTTACTTACCGTCTTTTCCTCCAGCTGAGGCAGCACTCAAGACCGAAGAAGTCAAGCCTGGATTTTCCCTCATTCTTCTCCGCATCGTTGCTTCCGAAAACTTGCCCCTAAACACACGGCTGTCCGGCGCTTTACTCTTTAAGAATTTCATCAAATTCAACTGGGTGGTGGGTAGCCATATCATGAGGTGGAGGAAGTATTGCGCTGACCAAAACGTAGGATGAGGATGGCAACTACAAGCTGCCAGAGAATGAAGTCGTCACTATCAAAAAAGAGCTTATTGGCCTAATGATCTCCGTACCTGGTCCGTTACAATCACAACTGGGAGAGGCGATCAGCGTCATCGCAGATTCGGACTTTTGGCAGCGATGGGACACTTTGGTTGATGTTAGTCCTCCACTTTTAGCATTTTCTTGGGATATTATACTGACAAGTCATAGGATCTGGTATCTCGTTTGACCGAAACCAATTTCAAGGTCAACAATGGTGTCCTAGAAGTCGCACATTCAATCTTCCGACGCTGGAGACCACTTTTCAGAACCGATGATCTATTCACGGAAATCAACCATGTCATCAATAAATTTGGAGAACCATTTGTAAAATTGATGATAGTAAGTGTGCTCGATTGTCTTCTGCGGGATCCTGGCTGACTCCCTTTCCTTGCAGAGTACCAACCAGCAGATAGAGGCCAATAAAGGAAACAAGGTTGAGCTGAAGGGGCACATGGAGACGATGATACTTTTGGTGAAGATATTCTATGATTTGTCAAGCCACGATGTACCGCCAATCTTCGAAGAAAACCTCCAGGATATCTGCACACTACTTCACACATACCTGACATACGAGAATCCGCTCTTGGCAACTGATGATGATTCTGAATCGGGACCACTGGAATTTGTGAAGGCTGGCATTTGCGAGGCTATCACTCTTTACATGCAAAAGTATGAAGAAGACTTCAGTGCATTGTGTCAACCATTCATCACAAGTGCGTGGACGCTGTTGACGACGATTGGACCGGAAACGAAGTACGATATACTTGTCAGCAAAGCATTGCAATTCCTGTCTGCTGTGGCAAGTCATGAGCGCCATGCTCAGAATTTCAATAACCAGGCAATTTTGGAACAGGTGGTCGAGAAGGTCATATTACCGAATGTCAGCCTGCGAGAGTCAGATATTGAATTATTCGAGGACGAGCCTATCGAATACATTCGGAGAGATCTTGAAGGATCAGATGCAGATACTCGCCGAAGAGCAGCAACCGATTTCCTGCGAAAACTCCTTGAAAAATACGAGAGTTTAGTCACAACGGTTGTTGGCAAGTTCATCACACACTATCTCGCTTCTTCCGAGTGGAAGTCAAAGGATACTGCGGAGTACTTATTTTCTGCTATCGCAGCAAAGGGGGTTATTACCACTGCACAAGGTGTCAAGACTACAAACTCGCTGGTCAATGTTGTGGAGTTCTTCCAGAACAACATCGCTAGCGATCTCGTTGCTGATACAGGTGTTGAACCGATATTGAAAGTAGATGCGATCAAGTATCTGTACACTTTCCGAAGTCAATTGACCAAGGAACAATGGAGTGCAGCTTTCAATCCACTAGTTAAGAACTTGGCCTCGGACAATTACGTCGTTTATACATACGCTGCAATTGCACTAGAACGAGTCCTGTTTCTTACCAACGATGCTGGTCAGCACATCTTTGAAAAGGAGGATATCTTGCCATTTTCCAAGGATCTTCTTGAACATCTCTTCCAACTCATAGAGAAGGATCCAGCACCTGAGAAGGTTCAGGAGAATGAGTTTCTTATGCGATGTGTCATGCGAGTGCTTTTTGTGATAAAGGACGGCGTAGTTCCGCAGACAGACAGCGTACTCCAGCACCTCATCAAGATCACATATATCATTTCCCGAAATCCCAGTAATCCTCGGTTCTATTACTACCATTTCGAGACTTTGGGTGCTGTAATCAGGTATGTTCCAATGACCATCGAAGCTTTTTCGTACTAATTATTACAGATACGCCGCTCCGTCCCAGCCAGAGAAACTTGAACAGGAACTGTACGCTCCTTTTGCCGGAGTTTTGCAAAGTGATGTGACAGGTAAATTGCACTTCGATTCAATTAGGCTTCGTGGATCCTAACTACATTTAGAATTCTCTCCTTATGTTTTTCAACTCTTCGCTGCGCTCCTTGAAGCTCGACCGTCTGGTCCATTGTCCGATTACTACAAGACGCTCATCGCACCTATTCTTGCCCCGACACTATGGGAGTCGCGAGGTAATGTACCTGCACTGGCTCGGTTACTGTCCGCCATCATACCCAGGAGTGCTGCTGAAATGACCGCAAATAATCAAATCGAGCCAATTCTGGGCATCTTTCAAAAATTAATGGCTGGAAAGGCTAAGTCTGAGTTGCATGGTTTTGATGTTCTAGAAGCGGCCATAACATCGTTCGATGCGTAAGTGCTATATTATTCACCAGCTTGGAATGAGCATACTAACATTTTGTAGCCCTGCTATTGAACCATATTTCAAAACAGTTCTCAGCATCATCTTTACACGATTGAACAATGCTCCTCCAGAATCATTCAAGCGCCGCTTCGTTCGGTTCTACCATGTTGTCTCGTCGCGGGACCAACAAGGCCTTGGCGCGGATTTCTTTATTCAGAAGACGGATGAAATCCAGGCCGACATATTCGTTCCTGTCTATTTGAAGATCATTCTTCCCGTTACGCAACAGCTGGCGCGTCCGCTTGACCGTAAAACAGCAGTTGTGTCGCTTAACAAAACACTTACAGACTCGAAGGCTTTCGTTAATAAGTATGTAAAGGGATGGGGCTACACCTGCGAAGCTCTACTCAAGCTTTTGGAGAACCCACCTGTTCCAGCCGCAGCTGATGATGCAATTGCTGAAGCCGATGTGGACGATCTGGGATTTGGAGTTGGCTTCACCCAATTGAATACGTGCAAGAAGGCAGCGAAAGACGACTGGCCTGAAATCTTGGACGTGAAGTCGTGGGTAGGCACCTATCTCAAGGCAGCCGATGCACGTCATGGAGGTGCCATTGGAGGCTTTGTGAACGATCGACTCTCGCCCGAGGCCAAGGGAGTGTTATTAACATATATGCGATGATAATCAAACAGCGGAACAGTTGGTATGAGGAGATGAATAGCTTGGACGACGGTGTACTATAGGATTTTCTGGCAGTGTGGCGGGCGAAAAGCGAGATCTGGTTTCTGCACTGTTTTCAGCATACCCACATCCCAGCACCTAGATAGCAATGAGAATGCATATGCATAGCTCTAGTAGACTTTTCTACCATCAGCAGAATGATTTTCAACTATATATCTATTCTTTCCTCCCTTCTATTGTTCTCGGATTGCAGACGAGTGGTACGGAGGCAAAGACGGGGTTGAATCCAGCAAATGCGCGGTGAAGCTATCTTGGGCATGCCTAGCACGCAGAAGACTGTGCTATGTACTTCTGAAGGGTTCTTAGCTTTGACGCGAGTATTTGCATGAGATCTGACTAATGCAGGTTCACATTCGAAGTCTCGTCGTCCAACGAACCCCCTTCAATGCTGGAGTTCGACTAAAGCACTTGGCAATCAAATTACAAATTCCTCCTTTCGCCCACATGAAGCGTTTGTGGCGTTGAATGCCGGGTTGGAGAACCTCTTGCGATTAGGCTCTTTGTACTTCCGGACTCACCGCGTGGTCGTCGTCCATCCAATATACGAACAAAATCTTTTTCGGGCCACAGGAAGTCCAGGCTTCTCTCCTTGTTTTCCTGCTTTTGTTTCTGGGTTAAACCAACCTTTCAGGCAAAATGGAGAAACGGGACCTTGTTGGCCATCTCGATTTAGCCACAACGATGGCAGCGTAGTACTGGTAACTTGCACATCAGGTGTCTCTCCTCTCGATCCTTAAAACAGGAATGCCGGGGACGCCTTGAACGCCACACTTAATAAATAACCTTACTTCCAAGTTCTTCAATTATTCCAAGCTTTCCTTACAAATCTGGTCGGGCCTATCATTTGAGGATTGGCAGCCGCAATTACCTGTACATCAACTCCAAACAGGCGAGAGAGCTTCAACGACATAGGTAGTAAAGAAATGGTATAAACTTTTATTGGCTTAATATATTCATCTTGGCATGTCCCACATAGGCCATTTGACAACCCGTGGTCACAAACGGAACATCTTTGATTTCATTCCCATTGCCCCGCTCCGACTAAATAGGAGCGGGCGGCAATGCTCGCCGAGAAGTATATTGGCATTCCATTATAAAGGTCTGTAAGTCTTGGGCTTTCTTGGATAAAAAGTATCCCACCATTGCTCTTCAACCACGACCACCTCTTTCTGCACGCATCCCGAGTAAAGACAAGATGTTTCTCTTCCTTAATGTTGCAGCAGTAGCTGCTCTACTCAGCCATGTTGACTTTGCCTTCGCACAAGGAGCAGCTTGGGCTCAGTGTTGGTCTCTCAACCCTAAAGCGTAAAATGAAATTTAACACTGTTAGGCGGTGGTACCGGCTTCACTGGAGCTACGACCTGTGTGAGTGGATACACGTGCACGTACTCAAAGTATGTAGTTTCTGTATGTTCCTCATTGCTATTCTCGAGACTAATCTTAGTGAACCAGCGCCTACTACTCTCAGTGCTTACCCGGTACCGGTTCTGGTTCTGGCTCTGGTTCAGGCACAACAACAACCCTTTCTACTGCCGTCACAACCCCAGGATCGACCTCGACGACAACAGGAAGTGCCAGTGGCAGCACTAGTATCAACGAGAAGTTTGTGGCTCATGGCAAGAAGTACTTTGGTGTTGCTACCGACCAAAACCGTCTCACAGCTGGATCAAATGCTGCAATTATTCAAGCAGACTTCGGTCAGGTTACACCTGAAAACTCGATGAAGTGGGATGCTACAGAGCGTAAGTACATGGCAAGAAAGCCATAATCTACTTAGGTTTCTGCTAACAGCTCACCGCAGCATCAAGAGGTTCATTCAGTTTCACTACGTCTGATTACCTCGTCGACTGGGCAACGACTAACAACAAGCTGATCCGCGGCCACACTCTGTGCTGGTACTCACAGCTTCCATCATGGGTCAGCGCTATCGCCGACAAGGCCACGCTCACAACTGTGCTACAGAACCATATCACTACCGAAATGACACGATACAAGGGTAAAATCTATGGATGGGTACGTCTTGCAGCCTCTTCATCCCACAAAAGATTCTAACAGAGCAAAACAGGACGTTGTAAACGAGATTTTCAACGAAGATGGATCTATGCGAAGTGATGTCTTCTACAACGTGCTCGGCGAGGACTTCGTCTCCATTGCGTTCAACGCCGCGAGGGCTGCTGACCCAGCCGCAAAGTTGTACATCAACGACTACAAGTAAGCCTAATCGAGTGCATCGTCGCCAAAATTATATTTACAATCCTACAGTCTTGATTCAGCTAGCTATGCAAAGCTTACTACCGGCATGGTGGCACATGTTAAGAAGTGGATCGCTGCCGGAGTCCCAATTGATGGCATCGGTACGTTCCTCACTCCACTCCGCAACTATGACCTTACTAAATCTTCACCAGGATCACAATCTCATCTCAACGCAGGCCAAAGCTCAGGTACTGCTGGTGCCCTTGCTGCCCTTGCTGATTCTGGTGTCTCAGAGGTCGCCGTGACTGAACTTGATATTGTCAATGCAGCTGCGTCGGATTACGTCGCCGTATGTTTTGATCTTCTTCATACACCCAGTTTTCATCTCACTAACGATTCTTTAGGTGACCAATGCATGTCTCAATGTCGCCAAGTGTGTCGGCATCACTGTCTGGGGTGTGCGTGACCCAGACTCGTGGCGTGCAAGCAGCAACCCTTTGCTGTTCGATGCCAACTTTTCGCCAAAGCCTGCTTACACGGCTATCCTGAATGCCTTGTAGATCGAGTTGCGTGATTGGGTCTTGGGGATCTCGCCGTTTACTTTACCATGGTAAAGGTGATCTGGAGGGGTAGCACATTCTTGCGGGCGGAGCAGCAGAAATGGATTCTTGTATATGTGGCATTCATTCAATATATTGCAAGCAACTCTTCCATTGCCGAACTGCAATTCAAAGATGTGCTTCGATTTATCGGTTTATCCGCTTAGGCATGCCCAAGGTTAGTTAGGTAGGTAGATACCAGCAGCCGCGAAGTAAATACAGCCAAAAAGAAAAGTCAAACTCCAAAACGCTAAAAATCTAGAATCTAAAATCAAATCCTACGTCCCGACCAGCAAAACAATCCCAAAGTGCGCAGCAGTGTGTAGAGTCCCCCTTCCTTCAACGCCATCCCTTCCTCTCTGGCAAGAACGGAGAAGGCCATCGTGGACCTACAGTAAACCTGCCTTGTGCTACGCACCCTTAACCCGCCAGCACTTGGCTACCACCATTCTAAGAACCTTGCAGCAATACGTACGAGTCGAGTCGTACCTACTGTTTCTTTTTTTTTTCTTTCTTCTGGCCCATCTGTCGATGTTGATCATAATCATGAGTCTCTACATGGCTAGCACCTTGGCATGGATTCTGTCTGCTCTTTGGAAATGGGTGGTAGGTACTTTATTTGCCTACCTTGGGTAAGGTTGGTGAATATGTATAGTAGGTAGGTAGATGCGCATCAAGCTGAACTGACTGAGCTAAGCTATCTTGCTTAGATTGAGGTATCTAGGTACCGTACTTACTTTCTTTACTTGGCGTACGGAGTACGTACCTATCTATCTGTAGGTAAGGGTACTATAAGTACAGTGCGATGATGAACTGATGTAGAGGAAGGAAGGGAGTGGTGAGAAAGTTCAGTTCTTCTTTTGTCCTGATGAGGGGTTTTGGTATAGCTAGATACTTGTTTTTATTGTTTTGCTTGGCGAGAGAGTGAGGGGGGTAGGGAGGTTGTTTACGTAGGGTTTCCTGTTTTGATTGGGATTGGGATTGTGATATACACCCCCCCCTCCTTCCCTGGCCATCGAAGTGCTTGTTTAAGTAAAGTTGTTTGTAAGTAAGGAGTTTAGAGTTATGCTATAATATTAATTTAGGTATGTTTAACATGGATAGTAGCTTACAGTATAACATATTTTATAGTAGTTAATCACGTATATCAACTCTAGAAGAA
The DNA here is from genome assembly GCA_026119845.1 of Pezicula carpinea. Taxonomy (NCBI): domain Eukaryota; kingdom Fungi; phylum Ascomycota; class Leotiomycetes; order Helotiales; family Dermateaceae; genus Pezicula; species Pezicula carpinea. The sequence continues at coordinate 735,714 of JALRMK010000006.1, read as the reverse complement.
AGAATAGAAGGGAAAATCTTACCTAAAGTAAAATCAAAAAGAGTGAAGCATGTTTCAACAATACTCTCTTTCTAACTTCTATATCTACTGTAAATAGTAAGCTACTATCCTGTTTACAACTTATCATGTATCTTTAATTACCTACCTATATAAACACTAGAGGGATGCGAGGAGAGGACGTGAAATCGTTTAGGGTTAGGGGGAGTGTGTATCGCAACTGAAATTTACTACATAGGTACTTGCTTAAAGTAACATCACCACCTTATATAAGAGAGCCACTCCTCACTCATAGTATATAGACCTTCTCACCAGTTCTAAGTATAAATGTTCATCCTTCCAAAGCCTGTCGATTACCTTGTAGTAAGTTAGAATAGATTAAAAATCATTTAGACATCCTCACAGGCACCACCCTCACTAATCGCTCACTCAGGCGCCAAAACTCGTTATCTTGTTTGTGCTGCCCCCGCTCCCCCAGTACTCAAAATGAGAGAAAGGTCAGCTTTGTTTTAGTTCTGCTTCTAGCTCTGATTGGGGGAATGAATGATATATGATGGAAGATGATGGGAGGTTTTCTTTTGGCAAGGATACGCTGCTTTGATCCGAGTGAGGGTTTACCCTTGCCATGTACGTATGTATATTAACGTTGATATCTTTTACTTTTCTTACTGTGACGAAAGGCAAAAACGTAATGGTAGATAGATGTGGGATGTAGATAATACAAGATCTGGAGCTTGAAGTCGGAGATCGGTCAGGCTAAGTATGCTTGAAAAGCTGCTGCAAGATAACTGTGAGTAGTAGTATACCGATTTTAGTATATAACAACCTTGAATTAATTTTGAGCCAAATGGGCGTAATAATCCTCTATAGATAAAGCAGTAGCGACAGTGACATAGAACTACATTTCACAGAGGCCTTGCCTCCAAGCCTCCAACACTCTCTCCCAAGCACTTCTTCTCTCCACTCTCCACCCACACCTCTTTTTTATTGCCCTGGCAAGCCAAGAGCATTTAATGAAAAGGTTCGGCGTTCCCCGAAGGGCATGTCCTACGTCCTTAGAAGTTTTACATCATTTCGGATGTGACGCCAGTTTTCCATCGTGTCATAGATGGGTTTTAGATCGTCCATACCTAGACGGATAGTTTACAAAGTCCTATCATAGACGGCACATAATTTTACGTCGTGTCTTAGACGAGCAGATGGAGATTGTCACCTGCCAGGACTCCTAGATGTTATTGGGTATATGTTACTCGCTCCCATCTCTTGAGCGACAGGAGTTATATATTATAAGTTATATGCTTTGAGGTAGAACAGGAAGGAAATATGGTGGTAGATGCTTGAGGCTGTTGGATCGTCTCCTCATGACGGACAATTTGGCTCGTCGTATCATAGACGGCAAGTTTTACATCATTGCGGATGATGAGGTGCTGGAGGAGTAGGAGGAGGAGGTTGAAGGAGGAGGAGGTGGTAGGAGGTGGTAAGAGGAGGAGGTGGTAGGAGGAGAGGAGTTGGTAGGAGGAGGAGGTTGTAGGAGGAGGAGGTTGTAGGAGGAGGAGGTTGTAGGATGGATGAAGGAGAACGAGAGCAGTCGGGGGGAGCACCTTCTTATATATCCAGTAGCGCCATCCGACTCGAGCTAAAATAGCAAGAACGCTTGCTGTATGAGTCAACGGAAATTGTAACACCTGACAAGAAATGTGTCCTGAAATCAAAACTATCGTCACTAATAACGTTAGGTTGAGAGTATAATACAACCGGTCAACGCTACAATGAAGCGAACATGGAAATGCTTTCTACTTGGAGAGTCGATCGCGGTCTGGAATAGTGTGGAGGGATTTAGAGTGACCGATTGTCGGCGTATCTTCTGTGTGACTTTTTTACAGAGTTTGTCTATAGAGGCTAGTGGTTTAGCTGTTGACTCCGGGGTGGAAAAGCAGACTAAGTGACTGCGCAGTCTTCACGTGACATGTTTGATGAGTTTGTTTGTAGAGGACCTCGATGGAGATATGTATGTTTCTTTCTATTTTACATTCACTCACGTGCCTTCTATCTCACCTCCCGTACATTCCCATACCTCCCATACCTCCCATACCTTGTCCCATATTCCCAGCTCCCATATTTCCACCTCCCATACCTCCCATACCTCCCATACCTTCCATACCTTCCATACCACTCATACCTTGACCTCCCATACCACCTATACCGCCTCCACCTGCCATGGCTCGTCTCTGGTTCAACATGTGTAATGTCAACATGCCTGGTTGGTATCCCCTCATGGGATTAGGACCCATAGTTAAGATCTCGCCTGGTGCAGGACGCCTGAAGCCATAAGGACCTACTAGCCTCAAGAATGGTGGTAAGTTGTCCATGCCACCTCCTCCACCTCCCGCACCGAAGCCACCTCTATTCATTCCTGCGCCTGGTCCTCCAAACCCGTTCATTGTTATTTGTATTTCGTAGCGTCTCCTCTCCGGTTCTGGTTTTAATTGTGCTTGAGAAGTTGATTAGCTTGTAGTTGGTATGTTGCTGTGTTTTCGTTGTGTTGTATGTTATTAGAGAAAGGAAGGAGCTTGGATAGAAGGGAGACAGGGTTTTATAGGCATTACTTTTAAGTGCCAAGTCAGGAAGTGACTCCCTGAAGTAATGATATGTTCTAGAGAGAAGTATCATAAAGTTAATCAAAGGAACTCGATGATCAAGGCGGAGATTAGAGATCCCGAATCAACAGAACCGATTCACAAATTAATATAGTTCCAGTCATCAAATTTGGTTGTGAATGATTCGATTTGAATGTGCGACGAGGTTCTCTAATATCGATTCACAGAAGCTTCAGGGTGGGATTTGATGTAGTACAAGACAATAAACATTTTCTACCTGAAAATGTAAAAGGCACTTAGTAACTCTCTGATTTAACAATAGAGTGTATCAACACCACTTAACTATAGCTAGCTATTATACTTACTACCTCCAACCTACATCCTACACTTCAAATCACAAGTGTCACTTCACTTCACTGAAACCGTCAATATCAAGGCGCTCTTGTAGAACTAGGAAGTACTGACAAAAAAGAACCGCAACGCCTTGTAGCAAGCGAGCGCCTTCGCTAGTTCTAGCTAGCGCCTTTCCATAGTTAGGATAGGTCGACTCACAAAATCAGAAACATGAATCACAAAAGTCATATCCATTACACACAGTACAGATATCTCCGTTCTCAAATAAAACACTTCTAAAGTATAAAAAGATACCTGCACAAGCTTTTTAAATCGACAACAAATTTTAGTAATAAGAGGTGTACCGACGACGACGTGCTCATGAATCGCTTAAATATAATCTACATTTCTAATTCCTTTCGAAAGTGACCTACTTACCTTGAATAATCTACTTAGCTTAAGCAATCTAGGCTCGTTCAGCAAGGGGTTAAGGAATGAAGTGGTTTATAAAGTTATAAGTACCTATAGAGGCTGTTATAAAGGAGAAAGTATAAAGCATCAAGCTACCTATACTATACTATCTTACTAAAGAGCGGTAGACTATTCACTCAGCTACCTACTATATATATCATAACCACCTCTTTCAACATATAGAAAAAGAACTAACATTAACTTATTTCACAATAGAAGCATGATAGGTAAACAAGGGAAATAGCTCCTCCTTTGTGATTGTCACTGTCACCCGACGCTGATTAGTTTATAATCGGACTCTTACTGTACGTACTACTAAGAGCAAAGATAGAGAGGGTAAAACATGTACACAATTCATGGTAGCTAAGTAGAGAAGTTGAAATACATTTCCCTATCAATTGCGCAAGCGGTAAGCTAAGGGCAGGAAGCTTATAACTCAATGTAGATTTACTACCTTGCTACTAGACCTAGTGGAAGGCAATAAACGATAATAGAGTAATACAAGAAAGACAAGAATTAAGATTCTATTCTATACACTAACTAGGGAAAAAAAGAGAAGATGTTAGAACTATTGAATTCCTATTAGAATGGTATAGTATAGTATAGTAACAGGGCTAGCTCTCTTAGATTATTAGACTAGTACCCTAGTAACCTAATCACCTAATCACACTCTCTCAGATCCTATATCCTATACCTCCTAACTACCTTATCTCTATTGACCTACCACTTAGGTAGAGTAGGTCTATACAAATAAACAAGCAGAGAAGAGAAGGGAAGAGAAGAGAAAAGAAGAGAAGTAAACAGAACAGAATCCCCAACGCAGCTTCTAGAACCTCCCTCCCTTACACACGCACTCAATCCACATCAACACAATCACACAATCACACAGCCCGCAACTAACAAGACACCAACACCAAAACCAACCTTCACCAAACCCAACACCAACGCCAAAACCAACGCCAACCCAAGCCAACCGACACGAACCCCAAGTTCCCGCCCGCCGCTCCTACCCAAACGTCGACGCAAAAACGCTGCAACCGCACCCACGCACCCAACAAGATCATTTAGATCCAAGTCAATCGGCAATGCGCAATCCGCAAACTTCAATAGCATAGCGACTACACGGTCTACATTTTCCTGACCAACGCCAACACCAAGACCAAGACCAGCACCAGCACCAACACCAGCACCAACACCAGCCAACCCAGACACCAGAATACATATAAAGCAGCCCACCACCCACCACCACCACCAACATAAAATCCCATCCTCGAAAATCTCAACCACCTGTGCACCAATCTCGAAACACCAGTACCAGAACTAGAACCAAACGAAATTCGCTACAATGCAGTTACAACACAACAGGTAGGTACATACTTAAACCGACTCTCCCTCCTCTCTCTAATCCTCCCTTAGACAGGTCTTCTCGAATGGATGGGCTCCTTTCAACGACGGCGGCCAATATCCAAGGGGGATTGAGTGAGTGCCCGATCCACGAGTAAGGCTTTACCATGTCTCCCGGATCACCAGTCGTGTTGGTTCAAGCAAGTCAAGCAGAGTATGCTATATCAGCCGCAAGCAAAGAGCTGCCATCGGAGAAACGTCACTTATTTCCCCCACATTACATTACCTTCCCAAATTCCCTCACCAACAGCACTTCATAACTATTAGCAATTCCTTGTATTTTCTAAGTTCCACAAAACAATCTCTCATCTTAGGCCAAGCCAGCCAGAGCCAGGAAACAGAGCAGAGCAAATGAATTTTGGGCATGTTCCCACCATGAAAACCCCCCACACTCCATCTCAGCCCACCAATGCTCCCGTGTATGCAGCCAGAGGTATGAGAACCAGTCAACACAATTAACAAGAAAGAAAAAGCAAGAAACAAATACCTCCAATATCGCACCCAAGGGAGCCTAAAAGCTCAAAGATGCATAGATGTAAACACACTTCCCGTGCCATCCGGATATTGAAAGCACAACGCCACGAAAGCCAAAGCCAGATAATGCATCCACCCAACCAAGAGCCCATTGAAATAGAGAAGTCATCAAGCCATGCAATTCGTTTTCCGGTGCCGTTGCCGAACCGATTTTGAAAGTAGGACGTCTAGAAACGGAGGAAGAAGATGAATCGACGACACCGAGAATGCAGATCAGCGAGCCCATATGATACAAGTGTGCTGCAAGTCTGTGCGAACTATTAGGCAATAAGGGAATTATCCTCCGAGAACCGAAGACTTTTTGCATGATAGTACCGATCAAAGAAGCGCGAGGGGTCGAGTTCAATTGTGCGACTCATACTTGGGCTGAGGCTGGCCAGGCTGCGGGTGGTTATCTACGTGAACGTCAGCATAAATCGGGGGAAGGAGACCGAGGGGGGAAATGACGTTGGTTGTACATGGGGTTTGGGGCACCATATGGAGATGCAGGATAACCATTGAACATGGGTTGGTGGCTCTGCTGGCTGTACTCTTGGAGCTGCTGGACCGCACTGCCTGGAGCTTGGTATTGGCCAGCGACCTGAGCAGAAGGGCTGTAGCCGATGGGTGGAAGCTGAACCTGTCCCCGTTGTCCTTGGTATCCTGGCTGTGCAGCACCGTCGGTTTGCTGGCCATCCGCAGAACCTGCAGCTTGACGAGCACGCTCATCCTCCTGCTTGCGCAAGGCCTCCTCTTCCTTCTTACGTTGCTTCCACTCCTTCCGGATCTCCTTGAATTCTGCAAGACGATAGACGTTAGTGGGATGAGGTTACACAACAGGTCCCAAGGCTTTGGTCGACCCATGCTAGCTCGCGGCCAGATGAGGTTATCCCCAGACCGGTTTGAAGCTAGCTTGAACGCCAACGCGAATCATCCCGCGTATCGCGAATCAATTGACTAGGGACACCGGACGATTACACAAGCGCGTACAAATGCATCAAACCGAGGATCCTCCACAACATTTTGTTGCAGGGTTGGATGGAACCATGAATGGCTGCCTTCTAGTTGATCTTATAGGGAAATACAAAAATGGACGTACCTTCTGGAGTGCGCTTGACGCCGTGTGATTGCATGGTCACATGAGCATTCAAATGATTCAATGTGCCATATGCCTTCTCGCATCCGTTCCAACCACACTTGTACATGCGCTCGATTTCCTCATAGCGTCTTCGAGGGCGCTTGTGTTGCTGGGCACCAGGGATGGGGACGAACGAGTAGACCTGTGAGAGAGGATGCTATCAGCGAATTAGTCTCACTCGGGTATAGAAAATAGAGGCATCAACCACACGCTGGCACGTCTTGCACATCTATAGAGTATCACCACAGCGCGTAAAGACGCGTCCACACGAGAAACTCCCCAATCGCGTCAATGTCTCGGCACTCGATTCAAAAACGGTCTACTTACTTGTCCAGCACGCTGTCCTGCCGGCGCGGCCGAGGTTGGTGTTTGGGCACCACTCACGCCGTATCCCGATGGGACATGCCCCGGGTGACCACCATAGCCAGCCCAGTCGGGTCGTGGCTGAGCATACATGCCGGGGTGCTGTTGCGGGTATGCGCCGTGATGCATCTCTTGGTTGGGGGGATATGGAGAGTATTGGCCGCCGTTGGGAGGATAGGTCGGGCTCGAGGTCGCGATGGATGGATCTATAGGGACATCCGAGTCAGACTTGATTTGGGGGTTTTGATGGTTTCTTTGCCCATCTTGCAAAGGCAGGGACGGACTTGTTGATTGCTGAGCCATGGCTCCGCTGCTACCGCTATGGTTGCTTGACTGGATATTCCGGTGAATATGCTCTGGGAAGGAACTCGAACGCGCCGAGGGGGGGTAGAATTCGGACGTCGGCGTTGCTGAGGTTGAGAACGCTTGGCTCGAGGGTCGCAGCTCGTGCTGGGGAGGGTACTGGGCAGCAGACGCGTGATCTGCGGATGCTTCTTCAGACTGAGGTTCGTTGAGCGCGCTTGAGAATGGTGCTTGCAAACCTGACTGCTGGTAATCGGCAGCACCGCGTTCCATAGAATGCTTCTCCGAACCAGTGACTGCGCCGAGGAGGAGCCTGCTGAGATCGGCTTCGGAGTGGTTTGGGGGATTGTCTTCGGTGCTGGCGAGGAGAGAATTGGTCGTGGGCGAGGGCGTGGGCGCGGTAGTCGTGGTGGTGTTGTTGTTGAAAGAATGCTGTGTCGAGACCAAGGACATACTACAGCTGCACGAGACTGGGGCAGATGTGTTCGAGGGCTAGCAGGCAGCTCGAGCTATGAAGTAGCGACGGCGCTGGGCAAGGCAACGACGATTGGCTGTTGGCAAGACCCGTCACGGCAATGGATGATAGTCGATGCTCCCGACGTGCGAAGCTGACTTGCGGAATCCCTTAGGACGAACGTGTGGTAGTGTGGTGGGAGCGGTGGTGGTGGTGGTGTGCTCCAGGTGCGTCGTCGATCGAGGGAAGGATGGATCGCGGAGCGTCAGAGTGTGTGTAGCGTTTGGTTGCGTGGGTAGCGAAATCAAACTCGACGGGGTAAGGTGAGGTCGGTGGTAAGTAATCAATCAATCAGCCACGGTGTGTGCGTGTGTGCGTGTGTGGTGCGAGACGCTTGGGAGGCGAGAAGGCGAGCTTTGGAGGAGGGATGGATCGAATCTAGAGTGACAGGGATGGTCGACGCCTCTTAAGTATCTCTAGTCGGGGGGCTAGTGAGCGGCAGCTTGTGGTCGGGGGCAGCAGCGATTATGGCGTCGTGCCAGAGACTAACTACAGCACCGGCGGCAGGCTAAGGGCGACTAGTCCCACCACGTATGGGAGTATCAGCACGATGTCGATGTCAATGTCGACCCTCGTGCCAAGCTATCTCTCATACAATACACCTGGATGTGTATTGACGATGATGGACGAGACGCTGGCTGTGTGTGTGTGTGTGTGTGTGTCTGTGTTCCTCGGCGCGCGCCTGTCTGTCGTCGTCGTCTTGTTCGTCGCGTCGTCGAGTCGTTCGTCGTCGTCGCTGGCTCAGTCGCAGGCGTGGCAGTCGACGACTACTACTACTACTACTCCTCCTACTGCTGCTACTACTACTACTACTGTCCTGTCGTCGCAGCTATGGATCGCGGAGAGGCAGGTGTGTGTCGTAGCTTCAGCGCGACGGCGAGAGAGCGGCTAGGCAGAAGAAGTACTAGTGACAAAAATCGAAGTAGTGTGGGAGCGACGACCTGGTGTGGACGACGACGGTGGATGATCGGTGGATGGTTGGATGGGCGGTCGATGGACGGTGGCAGTACAGTATGATGATGTGATGTGATGATTTTCGCCGAAGAGAGGCAAGGCCGAGGGACCGTGGATTTTTTTATGCGCTTGTCCCAAACGAGCGCTCGGTGGGCCGCGTGGGCTGTGCTGATGAATTATGATGACAGGGTCCCCACACGACGGTCGAGTCCCCAGTCAAAAGTATCCTAGTCCGCCACAGTGAAGGGGCCTGTCCTGGTCTCCCAGAGCCCTAGTCCGGTGTATCCTGGGCTCCTGATGTCCTGATGTCCCAGTCCCTCCTTGCTGCCCCGACTCCTGTGCGGATCCTGGTCTCCCAGACGTGGCCGCGAACGGATAGGCGGCAAATTCTGTTTGGTTTTTGGGTTTTGAGTTTTGGGTTTTGGATTTTGGGTTTTGCTTTTGCTTTTGCTTTTGCTTTTTTGGATTGTGCGGGTGAGGAAGGACGACGACTGTTGTTGTCTTCCCTTGACTGGTCCGGAGTAGAGAGCCAATAAATGTGCACGCAGACCAACGAACAAGCTGTATCTGTATCTCAGTCTCGCAGAATCTCAGTCTGTATCTCCGTCTCACCCTGCCCTGGCTTCTTGGCTTCTGTGTTGACGTTGACTTGGGCTTGGGGCTATCACGTTCTCACGTTCTCACTGTCGACTTCTCGAGGTCTTGCCTTCTCGTAAAATCAAAACCTTGCCCTGGAAACTCATGATGCAAAAGTCAGCCCAGCCACTCACAACCACCCAGAACCACTCAGAAGAGTCCAAGTCAGGATCAGCATCATGCTCTGCATCATCTTTCTCTCGCTCTCTCTCTCTCTCCCGCCCCGATTACCAAGTATTACTCAGGGCATTACTAACTGCACTGGACCTACATACAATACTTCGGACTGTGTACGAATACCGTATTCCAAAAAAAGAGATATATATCTTGAGCGTCAGGGGCCAAGGGAACGGGGCTCACCAGGCTTTCCCTTTCCAGGAAATGGGCGATCGCCTCTAGTATCCTCTTAGACCCTTAGCCTCGTAGCTGGATCTTCAGCAGTGATGGCCTAGTGCCTAGTGCGAAGTCTAAACCCCGTAGCGCAAGGGCCGGACTCGATGGTTGCAGATCACGTCAAGATGTTAATTCGTCAATCCTGAATCCTCCTCCTCAACAAAGGCACAAATCATGAGGAGGGAAACTGCGCACCGGAGAAGGGCTAGTGACTCCTGAGTCTAGCCTCAATACTGTAATCTCTCTCTCCCCTCTACTAGCTGCCAATAAAGATCTCCAGCTGTGGTGTGGTCGATCAGCACGGCTAGAATCGCTGTCTCGCAGTACTGTACAGTATGTCTCCCAATCGACTCGGTAGCTTTCCTGTCGCGTAGATTGGCTTGATCAGATCCCCGAGCTTGTGATAAGGTATGTATGCACCTATGGTATGCGAGCAAAACCCCTCGGTCGGAGACCCTGGAATCTATCTCCTATTCAAGCTTCCAAGTAATACTATAAACAAATATCAAAGTATACTGTAGAATTCCTGGCTTGATGCGAAGAGACGTCGTGGGGAAATACTAGCCACGGTCGGGCCAAGAACCCTTTGGAAAGTGGAGGGTCTTCAAAGTCAAATTAGGATGGCTTTGTATTTGCCTTTGACTTCCGGGTGATGTCGCGACTTGATCTCGATCTAGCAAAGGGATGACAAGGTGATGAGGGACGTGGAGCGGGGCAAGTATGACCTTTGCAGAAGACTATGCAATGTATGTATGCCTTCTTTGGCTTCACACAGAGAATGTGGTGTGGTGTGGTGGTGTGTTTCCACGTTCAACGGTTTTGTTTACAGAGCCTTTGTTTAGTCGTTGACAACGCGTCTGCTCTATCTTTCTTTGGCGTCAACACTACGAGAGAGCACGCTGCTGCTACTCAACGGGAACCGGTCTGCACAAGTGTTGCGGCTCAGGATATTATCTTTCTGTCCGTCAATCTTTATTTCGAGCCTGCGTGATCCGATCGATGCACGGCGTTGAGCTGGCTGGTCGGTGGTGGTGTGGTGCCTGTCGCGACTCGAGTGAAGGTTGCGTGTGATTTGAGTTCACGCGCTTGGATGCTTGCGTCGAGGGTTAGCGTGGTGATTATTATGGGATTGTTGTGATGGCAGATGTTGACGGCGCCGATGGTGAAGTGTGTGAAGGGGGGAGGGATCCGTTCTCCGTTTGACTAATGGTGAACAGGATAGCGGAAGGTCGAAGCTCAACAATGCAGCCGCCGCGAGAATCTAGTGGGTGATCTGATCGCTGTTCCTGCGTCTAATATAGACCTGATCGATATCTCGGGTGTCTATTCTTCACGTTGCAGCAAGGAGAGTCCTCGACATGCGTGCCCAGTCACAGTATCTCTTGTTCTGAGGCGAGTGGTGCTGGTGGGTTGTCCTGCCCAAGATCAGACGTGGTGGCTGGGCTGCAAAGAATTCTCTGACAAGCAGGCAATCTCGTCAGTGCCAATCTTTGCTTCCGATCAATAAAATCAAAACTAAGCGCGATACGAAGGGTATGCGCTCTGAAATCTCGGAAAAGAAAATCAAGAGATTTCAGGAGAATTGCGATTTGATACTGTCCTCGAGGTTGAGGATGATGGAGAATGGAGTTCATTGAAAGGGGAGCTAACTCAAAGTAATGTAGCGCTGAGATTGCACCGAACAGACCAGACAGGGGATGGGTAAGTAGCGTCACCAGCTGCCACTAATACATACGATGGATGCAAGCTGGAGAGATGAGAGCCTGAGTCCAACTCAATGTCTGCAATTATATATCGCGCCTATGTTGCGCACGACTCCGAGCGACCAATGTGCCGCTGACTGATGGATGGGAAAGCAACGACGTTGGTAGTGCGTATATCGAACGACGCTTGCGGTAGCGACCCAGATGTGCGGGAAGACTATCTGATGAGGCACCTTAGTGAGAAGATCCCACACTACTACACCTCTGACTCCTGTACTGAGCGTATCGTCCAACGAACGGCAGTCGAACTACCGGTAGCAGTCAAGGGGAGGGCAGTAGCCAGTGCGATGCTCGTCCTTTCGTCCTTTCGGACAGAGCGAGTCGTGCTCTGCGAGAACTGACGGCTGCGACTCAACCTCAGCCGTCAAGATGTATGCCGTCGTAGTGTGCACTGGATAAAACGGGTGTGTGGGATGAATAGTCCACGCGTGAATCGGCCGTAGAATTACGCTGGATGGAGATGGTGTGTTCTAGGGTGGAACGAAGTTCGGGTTGCGAGGACAAAATACCCCTGAGCATGCGTGTCTTGGCCCACGGCCATCATCACAGCAGTGGGCGACGGGTATGAGATTGTGACTGGGCATATGAGATTGTGACTGGGCACCGGCCTGTGGCTTGAACACGCTCGATGCTGGCGAGGACATGGATGTCAATGCTGGCCGGGGTTTGTTCGTCCATTCAACTTTACAGGTCAAGGTGTGGAGGGTTCTTTGACCACCGGTTGCACAAGTCCAACTCTGCCGAGCTGTGGAACGTGAGTAAGCCGCTGGCATGAGAGATAGGACTTCCTCTGCCTCTATTATGATTCAGATCATGAATATCTCATCTTACTTCATGAGTTATCAAACCACCAGTCATATTTGGAGGCAAAACGCAGCCTGCAACGGTGATGCATCACAAAATCCGTCACGCCAATAATAATAATTCACAAACGCATTGCGAGTACAACTTGCGTCTGAGAAGGAGCGATATCAAGGACGTTTGACTTTTCTGACATCCTGACAGCCAGGCCGAGAACATGGCATTTCTTGGGCCTTGGAGGGGTCAGTTTTCTTTTCGGACGAATCGTACTCGACATGATTGTCTGAGGGGGTTGGGGTTCGACCGGTTGACGATGGGTTGTCACTTGTCAGCAGCACAAGAGTCAAGAGACTCGGTTGATCCATGCCCCAAACAGACGAGGTTGAGTGAAAATCATCGGATTTCGAAATTCCGCTGAGTCGCAGACCGCTTGTCTGCTCTTCTGATCGATTCAGAAGTTTCCATTCTTCGGGCGTCCATTGGCATCGTGAGGCGGACGATTGGCCGGGCGGAGCTGGCTGTTTTCCTTTCCTCTTACCGCCTTTTCGGTATGATTGCTGGATGATGACTATTCATTAGAACTACCTAGGTATTGTCCATTGCGACTTGTCTGGAGAACGAGTTCCGTCGGCCTCCGCCAAGAAGATGCCGAGCATTTTGGAAAGATGGCACGCAAGTTGCCATTAATACCTCTTTTCTCATGGGCACGCTTCATGCCTTTGCAACAGCCGGGTGCTGCATTTATGGCAGCGTATTCTTGCGTTTCGAGCAGAGCTGGCTGAATATAGAGCCGAGATGAAGTCTGCAATTACATCCTGACATATTATGACATCCCGGCAAGCGGCCTGAGGCATGGTAAGTACAGGCATACCCTTTGATTCGCTGCTCGTACACGAGTAAATCTTGCAGGCATCTCAGGCATCCCAGGCATCTCACAGCGCTTTCGACCCCTCCCCTCCAACCGAGCTTGGCAGGGTCCACTATCCACTTGTGAAAATCCCATCTTTGCACATCCGCTTTTTCTCTCTTCTCTCTCCTCTCTCTCTCTCTCTCTCTCTCTCTCTCTCTCGCTCTCGCTCTCGTTCGCAAGGGCTTCCAAGTTCCAACCTCGTCAACGCCGCGGCAAAGGCAGCAATTAAAGCTCCGTGGCGTCGTGTCTAGCCGACGAGTCGATGAAAAGATGCACCACGACCCCCCCCCCATATCCCTCCCTGGCCAATAATCCCAGCGGCCAGCCAGCCTCCTGTCGGTGCAGCAGGTCAGGCGACACAAGGTTGGACTGTTGGAGGGGGGTCGCAGTCAATACGACGTATTCATTCCCACCCTGCTTTGCGAATCTTTCTGGCTGCAACTCGCAAACCCTTTCCGGCAGGCTGAGGAGAAATTTACCAGTACTGTATGACCTAGGTCCTTCGTTCTGTCCGCGGAGAGCGGCAGATGTGACCTGTTGCATCCTGCGTGGTGAGAATTCTCAGGCCGTCTCCAACATGGAGAGACAGTGAGTGAGTGAGTGCATCCGCAAGATGATAACGTTGGAAGACGTTGGCCTTCAGGTGAAGTTGATATAAGAAATGTCTAGTCCATTGACGAGTTTAGTGCTGGATCTGAGCAACGCAGGGCTGGTGCGATAGAGTACAGGTCGAAAATCTACGATCAGAGCCTAATCAATCGACGGCATCGTTAGCTCTCCCGACGCAACGGTCTGTGGGAGAGTTGGATTGCATTATAATACAGCCTGCTAAGGGCCTAAGCAGTAACCTTTGGCGCTTCATCGCACTGGCGACTGGCTAAAATGATCGTCGCTGCTAACAAGATCTAACAAGATTCCCATGGTTGTTGTGCTTTTCCCCATCAATGCCTCGTGTAACAGCACATGGCATTTCTTGAGACCAGACCAGACCACTGAGACCAGGCGAAACCAAATATCAACGCCAACAGGGGGGGAGCAGTGAAGAAGACTTTGAGATCGGCTCTAAGGGGCGATCCCGTTACTTGTTTTTTGTGCGACGACGACGACAACACCACAGGCAGAGGCATAATATGTGCCTATGTGACACACGACAATTCCACAGCGACAGCGACATACCACGCGTGGCCTTCGTCGTGTGGATGGGTGAGGTTTGAATGAACATGACATAAAACACCCAAGCCAAATCAGCAGAAATCAACGTACTCGTATCTCTCGTCTCAACAGTGCAAAGACCCTGTTCCTCGCTCGTCCGGACGTGCGGACGAGTCTTCCGAGGAGGTACACACCTCTCTCTTCCGGCCTCAAACGAATGATCAGCCCTCGTATCGGCATCTCGCTCGCTCTCAGTGTCGCAAAGTGGTGAATGGTGGTCCCTGGGTTTTATCTTCGCATCCTGCTGTCAGCTGGCCCCCAAAGCTGATTCTATACCGCCCTGGAAGCATATTCACGATGCGCAGCGGTGTCTGTTTCCTGTTCTGGCCAGCAGACGCATCTCGACAAGGGCTTCAGAAAAGGCGGAGAAGGTCGTCGCGAGGAGTCCAGAGTCAATTGAGACCGCAGCAGCTTCAAGCTTGGCCCTCGCGCGCATGGCTCTCGAGTCTGCGAGTTTCTGCGTGTTGCATCTTAAGACGCCACCAAAGCAAAGTACGTAAATGTGAAGAAGAGGTGCATTATGACCGCAGCGAGGGATGATAATGGCATGTTCCTGTGCCAGTCGATGATAATGTAAAGGTTCGTTTCTGTTATTGATTGTCGCGACTGGCAACATGGGCATTTCGAATGTCCCACCACCCCTGCTTCCCCAACTTCCACATCAATAATACCTGTGTACAGGAAGAACTCACACACGGATCTGATCTGAGCAGCATTATTCTCGAATCACAAATCGCCCGGTTCCGTCCAATTCCAGCACAAAACAAAAGTTTGTATTATGTCAAAGCAATACATTCATAATATTAGCGGGGATGTCCATCTCCATGCGGAAATTCTTCTATGACCGAGTAGACTTTGTGAGGGTCCATCCTAAAGTCTCGTGGCTTTCTATTACAGACGCAACCCCTGATATATCCAACGCAGACACGCAGACACGCAGATACGCAGATACGCAGATACGCAGATACGCAGATACGCAGACGCAGATAGATGCACACGCAGCATATCGCCATGCATCGCCATCAGCGCGACAGGCTTGGAGATACAAAATGCGCTACTTAGTACTTATTTACTGTATAGTCTGGAGCGCCACCGCCAACTTCTGCCCTGCGGTTTACTAATGATTAGAGTTCATCTCTCGTGCAGGCCATCCTTGAGAAGAAACAAGCTGCTCGGCTTTTGCACGCCCATTATTATTGTAATGATTACACAAGCGACAAGGCAAGCAACTGGTGCAAAGGCAAGCAAGGCCTAGCTCCCGCAGCAGGACAGTCAGGTAGTAGTAGGCAGTAGTCAGTGTGGCCTTGGACGGCAGCACGCAAGCGCTGCTGATACAGTACTTACAACGAGTAACTCACCCCCAGCAGACCCAGCAGACCCAGCATGCCCAGTTCTGTCTCGCGACACAGTCGTGACAGTCCAGGACGAAGTACGAAGTACCGTTGATCTTCACTTTGCCTTCTGGCTTCTGACCTCAATCACAGGGCGACAGTGTACTCAGTACAGTACAGGAAAGCAAGTCATCATCAAAGCGTTACTTCCAAGAGATGTTTACTGCGTGACATCTTAGGGGTATAAGTTGTAAACCTTAGCCAGGCACCGAGGTGTTTCCTCTCCACGCGCTGCTACTGGTGGCTCGAGGAAGTCGGATGAAGAAGCCCTGAGACGACGACCCTGAGTCCCCGGTCTTGGTCATCCCCCTCTCTTCTTTCCTCTCTCCTCGACACTCTCTCGAGTCAAAATGAATCTCATGATACGCGGCACGCACAGGTGTCTCTCAGTTGAGCCACTCACACATTTGCCACGAGTCATAGCAGAACATCATGCAATAACACGCATTTCTCACCAGTATACTCAGGTCTGTATAGGATCGCCTCTTCAGCTCCCTCGGCTCAATATGACCTTGACATCTTCATCTCCGTCAAAGCACAAACCAGCCCGTGCAGAAAGACAGGAGCCAATGCCCTCGTAGATGTACTGTAGGCAAACCGTCGCGGAAGCCAAGTTCGTCGATCCATGAAGATCCGGAAGTGGAATCCGCCTTGTTATCCCACTTTGTGCACAGCATATGGCATTGGCCTTCTCTTGTCAGCGGAGTCTAGTCTCAGGTTCAAGTGTCTAGTGTGCAAGCCAATTACTACTGTACGGAGTATCTTGTCGACGGAGGATGGCGTGTATGGTACGGTTACAAATACCAAGAAAAGTGGCTATCTCTCGCAGGCTGTCAGCCATGTCCAGGCTACTGCGTCCACAGGTCTTAGCTAGCTGCTAGCATCTCACGAGCCAGCCAGGATGCAGTAGTCGTGCTGAGACTAAGACCCCTATTCACATCTGATGGGCCATGGCTATCACATTGTCACATTGTACACCTCGTGAATCTGGTTTCTTCCGGGCGTCTCGAGTCTCTGCATGTGAGAGTGGGAGGCCACGAGAGACAGACTATTGTGTTGCCGATGTAGTGAAGGACCCTGAGTATTTTCAAGGTTTCCGGAAGAGCACGCCCATACACCCGCGCTTTCGTACAAGCCTTATTCTCTCCTCTTCATGCAATTTTGCCTGGAAAGCTTGAGTCCTCGCGCTCTTCATGGTTCACGCTTCTTCAGATTTGAGTGTCTGGTTTTTATAACTCCAAACAAGCCAATGATGAGCTAAGCAACCTTTCTTCATCCGTTGATCTGCTTCAGTGAAGCTGAAGGGCATTTCTCCTTTCCACGAGCAGGTTTTAGTACTTCCATTATTGATTCCCCAGTAATAACAACCCAATTTTCTGTTCGAGCTTCCTACAATGTAGAGAAAGCCCCGCCGGAGTAAAAGCTCCCTTCTCATTACCACCCAGTCTTGGCAGGATACCCAGTCCCAGTCCCAGTCTCCACTCCGCCATTCATGTCAACTTTGTGTGAAGACTCAAGGTTCTCGCACAGTGCAATTTCTCTTCTGCATCCAAAAACCCCATGCTCCCCTCGCATGCCGGCACTTTTCCCATGCTGCGTCACAGGCCCATCCCCACACCATAACCAATCCTCGAGAGTCGAGGCACAGCATGGACTGAGCTGACACGAATAATGATGCTCACTCCTCATCTCGCGGCCTCGCCATCTGTTTGATGTCAAAGATTTCTCAGCGACATCTCACCTCATCCGATACTCTGTTTCTAACCATCATAGCGGCACGGCCAAGTTACCTGGTAGTCAGGAGTGGGAAGGGAGATCGTAGGTGGTTATTATTGTTTATGGCTGTCAGTGTCAGCTCCCTCTCGTGATACAAGCTACAGCTGTCATGCAAGTCTCCGATCGTTCCTCCGCCATTCTAAGGTAGACCTGTCAAGATTATAGCAAGCACGGGCTCGGGGGTGGAGGCTGTGCATCGCATTGCATGCTGTTATCCATGACTCGTTGAACTTCCACTGCGGGTGTTATGGTTGTGGACGAGGCATGAGTTTGTGCTATGTTGTGCTGTGGATTCTATTTTGAGGCTTGGAGTGAAGGAAGTTGCGAAAGAACTTCTTTGCGTGTGGTGCTGAGTTGCTTTGCTTTGCTTTGCTTTACTTTGCTGTGCTGTGGTCCCTGACGACATTTTTGTCAAGTAATGATGGAAGAGACAGAAGATTTTTGAATATGCTAAATGTATAGAGATATGTTTGTTAGTTGATATGTACTCCCCTCCTTGTATTTATACAGATACCTAGTCTACAACAACTACATATATGCTCAAATTACTGTACATATCTAAGTTACTCAAAGCAGCCCACTAAATCAAACGGTAGCAGCTTACTACAATAGCTCTCTAGTAGAGGGAGTAGAGAGAAGAGTAAAAATACTTCTCCCCTCTCATCAAGCGACAGAGAGGTGATTCGAAGTAAGATCTCAACATCTCAGTAGTCGGAACTATTTTATTCATTCAGAGTCACAAAACGCGGGCGATGCAAGTGCAATTTATTACGCAATCCTTCTGTCCTCTCGTCATTTTGCTTCTTTGAAATCTCATAGGACGTGAGAGGCAGACTGGTGGAGACAGAATCGTCTCTCAAGCTACAAGCTGTAGGCGCATCAAGGGTTCACACTTCCAAAGTTCTTGAAATTCTCTTTTGGTGTTATGCTATTACTGTATATATGTGTACATGTAAGTCCTGTGGATTTTAGCATGGTACTTGGGCAATTGGAAATTTGCCTTTGCTTGGTGAAATGTCGTCTTTCTTGATCTGTTGTAGATACTGTAGGTACTTTTGGAGGTTCTTTGCTGGGGGGGGGACTCTTTTAGTTATATGGGTTGGAAGGGAAGTTAGGAGGTAGGTATGTGTACTTATTACTCACTACTAATTCACTAATATCTAGCAATATAAAGTGCGTTCGGCTGGTTCTGTTGGTTCGGTCGGTTTTTGATAGAAAGCTGTCTTGCTGTTTGTTCTTTTGTATGTATGTATGTATATGCTCCTTACCTTAGGTAGTTGTATATACTTCCTTCCTTTTACATCTGCTTCTGCTTCTGCTAAACTTTGTTGACTATAAATGGTAAATATACTCGCGGTGTTAAGGGAAAGGATTGAGTATGTAATTTGAGTGGAGGAATGAAGAAAAGAAGAAGAAAAGGTTGGAAAAGGTTGATATTGATATTAAGGTTAAGTGTGAAGGAAGTTGGGTTAAGGTTTTGTTTCTGTTTTGTTAGGGCTTGGTGATTGGAGTGGTGTTGTTGTTAGTTGTTATTAGTTCTTGTGTTTATGTATGGTCTTAGATGTTACTTGATAGGTTGTGTGTAATGTATGTGTATGTTTCAATTGATGGTGATAGTAAGATATCTATGGATAAGGATGGGATCTGCTGTTGTGTTGCTGGTGTAGTGTGGTGTTTATTATCCACATGTACATGAGGCTTAAGAATGTTGGTAAATTACTTTAAGTGTTTATAGTAATAGTCTTGGTTTTTCTTCTTCTTCTTAACTTCTTGTATACCTTTGTATGATAACTTATGTATGTGTTGTTTTAACTAGTAGTGGTACTGTACAGATAAGTCTACTATTGTGTTGTTACAGTAGTGTGGTATTCGTTATTTACTTATAATTGATTTAGCATATCTTCTCTTTTTTGCACCAATGTTTAGTGCATCCTGTAGGCATCAAGATTCAAGACCTATATTACGAGGTCTAAACTCTTAAGGAACAGATCTAAATGTAGCACAACGTTTAGAGGGTAGACTTACAAAATCCCCTATAAGGAACACCAAGGACTTAAGGGTATAGAAGATCTACTACAGACTCAAAAGCTTAAAAGAAACGTACGGCCTTAAAAAATCATATCGGGATGGGAAATATACTAGACTTAGTATTCGGAGTGATGAATGGCCTCTCTCTCGAACTACAGCATGGTTACGTGCAGTGACAGAAAGTAGTTACAAAACGAAAAACCAATGAAATCTATATAACCCGTTCAGTATAGCAGTTGCAGAGGAGTTGTAAATCACCGAGGAAGAATCATGCTCGATGAGACACAGGATAAGCTGCAATTATACTAGAGAATGGCAATCCTGCGTTGATTCACTTCCAATGAAAGTAACCTGATGAGTCCTCAACAAGCATCCACCGGATCCTTAAAAGCTGCCAACCTGAAAAAAACCTCACATCCTTTCCCAAAGCACTACAATAGCATTTTACACAGAAATTGCCAAGCCGAACGTCGTAATAGCAGTCATCCTTATCATCTTTGTCTTGTTTGGGGTTGTAGCCGGCCTCCTGATTAGGTACGGTGTAAACGGTTTGAAAGAGTGGTGGAGAGAGAAGCAACCTGGGTAACCAGAAGACGATGTCGCGGTACATCTGCAGACAGTCCCATATACCACCGCACCTGTTTCTCCCAAGCCTGAGGCGGCGATTACATACGGCATATCACAATGCTAGGAGCAGAGATGGCGCGCAGGGAACACCACCAAGGAGATGGTCCGCCTTGAGTATATTGATACAGTCGTGAATCACCGAAAGAAAGTCAGTGGCCAAAAGGAAGCGCTTCTACGCGCTTCTACGCGCTTTGCACCTGGGACCCCAAACCTCAGTCACTAACTTGTTCTCATAGAATCCAACCATAAATCGATCCTTGGCTGTTCCAATCATGAGTTCTCAAACATAAAGCCTATGCGAGTAAGGAACTTAGTCGAGATCGCTGCGACTTTCCGAAACAAAGGCAGATAAGGTACCTCGCTATAGCGCAATTGTCCAGTCTCTGTGCATTAGCATTGTCTTGCTAGCAAGCTCGGCGAGAGCTCTAATGTGTGTCAGGGCTTCCAGAATCCCCAGATTCCTCCTTGAGCCATAGTCTATCTCTAGAAAGACAGCGTGTCGAGCTCATTTCCGCATGGCAAACCTCAACTTCCATTTCCGGATCCGTCTTCCATTTCAAGCATAAAGCCAGGGCTCCAGTACTCCCATTCTTGAGCTTGTTTGTCAACCCACAGCATACTTTCCGATACCAGATCATCAATCGCAGTCTTTGCTCTTGCTCTTGGCCATCGCAAATTTATCATGAGCATTGAGACACTGACATAACCCAGCACTTGTGCGGCCTCCAAAACAGCACTCTGATCTGTATTAAGTTCCTTTGGTATCGAGCGAATGTAGAGTTTGTGGCCGACTGTTAGGGTAGAGTAGGACGATCCAAGAGGTTTGAGTGTATTCACGGCGCGGAGAATGTCGTCACTAGGCATAATGATATCAGTCTTGAGCCATACCATGCCATACTACGCACAGGTGCTTACTCCGTGATCTCAGCCCCTCCCTCCATCCTCGTACTCATAATTCTATCCCTAACCTCTTTCACTCCAATAAGACCACCATTCTCCTCCCTCGTCGCTCCGCAGACCTCCACGACCCTAACCGCCAACTCGAAATAGAAGTCATTCACACTCCCACCCAACATCTGCGCCCAGAAGCTGCCTCCCCCATCCTTCGCACCACCACCACTGCTGCTTGCTAGGGGGTCTACACCAATGGCTGCACACATGCGCGCAAACTCTGCACGGAAACTGGGATTCGAGCGGATGTCTTTGGCATGGGTTTGGGCGAACTGTTGAAGGAGGGAGCGGAAGACTGAGAGCTGTGTTGCGAGGGACGTCGCATGGGAAGTACGAAGGGTATTCCCGTGCGATGCATACTGCGCAGACGTTATACGACCGCGGTCGAAGGCCGCAAGACCTACACCTTTGCGGGACATGGCGAGTATTTTACTGTTTCTGCTGTTTTTACTGCAATCTGGTCGTTGTTCAAAGTCGCCGTGACGTTCGAGATAAGATAAGGATGCTAGCGGCTCGCCCCGCGCGGGGCTATTTCACATTAGGTTAGAGCAGTAGCGCTGGCCTGTGTGTCGCAATCTAGCCCTCAACTACCAACAAATATGTCGAAATTAAAGACGTAAAGGATACTCTGTCCAGGTCCGTCAAAAGTGGGTAAAAAGTACGAACCAGCGGTATATAGACACAATTAAAGTGTAAGTGAAGTACATATCTTTCCAACAAGTACAGGTTTAGCCCCCACTGTTGGCCCCTGTGGTTGATGCTCAGTATGTCCTGGAAGGATCGTCAGTTTGAATCAAAAAGGTTGACTTTTCAAGGTGTTCTTCTACTTCCCCTCTTATATCTGATGTCAGTAGTAATCTATATGCTTATTCTTTTAGCTGCTTACCCATTGTGTAACCTAGGCTTTTCCAAAGAAATGGTGCCACCAGTCTTGGCAGTCTGAGTCTAATGTTGAGGAGTTCTGAATCAATGAATTGGTTTCAGTACCCAAAACTCTTACGTGTAGAGGACAACCAGTAGAATATCGTTGTAGTTTGGTTGCAGTTGCAGAACACTCAATGGTCTAATTTTGAGGAGTACTGTCGGGAAGCCATGAGAGGCAGTGTTGGCTACAAGAGCTATTTACTAAGTTGTTATTATCGGAGGGAAGTCGATAAGTTCAAACAATGCATCCTCAGAAAATTTCAGGGCTCAGGTCCCATCTGGTTATCATGATGTTATTACTGTCACTATCAGTAGTAGTAGCAATTGTAGGTTCACTTTCCTGAGTTACGCAAAACTAAGTCAGTGAATCGAGATTTTGTAGGCTACTCATTCACAGTAAACGGTAAACCGTACAAACATTGGCAAATGATACAATATACCAGTGTCACACAAGAAAGGTAAATGATTGAAGATCACTCCCAAAAGTCTTGAAGGCAGGTGTTCCATTCCGTGCTATGAGAGGAGCAAAGTGCCTGTCCACGATACATCCCTACGAGGAAGTAGCTCCAACACTTTCTCAGCGCCCAATTATTCAAGGCTTGTTCGCCCATGACCTAAGAGTAAAGTACGACCGCCAGCTCAACCCTTCGTGCAGTCATATCCAATCGGCTTATCTGGATGTTCGTGATACACGCAACGTGATTTCTTCCAGGGAAATTTCAAGTCGTCACACGATGGGCGACTGCGGGCGAGAGAGATGGCAAATTGCGTCAGATCTATAGAGTACTCGTATTCCCAACCGTCCATGCTTCCTTCGGGGGATACAGGCAAGAACTTCAGCGAGCGAACAATGTCAATACCGGTAACGACAGCTTCAAGGGTGAGTCGACGGAGCATAGAGCTTGGGACTGTGTTCTCGTAGATAAGTTTTATGCTTTGTAAATCGCTTGGCAGTACCCTCCCCGAATCTCTCGTGAAAGCTGCGCAGGTTGAAAGGATTAGATCCATGACGGCATTTCGAAAAGCACCTGCTTGGAGCGTTGTGCCGAGAAAGAAACAACGCGCCAATTGGTCGTATCGATGAAGGAACTCTTGTATACAGTCGTCTTCCTTCGTACACGTAACTTCATGAAGGTCTTCTGCTCTCTCGACACCCCTTGTCATCAACCAAGCAGCGAAGATGCCAAAAATCTTTGGGTCATCCTCTTCAAGGCGGACAATGCCTTCTTGACCGTAAGCCCAGTGAGCTTTACAGGCGGCTTCGAAGAACTTCGATTCGGTGGAAAGGTGGTACTTGCATAAGTCGAAGGGTGTTTCATCTTTACCAACTAGAACTTTGATGTTGGTGTCCTTGAAATCTGACCTACAGAGTACATTATTAGCAAAGTGTTTAGAAATCAACGTCCGGCACGCCAGCTTAAGTTGCTCAAACTATGTTGATGATCCAGATGGGTAGTACAGAACATCACTATAGTCTTCCCATCTGACTCCGAGCTTGAATGGAGGCACAAAGTTTTGGCTTATTTAAATCCTCAAGCTGGTACACATCAAGCTGATACAACTTAAGCTAAGGTAAGCATGCTACGATACTAGTACTTACAGTGAGAGCTTTGGTTTCTCGACTATTGCGTTTGAGGTAGACATTGCGATCTGTTCTCGCGAAGTGCTCATGTTGAGAATTGGTGTATTTCGCGAAATTGAAGTTGGGTTTGATATTGTTCTTCGAGATTGATGTTTAAAAAGGTGCAAAGGTCGAAGACTGCGCGATAGACTAACGCTCACAACCTCGTTAAGGCTTAGCGATCGCTTGCCAGTATAAACTGAAATTTTCTCCATACCCAACAACACTATAGAACAACAACTCCAGTTCTCTTACCACAATGCGACAGTGACGAGAGCCCCAAGCCTCCAACATGGACGATTCGAAGGCGCCTCCGCAACAGCGCATCGATGCCGTCCTACCACCAACTATTGAAACGCAGCTCGACCAAACCTTCACGCGTTTCCCGAAGCTCCCAAGAGAACTCCAACTGATGGTGTGGGCTCTGACTATTCCACCGCCCCGATTCATGGAAATGAAGCCACGGCATCGCTACAGTTTGCGAGAGAGAAAGGACCCTAACTACGACAGAAGGGATATCCCAGGTGCAATGACAAACGTCACCGCTCCCGCCATTTTGGACGCTTGCCACGACTCCCGCAAAGCTGCGCTGAAGGTCTATAAGCCAGTGTTTGCATCCCAGCTTGGCCGTCCGATCTACTTTAGTTTCGAGCGCGATGTACTCGCCATTTACCACCCCCGAATTGCAGAAATATTCATCGGAACGACACCTCTAAGTGTGTATAATGGTGCACCAATCAATCCAATAGTTGCAATGGAGTACGATCAAGTCCGCAACCTTGCCATACACCTCGGTGACACCCATCTGGTTTTCACTGCCGACCAATTCAGGCTTGCTATGTATACAATTTCCGCCTGCGCTATTAGCTCGTTCAGAAGACTTGAAACCCTGTCCTTCTGTGGCTCAGATGAACAGACCTGGTGCGATGCTATCGAGAGTGCAATGGATGATTACACAAAGGCACTATCTGACTTATACAGCCAGTGGATGGAGGAAGGTGAGACCGACGTAACACTTTCTGGGGAGAGGATCACATCACCAACAAGACTTTGGATTCGGTTCTTGGATACTCCCCACGAGCTCACCACGGACCTGATTCGTTTCTAGGCAGGTGAATGCTTCAAATATTCTATTGCTTACATAAGGCTAACCAACAAGAAAGGTCGCACTCATAATCGACTTTAGGCAGACATACCTTCTCCAGCCCTTTTTTTTAAAGAAGGCTCTTGCGAACTACTAAATACGAGCATGATACTGAGTGAGCTTTCGGTTGGCAATCTGGGTACGTGGGCATTGGCGAATGGGGAAAGAAGGCCTCGGAGTGCAAGCAATCCTTTTTTCTGGTGGCTTGGAAGACTGTGGTGACACTTTCGCAACCTGTAAAGCAGGAGAAGAAAACTCAAAGTACACTCAGCACTGCATAGAAACAATCCACAATCATCTCTCTTGAAGTTTCACTTCCAATTCCTTCAATTTGGAGAATGTTCAACATGCGTTTCCTGATCTGCCGTGTAAGTTTGTAACCTGCGATGCAATCGTGTAGTATGTTTAAGGGGAAGAATAGTGTTCTCAGATCTAGAGAGCCCGATTCTCAAACCACCAAATGGCAGCCAAAGTATCCTAATTATCAACAACAAACATTCCTCCCACCTACAGCCTCCACCTACTCTGTGAAGGTTGAATCAAAGATCAAAAAATTTGATAAAACAGGAGAAAGGGGTAGAGCGGAACTCAAAGCTAGATACCTTTCTCACCTTTGCCACCTTTTAAGCGAGCCACAACCAGGTCAATTCCTTTATAGTTAATAGAGTCAAGAAGCATACTCGTAAAACCTCGAAAGGATAATCAAGAGTTACGTCAAGACGCAAAACTCAAACACTTTGTAGTGAGACAAGATTCATACTCTGCAAGACTCTTAAAAATGCAACCCATTCGAGAGCTTTAAAGCAAGGCGAGAGGGCATCGACTACCAGTTGTTGTTACTCCAAAGTGCTGGCTCGCGAGTAACGGAACGCTCGAAGTTACCTAATTAGCTATGTCACCTATACCCTTTGGCAGGGAAGGAGGAGGAACTAGCAAGAAACACAGATCCGTAGCATGGAAGGCATTGGAGGAATTTACGGTACTACTAGTAGCAAATACAGTAACTAGTAGCAGTCTTCGAGTTGGAAAGCAAGCTCTGTTGCCAGATACCCTTGTCGTAGCTACATATCTGAGACAGCACCGTACTTCGTACAGTACACGACTCTAATGCATCACGGGCTGACTGTAGTTACCTAGGACTCCAAAACTCTGCCTAGAAGTCTGTAAAAGAAATATGAAGTCCCTTCTCTTCTGTAGAAGGCATTGGGGATATTTGAAAGGTTGAGTTACTCAACTGGAATTAACGATGTCAAGGACGAAGGAAGAAACGAAAATTCATCACAGTGAGGAAATTTAGTTAATCTCACTCGGCCCTCCAGATCCTGGCTAAGCTAGTAACTTAGCGACGGTTGGGGAGAAATATCTACCTGTAGACACAGTAAGACGTGGACGGCACAGTCCAAAACAGTGCGTAAGAGGTTTTAAGCAACCCAAAAGTCTTAGTGCTTGATAAATAAAGGTTCTTGGGTATATTCTCCAAAATGTATTTATGAGCTGGGCGCAGTATCATTAGAACCCCCCCAAAAGGTCAGGCTAATGTGCACCACGCAAGGCTCTCTTCGCACCATCCTCTTTCACCCAATCTTCAATCCTCTCCCCCACATTCCCAACTAGACTCTCATACTGCGGGCCAGGGAAGAAGAGACCGCAGTGAGCACCAACCTCATCCACGCCCTCCATATATACTCTAACCCAGCACTTATCCCTCCTCCCATTGATCTCCGGAGGCAACATGCAGAACTTCCTATCCCGCTTCGGCTTATCATCTTGAACTGAGACCGAGCCTGCTCGTGTTCCAGATGGAGACGGAGATGTTGGTGTCGGTTCGGGGTTTATGGTTGCTAGTCGCTTCTCTGCTTCTTTCTCCTCCTTGGCACGTTGCTTCTGTTCTGCTTTCAACTGCTTCTCTGTTTCCTGCCTGGCCTTTTTCTCGCGCTTTTCAACTAGCTTCTTGCGATCCTTGATAGCGCTCTCTCGATCTTTGACGGCTTGTTGATATGCCTTGGTGATGCGTTTGTGCTCCTTCTCGGCAATTTTGCGGGAGTCCTTGTCCGTATAGACGCTTAGGTCTATTGGTTCAGGCTCTATTGGCTTTTCTGGGATAGGTGGAAGTGGTGGTTCGGTGGGAGTGGGTTCGAGTTTGGGAGCCATTGCATCATCTTCCGCTTGTTCCACGCTTGTGATGACGCTTGCTTGTTCTTCCTCGTGCTCATCAATTGGCATCGAGTCAATGTGACGCATGGGTGCCGGCTCCTGGACTTCATCGTGTACCCCCGAGTTCTCTCCCAAATCCTGCATCTGGATTTCAAGGGGAGCGTCGTTTACGGCGTTCTCCATACTTTGCGAGTTGACACCACCATCACTATCAACTCGCTCGATAGAAATCCTCGGGTTTGGCGTCGTAGTGTGGCTGTTAGTACTTTCCAGTCTCATATCCTTCATTTCCTCTTCTACAGGCTTCAAATTCCCATCTTTGTCCATCACCTGCCCAGCTAGGATCTTGGGCTCCTTTGGTCTACCTGTACTAGCTGTATAGTAGTTGACAAACCTTATTCGACGAGTTGTAGGCGTATAGCCAATGTTTCCTCTTCGTGTGGTATCATCAACATCTTCCAAGGCACGAAGTTTAGTATACCGGGCTTTCATTCCAGGATAATCTGCTAGACAGCCGCCAAACTCCAGGTGAGACATGAAATAAGACTTTGTCGCTCCAGTAAGAGCAGCAAACTTTGTTGCTGTTGTAAGGCCCTCGGCGTGCTTGTTGATGAAATGCAGCACACTGTTCAGTCCCTTTCGCTCGGGTAGCCTTACATCGTTCGGAAACGCAGGGTTGAAATTTGGATCATTCGGTGGCGGAGTCGACAACGCGGACATTATGCGACTCATTTGTGAAGAAGTTTCTGAATCACCTACATATGTTGTTGGCGTTGAGATCCCTTGGCTATGCATTGAAGCTGAACCTTCCCCCTCTAACGACGGCGATGTTGCCCCACTGGTTGTGGCCTCTGCTGGCTTCGAACCTGGAGGATCTGGCGCAGGACGGAACAGACTACCTATCCCACTGGCGATCACTCCAGGGTGCATCCCCAGGAAGGGAGTATCGAAGCTGATAGTGCCCAAGATCCGATGGGCAAAGGGCTGGCCGGAAGCAGGAGAACGCGGTGGTCGAAGGGCAACCTCAGCAGATAAGATGCCTCCCATGCTATGCCCAAGCAAGATGACATCCGTTGCGGCATCTTCATGAGGCTCTAGCCTAGGTAAGATATCAGCTGTCTAGAAGAGCTTGGGTATGATTGGGGCACTCGCCATGCTCCAAAGTCATCCCTGGCAAAGTCTATTGCTCTCCTAGACTTGTATCTAGGGTAAATCTTCGTATGGACAACGTGTGTTTCAGCAAGAGCAACAGTAAGCAAATTGTGAAGATGGGCTGGGAAGCTCTGGAAACTTGACTCGTTTCCCATGAAGCCATGTATAAAGACTGCAAGCAGCTTCCGACGGCCATCGCGTCCACGTCCTGACTCGGAGGGGACCAAGGAATGAGTCGAAGATGATCGGGGATCATGAGAATGCCATGCCTCTGAGATCATCTCACTCCTTTTGGCATCATCTGAAGAGTATGCGGGAGGAGGGCTAGAAACTGAGTTCTCCCTTGGCGGGAGTGGTGGAGGGCCATTACTCCTTGGTGGCTCAAGAGCGGGCGAAGGAGTTCGGACACCACGGCGGTCTTGCAGCGCCTTCTCCGCCAGCTGAGCTTCTGTAGCCATTTGTGCTTGACAATTGGTCTTTAGAAAAGCATCTTTCGTCCTGACAAGCTGCTTTGTGTACCGGAGCAAAGAACAGCCCAGCAGCACTGCACTTGGTGTCGAATTTGAAGAGCTATGTGCGAAGTACTAGAGGTCTCGAGATGTTTGTTCCAAGAATCAAGATGTCTGATGGTGGGGCCAAGCTATCGGCCACTATCAGGCCATGCTATCACGTGACTGCATGGAACGTCACTAGAGCCTGGGCACAGATGGAGAAGGGAACGTGCAACACTGCAAGGACGGACCGGACGAGTGATTGCACCATGAAATGTCGCCAATTGTGCATTTGTGCACCGTCGTATTGAAACAGCCCGATGGAAAGAAGAGAGGTGATGGGGCCAAGAGTCGAAGAGGGCTTCTGTGGACCTCATGCGAGTGATACGTCCACACAAACAAGCTTCTTCTGGTAAGCATCGCCAGGGCAAACAGAGCAATTAGACACCAATAATGGGAAAGGTTGCCGGCCTCATTTCCGTTGCCTGATGAGCACAGAAGTGGGAAGTGATAAGGGGGGAGGGGGGAGTGTGTGGACTGGACTGGACTGGACTGGACTTGGGACTGTGAGTTGTGTCCCGTTGTTGTTGTTGTTGTTGTGTACGAGAGCACTGTGTACCAACCGACAATCAATCACACAACCGTCAAGACTTGGTACGGCGCAATAACGCAGAGGTAAAAGGAACATGGGAACAGAAAGGCGCAACTGCGATGCCCATGTCAACGGTCTGTCAACGTCCGTACGCCTCCTTGCCTGGGTACGTAAAAGTAAAGCAAGGTGTGCCGAAGAAGTGTGTAGTGGCCGATGCACACAGTGCGGACACCTGCGTGTCAACCATAACATTCATCATCATATAGCAATGCCAACACACCCAACCCTGACAGCGTGCAGACTCATCTGTGGTCTTTGGTCGCAGGTCCTCAGAATCGTGAGATCGAGGGCGCCTGCTAATATAAAATCCGGTCTTAGCCCACGATGTTCTGGAGGTTCTACGAGTCAAATCTCCCTTTTAATAGAAAAAACTGGGGCGGCCATGACGCCCATTGGCCATGCACCCGCGGTTAATCGAAATTGAATCGTTCATTTGTTTCCCGAACCACTCGCGCACGGGGCACCGCCCAGACCCACCCGCTCCACCTGCCATCGCTATTCGCTAGCCGTCAGGTACCACCTTACTACCACCACCCTCCCGTACCCTTCCAACGCCAACGGCTGTCGAGAGACTTAATGCTTTCTCTCCGCCAGAATGACTTGACCGACGATGCTTCCCCAACGCGTCAACTGACCGAAGCCTGTCTTTCGAAAGCGCTGTAGAGACAGCTGCAGCAGCGAGGGCGCCATGAGCGACCACGCAGGGTCAGGCTCATCATTCCTTCTGAGCCGCCACGAGAAAGCTCATCGCGAGCACCTACGATCACACGCATCGCACCAGCATAACAACCTGCACAAACGGCAGTCCCAGTCATCGTCAGTAGTCACGGAGGTCACCACGACCATCTCGGTCGTGCAGCAGATCGATGTTGACTCCAATGGCAGCACCTTTGCAGTGGAAACGGTCCCGGTTGATACCAGCACCAACTCGTCCCCAGCGCTGACGGACAACACTTCTGCCGGTGCAGCTGCGTCAACGGCGTCAACGACGGCCGCAAGTCCCATAACCACCACTCCCTCTGCCTCCCAAGCAACTTCCACAGATGCTGGAGCCTCAGCAACAGAATCTACAACCGATTCATCACAGTCTTTACCAATCACCGTGGACTCATCAGGGTCCTCATCCACTCTTTCAGCCAGCGCGAGCTTTGCCTCGCTCTCCGTAATATCTAATTCAACCACAGCTTGTAAGTCCTTTCAAACATGTTTGTGGATGTTCAATTAACAAGGTCCTAGCTATTCCAAGCTCCAGCAGTTTTTCCTCGGCTGCCGCCTCCTCAGTTCTATCATTGGACCTCTCAAACTCAACCTCCTCAACCTCCTCCTCCTCTTCATCTCAGTCTTCCTCGTCCTTCGCACACCTCTCCTCCTCCGTCCTCACCTCGTCCTCGAGTTTCTCGGATGGATCTTCATCAACAACTTCCTCTTTGCTTTCTACAACATTCTCTTCGTCGTTCGCGACTCCCTCTTCACCCACACCAACGTCGACCGGTACCGACGGACTAACAGCTGGCTCAGGAACGGCTACATCTTCAGGCAGTGCATCTACAAGTTCTTCAGACTCTGGAAGCGGAGGAGGAGCAGACAGCACCCCCACTCCCACACCAGTGCTGATAGGCAGTGTGGTGGGTTCCATTGCCGGGGCCGGAGTCTTCCTCCTACTTGCCCTAATCCTACTGAAATGGTGGAAGAAGAAGAAGAATGCTGGACACCTATCTTTGCACAGCGCAGTGGGTGGGGGCAAGGAGCCAAGGGCAATCGACTTTGGTAGCCCACCTCCTACCCAGCCACCTGGGGGAATGCGCGAAGCTCCAACTATCCCTTTCGTACCGGCTTCGCTAGCGAACCTTGCAGGGATGAAGCGGGATCGCACATCTCGACAAACGGATAGAACCGTATCATCAACTGCTGGGAGCGAGCGAGGATTTTACAGGGTTTCTGGTAGGAAGCTGCCCTCAGTACTCCAACATGGTGGGGATGGATATGGAGGCGAAACGGGCGACACAATGAGTGGGCAATCGTTCTACCGAGACTCTCAGGGACAATATGGTGGACCATCCAGTCCTACCGTTGCTTCGGAGCCTGATACTTCGGTCGTCAATCCGAACAGGAAGAGTGCTGGTGGAATACCGATAATGCGCCCTAGTCCTGCAAGGACACCCGTCACTGCTCAAGGCCCTTTCATCTTCCCTTCGCCGCCCAAGACCCCCGAACGACAACATTCGCAGGACGGGTCTCATGCAGGTTCGAAGTTCACTGAAGAAGTCTGAAGTGACGAAGGCGTATTTGTGGACTTTTCTGGTGTGAATGACAACGAATCTGCTTTCGCTTCATTGTATATTGCTTAGTTCAGCGTTGTGCAGCGGCAGCGCGTTTTCTTTAGTGCTGTATCTGGTTATTTCAGTGCAGATTTGCATATGACTGGCGTTTTGCGCCTGTTGGGGACTTTGCAGTTACCCAGCAAGCGGCGGGAAGATCTGGATCTCATTTGTTTCTTGATCTGCCATGATAGGCGCAAGGCCTTGGATATGATACCAACCCGGCAGAGTTTATTTGTGTTTGGCGAAACATAAAAAAGTCCATCTGGCGACGTCGGTCTTGTGGATGGCGACTCTCACAGATCTTCAGATTACCCCTGTGATATAATGTTGTTGAGATTACATAGTTCGTCGATACGGATAAAATTAATGTGTTCCACGTAGATGTCTTGACAAGCTTCTAGCGTCTTTTGGTACAGCTTCTGTTATGATGGTGACTGGAAGTTGGAGAGCTGCATTGGGGGTTCCATACACTCTCATCTGAAGTGCACAAGCTCTTCTGCCGGTTCGAGTCCCAAAGGACTTTCCAAACACCAAGGTGCAAATGGAAGGAGGCTGAGTATATTGTGATACAAGTTAAAAATGTACAAGGAATCTTCATCTGAGCACAAGTCTGAGAGAAAAGCATTGGTGGGGAGAGCAACAGATGTACAGGTATCTTCAGTTTCAGCAGCGTCTGAGATACCCCACCGGCTCCAACGATGAACGACGAGGCGAGTGTGGCGAGCGACAGCAGGAGTCAGTTGGCGTGCAAGGTGTCTGTTTGGCGACGAGAAAGTACGGGTGAAGTTCTGGTGACAGTGTACAAGTTGCATCTTTAAACATCAAGAAGACGCGCAAGCCAGCAACGATTTCATATGACGGCAACTCTGTGGTACTCTCAGCTGCACGCCCGCTTGTTCGCCCTGTGTGCCTTTGGTGGTCGCTGATGGCCTTCATCCGATGATGAAACCTGCAGTGCGAGGGAATTGGTGGGGAGGAAGAACAAGCATTGCTCTTGACAGAGAACTTTAAACCAACTTCAGGCGCTCATGCAAAAGACGCAGAGAACCTGGTCACGGAAGTTTCCTTTTTTTTCTGATGCGAACATAAGTCATCGTTCTACGACTTAACTCGTACCATTTAGTCCACTGTCCCTAGTCCTTTGGCCTCGGCTTGAAGTACTTTCTTTGTTCTTGACCTAAGCGCTTCCTCACCTCCTAACCTCTCTCTGGTTGGCATCAGGCGCAGTTCTACCCGGTTGCTTGGGACTGTAAAGAATCGACCAAAGAAAGTCCAACGGCCAGAATCAGTACCAGCGTTCAGCAGGCTGCCTATTTGGGAATCTCTATTTGATTCTTCGGGCCCTCTTTATGCACCTTGCGCGTGGATGATCGACAGTCAACCCACGAAAGTCCAGGTCTGCATCGTTCGGATCAACCCCTCGACCCCTTACCCCGTCGGAATACTGCGATTGCTATCGTCGGGACTTGTGTGCATGCGTCAGCTTCCACTCAAACTACTAAAGTCTTGCCATTATTCATCGTCCTTCTTGTGACTTCTCACCGTATGCTCGACCTGTCTGCAACATAGCAAAACGGCAACCGCCTGTCCAACATCGGCGCATTCTCAAATCAACTTAACTCCGCCAAGTCCGACTGATGATCAAGACCGGTCCCATCTTCTTTTTTGCTGCACCACAGGACCATTGCTTCACACACAGCGTCTGCACTGTTTGCGCACCTATCACTATCTGCCATCAAGACATCCTAGCACCAGAGCATGTCCGAGTCCGAGTAGGGGCCACCTCACGATACGAATACGCTTCGCTGCAGCATCTCGCCCGCCGCGGACGGTGCAACGGCGCTTGAGGTCATTCCACCTCTCGACCTCTTCCAGCGCAAGCATCGCCGTACCATGTACGACGCCTCACAATCACCAATAATGGATATGAATGGGCACGACCACAATGGCTTTCAGATGCCGCAGCTGCAAGCACCGCCGTTGATGAATCCTCCACCTCAGATATTCGGTGCTTATACCACAGATGGGCTACCGATGGCTTCGAATATAGATATGTCGGGTCCGCTGTTTGGAGATGGAACACTTCTAGACGAGAGTAACGAGGCGAAAAGGAGGAGGATAGCAAGAGTATGCACGAAGCCGCGACCCCGCCATAGATGGACGAATATTGTGCTGATTTGTGTAGGCTTGTGACATGTGTAGGAAAAAGAAGATCAAGTGCGATGGGAAATTGCCGGCTTGCACACATTGCATTAATTATAAGACGGAATGTGTCTTTACTCAGGTGGAGAAGAAAAGAAATCCACCAAAAGGGTGCGTGTGGAATTTGTGTCTTGCAGGAAATTCTACTGACAGTTCGATAGAGCTAAATACATCGAGGGTTTAGAAAATCGGTTAGGTCGGATGGAAAGTCTTCTTAAACTATCTGGTACGTCTCTCTATATCATCTTTCGAACCCCGGATGCATGATAAGGTTTTGATAGACTTTGGAACGAAGACTAATTTGGTGCAGGCCTTCTCAGCGAGGATGACAATGGAAGGACAGATTTGGGAACACTGGAAAAGAGACTTGCAGACAAGAACGCATCACGAAGAGCTTCTGCCATCCCTGGTTCCAATCCAACGTCGCCGTCACAGAGCACTCCTGGAGGAGAAGGGAACGATTCGACACCTCGAAGCAGTTTTGCGTCTCCAGAACCACATAATAATGGGCAAACCAATGGCAATACAGAAAAGCATGGAGAAAATAAACGAGACAGCAAAGACGGGAAGCACAAGAGCATGGAAAAAACTGATGGCGAACCTCCCAAGACAGAAGAGGAGGTTGAGGCTCTCTCGGATATGATGTGCTCTTTAGTCACTAACAACTGTGGCGAAACACGTTATATTGGTACAGTATTGTGTGTGAAAGGTACGAATACCAGCTAATTGGTTATAGGATCGTCGTCTGGATTTTCTATCTTCTCGCCAAAAGGGATCCAATGGGTCAACGAAAAGACTGGCGACTCCTCCTTCCAAGAGATGATTTCGAGCGCATCTGTTGATGACAACAAGATGATGTACTGGAAGGCCGAGGTATTCTCGGATCTATTTGCACGACGGATCTTCCGGCAACTACCCCCCAAAAACGAAACTGTGTCACTTATGAAGGATTTCTTTGAGAACTTCAACTGCATGTTCCCGCTATTCCATCAACCGACATTTATGCATCTTGTGGAGCGGCAATATTCTAGAGACCCATACGAAGGCTCTGGCTGGTGGGCTAGTTTGAATGTTGCCCTTGCTATAGCTCACCGACTTCGTGTGATGAGCAATCTTGTCCCTCAAGAAGAAGATGATAAGGCTTGGGGATATCTGAAGAACGCTTTGGCAGTGTTCTCCGAGCTTACAATGCGTAACACCGATTTGCTCAGTGTCCAGGCACTTCTTGGTATGGCGCTATTCATGCAGGGCACACCCAACCCACAGCCTTCGTTCTTTTTAGTTGCTGCTGCAATTCGACTCTCGCATAGTATTGGACTTCACAAGCGAGGCTCCGGCTTCAACCTGAACCCAGTTGAGATCGAGCAGCGAAAAAGAGTTTTCTGGATTGGCTACATGCTCGATAAGGACATTTGTCTTCGGTCAGGGCGACCTCCGGCGTCAGATGATGACGATATGAATGTCGAGCTTCCTAGTCCTGACCCTGAAGACAATATAGGAAATATCCCTCTGGCTGATGGAAAGGGCAAAGTCAACTTGTTCCGCCTCATGGCCGAGTTTTCTACTATCGAAAGCAAAGTTTACAAACAACTGTACTCGACCAAAGCCTCAAAACAATCTGACGGCGAGTTGCTTAATACCATTGGAGAGCTAGATAATCAGCTCGAGGAATGGAAAGATAGCATCCCCGTGGATTTCCGTCCGGAGCATGAAATCAAGGCGTCACACACACCGTTGATACTCCATGTCGTGGTCCTTCACTTTGCTTACTATAACTGTCTGACAACAATCCATCGAATGTCGGTTCACCATGGGTACTGGACAAGTCGACTCTCGAATTATGCTATTCAAGGCTTGAATGCTAGACCGTTGAATCCTCGAGTGTTTTCATCTGCGGCTTTGTGTGTCTCTGCTGCGCGAGCTTCGATTCATCTGATCAAATATGTCCCCCAAGGAGATTTTGCTTGTGTTTGGTAAGTGTTGTGATACCTATATTTACCAACGAGTGCTAACTCTACAGGCTCATTTTGTATTTCCCTGTGTCGGCTTTAGTAACATTGTTCGGCAACATCCTCCAGAATCCTCAGGACCCCCGAGCTCGCTCCGACGTACGCTTAATGAATTTAGTTGTCAATTTCCTTTCCCTGTTAGCAACAGAGGAAGAAAATGGAGGGGTAAAGCGCATGCTTGGAGTTTGTTCAGAATTCGAACGGATCGCAAAAGTTGTACTTGACAAGGCGGAGAAGGAGACCTCTTCACGGAGAAAACGCAAGAGCCATGAAGATCCAGCCTCCAAGATTCCACATATGTCAAAGACTCAACCACAAACGCCGCTGCAGAACAGCGCACATACACCATCAATGATGTTCTCACCGAATATGGCCAACCAAATGAACTCGAATTACGGCTCCAGGCAGAACAGCATAAGCACAAACCCACAGAATGACTCCTCTCCTGCGTCATTCATGGACTTCAACAATGATGGATCAGAATATATGACTCCAAATGCGAATAGTACTGGTGGCATGACTCCCTTTGCAGAGATTCAAGCGTACGCAAACGGAAACCAAATGAGCTCTCCCATAAATCTCAACACCTTCCAACAACCCTTCGTGCCACAGGATTTGTGGCAGATGCCTATGACATTGGAATGGGATTGGGCTGAAATGACGGGCGGTCCCTATCAGAGTTTCGAAAATGGTATAGTGGGCGATCCAAATTTGATCAACAACAATGCACACCTTCAAAATATGCAATGATATTAGCTACTTACGGGGTTAGGTGGGTTTCAGGGCGTTATTGGGAAACGAATCAACGAATGAATTTGGAACGAAAATATACAGAGGAGCTGGGGCTTACTCTTGTTTACAGCTGTTTTGAGCGTATATACAGACGATCTGGTTTCACGATCTGCTCCTTTGTGCCTTGGAGCAAGCGGATCTTGAGTATCTTTCCTGTAATTATAGCATTATTCAAGGAGGGAAACAGGGTTTTGGTGGTCTGGGATGGGGGATGGATGGAAGGTGTATCTGAGATGCGTAGTAGGGCACATATTTTGTTGGTTCGCGTTGATGTGTTACCTTGAGTAATACTGAGGATGGGATATGAAATATATGGATGCTGTCCTTTTATGGACCAAGTTTTCTACAATCTTGCTGTTTTCAAAGTGATTTGGACTTGGGTTCTCCCTTAGGTACTTGATCTCCGAGAGAGCTTTTAATGCATCCATCATTGTGGGGCAGCCTGGTGCAAGTGGTGCAAGACCTCGCTCGCTTACCTAATGCCATGCGTCCTCGTTAACATGCCATTCTTCAACAACCAAAATGGCCAAGGTCTCCTCTTTGCATAATATTCTTATCCCGTCCGAAGACAGTGAGCGCTATATGATCATGGCGAGAGGACGTGTCCTGGTCATAGCTGGGTCTGACAGCTCAGGTGGAGCGTGGGTTCTTCCTTACCACTTACTTCTCGTGTCTACTCGTGTACTTCAGCAATTAGAAAAGTTCCCAGGGCTGATTTTTCTGCTTTGCTTTTGGGCTTTAGGGGTCTAGAGGCTGACCAAAAGACTATTGCTGCACATGGCTGTTATGCCATGACGGCTACGACTGCTTTGACAGCGCAGAATACGCTCGGTGTGGAGGATATTCACCTCACGCCTTCGGAGTTTGTGGGGAAGCAGATCGATGTTGTGATTAGTGATGTTGGGGTTGATGTTGTGAAGACCGGTATTTTTTGGTTTCCTGTTTCTCATTGTTTGCAAATAATTCGGGTCGTTTGTTTTTCATGGGGTCTGGGTGTTTTTCCCCACCTTTCTTGTTTGGTTAGGGGAGGTTTATTGACGTTGGACTTCCCTACCTTTAGGTATGTTGGCTTGCGCTGAGACCATCGAGGTCGTAGCCAAGGGCTTGGTTAAGCATAATGTGAAGATTACGGTTATTGATCCTGTATGCCCTCGTCTCCATGTTCCTCCCTTCTCGGATGGGGTAATTATCGGTTCTGACAAATATAGGTGATGGTCGCAACAACGGGAGCCCAACTTCTCCCATCCCAAGCAATCCACCTCCTCCGGCAACACCTCCTGCCCAACACCACGCTCCTAACACCGAACTTCCCTGAAGCTAAGCTCCTTCTCTCGGATGCCGGCCAGGCTGTTGATGAGCCCAAGGATGTGGACGGTCTTGTTGAAATTGCAAAGAAAGTAAAGGAATTGGGTCCCAAGTGGGTTCTGTTGAAGGGTGGACATCTGCCTTTTAAGCGGGATGAATCGGTTGCTGTGAGTGAGGGGGAGAAGGAGCTCATGGTTAATGTGTTGGTTGGGGAGGGGGTTGTAGTGAGGATTGAGAGTGGGTTTGTTAGAACGAGGAATACGCATGGAACGGGGTGTTCGCTGGCTTGTAAGTTTTATCCTTCTCTTTATCACGATTTAGTTTTATGAGATAGGACATCGAGGGGGATTTGTTGCCGTTGATCTTGATTTTTAATATCAGATGTGTAGCCGCTGTTGCTTCGAACCTTGCGAATGGATTGCCGATGGTTGAGGCTGTTAAGAGGGCTTGTAGGTATGTCGAGGCAGGGATTAGGACGGCCACAGATTTGGGAGGTGGGAATGGACCGATTAATCACTTTCATTCTACTTATACTTTGCCCTTTACTCCGTAAGTCTATCTCATGTCTCCTGTCCCCTGTCCCTGTCCCTGTCCCCAGTGTCACCTAGTTCTGACTGAAATACAGTGGTCGGTTCTTGGAGTACCTACTTGAGAGGCCTGATGTTCAGAAGGCATGGAAAGAACACACTGAGCACAAATTTGTAGCAGGCCTTGCCGACGGGACTCTGCCTCTAGACAGGTTCAAGTATTACCTGATACAAGATTATTTGTACCTCGTAAAGATCTCCGAAGTCTGGAGTGAAAAGGAACTACTAACACTACCAGATACAATTCGCAAGAGCCAGCGCCCTGGCTGCTTTCAAAGCAAAGTCGATAGAGGACATCTCTGCTGTAAGTGCACCCTTTCGTGCGATGTTGTTTTACATGTGTTGCTCATATATTTGCTTCCAGGCTGCAAAGGTTGTAGCAAATATTCATCGTGAGATGGAACTACATGTTACATATTGTACGGAATTTGGGATTACAAAGGAGGAGATTGAAGCTACTACGGAAAGTCAAGGTAGGCCTTCTCGTGTCTGATGGCAGACTCGAGGCCACTAACAAGTCTTCTAGCTTGTACAGCGTACACGAGGTACCACTTTGGTTTGCTTGAGGATTGGTGTGAAATCGGCTGATGCTTTATAGATATGTCCTTGACATCGGACAATCCGAAGATCTACTCGCCCTCCAAATGGCCATGGCACCTTGTCTCATCGGCTACATGCACATAGCTCAGCGACTGCACGCCGACCCAAATTCAAAGAGAGAAGGCAATATCTATTGGAAATGGATCGAGACGTATGTAGCAGAGAACTACACGGAGGAAGTGAGAATCGGATCAGGTGGGTCGCTTTCCGCATGGTGGCAAAAGGCAAACTCTGTTCTGCATACTGATTTTAGACGAAGAAATGCTAGAGAGGCATGCCGTGTTGCAGTCCCCAAGTCGAATAGAAGAACTGGTCAAGATATTCATACATGCTACCGATGTACGACCCCTCACTTTTGAACCCGAACACACGTAAACGCTGATGATTGCAGATGGAAACTGGTTTCTGGAGTATGGGTGTGGGATGTCACTGAAAGCTGAAGGCGTGAAAATGAAGGATACAAGTTGAGAAGGACGAACAATGACTCGACGTGATTCGCTACGGCCGGTAAAAATTGCAGCTCCCGATCCATGAGGTGGTGATTGATAACATGTAGTTCCCAAGAGAAGTACATCAAATCCCAAGAGAAGTTACCTACGTACTACTTGGTATAGAGGTTCTAAGGTAAGGTACCTTTCGTACCTACGTGCAAATAAGGCTGCGCCGCTGAGTCGCGCCTGAAGCCAGGGCCTCGCTTACCAATCCACCAATCCCCTTTGCGTTAGCGCGAGCCTAGGTATGAACTTTTTTTTAGGGAAAGTAAAATCGTTTGCGCAAAGCCTTCCTTCTCTTCCTTCTTCTCATCATCAACCTCCAACTGCCAGCCTTCATCTCATCAAATAGAAGGGCTTTTCGTGCAGACTATACGCAACTACTCTCATACTATAACTACGCAACCCTCACCAACACCCTTTCCGACCCAAATACAAAAGCGCATCATGTCGTACGGAGGTGGATATGGAGGCTCCCGCGGTGGTGGCGGCGGTGGATATGGAGGAGGCTCTAACGGGTACGATTCTTATGGCAGCCGCAATAACTACTCCAGTGGCTACTCCAATGGGTATGACAACCTACGGTTTAGAAGTTTCTGTTGTGAAGTCGAATGCTTTTCGCTGCTCTAAGCGTGATGGCGTCGCACTGCGGCCTCCCTGGTGGGGGCAACAGACGACATCATCATCTCCTCAAAGCAGCAACACTCCGTCTTCTCATCTCATGAGAGCCCAAGATTATATGCTAACTATGTTACAGTGGAAGCAACGGCTACTCGGGCGGCGGTGGTGGAGGTGGAGGTTATGGAGGCGGCGGCGGTGGTGGTGGTAACGTCAACGGCTACTCTGGCGGCGGCGGATACGGAGGAGGAGGTGGTGGTGGTGGATACGGCGGCGGTGGAGCTGGAGGTGATCGCATGAACAACCTCGGAGCTGGACTTCAGAAGCAGAGCTGGGGTAAGTTCTACACGTCGTTTCTGATACCAATCGCGAAGCTAACCGTCCTGTTTCAGACCTCCAGACAATGCCAAAGTTCGAGAAATCTTTCTACAAGGAGGATCCCCTAGTCACCAACCGCTCAGAAGCCGACGTCGCCAAGTTCAGAGCTACACATCAAATCGCCGTTCAAGGAACTAACGTCCCAAGACCCGTCGAGACTTTTGATGAAGCTGGTTTCCCTGCATACGTCATGAGCGAAGTTAAGGCTCAAGGTTTCCCAGGACCAACTGCCATTCAATCCCAGGGTTGGCCCATGGCTCTCTCTGGCCGTGATGTCGTTGGTATCGCCGAGACTGGATCCGGAAAGACCCTCACCTACTGTCTCCCAGCGATCGTCCACATTAACGCTCAACCACTTTTAGCCCCAGGCGATGGACCCATCGTTTTGGTTCTTGCCCCTACCCGTGAACTTGCTGTCCAGATTCAGCAAGAAATCACCAAGTTCGGCAAGTCTTCCCGCATCCGCAACACTTGTGTCTACGGTGGTGTCCCCAAAGGAGGACAAATCCGCGATCTTTCCAAGGGTGTAGAGGTTGTTATCGCTACACCAGGTCGTCTCATTGATATGTTGGAGACCGGAAAGACTAACCTTCGTCGTGTTACTTACCTTGTTCTTGACGAGGCCGATCGTATGCTGGACATGGGTTTCGAGCCACAGATTCGAAAGATTCTCAGTCAGATTCGCCCGGATAAGCAAACTTGCATGTGGTCTGCTACCTGGCCAAAGGAAGTCCGCGCCCTTGCTTCCGACTTCTTGAACGAGTTCATTCAAGTTAACATCGGATCCATGGAGTTGTCTGCTAACCACAGAATTACTCAAATCGTTGAGGTCGTTTCTGAGTTTGAGAAGCGTGATAAGATGACCAAGCATCTCGAGAAGATCATGGAGGATAAGGACAACAAGATCTTGATCTTCACAGGTACCAAGCGCGTTGCTGACGATATTACACGCTTCCTGAGACAAGATGGATGGCCTGCGCTTTGTAAGTTCACTAATGCATCCCTTTGAAGATCATCCACTAACTCTTTTTAGCTATCCATGGAGACAAGCAACAGAATGAGCGTGATTGGGTTTTGAATGAGTTCAAGACCGGCAAGAGCCCCATCATGGTTGCCACTGATGTGGCTTCTCGTGGTATTGGTATGATTGAAACACTCCTCCCCCTTCCCCCCTCCTTTGCAACTCCCAGTCGCCTATACTGTAGTGCTTTACTCTCAACGCTCAGGCGCTTTCTAGATTGCGTTATTCTGTCTGGGCTTTTTCGTGTCTATAGGTTCTCTATCAGAGGGCGTCTTGGATTCTCAGTACAGCATTTGTTGTACCTCGCTGCAATTCTGAATTTGGCATCTCTTGTCTTGTTCAAGCTGTCTCCAAGACTCCCAAGCCAGAGGACCTGGATGTGTGGATCACCTGCCCTGGCATTATCACCGCAATGGACAGTTCATGTCGAACGCTGAGAGAGTATTGGATGCATTTAAATGCAGCTCATCACTAGCCGCCTGGAACGTTGCTATACACTTGCTTTTTTCTTGCTAACCCATCCAAAAAGATGTTCGAAACATTACACATGTTCTCAACTATGACTACCCAAACAATTCCGAGGATTACATCCATCGTATTGGTCGTACGGGTCGTGCTGGCCAGAAGGGAACTGCCATTACTCTCTTCACAACTGACAGTAAGCTATCCATGACTACATAAAATTGAGTCTTCGCTAACAATTTACCAGACCAGAAGCAGGCTCGCGATCTTGTTAACGTGCTTACTGAGGCCAAACAACAGATTGACCCCCGTCTTGCCGAGATGACTCGTTATGGTGGTGGCGGTGGAGGTGGCCGATACGGAGGAGGTGGTGGATTCCGTGGTGGCCGTGGCGGTGGCCGTGGCGGTGGTGGTGGTAAGTTCAGAGTCCTCCCTTCACCCCCCTGTTCCATCATTTGATGGGACTAACCATGGTCGATGATGGTAGGAGGTTTCTCCTCTTCTAACGCTGCACCCTTAGGAGGAGGCAGACGTTGGTAGATGTCTTGTCGTCCGCGGATGACTTCGCACTTGGCGCCAATCACGTTTTCGAACGGTCCCGATACGATTTCAGGTCGACTTGAAACAATTAGCATTTCCCATAGGTCGTTTTAGGCGTTTAACATGCGGTTTGGGGGGTAGACTGCTTTGAGACATTATTCTGCATTTCTTTGCTTCTTGTAATCTTCTCTACTAAAATTGCGTTATGGGAGTGGGGGTGGGATAGATACGATGGCTATTATGGGCTATCATAGATTGCTCTCCTAAGCCTGGATCTCTTTAGAGACATGGTTTTTAAGGAATTTGCTATGGAAAAGATAGCTATCTTCTCAGCTGCGTTTGTTACCAGTAGACATGGATCGTGTAACTTCGGTAGTAGCATCATAGAAAATGAAGATCGAGATTGTTGATCGTGCTCTGAAGTGTTTGTTTATACTTGATTATTGATTTCACCATTCCTTCCTCGCAGTCCACAAAGACTGGTGGAGCAAGGAAAGGCAGACGAAAGTTTTTTCTTACTCATCGAAGGTTGGTCAAAGAGCAACATCCCACCAGATCCCCTTCCTTCACTCTTCTCTCACCTGGTCCGTACTACTACTA
This sequence comes from Pezicula carpinea, assembly GCA_026119845.1. NCBI lineage: Eukaryota > Fungi > Ascomycota > Leotiomycetes > Helotiales > Dermateaceae > Pezicula > Pezicula carpinea. Next base: position 692,575 of record JALRMK010000006.1, on the reverse strand, counting down.
CTAGTAGTGCTGTGTAAGCTGGCTAGTTTCGACGCCGAAACCATGGCGTGGGTTTAGGCCTCCTTGGTAATAATACTAATAAGCCAGGCGAGCAAGTAGTGGAAAGTATGTCACCATACTTTGTCCCTGTGTATGTGGTAATTGTTGGGTTAGGTAGGCTCCAAAGAGCGCTCACTTCCGGCATGGTCCATAGTGGCAAGCAGCCTCTGTTCTTACCAGGACTCATTCACATGCTAGGTTGGATTTTGCAGGAGGGTGATGTTCACATGCTATTTCTGGTAACGTAAACTCTGTTGGACAATGGGGATTATGGGGGAGGCCATCGTGAACATGAGCATAAATGTTTGAAATTACTTAGAATACATTAACTACTGTTGCGGGTCCATTTCCGCCATTTGACAAGTAAAGCCGTCCCAGCAGGCGGAAAGGTATGGTCCGTCTCTCGCTGGCTTGGCCTCCTTAATAACAACGTCCACTGTTACTGAACATTTATCATCATACCACGGTCGTTAATATCGGGAAAAGACTTTGTATCGAAACTCCAGTACGGGTAATCCTCCGGACAAAAGAAAAACGTTGTAAAGCCCTGTACTCTGAAAAACTGTTACCACCCGAGAGGCGCCGAAAGAAGATGAAGAAATTACGATATCAGAAGGGTTTTACGTTCTGATACGATTCTGGCGTGGTTGAAGGTGAGGGTTATAGCGTAGGCAGGTCGATGTATATGTGCAAGACTTGGTGGTTGTGGCGTTTCACCGGTAATTACAATTGACGATGTTTATGCTGGATTTGATGTTGGAGGTATGTTGGGCATGGAAAGGTTCATGCATATTGATCCTTCTCCTTGAGTCCTCCGATACGGTCCATATCGATGGAGTGGAATCGGCCGCCCGTCTCCTTCTCGTAGGCAGGTAGGTTATCCTCCTTGACTGGCTCCATACCCACTGCGCCTTTCTCTCCGATCTTGACTACAACCACACGTCCACTCTTTCTCCGTCCAGCCTCATCTTGCTCATCTGGAAAGGTGATGCGGATTTCTGGGACGTTATCAGGCGAAAGTGGTGGGGAAGCGGGACCTGACATCATGGAGGACTTCTCGTCGTAGATATAGATGCTGGAGTTGCGGCCGTAAGGCGTGGCAGTTACTGTGAGGCGGCGGTGGTTACTCCTAGAGCCTTGGGTCTCGTGGATTGGGAGTTGTTGTCTGGCAATTGCCCGCGCGCGGCGAACCTTGCGCACTGTGTAAAGGGTTCCGACCAAGCAGAGGGAAATGAAGATCAGGATCATGAGGGTGATCAGTAAATCGATCATGGTGTTGGACATCTCGGTTGAATCCTCATCCCGGGCGACCAGGACGAGGGAACGGCTCCTGGCGATCAGGGACGAGACGGTTGACGAAGACATGATGTGGGAAGGTAGTCGTGAGAATGAATCGAAGACTGGGAATTGCTGGTCGTTAATTCGTGGCAAATGCTACTGTTGACGATTGACTCGTGACTATTTTGCGCATGGTAATGTCAGTCGATTGCACGTATGATCTGGGAGGAAGGCTGGCCATCTGGCATACAGCCATGTCGAGGCGCAGGAGCAATGTAGATTTCCCTTAAGAATTCGCAGGTGGAAGGGCCAAACATAGCCCGGTGTGATGAGGAATCCAACTTACGCAGGGAGCAAAAGCAAGACGAGCAATTGGGTGGTCTGGAATCCGGGGTAATTTGGATTTGTTTGGGGGGTTTCGAGATTCGAACGAAAGAATGGACGGAAGATCAGTTAACGAGTGAAGCTGGATCAACCTGGTGGAATGAGTGTGATGGTCCCGAGGGAGGAGAAAGAAGGGAGGAGGTGAGGAGGAGGAGGAGGAGGTGCGAAGGTGTGCGAAGTGCAAAGGCGAGAAGGCAAGCAGAACCTGAACTTCGTGAGGTTGGCCAGGAGGGCAAGGCGGCCTTGAAGAGCAAGTCGCGCCTTGGCAGCCTGGGACGCCTTAGCAGCCTGAGGCCGCGAAGGCTCGTAAGAACGCTCGTGTCCCCGAAGGAAGCTGCAAAAAGGTGGGAAAGGGTGGACAACAGCATCTAGCGAGCTGCCAATTTGGCTGTTCTTACCTTGAAAGCGTCTAGTTCGGACGAACCCCCTTGAGCATATCCAGCATCCACGCAAACACATCCAGGCACACAGCCAATGACGACCACCGACAACCCAGGCGGCCTCGTGAAGAGCCTTGAAGGGTTGACAAACACGACCAAGCGCTCAACCAGTGCGACCCTGTGTCAAACCCCCCCCCATGTCTCCCCCCATCGCCCACGGTCGAAATGAGCATATCACGAATTCAGACACTTTTCTATTGACCCGCCGTGGCCCTGGCGAATCACCATCCTCGCCGGCGCCCTTTGGTTTGGAGATGAGCCTGTTCGTGAACTTCGTGTTCGCCGGTCGGGTCCACCCATGCTAGACAAGCATCTGAACTCTGCAAGATCACACCAAGATAGAAATAGAAACTCCCCGACGATCAGAGCATCCAGAGCTGCTGTTATGGTTGTCGCTGACGACATGGCCATGCTGCGAATCTTGGGCATCTTGGGAATCTTCAGATGCATCAATTTATCAAAGGCTTCAAGATGAGCTTGATTTGCCCTCAGCAGGAGAGATTTAATAATCTTACGCAAGTTTGATCTCCTTCCAAGATCGCGCGGCTCTTTTTTAAGCATAATTACATCGAGGGCGATGGTCTCGCAGCATCCAGGGGAAGCTTTACCTCCCTTCGTACTGCGTACAGTAGGGTGAGCCTTGAGGGAGGGCTCTTTACCGTTGTCTCTACGGAATGGAGATGGCGCCGAGGATGACTATTTATTATTGTGTGTTATTACTCTTCTTCTCCTGACGAGAAAAGCATTCCAGGATGCAGAGAAGGGAGGTCCCGGAAAGAGGCTTGCGAGAAGATTCTTCAGGCGATGCGCCAACCAACTCGAAGCGCTTCCGACAAATTTACCAGACTCACAATAATCACCACCACTGGCGGAAGGATGGTGGATAAGAGATGAGAGCATTTCCAGTTGGCGCAAAGGGGTATGTGTCACGTGCAGCGCCGTGTCCCTAGATTTTTGGGAAGCACAAGTGTAGCTCGTGTTTCAACCCCTTTGACTTCGATATCGAAAGCTTCTGTTCGCCTCTTCCGTCGCACACAGATAGGCTTGCGGCGTTGCCCTTTATCATGCTTTTGCCTAGAAGCTTCAAAGAATGCTCGAACATGGAAATGCTCCTGTCATTGCATTTTTGCCATCGGCATAATCGGCATTTCTCCTTCGGCACGCATGAACCAAGATGCTACTCAAATATATCATATGGGCCCGAGCCGTGTCCGCATTGCGGTACTCATTGCTTCTTCTCAAGTCAGGCGTCAGGCGTCAGGCGTCAGATTGTCGTCCTCTTCAGCCTACCATCATTGAAATCCGCGCACGTACGGTAATAGATATCTCACCAAAGTACAGAGTACTATGCCGTGATTCGCTCCACATGACTGCTCCCAGAGTGCTTAGCTTCTGAGCCCAGTTACCTACTGTCTTCAGAGTGCGACGTGCAATGCTGTATCACCGATATAGGCTCTGCTGTCCTAACGCCACCTCAAAATAATGCCCTCAAAAGTCGTAAGCTTAGCCAGGCTGCAAACATTTGGTACGATTCATCGATCGACACATAGTAAGGCAAACAGCGGTGAGAAAGAGGCATTCCTGCAGACATACATTGGATGCATATCGCTGGGCCAGAGGTGGTATTGCCCGAAATCGCTGTCACTTGTCAGATTCCCCTCCATCCATCCACCGCCATCCAGTCCACAGTTCATCGTTAAAAATACCTAGCGCCCATGCCAGATGATCTGTACTTACTAGTTCCGAGTAGTCTGTACATCTCTCTTGTACACAAGGACAAAACTCTCCCAGTGCGTCTTCGAACCAAAACGGCATTGCAGGAAAGCATCGAGAAACATCGCCTATGAGCTTTGTTTCGATTTGTGTATGGTTGGACAGCAGAAGTGCGGAGAATGGGCAAGCGGACTAAGATTTGTTGGTTGGGTGTACGAAGATCCCAGAGCGAAATGGTTGGTGTATCAACACCTCAAAGGAGCTTTTTTTTCGAGACCGATGTCGAAGCATGCAAGAAGCCGTTTTCTGCGCAAAGGTTTTGACACTAAGTCGTGGTAGGCGGGCTTCCCTGCCAGTATATATTTTCTACATCAAACTGAATGAACAATCAAATCGAGGCGCGGGGCGGCGCGGGGCAGCGCAGAGGATTGACAGAGGTGAGAGGGTTGCCTGGCCGATCATCCTGAACCCGATTTGCGGTCAGGCATGTCGATGGCTGCCAGTCGTGCTGTACGGCATGTGTGTACAGAGCCGTATGGATGCCGGGTAGACCCTTTGTCCCGGGCGATTGTTGAGGGTGTTGGAGTGCAGATTGCGCGCGCTGCAAACCATTGTGGTGCCACCAACACAACACCAACACCAACCCACCAAGGCTGTCTCATGCCGAAGTGTTGCTTCCCGAAGACGATGACCTCGAGCAGCATTAGGGCGTCTAGATTGCGACGGAGGCCTCAGATAGCATCATCTGCTGATGCTTCTCATTCGATACCGCAGATCTGGGTGAAGGATTTGATTGATATGTTGGCCTCGGGAGCCGAATAGCAAAACGGCAAGCAAGGCAGGCAAGGCAGGCAAGGTAAGGCAAGCCGACGAATGATGAAGTCACGGTTAGCTGTGATGGCACTGGTTGGTGGGCCATCATGTGTAGAGTCGACGATGGCAGTTGGTTCTTGTGGGATCAAAAGAAAAGAAAAGGTTGCGGTGGTTGAGGTGGTTGAAGTGACTGAAGTGACTGAGATGATTGCAGTGATGGAAGTGACAGAAGTGATGACAGTAAATTTGGGTCCAAGCTGAAAATCTGTGGATCGCGAGATGCGAATGTGGAGAAGAAGAAGGAAATAAAGTGAGTCGTGAAAGGTGGCGGCGCAAGGGCATCTGGGCCTGTAGGGTGAGCTCTGTCGGTCGTGTTTCAGGATCCGGGGGAAGAAGCAGCAGCAGCAGCACAAGCACGGGATCGTGACGAGGACGAGAGGCTGCCAGAACGGCCTGTGTTTTTGCCTTCGAGGGCACAGCAGCAGCAGCAGCAGCAGCAGAGGATGAAGTTGCGCATCTGGGGCTGCTGCGTCGACACGGCCAGCGGCGATAGATAGATGCAGTGGCATTCCTGTGGCCGTTGACGTTGGATGGGATCTTGAGAGCCGTGCATGTCATCGATTTAAAGTAGTGCCCGCGGGGCCGTCGTACTTACATACACCGTAGGGCGTGCGCTATTCACAACCCCCTGACCAAGGCACAGTAAGTACGGAGGACGGTTGTTTGCCTGGGGCGTCCAGTCAGTCTGTCAGTCTGTCAGTCCGTCAGTCAGTCAGGCACGCAGTAACTCAGGCACTCAGTCACTCAGTCACTCAGGCACTCAGTCACTCAGTCACTCAGTGCCCAGTGTCCAGGCTCTCCGTGAACCAACAAGTGTGAACAGCTCAGCTCAGCTCCTCAGCTCCTCAGCTCAGCTCAGCAGCAGCAGCAGCACCACCACCACCACACACACCACGCACACCACACACACAGCACATCACCGCTCATCACCACCCCTCTTGCATTGCTTCAAGAACTGCATCGCCCTCCTCTCCTCTCCTCTCTCCTCTCTCCTCTCTCCTCTCTCCTCTCCCCTCTCCCCTCCCTCTTCGTCTCTTCCTGTCGTCTTTCTCTCCCTCTCCGGCGGCTTGTTTCAGGCCTCTGAGAAGAGCTTGTGTTCTTATTTGCACCTCTCCTTGCACCAATCACGGCCCTGATTGGCCCTGCTGCTGCTCCTGCCACCACCACCCACCACCCACAGCCAGTGTCATCTACATTGCACCCTGTTACCGAGAAAGGTCTCTAAGGATTTTAAGCTACGACCCATCCTGTCAAGGCCCGTCGAGCGATCAAGGGACACAATTATTTCAAGCCACACCACCACCACCACCACCACCCATCCTGCCCTCCTCCGTCCAGCACATATCGACGACTTTCATGTCCCCATTGCCTGCCCCCCGATTCCTCGACGACCCACGTTCGCTCCCTCGCTCGCCGTAAAAGGGATCTGCTGCGACGAACGCTCCTTGATCTTCGACGCTGTGCAACATTGCGACTCCGCTGCTTCTCTCTGCGTTCCTCGAGCCTCTCGCCCTTACTTCAACAAGCGCATCCGCGCCAATTCTCAGCGCCTCGATTCCTCGAGTGCAGTAGAAAGCAAGACATCCATCTACAGCAGGATACAAGAATTTGCCGCCCAAATACCTTACGGCGCTGTTCTGGCTGTGGTTCCTGCGGGTGCCTGCCTGTCTCCAGCAAAGCGCGCCTACTTTGACGTTGCATATGACAAACGAAGGGGTGGTGTCGTGCGACCTTTTTTTTGCCCTACCTCCAGCCCTTCATCTACTCCCCTCCCTCTCCTCCCTCGATGCTCGACACCTCATGAACTCCACGTTTCCGCAAAACCTTCTTTGTACATGAGCCTTCCTTATAGTCTTCCACCTTTACATATCTCATCTGGTAAGTGTGTGCCCCCATAAGCTCAGCTCTGACAAGGCCCTAGAGATCAGCCTTACAGCATGGACGCTGACACCTTGGAAATCATACAGTCACATAGATCCACACCTGTCAAATACGCAGTAGAAAAGACTACTTCTTCTTGGTTACAGCATTCAGCCAAATCACATATCTCCTGTCTTCGACATACTTCGAAACCTTATTTCACCCCCCCTCCAACCTCCAATACATACCTCCAAACTTTCCACGACATGTCCTCTGCGACTACCACCAACAGACCTGCAGGTGCCATGACGAATGCTGTCAGTTCCAGACCCACATCGACTGCCATTTCGGCCGATCCTGACTTTATTAAACAGGCCCGCTCAACTCGTTTTGGGGATTTCCATTCAGCACCCGGCAGACATAACAGCGAGGATCGAATCCCTCAGGCGTCGGGTCTTGGGCAGACCTTCGGGAACGGGGGCTCATGGCAAGCCTCGAGCGGCATCTGGGGCAGCAACAACATCAGCGGGGGCTTCGCAAAGAGAGATGCATCTCGTTCTCGTGGTACGTCAGCAAAGAGGAGAGAGCCACCTGCGGACACTGATGACCCCATAGCCGTAGATAGTGACAATTTCCCAGACGGGCCCAGCGGTTCTGGTGCTCTAGCTGCCTCCTCCGAGGCCGACCCTTGGTCTGGACGCACCAACGGACCGTGGAATGCCCCAGATACCACTTCACCAACCCTTCACAAGAGCGGCAACGCTTCCCCAACCCGAGTGCGCAACAATATGACGGCTGCCTCGCAGCAAACACTCTTGGAGCTGCAGAATCCGTACAGCAACGCTCGTCCCGCTATTGGCCAAGGCAAGAGCTTCTCCAGGCCGCAACCAAAGAGCAATCTCGATCCTTCATCGGGAAGCTTCAGCTACTCCCGGAAACCATCGTTTGGATTTGTTGATGCAGATAAAGAGAACTACAGCCAGGATAATGCGTATGGCGGAGAGGCTCCTTCTAGAACCTTCAGACCAGACCAGATTGGATCACAAAGCTCGAGTTATCTTGCCATCGGTGGTGCTGGATCCAGAGATACAAGCATGCCTCCTTCCAGAGCTTCCGAATCGGGTTTATCGTTTGCTAACGGCAACGGTTATGGCCATACGCCCGCCAGTTCGATACACTCCCAACGTCCATCCTTCTCTGGGGTCTCCGGATCTTTCCATCAAGCAAATGGTTCACGGTACAATAACGAGATCGCAGCACAGGCGCAGGAAGCAGAAGCGAGGGACAAGTTTTCGGGGCTTGGGCTCCGCAGTGTTGAACAGATTGGTGGTGTATCCCAGGACTATTCAATCTCGCCAAGTCATTCGAATTTTGATCCACAAAGCTATCAGTCTAATGGTGGGGCGGCGTGGAACGACACTGCTAAAGCATTCAATCCATACGCGCCGGAATACAACCCACCATTTGCAGAACAGCCATACTTGAATGGCAGAATGCCTCGCTTTGGCGACAGAGGCTCCGTCTCGCCTGCTGGAAGTGACTACCGTCGTGGCCTAGAAAGTCCAAAGTTCTTCCCTTCGACTGGAACTCCATCCTCGGATCAGGTATATCGGCCAGGATCTCGAGGTCCAAGGATCCCCCAAGGACCAGGTGAACTGAGCCAACGCCTTCAGAACATTCATCTTGCACAGCAACAAGCGTTATTCTACACTGGGGGCTACCAGGGCCAGTACCCTCCCAACGTATATGAGTATCAACCTTCCAGCTTCCGCGCTGGCAACATGCCATATGGTTATCCTATGCCCATTCCTCCCTTCCCTTCAGCTCCAGTCATACCGACGCGGCCGGCCAAAGACCAAGATATCGGCGCAGGTGTGAGAAGTGTCTTACTTGAGGAATTTAGATCTAATGCAAAGTCAAACAAACGGTACGATCTCAAGGATATTTATAATCACGTAGTTGAATTCAGCGGAGATCAACACGGATCCCGCTTCATTCAGCAGAAACTCGAAACGGCCAACAGCGATGAGAAGGAACAAATCTTCCGCGAGATTCAACCCAATGCTCTGCAACTAATGACGGATGTGTTTGGTAATTACGTCATTCAGAAGTTGTTCGAGCACGGTAACCAGGTGCAGAAGCGAGTGCTTGCTGAGCAGCTGAAGAACCATGTAAACGAGATGTCTCTGCAGATGTACGGGTGTAGAGTGGTACAGAAGGTCAGCAGCACACAAATACTTACCAGCCCGTACTGTGAATGCTAACAAGAAACAGGCCTTGGAGCACGTCCTTGCAGACCAGCAGGCCGAACTCGTCAAAGAACTCCATGCGGATGTCTTGAAATGTGTCAAAGACCAGAATGGCAACCACGTCGTTCAAAAGGCCATCGAGAGAGTGCCAAGGGAGCACATTCAATTTATCATTGAGGCGTTCAAGAACCAGGTAAACCTTCTTGCAGCCCATCCTTATGGTTGTCGGGTGATCCAGCGGATACTGGAGTACTGTACCGTTGCAGATCAAGCTTCGATTCTCGAAGAGTTGCACCAATGTGCCAACATGCTCATCACCGACCAGTATGGAAACTATGTGATTCAACATGTCATCGCGCACGGAAAGCCGGAAGACCGCGCGAAGCTCATCAAAATTGTGACTGCACAAGTTCTGCCTTTGTCAAAACACAAATTCGCATCCAATGTTGTTGAGAAGAGCATCCAGTACGGTACAGACGAGCAGAGACGGGCCATCGTGGCGCAGATGACTATTATTCACAGCGATGGTACCACCCCTCTACAGCTCATGATGAAGGATCAATACGCCAACTACGTTATTCGTATGTTCCCCAGTCTTCGAAGAGAGTCCTATACTGATTATTATACAGAGAAGCTTCTAGCACAGCTGAAGGGGGATGAACGCGATGCCTTTGTCGAGCACATGAAGCCCCAGCTCATCTCACTCAAGAAATTCAACTACGGCAAGCAAATCGCTGCTATCGAGAAGTTGATCTTCGTAGGTCTTCCGACATACATGGCGTCAACTTCCACACTCCCGGAGGACTTGATGAAGAGGAACATCCCGGTGGAGAAGGACCAGTTAGCATCACAGCAAACACAGACGCAGCCAATTGAGATCGGATCAAGCGCACCAACACCGTCTCTTACCATGGGACAAAACAGTCCTCAAAGCAGCAGTCTTCCAAGCACAAACGTCAGCACAATTGATGGACCTACCGATGGCTCCACGGATTCAGTTAAGACACATGCCAACGACAAGGCATGCCCCGGGGTTGTGGTTAATGGCGTTTGATTTTTTTTTCTCAAGTTTCATATGGCTGGCGTGCGAACGGACGGCTTCATAAAAGTGGCTTTCGCAGGCTTCCTGTGCGCAATTCATTTCGATGTTTGTTTCTTGTAGCTGGTGTTTGCATGGCTGTACGGATGGGAAGATCAATATGGGTACTACTTCTCTCTACTACTCGTGGTTCTATACGAATATTTGGTTTCGCTACGTTGGAAGGAATATTGCATATGAGGGCACGGGATTTGATTGATTAATGTTTGGTTCTTTTTCAAGGATGGAAAGATAATCTTCGTTGCTCTTTTCCTTCTCAACACCATATTATGTTCTTCAGAGAGGCGGTTGTTCTGAAGTGTCTTGGTCGGGTGGTTCGTGGTGTTCAGGAGGATATTTTTTCACAAAAGGTCGGCAAGTGAACGGGAATGGAATGGACGATGGGGCTGACGATAATGGACGAATACATGTCGATGTCGATGTCGATGCCAAGGAGACTGGTTTCAAGATCGAGATGCGCAATTATGTCCTTGGATAAAGATGGGCTCAGCATAGATAGATTTTAGGACTTTTGGTGTGTTCTATGGGTTGGTCTTGCCTTGGGGCCAGATCTTGGATTCGATTGGATTGGCTCAGCATCAAGAGATGTCAATGTCCTCCTGTATGTCAGATCATGATTTTGCATGCTGAATACCAGATATCTTCATACTAGATATTTCAAAACGACTCAGTCTCACCCACTGTCTTTGTGCTGGTCTTGGTATTGTGAGACCACACTCCGAGTTCGATAATCATTTTGGATAGGTAGATTTCAGAGAATTAGCGACGAGCTGCCTGTTGACTACATAGCTATCCTGTATGGATGCGGTTTGTTTTTATCCTTCTCTCACTTCCTTGTCCGCATCTTTGGTTTCTCTCATAGTTGATTTGGTAGTTGATAGTTGATAGGTTCTTAGTCGGCAGTAGAATATCTGCCCATCTATCAAGGCAGCAAAGCAGATGAATCGAGAGGGAGGATAAGGGGGTTCAAGTTCGTCTTCACTGCTTGATGTGGTCGAGGAAGTGATTCATCTGAAGGAAGGTAGTATTCCTCATAGGTACAGTACTTGGGTGATTGGATAGCCTACTAAGTGGCTCAAGCCACTTCGCTAAGCTATTGGCATGGGTAGGTAAGGCTGTTCTCCTCTAATTAGGAATGCCACATAGCTTACGTTATTCAAGTCGTGCTGGTGGTTATCACTAACCAGTACTATTCTATGCAGCTTGATGTTCATTTCAACCTTGCGCTGCCTGCATTCAACGATGGTCTTGATCCGCTAATCAACCATCTTTGGCGCCCAGCTGTTGTTGGTTCTGGAAAGTTGTCTGTTTGTGTCTGTATTTAGTACGGTGGTATTTAGCGCGGTCGGTCCTCGTGTTTATATAAGGAGTCCTACTGTTGGAGAAGATCTATTGAAGTTACCCGAAAGATTAAAAGAATCTAGGAAGTTGATGGCAGATTACTACCTGTGTCTATACTAAAGAGAGAAGTAAAGCAGAGAGAAAACAACTACCTTACTTTCTTCTTCTTTTCAAAGTGCCACCTGGCGATAACCAGTCTGATGATGGTTGTAAGAAGGGTCTATGTACAGTACAATACATCGCTTCGCCATTTCCCTAGCGAGTGTGTACGAGTAAGAATGATAGTAACATATTCCAGAACCTACCTGTCGGGAAACGAAACTTGAGCGAAAGAACATTCTACACAGAGAAACGACACTTATTCGAGTGAAAGATAGTCAGGCGACCTCGTCGCTTAACCATCTGACAAAGATCTCAAGGATAGAATGAGCTCTCTCGCACTTCAAGCTTGCTTCCGACTACCCAAGAAGTTTCTTTGTTGGAGTGTATACATGGTCCGCTCATTGAACCTGTCAGATAAATACTATTGATTCAGAAACTTGAAGTCGAGTCAAATCGCGGCATGTAATGATGTTATAAGGGCTAGTCTGACTAGCAAACTCTCTCGTCTATTCATATCTCGTATATTCACTTCCTACACTCAAGTACCAGGCTCTCCTATCCCTCTAGACACGAACACTTCGATACAATGAGCTAGTTGCAACTTCGGTTAAATACAAACACATTACTTAATTACACTATTATCGACTCCGAATCACCCCACATCATCAAAACCACAAACGCACTTTCCGCCACTCGGCTTCCTAAGAATATAACCCGAGCAACAAAGGTCGGGGGGGAAAACACCACCTTCAAATCTCACCACCCGATACAACCGTCAAACCAAAAAGAAAATTACTCCGAAAAGTCGTCTCGCACTTCCAAATCTGTGACTGTCTCTGCTGCATCTGTGAGATATGTCCTAGATGCCGTTTCAAAATAGGATCGTTTAGGTTAAGGTTGGGCAGGTTGTTGGTGATGAGTTGGCGTTTCGGGTAAGGGAGCGAGGGAGCTGGTCAGTTGATGAACCGTACAGGGATCGGGCGATGACTTCAATAGTGCAAGACTAAACTTCCCATCCATGTATCTGTTATGCTTAAATCTAAGACGGTAATTAGGCACATAACACTTCAAACACTGATCTTTTCTTATCCCTCTACCTTGGATTTTCAATGGTATAGCCAAGAGTTTTCAGATAGCTAACCGAGGCCGACAACTGCAAATCCACTGGACCTGCGGAGGAGTTTATGAAGTTAGTATCAGCAACATAATTAAGAGCCGAGACTAGTGCCTAAGCAGCTATATCAAAGTCTTCCCAGGTAATGCCCCTCTTGAAGAACTAGGTAAAGAACAAAGATCTTGACCCTACTCTAACTTTCGGCAAGAGCCATCCTAACAGAAGTGTTCTTTGGTCACCGTGAACTCGTCAAAACCGTATCTGGGTATACAAGGGAAAACAATGCTTTCAATATAATTATGTCATAAATGTCATCTACAATCGATACGCCCTTAATGGCCGTGTATGCGATTTCATTCTTCATTGGAGAGACTCTTGAAGTGATAAGTAGTAATCGTGAGGATCCAGACTTTGTCGGAATTGCGACCTATTAGTGCTCTATCGTGAACAGTGATTGCACAGTGAAATGTGTAGATTGCGCAGAGAAAAGAGCGTAAACGTCCTCTTTAAAGCTCAAGATCCAATAGTTTGGGGACTGCAAGTGTCAATCGCCACTCACCCATATGGCTCCGTTCATGCTTCAAGAAGAACCCCGGACTGAAGGATGGGCGTTTCTCTTTTCTGAACATCATTGACAAAGAGGCGTGACATGGTATGGTAGCATCGGGATCCATATTCAAATTCTTGTGATTGAAAGAAGGCACTTTTGTGTGCATTTGATTGGTATGTAACTCTTTACGCCATTTCAATGCAAAGACAACCAGATTCGTAACCACGAAATCATTTGTCGATAATCCTTTGACCCTCCCTCAATCGCAAAAAAAGTCAGAACCAACACTTAAACAATGGCAAGCTTGGTGGCAGCAATGTCGAGAGCATCTACATCAGGTGTGAGACGCGCAAAACATTTCTTGCTACCATCCGGGCTGTTAAATTTGTTAGCAATGACCTTCCAGTTCTGTTGTATATTAGACATACCGGATGAGAGTGTTGATCTTGATGGTGTCAATGTCGTAAAGCTTCTTGAGTGCCTGCTTGATCTGGGCTTTGTTGGCCTTGATGTCGACGATGAATACAAGGGTGTTGTTCTCCTCGATCTTCTTCATGGCGGACTCGGTGTTCAGAGGGTGAATGATGACCTTGTGCTCATCGAGACGGGGCTGGCTGTCGACAGACTTTCGGAGGTACTTGGGAGCGCGCGAAAGTTGGAGGGTCTTGGGGCGGTGGAAGGTGGTCGAGAGGCGGACCTTGCGGACCTTGTGGGAGTGAACCTGGAGAGGGTATCAGCGGTGTCATTGCTCGATCTCTGCGATATATAACTTACACCCTTGAGAGTCGCCTTAGCAGCGGCATTGGCTTGCTTGTTGCCCTTGCCGGCCTTGGACGCACCACCTATTAAAACTTACGCATCAGCAATCGCTCTTTACGAACTCGCAATAGCTGCTGCTGCTGGTGCGCATCCTCCGCCTCATCGTCATTCCTATTGTTGCCCACGCCACCTCATTACCGTACCTTTGTTATCCTTAGGAGCCATCTCGATTGTCGTGTGCGGTAGTTGGCGCGTTGGTTGTTCGTCGTTGGTCGTTGGTTGTCTCTGGGAACTTTCTGAATTTCAAGAAAATAATTGACTGTGGGCGATTTGTGGGTCGGGTGCGGAAGATCTATTTTACCGAAACTCGGCTATTCTCCAGGGCGGCCGAACCACCTCACCTCTTAGGCCCGGGGCCTCTCTTTGGCATATCGCTGAGCTTTCCTCTTGCAACAGAAGACGGTACGATACCAAGACACCATGGCGACCAAAACCAAGCGTGTCAAACCCAAATCCCTTTCTCATGGCCGTCCTCCGACAGCCAAACGTTCAGTTCGATCCATCTCTAGCAAAGCTACGCGAACACTCATACGAACTCATCATACCCTTGAAAAGAGGAAAGCAAAGGCTATTTCTGATGGGGATGAAATTACCGCAGCAGCTATCGCACGGGAAATCAGTAGGCAAGGCGGTATTGAGGGCTACCAACGCGCATCTCTTATAGGTATATGTCTCACGTGAGCATCAATTTACATGGCATTGACGTTTCCCAGGACAACGGAATGATAGAGGTGGAGACAGTAGCAAAATCTTAATGGAATGGCTGGACTCTATGCTTCCAGTGCTGAAAGAACGGGCTTTGAAAGGGATTCCTCTGAAGATGCTTGAAGTTGGAGCATTGAGTACCACAAATGCATGTTCCAAAAGTCATCTGTTCGAGATGGAAAGGATCGATTTGAACAGCCAGGCCGAAGGTATCAAGCAGCAGGATTTCATGGCCCGACCTCTTCCCAATGACTCTTCAGAGCAATTCGACATCATAAGTCTTAGCTTAGTGCTTAACTACGTGCCGGACGCAGTTGGAAAGGGCAACATGCTGCTACGGACACGCAAGTTCTTGAAAGAATCAAAATCGTCAGATGGTCTTGGAAGCTTGTTCCCCAGCCTGTTCCTCGTCTTACCAGCTCCGTGCGTACTCAATTCACGTTATATGGACGAGAACAAATTGGAGTCTATCATGGAAAGCCTTGGATACGTGCGGATTGAGAAGAAGCTGTCAAACAAGCTGATATATTATCTCTGGAGAAATGGCTCCTCGGATCAGAAAATGGCGAGCAGCTTCAAGAAGGTTGAGCTCAGGACTGGAAAGGATAGGAACAACTTCGCTATCATTTTGAAGTAGCCACCCGAAAGAGTACGGGAGTTCTCAGAAGTATCCAGAGACTGAGTATTGAAGATAGACAAGGGGGGTGCAGCCAGTGCCTGCATTTGTTTGCATTAGTGAAGGGTCGAGAGTATGGGACATGTTTTGAATAGTCTGATCAAGTGCTGAAAAAGGCTTATGTAGAAAATTATCAGTTTCGTCCATATGCCTCTCACAGCTCGCACGCATATAATGCCTCCACTTGACTCGACGAGAAAAGCAGCGTAGGTACGAAACATACGGCCGAAACTGGCACAGACTAAAACCCCGAATTAGATGACCAACAATAGAATTAGCTAATACTTTGTTATTTACCTATTTGCGACTTCGACCTAGAGGCATTGAATTGTGGATGAATTACCGGTAATGTTGATTTTTGGTGGGTGTTTTGGTGATGAAATGCAGTGCCAAAGGGGCGGCCGAGCTCACCTTGCTCACTTCGGCTTGGCCCGTGAGATGATCCTTGTCGAAAAAATGATCGCGTCAACACGTACTTCTCACTGGAGTGAGGAACTTGAATATACGACTTCCTTTTGTTCTTTGCGTCCCCACATCGATCCGCACATATGTTCACATCATTGTCTCGTGGGAGCTCAAAAGCTAGTCCGCCAATAATATGTGCCTCATGCTTCTCTAGCATCTTGGGACACTCGGAATCCCTCGCCCTCACGTCGCGCCAACTACCACTGCATCGCGCATCTCAGTCAGCAAGGAAAGGCTTCTCAACGACCAATGCCCAATGTGATGATAATGAAGGCGATGTATCTCTGGGAGTATCTGCGGGAGACTCTGCAGATGCGGTACCTGTTCCTTTGGAATCGAGCAAACCAACACCAAGGCTTTCGACACAAGCACGAACACTGAGGGAATTGCGAGAATCATTGAAGATACATGAAGCAGTAGGGAAACGCTTGCTGAAAAAAGCAAAGGATGCTCGTCGGGCAAAATCTGTCAAATCGAAATCCAAGAAGTCGCTCAAACAAAGTACAGATAAAGATATCAAAAGCTTGGTCGGCAACTTGACGGAGAGTGTCGAATCAAAGCCCTCAGATCCTCCAAGCTCTAAGAAAGCTACGAAGAAGAAGAAGACTGCGGCAGGGACAGCAGCTGTCGATGCGGGCGAAAAGTCATCCAAGCTGGACAAGGGAACTGCAAACAATACGGATGGATCTGCGAAATCTTCAAAAACTTCCACCGCAAAGAAGTCTACGAAAGATCAGACTGCAGTAGAGGAACCAAGCCTCGAGAAGCCCCGAAAACTAGGCCCAGAAATTTCCAAATACATCTCGGGCCCCTTGGTCACTAAGGTCCTTACTAACTCAAAGCCTTCCTCAAAATTGCTGAAAATAGCAGGGAACCTGAGCTTGAAAGAGAGCTTGGAAGGTCTCGCTCGGCATGCTGGCGTAGACTTCGCCAGAAAAGTCCTCGTGGACATGATTAAGGATGAAAACATGACGGCTGTGGAGAGGTCGAGGTTTAAACGAGAATTGCGCAACTTCCTATTTTACCCTAAAAATGCTCAGGTGTCTGAAGGGGTTGTGAATCCTCAAGGAAACCTTGATAATCAGATGAAAGCTTTCAAGACCATAAAAGATGCGATGCAGAGCCGGCCCTTGCCCAGGACCCAGAGGGTATCATCAATTCCCAGAGAGAAGTCCTTCACTGCGTGGAATACCGCATCCAGATCTAGTGCTACTGAAAAAGACGACGACAACAAGTGGTCAAAACAGAAAGAAGCTAACAAGATCGAAACTATTGAAGCTGAAAAGCTCAAACTTATTGCGATTGAAAGCAAACAGCCTCCAGTTCCAGGTCTTTCGTACGGGCTGGAAAGAGTTCTTTTCAATCCTGGTGTCTACCACCTTCAGGACCCTCGGTCACGGGTCTTCAATTTTGACCCTTATCTACAAAAGATCATGCCCGCCTCCGAATTTGATTTCAACGCTCTGAAAGAATACGTGACATCGTCACGAGATAAAGCTTTACTAGCGTCAGCTGCAGAGGAGCAGAAGAAATACACTGGTTCAACTTCTAGTATGACCGCTGCGCTTGCTCACTTTCACTTCCTTCTATCACAGTGGCGGCCTATTGAGACATCACATCTGTCTAAGAAGTTCGAAGCCCAATATGATACTTTTACAGGAATCTCGCGTGCCCCATCCGCCATATTCCTGCGGTACAAAGATGGCGTTTACGCAATCGATGCAGATAAGCAGTTTGACAATGCCAATATCTTAATGATGCTTGGAAAATCCATGGAGAAGTTGCTCACTCTGCCCACGGAAGAGTTTGAGAAATACCGACGGACCAATTCTGACCAGATTTCTGAAGAACAACGTAACGAGCCCGAAGCGTTCCATTATACCACCATGGGTGACTTCTTGATGCGTTCTCAATTGGATGCATATGATGAGCGTTTGCCGGGAACTGGTATGTTTGATCTCAAAACCAGAGCTGTCTGTGCTATTCGTATGGACATCGACGGATATGAAAATGGTATGGGATACGAGATACTTTCCCGACATGGTGAATATGAATCTTTCGAGCGGGAGTATTATGACATGATCAGGTCGGCATTTTTAAAATATTCTCTTCAAGTGAGAATGGGCCGTATGGATGGCATATTTGTCGCGTTCCACAATGCAGATCGTATTTTCGGTTTCCAGTATATCAGTATCTCGGAGATGGACTATGCTTTGCATGGTACTGAAGACACATCACTTGGCGATTCGGAATTCAAGCTGAGTGTCGACCTGTTAAACCGTGTTCTCGATCGAGCAACTGCAAAATTCCCTGGCAAGTCGCTACGTTTACACTTTGAAACGAGGGATAAAGTCAAGGTGCCATACACTTACATAATGGCGGAACCATTCGAAGAGGAGGAGATTGAGAAGATCCAAGTAACCAATAAGAAGAAGATAGATGGGTTTGAAAGAGAAGTTCTCGGTCTAGGGAAGAGCGAAGCCGAGTTGGAAGAGGAGAGAGGAAAAGCTGAGTGGCTGGAAATGCAGGCACAGGTTGAGGAGAGTGTCGAGGATGATGAGCTGGAAATTTCAGATGAACTTCAAGATGGACAGGGCGATTTGTTCTCAGCTGTTGGGTCGGGTGGCGATACTCCGGATGATGAGAGGGACGATGAGAATGACGAAGACGACAAGGAGGACGTTGAGGAGGACGTTGAGGAGGACGTTGAGGAGGACGTTGACGAGGACATTGACGAGGACATTGAGGAGGACATTGAGGAGGACATTGAGGAGGATGAAGACCGACTCGCCATAGAGGACCGGGAAGAACATGATAATGAAGAAACGGATGCCTTGGCGGCCGACTCGGAAGATCAGCCCGATGAGAATGACGAGGGTTCCATGGAGGAGAGGGAGAGTGACGAAAATCTTATAGAAGATGGCAAGGAAACGAGTGTCGCCGACGTTATGACTGAGTCCAGCGAACAGGTGAATCTTCTCGTCGAGGGTGAAGTCTCTCCTGCGGCACCTGCGGATGAGGATAAGTATAGGGAAGAAGGCAAAGAAGACGTAGATTCTGAAGACCAAACTGGCGATAACATAGAGCTTCTCGACGTGGGTGAAATCTCTGGCGAGGAGATACCAGACGAGGACATGTTTGCGGATTCAAGCAGTGAAGAGATAGATGGAGCCGGTTCTGAAAACCAAACTGGTGACCAGACGCAAATAATGGGAGCAGATGATAATTCCAACCAGAATCAACTTGGCGAGCCATCTGAGGATTCCCAGAATAGTACCACTGCATCCACCTTAGAAGGACAAGTCCATGCTTTTGGAACAGAATCCCTGGATCCGCCCTCTGACATCACCGAAGGGCGGCCTCTACTATGCATGACTCTGATTATCCGCAACAAGATCAATGGCCAGTACCAGACGCGTCCTTGTAACCTTACATCAGAGGACAAGTGGACTGTAGAATACGACTTGGCCGAAGTACCAGAAAAGAGAGCGAGAATTGCATACCGGGCTCTAAAAAGACGGAGACATGCGGTTTTAAACAAGACCAAGGAGGAGCCGAGCGAATATCAAATGGGGTTCTTGGCAACGCTGAAAGAGTACAACAGGAAGGGTAGGGAATGGAGACAGAAGCAAGATGAGATTGAGAAGCAAAATCCGCCGAAGGTCTTGTTTGGTAAAGAGGTTGACAAAGTCAAGAGTGTCCGCGACGAAGAAAAGAGCGACTAGAAGGCGTTGGTGTTTGTTTTGTTCCGTAGTAAAATGGGTTTGTAGAGATACTCTGTATAGCATAGCGACGGGTGTAAATTAGGAAAACTTGGAAGGCTGTAGGAATAGATGTATAATACTCGTCACTCCTCGAACTATTTGTGGTCATAAATAGGTATGAATGCCTTAAACTCGACTAAATTGTGTCCCACTTTTCTTCGTCCAACACATCGAGTTTCCTCAATCACAGCTTACACTATACACGGTAGATGGTGCTTTGATGCCACCCCCGTTCTATTTTAGATATATCCAGTGTCCCTACAAAGAAGGCAAGTTCATCAAATAGGGACTGTAATAGTACTTACCTAAGCTATTTACATTAACTTAGCAGTTGAAGTAGCTAGGTAGGTGCTTCACACTAACCCCCTTGGTTTGATTACCTTACCCAGGTAGGTAGGTAGGTCTGTAGGTAGGTAGTGACCTTACTTAGGTTATGATATCCAATCACCCATCAGATTAGGTATCTACTTTGAGTAATTCGAAGCGGAGTGTGTTATTGCCAAATAAAAGCTGGCATTACCTTACTGGTTGATATAGTTTAGAGGAAAGTGCCATTTTTGGAAATGCACCTTCCGATTAGGAGGCCTTCGCACTATATTCTTTGATATGTAACGCACTGTTGTTGTGAGTCTTCCCTTGTGATTCTCAAGTGGTGACTTGGTAAGCGACGGAGTTGGAAAGATGGCTTGTTTTTGAAATTCACAGATGTAAGATACATTGTAACACCGCTGTGTACGCCATGATTAACTCGATGTGCTGACTTCTACGTAGACATAGGTGGTTATAGATACCAACATATACTTCACCTTCTAGGCATTTGATTACTCCTGAGATAAGAATCATGTGTGCACTCAATATCTCAGTCTATCAAGTTGAGTTAAATAGCATAAATAGAAGTGATTACAGGAAATGGCGAAGATTTTTAAATGGAAATTCATCATCTCGCTTGCTTTTGGCAACATCGCCCGGAGTAGGTTGTCTGACCTATGATCGCAACGTCCTTCCACTGCTGCATCTCCCTGTGCCTCTGAGGCGACTTCCTTCTCTAGCTCAGCTCAACCACCTCCATGCAACGTGTACAAGAGTAGGCCTTCCTCTAGCAGCGATGTATTCACACAAATCCTGCTACGGATTCTCGGAAAAAAGGCTTCAGTGCTCCAGTCTGCAAAGAAACGCCCCATCTTACGTGTTGGTTGCTTGCATCGGAACATCTTGGGGAAGTTCTGGCTCGCTCACAGGTGTCATGGCGAGCTTTATTCTCCAATTGATAAACTCGTCTGAGAGAATATCGCCATGACCAGTTTCCTCAATTTTGAATATCTCAATCTCAGGCCATCTCTCCTTTCTTCGAATCCTCCACACCCCATCACCGACAATGTTGGCTCTCAAAACTACTTCGGTGTCAGAAACCGAGAAATCCAATTATAAAGGGGACGGGGTATGCCGTGCTTACAGTCGAGTAATGCTGAAGTGAAATTGATACACATATTCCCATCCCAAGTCCCTTTTCCTCTCCGCTTGACCGTTCCAGGTATGGATGCGGTGTCCATTTCTTCAACTCTCTTCAAAAATCCATCCGGAGTTCGGAAGCCAACAATAATCTTGGGGACACCAAGGAGAAACGACTGTATCCAAAACTTCATCAACTTGCGCTCGAATGTGATCATATCTCGATCGTTTCGAATATCCGCGCTTGTCTTTAATTCAACCCAATTTACAGGACTGCCATCGGTAGGTTTGATGTCCCACACGGCATCCACTTCACCTCCTAGGATCATAACATGCTTGCCTATACCCGTCCGTACAACTGAGCAATACTGAGCATAATTGTTGACAACCTCATTCTCTCGGTTCTCGATATAATCTCGAGAAGTCTCATCCCAGGGTGACGGCAACAAGCACAAGGTTTCGAACTTATACCCCCAGAAACTCATCATGTCCTGTGACGGCCTCCCTGACTGAGCCACTTGCTGAGATTGCCTCTTCTGTGAATTAAGTTTGTATCCATGATTCTCTTCCAGGAATATCGTGTCTTGGAAAAGTGTAGCGTTCATCTCAAAGCCATCTCTGTCACTGAATATAGCAGACATCAGTTTAGTGATCATACCACGCCATGTGACGAGGCTTGCTTCAATCTTTGCACCCGTCTTCTGTTCTTGCGCTGTCATTGTTTTTAGCAGGCTGTCAAGGTGATCGTCGGCAGTGTCATCGAGCTTCTCAAAGGTGTCAAATCCTTTAGAAAGATCAGCACCTATTGTGGGTGGATAGTAGTATCTGATAGACGAGTCATCCAGGCGAAACGTATGCTTGTCATCATAAGAGAAGCATGCTATTTCCTGTGTCGATATGAGTAAGAGTGACCAAGTTTGGGAGACATATACATCAAATGCCACACTGCACACAGAGACGAGCTTTCCATGCACGTGATACACGTAGAAAGAGAATGATGACTATCTCCGACTCGAAGGGCCCCAGTTTCTGACCACAATTCTAAACATAAATGGATTTTCCTTACCTTGGGACGCTTGAGAGCTGCGCTGGTACCGGCGAATCGCCCAATGGGCTGGATTTCAAAACGACTACTCATTCTGAGCTTCTGCTTCAAGAAGCATTTTGGGTTGGCTAAAGATGCCTTATGTGTTCGGAAAGAGATATCCAGAACTGTGATGGATTTTGATGTGATGTGGATGAGAGGTGTTTCTCTTGCGTCCCCTTTGTCTTGTTCAAAAGGTCAGCCTTGCGGGGATGCAAACGAGCCAGTCAGAAACCATTTACTAGGTCTTCACATCGTAGCCTTGTGGCCCCGCGAAAACAACCAAGAACAACAAAATTAATAAAACATACGTCCTCGGCTCAATCGCGATGCATTCTTTCCATTTCAGTTTTACCACCATTCATCAATAGGCCCACAAGATGCCAGAACGACGGCAAGCAACCACCAGCACTTCATCAAACCACGTCACAGGCAGAGGAGTCCGGCGCAACCTTTTCCATCAACATCTCAGCCGCCGTCCTACAACCAGCTCCACCTCTACATCCGCCGAAACACTACGATTGGACATCGAGCCCGACTTTGGAACATCGGATATAGTCATAAGGGATCACAATGGGGATTTTCAGATCGGGGATCCGCCCTTACAGAGTCTGGACGAAGAGGAAGATGGTGGTCAGCAAGATGCGCATGAGGACGAGAGTATGTTCTATTGAAGATTTGGCGCATGGGCAATTTGCTAATACTTTTGGCAGAAGAGAGACAAAGATTAGCAGACGCTGTGAAACATCACCAGAGGGACAGGAATAGAGCTCCAAGTGAACCGGCTGGTTAGTACTCCATGTCTCTTTTGCACGACGATATTCTAATTCTAACTACATCCAGAACTCCTTGAAGCTGTAAAAGCCAGCCTGCGCGCAAAGGTAGCGGCTCTATCAGAAGACAATTGGATGTACGAGGCGGAAGTTGAGCCCATCATGCGATAGATGAGGAGACCTAAACCAACCTTTGCATAATGATTCGAGCGCATAATGATACCCCAGGAGTCAGGAGTTCGAATGCAAGAGCGGCTTTTTGTTCATAGCTTTGTTATTCAATCAAGGCCTTCGGCGGCTGGTGGTGCCTGTACACGTCTTGTCTGTGGTTTCTGTGCTGCTGCACCGCCGCCTCCGAACATGCTTCCCATCATATCAAATAGAGGATTGCCTTGTCTTGGTCGCTGGATGCCAAAATACATCTCCCCAAGTGTTGTCAGAGTCTCATCCCAAATGCCAACTTCCTTGATATGAGCCGAGTATTTGTTCTTCAGTTGCTTATAAAGATCTGCGTTGCCCTTTTGTACTGCCAGCAACAAGAGACCTAGGAAGTTCAGTAGAGGCAGACTTGGATATATCCTGATATCTGAACTGCCGCTGCTAACATCTTGCACGTTCAAGTTCTTGTTTGCTTCTGACAATCTGCTAGTGAAAAGTCGAAGGGATTTGGTTGCATCACGAATATTGCCAACCAGGAGGTATGGGAAGACTGCCCGGGCAGCGTAGAGAGCGGCCGTGTGAGAGTCGTCCTGTGTGTACCATTCGTACTCCAACTTTGCAAACACTCCGGGTGAGTCTTTCGTGCCGAGCGCCAAATGTCGTTCAGCTTCATAGGCTTCGTGTTCCTCTGCGTATAGTGATCCCGCAACATGGTGTAGTTCCGGTTCGCCAGCGGGGTAGTCACCGTACTTTGCAGACCATCTGCGATCTCGTCAGCATGGATATCCTGCACTCAGGAACCCAACATACACAATCATTTCCGTAATAAATTTCTTCCTCGTAGGCTCCGCGCCATCGAATAGTCGTAGCAGTGTCAGGAGCTTGCCCTTGTTGCTTGAGTCCGGTTTGAGCTCAGCCTGCTTGTACACGTCGACCAGGTAAAGGGACAAGTCTCCACCACTTCCTCCTTGGCCAGCTTTCAGGAGCGATTGCGCAATACTATAAAGAATATCGATAGCAGCCTCCCAGTTCTCTTGCTTGACATAGCGAGCTGCAACAACCCGGGTTTGTTGCTGCGCTTCGTAGTATTGGCCTTCCGCGGTTCTGCGATGGGGATCAGTACAAAGTCGCGGGAGGAAAATAGGAGCTCTTACTTCGACTGTAGGCGCACTATGATCTTTTCTATCTTGGCACTCATTTTGGGCGAGGTGCTGAGCTAAAAGTATTGGTTGAGCTTTGTATGTTGGTGGAGGAAGAAGTGACGAGTGCTCACAGCGAGGCTACTCCGCCTGCCCAATGGAAAGACAGGAAATACAAGTCACGTGAAATGTGTCGTTTCCAGGTTTAAACAAAAGCGACACACGCCGACCTTCTACTAAGTAGGTAGGTTCTTCGTAAGGTAGCGGACTCCCAACTTGTGCGCTACTAAGATAGATATTTTAAGGAAATCCAGTGACTTAGTGTATTGTTATATAAGAAGTCTTTTGAATTGGCTATTAGGTTATTAGTGATGTTTTTAATTTAATTCAAAATCTTATCGAAAACTAGTCGGGTGGTGTTCTTACTAAACATCTGATGAGTAGACATACACAATTCACGCAAACTACTGTATCTCGATGCACACGATGCATACAATGCACATGTCGCTGGCGACTCTTCGATGAGTCGTCACATTACCCCGCACATTATTGGTACCGTACATTGAGTACGAAAGGACCAGTAGCGGGCAGACACGCAAACCCCAATCCGGGGTGGGAAGATGTGACAATATATTCAACAGTCGAAACAAAACCAAGTCTTGTAAAGCTGCACTTACAAACTGTCGACAACATCGCAGCATGCTTAGTAATCTCTGATACTGTCACTGGTGTCAGGCAATGCCACAGACATATCGGAACAAGGAAGTTCCTTGAACAAACTTCTAAGTTTAAATTTCAGCCAGATACTGTGCTGTACAGTACTGTAAAACTAAACAAATTATAAGTTGCCAGCATCAATGAGGCCTAGATCGGCAGCAAATTCCTCTCCGGATATGTACCTGTTGCTTCGAATGACGGCAATTTGCACGTTGGATTTCTTGCGGAAATTCAGATCTACGGCGTATCGTAAGGGACGCATCGGGTCATCAGTCGTCGAGATGAAGAAAGTAGGATCTAAGTTGTCCTTTTTGATATGGTTTTCGAAGCTTTCTCTCATTTCAGGAACATTGATTCGTCGTTGGTTTTGGTCACCAGAGCGGAAGCCTCGCCGAGAATTTGTGCCAGCAGATTCGCTGGGCCACGTTCGAAAAAGAATTCGGTACGGATTTTCTGGCGCCATATCTGAATTTATAGCTAGCGAGCGGGAAGAAAATACTAATGTGTAGATGGTATAAATTGTTGAAAAGGTGTCATGAAGATTCTGTTGTAGAAAACCGGAACGCGTCTCTCTACGTGGGCCCAAGACCAAGGCAGCAACATAAGCAATGTACTGTACAATCGAAAGTGTATGAATTAGTGTTTGGTTGAGTCTTGTTGTCCGAGTTTAGATGAAGAACAATAAAATTCGAAGCTTTCATGTCATGCGTAGAGTCGCGTCGTAGAGTCGCATCGTGCATAGCGACGACTAACCACGGGACCCCACGAAGCAGTGCTTGCATACATTTGGTGAGTGACACGAAAGCAAGGGATTGTCGCCTGGAGTGCTAAGTTCTATCTTCGCATCAAAACTCCCTAACAATCGTCCTATCACGGTCTCCCCTCCATCTCTTATATATTTACATCTCTTAGCAGGGAAATTTCATCTCACAAGTCCATACGCGACGCTGCCTCATGTAAACCATTAATATAGACTCATCTAACTCGTCCTTAATAAGCTCATCCCATACGATTCGTTTCCTGTTGCCGTTAAAACTGCGACAAAGGACGCCGAGCTTTCAGTGACTGATTCATTCTCAGCCTTTAACGCTCTCCCTTCCGCGCGCGAGCTCACAGCGACCCAAGGCTTGCCCGAAGATGTATATGTAAACTTTAAAACCGGCTTCCTCTAAAACACTCTCTGTCAAAGAGTCGGCCCTACTTATTCTCAATTTTCTGATATGATCAGTCGTCGATTGTTGCTCGCTTATTTTGCTAATACCTATAACATTTAGAAATGATTGGAGGAATGAGGACAGTATTGTAGCAGGAGAGTAAGCGGGTTTTCTTGACCTATTAACACTCTGGTGGCACTTTTCTGGGGTCGGACTTATATGGCTTGTGACGAACTAGCTATACGAGTTTTTGGTAGGTTGGCGCAAGATAAGCTAACAGCTGAGTGACACGACAAGCGACTCGACCGAGTACGAGTACGTGCTAACAGGTAGAGCTGTGAGTCAGAAAAACTTGATTGTGAAACTAGAACACAGAAGTATAAGTAAAGGGAAGAACGGAGTGGAGTAGAAGGAGCAGGAGTGGCAACCGAGATGGATTGTTGTATAAGCGGATTGGAGATGGGGACTGCGGAGTCCCCGTCCACGGGGGTGGAAACTGGTAAGGGATGCTTGAGAGTGGAAGAGGGAGACTGAAACGGAAATAGGGAATATGAGAAAGGAGCCGTTGGTGGCTCTTGAGGTACGGGTGAAGTTTGAGGAGGCGACGGAGACTCGAAGTCGGGATGCGGATAGTGATGAACAAATGGTGAATAACGATAATCTTCGAAGCAGTAAGCTATTATTCAGAATCTACTTGTAAGTAGTAAAGAATCAAATACACAATACTTTTTAGACTTATTGTTTGTTTCACGAGACATGAAATTTGGCATGAAAGAAGTAATGGCGGATAATGACAAAGAAAAGTAATGAGTAAAACACAACTACATGCTCAGACTTAGCAAAGTTGCATGTAGGGATCAGTGTACAACAGTGGAGCCAACTTTCAAGTGTTTAGGAAGAGGGCGGTTTCGAAGCTTACCTTACTGTACGCGCTACGAAATATTGTTGAATTAGGCTTCTGTCTTATGACCTGATAGTGCATTACTGTTGTAGCAGCTCCTACAAAGAAGAATCAAAACGATGTTTTCGTAATGTTTTAGAGACTTGTAATAGAAGTTACTTTATATACTCTGAACGTCTGAAGTCTCAAATCGTTGAACTAAACAGGATCTAAGAGCACACTCTGGTTAACCATAATATGCCAAGATTTCTGAAGGGCCAACAGTCAGACTCAAGATGAGAGTTTTTACAGTGTTCTCAATTTAGCTCTAGACTACTCTGGGTTGAACATTACTACCTTTGAAGCTAATGATCAGCTTGATACATTCCGTCTTAACTTAATCAGAGATCTCAGTTCCCATCGTGTAAGAACCACCTGTATAAATCAGACCACTCTTTGTATAAGCTTGTTTACTGTATAGATTTAAAAAAGAAAAAAAGACAGGAGAGTATGCACGTTGTAAAGAAGGCCAATCATAGGTGTTTCTTCCCTTAATTAGACGGGAAGTGGCTGCCTTATAAAATGAACGATTATCTAAGTAAGCTTAAAGCAGTCTGGTTACGTAGGAAGCGCTGGTCTTCGTACTATACATTATAAAGGACGAGAATCTAATTAAACAGACTTAGTGAACGAAAACTGTCTTGGTTTGGTGGTATAAACATAGGTTACCTACCAAATTCTTGTCTTTTACAGAAACTCACTTTCTTAAAAATATAGCAATAAGATTCCTAAAATTCCTATTCTAATTTTCTAGAAAAGAGAAATTCTACGTTAAGCGAGTTAAGCGATCGCCTAAAACACTACTGAAAAGAAACTGTACAGGGTAGTAAACAACCTAGCATCTTTTAATTAAAACCACACCCTCCTTAAGCTATTGTTCTCTGGTATCTCTGTTTCTTTAAATACCTTCTTGCTACTAGTCAGATTTTTGTCTTCCTTTTTTATCTGTATAGTAGTTTCAAGGGACCAGGGGTGTTTGCTGTCAGCCAGACTTATTGCTAACAGAAATCAATTCCTTAACTGATATAAACACCTAGCGATGTGCCTCCTAAAAAGTTTCTTCGTCTGTATTAGTTTCTACTACATTCAAGATGTCAGACCCTTTGGTTTTAGAGGAAGAACGTTTACAGCTTCTAGCTGATGTAGAAAAGATTGATACACTTGTAGTCTTAAATCCAACAATCTGGCCAATTCTAGCTTCAGCAATCTGTACCTCGCTATATCTAGCAGGTTCACTTGTAGCCCTAGTCACCCGCAATCACAAATTGACGCAATCTCTCCCTTGCTGTCTCTTCCAACTCCTCGTCGCTTAAAATACTCCGCCATGTGAAACAATCCTTGCTTTCCTTCGCGACCCGATTGCTTTCGACCTTGTGGGTAATAGGATACAGGAATTCCATCACGACCATCGTTTCAGAATCCCAGATTGTAAACCCAAGACGACGGCAGATATCTAGGTCTACACAACGTATTGGGGATGGACGGCACGTAAGTGGGCCAGTTGTAAAGGAGAACACACATGTTGATCCATCGAGATGATCAGATACTTTCTGCCGATGTTGGGACTTGTCTCCTTACTGTAGTTGTGGTATAGTCGCCACTATAACCCGTTCACTTTGAAGCTTTCTAGTGTCTCTCGTAGGTATTGAATTGCAACTCTGATGTTATCCATCTGAAAGTTCGACAAACCAGACCAAAAGTCTTCCATGATAAGATTTAAAAGCTTAGAAACGTCTTCTGTCGACCATGGAAGGATCGGCTTCTCTGTGACTGCCACTTCTCTGTGATCAAGCAAACCTAGCAAGCGCCATAAAGCCCTCCCAAGCCGCTGTTCCTCAGCCCAGGATGGCGCTTCTAAACTTTGAGCTGATATCTTTGACCCTCCGGGTTTCGACTCAATCTACGATGAAATGCGTCATAACGCCTCATCGCGGCGGGACTTGGCGTATATAACGGCTTCGAGGATCTCCGAGCCACAAGCATTAAATATCTCATGAGCTGTGGGGGACCCTTCGTCGAGGCGACAAAGAGTGGGTAGGTCGGGTGAAGTCATGAGTGTTTTTCAAGAGAATCGTCCTCGGAAGGTCCTTGAAGGGGTCCATTGTTACTAACTGAGGGTGGTGGATTTGACCCTTCCGATCGAGAGTCGTATCATCGTATGGGTGAGTTAAAGGTTGGGGATGAGATACTCGAACGGTATCAAGGAAGCTCCAGGCATGCAAACCCCTCGGTGCCAAGTTCGGGTTATAAAAAAAGTAACGTTCCCAAGTTCAACTCAATTGATTCTTGAGCCCATAGACATAGCTAGTACGCCAAAGACAAGCAATCATGAGGTGGAGATACTCTATCCAGAATTTCCTGAATCGAAACTTTACGCAAGGTGGTCGCTAAACCTGGTCGATCCTAAGAGCAGGCGTGCGGGGGATGAATCTTGTTTAATGTAGTTTAAGATAACTATAGATAAGAAAATTGTAATCAACAAACACGTTTCCTAGGACGCTGTCTTGGTTTAGTGGTAAAATCAGCGCTTCCCATCGCAGAAGAGAATCTTCAATTCTCGATATTGCGCTGGCCCCGGGTTCGATTCCCGGAGATAGCAGATTTATATCGAACATTTTTTGCCATTTCTTCCTACCAATTAGGTTGCTAGAAGCGGCAGCTGTCTATTATTTTGTCGGTTTCGAGTTCTCGGGTACGCACAGCAGTTGCGGGGAAGTGCACTCGGTTGCAAAGCGATGCCCCGGAACAGGTCACCAGGGCCAGGGTACGGGCTCTTGAGCCGACGGTTAGTGAATGTGCGAAAGTACAAGTTGATGATGAAGAGAGGCTTCAGAGCATTCCCCTTTCGCGATAAATCGTCAAGGTTACTCGCGATGTGGGTTAGCTTGAATTTCCTTGAAATAGACTAATTTCGATGGTAGCAACGACCTTATCTCTTTAAAGCTCAGCAGAGATGACGAAGACAACAAATACGCCGAGAACTTATTCTTCGTCGATACATCTAAAGTTCCAAGGGGCCTAATCAGAAATGAAGTTCCACTTATTAACTTAGCTAGACCCAGTTCCAAGCACTCTTCGCAGCACGTTTTCCATCCTCGTCTAATTTTCCTTCTAATCTAGTTTGTGTCGTAACGCCTAAACTAGACCCATCTGGAGCTGTATTGCACCTGATTGATTTTATTTGATCTGTGGTACTTTACTTGTCGAGCGGGTCGCTTATTACAGACAAAATTTAAGAATAAGTGAGGTAAACTGAGGTGTAATTGATGCAATTGTGAACCAATGATCTCTCACTTGAAGGGGGAGGCCTATCTTTACGTATATACATGAAAAACTATCTCTTTTCCTAATGTGTTGACACATGTGATGGACCTGAAAACAGCCGAATACAGTACTAAAGCAGACAAATATGTTCCTCGCCAAATGCAACACTTCAACTTTTTCACATAATCAAATATGTGGTGGCCCTGACTTCTAGTAAACACTATTCCGTGTAAACTTTGAGCCACAGTCCAACATTACTCAACTGCCACCATAGTCTTGCTAAGCTCCCACAACGCCTCCTCTTTTGCCTGGTCAAAAGCCCAACTTGCGTAGCCATATTCAAGTACGTCCCCATCAGGGGGGCAGGGATGCTCTACAATCGACGCGCCTTCCAGATAAAGTCCACCCTTTCCCTCAAGTACCTTCGAAACAGCACCGTAGACACTCGTCGCACAGGCTTGCTCAAGATTCGTCAAGTATTTCTGCATCTTCTTATTCTCCATAGCTGCTTTCATCTCTTCCTGGGAGTTCTTTTGCAGGTTTGGGCTTACAAAGCCGCCAGGATGTACACTATACCCATGAAGGCCTTGTGATCCGTACAGGCGCTCGATCTGTGTCGTCATATAAATGTTGGCAGTCTTGCTAGATCCGTAGGCAAGCCAACCGTTGTAGATTCCGTCGAAGTTGATGTTATCTAGACGGAGGGGTCCGAAACGATGGGCCGATGAGGAGACATTAACAACTCGCGAGTGAAATTGTGGCATGGAGCTTGCTAATAGCAGATCCTTCAAGAGATAGAAGAGCAGGAAATGCGACAAGTGGTTTGTCCCAAATTGTAGCTCATAGCCATCCTTAGTGCGGCTTTCTGGGGTATTCATTACCTACACAAAGAGGTCAGTGAGTTCAGTATTGAGTGAAGTAGATTTCAAGTTCTTTTCACACCCGCGTTATTGATGATAACATTGAGCTTGCCGCTCTGCTTTCGAAACTCCTCGACACAAGCACGAACACTAGACAAATCTGTCTGATCCATGACGAGAATATGCGCACGACCAGTGTCAAGCACAGAACCCAGCGCCTCCCTGGCCTTGTCAAGATTTCGGACGGTACCGAAGACAGTCGCACCTGTTGAAGCAATTGCCCGCATGGTCTCAACACCAATGCCAGATGAGACACCAGTGATGAGCACAACCTTGTCACACCATGCATTGACAAGATCCTCATCCTGGACGATTTGACTGCCTGTCACGCGAGAGTCGCCTGGGCCATTGATAATCTCCCATCTGTTGCGCTCGGCATAGCGACCGGATAGTTGGAAAGTTGTCTTTGAAACCATTGACATAATGAATGTTGTGTTGGTAGCAATGAGGGTTGCAAACTGGATGATATTTCGGGTTGCTGCTTCGAGCACCAAGTTGAACGAATATTGTGCATATAATTAACTGCTCCGCACAATCAAGACCTTAAGTAGCTGTAGACAGCCAGTCAAATGTAATCGAAGGCACAAGCTCATGATGTATTTCGTGGAAGGGGGCAGATATCGGCGTTAACAAATCTGGTAATTCCGATTCGTCCGGCAAGGCTACCTATACTGCATACGGCATTAGGAATTAAACGGATAAAGATTTACCTACCTACGTTACTTTACGTACTATGGATCTCATAGATATCAGAGCTGACAATTCTGCCAATTACAGTCCCTTCTCTTTTCCTTCTGCAGATTGAATGCTAGCAGCAGAAGCATCTCGTGCTCTGCCTTGTCACCTCGCGGTGGTAGCAGATTATCACCAAGGGCATGTCATGGAATGGGTTGTTTGTGAAGGAGATATTCCGGTCTAGTGGCCATTCATTCCATACACCCACAGCAGGCGAGGCTGAAATGCCTCTAGCACCCAAGTTCATAAGGAGAGGATCAATGTAAGAAAAGGACAATCTGATACTTACAATATGTCGTCGCAGCAGAACCTCCTTCAACCCAACTGCACATCTTCATACGTTAGCCAAGTGAAACAATTTGGAAGAGACGAACACACACCTTTTTGCAGGAAACTCATCACATGAATACACAGCTCCAAGAGCTCTGTACATTTTTTCCACCAGATTAGTGGTAGGATTAAGCTGATAATCTTCAGCCGCTAATCGGTTGTGGGACGCGGTTGCTGGCGTAGTTGAGGTATCCTTGAAAATGATACTGGGCCAAAGTGTTGCGTCTGAGCCATATGCCCAGTCAGGTTGGTCGGCCTCAGGGCAGCGCTGGCCGGGTTCAGGTCCTGGATTGTCAGTCCTCGCTTTATTGATCCAAATAGAAGGGCAAGCGGTTTCACCCCGAGCTTTTACACGAGTGCCAACATCGGTGGCTTTCCCATTTGTAGCATCATAATTCTGAAGTCGATCATAATGAAAATCGTATGTCAATGGTGTTTATTGTTAGGAGACTAGGACATTGTCCTTTTAACGCCGGGGTTTTATTTTACTTTTAAGAGGCGAGCCTTGTTAATCATTCAGATGTAAACTTACTAAAAATCAATGTCTGGGTCTTTTCCATCAGGACCATGACACAACTCGAATTCCTTACAATAGGAGGCAACTCTATATCGTATGTGAGAGCAGTTATATTCGACTCGGGAATTTCACACATTTTGGAAGGGCTTTTACAAACCATACAGCAAAGAAGGCAACGATGCAATACGTTAACCCCCCTTGAAAGCTTTAAACTTGGATAATCACTGCAAGTATTAAGCTTAGATATATATCTATTGCATTGCCTAGCGTTCTAGCAGTCTAGCTTAAAATATAATAAATTAGAGGCAGACGAGAAGTTTGGGGAGCGAAAGTACTCAAGCCGCCATGTCGACAAAAGCTCTTGGGATGTGTTGGGCTATTACGCTTACTGCTTTTGGTGCCTGACCAATGAGAATATAGAATCCAGAAAGGGGATTTCTACAATAAGAGAATGACTGAATTAAAGGTGGAGAGCCGCCTATGGCAAGCAATGCTGTGTGCGACATCGTCTCAGGCGGAGTCGAAGATCAAAGCTGTCACTACCCCGATTAAGCCATTCACCCCCGCAAAATCCACCATATACTGGTACAAGCGCCATACTCCAACAACGATAACCCCCATCAGTACTGGATCTACCATCGGTTTTAATACCCACAGGCCAGCGAAGCTGCGGTCAACCAAACATCTGGGGAAGTCTTCAACAGATCTCTATTGGAATGACTTCAAACAACTTTCTGCATCGCACAGGTGGCAGTATCGTAGGTTAAATTTGATGCCATTCATACATCAGTATTGGTAAAGAATGGATCAGAAAAAATAGTGGTATTAATTTGATAAACGAAGCTCTTTCATACAATCGGCGACAAGCTGCAATGTTCGGGAATTTGATGAAACTGAAACTAGGGCTCTAGAATGCTGAGTAAGCCTCCGCCAACTTACATATATAATAGGAGGAGAACTTTACAGTTGAATGGTCAAATGAGGAGCAGCAGCATATAGGGCAATTGTGTGTATTCAGGATTGACTATAGTAGAGTGTGTTCTTGAGGGGGCTATTTGTAGTAGCTAAGCGAGGTAAACAGGCCAAACAGAGTCACATGACTATTAACGTTCAACACAGCCCTGAATAGGCATGTTGCTCTATGTACGCTGTAGCACCTTGATGGTGACAAATCAGCTTGAAAGGCTACATCCCTAAGAGTGAAAACTGGCTGAAAAACACAGCCCTCACAACGAGCAAAATAGAGGCTGGAAAGACCCAGGAAAAGACAGCTTTGAGTGTTGGAACAGAGGCGGAAAAGACCACTGCAGAAGCAACTTTGAGTGGTCGATTGATAGTTCTACTGCGACAGTATATGTCTCCTCATTTGTATATGTTACAACCACTGTTTCTCTTGTACGGTCGGGTTCGGAAGGCTTGCATTCGATGGTAGGAAGAGGATGATGAAGAGGAAGGTTCTTTGTGATTTGGTCGAGGAAGTCAACAGGTTAAGCGTAAGATAAGCTTTGATGTAAGTGATATGAGTTGCTTCGACTCTGCGCAGCTTGATGGAGAATAGTCACGGATTTACGGTGGGAGTGAGTGGATGTAGTATCCACGGATTTAGCGGCAGCTGTAAATGAGTGAATGGCCACGGATTTTCGTGTCGTTGTTCGAAATAGGTGAATACTAGGTAGCTACAGATTTAGCGGCAGCTTCTTCGAAATAACCTAATGGAAGTACCTATAGTAAGTGAATAACCATGGGTTTCGCCGTGGCTTCCCATTTCAGAAGGTGCACGCTTTGGCTTGCCACTTCCAGCTACGAGCACAGATACTGTAGGTCACCAAACTCTTGATCTGTTGAATGAATAGAAACTCTTCAACAATATCGACTTCTTCATCCTGACATACGGATGGCTATGCGTGACAAATATCAGCACAGCCTGTGCCAGTGGTGTCTGTTCCTGCCGAAGGAAGTGAAGAGGAGGTTAACTAATGAAACCATTTTGGTTCATCTCCCGTATGTGAGATCACAAGTTGAGGATTGCAATGCGCTCTTTCCAGCCCAAAGAACTGTGGTCCAAATGCTAAGTCAATGGTCAAAGATGCTGAGTAGGTATTAATTCATTCAAATTTCATAATTAGACACACCGAAACCAAGTTTAAGAGGGGTGGCCTCAATTCCTGAGTTGTTTAGACTTCATTATTCTTCACTCATGATACCGACTGTTCATCGATAACTATTACCTTTCCGGACAACACCAAGCTCAAATCTTTGTTCACCTGATACTTTCCTCGCTTCTTGTGCCCCATTTCCAGGGCGTCTAACACCCAACCTGCAACTACTTTCCACCTTCTCATCACCAACTTCTCTTGCAAAACACAACTATCTCCCACGTCCAACCAACAAGTCGCACCACAATCTACATTTGCTCAATACAGTTCAGCCGAAAACGCGAGAAGGACGAAACTAATCGAAGGCCCGGAATCTGAGAACAAAATGGAACGTCAAGCACGACTAGCAGCCGCGCGCAGCGAGAAGCCCGGAATCTCTCTTATGAGATACGCGGCTGGCGGTCATCTTGTTTCTAAACCGCGCAAACCATCTACACCCAAAGCCCCCGAAGCTGCTCCGGATCCAAGAACTCCCGCGCCTGAAGGAGAACCGGCAGAGGAGAAGAAACCTACAGAGGTGAAGCCGCCTGAAGAAAAGCCAGCCGAAGACAAGGCTGAGGACAAACCCGCTGAGGAAAAGCCAGCTGAGGAAAAGCCAGCTGAGGAAAAGCCAGCAGAGAGCAAACCAGCAGAGGACGAGTCTGCCGAAGAGAAAGCTGCGGAGAAGAAGGCGAATCCTAAGAAGAAATCAAGCAAGTCCGAGTACCACTTCACAAAGCTTAGCGATGATCGCATCGAAGGCACTCACAAAGTCGTAAGCATGTCCTGTCCCGACATTTTCTAACACCACCTAACAAACCACCGCAGACTGGTCAGAAAGTAATCTTCAAAGCCAAGACCAAGTCAAAGAACGAGAACTCATCTTCAAACAGTGGAAAGCGTAAACACAAAATCAAGATCACCATTACGCGTTCGCCTACACCATCGGACAACGAGTCGGAGGAAAAGAAAGACGCGTCAAAGCCAGCCGAGGAAGAAAAGAAAGGAGAAGAGAAAACAGCGGAACCGGAGAAGAAGGACGAGCCGGAGAAAAAGGACGAGCCTGAGCAAAAGAAGGACGAGCCTGAGAAAAAGAAAGAGGTACCTGCTAAATCTACTACTGAGTCTGAGGAGAAGGAAGAGGAGGTTAAGATGCCGGGTCAATGGAAGTCTGATGATTGGACGGCGGAGCAAGATAAGACGATCAAGAAGATGAAGGGAGAGAATAAGTCGTGGAAGGATATTGCTATTGAGGTTGGTGCTAGTAAGAAGGATGTGAGAACGAGATTTGAGCATTTGCAGAAAGAGGCAGAAAAGGATGGAGAGCGCGAGCCCGAATCTGCGGCGGAGGACGATGGTGGACTCGGTGCTCTGGGCGGCTTCTTTGAGGATGAGGAACCTGCTACTGCTAAGGATGCTGAGAAGGAGAAGCAAAAAGAACCTGAGAAGCCGAAGAGCCATGGAAAGCAGAAGAACCAGAACCAAAACAAGAAGAACAGCAAGCCGCAAGAGCAAGAGCAAGAGAAGCCATCGGAAGACATAGGCACAAGCGAGAAGGCAGACGAACCTGGAGATGGTGGTGATGCAGCAGCTGTTGATGGAGAAGAAGAAGAAGCGCCTCCTATAATCGATGGGGGACTGAAGCCCGATGCTATCTGGACCCGCGATGATTGCAATGTCCTCGAGATGTTGAAGGAGAGACACCATAATCACAAATGGCAGCACCTGCAAGCGGGCTTCTTTAACTGGACTGGCAGGATGGTTGCGGCGGACATTATTCAGAAGAAATTCGCCGACGACGGTTTGTCTTTCTAAATCGAGTTCGCTACATATGTGCCTTGGCGTGGCAATGAGGAGTTTTGGGGACTACATTTGCTTGGATTGCTCTTGGGGTTGGCTTACTGATGTTAGAGGCGATTTTTGCTGGGAAGGGGCTAATGGAGTCAGGTGTTACTTGCGGTAATTGAGAGGACGGACATTGGCTATAAAGCACTGTGTTTCGTCGGTAACTGGTGGTGGTATCGATTGCTTGGCTGGCGTGCACACTGCGTCTTTTTGTTCACAGAATGTCAATGCTTCTTTGTGGCAACATGGATGGCGCAATACATGGACATAAATTGAAAGTTTGCTTTATCTAGCTAGGCAATATGAAAGTAAAAGCTACTGTTGTTACTCAAATATGCGGCTCTTATGCCTCTATTCAGCATTGAAGAGCTCTCAATAATCAAGTCGACTTGGGTGATTCGAAGTAGGTAGGTACCTCTCACAAAATCAGCAGAGGCCACCAAGATAGTAAAGCTTTCTTTCATTTCCACATCGTTTATAGAGTAAAGCTGCTTATGTAGCCTCGTAGCTCAGTTGTCTGCAAAAGAAACAACAAAATTCAAATGGGGTATTAGAGACAAATCAGCCATCATACCTGCCGCTTCTTCCCTTCTTAATAGTCTTACAAACGCCATGCTGCCAATGATACATCCATCTTCCATGCTTCAATCCGAGATACAACCAACGCCTCGTCATATTACAACATTGTGCGTTCTTCAATTCCCAACCTCAGTGTATAGCTGCAAACCAAGTAAAAAGTATTCCATGCCATGCAGTGAACCCTATAATTTCAGACTCAGATCGCGTTATCCATTCCCGGACTTGCAACGGCGACTCTTTGGCTAGTGACCATGCCTGGCGTCAATCCTCCTGGGGTACCGCGTCCTCCACTTCCACCTCCACCCGCGGTGCTCGAACTCATGCCTCGCTTCATCATGCGTCCCAAGATTCCAACAAGCTCCGCCGCGTCCTCAAACATATCATCATCCATGCCTTCCTGCGCATTGTAAACCTCCGCAATAGTTGTCTTCGCCAATTGTCTTGAGCTTTCCCGATCATGCAGACAGTCGTACAAGAAGGCAGTGAACTCAACCTTGACCGACAGTCGAAGTGGGTGAGAGCCCCAGAGGAGACGCTCAGACAAAGCTGTGGCCTCTTGGAAGCAGCTGAGTGCAATTGGGCGGTAGTCAGCTGCTGGAACCAGGAAGTTGGGAGCAAAGTCTACGGACGTCGCGTTGCCGCCGCCGACGGGACCTCCTTCGAGCTGGTGTGTTGGCTGGACCGAGCTTGGGCGGAAGGTACTATCTGGTGATATGCTGTACTCTGGAGCCTTGCCCTTGTCACGATGACTTGGAGATTTGAGACCCGGTGGAGTTTGAACTTGGTTGCCAGACCGGACGGTGATGAAAGGTTGGTTGTGAAATAGGACGTAAAGATGGTAGAAAGTGGCTCGCAGCTTATAGCACAGTACCTTCAGCTCGCCATACTTGTCGATTAAGGGAAGAACGTGTTGCTCGAGGATCTCAAGGCCTTCACGAGCGTACCAAATGATACGACAGTACAAATCGACGGACTTGGTGTCTCGCGTGGTGTCGAGTCTGCGAAGCTTTCGGGCTCTGATGACCTTTTCGGAGAGCATGACTAAGTTGCCGCTGATCTGAAAGAGGCGACTGGAAAGAAATGGGTGATCGAACTGAATGTTAGTTGCGAATCGACCCAGGAACTTCATATCAACATCGGATGAAGCCATTTTGTTAACCGTGTCCTCCGAGGTCGATGGCGGCGCGTCTCCAGGGTCGAGGTTCTTGTTGCTTCTCTCAAACCTAGCCTCGAAGCTATCCTCATTAGCAACCAGTCCATAGCATGACTCGCCCGTGAAGGAGACATCGTCGTTCTCGTTCATGCGTTCTGGGAGCTCGATGAGATCTGCCATTGTGATGGTTGTGCGGTGATTGGGGCAAAGACATCATGAACTCACCAAGTTGTTCTTCACGAGACAGTGTCAATTAGTACGACGTGCGAGTGCCTCGCTGCCTCGAAACCGTATGGTGATGTTGTCAATACTGGATTGACAGCTCAAATATTGATGCTTCTCGGCAAACTTCACGCGTTTCTCCAAAGCCTCCACCACCAAACCACCACTCAAGAAAATAATGATCTGAATCACCCGTTTTCTCTGGACAAGGGTATTCTTCTTTTCCAGAAAGCGGTGAATTCGAGGATGGCGCCAATTATTGTTGCAAAGAGCAAGCCTTGATGGTAGAATTAATATTACTTCGATCTCCGCTGCGTAACGCTGGTCAGTCCAAGGACATCATCCTTCACGAATCCCCATACGCATGAACACCAAACATAAAACCTGTCGCTGGACAGTTGCGAGAGGCTTCCCTCGACACCCAATTGAAGACAACTGACCACTATATTACAGATGGACCTCCTCGGATACAACTGGCAATTGGCAAGACCTTGAGCCAATTGGCAGGCAAATCGTATGGCACAGCCACTCCTAATTTCAGCAGAAAGGTCGCCGCGAACCCTTCAATCCTTCGAACAAGATATTTGTATGCGCACAAAGCATTTCGACTTCCCCAGAGGCCGCAATTGTCTCTGAGACCAAGATTGCTTCAAAAGGCGGTGTGATGCGAGGGGATCCGGAGGGTCCAAGAATGGCCCACGCCGTCGCAGATTGAAGGCTTATGGCTCGTACTGTGGTGACCGAAGGCTCAATCGAAAAGCAGAAAGCGCAGAAAAGCCAGAAGTACAGAAAGCGTCCTCAATGATGGAGTTGGTATGAGGACTTGCAGGGCAGCAGCAACGAGCGGTACGCAAGAGACGCGTCGAAACACAGCAGCAAATGTCGAAATGGGAAGCAAAACAAAGGAGAACTTTCAGATATTGCGGTAACTTGATTCCCCCCCTCTTATGCAGCTACACAAACCACGATCTAGCTGCAATGCGGACCGCTGTAGCTGCATCCTCTGTGCATGTTGCTGGCGTTGACGGCTGCACGATACGTGGCATTGAGCCGGATCCTGAGGCGCGACGCCCTTCATTTTGGGCATCACGAGTTCCCTGTCGAGCCCATGCTGCTCGTTTCCACCTGCATCCATTCTACAACGCCAGCATCCAAGACATCGACTCCTCGTGCCAGGTCATCTTCACCAGCTCCATCATTTCCACCGGTTTGGTTTACGAAATATGTCAAATTGAGATGCAAATTCGCCCTCCACATGCACAGTTCATGCAGCCTCTCCTTGCAGGTAGGGCTACGGCCGACCTTGAGATGTTCACTGGCCAGCAACAGAGCAGCAGCTATGTCTAACAGATCGTCACAGTCCAATAGCAGTAGAGATCGCATCCTACACATCATCTGGTCGAGGCTGTCAAGGTCCTGCCAGCACGGTCTTTGGAGCCAATTTCAACGTCTTCTCATGATACTGGCCCAGCCACCGAGATTCATCACGACGATATCGTGTGGTATCGCAAGCACAGGTGGTGCCAGCGCATCCATACATCGCCTGAGGTCATCTTGTTTTCGCACTTGGCCTTC
Source organism: Pezicula carpinea (assembly GCA_026119845.1). Classification (NCBI taxonomy): domain Eukaryota; kingdom Fungi; phylum Ascomycota; class Leotiomycetes; order Helotiales; family Dermateaceae; genus Pezicula; species Pezicula carpinea. The sequence goes on along the minus strand of JALRMK010000006.1, from coordinate 652,414 downwards.
AAACATGCGGCCTCCCCTTCCGTCCGGCTGTCCAATTCCTAGGTGGTGCTGGTGGTGCTGGCGGTGGTGGTGGAAGTGAGAGGACCAAATTCCGGTCGGCAAACGACCTACGAATTAGCGGTGAAGGTCGTGCCTCGGGTGCCACTTTGAACCTTGAACGCAGCACAAACACCACCACGGGCTCCAACTTGCGAATTGGGTTCATAGACCGGCGGGAATGCATGGCTGGCAGTCTCACGGGTCCGCTGCTATGGGCCGGCCCCTCGGCGCGGATAGGGAGAGCATTATATTGTCTTCGTTTTCCTCCATCAATTTCCAAAGACAATAGCGCGAAAACCGAGATGAAAGTTCAAACGGTTAGAATTGGTGCAATCTGGTCAACGTCCGTTTCGTTCCTTCACTATCATATTCAGGAGGTTATCGTAACTGTGTCCCATTATCATGTGTTTGAAACAAGACAAAAAGTCCTTCTCAATCTCGATTTCTCTGCATCAGGCAAGTTGCCGCTTCGATCAGTCTTCGAATTTCTTCTATGCAGCCCTACAAGTTGAGCCTGCAAGTCTGCCTTCCATGCAATGAGGTTATCCGCCGGATGTGTCTCCGACTAGACCTAGAAACGTCATTACAAGTCAGGTACTAGTGAGATCTCTGAACATGACCTCTGCATCGATATGTATGACACGTTCTGCTTTTCCCGTGCTTCCCCGGCTTCCATGGTGATGCAGAGAACAAATTGGTGTCGATTTCCTTTGTTACACACAGCCTGTCCAGCTCTCAAATCTCGCCAGGACGGCCAGTCACTGAGAGCGCAAACAGTAACACGAGGGAAGTAGCACTCGTCGTCGAAGCGTCGAAGGATGAATGGCTTCATTCAACGAGGCGTGCCTATCATATGTGATAGCGAGCCTTTGAAACGTCGTGGTGGAAGGAAACGTCGAGATGCCGCATCACATGAGGCCTTCATCTTGACAATCAGTCAAAGGGATCGACAACGAGCACGGAATTCAGGAGAATGAGGCGTACCGTGGATTTCTATAAGTAGTGACCTTGTACGGCTTCGCTCTTGCCATCACAAGATAGACTCTGAACAAGCTCGAGCTGGCTCCTTTTACTTCATCTTCACTTCACAAGTATTCTCTTCGCACACTCAGCAAGATACTCTCCTTTTCAGTATTTGACTTTCCGCACATACACACACCGTCTTCAGCAGACCTCACACGCTCGACAGCAGGCACTTTTCGTGTAGCTCCGTTCAAGCCAGGCGGTTCCAATACCACATCTTACAACCTCACGACATTACGACTTCTCCCCTCTCGAGCCCCTCGGAATTTGCTTCCTCACAGCGCGAACTCTATCCATAACGCCAAAATGTGTCACTGGTACGCTCACCAATACAACTGCAAATGCGTCACTTACGCCCTTGGCAAATACTGCACATCGGCCAACCTCGTGCAAACACCCTGCAAGAACAAGAATATCTGGCAAACCATTCGCATGGGTGAGGACTGCGAAGACTGCGCTATGCCTGAGGACCGGACACCCAAGAATCCCGTCAAGACCAAGAAGACTTTCAAGAAGACCCGCTAAGGAGTCTGGATGGGGATGGCACTAGGGTTCGGATGGAGTTGGGCTAGTTCCGCTGGATCTGGTTGGATTTGATGATGTAGCTAGATTAGGTTCGGGGATAAATTGGGAGTTTTTGGGATAGACATCTGGGATCATTTTGTTTATCGGGGTTGGAAAATTAAGATGTATGGATGTGTGGCGTTCATATTGGTAGACGAAATTATTGGGGGAGGATGGTACTTATGAGAAATGACCTAGAATGCTCTCAGGCGAGGACAGCACGCACTCTTACTTCTCATTCGCTCATTCAGACAGTCAGTCACGAATACAATACCTCCTTTCACTTCATCTTACTCGATCTTGGTCTGTCTATGTTGGAAATTAGCTTTGTGAGTTGTAGTAGGGGGTAAGCTAATTGTGTCTAATGACTTATTGAGAACTTTTGCTTTTCTTGCAAGTAAGTAAAATAGAGTGAAGTTTTGTAGCAAGAGGTAGCTTGCGTATTTGGGTTTCTACTCAGCTTTCAAGACAATATTGATAATTACTAACTTACCCACCTAGGTAAATATCTTACATGCATATTGGGACAGCCAAGTGTTAAAGGTAAGTAAACATATATTTGAGAAATGCAGCATTGATCAGCTTTAAGCAGAGGGCAAAGAAAGTAAAGATGGACATAAAGGCTTGGTATGTTGGTTGGGATTTGGTATGACTCAATGTTGCTCGTTATGTGCCTGGTTCGGGGTGATTGATATCTTTTGGTAGGGTTTGCTGGGGTGAAGAAGTGTGGGAAGGGAAATATGTGGGTGATGTTGGTGTGTAGCCTGGCTGGTTGAGAGAGAAAGGGTGGGATGAATGGTGAAGGTAGATAGATGTAGGTGTGTTATTGAGAATGAGAATGGGATCGGGATCGGGATTGACTTGGCGATTCTGAGTTCTAAAATTGTACGGAGAATGTGCCAAGGGGGGAATAGATTGGAATTAGGTGTTTGTGCAGATTTATAGAAGAATTCGGGATATAAATCTATCTTCTTTCTCGGGCTGGCTTTGCTCTGGTATTCGGGGGTTTGTTTTGGGGACAGACGTTCTTTGTGGAAACAATTATAAGTTTGGGTTGGGAGATCCTTAGGGTGTAAATCTTTTTGGGGTGATGATTCTGAGCTATCTACTATATGGTTTGTGAGAGTGAAGACTGAGATGATTGTTACTTGGGTGTTGTTTTTTCTATTGCACACATCGCTTTCATTAACGAGTTCTTTGATGAGCTTCAAGCTTAAACTCTAGCACGTTTTTCTTCAACAATCGATACAGGCCGCCACTATTTCGAAATAGGAAATGGATTTGGACTTTTTTGTTTCGGCTGAATGGCTGAATGTATATCAGGCAGTGGAATCTGCATTAGGGGAATTCAAATAGCTACAGTACTGTAATGTTCTTCAACAGTTTCCATCATAGCTTTAATTCTAGATTCTAGGTATTATCAGTAGATATTTAGTATACAACTTCTATCGCTAGACTTAACCAACCACCAGGAACAAGCTTGCTTTTTTCATCTGGAGCATACCAATCAAAAGTGCCTCTCTCCTGAGCTCCTTTCTAGTAAGAGAGAGAGAGAGAGAGACAGAGAGATAAAAGAAAAGGTAAAAAGTAAAAGGGAGAGAAAATCACACAAATCAAAATTCCTCAAGCAACCGTTCTCTTTCCAGACAAAGGCCTCGAAGTCCTCATCAAGACCTCCTCCCTCCAGGCCCACATAACGGCCATACCAGCACCCGGTCCAGCAACCAAAGTAGTACCAGCATAAACACCCACAATTCTTGCCCAACCAACCTGCAACTTCCCCGCCTTCTTCAAATCCCTGAAGTGCAGCATCGTCCAGATGGAGCCAGCAGCGAAGGTAGCAATCTGATCGTATCTCAAGGATCTAGTAATAGCCTGTGCGAGCGGCAGAGCAGCCGAGGGGTTACGAATGCCCTTGAAGAAAACGTCGAGGAGTTTTGAGGGCGATGTGCATCGGACGTAGAAGTTGGCGATCGCGGCTGCTGCGGCTGTGAAACCGTATGTGTACCGTAGATACGGCATGTCTGCTTCGGGATTGTGGACGCGATCTGCGTCCGTTGTGTCCTTGACGGTTTTGCTGAAAATGCGTTGGGCGATTGCAGCGTAGATGGGGAAGGGTTGCCAGATAAGTCCGTTGATCCATTGACGGCTGCTGAGGGAGGAGGCGCTGAGCATGGCGATAGTAGGGAGGATGTATGTGAGGGTTACGGTTGGGATGATGGTTTTGACCGAGTTCATTTGCGTGAGGCGCATGTCGGCTGCGTGGTAGTTTTCTAGTGGTGATTGTACGTAGTGGAGGAAGCAATAGATGGGGGCGACGAAGCCGAGACCTTTTAGTTGGAAGAGGGCACCGAAGAGAGTTGGGCTGTGAGTGATCAGGTATGTTAGAAATCCCTTCGATTTGATATCAGATTAGGTTGACTTACAGGAGGTGTGCGGCCGTTGCAAAGTTTCCTCGTCTGATACCCTCTATCATCCAGATTGCTTGGAATGGAATGAGATCGGCTAAGAAAGCAATTGCTTGTTGTCTGCCGAGAGGATCCAGATTTCCGAGCGCTGGCGTAAAGAAGGCAACGTAGATACTCATCATTTTATCAACAGCCTGCACTCCAAAATATTTGCCGACCACAGGGACGGATGCTCCGCCCGCAATAGGCAACGAACCAAGGTTCTCGAGGATTTGTGGAAGAACCTGTTCCATGGAAACACCCATGGTTCGTTGACAGCCGTATAGTACAGCAAGAAGAGGCAAGGCATACAGGGCACGCACCCATTTCTTCTCGTGCTTTCCAACGCCAGATTCGGGGTTCCATGCCATAGTTGCTCCCAGCGCCCGAGCTGGCATTGGTAAAGCATCCAATGACTCGGCACCCACAATACCATCGCAAGTCAAATCGGCAAGGAAGTCTCCTAATAGAGGGACAACATACAGCGCCATGAACTTTTCAGCCGCACTGTCTAAAGCCTCGAGTCTTGTAAGTTTGTTGGCAATGTCGCAGATGGCATTGGCGCGGTGCTTTCTCTTTTCGTGGAACTCATTCAAAGCCTTCTCGACTTCTGGCAAGGAAGGGCTGGAGATTCTTGAGAGACTGTTGGCCAATGCCGCTGCGCTTTCAATTGCGGCGTTTCCTCCAGCTCCCAAGTTCGGCGTCATCTTGTGGATGGAATCTCCAATGCAGACAAATCTACCTGACGTCCAGTGCTCAAATTGGGCCTCCTCTGTACAAACCATGTTTGCAAATTTTCTGGTCTCCCATATCTGGTCGAAGGTAATGTCATCTGTCATGTGAATTTTGAAGAAGGGTTTGATGTATTCGTCCATGTCCGCTTGGGTATACCTCGGTATGTCTTTACCGTAGTATCTCTTGTCAAGCTTTGTAAAGAGAAACCAGAAGAGCTTTCCGCCGGCTCCTATCTGTAACCCAACAAGTTGGAATCAGCTTACTTGTTCTGGGACATCTCGCGGAAGTAACTCAAACGTGATATAGGGATAGATGGTATTAATTCCTAGAAAGAAGATTCTACTCTGAACTTTTCACTTACAAAGGACAAGGTGGAGCGCTCTTTTGCATACGAGCGATGAGAATCACCAGGTACCACATGGCCCTTGATAGGGTCACCAAAACCGAAGATACCTATATAGTCACAGTGAGTATGCGTCTTGCCTAAAGAATATTTGAAGCAGATATAAACACGCCGCTAGAAATCTTTGGGCCTTGTCAAAGCGTGAGAAATTGGATAGTGCGTACAATTGTATTCGGCTGAGAGGGCAGTTTGGTCTTTTGTTGTAGATCCTGGGGCAATAGACTCAATGTTTTTCAGCATAGCTGTCCGGATCTTGCTGTGAACACCATCTGCACCAACGATGATATCACCGCTGTACTCAGTTCCATCCTCACAAACGGCATGGACGCCAGCGTCGGTCGTCTCGATTGTGAGAACCCGCTTTGATGTAAGGATGGTTGACTTCTCTGGGAGATGGTCTGAAATGACCTCTAGTAGCTCTCTGCGTGTCACGAAAGCAATCGGATATCCGGTTCTAAGTCTTGTCAATATTTATGGATCTAGTTGGCAAGACTATGAGCATACCTGGCTATTATGAGCTCCGGTGAATCACTCAAAAGGACCAGTTTTCCATCATCAGTCCAACTAAGCCCATTTTGGATGGGCTCGGACAATTTATGGACGTCGTCAAAGACACCAAGCTGGTCGAGGATCCTTGCACCGTTTGGACAGACGGCAATGGACGCGCCAACTTGCGGTGCTATTTCTGCTCCGGCTTCGAGAACAACATAGTCGATGCCATTATGATACAGGCAGTGAGCCAATGTTAGACCTGCCACCGAACCACCTACGATGATGACCTTCAACGGCTTTTTGTCTGAAGAAGATACCATGCTTGTCTTTGCGCTCTGCGACGTAGTTGATGACGGGACACTAATTAGCAGATCTATATGCAGGTAAATGAATGTGATGCAACAAGCATATAATTAATTGGGCTATTGTAGAAGAGGCTCAATAAAAATGCCGAGAGCAACAATGGCGAGCGAGAATAATAACGAGAAATCTATGAGAACAACTGCTGGATCCCACAGACGACTCCTTCGCGGGAGGTGAACTTTTTGAATCAACAGCAGGACTGATAAGGGGCTACAGGGAATCTCGCTTGCTTGCCGAGCCCGGACACCACAGGGATCGGATTCTCCGAGAGGATCCTCTTGGGATGGAATTATGGGAAAAAAGAGACAAAAGAGAAATACGGGTCCTGTATACACTGCATGCTATTCGCTGCTTCGTAAAGAACATGGACAAATGCGAGATCCGGATCCCCCGGTAAGCAAGGCAATGAGTGAGTTCATGTCATTCGACACAGGAGCGACGAACTTTCCACCGGTACGTACATACGTGGTGTCCTCTACGGCACAAGCTCTCGTGGCCTTCAGCTCTGGGACTCTGGGGCTCTGGGAAGCCAAGAGAAGCACGAGTCCTCAGTCCTGTTCGGATTTGGGCCAGTTAGGTCTTCCACTACTTATTTAGGCTACACATTGTGCATCTCTCTCTATCCTGCGCATTAGAGGAATTGTAAGTAGCTACACTAGAATCAGTGTAGAACTATACATCTTAAAAAGTACCGTCTATCCTTTACATCGGATAGCCAACTGTAGTACAGTATAGCTGTCAACTAGTTCCTCTGAACGGTCATAGAGCGATAGTTGAGGAGGTTCAATTCCTCTCACACAGCTCCTAGGCAACTCAGACTATTATACTGGTTTGTCTTTTCCTGCGACTTCCTCGGCTGCTGCCCTGTAAAGGAAGGGGAGGAATGCCTCCTTGTGTTATGCCGACACGTGTGGACTTGGTGACGCGTTAGCGCTAATACCGCCGACCAAAGTAGGGAGATCTGCGACGATGGGTTGGTGCACAGCATATGGCATATAACGTGCCCAAGATCCCGATCAGTCTGGACTCTAGACTCAAGAGTCAGTCCCTTGCAGTTCGCTCACAGACAGAATGGTCTTAATGTCTGATGTCTGTTTAGACTAATTGAGCCATTGAAGGGGTGTGTGGTTGAAGAGCTGTGAAGATGAGAGAGACATTGAATAAGCGAGATACTCGTACCGAGTTCCGTGCGAAAGTACTTCCGTGCTTTCCGAAAGATACGACAGAATTTACGACTTGCACTAAGCCTCATTCAGCCCTAGCGCATAACCTTAAGATTGACACTGCGGACGTCCATCTCCCATCTTCCATCACCACCAGTACGAAGTACCCAGCTACCAAGCTCATCGCCGCCAATTCAACTTTTCAACTCTTCATCGTAGCCTGTTCAATCTCTTCCATTATACTTCATGACATTTACGGGCGCGAACCTACCATCATGGTGCCTTAGCCCTACGAGCACGAAAACTGACCCTTGCTAACGCTAACTTGCGAAGGCACAGTCCTACTGTTATTGAACTCTTGAAGCTACGCATCTACACATCTACAGTACACACCACACCTAAAGCCAAGGGCAACTGCAAATCTACAGACTGCAACAGTGTAGTCTCGCTAAGTACAATACCTTCCAGGCCCAAGCCGAACCGGGGGAAGGGTAAGGAGCCATTCCCCGAGCACGTCTTGTCAAGATCGACACTCTGCTTTACCACTTACGACCCCAACTTGGCCCAATTTACAGTTCCTCCAAATTGTCTGAGATTTTGGTTTTGCATATACACCACCGCGCCACACAGATGCATCAGAGGCTCAGCCTCTGTCGGCCTAGGCGAAGGCTGGGAGTCGGGACGCGCAATAGTAAAAGGCGTAAGGAAGACAAAGAAGTATCTCATCTTTCGACTTTCGAAGCCTTTGTCGCCTGGAAACCTCTGGGAAATTTTCATGTCACAACAAAGTATGAAAAGAACCGTCTTCTGCGTGAAGATATATCATAGACAATGCTCATCTGTCGTCGGTTGCGCCGACGATGTGCGTGTAACAACTCCTCCCTAACCTAAAGTTGATGGGATTTTCCGGCTTCCAGCAAGGTCACCCCTCCATCTGAATTTGTCAATATTGTACGTAGTAGGAGGACAAAGCACTTTCAGTACAATAGTGTACTGTGCAGTAACTTAGTCGTACGTAAGCGCAGCGGACTGAACCATTTTTGTCTTGTGCTAAAAGTCAATTAAGTTGATATCTCGATTAGCGAGAATGGGACACCTCGGCAAATCCTTTCAACTTGTGGTAGCACTTAGTTACCGGTACTCGTATGGTTGTGGGCGTTTAAAAATGAAAGGGGAAGAAATTGGCGGGGTTGCGTATACTTTTAATACTCGCCTGTTTGATATACGTTCGAGTCCACCCAATAATGGGTGAATGACTTAGTAGAAGCCCTCGTTCCTAGATCCTACAGTATCCAACAGCCGCCTCATCATCCGCAGACTCACAGGCTGGAGAAGAGGTTTTACACGACATTTGCTGTACTTTCGTACGATGCCCCTCGCTCCACCCAGACTTGTCATTGAGCCATGCACAGTACTTCGTACACTGAGTACTATGCACTATATGACGTGGGGTTCAAGAAGCAGGGAAAGACCTGCGACCTGGGCTTCCGGTCAGTTCCCAATGTGAAGCAGCTGGGTACAGTAGAGTTGCTGATCATTTCTGTTATTTTCCATGAGAAGGATGCTACAGAACCTTATTGCCCGCCAGATCTGAACAACTACTTAACCATATTGGAGGCCATTTCCGTATCTGTGCTGGCTAGGCTACCCAGCCCATCTGGCACATCGTCTTTCACACTATACATTTCTTTGATCTTCTCACTAGTGTTCTTTCTTCTAGGTTGAGGGTTGAAAAGTCCCAACTTCCGAGTCAAGATGAGGACGTCATGGCTTGCTTTTCCGATATACTTCCTTTTTACACCTATCTTGGGGGCAGAATATATTCCCGAATGCTCGGTACGTAAACCCTGGGTCTGTAGTTTCCTGCTATGTTATATCTCATATTCTATCTAGCTGGATTGCCTTGCTACGATAGTTCCAGAGATTTGCGGCTCACTCACCAACCTCACTTGCCTCTGCACGAATGCAGTCCTCTCCGCTGAACTCTCACCATGTGTCGCTACTGCATGTAATATCACCGACAGTCTCGCTGTAGCAAGATACCAAGCCGACACATGTGGTGTTGAAGTAGATCGAACCCGAGTCAACGAACAACTTCGCTTGTACTGTATAATGCCAGCTCTAACAGTCATCTTCGTGTTTTTAAGATTTGCCTCAAGAAAGGTCGTTGATGTCGGCATCAAGGTGGATGACTATATGATGCTTGCGGCAACATGTACATTTCTCGTCGACGTAGGAACTAGCGTGGTCATGTTTGTTAACAAATTCGGAGAGCATACATACAGTCTCACCACTGAGCAACTCCAAACCAGTCTGAAAGTAAGGCCAAGCTTACCCTAATTGCTAAAGCACGTCTAATTCCAAGCAGTTCTTTTGGATCAGCGAAATTTTCTACGTCTGCACTCTCACATTCACGAAGCTATCTCTTCTGCTTTTCTTTCGTCGTATTTTCCCTAGTCAACAATTTAACCTTGCTGTCTGGTTGGTTATGGGCTTTGTTGTTGCGACGGGCATTTCGCTGCTCATGGCTTTCACATTTCAATGTGTAAGTGAAATATCTCAAAAGATCTTCTGTTTACAGGTTCTAACATTCCCCCAGGTGCCTGTTCATGGAAACTGGACCAATTGGATGTACAAAATGGCTCCAGTCAAGTGTATCGACGTCTATGCAATTGTTTTCACCTTGGCCGGGTTGAATCTCGTCCAGGATGTCTTCATTCTAATCATGCCTCTTCCTTTACTATGGAACCTGCATCTGGGATGGCATAAGAAGATAAACCTGCTTGTCATGTTCTCTGTCGGATCGTTCGTCATCATCTGCAGTGTGATCCGTCTTCCGACCCTACTAAAAATACAAAAGACTTCCGACCCATCATGTAAGCCGCATTCCACTTCAACTTCAGTCCAAATACCCCTTACTGAAACCCAAACAGGGGATCAAGCACCAGCTGTCGTATGGACCCATCTCGAACTAAGCCTCGGCATAATCTGCGGCTGCCTACCAGCCTGCCGCTCCCTCGTCGGCTGGGCCATCCCAGGCCTAAAAATGAGCCTCCGAGGGAGCAACAAAGACATATCGGCCTACGGAGTCGGCCACTCCAATAGCTCGAAGTTCCCGTCGCGCACCGATCGTACCGACCGAGACTTCATCGAGCTAGACGAACAACTCAGCGAAGAGAATGGAAGCGAGAGGGGAAGAGCCATGAGCGTTAAGTCCAAGGAGAGCCAGGTTCCCTTCAGCAAGACCTTGGTGCCGATGAAGGGGAAGAATATGGGGAGTCGAACGTATGTTAATGTGAACGAGAAGTCTAGGGATGGCCGGCCGCGGGACTCGAGTAATGGGAGTGAAGGCGGTATCACGCTCACTACTACTGTTTACTTGACGGAACAGAGGTCCGACCTCAGTCCATAGGATGTTTACTTTCGTGGACGAAAACCATCAATACCGAATCAATCCAACCAGCTTAGCTAGCTCTACCTCGAGTAGCTTAGAACAGAAGATTTAGGGGGACGAAGAGGGTGATTCTCTTCGGTTATTCAGGGTTACGGCAGCATTCCCGGGGTTTGCAAAGCCTTCCTTCGCCTTAGGCTTTCACCACTCTGGTAGAATCCACCCAACATCTATCTATCTATTTCTCAGTCTCCCTCATATAATAATACTACCGCATGAGAAAATCCAGACCGTAAAGGCAAACTCCACAAGCGGATGAAAGATCGGCTTGATCCACAGTACAGCACTACGAGTACCGTAGAGAACGAGACACAATGAAACACTACGGTACTGGACTGTACAAAGAGATCCACCGGTCGGTTCTTCTCTAATGAATACAATGAAGCATCACCACGACATTATGCCGAACGAACATCAACGCTCGCTACATCTCAAATCCCCGTACCGTAAATAGAAGCCAGAGCCGAGCGTTGCCAGAACTACTCTTTCGTACCTATTCTCCACTACTGTAGCAGGGCTGGGCTATCCATGCCGGGAAAAAGACAGTTCAGGGTCCCAGAGATCACGGAGCGGCGCGCGACTGTGGCGGTAAAGTACCGGTAACTACAGTACCTAAGGTACGAGTACTTATTCCAATACAGTACGATCCTGCAGTTGGCCTGGCCAAGTAAGTCCACGCCATCGAAATAAAGTAGGTTTCGCTCGGCTCGGCTCGGCTCGGCTCGGCGAGACTATTCGAGACTGGGACTAGGTATAGGTAGGTAGGTGTCTATCTGTACCTTGATAGCTAGAAGTCAGATTAGGCGAGTGCGTATAAGAAGGTAAGTAATGATTTCTAAGAGGAGTAGTTAATAAATAAGAAAGAGAGCTAGTAAGATAAGAAGTTCCTAATCCTACTCTGAGCTACTTACTGTATTTCAGTCAGTCCTTACTTGATCAGCCTAGCTAGGTCTGTATAAAAGTAATAAAAACGTTCGTTTGATAGAGGAGTGTTTATTAGACGAAGTGGATTTGCTGGTTCGTTTTATAACTCTATTTCTTCTCTAGACAGAAGCTTGAAATCAGCTACACTAATACTTTATACACCAATGCCACACAAGCCATTGACCTCGTGAGAAATTGCCCAGTTACCCAGATGGCTTCAGTAACGGAAAATAGCCCCACTGTCACTGCCACCGTTACTAATCTCTCACCTCCCCTTCGAGGGGAAATTTGAAATCTCTTCGCATTTCACTTGTCTTGTTTTCCTTTGATGCTCTTCCACTCGACGCCCAACGAGAACAGGAAAGCAAGAACTCCTGCTGCGGCACCGATATACTATTGTGACTTCGTCAGTAACAACATCTACCTCCGTCCAACAAAAATAACATGGTGGATGGAATAAGCGGACACCTACGAAAGTGGACGTGATAGCACCATTGTATGCTTGTATAACAGCAGGCAAATCAGCCTCATCAACCACCTTCCTCACACCCTGAGCGCCGGCCGAAACAACAGCCTCAGCATCGATAGACGGAACGTTTGCAGTGATGTCGCTGACGAGCTTTGATACGAAGACATTCTCGGCTATGGCAAGAAAGATAGCGCCGCCGAAAAATTGAAAGAACGTCGAGATGGACGTTCCGATTGAGATGTCATTCTGGGGAAGGACGGACATGATTGTTATGATCGGCTATAGCGTGTGATGTTGGCGATGAGCAGACTTTGGGGGAGTTGGGTGGTTGAGATTGGGGAAATGATACACTTACCATCTGAATGGCTAGAACTGAGGCCGCACCTGCGAGAATCTGGATCCCGATAATCATTCCATTGGATTCGTTGGTCTTAAAGGTTGAGAAGATTCCTGATGAGATGGCCATGATGATTCCGCCTGCGATGAGCCAGGGGTTGTAAAGTCCGAATTTCGTGACTGGAAAATCAGCACACGTTCAGTAATGATGTTGTATATATACTCAATGACTATGTGATACTTACCGAGGCCACCAGCGACAATTGACAAAACAAGACTGCCTAGCACAGTAGGCAGGAATCTAATCCCGCTCTCGAGCGGAGAATCTCCCTTGATAACTTGGAACCTGGACGTTTATCGGATCAGTATTACGTCTTCTCTACGAATCTGGGTGTGAAGATGTGGCTCATGAGCTTTAATACATGTGCCAACTCTGAAAACATGTCTCAAGCATATGGGATTTCATCAGATTGGAACGCTTGGCTCAAAGGAAGGCCTTACCACATGGGCAGATAATATGCGACCAGCTGCGAGCTCCCAAGCCCAAAAGCACATACTCCAACGGCAGACCACACAGTCCTCTGGCCTATTATTCTGGGTGGAATGCTCCCTTCGTCTTGTTGACGCCATTGCAGTACAGCAAACAATATCAGTAAGACTCCTGCACCGACGATAAGACCAATGATCTTGGCTGAGTTCCAAGGGTATGTATTACCGCCCCATTGAACAGCTATAAGGAGCATGATGACTGCTGGGACAAATAGGACGAGACCGGGTAGGTCTAGGTGCTTCATCTTTTCGGCGATTGAAAGACTGCTACCAGGACGGTTGCGTGGGTGAAAGAAAAAGACGAGGATGACGACACTTAAGGCACCTAGAGGGAGGTTGATGTAGAAGCACCACCGCCACGAAACGTGTTGAGTAAAAGCACCACCGAGAATTGGACCAATGATGCTGGACACACTGAACATGGAAGTAACGACTCCCGTATAGACTACAAATCGACATGTGATTAAATTGCCGACTTCGAGCTGCTGCGGAGAGAGAGAAACTTACTTGGTCGTTGACGCATTGGGATGGAATCAGCTAAGATAACGAGGGCTCCGGAGAAAACACCAGCAGCTCCACAACCAGCTATGGCACGGCCAAGGATAAGCATCGTAGAAGAAACCGAAGTGGCGCATATCAAACTGCCAAACTCAAAAACACCGACGTATGCTAGGTAGGTGTACTTAAGGTTGAAGTACTGGTATATTTTCCCTGAGATTGGTTGGAGTGCACAGCTATAATCATACAGTTAACTTGTTTCACAAAACCTAGACACTGCTAGTATGTGTATCGAAATGCTCAATACTCAAACTCCAGGACGTGTGGGACAGGAGAAAATATATGATACTACTTACGTACAAATGAGATATGCACTTTGAGTGTGTTAGTATTGTCCAAGAAGATCAGAGCCTGGGGTGGAAATACCTCCCATACCATCCGACATCATCTAGAGAATTGAAGGTGGTTGTGATTGTTGGTATGGCCTGTTGATATTAGACCAAATCACTATTGAAGTCAGAATACTCAAGCTTGCCGTAGCTAAGATAGCATTGTCCTATGATTGTTAATCTTTGAATCCAGAAATTGAAGCAGAACCATACCAGTCCAATGAGCAGTACTGTAAGACAAAGTCCAAGTACAATAAAGTAGAGCTTTGTGCCTGTCATGAATTGATGCTCTTCGTTATCTTCACTCCGGGCAGGCGGTGATGGTGAATCTTTTTCTTCCTGAAGGATGCTATGGTCTCGGCTTAGAGTTGAGGATTCCTCTGTTGACAACATGATGAAGTGGCGAACTATTTAGCGATATAACAACCAAGGTGTTTGAAAAATACGCATGTAGAGTTGGGTTTGAAGTCCAAAGGGGAGAGGAGGCAATACGTATAAATAGGGTGCCGTTTTGGAGACCGGAAAACTGGGATGTCAGTTAGATTCCGAGATGACATTAGGCGGGATTTTGGAGTTCCGACTCTCCCCAAACTCCGGAAGAGCCCAAAAACATACCAAACTGATGAATCCGACTTATAATGTGCTCTAAGCAGTTTGAGCGGATTGACGTTGTAAAGACCAACCTTTCCCTGGACCTTCCTATGACGTTTTACTCAAAGTCCACTGGACTTCGCACGCAAATATTGCGTAATATCTCCCTACTCAAGAGGGATATCCATGGAGATATCGTACGAATCTAGATTCGTAGGCCAAGGTTCCATAATGTCCGTCCACAATTCGTCCTGCGACATCTGCTTCTCGCCTACAGTTGGTTCCACGCATATGGAGTGAGACATGATGACTGGGAGCGCCCGAAGAAAAGCTAACTCAGAATAATCTTGACTGCACGACATGCCAGTATTCAAGAGGGAAAATCCGCTTGTTAAAAGGCGAAGGAGCTTTACAAAGTGTGCGATGTAGTCCTGCAGGATTTGACCGTTCGAAGAATAGGAGAGAAGACCTTCTAGCTTTTTCAGGAGAGCACTATTATAGTAGTCCACATTTGCAGATTTGCGAATTTGCTCTGCATCGAGTGAAGGTGCAACAGTCTCTATTGAAGAAGCGAACCTGCCCAGCGTTAAGTATGTATAAATGAGCCTCATATACTCAGGAACTGTACAGCCGCGAATCGCTGGCGAAGGAAGGGCTAGGTAATGATCCATGAAGCCTTTCGCAGCATTAAGGCATTCGATCAAAACTTCGTTCCGTGACAATGCCAAGTACCATGAAGTGGCGCTTGTTCCATTCGATGGAAATTGTGCAGGAGATGGTGGCGAGGCATGGAAGCCAACCTCATACACAAATGTTCGCAAATTGTAGAACGACATGGAAAGAATTGCTAAGAAAGGTTCAGTACCATTTTATACATGAACTACTCGGATTCTCTTACGGTTATGCCAGAATCCAGGTGGGAATGTACTTTCCATTTGTGAAAGCTGCTGGGCAAATGTCTTGACAAACAACTCTATACGAACCGAATCCATGTTTGCGAGCTGGCTGTGGCCATCAATATCAAAGGTACGATTAACATCATCATATACTCGCTGGAGTTGCAGATAATATGGGACGAGTCGATCTGAGTCCTCCTCACCGGCGGTAGCAAGTTCTTGACCGCATTGTTCCATGTAAGCATTATATTTGAAGCGATTTGGCTTCCTCAAGCTAATGCATACACTTTTGTCTCTATTAGCAAAGTCAAGAAGATACTGGAAGATGTACGTACGCCGAAGATAGATAGTACGAACCTAGGAAAGCTCTCTGTCGTTCAGAGTCACTAGGCAGCATGGGCGTTGCATTCGCCCGAGGACATAGAATAGTATGTTCGACAGAGAAAAGTGCAATACCAGGCTCAACAGATGGATCCCCTATAGGTTTGGTGATTCCGAGCTCAATTGCCATGGTTATGGCAATCTGTGTAAACTGATAGATTTGTTGACGTTCAGGACTGAAAAATAAATGATACCTAAACTTCAAGAGTAAGCTTGTGAAATATTAGGGGCACATATCAACTTGCTTACCAAGCGAGGTAAACCAAAATACCCTCTAGAAGATCGAGAGACTGCTCTCCTTTCATCATAACCTTTTTGCTTAAAGACTCCCGTAACTCTTGCTCAAGAAAATCCTGGAGCTTCAAATTGGATTGAGCAGCAACTGCAAAAACAACAAGTAAAAGAAAGGGCCTCTCCCGCCGAAGAAAGTCCAAGCTAGTGTGGGCAGGAATAATGACAAAGGGAAAATTAGCAGCAGTTGACTGAAAGAATCGGATATACTCCTCGGCCTGATCGCAGTTAAGGATGCCTCTGGAAATGACGTCTCCAAACTCATCAAAAATTGTGTAAGAGGGAGAGCTCAAGGACGAGAACGGTGCATTGCCGAACTGAAAGGTTCTTTGAGGTCGGGTAAAGGGTGATGAAAGTGTCGGCCTGAATGTTTGAGTTGGATGTGGCTCGGTCACGCGTGGCTGTTCGGTGATGTCTTCATCCTGGGCTGATGCCAACGGAGTAGTTGATTGAGTTTCCTTGTTAGACGACATTAGGGCTAGTAAGCCATCAAGCTTCTCTTCCATCTCGGCAACTTTGATTCTGGAGTTCTTGACTCTCTTGGGACGTGGCTTTGGTGAAAGGAAGACACATTGCTTCCCGTAAGTGATACACCTACTGGGGTTAGCGTGGCTTTTGCGGGCGTAAGTCAACTTGCCTTTGACAGCGATTTTCATTGTCTTTGCTAGTTATGCATTTCCCTTTGGTAGCCCGACAAGCTTCGCAAGACCTGCGGAGCTTTGGAGCTGGCACCACGGCCAGGGCACCCTTGCTTGTCGATGTTGAGTTTGCTGTATCCATATTCGTGGCTACAAACCGCAAAAGCTTCAATACAACTGAACGCTTTGGGATGGAATTGACGGGATTTAAACAATTTCCGAGAGAGCGAACCTGGATATACTTATTTCGGTGGTGAAATTGAACAGCGCCTCCGGAATTTAAGTCAGATTCCGGTCACGGGACCGGAACCGGGACCAGAATTTAGCTGGGAATCTCAGGGCACCAGGGGCACCAGGGGCAAGTAGGTAGGTTAGGTAAGCTTATCTCATAAATCTGGAGAATCAGACGACGGCCAATCAAAGTACAAGGAAGGCAATTCTTGACAGAAAAGTCTCTAAGATAATATAAGGGTTATAAAGATAGTTATTTAACAAAATACCTACATAGATAAGAACTAGCTAGATAAAGTTATCCTAAAGGTTATTACTACTTATCTACCTAGGTAACCTTTATTACTTTACTAGAGACTCTAGAAAGATAAAGTAGCTAAGTTATAAGAGAAAAGTAAGCCCTCTTTAAGCCTAGAATATATTAATTTAGCCGGTATAGATCTACTAGAATTATTAATAGAAAATCACTTTGTTACTATATCTCTCTATTCCCTGTCTAGTCTAGCTAATCCGACTAATTTACCACCCTCTTTATGTACCCCAGGCCCTGTGAACAGCCAGCTCTACTTTACAGCTTTTTAACTTGCACTTTCTAGCTTGAGTGTGGATTTTCAAGCTTGAATTTGTACCTTGGCTTTCCCTCAACGCCAACATCGACCCTAAAGAGTGCGCCTCCATACTTCTTGCTCTCGACCTTGCTCTCGTCATCTTCGGCAGCAGTCGTGATCCAGAGTTCGGTACCCATGAAAGTCGGGCAAGTTATGTTGTTTGTGGGAAGCTTGATCTCGCCTATAACCTTGCCTTCCTTGCCTTTGGTGCTGATCTTGAGCACTCGGCCCTCTCCATAAACACACTGCCAGATGTTGCCTTCTACATCCATAGCAAAGCCGTCGGGCTCGCCACCTGTGACTTGGTCATGTTGATAGAATACTCGCTCGTTTGTGAGGTCACCAGTTGAAGCTTCGTAGTCGAAGGCGTAGATTTTACCCACAAAAGAGTGGGTGAAGTACATAGTCTTCTGATCTACAGACCAGCCAAGGCCATTTGGTATGGTGAGCTCAGTCTTAAGCGTGGCGCGTGCTAGATCTCCATTGAAGCGGAAGAGGGTACCTGAAAGTTATTAGGCTGATGTATAAGATCCTGTCTGCAAAAAGGAAGGCCTGTAGAATAAAGACATATCGTCTACACCACCGCTGTACTATTGTGCTTGTGGAAGTCATTGAACATTACAATAAGCCTTTGAATTCCTTTTCTCTTTACAAACCATAAAGAGCACCTACACTAGCAGAGAGTTCTTATGAAGCAAGTGCTACAAAATTTCGAGCAAAATCCAAAGCCAAAGAAAAGATGTACTCACCCTCAGCTTGAGGCGCGCCGACATGAAAATCATTCATTGTTCCAATCCAGAACCTCCCTTGTGGATCAACAGCTCCATCATTGCTCCTCATTCGGTCATCATTTTCCTCACTGTCATAAAACCTTTGCAAGAGCTCATGCTTCCCAGTCTGCCTGTCCAGGATCGCAACCCCACTCTTCCCTCCCACCAAAATCTTTTTCGCGGGATCAACGCCTTCAATATCAGCCGTCACTCCCACGGGCATGTCAAGTTGAAGTGTGACAAGAGCATCGCCAGGGGCTTCGGGATCGCTTAGAGGAGAGGCGAGTGAAAGGGTATGGAGATGGCGCTTCTTGATGTCTACAAAGCGGAGAGTGTTGGTGGCCGGCTCATAGACAGGTGCTTCGCCCAGACCGCAGTGCAGATTCAGGTACGGTTCGGTTACTGTCCAGGTCTTGTATTCTGCCATTTCGAAGTTGCGATTGGGGTTGATTTTGATGTTTCAATGTCGTTGACGCTGTTGGTTCTTTGTATGACGTGACTTGAGGTTGCAATCGACTGTCGAGCGGCCGTTGACCGATTGATTACTCGCTTCTGTGCGCCGCGCCCAAAGAAAAACGCGTTGAATCTGTTCGTTGCCTGGGTAGCGCAACAGAGAACCGACAACACCACACAGCCAGTGCTGGAGTGGGAGATTGCGAAAGAAAGATGTCTGAGGATTAGCACGACCCGCGAAGGACTGGACCTCGAGCTCTTAAAAGTTGATGGCATCTGGTCACTTCCATCGCATTCCTTCATCCGGCTTGAGCCCTGAGTCTTGCGGTTTGCGGGCCTTCTTGCCGCTGTCACCAGCGCTGGCATTCTCGTCATGCGCCATTCCCATAAAGCATTTGACCATCCTGCGCAGAGTTAATGCCGTTGCCTTGGTATCAGGTTCATACGCTGGGACTCATCCGTCATGGCTTTTGTGGGAGTCTGCGCCGGTGTGACAGCCAGCTTGTAGCACCTCCCATTTGCCATGCAATCTCAGGCTCGAGCTGTTTATTGTTCATCGAGCCTTTCTTTGGCTTCTTTCTCTATGTTGCTTTGTACCGCATTCCGGTTGTGCCGGTCAGTGACTTTACTGTCTGAGGGTGATCCTTATGTGTGGTGTCCGTTCGGGGCACGTCCCTTCGTGGTGGTTAAGCAAACTTCCGAGTCTTCCCTCTCTCTTTCGCCTTCGTTAAGCGCTGGGAGTTCTTGGTGCCATATATTGCAGTCGTAGTCTTTTCCCACTCTCGTCGCACGCATCTGCTGCTTGCGTCTGCTTGACGGATTGGTTGCAGAGGCCCCGATGTATTCCCCATTGCATGAATTTTGTCAAAACATCACCCAGAAATTGGGGCAGCGGTGCTGTTCTAGCTATATTACTTCCTTTCAGCTCTCCATACGGCGCCTTGTCACTTTAGACTTCATGTGCCATCTGCAGGATCTACATGCCGATTGCTGGTGATGGCCCTCGTCCAACCAAGATGGAGTATACGAGTCATCCCCGATACCTATTTCTCATTTTTGTGTTTGTACCAGTCCTTGGTAGCCAGGCTCTCTCCGAGCTGCAAAGGTGGTTATGAGTCTGACTTTATCTGCACCGACGTTGCCGGCAGATGTGTGCACGAGACAACAAGACAGCTTTCAATCTCGTGGCTTAGTTTGCCCAGGCCAAGAGAAACTGCCAGTGGCCCAAATTAACCTCCCACATCAACCGAAGCTGTAAGTGAGGCACACGCCAACGACTGCGTATGGTAGAGCACAAGGCGAGCTGAGATAGCTCAGCCGTGAACACAGTCGCCAAGCAGCTCCCTGGGAGCAATCAATACCACGTACTAGGACCAGGTCTTCACGTCACAGCTCGGAGGTCCGGATGGCGCCCGTCACACGCGTGGTGTTGTACGCAATCGTTCGCATTGCAAAATACGGCGGGATCTACGAATTACTTGACCGCTCAGAATTTACAAACCTGGACCATGTAGAAGCTCACCGCAAATTCGCAATATTTCGAATTATTCCCCCGCCCCCCCAAGTAAAGGGTAGATCAAGCTGCAGCACGTGCATAACGAGAACATCACCGTACTTAAGCGCCATCAAACCTATCATATCACATCGTGACACAACGACACACAATAGCCTAAAGTCTGTAGCCTGCAGCTCTGCAAGCTACAGGCACAGCTACACACTGGCTGAGTCTGCATCGGGGGTCAATTCCTGTCAAGCCGCTGGGAGCGTAAGCTAATGCAGGTTCTCCTGCCTTATAAACTCCACGTGATGCGCAGGAGGGGGTGACCCTCGCAAGTCATGCTCCGGGAACGGTATATAAACCTACGAGCTTGTAAATCCGCGTGCGCGCACAGGTCATGCATCAGGACCTGACAGTATTCCGCTACCGTGCCATGGCATTGCTTGAAATCAAACGGTGAATTGGAACTCGGGGAGCTGGGAATATGTAATCAAACAATAATCCATACGGAGTAAGCATACCGTGCTCTCAGACTTGGATCGAGACTGGGGGTTGCGATCTCTGAGGATCTGTGCGATCAAGGCATGACTGTTGCGGCCATGCTTCTGACAGAGACTGGTTGCGCAAATCTTTGAACGAACGATCAAACACGGTCCTTCTGGAGTGATGGCGCATGTAATATCATCAAGTCTATAGGACAACGACCAAGTTGGGGGGACAAGACGTTTCCACGGCCAGCTGTCTTTGCGCGTTGTTACTTATAGGAGCACACTTATAGGAGCGCACAGAGCTACAGAGGCTACAGTACCTGTCGTACGGTCGGTTGCATGCAGGCCGAGGAAAGGGACATGCGCGATGCACGTGGGCGGCTCAGAAAGTGTCCCGTCGGTGGCCAATCACATTATCCAGAGGACATGTTCGCGGCGGCCTCGTCCCATGTTCTGAAGTGGCTCGTCTCCGCCGAGCAGGGTTCACGTTCGCGATGACTGCATGTGCTTTAAAATCAGACCTGTCGATAGTTCCGAAGGGCTATGATGATGATGGTGGTGGTGATGGTGATGGTGGTGATGGTGATGATGGTGATGGTGGTGATGGTGATGGTGGTGATGATGATGATGATGATGATGATGATGTGATGTGCCTCGCATATCGGGGGGGGGGGGGCCTCAGACAGGGCTCCGTCGCACCGCGCTCCTCCCCCCAAAGCAGCAGTGTCGTGGTCGTATAGGACATCTGTCACACTCGGCACGATTCATCTTCATCTTGCCGGGGGGCAATCTGGACAGGAGCAGCAGCATCGGAGCGTACAGGAGGCAGGAGGCAGGAGGCAGGAGGATTCAAATCGTAAGTTCGAAGCTCGACCGGATTTGGGCGTTGGTCTGAACCTACAGGACTGAGGGTGCAGCCGAAGACACGCCTAGAAGGTTCAAGCAGGGGGGGGGGGTGGGCGTGAGCGTGTTGGAGGACTGTTGGCGAAGGGATACCTTTTCGTACTGTACTCCGTACAGTAGGCATCTACAGAGTACTGTATGTGTCGGCTATTTCGTATGCGCAGGAGAAGCAAAGGGGGCGCTCAGGGGGGATCTCCGTTGCTGGAGTGGCGCGTGTCTGTCTCCTGGCGTCCTGGCCATGGAGGCTGAGGGGGGCCAGAGGGTTGATCCAGCTCTGTGGTGACACAACCACATAAGCTCCGACGCTAATGTGGTTCCTCAACCAGCGCGCTGGGTTGCGCACAAGGGCCCAGGGGGGAGGCTTCCAGGCTCGCCGCCGCTAGCTCAGTGCAGTACAGCGCAGTGCAGGACACGGTAGAGCAAACCGAAAGATGGTGGTGGTGGTGGTCGTCGTGGTCGTGGTGGTGGTCGTGGGCAGGGGGAGGGGGCGGCGAAGGGAAAATTCACGCCTGCAGCAAGCATCGGCAGCCCATCCGTGTCGAAGTTTCGCGGGCTTGCGCCGTCGGCGCTACGAGAGCAATCAAGGTACCTACCTACTTCGCACTCTATCGTACGGCGCCAAGTCCCTGAACCATCCAAAACTCTTGTGGTACCGGAAGATACCACCACGACCGCGCCTCAATTCGATATTGGAAGTTGGAACACAGAGAGCCGGCCGTGGGATTTCGCTTGGCTCCTCGTACCGCTTGGGAGGGACCTGCAGTCCGATTTGGGAGGCGGCCACGACTGATTCAGTCGGCAATGACTTTGAAGCTGCCGAGAAAGGTGGCGCGCCCCTCGGGCACTGATCATAACAGCCGCGCTATGTAACTGTTATGCTACAGTACAGACCACGAAATTGTGCAGTAGGTAGCTAGCTAGCTAGCTAGCTACCTACCTACCTACCTACCCACCTACCTACCTACCTACCTACCTACATATAACACGTGCGAACCGGCATATGGCCACCTTTAAGCAGACACCCACCACCACCACCACCACGACGAAACGGAACGCCAGAGAGTTAGTTCAACTGGATTGACTCTGGGACGCTGGGAATAGCCCACGCCCGGCAATGAAGACGCCTGTCCCAAGTCATGAATGCATGGGATACCACGCCGCGACCGAGTCATCCAACAGCAGAGTTTAGCTTTCCTTCGTGGTCTTCCTTCCGCACTTGACAAACTGAGGGAACGACGTCCGGCAATTGAGCAGTCGCTTCCCCGGGCCTCGACTGGATAGTGGACAAGAGCATCGACAAAGGCTCCCAATGCCAAGGCTTGCTGCTATATTTTGTTACTAATTCCCGAGCTGAGACAGACAACCAACCGTTGCCGGCCTGTGGTTCACTGGTAGACTGGTACTTGGTTATTGCGGATCCCCGTCTCGCTGCCGGTTCACCACGGCATCCGCGGTACAGCTGCTGCTGGTGGAGGTGGTGGTGGTGGTGGTGGTGGCCGTGGTTCCAATGCCATTTCCCACCAACGATGCCGCGCGCCATATCGAGACCCGTCTAGAATCTGTATGCGGGCGAGACCTACGCCGCGGAAACGCAGTGTATCGGTGCATGAAATCAAAAAGTCCTCATGGCAATCAAGGGGAGGAGATCTACGATATTTGACGGGTGGATACTTCCTGTGGGTAAGTACAGAGTAGAATATAACCTTGTCCAGACCCAGCCCATCATATGACATGATCTCCATGCGGTCAGACGGTCAGGTACAACTGCTTTTGGGCCGCTACGCACATCACCTACATATCCAGGAAAGCACAGCAACGGGCGAACCCCCAAGCGTTGTCGTCAACGGCACGGGACGCTGCACATTTGCAATTTCTTTCTTCGCCATCGTCCTCGGCCGCATCCACCACCACGTCAAGGTCAGGCCCAAGGGTCGTCCGTCCGAGGCTGCTGAGTGCTGACCAACTTCTTGCTCTTCTTCCTCCTCTTCTTGCCAAGGCGATCTCCGGCTTTCATCACCGAGCAATGGCATCGTTGCGAACTTGCGAAAGCCTCTTGAACTCTCTTCTCGGCCTGCTTGGCGTACAGGAGACTGGAGATGCTGACCGAGTACTCATTCCACTGTGAAGTGGGAATTATTGACCCACGGCAGCTGGTCCCGTGAGGGGAGCAAAATATTGATATCTGGTGCAGCTCGGACATATGCCTTGAACTGGACGCGCTATCTGGCTGATGTTCTGGAAAACCCAAATCTGGATGTGCTCTAGGGTAATTGCTCACAGTCCCAGATTATCAGTGCGCTGCACGCGGAAGACTTTACTACTGCAGCTCATCATGCTGCCGCTCTCACGCCAGCGCCTGGAGGCTGGGCCAAGGATACGAGAGGTGGATGCCTCCGAATCTTGCTGAAATTACCTCTGTATACTGTACTATCATTTCCTGAAGCCTCGTCCACTTCCTGACGAGAGATGCCAGTTCACGATGCTGGCGCAGAAATACCAATAGATGGCGGCCCGCTTTCGAGGAAGAGGTAAAGAAAGCTTTGATTGAACTGTTGGAAAGTGTCGCTAGGTAGCGAGCGGTTACTTATGGGCCATGTTTGTTCACCGTCCACTGGGCAGTCGACATCATGCTGCAGTTCGTGCTGCGCGTATGCTCCTGCTAATGTATGCTGATCAAGGGTGCAACCTGGGGGTTCTCGTGGCTCCCTAGGGTCCCGAGGTCAAGCGAGCATTTACCCAAGAATGTAGAAAGGCTGTTTGCCTCCGTTGTGCTAATTATCTCAAACTCGACCAGGGAGGGGAATTGAAGCAGACGCATCAAAAAGAGTTCACGTTTGCAGGGCAGGGGATTGCGGCTTGCAAGTCAGTGCGTCGTCGTCGTCGTCGTCGTCGTCGCGTGAGTTGCTTGAGAGTTGCGAGCCTTGAACCGCAAGCCGCTGCCCCCCAGCCGGAAGGTTCAGACCGCCATCACTGCACGGTAAGGCAGGCAAGTAGGTATGTGTTTCCCGCTCCCCTCGGCCCTCTAGGTTTGCAAAGCCCTAGACATGGCAGCGATCCGACAGGAGCGAAGGCTCCAAAGGGCGGGCAGACAATCAACCCAGATTGAGTCCTCAGCGCTTCTGCGTGATGTCCATGTCCTCTCAAGGAGTGCCGTAGTGCAGTAAGTAGTGCGCCTGAGGAGAGCATTCGTGCTCTGCACCTGTGAAGCGCGACCAGAATGATCTCGTCGTGATGAAGTCGGTCACCCGGCCTGCGCCAAGTCACAAGAGCAGTTTTGGGCCCAACAGACGCTCTGTTCTTCCAGAACCGTTTTCCTGTGCAGATTGCTACAAGGGATCGATACCAACCAACGACAAACTGCCTCTGTACGTTGCTGCGGGTACACTACTTGCGCCTCTAGGCCATCAATCCGGTTGAATCTGCAGGGCACACGCATGGCAGGGCATGGCACGAACGTGAGCGAGAGGGTTGCTGGCATACGAAGTCATACGCAGGCCGTCGCCTTGGTCCTGCAACAGCACTGCAGCGCGATGAATCAGGGTCCTTCGCGTTAGGTACCATCTCTCTCTCTCTTCATGACGGGGCTTAGGTAAGGCGAGGCGTGATGAGTGCACTAGGTGAAGCTTTGGTGGCTGCTGCAGAAGAAGAACATCCATCAACAGCAGCATCCTCCATCGCTCAACTGTCCGCCGTCGCAAGACTACGCCCAGAATAAGCTGGTGCAGGGCCAACGCACGCTCCTAGCTGCCCAGTCTACAGGAACAAGTCGACGACGGTGGACAGGCCAGACGCACGCAAAGACGGTAGCTTCGCTGCTGGTACCGTACGGGTACCTACCAGCGAGTCTCTTGGGTCGCTGGGTCGCTGGGTCGCGGGGCTCACGAGCACAGGGAACTCTTGTCGCAGTACGCAAAGAGTGGTACATTGTTTGTATTACGCTGTCTACAGCGCTTCCTTATTATTATTATTATTATATTTGGTCGTGCTCGCAACCGCACCCGCCAAGCTCCAGCGCTGCCCAATCTTCCGCCGTCCGTCGCAATCCATCCATCCATCCATCCATCCATCCATCCATCCGTCGTCGCTCGCAACCCGTGCTCGCTGCCCTGGACAATGGTCATCAGCCGTGCCTCAGCTCCTTTCGAAACTCAGGTCCTGGGTCCGGATGCCTCATTCCTGCCTCTTGCTTCCTGATCCGCAAGGCACACCGCGGTGAGCGTCCACACCCTCTCGCGCTCGCTCTCGCGACCTCTGTGCCTGCAAGTGCCAGCCCAGCCTGCGTGCACATGGACATGGGTACGTGGTGCTTTTGTTTCTGCTGTTGGCACTGCACTCACGTATTTAGCACCGGCCTGTACCTTTCGTACCGTCGTGCTCGACGGGCTAACGAGGAACTTGGCTCTCCTCCTGCGCATGGTCTCCCGCCTTCCGCGCCTGTCCCCCGGCCACGTCCAGGGAAGTTTTCTTGGGAACCTCGAAAAGTGGGCGGGACATCTCCAGCACAGCCATGTCAGGCATCATCTCACATCCCCGGTACCTTGGCCTTGTTCTACCCCCCAGCTCCCACCATAAAGGTTCACCAGCATCATGAAAAGACCCGCTCCTGTTACGACCCTGGACGATGTGTGCGTGTGTGGTGTTAGTGGCCCTCGTCGCTGGCGGCGGCGCGGTGAAGGCCAGAAAGTAAAGAAAGGTCTGTGGGCAACGGTGTGCGTGCGTGGGGACTGGGACGATTCCAGCACCTAAAGCTTGGGGGTCATCCTTCCAGCGAGCTACCTTACCCATTACTACCTGCCTACCTATTACCTACCGTGCATCCTTCTTTCGTTTTGTTGCTGATGCAAAGCCAGCTGAGCGGCAAAGACGAGCGTCATCATACACAGACGTCCAAAGACTTGGAACGAACCTTTACATTGGCCTACCCGAAGTCAGCAACACCCACGAAATCTCGAGACTCAATTCCTCCTCCGCACAGCCATCCGTCAACCAGTCGCAAAGCTTCACCGCACTTCAAGCTTGTAAGTGGCCCGCTATTAGACCTATCCAGAGCTCTCTTGCACCTCATCATTTCCTTTGTATACCTGCTCGACTCCACCGTCACACGACTGGTTCTTCTATATGGCCGTGAACACAGCTCTAACATCCAGTGACTCTGGTCAGGCAGTGATTGTTGCGGTCTACAACGCGTATCAGCAACACCACTTGCTGCTTTCTATACTCGGCCTCAATAAATAGCATCGAGCCGTCCTCTTGACTAGTCCGCTCGTCAAATTCCACGCGCAGATACTCTGTTGCTCCAGCCACAAGCACCTGGCCCCATAGATCCTGTTTGCATTGATGGAAAAGAACCTCGCTCGCTCCATAACACACTGCACACTGAGTAAGATATTGTCTTGACCTCTTACCGCTCGTTGGGACGCCTCATTGGCCATCCCAGCCCAGCCATTCGTCCTGGCTGTACAAGGCACGCAGCGCCCTTTGCGCGACAGTCCAAATCTGGTTGCTTTTTCTGAGGAAGGACAGCAAACGGCAAAGTCGACCAGGAGCTCTACAACACAGTCCCGATCACCGGAGGTACTTGAGCAGCGGCTTGCAGATTTTGTGTTCAAGCTTCACAGCTACCAAAAGAGTTGGGAAGGCAGTGGGAGAGGTCAATGTCCAGGCCTCCGGGACGAGAGGGAGCCGGAGGATCAGGACTCGATGTCGCAGAGGCCAACTGCGTCTCGTCCTGCATCTCAGTCACCAACAGATGGCCAGAGAGTTACTCTACCACCACCACCACCACAGGTTCGAGATGACCCGCAGCGAGCTGGGAGGCAGTCGGAATGGCGCCCAGAGCATGAAGCTCAAGGCCTACCACCGCCGAGGCAAACTTTGCCTTCTCCTCAACAACAGCACTCCGCTCAACCAACTTTGCCATCTCGGGACCTTGGAGTACTCTCCATATTGAATCCGGCTGAGCCTGAAAGCGCTGCGTCTGGATCTTCTGGTCGGCGTCCTAGTGCGGATTCGCCACAGTCATCTGTGGGACCACCTTCACACTTTGGCGCAAGTCCTTCAATGGCTTCATCGCATGCATATCCAGGTCTACCACCGGTCAGCACCCCAGAAAGTTATGGGGGATCATTTCCAAGAGGTCGGCGAATATTAACGCCAAGATCTCCCCGGTCGGCAAGTGCCGGGAGAGGTACTATTACTGGAACTCGCGATGCGCAGAGGTCTCCCTTCATCGGTTCGAGGAGCCGGACGTATACATTGGAGCCTGGACGGTCTCCAGCATCGGAGATACCTCCAATGCCCACACCTCCAATCCAAGGTGCGCAACAACAGCATTATGGGTTCCCACCTACAGCAGCGACACCACTCGACCGCCGACCGAGCCTAGGTGGTATGCATGCACCTGGACGTACCGCGCTCTCACAGAGTACCAGTCCTAGTATTTCGACATCATCCCAGACTCCTTCAACGCAAACATCACCAGCGTCATATTACGTTGGCGGTGGATTGCCTCAGCCTAGCGGAAGTTATTACCCAGGCTCTACGTTACAGCAGGTACCAGGGGGGTTACAGTTCGCTGGGGGTCAAGAAGGTCCGTACACCAATTCTGCTTCTGTGTCCGACTCCATCCAATCCAGTAAAAGCGCAAGACAAGCTTCTTCTTCTACTTCTTCTTCTTCTGATCCCATCCAAGTTCTGACAATAACCACGTCTCAAGGCCTGTATCATGTGCCAGTGGATGTGCACCAAGCGTCGCGGTTAGCTGACGAGAAGCGTGCGCGCAACGCAGGAGCTTCCGCACGATTCCGTCAACGTAGAAAAGAAAAAGAGAGGGAGGCTTCCACCAACATCGAAAAATTGCAACAGACGCAGAGGGATTTGGAAAGGAGGTTGAGAGAAACGGAACAGGAACGGGATTTTTACCGGAATGAGAGAGATCGCTTTAGGGATGCGGTATTCAGGACTCCTGGTATGAGGGATATGGCCATGCAATCACCACCCAGCCCGCGGTCCGTGAGGGCAGGGTCCTCCAGTTTCCCCCCTCCACCACCACCACTACCTGCACCGCAGATGGGTGGACCACCAGCCTTCGAGAGCGGCGCAGAAAGAGCGCCCAGACGACAGAGAACGAATACCCAAGGAGAATTTACCCCGTCATCCTACTCTCTTCCCCCATCATCAACACTTCCTCCAGTTCAAAATGCAGGCTTTGTCCAAGGACCACCACCTACATTACCACCCCTCCGGATTGACAATCCGACGGCGGTGTCGAGCACGGCAAATCAGCCACCTACAAGTGCTGCACCTCAGCCTCCGTATGATCCCTATCATCGAGGCCCTGGCCCCTACGATCGATCATGGTCTCGCGACGAGAGTGGACGACGTTAATATCCTTATTGCAATAGCTGGTTACAGCAGATGCACAGATTTCCTATTCTAAATACCTCCATAACTTCTCGATCGCGGAGCGAGCGTCTACTATACTTTAACCCTGTACTTTTACACTGCCGCGATATCTTTGTTGCTCCGTTACTGATCATCATCTGAAGATTGCACCACTGGTGTGCATGGACCGGGCAACCGAATCGACTTTCTCTTCTGCTCTATACCCTCAACACGCCCGGTCATTTCCTGCATCTGTTTCTTTACTGTCCTTTGCAATTTTAGCGCCTGGAGTGGTGGTGATATACCCGGATATGGGTCGGCCTTTTGAAGTGGTGTTTGGGACGTTATTTATTTTCTCGAGGTGGGAGCGGAGGAATGGTATCGAAAACGAATAGCTGGGGATCAGCTTGCATGGCGGCTCACCGGATCCCGCAGGGGGGGAGGATATTTAAAAACGAATCCACAGCGAAAAAAGACTGTACAATGTGTATAATATAGCAGAGAACCTGGACAGGAAGCTTTTGGCCTGCCAATTGGGCATCGGAAACAAGAGATTTACTGGCCCTACGCCACAGCAACGCTACAGAGGACGTGAATCCCGTTGTCTTTGTCTCAGCCCTGTCCGCAGCCGGCTCGCTTTCGTTCTCATCCAGGAGGAGCCTGGCTCGCTTAACCCCTTTTCTGCGTTCCGTTGCCAGCGTTTTCAAGGTTTTCAAGCCAAGCGGTGAAGCAGTAACTTTGTTCTCGCCTTTGAGTTTGGCCTCGCCTCGCATCGTACCCTTCCCTGGCTCCCTTCGTCCTTCTGCCCTCGGAGGGCGTCCTCCGGTTGGCATTCCCTGCTGAACCGGTCCACGGCCGCATCACGGCGTGCGCAGGTAAAGAAAGGTATTTGAAGCCAGTGCCTACCTCGGCACGTGATGGTTGTCAAGCCTGGGTGCAGGCCTGGCCCCAACAACTTCCTGTTTGGACCCCTCCATGCCGCAGTCGTCCACAGCGGGGTACGCGTAGGGGAGGGTTAGAACTGCCGGAAAGGGGCAAGCGGCGTGAGAGCCGATCCTTATCGCCGACGACGAAGCAACAAGCCCCGCCCTGGTCTGTGTAAGTATTGTCCTACATGATTATTTATGATTACAGTATTGCAGTCCACCACCACTCTTGGACACCGTTTTCTTCCTTTTGCGTGAGCCTCTGCTACATAAGACATCTACCTGTCCGCCTGCGTCCTGGATGTCCACCCTCTCTCGACTGCCTCAACTCCGAAGCACCGTTCAACGTCTCTCACGTCCCTACCCATACCTTGCGCTCCAAACGCCTTGCGCTGTCCCTCGCACGCGCCCGTCTTGCCGACTTCACAACCCATCGTCAATTCGACTCTTCAGCAGGACATACCGCAGCATGTCGGGTCTCGATATTGAGCTCACGGCTCCCAATGGCAGGAAGTACACGCAGCCCATTGGTCTTTTCATCAACAATGAATGGGTGAAGAGCAGTGACGGCGGCAAGTTAACGAGTATCAATCCCACGTAAGGACTCAGCCTCCATCCTGATTCAGGCAGCTTTGCTAACAGCCGGCCCAGCGATGAGTCCGAGATTACCTCTGTCTACGCTGCCACAGTCGATGATGTCGATGCCGCGGTTAAGGCCGCACGAAAGGCTTTCAAGGACCCCTCATGGCGCGACATGTCGCCCACCGACCGCGGCAATCTCATGATCAAGCTCGCAGATATTGTCGGCGCACACGCAGAGACGCTTGCCACAATCGAGACTTGGGACAACGGCAAGCCATATAGCGTGGCTCTTAACGATGATGTTGGTGAGGTCACGTCCGTTTTCAGATACTACGGTGGCTATGCGGATAAGATCCATGGTCAAGTAATTGATACGGGAAGTGCAAAGATGGCGTATACGATCAAGGAGCCGATTGGAGTATGTGGACAAATCATTCCGTGGAACTATCCACTTGCTATGGCCGCCTGGAAATTGGGCCCAGCTTTGGCTTGTGGAAACACGGTTGTTATCAAGGCGGCAGAGCAGACACCGCTGAGTATTCTGTACTTGGCGAATTTGATCAAGGAGGCAGGGTTCCCTCCAGGAGTTGTGAACATTATCAACGGTCATGGAAGAGTAGCCGGTGCCGCCATCGCGTCGCATTTGGACATTGACAAGGTTGCATTCACAGGTAGCACTGGCACTGGTAAGGAGATCATGAAGATGGCAGCTGTCAATATGAAGAACATCACCTTGGAGACTGGTGGCAAGTCTCCACTGTTGGTATTCGATGATGCCGAGTTGGACCAGGCTGTTAAGTGGGCACACATTGGTAAGTCGAGAGAGGCACCATGGACTGCAAATCATTGCTAACGAGAATTGACAGGCATCATGTCAAACCAAGGGCAAATTTGTACCGCCACCTCCCGTATCCTCGTTCAAGAATCCGTCTACGATGAGTTTATTAGCACCTTCACAAAGCACGTCCAGGAAGTCTCGGTCGTAGGTGACCCCTTTGCCGAAACTACCTTCCAAGGCCCGCAAGTCACCAAGGGTCAATACGAGCGTATTCTCGGCTACGTCAAGGCCGGAAAGGAGGAAGGTGCAACCCTTGCTTCTGGTGGCGAGGCCTTCACCAGTGTTGGTGAGGGAAAAGGATTCTTCATCACTCCCACAGTCTTCACTGGTGTTAAGCCAAGTATGAAGATCTTCAAGGAGGAGATCTTTGGACCTTTTGTTGTCATTGCTAGCTTCAAGACCGAAGAGGAGGCTCTAGAGTTGGCAAATGATAGTATGTACGGACTCGGAAGCGCAATCTTCACTCGAGATATTACGAGGGCACACCGGGTTGCTAAGAGAATTGAAGCCGGTATGGTTTGGGTTAACTCGAGTAACGACTCGGATTTCAGAATTCCATTCGGTGGTGTTAAGCAGAGTGGCATTGGAAGGGAATTGGGTGAGGCAGGGTTGGCCGGGTACCAGAATGTTAAGGCTGTGCACATTAACATTGGCACCAGACTGTAGAGATATTCTTTATGCCATTTTGTTATATTATAGCTAAGGGGGCTTGTACCTACTTGACGAATGAATAGATGATATCCACTATCCTGAGTTTTGCTTTTGCCATGCTTGTCTTTGCAATTATGTCCACAACTATAGCTTTCAAGTTGTGACTCTTGCCCTGGACAATGTTCTGTCTGGGGCGATTTATGCTTTTGTCACCGATGTTAATCTGTATGCAAAAACATGACAATTCCAGCCTAATAGCCTAATCTACTGAACAGTGACGTACGTTCTCAGAACCCTCATCCAACTACTTTCCCACATCCACAACCACCATCCAACACGCCAGCAACTCAGCACCCAGAACTAGGCCCATCTCTTATCTCTGACACCACGTCTATTCTCTCGCCTCGGGTCTTGCTACATCTGGTCTGTTCTGTTATGTTCTGACTTTTTCGAAGATGCGTAGATGGGTAGGTAGATAGGTAGGTAGGTATAAATATGTTCTCTGTGAGAGACGGGAGCTTTTACCTACCTTGGCTAGTTCTAATCAACTTGCGTGGGGGGAGAGAAGGTGAGGAGGCGAGGAGGTGGAGGAGGAGGTAACTAGGTACCTACCTACCTTGATCTACTCTAGTCTAAGCATCTCTACATCAACAAGGAATTTTATCTACTGGAGGAGGAAGAAAGAAAGGAAGGAAGGTACTATGGAATGAATAAATTCATCTTGCTATTGAAATTATCTCTTTCATGGTTTATTCCATGGGTGAGATCTGTAGAGTATCTTTCTTCCTTCCATTGTTGTTGTTTATAGGGTTAGAATCTCTGGACTATCTTCTTTTGGGTTTTACGGACTAGGTAATATAAGGTAGCTAGATGATTTCTGTTTGGATTCTACCGATGTTTGTGAGGTGTGTCCTCCTGGTCTTGCAGAGGATCAAGGGAGAGATAGAATTAGGGGGGGTTAATAATTGATTGGTTGGTTGCTTATTCTAGGAAGGAAGAAGAAGGAGGTGGAAGATTGAGGTTTGGGCGTCTTGGTGTTGGTGTAGCTTTACCGTAGAGGGAGGAGGAGGAGTGGCGAATGTGATATAGGTAAGACGGGAGAGAGATAGAGAAGTAGAGAGGGGTGGGTTAGTAAGAGTGTAGATACTACTTTAGGTGATGAAATTTTTTAATGATAGATAAGGTACCTACCAACCTCCTTCTTATATTACAAAACATATGTTTACAGTAGGCTTAGCATTTATCTATGGGGCTTCTCAGTTAGGTTAGTACTAAGCTAATTTGAACACCTCAGTATCAAGTGTCTTCTCTTGTTCTTACCTATCTTCCTTTACTACTTATTACCTAGATGACACCGAGATGCATAGATAGGTGAAGAATAGTTCAACTTGGGCTTCGTAATGCAAGGTTTGGTGTGAGTGTATGAGATGCGGTGGTTGTTGTAAACTTCCATTGGTATGTTTGAAGAAAGAATGGTGGAACAAGGAGGCTGCAATGCAAGACAAGGGATTATTGGAGAGCAGAGAGCATCTAGAATCGTCTAGCTAAAATTGGTTATCTCGAGTTTCGCACGACTTGAGATGGGAATTGGAGGTGTGTTGCATACATAATTAAGGGTGTGTAGGGGTCTGTCTGGTATTGTCTAAGTAGGAAGCAAGGAAGGTGCTTCTATCTGATATACTTCGGTATATGTGTGACCGACTACTCTGTGTGTACAATGTACCTATCGATCTACCTAAATAAAAGTATGGAAGCCCGAAGAAAAAGGGAATCCCGCTCAAAATTTATGAAAACGGAAACAAAAAAGACTTTATGCAGAATGTCCGAACAAATGATCCAACTACGAACTCTTCACCATCTCTTCAAACTCCCTCTTCGCATCCCTCAACAACCGTTCATCGCTCAAAACCTCCAACCCCGTAACCGCCAATGCCTTACCTGCCCTCAAGGCCGCAACATGAGCCGGCCACGTCCTAGCCGCAGCCGCAAAGCCTGGGTTATGCGGCCCGCTCTCACTCACAATGGCAAATCCCAGACTTAACGACGGCATCGCATAACTGATATTGCCCTGATCCGTTGACGCGCCTGATTGCCCATATATGAGATCAAGATCTGGCTCTGGTATTGAGCCGCCTAGCTCGGTCGAGTTGCAGGCTGTGCGGCAGACGGCGCCAAGGGTCTTGTTGGGAACGTGGTCGTCGTAGCTCATTATAGTGGTTAGTTTTAGGGTGGCGCCTGTTGCTGATGCGCCGGCTAAGAAGCAGGCGTCTACTTTTTTCTTGAGCTCGGATAGACGGGCTTTGGAGAGGGCGCGGACGACAAAGATTCCTGATGTGTAGGCGTGGATTATATTGGGTGCCGAGCCACCGTTTGTGATATGCCCTTGGATGATATCTCCGGGCTGTGTCTGCTGTCGTAGGACAGATAGGGCGTTATAGGCGGTGACGAGGGCGTCGAGGGCGTTGATGCCTTCCCATGGTGCGGCGGCTGCGTGGGCTTCCTTGCCGAAATACTCGACCTTGAAATTCGTGTATGCTGTTGTGCGGACGAGTACCGAGTCGGGTACGGTGCCTGGGTGCGAGATGAGGTTCATGTCGACTTTGTTGTCCGAGTAGGCTCCTGCTTCTAGGAGCTTGATCTTACCGCCGCCGCCTTCTTCAGCTGGGGTGCCGAAGAGGATGACTTTTCCTGGGAGTCCGAATTTGGTTATTGCTGCTGAGCTTGCGAGAGCTGCTGCTACGGAGCAAATGGCTATCAGGTTGTGCCCGCAAGAATGTCCGATTCCACGGAGTGCATCTGTCTGTGTGTTAGGGTGCTGCGTAGAAGAGGTGTTGGTGTGGTGACTTTAGCTACCATATTCTGCATTGTAGCTGATGACAGGTCCTTTCTTGCCGCTATCAAACTCAGCAATGAAAGCTGTTGCCTGGGTGAATGAGAGTGTCAGCAATTGCAAGATGGAGAATAATTGAAGAGTCTGGCATGATAACTCATGACATGACCACTAGTGTCCGATATCTAGGTATGGAATTTGATTGTAGCATCTTCGTGTATTATACTTACAATTCCGTATGCGGAGGGGGTGACTTTCCATCCTTGTTGCTTCTTCATAAAATCCTATTCAAAATTGGTAGTCAGCAATTGCTACTGGTAACGAGTTAAAGCGCAAATGCTTCACAGGCTCAGCGTGCTCTATGCAAAAACAAAGACTTGAAACGCAACTCTAGCTCAAAGGCAATTACGCTCCGTTTACATACCACTAGCGTCTTATGAGCAATGAACTCCTCATAATTGAGTTCGGGATTATCGTGGATCTTTAGAGAAACAGGCCTCAGAGCGTCGCTAATGGAGTCTATGTACTTGGAAACGAATTGAACGAAGCCGCCATCTTCGACGAACAATTGCCGCGAGAGAGCTGAAGCTTCGGCATCACGTCTCTCTCTGATGCTATGGCATGAAATGTCAGAATTGAAGGCTTTGTAATGAATGAAGCATGTAGTACGTACGCAATGCCAACAGCTGAGTGGTGGAAATCGGTGTACTTCCCGCGAGGCGCCCGAGGTGTACCTTTGAAATTTGTTAGTTGGAATTCCTAGTGCTTGTCGACTCACGTACAATTAGCATAGCTTGGGCTTGAGGGTGATTTCGGACGTTGGCTCTTCTTCTCTACATCGACCTCGGATACGTAGATGAAGTCGTCGTCCACCTCAACCATGGATACAGGCGTCATTGTGTGAGTCTCTCAGCCTTGTCTTGTCGTGAAGTACCTCCCACCAATCAAAAGTCAATTGAGATGCCCTTTGTCGCACTGAAGATGCAGGAATGAAAAGACATGTCGTGATCAGGAAACGTTGAGAGTGATTAGAGAATGGGGGTGGTTCATTAGCACGGGGTTCGCTGCGATCTGTGCTCAAGCTCCTGCTTGCGCCGAGGCAGACTATGAGCACTGTTGATGCCACCCATATCTGGGGATTATAGGATTTTTATTGATGGCTTCTGTGCATTTGTGCTGTAATTGAAGCAGCACCAACAACAACATAGAAAGAGATTGAGGTGCAACGTAAGCAGGCTGCTAGAAACACATGTGGGAATGCTCATAAACGCACCCCCATCCTCGCTTCGCATATCCGTACGAGTACGGAGCACAGTATCACAAACGACAAATCCAGAGCGCTTTCTTCATCTATCTCCGTTCTGGCACAACAAAAATGCCATAATCGACAACCGATCTAACAGTATCTAGGTGCTGACTTCTCAATCGCTGCCCACATGTCCTGAAATCCTTTCGCAACCTCCTCAGGCAATGGCCCCTTCCCGGCAGCGCTCAACGACGCGTCAATCTGCGCCGAAGTTGACGCGCCAAGAATGAATGCATCCTCGTCCGTCAATGGAGAATGATGCATAAACCACCTCAATGTAGCCTCCATGACCGACATTCCATGTTTCTCACAAATTGCTGTGTGCTCCTTCAATGCTGAGATGATCGTGTCGTTAAGAAACATATCGCCGAAGACAGGCATGGCATCAAAGCGGGAACCTTTAGCAGGCTTCAAAATCATGTCGAGGGGTTTGGCGAGAAGACCTCCCGCAAGCGGACTATAGGCGTAGAAAGATATATTGAGCTTTCGCAGCAGTGGGAACAGTGTGTTCTTGGCCTTCTGGTGCAATGGGCTGAAGCCTCCCTGGTACACGGAGGGTAGACAGTAGCCTTCCCGCTTGCAGATGTCGTAGATTGATTGAACTACGTCGTCTGGCAGGTTGGAGACTCCAAATCTAGAGAATTTGCCTTGTGCATAAAGCTCTCCGATGGCACGACAACGTTCCTCTAGTGGTGTTGCTTGGTCTGGGCCATGAAGGTAGTAGATGTCGACTTTGTCCTGTTGTAGGGCTTTGAGAGACTTGTCACAATTGGAGATGATGTTGTCGTAAGATAAAGAACCAGGTGCAAAGGCAGGTGCTTTGGTGGAGATGGCGAAGGTGTCTTGAGCCTTGGACAGCCCAAGAAGCTCTTCTGAGCGGCCGTCATTGTACACTCGAGCTGTATCGAGTTCATGTACTGCCTTGTGCGACTTGACGGTATCGAGAAAAGAAGTCACTTGGGAGACGTCAGCCATTGATGGAGAGCCGCCTGCCACCGAGGAGCCCATCATTCCAACTACGACCTTGACCATATTGATTGAGGTCGTTGTGAAGTGCTTGTGAAGGGGTTTGCTTGGGCGAAGTTGAGTTGCACGTGGCAACATTCAAACAATGTCGTGCGTGATTTCCAGTATTTAGAAAGCACTGAGAACGGGGCATATATGTACAGTTTCTGGACATATATGATGATTGATCAGCCACGATGGAAAAGAGGTAGTTTCGGAGCAATTCTCACGTTTCCCTCTTACTTGCTTTTTGAGATGGCTCGCTAATCCGGTTATGGCAATTTCGGTCAGCCATTTCTTATCTTGGCGGTTAGTGCATTTCGAGAGTTCCAATTCCAATGCAGCCCTCGATACTGCGGGCTGACAAAAACGAATGCATTGAGAGGGAGACGGAGGTCGGATCTTAGCATCTTCTGCTTCCAGTCCACCCACAATTAGGTACAACTTGAACTGATCGACGGTGGCAGGCGTGCACCGTACAGTACTTTGTAGCAGTGCAGGCACGACAAGCAAGCAGGTTGATTGATATCCCGCACAGTATGAAGAAGCTTCAAGCTGGTTATGCTTGTCCCCAATTCATAGCGCAAGCGCGGCACATCAATGATGCACTCTTCATCTTGCTAATAGACGGAGATAGAATCTTCAGCTTCAATGCTACGTGCTAACATTTCATCAGCCGCAACACTTCAACTATATTGTGCTTCTATAAGACAAACAAGGCTTTCCGACTCACGATACTGTTCCACTCCGCCTGTAGTAAAACGACCTGCCCGCACAAGATCAGTGCTAAGGCGCTGGTTGGGTTGACTTTACTCCATCGAACTTTCTCTAGGTGTAGGCCTCGGTAAAAGAAAGAAAATGCGTTGAAGTGCACAGAAAGTGGGATGTTAATACGTTAAAAGCTGACCTCGTTGGATGACTTGAAACGAAAAGTCTCAAGATTTGGCTTCAGCTCTCTTGAGTGTCCTCGTTCACTTGAGTGTCCTCGTTCACTTGAGTGTCCTCGTTCACTTGAGTGTCCTCGTTCACTTGAGAGTTCGGTTTACCTTCTGTCATGTTATCCATCACAAACATCAAAGCCAAGAGCCATCAACAACCCAAACGCTAGGAACGTCGCGAAGAACAACCAAGATCCCATAAGAAGGACTTGTGATACAGCGAAAAGGGCAAAAAGAAAAAAGAAAAAAGTCTGAATGACTCAACCAGCCGTGCCGGTACCTGAAACCGCGCAGCCTTTAACCATGCGTTGTATTACAGCGCCGTCAAAACCCGTTCTCCATTCCGTCGGAAAAGATGCAGTTGCCATGATTTACTCCTGTCGAGGACGACTTTAACTTAAGCTTTTGCATCGCATCGGAAGCTCCTCGATAGATTGTCGGAACGCTAAGACTACCGTACCTTACTGTACAGTAGTGATTGATCTAAGACCATCGTGACACGGTGACACTGTCACAAGAGTCAAGACGATGCGTCCACTACAGCACGGTACCTTGCTATACTCCATCTCGGCCCCACGCCCCACGCCATCGAAGTTGGAACTTCGTACAGAACTTCGGGTGGTTGTCATTGCGAAAAATGCCATTATCAGCCATTATTTCATTTGTTCAGACTTTGCGTCCTGTACCGGCAGCAGATTGCATACTGCATAGTCCTGCATGAGAAATTGGGAATCCTCCAAACTCAACCAGACAATCATTTCCATGTTGTTGCAATCCTTGAAGAAGCCCTTCGCTTTCTTGGTAGCAACTCGCGTCGGTTCGGAGTCCTGACAATAGAGACCAAAACAAGCTCAGAAGATATTGATTTTTTTCTACTTTCGTACGGCAGGATTGCGAGGGGAAAGTATCTCCGTGTCCGGTGAGCGAACCAGCGCCCATGAACGATCATGGAGGGGCGGGAACACAAACAGTCAGGACCTGACTCGTCTATTCTGGAACCCCCGAAACGAACAACATAAGGCGCCAGCGCACGTTCACCTCCTGGCACCTGCAAGAAATACCGGGAGCTTAGCAGTGCACAGGTGTGCTGTAAGTCGTCAGATCACAAAGCCTAATAATTGGGAATGGCGCCATCCGTCAAAGTTTCATATTTATAGATCGGCAGCTGTTGACGTGGTTTGGATGCGGTCCAGCAGAGGAAGTCTATTCCCTGGGGCCCCGAAGACTCGCAAGTCAGACTCGTACACATATCAACGGCGAGCATGTATGTGCCGGAGAGCAAGGAGGACCAGTATGGTCCTGTCAGAAAAGACAGATGTACGAAGGCGGCCACGACAACGAGCCGAAGGTTGAGGTTGAAGGTTGACTGTGCAAGGGCCATGCATACAGCACTTACTTTGGACTACACGGATACGAGTAAGACTGTTAACAGACACACGAGATCGGAGATCCCATTGTGCCTCGTGTCACGCGCTGCTGCCACATGGTTTAAGCCAAACATAAGCGGGGTGACAGTCGTTCTGGAAGTCGGCTTTCCGAAACGAGCACATGGTCGCTTTGCTGCTTTCGAGGGCGGCTGAGCTTCGACATGCAACAAACAAACTTTCCTGGCCTGACCAACACCTTACAAACAGCACCCAGCGACGCACATAATGGGCAATCTCCACCACAATACAGAACCTATTGGTCATTTGAGACAACCTTCTCGAAAGTCTAAAAGCGCGGCATGCGACAAAAGAGCTGCCATTTGACCATTTGGACCATTCGGACCTATTTGACCTCGTCGAGAGGACAATCCCCGGTCCAACACGGCCTATGGCATTCTCGCAACCTCTTCTGGAGCACCCGCTCTGCCAAAAGTCAAATCTTGCTGATGTGCAACAACGGGAAGACGTCTTACTCAGATTTGGGGACCTTCAGCCCTTCTATTCGTATCCGGAGATGCAACCTGACCAACACTTACTCAAGCCATTTACCAAGGTCCACCTCCTTGGAAAAAGTTAAATCTGAAGACGTGCAACATCGAGGACGACTTCCTCACCATTTGCTACCTCCGGACCTCCCCCATCCACAAAGTCTAAAGAACGAAATGCAACATCGTTGTCATTCAGCTCAGAGAAGTCTTCCTCCCTTGTCAAAGTCAAATTTGACGGCATGCAACAACTGAACTAGAACCCTCCTCTTTTGGAACCTTTGGAGACCTGCTTGCAGAAAGTTTAAAGAACGAAGTGCAACATCTATCTCACTTAACTCAGAGGACTCTGCCTCCTGGTCAAAGTCAAATTTTACGGCGTGCAACAACAAGATCTCAGTCCTTACACTCCACCACCCCCGTGGCCAACTTCCAGAAAAGTCTAAAAGAACGAAGTGCAACAAGAAGTAAGTCCTTTACACCTGTGGCCCCTCTTCCAGAAAGTCAAATACACAGAGATGCAACAAAGAAGGGAAGTCCTTCCTCGAAACAACCCACAGCCCCCCGTCTACTTGCCCCCCTTTGTCCCACTGACCTCCTTCGAACTTCGACTTACTCTCGTTGCACCTGCCATGGCAAAGGTCCGTCAGCAACCTGCACAGGACCTACATCACCATGTTCACTCCTCCTCTCCTTCCACTCATCAATCTCTCTCTGATCAACAAAGTTGCCATGCAACCCTAGCTTCAACTTGAAAGGTAGATGAAGTATAGCTAACGGTCCCTTTGCTAGCTCCAACGCATCGAAGATCAAGATATCATTTCGCAGCACATC
The DNA here is from genome assembly GCA_026119845.1 of Pezicula carpinea. Classification (NCBI taxonomy): domain Eukaryota; kingdom Fungi; phylum Ascomycota; class Leotiomycetes; order Helotiales; family Dermateaceae; genus Pezicula; species Pezicula carpinea. Next base: position 611,616 of record JALRMK010000006.1, on the reverse strand, counting down.
CAGATGGTTCAGCAGCGCAATGAGGTACCCTTCTCCTTCCTTCTCAGACCCGTGCTTGGGAACGAAGATTGGCTCTTGGAATGTCGTCGTAGGCTGTACAAAATGTGGAGTCAGCATTACACGTCTTAGGAGATCATGCGACCAATAAGCATATTACAGAATTGGCAATGCTTTACGAGTCAAGACATGTCTTACGACCCTTACTCTTAGGTCATGCTTAAGAGGAGGCTTTAACTCAGTGCATACTTACACCTGCCCAGAAGACATCCTTCATCTTTTCATTCCAAGTGAAATGCCCCATTGCGTTGAAGAGGCCCCCAGCTGGGGGACCACACTTTTGGATATCGTAAGGCCGAGTAGGATCGATTTGGATTTGCCAGAAGTGGTTATAGGACTTTGTGACTAGACGATCGTCGATTCTCGAGAATTCACCGTTGATGCCGAGTACTTGTGATGGCTCAACACGAGTATCGGTTTTGGATTTGGGGTCAAATATCCAGCGGTACGTGTCCGACACAAGCTTGGTCCTCTTCCGAAGAGCTTCGGGAGGGGCATTGTCTATTCAGCACTTCGATATTAGCATTGCCTCCCCTAGAAAGGTTTAGCAGTATCAAGCCATCATTCAAGGACAGTCAGGCATGCTTAGCGAAAGATATACCGCAGCTCACCAACCACTCGGCGATCCGGAGAAAATGGACTGGGCTCACGAACCTGGTGGGAACCAGTCAAAGACGTTGTCGGTTGCAACAGTAAGGTCAAATACAATATGGCCGTCTTCATTTTCGTAGCATCCGGCTACATGGCCTTGGAAAGCTTCTCGCAGTTAGCAAGGCTCACTACAGATAAGTATCTCAGATCTCACCATTCTTTGATCTTAGCCACACAATATCTTCAGGCTTGCCACCTCTCCTCGGCACAATCGCATACATCTGGTCCTGCTCAGGGTCCCAAGCAAAATGATTACCGCCTTGCTTCAATCGATCCAACGAACACTTCAACGGCATCAAGGGTAAAACAACGTAATTCTCACTAATGCCACAATCATGAATCATGCCACAGAATGGCGCCTTATACCACGTCTCCTCGGTCTTCTTACCATCACGATCGATGGTATATACCACGAAATCGCAAGATGCATCATTGCCATCACCGCCCGCCTCATACCCGAAGCAGACCATCTCGCCGGTAATTGGATCAAACTTGGGGTGTGCGGTAAAGGTAGGTGATTTTACCTGCCCGTCGAAATCATACCGTCCGATTGTCTCCAATGTCACTGGGTCCATGGCAAAGGGCGGGCCATCCTCTTTCATAGCTAGAAGTACACCTCTCCAGAACACAATGTTGGTATTTGCCGCTGTCCTTATAATCCCTTTCACCATCTCATTGTCCGTATACGGATTCCTATACCGTCCAAAAAGAGCCTTCCTCGCTTCCGTCTCGTGCTTGAAGCGATCAGTCCTCACAAAGCGTTGCCGGAAATCCACATGCCCCTTCTCAAAACGGAAAGCGGACACGACTCCATCGCCATTGAAATGGATGTCTTCTTCGAATAGCGGTGGAAAGCGATGGTCTGGTTGGATACGGTAGAATGTTCCGTTGATGTCCAAAGGGATTTTGCCAGTAACCTCGAGCTCGAATATGTCGCCTTCGAGACGGGACGGCTTATTGAAACCTTGGAAAACCTCCGTGTCGGGAAACTTTACTTGGGATGATGTTTTATGGCCTTCGACGTACGCTGGAGCTACGTCTTGGGCGAGAGAGAAAATGTGTGCCATTGCGTGCTTGGTGATGCTCAAATCCGTAGGCAAAGGTGAGCGAGTATGGACGATGAGAGCTGCACATATTAGACGTAGGTACTTGGAGTGCTTTAAGTCCAGTTTTGGTTCTGAAATCATAACTGGCTCTCGGGATCATGAAGCCGAAAACGAGATGTGCCGCATCTCCTGGAACTCACTTCTTGGCTCTGCCTACCTACTAGTGAGGCTTGGCTCTGGCTAAGCGAGTGAGGTTTGCTTCTTAGAATACGACGGACAATGGACGAAGTTGTTCTCCGAGAGGAGCGGTCAGTAGCAAATAATCCTCTATACCTACTTTTTACCATGAAATCTAGTATAGACTCAGCGCTAATATCTAAGACAAGTGTACAAGGTAACTATGTAGATAATCTTAAGCCTATTATTGAAGCGTGCCTAAGGCACCGTTAGTCTCGGCGTTTCTAAATATCTTTATTCGAAGGTTCCGGTAGTCTCTTTTGCTATTAACAACTACGCTAATAACCTTTTAATGTATCTTCATTTTGCCCCATTTCATCTGCTGCGGCTCTAATATTGACAAACGGGACCACTCATAAAGTTACATGTGACTTCGTGAGTAAAATACTAGCTACACTAGTAGACTAGGAAGTATCAGGATTGAGGCATCTCCCGGATTCTAGCAGACACTCACAGCTCATCCCTTCAGCTACATTGAGAAGGTTAAGGGTACTTCTGTGTTATCCGCATCGCAGAATACAAGCTTACTGCATGGTAGGAACAACTTAGGCTTGTTTGAATAAATGCACTGTACAAATGGTAATCTGGAGAAGGTACTCGCAACCTTGATCAATGGCCAACAAAAGAGCCGCAGACTTCGAGGCACTTTAGGTGGCTGGAAAATACTGGCAAAAGGTGCGGAAGCAATTGTATATGAAGATTGGGACTAGAATCCTCTCTCTCCATCTTCAGTGCGATTGACCTGTGAGGCTGTGGGGAATGAAGGTCATGGGGTATCCGGAATCTTGGCTCACTCGATTGTAAAGTGACAAAGATGTATAGTTTGTCTTGTGTGCTGCATTCTTTTACTTCGAGGTTGTCGTTTTCTGTGGGTATATCGTCATTCACTGGTCCTCCAGGTCATCCCATCTCCGGTCATCTCTCTCTGTCAGTTCGGTTTCTTCTTAGAGCTTCGAGGGGCCGTGAGACACTGTCAACATTTGCAGTGAACATATCATCCACTGCTCCTCCATGTCACTTCCCAGATATGTCATCTCTTCTCCGGCGATCTCTGTCGTTTCCATATCTTCTCAGAGCTTCGAAGAACCATGAGCCACTGCCAACTTTGGAACTGCGACCAATATTCCGGCTCCTTCCTTTGCTCTCCATTCGGCCTCCTGACAATCTTCAATAGCTACCCCATTCGCAAACTGGATAACAACAAAATCGATAGGCTTCTTTCCAACAACCACCATGGGGGCATGCCAAGTTCCAGCACCATAAGTAACCGCCTGCGAACCATTGGCAATGAATGCTCGTATCCGACTCAGATCGGGAAGGCCCCTCCCAGGCAATTCACTACTGCTCTCCGTAGAGATCGGAACCGGAAGCTGCTCATCAGCTGATGAAGGCGGCAGACTTGGAGCTACGATGACAAGATAACAAAGCTCGCTCTTGTCCGACGCCGAAACTCCAAGCGGGATAAATGTCTGTGTGGTATACGGATGACGCTCTAATATCTGCACCGGGAAATGTCCCTCGATACCGCTTTCATGAGCGGAATGAAGCGGTCGTGGTACGCAGACAAACATGTTCATGACTGCCTTGCTGGCCTCTTTACTCGGAGCTGTTCCATATAGATCCAACATATGAGTGACGTCCAGGTACTTGAGAGCGCTGCCTTGGTTTGCTTGCACGGCATTTGGAGGTAGCTTTTGCAGGGTGGACGAGGGTAAAAGTGATGGCGCTGGGTTCTCGATCACCGTTCCAAATGACGAAAATGCATCTTGCGACAGCGGATTTGTGCTGAGGGTCAACGGTTCCTGGGGCGCCTCTATCTCAACAGGCATTTTGGCTTGTACTAGTGGTGTCGTCGACAGTTCTTGTCCCAAGGTCGTCGTCGCGACTTGAAGTTGAGAATCAACAACGCAAAGCGGCGTCCGTACATGCTTCAAACGGAACAAGGCATTTCATAAATCACGTGAAGACGTTTGAGGCCGTGCACCAGGTGTATTTCAGTCAACCTCCTCCTCCTCCTCTCACACCCGGTACTTACCTACCTACTCAACAATAATATATATTGTCTTGTTGTCTTGAGCCAGTTCTCAGATTGAAGTGTCAAAATCGGCCCAAGCGAAGTTTTCATTTTGCAGAATATTTTTTGTGTGCGTTGCCGCTTGTTGACACCTGCATCGCAAGGCCACTATTTCTCCTGAAGCTATTCAGGTCCTATTGTTCTAGTTAGCCGAGTTCTATTCAACAATAACAACTGCGTATAGAACAATACAAGTGCACTGACCACTATACACGGGACATCACAATAGCTCTCAATAGAAGCACAATATGCCCCGCAAAAGGAAAATGTCTCCTATTGTTCACAATGTCTATTGTTCTTGTCGGTACTACCACTTTCTTGAAATTTCCCATCTTATTTATTTCTTTTCCTTCTTCTCTTTCTCTCCACATCCTCGATCAAACACTTTTTGTCAAGTTCGACATACTGTCTTCGCAGACTTTTTACGTTACGTTTGATCACTTTTTCCAAAGCACACTCATAAGCACACTTTCCTTCCCACCATCCACTACCTCCCAATCAAAATTCCTCAAGTTGTCACCATGGTTGTTGACATGAGAAACCTCGATTTCTTCCGGTACCGGTTTTGGCCCCTTCTTACCCCTGATGAAGTATGTATTTAGGGCCCAATTTCTTCCATTCGAAGACTTTGAACATTAACGTTTATTCAGTTCTCTAAATACATTTACATGGATCCCAACCCTGCTGCCTACGGGTGTCCTCTTGTGGAATCTGCTTTTGACTTCGGAAGACAAGATACTCGCTTCATTCGGCAGCAATTCCGTGGGTACTTGAAGGTGTGGGACCTTTGGGACGAGGGCCAGAATGATTTCGAAATATGCCGACAAGACCCAGAGGGCAATGCTTTCAAGATTGAAGTCTGGAGGATCATGAATCGCTGGTACCCTTTCTTGTCGTTGGGAGAGGCCCGGTACTTTATCTACTACCTCTGGCAAGCCTCGCCATGGGGCAGTTTGGCAAGTCTGGAAAATGCCGGCGAGGGAGACAGTGATGACGGAGCACTTGACAACAACCACCCTCAAGCATCACCTCCCCCTCAACCTCGCGCTCCTGCTCATACCAACATCAGAAAGCGCCCACGAGATGATGACCACTACGAGGAATCGGATTCTGAGTCTCTCTCTGACACACCACCTTCTCGACCCAGAAAGCACCTTCGTCGTATCATTTACGACTCCGACGATGAAATACCAGCTTCTCCTCCCCCACAATCTTCTCGTCCCAGAATGCAACCTCGTCAAATTGACGACTCCGACGATGAAGCACCAGCTCCACCTCCTTCACAATCTTCTCGTCCCAGAATGCAGCCTCGCCAAATCATTGACGACACTGACGATGAAGTATCACCCTCACCCCCTCCTCCCCCTCAGATGAAGAAGACTCGCAACAGAATGCTTGACGAGTTGGCATCTGCTAACAACCTGGGTCGGATTGAGCTGGAAGATCTCCACCGAGGTTCCTCGCGTAGAGCAGTCAGCAAGCGAGCCCACCAGAGTGACATGTCGGACATGCAATCCAAGAAGAAGCTGAAGACAAGTGGAGACTCAGACGGGCAAATCAACATCATCGAGTACCGCTCTCGACGTGGTGCCGCGCCTCAGTACATCAACACTCGTGATACAGGAATCACACAAGAGACCTTTGATGAGTTTGATGCTGAAACAAGAGCTGCTATTGTCAGAGATCTTTCCCAACCTGAATGTAAGTTTTCACTCGCTTCTTTTGAGTTGCCTACCTCGAATAAACTAACTCTGCAACTCCCAGGTACTGCTGCACTCACCTCCCAGCCCGCTCCTCCGCCTGCCAATGCGTCTTCATCTGATTGCACCAATGGTCGCGAGACCATTGGTGGCAAGACACTATTGTCATCCGACGATGAAGACGAGGAGAGCGATGGTACCCGGTCGGACTCTGACGAGGAGGACAAGTCTGAGTCTTCGGATGATGATGACGAGTCTGACTTTGAAGATGATGACCATTCTGACTCTGACTCGTATGACAACGATGATGATGATGACAACCAAGACGGCTCTTTGGGAGCATCAGGTCGTGCACCAGCTCGCAAGACTGCAAGAAAGGGACCTGCTGGTAAGACCCCACGAAAGGGACCTTCTGGCAAGGCTCCAAGAAAGGGACCTGCTGGCAAGGCTCCACGAAAGGGACCTTCTGGCAAGGCTCCACGAAAGGGACCTTCTGGCAAGGCTCCACGAAAGGAACCGCAGCCATCAACCCACACTCGTGCACCAGCTGTCAAGACTGCACGAAAGGAACCACAATCATCACCCACCAAGGGAAACAGTGGTACCAAGAAAGGCAGCAGCAACCCCAAGTCCAAGCCACATGGCAATGCAGGTATAACCAAGAACAAGGCATGGGATAATACCTCGGCAGAAGCCCAAATCGTGAACCGCTTCATCCAGAACCGCCGCGCTCTTGAAGCAAACAACCCTCATCTCCCAAAGCTCAGAGACGTCAAGCTCTACGAAGGATGTGCTGCCGAGCTCAGAAAGCAGGGAATCTACAACCGCACTGGAAACGCTTGCAAGTTGTACTGGAACCGTTCTGGTCGTACTTACTTCCAGTTTGAGGAGAGAGCCAATGCAAGTAACCCTCTTGCTGCTACCAGTACCCAAGGTTCTCGCTCTCAGCAAGCTTCCTCCAGCAAGACTAACTCCCAATCTCAACAAAACGCTTCTGCTTCCGGTTCCGATTCTGGTTCCGATTCTTCTTCCCAGTCCCATTCCCAAATGGCGTCAGCGGGCCTTTTCCAATCTACTATCAAGGTTGAGGCTGAAGAGGAGGAAGAAGCTGAAGAGGAGGAAGTCAGTGACGTTGAGCAAGCATTCGTCTCAACTCCTTCCCACCACCATGACAACGAGTACGAGGAAGATAACGAAGTCACTGAAGATCAAGGCTACAATCCCTTAAGCCCTTCTGACTACGGTGACGAAGACTACGAGGAAGAGGAAGAGTATTGAGCAACTCTCACTTACCCACTCTTGCTTGTCCAATACGTCTGTCTACGAAAGTTCACTCTCAAGATGCGAGCTCTCAGACACGACATAACATGCATACCATACATACGACATTTGAGTTGAGATCCTTTTATACTTTCTCAGTCGTTGTGTAATGTTACCTTGAAAGTTGTGAGCTGTCTTCACACTTTCTCCTCATACAATACAACATACACACCTTGGACATTTGTGGAGCTTTCATACCATTCACAGTTCATGATGCAATGTTTCCTCGAAAGTTGTGAGCTATCTTCACACTTTCTCACATACAACACAACTTACGAACATGCGATATTTCAGAGGAGGCTTTTCATTTTCGTCACGCTTTTCTGCCTCTTCTCGCTCTGTTCTCCGTGTTTTCATCTGATGATGATGAGCGACGAGGGGAACTTTTCATGATTGCTTTTGCTTTTGCTCTTTTTACGATTTCGAGATTCATGGGGATGATGATATGATGATTTGATGATGGAGGAGATATGATTGATGATTGATGATTGCTCTGAGGAGGAGTTGTTTTCTGCTGGTCAGATCTTATGGACTCTTTACATACTGACATACACACCCAATATGATTGCTTTGTACAATGTCTTGTTTCTTGTGCTTGTGACTTGACTTGACTTTTCCGTGACAAGTGATGATCACCCAAGATATAAAACAAGATTTGCTTGTACCATGTCTTCGTTGAAGTGCTTTCAACTTCACCTGAGGTACTGTGACTTGTCCTAACCTGTGTTTCCAACTTGGCTCAAGTAATTCAAAAGCACACCTTTGTGCATAAGTCAGAGATCATGGCCGAAAACATGAAATGAAGGATGCTTACTTGCTAAGATCTTAGAGTGTGCTTTACCGTACTATTGAATTTGGTTGGAGCCATACCTACGCTAGCATCAGACTACCAGTCTTCTAAAAATGAAAATGACCAAGTTCGATTCAAGTAAGTACAAAATACCGTTGCAGATTTCGTCTATATTTTGGCGCTCCTTGAACAGTAGGCTCATTATTCTATACAGGTTTGCACAATACGTTTCGAGTGAGTCCTAGCCTTGGTTTATGTAACTTATTCGAATCTAACTGCAAGAGGTAATGTAAACGTGCCAGTCACGTCAAATATCCCTGCGACGCCTATTTCTCTCCGGGAAGACATAACCTGTACCTCCACCCACTCCACTACAGTTGAACTAGTTTGACTCTTCCTTTCAATGACTCCAAGTAACAAAGATAGTTCAAGTACCCCACAATTTGACCCTCCAAACCTCCAATATTCTGCCTCATTACCTCTTAAAAACACCTGTCCAAATACCCAGCTACACAAGAAGTAACCATCCATCTCCCCCACCCAAACCTCTCAAACAAAGATTCAAAGATTCAAAGATTCAAAACCAGCAGGCAAAACCCTTGGGTATTCTTTCTCCAAGTGATTCAAGGCTCCACTGCAACAAACCATGTCTTATAGGACGTGGAAAAGTCTTTGCAAGGTAAGATGGAAGAATGGTGGTATTGAGTCAGATGTCGAGAATCAAGGTCTGCAACCTACTTCCGTTATTGACTTCTGTACCTACCTACCTACCTACCTTCCCAATTGTCAACAAACCCTACAATAACAACAGAAACCTCCCAAAACCATCCATCTTTCCATCAACTCTCCACAAAACCACAACCACGCATATTCTCGCCAGTAATCCCCCCACCTTCACACCCAACCCAAATCCCACGGCCTCCAAATCCCCAAGAAGAGGAAAACACCCCTCCTACCCCTCAGCTGCACACCAACTATTTCTCACCTTTACCACCGAAGAACATAACATAACATCCACCAGCACCTCGCAAGATCCTTACAAAACAACAACACCACCACCAAAGTCCAAACCACCACCTTCTTCCCACCACCACAAATCACCTCCTCCGACAGAACAAGAGATATGAAATCCACATTGGGGACTTACAGTAAGCAGCAAGTGGGTGTCTCAAGTCCCGCGACACATATCTCTCGATATGAAAGCGTGCCTCATCATCACCATCAGCATAATCATTCTCAACCCCACCTCACATCACACCACGACTAGAGTAACAAGCTAACCCTACTACCTAAACCCATCTTAGCTCAAAGCTCACTCGAACCTCAAACGGCATGGAGACAGGACACCAAACTTGAGGCTTTTCGACCTGGCGGACTGCGGTCGAGGGCAAGGGCCAGTGCTGGCTTGGAGGGTAAGACTACGGATGCAGCGAAGACGCTCTGGTAAGATGGCCTTGAGGAGGCCCTGATATCTTGTCGACCGTCTTATCTTACTGATGGTAGGTGTTTTCTGACTGTATGCACTTCAGCCATTCTGGTCTTGGTTTTAGTATCGCTGCGAGAATGACTACATCCACCCAGCTGACAATCAATCGAGAAGGATGGTCGGAAAAACACAGCGTACTTCCTCGAATTTCAGCGCCAAGATGCGGCGAGCACACTTGAAATTTGGGAGATGAGAGCAAGTATCATCATTTATACACAAGAAAAGTCTATAGCACAGAGAGCAATCAAGCTTAAGCCAACTCCTAAAAATAAAAACAGCCCCCTTCTAAGGCTTCTACACCACCGACCAAGCTAGTATTTTCCATTTATTCTTCCGTTCTCTTTTCCATTCGCCTTGCCGTTAGGGATACCATTAAAAATACCATTCGACTTTCCATTCAACTTGCCATTGGGACTACCGTTTGGTGCCACATTAAGAGCACCATTTGACTTTCCGTTCAACTTGCCATTTGGGCTACCCTTCGGGCTCCCGTTCGCAGCTCCATTGGCGTGGCCATTCTCAACGAATAGTCTGTCAACACCCTTCAACGCATCCTTGCCAGCCAACTCTGTAGCCTCGGGCTTGGAACCAACACTTCCCTTTTTAGCCTTCAGCCCAGAGCGGCGGAGATAGCTCTTCACAAAGAAACGAACGAATAGGAAGGTCAGAGGAGTCAGGTATAACACGTTGAGCCAGATGGCGAATGTCTGGCCGCTGGTATCGATACATGGGACGGTCTGATACTCGGTACGGTATTGCTCCACGTGATCTGAGCCACGCCGGGCTGTCTTGAGCTGATCAGCCTGGCCTTCTGTATATGCGCCATTCACATTCTCAGCGAGACCATCCATACCGGCTGCACGGAAGAGGTACTTCTTGACTAAGCTTCCAAAACCAGCTGATGTTGCTGCCGCTGCCACGGACGAGACGGCACTGCTTGCAGCCGAGGTAAGTTTAATGGGAACCTGGACGGGAATGCTGTAGGAGACAAAGGAGTGGAGGGATGCATAAGAGGCGCCGACCAAGAATTGAATGATTTGCATCGTCGTGATACTTCGCTTGAGGGCATTGGGGATGGGTACAGAGAAGGCTGTCAAGGTGTAGTAGGTGTACTGAACACAAGTTAGCCCTTATCCTGTAGCGTGCAGGACTATTTGCTTACCATTATAGCATGGATTGCAGAGTTGACAAAGACGAACATCCAGATGGGAGGAGACATAAATCGAATGCCTGCCCACATACACATCATAGCACCAGCGTGGTGGTAAGTTTGCAAGGTCGAGCTTCTCTTTCCCTTGGCCAAAATAATGGCCGTATCAAGAACCTCGTAAAATTTGCTGAGGTAGAACAACCAGCCGTAGAATGCAAGCCCCTCGTTCCATAGTCTGCCCAGATCCGTGTCAAATGGCGTCCCCGCATCGCTCAAGAGAATGTTCGAGGGAGACTCCGAGATCCATCCAGAGAGCGAGGCGTTGTAAGCAATGGCATTTCCCAGGCCAGCGGTACCATGCATCTTGCACAAGCTGTCCACCGTTCCCACAACACCAGCAGGACCCATTGGGTTCACCAGAACCCTCTGCAGAGCGGTGAACATCCCCCACCACGTCCAGCCTGAGTATACAGCCAAGAAGATGTTATGGGCAACGACGAAGGCGAAGAAGGCCTTGGTCTTGCTGATTGCCCATGGCTTATTGCCATTCGATTTGTTGTAGGCATTCAATGCCGTGACCGTCACTGCATAGACGCATGCAATGGTAATTGGGACGCGCACATCGAGGGCATCGTTGTAGAACTTCGCTGGGATCGAGTAGGGCGGAGCTGAGAGGGTCGAACCGGCCGTGGGCGCTGGGAGGGTTTGTGGATCGTTGCTCGGAGGGAAGGTAAAGAGGGACGACGAAGGCACCGAAACCTGGACGGAGGCCATGGTGCTCAGCGTGGGAGGGTGGCGGCTGTGAGGTGCGATGGCACACAATGGCACCGGGGAATTGCAATTGCTGCAGAGAAAGAATGTGTGACACACGACCGCAAGTTCGGACGTTTGGGAAACACAGATGTGTGGGATCAGGAATCAGGAATGCATAGAGCAGAGGAGAGTAGAGAAAGAAGCACCGTGGTGTTGTCTGAAGTTGGATGTGGCCGACTGGGAAGGAAAGAAGGGAGAGCGAAGGGAGTGCAAAGGAAAAAGGAGGCGCGCGGATGACGTGGAGAAGAAAATGAAGCTGTTGATGTGGTGGGAATAAAATAATGCAGACCGAGGTGGGAAGGGAACTTTTGTTTGTACCAGCACCAGCTGCTACTTTAGGTACGCACGGCCAGAGTTTCTTTGGGGGAGCCTCGGCTGTTTGGGCAGACGGTCCAGGATTGCATTAGCCATTAATTCATGATGAACTATTCTGATGCTGAGATGCATTGGGCGTCTTGTGCAGCGGTTGTGAGACTTTGCGCGTCCAAAAGTGTTGAGAAGAGGGAGCGAGGATTCGTTACGTAGTCTATCACCAAAGTTTTGGTCGTAGAACGAACGAACGAACGAACGAACGAACGAACGAAGAGCAAACTTGTTCCTGGCCTGCGTGCTTGGCAAGGCCCGACATGTATTAAGCATTCGCCAGATTCCACCAGTTCAGCCTCCAAACGTCATGTCAGCATCACCTTGTTCCCCCTCGTCGTCTGCCTCCTCGCCGCACAAGGAATACATAACACACACATTCGACGTGCAGAATATATCTTCATTCTCCCGCAGCCCCCTTTCTCTGTTCGGGCGCGACGCGCACACGACACCGGCTCGAGGTCTCGACCCAGTTGGATCCAGCAAGTGGGGGCTGCGCTGCAGGATCCCCATCCCCAACAAAACCAAGACTTGGACGGCCATGGATCCTGCATCGAGAGCTGCGTCCGACTGAATCTTGAATCTTGATACCGGCAACGCGGTGTTACGGTACTTTCGTACAACGACACCAAGAACAAGAACAACAGCCACCTTTCGTCCGTCTGTCTGCCTTTTGCAAATCTGCCGCACTATGCTGCACTGTGCTGCATCGAGAAGTCAAGTCCACATCGTCTGAGATTTCACAGCTAACAGCGTGCTGGGAATCTTCTTGTGTTGTCCGAGTACGGGTAGCAGAGATCGCCTCTTCTCACTCGAGATCCACCACACAAGCTATGGCACGTGATCAAGCGATCCTGCGCCTGGACGGTTCATTTGCCTTTGAGACTTGTCAAAAGTGGTGAGAAGGTCGTGGCCAATTGCCAAGAAATCCAAGATGGTTGCAAGACTGCAGAGAAGGAAGCACAGAGAGGCTTTCAAGAAAGGTTTTGTTGCTGTCAGTTCTCCGCATGTCCCTGCCCAGTCAGACCATTGATCATATGATGTGATCTGTTGCATGTCCCCATTGCACCAGTCGACAAATGAGATGTATTGATTCAGGCCTTCGAATCTTCCTTGCTATGCAGTGTTGGGCCTGCTTTGACTTCGGAGCAACTTAAGCCATGGAAATCTACCGACGCAGTGTGCAGTGCTATCTGTTTATACTTTTCTTTCTCTAATTACCTCAATGTTGTTTCCAGTCCTCTTGAGTCCAGACCTGAGTTCAAGCTCTTCTCAATACCTTAACCTCCAAATAACCCTGGACATAAGCCTTAGTGTAGCATATGGTGCTAAGGTAGATTCTCTCATAGAAAAGGGGTTCGATAGACACATCACACTCAATTACTAGAAAACAAACACTACACAGCCAAGCTGCGGTCCCAGAGGACAGCCGAGAACTTATTAATCAAGTATATATAGACAACTCGCTACTATACCACGTAACTCTCACCTCACCTTAACACCTCCCCTATCTCTACCCAAGACGTCCTACCTGTCGTGAACTGGAATGTGATTTATATGTAGATACTCTATGTATAACATGTGACCTATGTCTCGAGCTAGCTTCCGTGCGAACAAGAGGTGATTTCGTATCTCCTTGGACTCATTCAGCTAGCTTAGAATAAATAGATGTATCGATTTCTTCTACTTTAGATTTCAATGTTAGTGTAGATACTGTTAATTAATACGTCGTCGATTTTAGTTGTAGATCTAAGGATTCTTAGGTTAGAGATAAGATAGGATATATAGTAGAGTAGTTAGTTAATCTTTATATGGTAATTGTTAGGTGTAATTATATAGGATAGTTGATAGAGTACGTAGGATTTAGCTTAGATAAATAGAATACTCTAAGTAAATATTATAATGTAAATCTAGTTACTATATTACTATATAAGTAGTCTTCTATATATCTCTATTACTTATCTAAGAGAATTTTAAAGAGAGTATTAGTAGTATACTATATATGTATAAATATTAGAAGAGAAGATAGTAATAGAAGTTTTTACTATAATATAGTTACTAGAGTCTAGAAGATATTACCTTACTATAGTAGGTAAGTAAATAGAAAAACTCTTTTTATAACTACTTATACTTACTCTACTAGGGTTATATAAGAATTAGTAGGATATTGTTGGAATATACATCACGTGGTTAGTCACGTGCTAAGCAATGATCTATAAGAACCATTTCTTTCTGTGGATAGTCACTTTCTAACAACACACATTCAACACATTCGACAAGAGCATACTACGTGAGGACCCACTAGGATGCCCGTCTGGCATTTGATACAGTCAACCGACAGATATAAAGCGGTAGTTTAGTCGCATCTGCGCGAATGAGTCTTTCGGTTCTCGCTAGACGCTAGCTATTGGTCGCAACAAATGCCTAAGAACAAATCCCTGTCCTCGCTGCTTCCTGTGATATATCTTATCCGAGCCATAACTATAGTCACTCAACTCCTTCACAGATTTGAAAATCTGTACTTGTCCCACTTCCCCGTTCCTAGCCCATTGAATAAGATCGATGATGTTTACGTGTTTGCTCCGAGCGGCCTGCATCCACCACCACGTAAGTAAGTTGGAGAGTGAGTGATTCAAGTCAAAGTAGAATATGCAGTCTAAAATGAAGTTGTTTCAATCTGGTACTTACCTTTCGGCACTCGGCGCGTGTGGTGGGAATTGGCTGGATTCTCACCCCCCGACATAGACAATGCCATGCCCTCATGTCATCCTCTGTTCCAAACCAAAGATTGAACTCTTGTGTGAGCGCTGCCTGATACCTTTCAAAGACCTCTTCCTTGTACTTTTTCCAAGTAGAGGGCGATTTGCCGTCCCAATCATGGCATCGTTTTAGACATCCTTGGAGGACTGCAAAGGATTTAGCCGGCGGCCTAGAGGGATCGTACCTGTAGCCAGAGAAGGACTGATAAAATTCGTCGAGTCTGCGGCTTGTAGAAGGAGATGCTTGATGAGGAGCGAGACAGGAGTGCATAGCTTTCTGGTGGCTAGCGAGGACTGTTCTGCAGTCTGGATAAGTCCAGAAATGTGCCTCTAGTTCCGATTTATAACTCGACTTCAGGGAAACGGATGTTCGTGGCGAATTCGCTACTGAGACTGCGGACTTGTGCATTCCAGCTTTCGATGAGCCTGGCTTTGAACCAGAAGAACTAGAAGTAGAAGCTTCGAATCCATTGAGGATTTGTTGAACCGCTTCCTATTGATCTCTATTAGCTCTGTCGGAAGCTTGAACCTCTTCATAATCCGTACCTGGTAGGTCAACTTGTCCGATGTACCAAGGTCATGATTGTATGCTGGGAATTGAAGGTCGCTTGCGTATTGTGGTAGTGGGCGCGCTAGATAAGGAGTGACGTTGGTACTTTCTAACAACCTTTCTATATGTGTTGGGCTGGCGAGGTGTGCCTGTTTCGTGGATAGTGGTACGGTACAGCTGCACATCGTACATACCCACGCAAGAAGAGTTGTAGCGCCATAGCCCTCGACGAAATCTGAAGCTGAAGCTGACGCTGCTGAGGCGGTGGCTCCAACAGTAGCCCCGCGATGTTTCGCTACAGACATCTCGAGGCCTGTAGTGCTGATGTCCTTTTGGGAAGTGTATCCGCCGTATAATTCTGGCTGTGAATTTTGGGAGTTGCCAGTCTCCTGTTGTTGGGATCGTGCTGCCGCCGCATGCCGCTTCCCATTGAGATGTGAATCCCGATTTTGTATCTGCATTTCAATTTGACAAATTGTACACTTCCAAAGCTCCATCTTGAGTTGTTGCAGATGTGAAGGAGGTAACCTTGCCTCAATCTTTACCTTAGAAATGTCGGGTTGCTCTTTCTAAAAGTCGTAAGACATAAAAGACCTGTTGAGGACTACCCCGCCCTGCACGAGGAGGAGAAATGATTAGCCGCCTACTCGTAACCGTTGGGGTACAGTTGTGCATCTTCGAGTCTTTTTGGTTGGTTGTGCATGGAGGTGAGTGGTACAGGTAAGCGGGGTTGCCTCAGCCAACGTTCAGCTTCATTTACTTTGCCAAA
The DNA here is from genome assembly GCA_026119845.1 of Pezicula carpinea. NCBI lineage: Eukaryota > Fungi > Ascomycota > Leotiomycetes > Helotiales > Dermateaceae > Pezicula > Pezicula carpinea. The sequence goes on along the minus strand of JALRMK010000006.1, from coordinate 595,851 downwards.
ACACTATCCACATAACGACCAAGGATGTATTAATGGCACAACTATTGAATATCAAATTCTACCAACTTAAAGCGAAGACTCCTCTAGCTCTACTCTGCTCCTGATTCATGCTTTACAGCTTGGAAAGTAATAACTCGATCACCAATTTTCTAGCTATTACAACGCTATATCGGCTAAGTAGTAGTCGGGTGCGTGGCTACCAGTGAGTATATACTGTTGTATCTCTTTTTTCTCACCTTGTTCCCAACCTATTTGGCTCGGGGACGCTGCCACTGTTGGCTGAGAACGAATGATATGATCGAAAAGCTCTGCTCAAAAACCTTTTCAACCTTTCTCCCTAGCTTGTTTGTCTTGACAGAAAGATGGCAAAGTGAAATCATGGTAAGTTGTAAAGTAATCAGGTTACATGTCGTATAGTGGAATGAAATCACGCCGTGAAGTAGCTGGCGAAAAGAAAGTCCTCTGGCAAAGATGCCGGTTTTGGTGCTTTTCAGGATTATATCCGCGTGTCCCTGCTGATTCGGTAATAAAAGCGCTCACCTCCATAATTCACGACGTCGCTTAGCCACCCCAAGCTTCTGTGCTGCCTGCACCACAGATCTCTACAGCGGTAGTACTCTCTTACCAAGCCTACAAAGGCCAATCTAAGTGTTAATCTAGTCTCTCTTATCATGCACTTTATATACAATTTATCAAACGAACCAAGAGGCTTGCTTACAGTAAATGTCTTAGAATATCGACGAAGCCTAAGCGATCTGAGCAAAAATGAGTCTTCAATCTATGTCCAAGAAAGAAAACCTCGCAATTATTGTTACCCAATTTATGAATCAAAAACCGGCCCAAAAGCGGGTACTCCGCGACTTTCCATTCCATAGACAACCATCTTTGTCACCTTCGGATTACTGATCACAAAGACTGCTTCAGCCTCACTCTCCACATATAAGTTCCAGGTCAAGCCAAGAATATCCGGTCTGCCCTGCTTCTTGGTGTCCCAAATCAAAGCGTTACTGTCAGCTTCTTTGACTGTATCCACAATTGCCTTGCCGTAGTTCTCCTCGGGGAAAGGTGTAGACCATAGTACGCGACACTCTGGTCGTTTTTTGGATTTCAAGCCGAGGAGGTTAAGACAAGGGCCAATTCCGGACCCTGTAGTCACAACAACAATCCTGCGGAACATGAGTGACATGTACAGCACTCCTCGGGTAGGTTGCCCACGAGTCCAATAGTAGTCGCGCGGTTGCAGGATTGTCTTTGTTGTCCAGTCACCTGCTTTGGCGATGATAACCGAGTTAGTGCTTCCTTGTACTGGGATTCTGTCCCGGAAACATGCAAAGGAGTGCCATTCGCTGAGTGGCGAGTCACTGATACGAATCGTGTAGAACTCGGCGATATCAGCTTTGATGTGTAGACGTACAGCTCTCGAGGAAAGAGGCTCGGCAATTGTAGGAAGCTTCCGTAGCCGGTATTTGGGAGTCCATGGAAGAAGGGTATTGATGGTATTTGCCATGATCAGATAGAAGGAGGGGAGTGTAGAGAGGACTTTTCCCATAGATCGACCAGTACGACTACCAAGGTCACTCGCAAGGACAAGAATCAAAGCCCAGAAGAAAAGAGTGGTAGACCATCCAGCGAAGCGATGAGTACGCTCAAACGAGTTATGAGCGCGTCTCCTGACCCAGGGCATAGCAAAGATGACAATGATGAGGAATAACATGACAATCATATACGCCAGACATAACAGACGAACATCTTTGAACGACCCATCAGCTGCCACGGTTGTGAGGTAAGCTGCAAGGTAGATCAACCACAAAAGGGAAGAGGTACTGGCACCGCTATGCAGACCCCCAAACTCGTAAACCTTGGCCACGATGCGGCGGATCCGTAAAGGTGTAGACCAAGGAACCAAGACACAGGCTTCGCACAGCAGATTGATGACATAATCTTGTCGGATAGCCGTTGCAATAAACAAATTCGCGGATGCTGCAGTGGCTATATTGAAAATCCGGGCGTTGCTATTCTCTGGTGTACGTATGAGGTAGATGAATGCAGTGACGTTCGCAAGACACACGATCGAGTAAAGCCGACGGTATACACTGAACACGACGTGTCGAAGAAAACGTGGGCCCCTCTGCGATTTGTTCTCGGGTGGCAGGGCATATGTCAAACTTGGTGGCGCATCTGAATCTCTTCCCTTCTCTTCCTCCTTCAGGAGCAATGCATTTTTGGGTGTATTGGTGGCGGGTGTAGTTGACTCTTCTTTATTGGCTAGTGATGTGGTGGCAGCTTTATCTTGGAATTTGATGCTAATATTGGTAAAATGGTCGCTACTTCGACTTCGACTTCCTTCAATGGCAACGATGCAGGCGCTGTTGGATGTTGGTGGGTCTGTGTTTGGGTGACTATTTGCTTGGGCGTCCATCTCCAAAATTTGATGGTTTGAGATGTGTTGGACTGTGGATCAAGTTTACACTGAATAGTGTTTATTGGATGCCCAGGCTGGCCTAGACTAAATAGTCAAAGCCACCACATATTTTATCATTGAATAAAGTTTCAGTATTGCATTTGGTTAGGAACATATTTTGCTGTTTTAGTACTGTATTCAGCTGTTTTAAGTTCCTTTATATGTGTTAATTTTCAAGGAAAAGAGGTGTGTTTTCATGTATATATAGAAGGTCCTCTTCCTGTAAGAGAAAGGCCATTGGTTTGTAATTGTACCTATTACACCCCAATTTACCTTTAACTTACCTTTCAAAAGCGACTATATGACAAGATATAATGTTGGGTATTATATTTTGAGATGAGGGTGTGTATTAGTTTTTACTAACACTAGTAGAGCAACAGTATAAATACGAGAATTGTAAAGAATTGGTTACGTCGCTGCTCGCTAAAGCATTGTTTCACTGTTACTCGTATAGGGAGTGGTTGTCACTTAAGCAATTCATGGCAGAAGAAGACACTTGCTATCTTGAGGGTTAATGTAACATACCTGCCTACAATTGATGGCCAGGACATTGTAAAAATTGGTATAAATATTCTAGCAAGATGCATTTCGTCATCTACAGTGAACTTAGTCTTCTATTACATATAAACCCAAGACAGTACCTCTGCGACCAGATGCTCTAGCTCTACTTGTGTTGATAAGCCAATTTAACATTGCCACTCTTGCGCAACACCTCTTTTTAGAAATAGCAACTGATAGAGATATAACACAGAGATTACTCGGTGACGCTTTATTACAACCTTGCATCCTCTTCAAAGAGGAGAAAAGCGTATTAACTTAGTGACCTATTCAGTCTCTTCCGATCATGTACCACTAAGACTCACGTACCACTAGGACTTATTTGAACCCCTAACAAAGAAGTTGCAAGTGGTCTAATACTATCTGCAAGACTATTGAACTACCTAAAGACTGTACAGAAAATACCTTGTAGTTTGATCTGTTAGAATATAAGTTCTAAAGCTAAAATAAGTGGAGATAATGTACAGATTACTTACAAAGGAAGAATTTCAAAACAAAGATACAGGGAAACAGATCGACGCATCCTAAGCGACAGGTCTAATAAGTATACTCTGAGCCAGTGTAGAAAATCACCAAAATCGGTTTTACAAGCGTTAGGCTGTCCTATTTTCTACGACACATAAATTATTAATCTAGGTAACACAGAAAACATAGCACTGGTATCTAAATTTTGTTTTATTGGATTTTGATGTTAATATTTGCTCTAACTGTCTCTCATTTCTCTCAAAATCGACAGACTTCCCCCAGTGCATAGAGACAAGTAATCATACAATAGTCAGATTTGTATAATGACTATCACTGAGCAGTTGCTCTTGACAATGACCGTACTCTCCAGTACGCATTAAGCCAATGCGCCGATAAACACTGTCATCCGTACTGTCCTTATCCAACACAAGCCAGTAGTATGTGCAATAAGACTTGATCGAGAAGGAAGCCATATACAGACACCAGCAATGTTGAATGCTTTGCCCATTATAGTCTAGAGATACGACCAGTGCACACTTGATATTATCCTCGTCTTCCATGTCGGCTGCCGTGATATAAGCTCGTGGGCCATGGTGATTCAGAAAAGGTACAAGGAGACGCTTCACTATATTGCCAGAAAGATGGATTCTTCCCCCAGATACTCTACCAAGGAGTGGATCGCCCATAGCACTAACGGTAGAACTGAAGATGTGTACGCCTTCGTGTGGACGGAAGGAGGCATCGTTCCTTTCCTTAGTTCTGGACTCATCATAAGTAATTGGTCTACCTATAACAGCCCAACTCCAAGATGGAAGTTTCACTGACGGATCTCGGTTGGCATTTGAACCAACATTGGGCGCTCGCGAGGTTAAATCTTCAAGATCAGTCTTTTTTTGATGCTTCTGCTTTCCACGTAGCGACCGCTGGTTGTTCGCATTCGCGCGGCTCCAAAGTAATCCTCTAATAAGATCATCCTCCCACAGCCCAGCAAGATACCGCCCACCATGCACCTGCTGGAATTTCGCCGCAACACCACCTAGAGCAGGTAATCTATCAGACGGATAAGAGATAGGCCGTCTAGAATAATTATTAAGCATTCTATACCACCTCGTAAATCGGATTTCTGCTGATTGTGGACCGCCAGAACTAAAGCAACCAGGTCCCACAAAGGCCCAATCTAGAGAACGTGTTGTTGAAAATCCATCTTCATAGAGCAATGCCCGTCGACACTCCCAGTACATCTGACTTTTACCGAAATGGAGAATTCGAGTGGAGAGACAGCGTTCCTGCATAACCCAGGCTCGTTTTGAGAGAGGAGCTGATGCTCTAGTTCCATTTATGTTTTCCACGCCAATCTCTGGCCTTACGACTCTGATCGCAGCATTTTCTGTCGAGAAGTCTCCGAGACTGATATCTAGCAAGTCGGTATCTGACCAGCGAGGGGAAAGGAACCCCGCCTGGCTATGAGGTGCTGATAATGCTGAAATCGTCACTGTGGACCTTTCGTATATATTGCACATCTCTGCCGCTTCCTTTTGCCAGTCAGATGCTGAGTCCTGGATGATGCATAGCGAGTCAATCCACAAATACCGAAGACCCAGTTTCCTAGTAACGAATACTGCATCTTGAAAGTTTTGTGGCAGGATCTTTGTAGATATACCGGTGATATGTGCTTGAAGAGTGCTGCTTGTGGTTCTTGTGACCCGTTCTGCTATCTCAGGTGGTCCCCAGCAGTGGCTTAATGTTGCGTATGCTGCCTTTTGACATGAAGCTGAGATGTGCAAATGTGGTTGTACCCTCTCATCGGGATCTATGTATATAACGCGTGTTGGAAGCTGCGATAGCACAGGCTTGCACTGGCCTTTATGGGAACCCAGGCAATCTTCAAGCCAGTATTTTGCCCGCATCATACAGCCGTCCGACTTGGCAGATTGCAAGACCTCACGACCTTCATTCAGCTTAGGCGAAGTTACGCTTCTTGCTACATAAGAGCGTTGTAAGCTCGTGTTCTCAACGAAGAATAAGGAGGGAAAATATACTCACAGCGACTATAAAACTCCAGGTGTAACGAGCCCTCATTGGGCAGTGAATCCTCGCCCACACAAACCCTAAACCCAAAATTCCTCCCCATAGCCTCCAATGCGAATCTCACAGGGGGATCTTTCCGATATCTCTTCTGGCGTGTCCTTGCACTCTGATACAGGTTCTTTGAAATCAGCATACAGAGTTGACATCCCGAATCCGCGGCTTTTTCAAGCGTGATGAAGCTGTCGCAGTGTATGAACGAGCATGGTCGTTGGTAGGTTCCTAGTTCTGTTATGGCAGGTCGTAGGGGGGAGCTGGTTGTGTTTGTGTAGGTGTCTTTGGTGTTTGGTCGCCAGTTTTCGCGGTCGCCTAGGTGCGTGTTTATCATGTATTGGGAGAAGGCTAGGCAGAGTGAGCATAGCATGTTGAAGGGTGCTTTGCAAATATGCTCTCAAACTAAAGCTTGCTTTGGGTTTAGTCTTGATGGGAAAATGAAATTACGAATAACTGTGGATGTGGAGTTCAGGATGTATCGAGGGTCTCTAGGCTTTTACCAAGCCGAGCAGATTCTTTCCTTCTGTTTCAAGAAAATGATTGAGGCAAAAAAAGCAACTTCATTCGGTCAACTTATGAGTCAAAACCTGCTTCTAATCCAATTAGACTCCAGCTTCAGGAACACAACACATCGCTTATCGAGCGAGACAATCATTGGCGCTTACAGCGACAGCAAATCACCACTTCTTGCAAAACCTCGTAGCCTTGCAAAATCGTACTTGTGGTGTCTAACTCTAGCAAAGGTTTGTTTTGAACCACTAAACTTGAGTTAGTGTTTTACCTGCCGTATTTTCATAAATATAGTTACCCATTAAGGTCAAGCGCATCAAGCTTCTCGTGTATGTCACTGTATTCTTAGTTACCCTCATCGTTTTCTATATCTTGTAAAGGTAAAGAAATCTACATAAATCTATCAAATAGGCTGGGGCACAAAAAGCTGTGTGTTTAATGATACAGGAAACCGAGTCACCAGAGTAGCAATTAATCTTTACTCCTATTGGCCCTGTATCTCCTTTTCTTCAACAATAATAGATAAGCAATCGAAAAACTCATCATCTTCATCACTACTCAATTCTTCCTCCATAATCTCCATTTTTCCTCTATAAGGATCTCCAGGATATTCCAACACACCAAAGGGAGAATGCCGATCCCAGCACCGGTCCCATTTGGCAAAAGCTGCTTCCTCGAGCTTCTCATGTAGCCATAGAATTGCCGTCATAGAGGAAGTATAAGACTCCCGTAGACTTGAACATTGAACAGGTTGCCATGGTCCAGCTTCCATATACACCATGCCAAGAGTGCTGCTCTTAAGAAGCCAGGCAAAGGATTGTTGGCGTGAGTGTAAGTCTTGAAAGTACGTATAACTTTTAACGGGAAGCCAAGGATCCATCAGTAAAAGCGTCCTTCCTTCTGGGATTTTCGAACATTGACGTGGTGTTTCGACTATAAACACAGCCCAGTATTTCCAACCTTCAGTCTCAAGTGATGCAAATACAGCACCGAAATTCCCCGTGCTCCTATTTTGAGCCTTTACTGCTGATTCTAGAAACTCCCATTCTAGCGCTAGACCAAAGTGTGATAGGAAATCCTGGTTATTGTCGGATGGAGTAGAGGATCGTCCAACAATTCTGGGGTAGATGTAGATATTAGAGTCTATTGCTGCGCTGAGAAGCTTCTGGAGATTTTCGAGAACGATGGGATTGTTCGGTGCCGGTGTGTTCTGATCTATGGTGGCGAATGTTGTTGCGGCGCTAGAGCCAGGTTGGAATGGGAAGGAGGTGCGAGACATTGTTGTGGCTGCTACTGTGGTCGGATTCCTAAGAGTTCTCGATAGGATTGTCGGATAGAAGAGGTGAGAAAGTGGTAGCCTTTGTAGATTTTGTATTTGGGTTGGAATGGAGGCTAAGACCGATCTTTGTAGGCTAATACAGGCACCGTCGAAGTGCTTACAAAACTTGGTGGCTTCGAGGCGTCCGAACCCTTACGCAGCTGATCGCAGATTTTGCGCATAGTATCCAATGTCTTGCGGGAGGTTACTAGAAGCTAGTTGCTTATATAACATCATACTATCAATCAGATTTAGCGCTATGTTCTAGTAAGGTGTTGAATAATTATTCGTACCAAAGAGTCATTCACAGAACACGAGGGAGAAAGTTCATTACAGACTTCTAGCACCCACAAATCCCTCGAGCACAATCTCACAACCATCCTTCAAGTCTCGGTTCAAGAGAAAATGAATTTAGTCTTTTGTTTTCTTCGAGAATGGCACTAGTCCGTGGAATTGGAAATTTTATGGCTCACTGTTCTCGAAAACTTAATTCCAAAGGTCAGATAAAGGTCAGACCAAGAACGATTACCGAGTATGTGATAAAAGGTCTGCTTAGCTTCATGTAGTAGGTAATCACTGTTGAGAAGCGCCAAGCTTATACTGACTCTGCCGCTAATTTGGCGCTAGCGCTCCCCTATTTCTTTCGCTTATAAAAGCCCACAAAGATTGTAATCGCAACACACCCTCACATTTGCACGACTTCAAATAGCGCGCTCCTTCCATGACAGAATATCGTTAGACTTCGTACGAGCTTAATGCCAACTTGCAGGGCTCAGGCGTGGATCTATGCAAAAAAGCCACATTTCTGGAGGGACAGTGACAGGCACTTGGCTCGGTACGAGCGACGAGTTTTCGTAAGTATTGGATTTTTTACTATCTTATATTATCTACAAACTTATAAAACGTGCATCCAATTGCTCTAGAGCGTTGAGCTAGCGATCATGGCCTTCGGCGATGCCAGCCTAAAATCAGCTTGAGTTTAAATAAATCGAAGAAAGTCTTCATGCTTTCCGGAGGGTCCGGAGGATGTTTCAATACATTCCAATTGATCGGCCGGCTGGCTATAACCGTGTATTCTTCATTGAAATACGTCTCGCGCTTCTTCAATTCGCGGGTATCTTTGGTATCATCCATCAGCTCCACAAGGCCCTTCACGCCCAGCCGAGAATCTCTCATATAAATTTTCGCCTCTTCCGCTCTTCATCTTCTTCGCTTCATTAGCAGCCAGCATCGTGTCCCCAGCATCTAGCCATGGACCTAGCTTAACCTGCCAAGCCAGAGTATAGATGCCGGCTACTGCAAGTGCTATGTTAGATAGTAAAGTATGTTATAGGAATAAGTATTATACCTTGGTTATTTAGCCTGTTTTAGCTATTATTTACCACTAGCTTTAATTTCTACAGTCCTGACTTAGTAAAGTTATAGCATAAGGTAAGTAAGATTGTATTTTTCAGTTGAAAGGCAGAGCAAGTAAACTACAATACCTAATAATAGTTTACATGGTGTACTATAAGTATAAAGTTGCTAATATGCCTACTTAAGCAGGGTTCTCAATCCTTGTACTAGTTAGTAACATACTATACAAACCTACGAAGCACATATGAGCGAAGCCTGTCTGGGTGTAGAGGCGCGACTGCAACTGTGTCTACTGCAATACTAGCCAATGCTGAGTGCCATAAAAATTCTACCTACAAAGGCAGAGATCATGATGTGTTGTCCAACAGTAGACTGCAATAAACAAGAAAAACTATTTTATACATCCTTTTATGACAAGCAAGAATAAATCGGCAGCTAGCTTCTACATAGCAACAATATCTAGATCCGCCACAGACAAAAAGTTCGCCGCGGAAAAGCTATCAATCCCTAGGTAGGTATAGCATATGTATATGTTGCAAAGTGAACATACTTTGATATCACATGTAGGAGCCTGTTTCACTGCATTCTGGACTAGCCAAGAGGAGCCTGTTCCGTACAAAGCTCTTGGAGGCTCTGTAAGACTCTAGAGCCTTCTAGGGCAGAACAGGCTTAGTCTTTTGTAATCGCAAAGGCTATATCTAAACTACGGCCCTCCCTTAGAACTAGAGAATCAGACACATGGAACACAAACCCAGGAATCTAGAGAAGACATCAATATATTGATAAAGTGAACCGACAGTATATAATTCTTAACCTGTAGCAGAAATTTTGCCGGAAAATAACTGCTCTTACAGTGTGTCACCTTTGAGATATACAAGTTAAGAATGTATCATGGAACGGAGATAGTGAGAAGCTTAAATAGAAAAGAGGAAGAAGAGGCTAAAGCCAGAGGTATAGACATGTCTAGAGCAGAAGCCAGTACTGGCACCTACATTCCTGCCTTGTAACAGAATCACATTGTTCTCTATACTCTACTTTATAGCATGTCTCTTAAATGTAAGAAAACAGGTCATACACTGCTATCAACTACAGTGTATAAACTCTACGACTTGATTATTATAGTGTTATCGAACCTTCTAAGTAAGTGCAAGGCAGGTTCCTCCTAAACTAGTTTCAAAAAATGCTGCTACAGTCTCGAGTTATATTTTTATTGCCATTACTCAATTCTATAAAGAAATCCGAAAGGCTTCAAATAGCTGTAGCTCTAGCAGAAAGTCTACAGTCTCTTGTTTAATCAGATATCCGGTGTCTGTCAAGTATTTGCTTTAGACTTCCCTCCTATAAACATAGTCCAGAGTCTGTATATATTATTTTCCAACTTTCCAATTTCCCATATCCAAGGCATATATATAGTTGAATCTTTGAAACAGTCGAGCCTTTCAAAAGGTCTTCGATACGTTCTAAGATGACAATTTCCTTGAAGCTATTAACCTCTTCGCCTACAAGGAAACCAAGCCCTTCCCTCGGAGTTTAAACCTTACCAGTGATTTATTTCGACCGTAATGGCATTTATTAGGTTTAGGAAGCTCTAGAGTAACTTGTCTATAGATAGTCATTAGCGTAAGTACACAAATCTATAGCCTTTTTATACAACTACAGTCCTAGAACTACAGGCACAGCAGACTTGAGGTACAACTTACTATATACACAATAAGAAACCAGCACTATTTTGCCAGAAATATCAGCACCCACACGCCTCACCTCCTTCAATTCCCACAAGTCTATCTTCCATAACTAATCCCCCAAAGACAATCCCCCATAAACCACACAAGGGAAAGAAGCATACTACAACTCTGACGACATCGACGACGCCCCATTGGAGCCACCCAACCAGTCTTTCAACCAAGCCAGCCAACCATACGGAATCAAACGACCCATCAACCTATCTCTCTCCCAAGATCAACCACAAGACAAGCATATCACTCCCTCTCCACACACCAACCCCAGTACAGTAAAACCCATGAAAATATTTTCTTGTCAATTACCACACCGTTGCCATCATCCCTGCCCTTGCCAATCACCACGCCCCAGAATCAAAACCCAACCAGAACCAAAACCAAAACCAGAATCAAGTCCCTCCCGTGACTTGCGCGCCCACCCCAGACAAGCTGCCAAGCACCCATGAACCCAACACCGATCTACGAGGTACCGGTGGAAACAACGGCAGCGTGAAGAACTTGTAGTTTAGCTGGATCAACATTGCCATGATGGTACATTTTCCAAAAAGGAAAATGACCTCCTTCGGACTTTACAAGCTCCCATGCACTCCGAGATCCAGATCCTAATACACTGCCCCCCCCTCCTCTTTTCCTCCTCTCCTCCTCTCCCCTCTCCAGCTCACCTTCAACTTCACATCCACCGACCTACCCACCACCCACTCAGCAATACCCATTACAAGCCACTACTCAACCAAACCAAACCCCATCATCAACCTTACCCTTCAACAACAACAACGACAAAAGAACATCATACAGTATAAACATACACCTTGTAAATTCATACATTCAAATCCTGTAGATCCCTACCATACCCTGTCGGCCCTACCAGCCCATGATCGGTTCAATCTGAAACCAAAGCTAAATCTAGATCTTCTATCTTGTTGGGGTTCTCTTTCACCACTCGTGACCTTCCTTGCACTGCTTATCTGTTTTGAGAAAGCTTCTGCAACGTTACTTGCATTGCGAACTATATGTGAACAATACAGTACTTGCAGCGAAAGTTGCTTTCAGCCAGTTAGTGGCTAGCTTGAAAGATATAGCTGGGTACAAGCAACATCACATCTTTCAAGTCGTTGGCTTATCTGCGTAACTAAAACTCAATTGCAATGCCACGTGTACACAGAGGGACCCTTAGATCTGCAGTGATTGATCGTGACTAGGATCTGCCGATAATAGCCAAGAACTCAACATGTATATCATTACTGGGTATCTTATTACACTCTCCAATCCACTTGCCTCCCATCGAGCGCATAACCTTATCTCACAAATACTACCGATAAGTAATGTTAACCACCCACATAACGCCTAGGATCAATGCTAATCGCAACCTCAAGTCGTCCCTGACCTGCATTGTCAACCTTGCAATCCACATACCAAACCTCCCCTTTCCAAAATCCATCCTCAAATTCTTTGATGGCGTGGGTGCCAAGTCGGGGGAGACTCGGGGTAGATATACATCGGTATTTATGAAGCCTGGTACAGCCGTCATGGGAGAATAGATGTTGCGCGATGGGAGCTCGCTGCCGTAGACGATCCAGCCAGTAAGCTTCTGCGTGGCATCTGCTGTACTCCAACTAATCCAGATGAACAGAGGAGTCAGGATGGCGGCTTCAGACCATCTACTAAACAACCCCAATCTTAACAGACCGCTCGAGTCACCAGCAAGCCAGATGTGATACTGCAAAATGTATGTTTCCAGCGAGAAGCGTCCAAGCCATGCGAAAACCGCCGAGTGGTAGCTCCGTAGGAGTCGATGAGAGTTGCGTAGAACGACGAAGGATACGATTGGGACGCAGGAGATATACGGTTGCCACCAATTAAAGTCCATCTTGTCAGGAGATCTCCGTGTTAGTGCCCAGTAGCCAGGAATAAGGAAGAGTGCAAGGGTAACTGTAAGCGCTTTGAAGGTGCGAGGGTATTCGAGAATGGCCTTGAGGATATGGTCAATAAGCGTCATGGGGATTGCTGAGCCGGACTTGAGTCGAGATGTCCTGTGATAAAGGATGGCAACGATCATGCCAATATAGACAATATACATATCGAGGAAAGACCTGAACCGCCATTCAACCACATCCCAAGCTATTCCGCAGGTATATTGCAATACCAACGCAACTGTTTCCAAGATGCCCGGTATCAGCGTGAAAGCGGTGACAAGTACAGCCGACAGCAAGATCTTGCCTAGCAAAACCCAGACATTCCTATTTTCATCTTCTCTGATCTTCAAGGTAAAATAGATCACCAAGAACCAAAAGCTAGCCAGTGGCGCAAAGTAGTAAAACAAGTACTCGGTACGCATCATGTACGGCAACGCGCAGCTGAGGAGGTTCAGTCGGACCAGAACGCTAGCGACTCGCTTGAGAGTGTAGTCTTCTCTCTTCAAGAAATGCATTGTATGACCATATCCCGTTATGAAGAGATAGGATGCTACAAGCAGGCGGACAATCTCGTATATCCAAAGCGTCTGGGAGCCGTGTGTATAGTGGTAAATCAGGATAGCAAATTGCATCCAGCCTTTCCACTCATCAGTCTGATCCCTTGAGAGGAAAACAGTGGCATCCTTGAAATCCACAGTCGTTTTCTCATTCCTCTGCATTAACGTCTTGCTCTTCCGTATGGAGATGATCCCTGCCACGAATACAACCAAACACGCCCCCCAAAACTCTCTCTGGCTGAATTGCTTCTGTTCCTTCTCAAAGATTTGAGTCCGGTCGGCGTAGAAGCAGTAGCACAGAACAAGTACAAGTACCGACATAGCGCTCATGATATCCGTTGAGGGTAGATAACGACCTATCCGAACGACCTGCTTCCGGCGGATGACGGCGATGGCCGGTATAACAAGCATTCCTGAAAGGATAATGATCCACTGAGCTGGACCAGGAGTTGTGTAATTGCTACAGCAAGTCCGATTGAAAGGATAACCCTTGGTAGCAGCATCTGCATTACAACGCAGATTTAAGAGCACATCTGCTTTACGTTGAGCTACATTGTCAACCACATGCAAGCCGCTCTCCTCGTATTGTCCATGGCCATCCCAGGTCATCAGGGAATAGCTCCAGACAACATCCGCGTTCGAGTGAGCCGAGACCTGTTGTAGGTAGTCGTTCATGAGATCAATCTTCTCCGGAGTTATAGTCTTTTCTCTTGAAGGAGACAGAAACTCATACCATGGCACTTGTACCGGTGCAAGGAGAAGGAAGTTCGGTGATTTGCGTCGGGCTGGATATGGCTTCTCTATTGGAATCATTGGCGATCCAGCTGGAGCATGATCCATATATGGAATCACTTTATCGATAGTGTCCCTGAAATCCCTGAAGTAGTTCTCCTGTCCATGCCTTGCGTACCATAGCCCAGGAGCACCGAGCATTATCAAACCAGCACTATCGTCTTCTCCGCTGGAAGTCTGCTCATCGCTCGGGTTTGGGCGGAACTTCCTCAATTCCTGATCAAGTGCTGTGGAATTTAGGAAGGGATCCCATATGAACTGCACTGTAACCCCGCCGGACTCAAAGTTAAGATCAAAATGCTTCTCGTCTAGGTCCAGCATCTCCTCCATTTCTTCCTGGGCTCTCTTCTGGTCCATCTTCTTCGCAACCGCCCAAAATATTTGTCGAGTCGTGGAGTCCCCAGTGAAAACAATCCTCCGGTTTTGAAAGCAAAGTTGTATATCCCTCTTCTTGTATTCGTGCATCATACATCCTGGAGGCTGCCAATTCTGCAATGGTCGCCGCGTACTCCATTCTGGACCGGGATCGAGCCATTGGCCTTTGTTGAGAAGGGCACCGCATTTGAAAGGGTCTGGGGCATCTGAGAACGAAAGAGAAGTTAGATATTTATTGCTTTCCCCAGTCTTGCGGCATGAGCAGGGTGAGACGCGAACCAACCTATCCAGCAATATCTATAGATCACTCCCACGATGACGGCAAAGAGCAATGCCCTGAAAGAGCGGCGTACTATGACATCTCGACTGGGCGTCGAGACGGATGTCCTCGCAAGCCGGGGCATCTTACCTCACTTCACTGGAGGTCGAGCCTGAGCCTCCGCAACTGCATCTGCCCAGAATGCTGACTCGCTGGGCCGATCGAGGGGTTATGCTCCTGGATCCTCAAGGTCGTATGGTATGCATGTGCTGGTACTATGGGAGGTGGACAACAGGATGTTGGCGTGACATACCGGGAGAATGCGAAGCATAAGATGGCGCAGTGGGAGAGGGAGAGGGAAGGGAAGGGAAGAGAAGGGAAGGCGACGAGAAGGAAAGTGCAAGTAACATAACCAAGACATGGCTGGTCTTTCTCCTTCGGCCAAAGTCGCCGGGGTGCGCAGTAGAGTACGGAGGGAATGATTCTGTGTCGGTGGACCTTGGAGCTGTGTGCTTGGCGCGTGGTTGTAAGTGGGAAGCTCGTTTGCGTCTAGCGGTTTGCAGGTTTGCAGGTGTGACCGGTGCAGATCATATCAGGCCTGCGTGCGCATTGCATCCCTCAAATGGTAGTCCAACAGTCGAAGCGCCATGCAGAACAGGAACTAGACATCATCTTCCTCGCGACTCCCTGGCAAGACCACGCCAGCAATGCCTCCTCTATGCCCAGACTGGCCATCGTGTTCGTAGCTGCAGCATCAGGCCAAAAAGGAACATGTTTGAACATGGAGAATCAAGTCGGTCGCTGTGAGATGGCATGGTATAGTCGAGATACGAAGGAGGATAAGGCATCGCTGGGATGGTCGCGTGCCACCCTTCCGGCCAAGAAACTCGGATGGACAGTAATAACAAGCCAGGTGCGATTGGTAATCAGCCGCACGCGATGAATTGCTTCATTCAACACGTCGGTGGTCGGTCTTTGTCCTGCCAGCTTCTTTTCGTGGTTGGAGTCGCTTAAATGTCCCTCCCTTAGTCTCCTCTTCCATTTCAGACAGAGTCACGTGCGAGTGCCTGAAAGAAAACAATCTTTTCCTCCTGTCCTTTTCCTCCTTTCCCAACCACGCCAACACAACTTCAACCACAGCAGCAGCAACGACATACGACATATACGTCCTCGTAGTGTGTGTCTCGTCTATGATTGTCCCCATGCAGCATGCCAAGAATAATACGTCGGATACACACACGGATGCACGGCTTCACCCGTCTTATTATATCGGCCAACGATGTTTCGTCCTGTCGCGTTGCTTGTCAACGGCCATGATGGGACGAAGGTCGTGAAGCTTGCGCCATGCCAAGTTCAAGCGGAATGAAGGCAGGTGGCAAGCTGTACAATGGAGGGTTGCACATCCACGACCACCTACGTGACACATACTTTCTGCGCCTCGCAACAACAGCAGCAAAACGCGAAAAAGCCAATCTGCAAACATCAATCTTCCCTATGATTTCCTGCCAAGTCTCCTAGGCTCCTAGCACATAAGGTGTAGTATTCCTTTTTCTCCTCGAACATGCTGTCATTCATGTCAAAATCGTCTTATGCCTCGCTCGGCCAAGCCTTTCTCTCCCACAGGCTGGTCTTGAGCTGGATACACCTTGTTTGTGTAACGGACTAGAGAGAATTACTTCAACGACCTTTGAGTGCGGAACCTCCTTTTGCCATACAGGTGGACCTTCGCAATTTGTCTGTTGATACATGAGGATGCATTAACTATAAATGAATACTTTTCCACGGTGGCTCTTCATGACCTCGCCGCAATATCTGGTTCAGAGATCGAGATGTCTCTGGGAATTATCTGTTGTCATTTCCATTTCAAGACAAGAAGCATGTCTAGCCTCCAACAATGTTCCAAAAGGCAAGGCAACGTAGCCATCGAGGAGTGATTAGCAAGACGCTGACTCCAGTCTGGATTTGTAACAAATCTACTATATCAACTCCTAAAGTCCATTCCCAAGCAGGAGCGAGCTTCACCTGCAAGGATTCTTTGCATGAAATGACACTGGCAGTAATAAAATACAAGATATCTACCAAGACAATGAATGCCCTGTTATTAACTTCTACTGTGCATTATATAGGTATATCCTATACCTATCTACAGAGCTAGAGAAACCAAAGACTTTATCTTTCCACATCCCTATTCCATCACCTGCTATAACTAAACCGTATAAGAATCTATTAACATCTCACACTATTAAGCCTTTCTATTCTTAGAGTAAACTATATAGTATAGTAAAAGCTAAGCTTACAACCTTATCACAACCCCGTTTAACCTTATCTAAAAGTTCTATGTAGAACAGTTAGCTATGTATTTAACTCCTATAAACAAGTAAGCCCTCCTATTTTTTCCCCCTATCACTCCTATCTTATCTTATCTAAAAGTTCTATCTAGAACACTTAGCTATACGTATAACTCCTATAGATAAGTAAGTAACTAATATAATAAACCCTATGTGTTATTATAAGTAGTAGTAGTAGTAGTAGTAGTATACGTTAACTATTAGCTACTAGCTATATAGAATAGTAACCTAATAGTGTTAGTAAAGGTAGACTTTAAGGTTTAAATAGATTGTATTATTATTAATACAGAATAATAGCTACACATTATAATCATCATAGTCTTTCCACCAAACCTCATTACAGTTTTCTCATTAACCTCCTCCTCTCTACTCCCCCACTCATGGGAATCAAGGCTTAAAAGTCTTCCTCACATGGCTTAAAACGCCCTCCCCTAACGCCCTCTTTAACTCCATCCTCTTATCCACGGTCGGAGCCCCAGTAGCAGGATCGTACGTGGCATTGGTAGGTAGTACCTCGAACTGTATAGTACCATTACCCTCCCTGTACTCGGAGAATTTTGTTCCCTCCGTCACATAGCCCTCTGTTACGTTAACCGTGCCAGTAGCAATATCCTTGCCATTGATAGCACGCTCGAACATTTCAAGAGCCGTAAGCGGTTGGTAGAATGGTACTTCGTGTCCGGACTCGTAGATACGGACGAAAGAGAATCCGCCACTTTGCTTGACTTGTCCATGGACCACGGCATCAGAAGTAGTAATGTTTGTGAAACCTGCAGAGTCAAACCCTGTAGCGTTTACTTCATCCGCGATAACTTGACCACCAAGCCAATTGCAGTTATAATCCGCATCACCGTAGTACATCATAACCGACACGCCTTGATCCAGTAAAGACTTGGTAGCTGCAATCGTTCCATCTTCTCGGTTATCATCGCCCGTTGATGAGAAGGCAAGGTATACGGAGTTCGAAGACTCGGAGAAGTTTTGGTAAGCACCGATGGCTGATTGTACTTCCGGCGTGTTGAGATAGTCCACGTAGAAACTATATGGGAACGGGTCCGGAGTGAGTTCGCGGACATCGTACTCGTCTCTACCAAGAAAGATGTCGTACATAGACTCGACCTCATCGGCGCAGAAAGTGTCTGCTGCAGCGCAAATCTCGTTAATGCCACGAGCTGCACAATCCTTGATTTGGTCCACGCAGTTTCCGGGTCCGTATAAGTTATTGTAAAACTGTGCCTGGATGCTGGCATTGAATGGAGAATAATCGTACGTGTTCCCGGGGAAAACGGTGAAGTTGTAGTAGGCTTGATACTGTATCAAAGGATTGAACCAGCCATTGCCAATCAGGACCGTCTCAAGGGAGATCTTGTGAGCTCCAGTGAGGTTCTTGGCGTTCTGAGCCTCGATGTACTCATTGAAAATTGGCCCATAATGACCTCCATAACTCTCCGTGCTGAAGTGAAATGCGTTTCTCGAGTATTGCGGGAAAGCCCCCATGAATCCCTGAAGGGTAAGCCAGAAATTGGGTGCTGCGTCGCTAGTACTGTTGGCAGTCAAGCTCTCGTTCTGGTAAGAATAAGTCGCACAGGTTCCGTATGCTTCAGCATAATCTGGGCAAGTGGCATCTGGCAAAACGATCAAAGCATCGCTGCCACTATCTGAGATGTAACCTGGTACTGCTTTGCTGTAGCTGAAGCCGACTTGGGTGGGCTGGTCGATATATAGCATATTCGAAACATTGGACCAAGAGTATGGGTTGTTGTAGACCTCCCCATTCTCATCAACACCACAAGGACCATTCTCCTGAAACAGACCGATCATTGAAGAGGATCCAGGTCCGCCATTGATCCAAGTTGTCAATGGAGCAGTTGTCGGGTCCTGATTCCTCGCCTCGAAGAACCTGATTAGATCTTAGTCGGCCATCCCAAAACGCGGAAGCAAGCAAGAACACTCACCAGAAAAATATATGCTGATCCTCCCCAACATCAACATAACCCGAAAAACTCTTCACATCCGGATCCAATTCGCAAGTTCCCGTGGGAACCTCCTTATACCTAACTGGAACACCATAGTAACCAGTCGCATTGATCAGATCCGACGGAGGAGTAACGAACTGCGCAACAACAGCTGTAGAAGCCGCGGCAGCTAGTACCAGGAGAGAAAGCATGATCTCAATTGAAGCTTGAGCACAAAGTTCTCAAGTTCCAAAGCTCTAGCAACAGGAAAAGAAAAGAGAGGAAAGAAAAGGAAAAGCAGGAGAAGGGTAACAACGAGCTTATAAGATAATTAACCCGGGAGCTCCAGAGGTGGGGGGGCAGCAGCACACAAACTGGAATGTCCATGCTTGTTCGCAGCAATCATCGTGGAACGTGTGTGCCTGATGTTGTTGTTTATTGCCTGTGCTCATCTACCGTATCGCGGTGAGTGAAGACGCCGATACGCTTCGACCGAAGAAGCAGGTCGACCTCCACCTGCGATAAGGGAGGGATCTTCCATCAATTTCGACGCAAGGAGACTCATCGTGGTGACTAAGAGAGCCTTTTGCCTTTGTCGAATGCATTTGCGCGCGGCCAATGAGGTTCTCTCGAACTGAGTGTGTGAGGGGAAAGATGATTATTGAAAGAACTTCAATGAGGTGAAAGACATGTCTCATGCCTAGAGAAGCCCTACGGTGCTAGCTGGCCGGCCTTTAGATCCAGTTACTGCACATAAATTACCTACCATAACCTAGCAACTCTGATTTTTTTTCTCTAGGTAGTGGTGTAGCACCTCATTGAATTACTGGAAGTAACTGTCGGTTGACCAACAGTAACTCAAGACTTGAAGGAGGAACGGTAGAAGCTTAATTATAAGAGATGAGAAAAGTACCTATCTCTCTTCTCTTCTCTCCCTACCTTTCTACTATAATAGTAAGCTGTTATCGACCAAGTTACTAGAATATTCTAACTAACTAGATGCCCGCATATAGTAACTTCAATACATATTCACTAGCAGCAGACTACTTATGTAAACACTAGGCGCAGGGAAGCCTAGAGTTGCAAGAGGGGGGAGAGGAGCGCGGGGATTACAATTCGCTTTTATAGCGGCTCTAATTGCGGGTTTTCATCCAAAGATGCGTTTAAATAGTCAATACTGGCTACTTGTCCAAAAAAGAGTCTTCAAACGCCAAACAAAAGAAATAGCCTGCTATCCATAGATCCCGCGTGTATCTATTATCCATTTACAATCTACTCAAACCGTAGTTTGCAATTATGAAAATACTCTGAATGCATGGGCTACTTAAAACCACTCGCCTCCCAACCATCTGTTGAGGAAGTCCAAGCTGGGCTCAGGTTGGTCCCTAGAAATGCATTATCAGTATTAGTCTTTCTAGAAAGGGCGGGAATGTGAAGCATTTCTCCGGATGTGCGAGACAGTGTTGGAAGTACACATGTCTCAACACATTAAAATCTGCCGCCGTTAAGGAAATTTGACTCTGAGAATACGTACATTGGGACCATGTGGCCAGCGGCAAAAACTTGCATGAATGTAAGGTTACCGCTGCTCTTGTACTTGCCGTACTTCTCGCCATCGTCGAGCTCCAAGTCCTTGATGCTGGCCTTGTTGAATGACTTTTGTCCAGGCCATTCAAGAGCCTCAGTCCAAGCTTGGTTACCGAGCCAATTGCAGCTAGAAACATAAGTCAGTATTGTAGGCTGGGACAGTTTAGGCTTCAGCCAACTTACATGAAATCAGCGTCACCAGCATAGATCAAGACTGGAATCTGTTCAAGGATGCCAGGTACAAGGCGGTGGAATGGTTGCATCCAATCGCCCTGGAACAAGAAGTTTCGGTTGATATCGAAGTTACAGCTGTCGTAGCTGCTCACCTCAACGCCAAGTGCTGCCTGGACATCTGCCTTGTTAAGGTAATCGCTGATCCAGCCAAGTGCAGAATAGCAAAGATTGCTTGTATCTTCACATTTGCCACGAACATCGTAAACGTTCTGGCCAGTCTTCTGGTAAGGGCCAAGCATTGCTTGGTTACAATAGATGGCAGCTGGCACGCAAGACCAGACGCTCTCGCTATCGTAGCAGTTCTGGATGAGGCTTTGGCAACGAGGAAGAGAATTGTCCATCGCCTGGCATTCACCTGCGTCAAGAACGGCA
The DNA here is from genome assembly GCA_026119845.1 of Pezicula carpinea. Lineage (NCBI taxonomy): Eukaryota > Fungi > Ascomycota > Leotiomycetes > Helotiales > Dermateaceae > Pezicula > Pezicula carpinea. The sequence continues at coordinate 574,973 of JALRMK010000006.1, read as the reverse complement.
GGCCACCCTCCATCACCACATGCCATTGGTCTGTAGTGTTCATATTGAGTCAATGGGTCTGTAAGACCATTGCCGATAAGAACGGACTTCAGGTTGATGTTACGCTTCTTGTGAGACAAGATCTCGGAGGTGAAAACTGGGATGTAGTGGCCTGCGTATGATTCACCTGCAATGTGGAAGTCCTGCTTCGCGTACTCAGGGAATTGCTTGAAGAAAAGTGTCAAGAGAGCGTAGACATCCTTTCCGGCTGCAATAGTGTTGCTGACGGATCCACCGCTGTAAGAGTAACCGACGTTGACAGGCTGGTCCAGGAAAATAACCGAAGCGTTGGCGTTCCAGCTGTACGGGTTGGAGTGGAGCTTGCCATTCTTGTCAATTGAAGAAGGACCAAGCTCGAGGAAAAGACCGGTGAGAGATGAACAACCAGGGCCTCCGTTGAGCTGTTCATAAGGTCAGTATTGCTTCTTTCTAGAAAAAGGAGATGGCAAAAAACGCTTTCAAGCGCCTGCGAGCATTGCAAGATATGAATTAGAAACACATACCCAGAGCACAACGGGGTCATTCTTAGGATCGTTACGGGACTCAAAGAACCCTGCAGCAGTCAGTGATTGCAATGAATTTAGTGACTGAGAAGATCTGAGTCACTCACAGTAGAACAAATGCTTGTCGTTCTCCTCATCATCTAGGTACCCGCTGTATTGCTTGACAGTATCGACACCGAGCTTTGAGGGATCAACCTTCTTCACACGCATGTTGTAGTTCTCGAGCTTTCCATCAATCTCTCTCTCCTTCTCACCGTTGGCGTTCTCGACCCAGACCGATTGAACCTCGGCTCCCTTTACTACGTGGTCCCAGTGGCTATCAGGCCTGCGGGTGTGTGGCTTTGGTGCAGAGAAGAAGCTCCTATTTATCACACATTCGTCAGTTAAGTCCGATGCGATGGGAGTAGGTAGACCGGGAGACTGACGCTTTCTCCATCTCAGTTGGGAACATCATGGCCACTTCATCCCAGATGCTCTTGGCCTCAGCAGTCATGCCCTTCAAGGCATCGCCCATCGAATGCAGAGGCTTGGACCACGCATCAGCAACTGGCTTCGCAGCTTCGAAAGTGTCCTTGAGGACCTGTTGCCCCGGGTATGCCGCAGAGGCAGCGCCCAACAGGACGGTGGATACGAGAAGCTTCATGGTAAATGCCAATGTCAGTCTTAGGATGAAAACAGATGAGTGAAGTCGATACCAGATCACCACAAGATGAAGTTGTGATGAGTGAACTTGATAGAAGTGGAAAATGGCCGAGAGCTCGAGGAATGAGTTTCACTAGGTGTGCGCGGTCTTGGTTGCCATGGAGCTTAGAGCTACGACTAGACGTCATCCCTGTCGATTTGGCGGCCGGTGGTGCCTGGACGATAGATAAGAACCAGCCACGATGCAGCGAGCTCACGTGTGACCGTCGACACGACTCGCAGCCCTGTCTTGCTGCAAATCACGCGCCCCGATTCAGGAACACTCTTGGTCCAGTCCCGTCCGAGTTGCGTTGGGAGTGATTCAGTATCGTGTGTACGCTGCACCGTAGGACACGTCATGCGGAGAGGCGATGCTACAGCCTCAACCACTGAGTGGTGCTACGAGTAGTTGAACCACGTCCACGGTCCTAGGTAGGAACCCATTGTTTCTAAATCTACCTAGGTACCTCAGGTACCTCCTACCTCCCAGTCAGATCTTATGTGACTCAGTCCAGTCAGCCCGAAAGTACGGCAGGACATGGACCACGAGCATTCACAGACGCGCAGTATGGTAGGGACCCCTCAGGATTGGCTCTGGCGTCATCCCGCCCCTCCCCACACAAAGCGATTGTGGAAGGGACGACGGGAGGAACTGAAATATCTTCATTTACTCCCGATCCTCACTTGAGTCCCTCGTACTTACCTCCACAAACCCGCCTCAAACTCAAACACCGACAAGATGCCGATCAACCAGCCCTCCAACCAGATCAAGCTCACCAACGTCTCGCTCGTGCGACTGAAGAAAAACAAGAAGCGATTCGAACTGGCACTCTACCCAAACAAAGTCCTCGAATGGCGCTCCGGCGTCGAAAAGGACCTTGACAACGTCCTCCAGATCCCTAATGTCTTCATCAATGTCTCCAAAGGACAGACCGCTTCTACAGCTGATCTTGCCAAAGCCTTCGGTCCAAAGACGTCCGTAAACGACATCATTCTCGAGATTCTCAACAAGGGAGAGTTGCAAGTGGGCGAGAAGGAACGACACGCACAGTTGGAGAGAGTCCACAATGAGGTTGTCAGCATTGTGGCAAGCAAGTTAGTCGATCCTAAGACGAAGAGGGTCTACACGACCGGTATGATTGAGAAGGCCTTGGATATGCTGAGCTCGCAGGGGTCGCAGGCGCAACAGGATAAGAGCGCGGGGGGAAGTGGAACCGGCACTCCAGCCACCGGAGAAGATGGGGAGGCAAAGCCAAAGGTGAAGGAGCACGTCTGGACTGGTGTTGTGGCGACGAAGAGTGCGAAGAGTCAAGCGCTCGAGGCTATGAAGGCTTTGATTCTTCATCAGCCAATACCTGTCGCGAGAGCGAGGATGAGACTGCGTATCACCTGCCCAACAAATATTTTGAAGCAAGGCACAAAGTCTGTTGGACCAAAGGTGCCTGATGCAGAAGACGGAGACGAGAAGACTAAGGGCACTGTCAAGGACCGCATTTTGAGTTATATCGAGCAAGTCGAAACTCAGGATGTCATCGGCTCCGAGTGGGAGGTGGTAGGATTTGTAGAGCCAGGTGCTTTCAAGGGCCTGGGAGATTTCATAGGTGGTGAAACAAAGGGTCAAGGCAGAGTTGAGGTACTGGATATGGCCGTTACTCACGAAGATTAATGATACCTAGTCATGAGATTTTTGTTGTTTAGCGTGCATAAAAAAGGCGTTGAATTCCATCTACGCGTCTCCTCTTGTGATAAACAGCCTGGTAGCAATGTCACAATCAAGATCACAAAGCATATCTAGAATAATTTTGGAGTTTTGATGTTTTGCTCAAATGAACCAAGTGTAATGTGACACCCAGAGAAACCACTTCATGCTGAATAGCGACGAAGTCATATGCCCTTCAGAAAATCCATCGAAAGCAGACCACACTCCATCCAGCCGTAAACCCATTGAAATTCGTTTAACCACCCTTCTTCTTGGAGACACCGACAGTGCGACCTCTGCGGCCGGTTGTCTTCGAGTGCTGTCCACGAACACGCAGTCCCCAGTAGTGACGAAGACCACGATGAGCGCGGATCTTCTTTAGGCGTTCCAAATCATCACGGAGCTTGGAGTCGACACCGTTGGCGAGAATTTGCGAGTCCTTGCCATCGACGATATCACGTTGACGATTGAGGAACCAGGTTGGGATCTTGTACTGGGTTGGGTTTTGAATGATGGTGACGATTCGCTCAAGCTCTTCGGAAGTAAGTTCACCGGCACTTTGGGATAATTAGCCCATAATCTCTTCAAGGAAGATCATGAGAGACCATACCGCTTGTTGAGATCGACATCGGCCTTCTTGCAGACCAAGTTGGAGTAACGACGTCCGACACCCTTTATCTTGGTCAAGGCGTACATGACCTTTGCGATCGAGAATTAGCCAATTTGACAGTACATTGGGCAAAGAGCGTGGACGAACCTTTTGCTTGCCTTCGACATTGGTATTGAGAAGACGGAGAATCTACAGATTGTTAGTCTTTGCTGAAGGGACATCGCAGAATTCGAGCGTACGTATTGGAAGTTCGACTTCTCGCCCCTGCAGAAATGTCAGTATAACGCTCCTGTATTCTCTATAGAACATTGCATCCAGCGCCAATGATCGAATGGATAGTGCTCACGTTACGAGACTCATGATGGGCGACTGGTTGTTGTCGTCGACAATACCTTGCTTTGGTTCTGGAAAGAAAGATACAACACTTTCGATCTCTTCAATTTGTGCGATTACTAGCGCGAAGCTAAACGAGTGGGGTATCACGTGGTGTAAAGATCGATCCAACAAGCGAGCCACACTGCGAAATTTTGGGAAAACCCTCTGTATTCTGATAAAACAATCATCAATCGACTTCGCCAACCACCAACCGCAAAGATGGTGAGTAAATCTCTCTTTGTTATCTCCTACTCAGACTGGCTATGAAGGAAATACCCTGGATATTCTTCTCGATGACCGCTCAGTCTGGCTGCGAAGGTGATACTCTGAATATCCTCCTCGACGGCTGCTCCGTCTAGGCGCGAAGGAAATACTCTGGATAGTTTCGACAGCTGCTCAGTCTGACTGTGAAGGAAATACTCTGGATAGTTTCGACAGCTGCTCAGTCTGACTGTGAAGGAAATACTCTGGATATTCTTCTCAGCGGCTGCAAGCCTAGCGGGACCGAAATACTCTGGAGACTCTCGATGGATGCTCATTCTGGCTGGGAAGGAAATACTCTGGATACTCCTCCATTTGTGTCCCCCGCTCCGCGAGTCCCACAAGTCCAAGGAATCCGCGAAACTACATGTCAGCTTTACTGGATTGTCAGCTAATCAAATTCTCTGTAGGTAAGATATGCTGCGCAAGAGATCACTCCAGCCAAGTCTGCGAGAGCACGAGGCGCCTATCTCCGAGTGAGCTACAAGAATACTCGCGAGTGTTCTCAAGTAAACATACCCATTCTTACGTGCTTGGGAGGAGGCTGACGCTCGATTTGCAGGCTATCAATGGCTGGAAGTTGCAGCGAGCAATCAAGTTCCTCGAGAACGTACAGGAGCACAAGGAGGCTGTCCCAATGAGACGCTACGCTGGTGGAACTGGACGCGCTGCACAGGGTACGTTGTATACGGAATAGGAGGAAATACTTTAGGATGCGTTTGGACAGGGCTGATGGGGTTTGGTTCATAGGAAAGCAATTTGGTGTCTCCCGCGCCAGATGGCCAGTCAAGTCTGCCGAGTTCCTCCTCGGACTCTTGAAGAACGCTGAGGCAAACGCCGATACCAAGGGTCTTGATACCGGAAACCTGATCGTCAAGCACATCCAAGTCAACCAAGCACCAAAGCAACGTCGCCGAACATACCGTGCCCACGGTCGTGTAAGGAACCCTCTTTTCGACCTACAGTGGAGCAGAAGAAAACTGACAGATTTGCCATCTAGATCAACCCATACATGTCAAACCCATGCCACATCGAATTGATCTTGACCGAGGGTGAGGAGGTTGTACAGAAGTCGGAGGCTGTTGCTGGACGTGAGGCACACTTGAGCTCAAGACAGCGTGGTGTTCGTACCCGTCGTGCTATCACCGCTGCATAGATGATGTTTTCATGGTTGGGCATTCCGGGGTTATTAGCAAATGGAGCATTGTGGTGTGAATTTTGAACAGGCTCTCACTATCGGATGGGCTGTATTTCACTAGCACTTTGCTGGTTCACGTAGCACAAAAAACGTTTTTACCACTTCCATATCTACATGTGCTACTATGTCTCGTGGTGATCATTTTCAAGTTTGAAAGTCAAGTCTCTTCAACTCCAAATACTGAACAAGTCAAACTGGCAGGGTAGGGTAGGGTTTTGAATTTACTTCTAGGCGCTGACAATTGCCACCTACAGGATCCGTCAAAGATGCATAGATTGAAGAGTAAGGTATTCACAATATACCAACCAGCCTTTAGCTTCCATTCCAAGGAAATCTCGCTGCACAAACACGCGCAGTAACTCAAACTTTTCCAGAGTGAGCTCAAAGGTGCCTCTCTTATCCCTCTCAAACCCTTCGGGATTTATGGCTTTTACTCCAGCTCATGTTCTGAAGGAAAATCTCGTAAGAGTTTCTTACTGCTCAGCAACAGCGCAACACCTTAAGCAACACTCACTCATTCATAGCACCCGCCACAAACCCTCGAGTTTTCTTTCATCTAATTTATTCATTGATCTACAATTAATTCTTCTCATCTCACCTATAGCATACACGAGACCAGTGTTGATATCACAATCGCTCTTGCTAGCATCGATAAGCAAACCCATTCATCTCAATCATAGCCATCCGAGACTGATGTTGGTGCCATTGCCACACGCCGATCCACACCACGCTATGCTTTTTTTTTAAAAAGAATTCATACATAATTAGACAATGGGGATATCAATTGAAGCAGAATCCAGATTCAATGTCACCAATTTCAGGTTAATGACAGAGATCAGAAGTTAACGCCCAACCAAAAGGGAGACACCTCCTGGAAGGCAGGGTGTCACTTCCAGTTACCCATACCACCTTGGGAAGTCAAGAGGCCACGGACTTGTCATCATCCACTGCAACCACATCTTGAAATGTACGCTGCTGACTCAAACAAGCGCAAAATGACGTACCTAGCTTATGAGAATGAAGGTGTCTGAGATGGGGACCTGGGACCAGGCTCAATGACACCAGTAAAACGACCATGACCAGCAGCACGAATACCATCCAGCGCTGAATCTGCAGCTAGCTCGGCACGCTCTCTGCCCCATCCAATGTTCATATTCCATGCATTCTCGAGTGTTTGCATTTCCGTGGAGTCGATGTGATTGATGATAATAGCAAGATAGTAATCGCTGTGCTTCATCATCATGCCTTCGAGATCCCCCATACGCCTCGCGATGACGTTGGGCAGCGCGGCAGGTACATCAGGTGGATCAAGCATGGTCTGCAAAAAGTCAAGCGGAAGCCGCACATATCCACAAGACGTGAATTCCACTCTCTTGAGACGAGTCCGCTCTCGAGCAGGGGGTTCTGGAGCAAGATCGCGAGAGTGTCGGATGTCTGCCAGTGTTACGCCCGGCGTCAAGGTCTCAATAATCTGGGCCCAAGAACCGGTGCGTGGTGGATCAAGCCAATCTGAATCAATTTGAGGATCAGGTTGTACAGCCTGCTGAAGTTGCTGAAGTTGCTGTAGGTGTTGCTGCAGTTGCTGTAATTGCGGAGGTGGCTGTGGCTGTGGCTGGTTGAGAAGAAGAGGATTGTTAAAATTGGCAGCCAGAGGGTTGAGATTCGCTAGAGCGGGAAAGCCAGCTGCGACTCCAATTTGAGCCACCGCCTGTGCATGAGCATTCTGTGCCACCGCTTGTGCTTGAGCAAGCTGAGCGGCTTGGTTGTTTGCAGGATGGCCATTGAGAGGGTTTGGCAGTCCATTAATGGGCACCGGGGCACTCAAAGAGACCGACTCCAGCTTAAGAGTTTGTAGCTCACCTTTCTTGAGGGCTGTGCCAAATTCTTCCAAAACATGAGGACTGATCCAGCAGTTCTTTAAAGAGAGATGCTGGACAAATGGCAAGTTCAATACTTGTACAGGGGGTTGGCGACGTCTATTGACCATATCGACGGCTTTGGGAGTCAAAGGTGCTGCGATGATGTTTTGGTTACGTGAGAATATTCCAGGAGCCTCTTCGCCGCCACATAGCCACTCAAAGTGTAGAGTTGTGATGTTCTTCCGCTCTGAGATCTGCTCCTTGAGAAACTGATAGACCCCTGGAACCGACTGCGACGGAGCTACCCTATTATCCTGAACCCAGCTTGTTGGTAACTTGACGACCTCGCGCCAGTCAGGAATAATAGCAATCGAGAGCCTTTTCAACTGAGGTAGACTGTCCCAGAAGTCCTTGCGATGAATAATAGGCAAGTGCCGACTAGGAAGCCGTGCGATTGTAAATGTCGTGACGTTCTCAAATGTTGGGTGACTGTCCATGATGGCGATTGCATATGATTGCATGAAAGCACGCTGCGCCCACTCCATTTCGAGCAGCATCTCACGTTGAGCGTTGTTGAGATCGTTTGGTTTCAAAGCAGACGACTCGGCTTTTCCAGCTGTCCCTTTTTCCGTGACTTCAGGAAGTACTGCGGAGCCTTCTTCTTCCTCGTCTTCTAAGTATGACGGGATTCCATTGATATTCTGAGCCGCGCCATGAGTGTTGCGAGCTACAAGTTGAAATGCTTCAAGACGCTGATCTGGGCGAAGCCGTGGCCGTCCCCGTGGTAATACGGAGATTGCAGGGGCTTGGAATGCGGGGGGCGAGTCGTGGTTCTGAATTCTGGGCAACGTAAGAGCAGAGCTATCATGATCGAGAAGTATCTCCAGTGAAAGCTCAAGTTCTTCTCCTTCGTATCCAGCTTCCCGAAGCATTCTCTCAGCCGAGGACCATTCATGAGCGCTAGTACCGTCGCTAGAAACCCCGTCTAGGTTGTCCATAGCGTTGGCTCTTCGCATTCGTTCCAACCTCGGTGTTGTATCTGGAAGAGTCTTCTTGGATTTACCAAAGACAGTATGCTTTTGACCACGTTCTACGACCCTCGAATTGATGTCCGGGCCAGCTAACCAACCCAAACCTCCATCAACCGACAAGCCCAGCTCTGTAGACTTCTCCATACATCGTAAAGCCTGCGACATGGATCTAGTCTCGTCTGCGATCTGCTCAAGGCCCTCAAGTTGAGAATATCTGTTGTATGCCTTAAAAGGCCAGCGGTAGATTCCCCAGAAGGAGGTGATGGCTTCCTGATCACTCTTGATGGGAGGCCGAGCCAACTTCTCTTCATCAATCTCAAATGACAAGGCAAATTTCTTGATATGGCCACCAAAGCCTTCGAACATCCTCATGCCCTTGTCTTGCAACATAACAGAGCCATGTCCCATTTCGGCCATGAAAGGGTCCTGAGGCTCTGGCGCAATTCCATATATCTCTGGATTGAAGGGTACCACGACCTGGTCGAAGAGAGCGGCGGCCACCTTCTTCTCAAATTCCTTGCAGACCAGGCGCATATCTTCGACAGTCCTCCGTGGCAAGTATTCTATGATGCCCTCGAAGATCTCGACGGGCAGGTTCTTGTGTATCTCCATTGGCCATGATGCTATGTTGGGAGGATCAATCAGTTCAGCCATTGCCTGCGGGTTGCGGGCTCGCAAGGACTTTGGGAACTTACATTCTTGCATCGTCGCCGCCGCCGCCGTTGTCGTCGTCTTCTTTGATTTTAGTGTAGTTCCTCTTGTCTTGCGGCGCTTGGATGGAGAAGAGTCCGAGGGCCTCTTGAGGGCGGGGATTGTAAGGCGGGGCATCGTTGCGTTCCTTCCCCTTCAGATAAATGGACCCTTGGTTCTGGCTCTCTTCTAACACATCTTCTAGCCCCAAAGCATAAACATAAAATCCAGGGACAGCGAGGGCGGGCCAGACTAGGTCGCTAGGCACCTCGAGTAAGTAAGAGGATGTCTTCAAGTGAATAGGCACCCAAGAAGAAGGAGGAGGAGGAGGACGATGAATTGTTGGGGCGTGGCTGGCTGGGGCGATTGCGATGGCGTGTCCAGCGTGACACAACGGATGTGGACGTGTGGATGTGAAGACGTGTGGGAAGGGAGCGTAGGAAGGGTTGAGGCTCTTCGCTCTGTCTTGTCGCCGTACAGTAGTAGGCAGATGATATCTGTATGGCTGGATGGAAATGTCCCTCCTTCTGTCAGATGCCTCGTGTGATTGGTCGCTTGATTGGTCGCTTGAATATCTGCGGGGCGTACGCTCACAGGGCTTCTGGTGGCAGATCTGCGGGCAGGCGGCGTGCTTGGCACAACACTCTGGTATTTTGATTGTGACGGGCTTTGCCAGCAATGAAAAGTTCTTCTGCTTCTTCTTCTTCTTCTTCTTCTTCGTGTTCTTGGTGTCGTTATTGTCGCTGTTCTGTGGTTGCCTTTTGGTCTTTTCTCTCAGTGACAACCTGCTTTTCTTTGCTTTGGTCGCTGCATGGGTAGCTAGCTCCCTCGATTAAAATTTAGACATCTGGCTAGTTTGCACCGGGAAACCCGCCGAACATATACAGTAGCTCTCGATTACCTACAGCATTTCATTCATCTCCTCTATGCGCAGTATATGGACCTATGGGCAAACTAGATGAGTCTTGGGTATATTAAGGTTCAAACAAAAGAAAGAGCAAGCGAGCTATCGCTATACAGCATCAACACCACCCTCCTGATCATCTAAGGTTACAGTCGGGCCTTCTAGTTGCCATCTATACGCCAGTCTCAGTCTCCATTCTCCAAACTCCAAACCCACTAAAAGCAATCTAGTTATTAGACATCTTCTACCCCAATTATCGTCAGACAGCTTCGGCTTGTCTCCCCACCACCTCAACATTGGTGCTTGTGCACTGGCGACGTAGCTTGGCTCTGGTTCCTTCTGCTTCTGTCAACGAGCCAAAGCTCGAAGCCCGCGAAATTTCTGATGAAGTTCGTTTCAGTCTCGTATTAGAGGGCGATCCAATATTGAAATTGGGAATCATCTCACCAGCGGCCGGCCGGCTTTCTGAGGCCTTCTCATCATCTGGGGATTGTCTTGTGCTAGAAGTCCCACATGCATCCTCCGTGCATGGTCCATCCAAATGCAGATCATACTCCCAACAAGCTTCGAGGCCCTTGAGGAAGCAAGGCGAACGCTTCAGATCTCTCCAAGAGAGCGTTGCACCAAGCATTGCAATGTAAAGATGGTCTATTTTTCCACTGTCATCGAGGATAGCACAATTCTCCTTCAGAAATTCGACATTGTACTCGCTGCCGACGAGATGCTCAGGTAGCTGGCGAAGCATTGGAAGTCCCCGCAAGTTCTTTGCATCGCATATTCTAGTAACTAGAGGCATCCATGTCCGGCCACGCAAGTGGTCTGTAAACGCTTCGGTGACAGCGGTGACGAAGGAATGGCTATCTGTGCTTGGTATGGCAACGACACGGTGCAGTCCTCGAGATAGGCAGCGCTTGTAAGAGGCCGTGTCCCTCTCAAAGGGAAATGGCTGCGATGATGCTGGTAGCAGGGAAATATGAACTGTCCAAGCTTGGGAACCATTTTCCGATGCAGAGACAACTTGGTTCAACGTTGCAGGTACAGCTGTAGAGGTCACCATACTTGGCAACGACAGATTAGGCTCAACGTTCCCTTCTTTCCTCCGGCTTGAGAGAGCATTCATGGATGGTGGGGTGGAAGCTCTTCTCTGCCGGCCCATAGCAGAGATACGAGCTCTTGAACTCTCGAGAGCCTCGACCCTGTCTTCAAGGCGCATGGAGGCATCATCAATCTCGATCAATCGGTTCTGTATCCTCTGTATATCGTCAACCAACCCTTCGATATGGTCGTCATAGTATCGAGCTCGTTTGTTGAGCATGCCGGCATTCTGCCAAAGGCCACTTATTCCCCGATAGACGCCCTTCATCTCCATCTCATTCTCTGCGTTTCTTTTGTCCACAAGGTCTTCCAGTCTTCCAAGTCGATCGACAAGTCCACCTCTACCAACCTCCCTCTCCCTGCTCAATTGGTCTTCCAGCCAGGATATTCTATCCTTCAAAGCCTCCAGCTCATGTCTATCAATGTGGACTGCCTTATCTGGGGTATGGTAGCACGCCTGGTGTCCGCAATCGCAAGTGCTACCAGGAATTGATCGATTCAAGGCAAAGCCAACGCAGGCGCATCGCAGTCCTTTTACTTCGGGATGGAGCAAGATGTAGCGGCAGTCGCCTTTCGGAAGATGAGAGTCCGCTGCGGGTTCCTCTTTGGCCTTTTCACGACGGAGTGGTGAGAACTCCATGGCCACCAGCTGTTAGGAGAGGTATGCCGAATCTATGACTCCAGAGCGAGATCGAAGGCATGAATATATAGTAGAGCAGAGCCGACCCGTCCTGGCGCGTTGGTGTAATTGCAAGATGCTGCGGCAAGTATTGTTTTTGGCGTGCCCGTGGGTCAACGGTGCGGTGCATATGCGTTATGGAAAGAAGGAAGAGTTATTATGGACCGTGACGTGTGCTGTATATGGCACCAGCTGTTTGTTCCCAGGCGCTCTCGCGCATCTGTGATTCATCTGAGAAACACATGGCGCGAGGAGGGCGATGTCCAGTCTTTAAAGTGACATGCAAGTTTATCACTCGAGGGCGTGCTGGGGGAGTGGGCACGCAAAAGCAAGGACCGCTCTGTGGTGGTGGTGGTGGTGGTGGTCATGGTCGTGGTCGTGGTGGGTGGACAAGATAAGAAGTGCTTCAGGGGTAGAATGGTGGCATCGAAGTCTCAATCGACACATCGACACGCACATGCGCCGGACACACACGGATGAAACTGCGCAACAGAAACTGCACACATCTAAAGGACGTCAAGGGCTATGTCTCGGACCAATTACATATGCTGTCGCGCTGCCTTGAATTGGACAAAGCCGTGGGCCGTGGTACAGTACGGTCAGGACCTGATTTCTTATGTTGGGCTAAGGCCTTATCGTCGTTACCCCGTACCCCCCCCGTCCCCCCGTACCCCTGTCCCCCCGTACCCGTAACCGTACCTCCCCTCCCCCTCCCCCCTTGGCCTCCCACTTCCATTCTTTCATTCGGACGGGAACGCAGGATGGACCTATCAGCAGCAAATGTGTAGCTCACCTCACTCACTCTCGTTCACTTCCTCTCGAGCCGAGCCGCGCAAGTGAGGGACGCGACTTCAGAGAATATCAACGGCTTTCTATCCTGGCGGCTGGACAGGTGCTCTAACACCAAGCAAAACAGCAAGCCCTATGTTCACAGCCCTACGTTCTCGAGAGTCGAGCCATCTCGCCCTCTGCCTGCGTCGGAAGGCCCAGAGTTTGACATGCTTGCATCGCCCACGGCGGTGAGCCACGACCTGGGCACATTTTTTATGGTCCACTGCCCGCCCGCAGTCACAGTACGTATGTATCACTGTACGAATCTACGATGGACCTTGCCCTCCCACGAGAATGGGCCCAGCAACCCCATTTCGGCTGTGATCCTCACTCCCATATGGGGGTACCATTCGAGTATCTCTCGAGTTCGTGAGGGAGAGACGGCGGAAGAGTGGTATCAATCAGACAGCGGAACCTGGCACGAGGAAGTATCTCCGAGGGGATACTTGTATTAAATGGTCAGGCATGAAGCAGCAAGCCGAAGTGAGTCGCTGTCGTAATATCTCAAGATCTCTCCCATCGTTAACCAGCATTGAGCGACACGCGTATGACAGCATTCCAGCGCAAGCACTGCTCAGCATGTGAGAGCCACAATCTACGACTCAATGCGCACCAGCAGAAAGATAAGGTCGATACTGTACCGAATGCTTGGGAAAGGGAAGCGGCATAAATCGCAGACGGATAGGTCGTATAAAGTTGCAATCAACAGTTCAGCCTATCAACATGCTCGCCGTCAGAAGAACTCTGCGAATCACGCAACTGCCCCCATGAAATCTCATTATCGTTGATCTGTCGAAAAGGACCGAAAATCCCGTGGGCGGCTCTTGAAGTGTTGTCCTTTCTATGGCTACATCGTCTGGATATTGAGGTAACAGTATGCGCTCAGCGATGCACCGCGACTTTGTCATACTTTATTCATGATCGAGCCTGGGGCCTGGGCGCGTCCCAGCGGTACCAGCCATCATCATGTATGGTTACTGGGTTTTGATTGTTCGGCACTGAATGTATCAGAAACGCCGACCTCTTGCAGTACCGATGTGTACTGTACTATACCACGGTGTCGTATCTTCAAGACAAGTTAGAGGTTGAGACGAAGTCACGATAACGCTGGTTCACGACTCCAAAGGAAGAGAGCACAAGATGCTTGATCCGGTTTCCCCGAGAGCATGATGCTTGGTTGTAGCAGACGGCCACAGTAAATACTGTAGTGTAGCTTTCCTTGTTCCTGATCTTCGATCACTACTGTATCATCTGTACGTTGCCTATGTGTCCATGTCGTACGACAGCACCGTACTCGAGTACCGTACTCGTACTCAGCGTCGGCCCTCGGGACGGAAACTACTCGTGGCCTGTTGACCACATCGAGGAGCACCAGGAGCACCAGCCCCCACGTTCTCATTAGTCATTTCAAGCTTCCCCCCAGGGGTTTGTCGGAATCTCTCCCGCAAGCCCCTTTTGGATGTATCCAGACCTGCCAGACACAGGAAAGAAATTTTCGAACACTTTATTTCCTCCCCCTCGTGAGCCCAACGACCCGAAGAGTTTGTTGAGGATACCAATCGATTGGACTTGGACGACGGGCTTGATGGTGGCTCTGGGAGACATCATGCATGGCTTCATGCAGGAGTACGATGGCATTACTGCGTATCATGTGAAACTTGAGGCTCTCACTGCTCCGCTCACTTCTTAGCTAAGGACTCAAGGAGCCCATCATTCATTCTCCCGGTGCTTGAGACTGTCCAAGGGCGCAAGCGTTACCCTCCATTGGATGTTTTCTCGATTATTGTCCCCTGCATACTGCCACTTCGAATGACGTAGCCCCGATTACCTCTTTCGCAAGGCTTGAAGGCATGGAAATTGTTACGTTGAGTCTTATTCCGCGCTAAAAGGTGCTAATGGTTGGCTAGTATTATGGGTATACAAGCCTGCGGCACGCGTCCAGCTTGAGCAGCATTTGCAAAGCTCAAGAAAAGCCTTCACCCTGAACAAGCTTGTTATATTCCACAAGTTTCTTAATCGTTCCAAAGTCATCCTCACTTGAATCCCACCACAGCATGGTCGCCCCAATGAGCTCCATTGTATCTCCGACATTGAGAGTGGAAACGAGGGTGATTCCTCAAGGATTGTCATATGGCACTTCCACTCCCATGCACAGAACTCCTTTGTTCCATGTACTCCACCGTCTCGAAATTGGTCTTGAGCTTCATCATCAAGACATCCTTGAGGAATGTCTTTTCTTGTTTTATCCAGTTCTTCGCCCCCAGTCTGAGGAAGGGCCAAGTTGGATAGAGGTGAATTACCATAGTTGGTTATGCTGGTATCATCGCTAAACCAGGTCATGAACTTGTCAACGTCCAACGTGTCGTAGTCGTCCATGAAGAGTTTCTGTCGCTTTTCAACGAAGGCTTGTGTTGATTCGGCCCTCTTGGAGAACTTCTTGCAAATCGAAGAGAGAATTTTATGAGAACTTGAATAGGAACGAATAGCAATCTTATCTTTGCTTGTGGAAGGATCTTTTACTTACCTCAATCTCTTCCTCTCCTTTGATGCCATTGTTTTACATACATCCAAGTTAAGCTCTATGAGAACTAACGGGCATCGAGAATACGAAATCGACAGGAGTCGCTCCCTCGGAAGCACCTTCTTTCAATCTCATGCGCTCAAAAGTCAAATAATCAAGAGTTTCCAGTTAAACTCCACGCTTACAATTGAACAGATATTGAAGAGTCCTGGAAGAAAGCGAAGGAAGACGTCGACCTATATATTTCACATGACGAGTAGTACCCTACATATAGTGGGTAAGCTAAGGCGTCTTTTGAATCACTAAGTTCTTGAGTAATTTAGATATTATTCTCTTGAATGCATATATCAACACTAGGAGGGGGAGCGTGCATTACAGGCTGCCTCACGATCTCTTTCAAAGCATCGCCACTCCACTTACAATACAGTACAGTAAAAAGCAGACTCCGAGGCAGCACTTTCGCCAAAAGAAAAACTGGGTTGTCTTCTCCTTTCCGCTTACACACGATTTGCCTTCTCTCTCTCTTGCGCGCGTGCATCCTTACAACTATACCTTATACCTCTCCACACACGTTCACAATGCCTTCGCAGTCTGCACAGATCATCACATTCGCCAATAACATGCTTAAATCGCAAGTGTGCCTTGCAATACAGCCATCTACACTGCACGAAGTCATCCATGTCCCGTGATTGGCTTTGCCCCGCGGTCAGAGCGTTCGCTGCATTGCATCGCATCTGCATCAAGGCGCTTAAGTGTGCAGACTGTGCAGCCGCGTTCGCAGCAACCTCAACCTCCCCAAGGGGGGCTCTTGAGAGCTTCACCCCGATTGTTCTCCCTTCCCTTCGCATCTCATGTCTAGTTTCCTGAGAGATACCTCCTCTACTTCCATTTACCGCTCGTTTGATTTCGTCTGAATCGCAAGGCTACGCGAGGCTGAGCACATCGGACTCCAGGCGTTACTATCAAGCAAAATGGGGGAATTTCACAACTGCGTCTCAACGTTGCTCGACGCGTTTGGGAGTGGAATTGGAATCATCAAAGTCCAGCGTCGACGCCGGAAGGACGAGAGGCTTCTCATTGACTCCACATACAAGACTGCGGAGACACAACTCAGCAAGTCATTGAAGAAGAACAGACTGCAAGTGAAGGATGCATACGGAAGAGATCTGTCACGGTACGGGAATGACTTTGCTGCTGGCGATGGTAAGCTCCATGTCATCTATTCTGCTTTGTGTCTGCGGCTAAACTTCAGCAGCCGAAGCACACTCCTCCCTTTCTGCGGTCCTATTTCGACTCAATGCAGGCTTCGTCTCGGTCATTGAAAGATTTACCAGGGGCAGGAGCTCGCCTGCTGACTATCAGGCATTGGTCAACCTGTCAAACACATCCCGCATCGAGGCCATTCAGACATTCGAGCAACTGTCGACTCGATTGTCTAGATCTTCACTAGCTCTTGTGCCGGTGAACAGGAAGTCTCATGGTCATCGCACTGGGCATAAAAGGAGGACGAGTAGGACATCGGCTGGTCATTCGCAACATTCTAAGCATGCTCGATCAAAGAGTGCACCGGAACTTTCCATTACTGCCCTTGGTCCAGCAACGGCAGAGGGTTGTAAGTCAAAATCTTGGAGGACTTCCTTTCAGGGGGTTAATGCTCTTTACTCCTGAATAACGTTTGGGTGACTCTTGGATTTTCACAAAGCAAGTAAGCTGACTCAGAGTTCCTGAATTCTAGGGGTACGACCAAAGCCCGGGCGAAAAGTCTCCTCAGATTCTAAAACCTCCAGCTCCTCGGGGTCCTCTTCATCTAGGCGATCAAAAGCTTCAAAGAACCCATCTCACAATCCTCCACCTTACAGCAAATTAACAGTCAGTCCCCCAAAGGCCATCATGGCTCCCCAATCGCCGCCACCTCTGTTTTCCCCAAGGAGAAGACCTGAGAATCGACAATCCATCATGACTTTTGCTTCTGACAGCACCAAGATCGGAGAGATTCCAGAGCACAAATGGGCACGGCCAGGGATGTTTGAGTCGGAGAACGCAACTTTCCCCATCACGGCTTATTATCCCAGGGAACCGTATCAGGAGCCTGAGAAGCCGCGGTCACGATTCTTTAGATTTTTCAGACGATGAGATTTCATTCCTCCAATACAGGTCATCCCGGACGGATTTATTGAGCCTTGATTTCAGCGATGGCGACTACCGATGGACGGATTAATGATTAACGATTGAACGATTGAACGAACAATATGAGTATCTTACATGGCAGCAGAAGTTTGTGGTGTTTGTTCCCTAGGATACTGGAAACAACTCTGGTATGCGAAGTATTACTTCTTGAATCTTTGGACATATAATACCATGCATAGCCGAAGTAGTCACTCGCAGATGTTCACTGCTTGTAGCTACTTGTTTCATGTCAAATCAAGTGAAATAGATCGTGATATACACTCCCTTAGGACTTCACGCTGTCCTCCCACTTCCTCGTGTTTATATGTAGTCTACTGCTAGAGAGTATCTGTTTGAATTACTTGAAAGAAATTTAGTAACTTAAAAGATAGCAGATTACTACCCGTCTATCGTAAAGAGAGAAGTAAAGAAGAGAGAAAATAACTACCTTACTTTCTTCTCCTCTCTTCTCTCTTCTCTCTTCTCTCTTCTCATTAAGAGTCTTCTACCCTTTCCTCTTCTGGTGTCAATATAGATAATTTACTGCTAAAGAATTTGTTAAAAGCACTGATACGTATTAACTCAGTAAGTCCTAGAAGGGGAGTGTATCGCAATCCAGTAAAGTATCTGACAAGTGGCTGGAGATCTTGGAATCACCGGCTTAACAATTCCTCTCTCTAATTATCCATGGATCAGGAGTGCTCAACAAGTATTGTATGCTATTAATTCTACTACTGGGGTACTTAAATCGCTTGGAGAACTCGACCCAAGTATTCCACAAGCATTCTATTGCTTAAAAACCCAAATTCCTCGATAACTAAGTACTTTCCACCGTAAAATAGCAAAGTTAATGTAACCTCTTCAAATCTAATTACTCACTGATTCGTCAAATTCATATACTCGGCGAAAATTAAAGCCAGTCTTACATCCCATCTTTGTAGACTAGTTAGGCGTAGGCTCATACAGTACCTAAGCGAGATACGACCACGAAACCGATAAAGACCTGCAACCTACATTTATCCTCTCTTACCTGCCAAAAATTATCTAAGAAGCTCCAATTCTCACAATGTTGCAGCACTTCTTAGCTCTTTTTCTCGTTCCCATTGTCTCGTGCCAATTCCCTCCCACTCCCGAGGGAGTTACAACGCTAAAATCAAAATACCATGAGGGGGTAGAGATAAGCTATAAAGAGGTGAGTAGACTGGATAATTCCTGCATGGTTCTTCATGGATTGTAACTGACGAGCGATATGACATATTGAAGCCGGGAATCTGTGAGACTACTCCAGGTGTTAAGAGCTATAGCGGTTATGTCCATCTTCCGCCTGGACTACTGTCAGATATCAATGGAGAGGAGCAAGATTACCCTATCAACACGTAAGCAGAAACCATTCCAATCGAGTCCTTTGCTAAGTATTTATTCTAGGTTCTTTTGGTTCTTTGAGGTGCGGTTCCCTGTTTGTTTATGAGTCAGTGATAGTTACTCGGAATTTTCCGTAGGCACGCAAAGATCCTCACAATGCACCTTTGTCTATCTGGTTGGTACGTACTCGCAGTTTCACATTTTCCTATTCAAGGAATGTTTTTGTTGTCATAAGACATGGCGTCCTTTCTGAAGCATGCTTGGCGATCCCTAGAAAAATGAAAGAGGCTTGCTGACGCTATGTAACTTACAGAACGGGGGGCCTGGTGCTTCCTCCATGATGGGCTTACTGCAGGAGAATGGCCCTTGTTTTGTCGGAAATGATTCGAACTCGACATATCTCAATCCGTGTAAGTGGAACTTTAAAAGATACAGAGCATAATTCCCTCTCAGTTAAAGCCCCAAATATGGTTCTATCTCTTAAGAGATCCTGTTCCTTCACAGAACGAGGATGTATTACTGACACTGTTCCACTGAGATCAGGGTCTTGGAATAATGAAGTAAATATGCTCTACCTCGACCAACCATCCCATGTAGGCTTCTCATACGACGTCCCCACAAACGGGACATTCAACTTCGTCACAAGCGATGACTACATAAATATAAGACCCGACAACTTCACTGATGGCATCCCAGAAACTAACAACACGTTTCTCGTTGGAACATTTTCAAGTCAGTCTGCCAAAACAACTGCGAATAGTACAATTCATGCTGCCCACGCTCTATGGCATTTCGCTCAGACTTGGTTCTTTGAGTTTCCTGCTTACAAGCCACATGATGACCGGTTTTCCCTCTGGGCAGAAAGTTATGGTGGGCATTATGGACCCAACTTCATGAAGTTCTTTCAGGAACAGAATGAAAAAATACTGAATGGGACAATTAAAGAAACGGGGACGAAGTATATCCATCTGGACACTCTTGGTATCGTCAGTGGGTTGATAGACGACTTGGTACAATTACCTTTCTACGCAGAAACGGCCTACAATAATGTATGTGCTTAGCCCAAGTTGCAGGCCGTAAATTGACTTCTAAGCAAAATAGACCTACGGCATTCAGCATATTACAAAAGACGAGTATGATATCGCCATGGACGTCTGGAGCAGGCCAGGAGGCCGCAGAGAACAAATGGAAGCATGCCAAAAGAACGCGACACTAAAAGACCCCGACTGGCGAGGAGACAAGCCAAAAGTAATAAACTGCTTCAAAGACGTCGCAGAATACTGTTCTCGAGCAGCAAAATTCATCACAACCGCCAAGGTACACACCTCACCGTAGTACACCCCGTTAAACTAACAACGGTCAAACAGTTCGGCTGGTACGACATTGCCCACCCAGCAGCAGATCCCACGCCAGAACCCCGTAAGTAACTCACTTTCAACGGCGAAAGCACCCCCAGAAACTAAACGCCCAAAGATCTCAACGGCTTTCTCAACCAAGCCTGGGTACAAGCGGCCCTGGGTGTCCCGGTAAACTACACCGACTCCTCCACCACAGTCAACGACGCCTTCCAAAGCACAGCAGATATAGAACGAGCTGGCTCCCTGGAAGCGCTCTCCTACCTTCTCGAAAACAACGTAAAGGTAACCCTGATGTACGGCGATCGTGACTTCGCTTGTAACTGGCTTGGCGGCGAAGCTGTTTCATTGGCATTAGAGTACACTGAATCCCAAAGGTTTAGAGAGGCGGGATATGCGCCGTTGGTTGTAGATGGGGGATCGATGGTTGGAGGGTTTGTGAGGCAGTTTGGAAATTATAGTTTTTCAAGGGTTTTTCAAGCTGGTCATGAAGGTATGTTTCTCTCCATTGCCCCTTTCTCCCTTCCTCTATTTACTCCCTCCCTGCCTCCCTCCCTTCCACAAATCCTTCCTCGCAATGATAACACCAACAAAACAGTACCATGGTACCAACCCGAACTCACCTACAACATCTTCACCCGTTCCATCTTCAATAGAGACATAGCCACAGGTCTACACCCACTAACACCCAACCTCACCACAATCGGCCCAACATCGACCTTCCACATCAAGAACCAAGTCCCCGAGTGGCCCGAATCCAAATGCTACATTTTGACACCCAACACCTGTACACCTGAGGTCTACGCTACAGTCATTGACGGTACGGCGATCGTGAGGGATTATTTCGTTGTTGGTAAGAGTGCCATGATGCGAGATGGCGAGGAGATTAGAGAGATGTTGCAGGATGAGGCACAGCGTGTTCTGCGTGGAAGTAGAGGCTTTTGAGACATTGCATAGCTACCTAGTGAAGGAAGATCTGTTTTCCAGGGCTTCAATATAAGCAATTTCTCTTTTTCATTACATGAGCACCCACCCTGACTGACTTCACTTCACCTCAAGTACATACCTGGTACCATAATTTCTAAAGTATAAAGCCAAACGAAATTACCTCGAATCAAGAGCAATACTCACACCTACCCTCATCGCTCAAGTTAGGTAGTTGGTCAAACCAACCTCAAGCATGTAACCGAGACCGAAAGATTCTATGCAGCCATCTAGAAATCTCCGATCCTATTTATCACAGGTCTTCACATGACTCTAATTTCCCCCATATTTTTCTGTTACCTTTTGTCTTTTTTCATTTTCTTCCTTTAACACTGGTTTATATTGTTAGATAAGATACGTAAAAGTGAGAGGGGACAGGCAGAATAACTAGACTTCTTGTTCTGATTAGAATCTGGAAGCTTACAGCACTCTCTCTTCTTCTTCTAGTCCTTTACTTTATTGATATATAGAGATCTATGATTATCTAGATATAAATGATATAGTACTGTACCTGAAATGGTAGCTGTTTGGTACCTTTTATAAAGTGAGAGAGAAGTAGAGAGTCGAGTCGAGATAACTACTTCTACCTGTCTCTCCTACTTAGGACAATACGCTCCTCTCCTCTCCTTAGTATTAATATAGATAGGTGTTTAACTTGTAGAGACTACGTTCTTAAGTTACTGTAGGCAGTTAAGTTACTTAAAATAACCTCGTAATTTAAAGATAGCAGCTTACTATCTATAGTAGGGGAAAGAGAGAGGGGAACGTAAAGTCCTA
This sequence comes from Pezicula carpinea, assembly GCA_026119845.1. Taxonomy (NCBI): domain Eukaryota; kingdom Fungi; phylum Ascomycota; class Leotiomycetes; order Helotiales; family Dermateaceae; genus Pezicula; species Pezicula carpinea. Next base: position 553,353 of record JALRMK010000006.1, on the reverse strand, counting down.
GAGGGGGTGGTGAGATAGCATGTACTACGATCTCTAAAACAGGGGAAGATAGATGGCTTGAAGAAGCTTGTACTGCTAGTGGCTTGAAATTACAGTGAGTATATATATACTCTTTGCTCTATTCAAATCATACAACAAACTATCTACATTGTTGCTCTAAAGCCGTGAGAACGCCAAGAGCCCTGCGGCTATATCCCCAGCTTTTTAACCCCTGAAGCAGCCTGCGGCCTTCTAATAGAACCCGGCCCGGTCCCTTCGGACTACATAGGTTACCAACACCAGTGATATTGGCCCGCATATTTGCGCCCCTTCTAACAAAAAGTTGCACAAGCTCGTCATCCGCAGGCCGATCGAGTTGCATGAAAGTCGGATATGCATCTGCGTCTTCTGAAAGCGTCGAGTTGCTATCGTGTGCTGCTTCTGATGTATGCTGGGCGAATGAACCATACGCCCACAAAGCAAGAGTGGCTAAGAAGACTGATGAAGGCTCATAGAACCCATCGGCTGAATAGCGGCGGACGTGCCAAAATAATACTCCGGCATGTATCATTGCAAGCCTAGCCTTGTATTGATCCTCGGTGGCCCATCGCTGGATATGTGCGCGGTGAGCTACGATATCAGCCTCGCTAGTCGGCGAGGGGTCGCCTGCCATGAAGAGGGCAAGGTTTACAATACGGCGAAAAGGTGTTAGAAGAATCACTCGTGCCAAATGAAGATGAAGCACTGTCGTATGTTCCATCCCCGATGCCGCACCAATAACGCTATTTGCATGCCAGTGGAGGATATCGAGGCAGTCACAAGCAGAGTTTCGCCATTTCGAATACGTCGAGATCCCAGGAAGCCACACAGGAACCAAAGACTGCAGCAAAGTGATTTCCTGTCTGTCCGCTGTTGGATTCCACAGCGTGAGTGGCTGATCAAAGTAATCTTCGACTTCCCATGTCCTTCTGAAAAGTGCATGAATAAGGAGAATTCTGGAAAACTCGCCCATCGATGGCTGGAGACGCTTTTCTACGTAGACGAGCTGTATTGCTGAGTGCAGAGATGGACTTGCTGGAGGAAAGTTAGACCTGATCGCCATCTTGAGAAGGAGGAAGCTCACGTGAGCTACAACTGAAGAGCTGTTGCCATTCCCTTGCTGTTGGTGCGTGCCACAGGACTTCTTGGCTCGGCAAAGGAATCTTTGCATCCTGTAGAGACAATTGTGGCCGCATCTGGAAATGAAAGGCCCACATACAGTCCAACAGCTACCATCGATTAGTATATGAACGCTCACATCTGGGGGGTGAATACTTGCCCATATGCTGTACCCTGTCCGCCGTCGTGTTTCTCCCTCACACCAGACCCTCCAATCGTGGCTACAATCTCCATTGTTCATGTCTAAATTCATTGGATCTGATGCAAACTTCGTCCACTCTTGGCTGCAAAATGCCGTGAGACGATTGTGATTTGTCTTTGCAATCTCCATCAGTCGCTCATCTCCGCAGTACATCATCCCAACACAGTTCAAAATTTGAGCTTGTGTAAACAAGACAATATCATGCCTCGAGTTATCTCCGGATTCAATCTAGACTTCATTAGCTCAAAACACGCATAAATTTCCATATTTAACATACTAAAGTATTGATCACACGACATAGAAATTCATGCATAGCAGCAGTGTAAGCCCCAAAATCCTCAGCATCCATATAGTGGCTTCCAACAGCAGCCATTGCCAAAACCTGTAACCAATGCGCGGTTTCGACGTTGAAAGTCGATGGATGAGTGAAAGGCAGGATGGGCTGAAAAAATTCAATATAATATGAAACAAAAATGCTGAGTGTTTGAAGTGACGGAAATGTAGTAGTTCTAAAAGCAAGAAAGTGCGACGAGGTTACACAAAGTTGATTAAACCAGCTTAGATGCTCATGATAGATGTCTTCACTAATAAGGTTGACAGCCATTCGTGGGGCGTCTGGAGACCGAGGATCCGGTTGCTGGAACTCAAACGTGGTTTTACTCTGAATGTCTGTGGCAACTATAGATATGGGAGTCAAAGAATCAGCGGCTCGGCTAGTTCCTTTTATTCTTTTGCTTCCAATATGGGGCAGTCTTGCACCATCGCCATCGACATAAAAGCGGCCAGAGTTACCACCTTTGTTCTGAGACTCAGGACTGGAAGCTTCCATGCCACCACAGATTGTCTGCTCTATACCTGCCGTGGGATGTGGTCGATCTCGTAATTGTAAATTAGACGACGAATTTGAGTATACAGAATCTGACAGTCCATTAATGCTGGTAGAACGGGCATGGGAGATCTGGTTGATGTCAGGAACTCCAGCGTGCGAGGTTTGTCCAAATAGTCCGAGACTTGTTTCAGGGTCTTGGTTGTAGTTTGGGAGATAGTCATCTGGTAACCAATTGATTGAGGAATGGTTGTTCTGGTACCATACACTAGAGCTGGTAACAGAATCAGGTCTATGAACGAGCCCATTGCCCGATATGATGGTTGTGTCCATTACACTTGAATCTTGTGGTGTATGGTCCTCTGCAGCTAAAATTGATACCATACCACGGTTGTTTCCAATCCCTGGGCGGGCCATAAAGGTCATTGAACGTGGCGAAAACCCATTATCAAAAGCTGGAAATCTCTGTGGCATGGTTTCTTCGTCATCTATCAGCTGCATCTGGTCTTGGTTGTCGGCCTGAGATCGCAAATCTGGGATATTTGGCAAAGAGACTGCTGGCTCTCGAGGAGCTCGTATTGTATGCTCATCGAGATAAAGCGAATTGCCTGACTGCAATGACTCACGACGATTGCACATAGAAGCCGAAGAGGCTATAGATTCATCGAACGGAGTCTTTCCACGACTGAAATCTGCGCTGGCCCGGAGATAGGTGCATTCTAGAGAGCGCTTTTGACATCCGAGGCATGGCCTTTCACCACTACACTTTCTTCGAGCCTGAGCGCACGCATCACAAGCCCGCGCTCCTTTCGGCAGTGAGCTTCGTCTCGGTTGGTTGTGCACTTGCTCGTGGCGACGGAGGGCATCACTAGAGTAATATTAGTTACCAAATCCTCTTTACTTAAATAACGGCAGTTTCTCCGAACCCCCCAAAGAAGATATATATACTTACACACGATAAAACCCTTTGTGGCAATCGCGACACTTCAGAGATCGCTCCTTGGCATGGCTGCCAGAATGGCGAGTGAGATGTTCAACTCTATTAAAACTCCGCTGGCAAAGCAAACATTTGAATCGCCCAGCATCACCACCCCGTGTTCCTGTTGGACTTTGATCTAAAGTCCCTAAGTATGACTTCATGGGGATTCAGGTGAGGGTCACTTACCTACATCTGTTTGAGGAGCATTGCTAGCACTATCGCCCAAGTCTTGAGGAGTACTTACTCCGGGGGCGCGAGAATCCATGGCATGGTGGCTACTGATGAACTCGATTTCTCGAAAGCACAGATGCCATGGATCATGGATAGGATGGGATGACAATGTAAGTTCAGAATCGTCTTTGAGCCTCGAAATGGACGTCGAGAAGATTGCGGGGAAAGCAGGGATCACATCACGTGGCGCTGGATAAAGTCGAAGATCAATTTGGTGACTCCAAGCAGAGCACGTCTTGCATGTCCTCAGTTGCTGAATGTATTGGTTTAGTAGCCAGGAGAAGTTCCATAAGAGCGAGCAAGTAGACACTCCCGTTGAAATGTGTCTCTTTCTATTCACTGCAAGGTACCTTACACTTAGCTTGGTGAATAATCTAGCGTCTTGGCTCCTGGCCTTAGCGACTCGACTGCCTCCAGCACCTTTCTGTCGCATGGTTGACGATTATAACAATACCATTCTTCCACCACTCCTGTCAGCTAATACCGGGTAAGGGGTTGATCACAATTCCTACACCAGTCCTTTACTTCCATTCACGCCATGCCTGAGAATCAGGTCTGAACCACCGTCCCTGCCTCGAGTCCTCGAAGTCCCTCCGCCTCGGAACATCTTCAGCCTCGCTGGCTTGCTTCTCTTCATCTTCATCTTCATCTTCCTCCTCCACTAAGCCAACCACATTCAACAACGCGAAGTTCAGGGGTTCCAAGTTTGCGCAGATCTGGTTCAGCATTCACACTGCTGCGATTCTGTATTCACAATGGCGGACATGGACATCGAGATGGACGTGGACATCGACGTGGAGATTGTTGATGATATGGCAGTCCAACAAGCAGAAGTTGAAATTCTTGTCAGTAGGACACGATCAGCCGCGCATCCTTTACATGAAGCTGACTCCACCCAAGCCAGATCAACCACTGCTGCTATCGAATGTCTCAGCACCCAATGACCCTTCAGGTCCCGACGCCGAACAGCCCACTCCCGAGAAAGTTCACATCCGTGGCCTCGATAACTTGACCAGCAATGACCTTAAGGCCTTTGCCTATGACAACTGCAATACCCACAAGATTGTGCGTATCGAATGGATCGACGATAGTAGTGCGAACATTGTGTATGACAGCCCGGAGGTTGCACGAGAGGCCCTGCTCGCATTTTCGACGATGTCACTTGAAGAAATCTCGCAGATGCCCATCCTTCAGACAATCCCTGCGAAACCGTATGCCAAACATCCAGACATGCATCTTGAGGTGCGGTTGGCAGTTGTTGGGGATCGGAAGCAAGCTGGAGCTAGGGAGAGAAGCCGATTTTATCTACTGAATCCAGAACACGACCCTGCCGAGCGCCGAAAGAATGGATCCAATCGAAGAGGAGGGAACAGATACCGCGAAAGGGACGATGATGGCTACAGAAGTCGTCGTTATGATGACCGAGAGCAGCGAGACAGAGAGGGCCGGGATCAAGCAGGTGGCTTTGATGCTTCACTTTATGATGACGATGAGGCAGCGTTGGCGGTTCGAGCGAGCAGAAATCATGCTAGGGCGGAATCGGCATCATCTGGTAGCGACAGTAGGGGCCGAGACTATCGTCGAGTGCGCTTTGATCGCCGAAGGGCAGGCAAAGAGTTGTTTCCTGATCGGGGTGATGAGGGCCGTCTATTGCGGGACCGGAGTGCATCTCCTGGCCGTCTTCATGACAGTGCTGCAGAGCGTAACAGAGAAAAGGCAAGGACAATCAAATCACGCCTGGTCGAGTCACGTTCGGAGCCGAAAGAGCTGTTTCCTCATAAAACCGGGATTGCCTCTGGTAGGTCTGGCGTTTTTGATGTTGCGGACGAGGCAGCAGACTTGTTTGTCCGCCAAATGCCTGTTCCTTTCGTTGATGGAGCTTCAGATAGCCCCCCAAAGCGGACCTTGGCAAGCCGCATTACTCCGAGGATTCCAGCAACTGATGGCTTCAACATTCGAGGAACTGCCAAAGCGTCGGCAACACAAAACTTTACTATCAAAGGAACGGCGGATGTTAGGGAGCTCTTTCCTGCTAGTTCAAATGCGGGCAAGGAGTTGTTCTCAGAGCGATTGGAAGGCAGGGGTGGAAGAAGGCAAAAGGCCGAGGATCTTTTCCGCTGAGGTCCGGAGTGGTAGTACATTGGATCTGCACAATGAATATAGAGGTCTAGCTCAGGCATATGGTGCTGCTCAATATTGGTAGGGGGGGTTGACATGCATGGCGTTTGGAAAGTAGGCGAAGATACCAGGGAATCGACATTGATATTTCTTCAGTGAGGAATGAAATTTTTTATTCATTAGTTTTACACTGGTAACACGGATAAAGCTGACAACAAGCGTGTTGGCAGCTTAAAAACAGCATTTTTCAGCTTCGCCGTCGATAATAGACTTTTTTCTCGAAGCTAGAAAGCATGTGCTCAACTTACAAGTCAGCGAGATTTGGGCAAGTAAGTCGCTTTGTCATGTTCAGAAGCGAAAAACTGCGTAGGATTGCTACTCATAAAGCGACTGAGTCTGTGATTTGCTTTGAAATTAGAAGGGGCTTGAAGCAAAGTCGGATAGTGTTTGGATTTCTGACTGAAAACCACTCAGTGATATGCTTCCGGACGCTCCCTTTTGAATGCTGCTATCCACCGATAGGAAGCGAGGACTGCTCGTTAATTTCAGTCACATTATCCTGCCAAGTTCATTCACCGAGGTAGAAAGTGAACAGAATTCACACTGTTTTTTTAGTCTCGCGTCTTGTATCAATCGTTTTCGGTATCGTTTCTTGGAATTCAGATTGTGGTTGTGAAAGAGAGATTAGGGAGGACGGAACGTTCTCTGAGCTAGCTAGGCGAGCCATACCAACAACCCTCCATCAAAATCCATCTATGTCAACAAAACAAGCTTTCATCGCGATCTATCGTTGCAAAAGCAAATTTTGAGCAACATGGCTGAATGGCTACGTCCAAAGTTCCAACGCACCCCCAGCAGCTTCCTCGATGACGAGCACACAGACGCTGAAGAAGACCGCATCCGCAATCCTTCTAGGGTCTCTTCCTACTTAGGTCTCTCGGGTTTGACGACGCGTCCGCCTACACCATTCCTAGCAGCTTCCGATTCCTTCAACATCCGTAACCCTGACGTCGTTTACGAGAAGCCGTCGGTGCATCATATGGTGGAGTCTCTCAAGGTGGCAATGATGACAAAGGATTCGATGGAGCCGCTGTCGATTGAGTACAATTCTAGCGTTCTCTACCTCTTGGAAGAGTACCACGATCTTTGCGAAATGGTGCACACTAGAGATCAGACTATAGAGGAGATGAAGGAAAACCATACGATGGTGATCAAAGACTTCGAAGAGAGGGCCACGCAGTGGGAAGCCAAGGAAGCAGACTATAAAAGCGAAATGAAGAAGCTCGAGGTCTTGTTGGCACATACAGAGGGAGGAATGGAGAAGGTTGCCTTTGCTAGAACAAACAGCGTGCTTCGTGGCGCACCAAAAATGGTGTCCAGACCCAGACAAGATTCCAGAGCTGGTGAAGCGCTTGTAAGAGAGATGAATACACTTCGCGCGCCCCCTGGCGCTGCGCAGAGGTAAGCCAAACCAGTTCCCTCTTCTTCCCTTCAGCCTTGTTTTCCAGAGTCCAGACATGGTCATAATACCGGCGGGAGTCATGTTGAAACCCAGTCTATGGTTGAAGCCCATACTACTATCCAAGGAGAAGGTGCAATAATATTTCGTTGGAAATTTCACGACTAAGAAACATTTGGATAGTCCGAGCAATCGACGAGAGAGAGTCAACCGTAGTTTTCAACACTACCCAGTAGTTCCACGAACTCTACAACCCATACAGCGACGATATACTTTAGATGCAAAACCACAGCATGCCAGAGCTGAAGGTATCCGAGGCTCACCAGTTCCAAAACGTCTTCACAAAGTACAGTCTCAGGGTCTTGATTCGATGGTGGCGGTTCCAGACCCAGAGAAAAAACCCATTGGCTTAGGCTTAGGTCTCACCACGGCACAACTTGAGAAGCTAGACCGAAAGAACCTGGATTCAAAGTTGGATACTGAGCAGGACGTAAAGGTAGAAGGAGATTTTGGCGTAATTTTTGAGTCATCCGAAAGCTCGCAAACATCTTCCAGTAGAAGCAGAAGTAGTACGTATCAGAGTATGTTCGGCAGCTTCAATAAACCTCTACCTGATATTCCCACAGCTTCTGCTCCTGGTACCGAAATCACTTCCATCGATGAGGTTCTGAGGACAGACAAACATCCAATATCTCCATGGGTTGAGCAGGGTCCAGTTGATCAAGTCTCAGGCCTTCCTCAGCGTAAAGGCTTCTCCTTCTACCCCGGTGATGATTCTCATGGAGCATTCACAGCTGCCGAAACATCGCGAGCCCGTGCTAAGAGGGAACTGCTAGAGGAACACCTACGTAAGAGAAACTTCCATGCCCAGGGCAGTTTTGACTCTGGTGCAACATCCGAGGTCACTGTTCTTGATCTCGGCGACGCTCCTCAATTTGAAGTCAGTACACTGAGCCTAGCCAAAACGTCTGTAGGGAATATAAGCGCACAGAACAGCTCACTACCAACTGAAGGAAACCCATCACGTCGGCGTGCATATCTCCCCATGCCAGAAGACTTCACTCGTTCGAACAGTTCAAGTAGCGTAGTCACAGCAATCCGTGATGACTTGGCGCGAAACAGTACGGGTGGTTCCTCCAACGGTCGCCAGAGATTGAATCGCAGTTCTGGAAGCAGTGACACAGCTACCATTGCTGCAGCTCGCGCAATTTCGAGGAATGGTTCAGAAGGCAGTGGCAGTGATAGGAATAGCGCGAAGATTCAGAAAAAGAGGAGTAGTATGGATAAGAAGGTTCTACGTGAAGAGAAAGAGGAGTCAGATGGTTGATAAGGGTAGATCACACTACTATTTCAAGAGCGTAGCTGTAAGAGTTAGCACAGTGCATTAATAAGCGAGGTCGCTAAAAAAAGGCTCTTGTGAATAGCTATCAGACAATTTGTAAACTAATGTTACCAATTTTGATACTATGTCAGAGTCTTGGGGGAAAGTCTAAGTAAGATGGACCAAACTAAACAGTGTGTCTGTTTCCTTGTGGGGATGGACAACCAGTGTCATAAAAGCGCTCAATAAAGCAGAGGGACTTGCGAGTTATTTTTTGACTATCTTCAAGGAATATACGCTAACTATTAGTAGTTGACTGCAGAGGAAGACCGTGACGAAAGTCTTCTATAGAAGGAGAGACCTGCGCGTACACGCAGGGGGAAATCCCAAGCCGTAGGGTGCTACCAACCACCACATAGCACAATATTCTAACGAATGACAGATCTGCGGCAGAACCGACAACACTACTATCAAAGCAACTTGTCCAATCTAATTCAGCTGGGCTCCCTGTAGCGATGACTGGCCGGAAGACACAGCTGCATCTATTTAGGCAACAATATCTAGAATACAAAGGTAGGAACAGACTTTGACTAGAACCTTACATTACCCTTCTATTTTCTGTTATTAATATATACACACAAGAGAAGAGAAGAGGATATATTCAAGTTACTTTAAATAATCTAGTAACTTAAAGATAGCAGTTACTACCTCTCTCTCTACCACATCCATCGATAAAATCAAACTGCTGCAGCACAGACCTTCCTACTCTACAGTCCTCTCAACATGACTTGTAGGATGAACGTGCATCTTCTCGTCCCCAGCAGCCGTCCCAGCACCGTCACCAGGTACAGTCTCCCCATAAGTAAAAGCCTCGACTTTCTCAGCAGCACCCTCGTCTTCACCGGCAGCCACAGCATCGACCTCGCCAAACACTTTATCCATGCGTTCGAGCGACATGCCCTTCGTTTCCGGGAGGATGACAATTACGGAGACCTGGATCATATTTTGTTAGATTTTTGGAGTGTTCTTGTTTTATATTTCTCTTTTTGGTCGCAATTTTCATTTTGGTTGAAGAAAACTCAGTTTGGGGATCCCAAGAGAAGAGGTGATGGAAAGATGGAATCTTACAAGTGCAATGACGTTCAGAGCGAAGAGGAGCCAGTAGGACTTTCCTCCTACTTCGCTGTTGAATCGTGGCCAGGGCTGGGTTAGGGCGAGGAGACAGACTGTTTCGCCGAGGAGGGAGAGACCGAAGGCTTTGTCCCGGACTTCCTTTATTGGGTGTCAGTAGGTGATTTTCAACGCACTTGGAAAGACTTTTGGGAATTTACCTGTGGGAAGATTTCGGTGGCAATGGCGGGTGTGATGGGTCCGTTACTCCAGCAGTATGTCAATCCAACGATAAATAACATAGCTACCTCGACGACCGCCGCGGCCTTATTCCCATTGTTGGGGTAGGCAGTCGTCAGACATGAAAGGATTAATAAGGCGAGGGCTTGAATTGCGAACCCGGCAATGAGCAAGACTTTTCTGCCAAATCTGTCGACTGTGAAGGTGTTTACAAGGACGATGACCAATTGGAGTGACGCTTGGATGCCGTTTATGGCGAGTGCTTGATGGCCTTTGTTCCAACCAAGAGACTCATAAATAAGAGCAGCGTAAATAGTGAGCGCAGCAATGCCGCCAAATTGCTGCAATCCCATAGCGTACACGCCATAAGCGAGACGCTTCCTCATTCCCTTACTTGCAAACAGTCCTCGGTAACCTCCTTTGTACTTCTTGCGGTATTCATACGCCGTGATAAGCTCGTGAAATTCTAGACGGACATGATCATCTGTAGGCGTTCCAGAGCGGATCTTGGCAAGCGTCTGGAGACTGCGCTCTGGATGATCGGGGTATTTCTCGATCAGCCAGCGAGGCGATTCGGGATACCAGAAGGAGAGAATTACGAACATCAAGCCGATTGGGATCTGGATCACGTTGCTGATGCGCCAAGCGATGTTGTATGGTGCTTGATGGAAGGACCTAAACAAATTAGCGATTTCTTTTCATTCAGACACTATGAAGACTTCATACATTCCATATCCGGCCCAGAACGCGAGGAAGGTTCCGAGCTGGTAGCCGAACTGCGATACTGTTCCAACGAAACTTCCTCGCAGAATCCTCGGTGCACACTCTGCTACGTAGAGATTCGTTGCAATATAGAGGCAGCCAAAGCCTAGTCCACTGAGTTATGTCAGAGTCGTGCAATTCAAGAAGGCTATCTGTACTCACGCGACCAAACGGCCCACAATCAGAACGGCGTAGGTATTCGGAACTACTTGAATTACCCTGTTTCTGGTCAGCAAAACTACTCCTGGGAAGATGTGAAGGGTGTTAGTACTTACACACCAATGATCATAGTAGATATGGAGATTCTCAGAGCCCACAAACGTCCGACCCAACTTGCCAGTGGTCCACCAATACAGAGCTGGGCCATACCTATCAAGCACAAAATTCAGTTACTCGAAGGATCAATTGCATTGACATGCAGGCAAAAACATACCCGTCGTCGCCCACGTAATGGTTCCAATAACACCAGAGCGATTGGCATCCACGTTGTAGTATTTTATAAATTGCTTGTCAGCCAAGATGACCGTCATAATTCCAGCATCTGTAAAAGCCTCGGTTAGAAATAATTTCTCCAAGAGCGAGCTGGGGATGGCAATTTTGCAAAGCAGTTTCTTGAGCTCCGACAGATGATCTTGAAGTCGAAAAGAAGTCTCAAAAGTCTGTAGATATGCGCAAAACTGGATTCTTCTGCTCTTTAATAACGTACCGTAACCATTGAAGCAAAGAGCAAAGGTCATGCCATAGAGCATCAGCGCCGCATAGCGATCTTGTGGGGGGATGAATCTTTGCAAGAAACCCATATTGAAGGACCTTGAACACGTCAAAATCGATCCGATGAGATCCTTGGACAAAGCAAAAAGCTGCAGAAAGGATACTTATATAGAGTGCATATCGTAGGGAACATCTGATATTGGTTAACCCCGCAGGCTGGGGAACCGGGGGCCCCTTCGTGCTCGCTTGGGTTCATCCCACCGGAACCTCTCCCACCGGAGCAGCCCTTGTATATTCTTCGTACAGCTGCGGGGGACGGCCATGGCCCATGGCAAAGCACGCCCCCACTGTTGTTGCCTTTACATCGCTCAGTTATACCGCCACTCGGCGCAAGTACTGCTCATCCATTAATTAGCATTATGCTGCGGAGCTGGAGAACGGGAGATTGCGACGTCTGAGACTGTGCAACTTACTTAAGGTATGTTGTGGTGAGTCGCAGGAAGCTCTCATACTCCAACCCAATATTTATCCGCCATGGCGTACCCTCAAACTACATTTCACAACACCAGCTTCTTATCTCCCAGTTTCATCAACAGAAAGCGCGAGGTTGTTAACTCGAGTACTTTGCTTTATCAGTTAAAGGTCCTGAAAGAGACCGGCAGGTATGATGCATTCAAGTTGAAGTGGCATCCTTGCTATGATGATAAACCAAATGTGTGGCCTGTTCCGAACCACCTGTTTTGGGATTCTGATGTTGCAAAATGGATAGAAGGCGCATGCTATTTTCTTGCCTGGAAGCAGAATGAGGAAATTGATGCGGCTGTAAAGGAGCTCGTTGAGATGATCAGGTCTGCCCAGCAGCCGGATGGTTATCTAAATATCCACTTCACAGTAGTCGACCCCAAAGGCAGATTTACAAACTTGAGAGACCTCCATGAGCTGTAAGTTATTGAACAGCTTTCTCCACCTATGTGGTGGTTCTTCTGACATATAGAATGTAGCTACAACGCAGGGCATTTGATCGAAGGGGCACTGGCACATAATCAGCTTTATGGAAACGATTTACTGCTAAAGCCTATATTGAAATATGTAGACTTGCTTTGTCAAGAGTTTGGGCCAAACGCAAGGCACGGATATCCTGGTCATCCCGAGATAGAACTGGCTCTTCTGCGATTATTTGACAGGACGAAAGATCCCAAGCACTTAAATCTCGCGCAGTTCTTCTTGGAGGAGCGAGGAAATCCGAAGGGTCAAGATGGCCGCCACTACTACGATGTGGAAGCCGAGTCTCGCGGAGACCGAGAAAATGAGATGCCAGTCTATTACCCCGTAAAAAGATCTTACTGGTGCGTGAGATCCTCCATTGCTTGCAAAAGGGTGCATTCTTCGCTAACATTTTTCTAGGTATCAGCAGGCACATAAACCACTCGTAGAGCAAGAAAGTATAGAAGGCCATTCCGTCCGAGCCATGTATCTTCTCACTGCGGCTGCTGATCTTGTCCGAATCAAGGGCACAAAGAACTCAGGTCCCCTAAAGGTGGCCCTGGAGCGTCTTTGGTCCAATATGGTCGAGAAAAAGATGTATTTAACAGGTGGTATTGGTGCTCAAAAGCAATGGGAAGGCTTCGGAATCGACTATTTCTTGCCCCAAGGCACGGACGAAGGTGGATGTTATGCTGAAACCTGTGCAGCAATTGGCGTTATGATGCTTGGTGAGAGGCTTCTTCAGGTAAGTGGTAACTGCATACTAAGCCGCTCCGATTTTGACAGTGGGTAGGTTGATCTGAATGGTAAATTCGCCGACATCATGGAACTATGTTTCTACAACGCAGTCATGACGGGTATGTCGACCAGTGGAGAACAATTCACGTATGTCAATCAGCTCGCTTCCAGCGACACTGATCTCTCGAAACGAGCTGAGTGGTTCACCTGTGCCTGCTGCCCTCCAAATGTGACCAGACTTCTGGGATATATTGGAGGCTATCTCTGGACATCTTCTGTGGACGAGGGGCAAGACTTGGTTGAAATAAACGTCCACTTGTATAGTTCTGCAGTATTGAAGGTAGAAACTACGAAAGGCACTGTCGAAATCGAGCAGAGATCCAACTGGCCTTGGAACGGTGATATTGAGTTCAGCTTGAAACGTCCGGAGGTTGTGGCAACCACAATCAGGCTACGAATTCCTGGATGGGCAGTAGATTGGGAGGTGAGAACCGGAAGGCTAGATGCTTTGCAAATGCTGACTTTCCAAGATAAACCCCAGTTCTGATGCCCAGGTTGCAAAGGGATATTTGAGTCTTTCTTCAGAATGGCTCAAAACGAACCCAACATTTCGATTGAGTATTCCATTGAAGACACGCCTGGTCTCGCCTCATCCTTACACCAACCAAAATGTCGTTGCCGTGGCTAGAGGCCCGCTGATGTATTGCGTTGAAGATTTCGACAACTCCTGGGTCGAAGACCATTTCAAAGTAAGAAATTATTGCCAGCCTAGATAGTTATCAGCTGACCGTTCCATGCAGACTTTATGTTTCGACCCGACCAGCACCATAACTGAGACTTTGGTGTCTGAATCTGTCCTGGGAGAACCATATGTGGCACTGACGGCCCATAACGCTGTTTCTTTCATGACGGTTGATGAAAGCGCTGCTCCACATATGCCCCCTGGCGCTATTACGAAAAAGAAGAAGCCCGATGTTGAAAAGCTGAACTTCATCCCTTATGCTTTGCGAGCGAACAGAGGCGGAAAAGGTACGTGGCATTTTAAATTAAATCGTAAAGACGTTTTTTCGTCCTCAATACATACTTTAGGCCCTTCCCATCCTTTCCTGCTGAGGACTTGCTGACTTTGAATCTCTGAAGGCCATATGCTGGTAGGCCTTCGGAGAAAAGATTGATCTGGTAGAAGTATACAGAACACAATAGAGGAGCGGATCAAAAAGTAACTCTTGGAATGGCGGTCCTTTCTTCAATGCATCTACACACAGAAAATAAAGCATTGTGCCCACTGGCGGGATTAGATCGTTCCAATGCCCGCCTCCATATTTCATAGGTACCCACCCACAGCTTCGGTGGCCATGGGATCTCACTCCATGCTCAGGTGATTCTGATCGCGTTCTGTCATGTCTGCAGATGGTCCTGTTGCTATCCAGTGCAGGCTACTAGTCCACAACGGTACAGTATCTACTTCTTGCGCCGAGGCAGAACAGCGAATGGATCAGCCAACAACCGAATCACCTGGTTCTCGGCGCTGCATTGGCGGAAATGCAAGCACGGGCATAGTACGCGCACCTATTGAAGAGTGCGGAGTGCAGAGTATTCCATTTGCTGGCAACAATTGTTCGCTGTCGTGGAGTTAGAGACGCGTGAAGGTTATTAACCACCCACCGGAGCTTACGGTTGCTTGCAAACCGCCCTGAAATGCAAGGCACCAACAATTAGCGTCCGGAGGGGTCCTCCTAGCGAAGAATGGTCCCTCGATCAACACCAGGACAAGCTCTACAGCTGTCCGTCCATACAACAATGTCGTACCAGAAATTTGATCTTGCATCTGTGCTGGTGACAGGTACAGGAAATTACCCCAATTATGCCATGCCTCCGATTGGCGTGTAAACTCGTTCATGGGATCTGGGGTGCGGGGCCTGGGGCAAAACTGGGATGAGGACTGCCGGACGACGAGGAACTTCGTGTTGCCAAAAAGTTTTATTTTATTTTACCGGATGCCCAGAGTATTGCTGCAAAGGATTATATAAAGACGGTGAGTCGCGAGTGCTCAACGGTAAGCTGTCTGTATGCCTTCCACTTGAGTCTTTCTACCGACGCCAGAAGCTTCTTCGCCATGTATTCAGTACTTCCTCTTCTTCTGGCAGCATCTGTCGCTGCCAACCCAACAGCCCGACAAGTTGCTGGTACCTCTGTGGTTACGCTCAGCAACAACACTGGCACGCCTGCTCATCTCGCGTCTGGAGTCTTGTACGGAATTCCCGACACTGCAAACCAGATACCCGATCACTTCTACACCGATATGGGTTTCAATTACGCGAGAGCTGGAGGAGCCCAAGTCCCATCTCCAGGTAGAGGAGTATGTGCTGCATTTCTAGTCTTTCTCATTGTTGCCAGTAATGCGGAGGCTTTGCTGGGTCAAATTTTTCCAACATATGCCGTCCAGCTCCTACTTCTCTCAGAAAGATTACGCTGACATTGCGTTAATAGTGGATCTGGGGACTTAACGAGTATAAAGTCCGATTTGCTTCTGCATTGTCCAATTACAAGACTACAAGGCAGCATGGAGGCAACTTCATCTTCCTTATCCATGATTTATGGGGCGCCGATGGAACCCAGAATTCCTCAGCACCATACCCTGGTGATAATGGAGACTGGACAAGCTGGGATAACTACCTAACTCAATGGATCTCGGACATGAACGCCAACGATGCCACGGATGGCCTGTCAATTGATATTTGGAACGAACCAGACTTGAGTTACTTCTGGGGAACTCGCACTCAGGACCAATATTTACAGATGTGGGGAAGGACATACGCACGTTTGAGAGCAGAGTGGCCGAATGTTCTGCTAATTGGGCCTGCAGCTGCTGAAGAACCAATCAGCAGCACTTGGTGGGACAATTTCATGGCGTTTGTCAGTACCA
Organism: Pezicula carpinea; assembly: GCA_026119845.1. NCBI lineage: Eukaryota > Fungi > Ascomycota > Leotiomycetes > Helotiales > Dermateaceae > Pezicula > Pezicula carpinea. Next base: position 537,609 of record JALRMK010000006.1, on the reverse strand, counting down.
ATGGTACAGTACCCGATCAATGGGTATGGCATATGGAGGGTGGTAAGTTCATACCCGAAATATTATCCACCACCAGAACAACTTGAACTAACTAGGAGAACTTTAGGTGGAGGAGACATGGAATCAGCTCAAGCAGGTCTCCTACAACTCCTCAACAAATATGACCTTCCCATCAAGCCAATTAACATCGACGAGTATGCTACGTTCCCCGAACAAGTACCCTGTGGAACGGCATGGTGGATTTCGCAACTCGAGCGTGTTAATGCCATTGGTCTACGAGGAAACTGGCTTTCGGGTCTGCAACTGCACGACTTCCTCGCCTCCCTCCTTTCCAAAAGCGATACCACCAATCCTACCGGCACGGGATATTTCCCTAATGGTGATTACCAAGTCTACAAGTATTACAACCTCAACATGACGGGTCACAGAGTTGGTACTAGTCCATCCGCGGACCTTCTCCTCGACACATATGCAACAGTTGGCACGGATCTTGTTCGAGTCTTGACGGGAGTCAGGATTCAAACAGGTACTTGGCAAATTACAATCGATGACCTGTCATCCGTTGGCTTACCGACAAGTGGGACGTTGGAGATTCACACCTGGGGCTTCCCGTTCCCAAATGGTGATCACTATGCGGAGGTTGATGCGCCGACTGATTTGGGGTATTACGGGCATGCGTATACGGACAACAGTGTTACATTCCCTGTATATCAGACTGATGCTGTCACCGCGTATGCTTTCGAGTTTGCTCTTGGATCGTAACGGGAAGTGTTCTTTGGGAAGACTGATGGTTCTAAGGGGAAGACATATAGGTATTATAAGGTATTACCTATTCAATTATTCCCCAAAGAGCAATTCCATAATTCTGTACCACATGATCCACGCCACTTGAATAACCTTCAGTAGCTGCCAACCAACCATTGAATAGTACGATGGACTCTATTAATTGCTTATAACAATAATTCAACCCCACTAACAAAACCAAATAACTTACATAATTTCACATGACAACAGCTATCTCCCCGGTTTGCTGCAAGTCGGCGTCGTTATCGTTGTCTAGTCAATCGTTGTGGTGGCGGATTAAGTACGTACCCGATCGCGATCTGTAGGTAGGTAGGTAGGTACCTACCTACTTAATACCTAAGGTGCATATGTAGGTGGGTACAATACTAGTTACCTATATAACTGCACCTTTACATTACCACGTGCCAGACATATTTCTTTGTAGCATACCAGCATATCTCTCCCATGGACTCGCAGTCCGCCGGTTAGTGAGTCGGACTTGAGACGTTTTTATACTCTCTTCGCTTCTCATTCCCTATTGTGTGTAGGTTGTAAGTTGTGACCTCCGTTTAAGTTACTAGATTATTTTGAGTAACTCAAATTTATACCCTCTGCTCTAGCGGTACCTAGAAAATATATACTAACAGTAACATAGGAGTGTAGGTAAAACCTACAAGGACTCACTAGCTGGCGGACAGCGCAAGGGATATCTACATGCGCTCGTTCACCTCTTTTTTCTTCACACCACCTACTTTTCGTTATAAAGGCTGCTTCCATCCCATAGAATTGGAAGGTAAATAATGCAGCGTTTTGTTCTTGTCAGAAAAGTCCTCACTAGTGATACAAACTTCTGTGCTGGAGTCTTGTTGCATGTGGATGATACATTTGATGTGCGTACTCAGTTTGAACTGCTTAACATAATTGAATGACCTACGGTACCGAGATCTTAGAGAGCAATGATTGTCCTCTGCTGGTCGTTGGTCACCTAGGAAGGAGACATGTTTGAAGCGAGACCGGCACCCAATACCATGCTTTCAACACCCATCCGATATCTACAGTACTTCTTCTCCAACACAACCATCTTGGTCAAAAGCGAAACGCAACATTTGACCATCCTCCCACAGTCTTGGGCGATCCTCAAGTTGACGACGATATTTCTGAGATATCTCAATCTCGGATTCAACTTTTCCTGGTAGCTTCCCCACCTCCATCTAGTTCTGGTCTTAGAGCTCTTCAACTGATCAATACTGATTCGCACCAATGCAGACTGAGCACTATCTTGCGAAATATCTTCGATCTCAGTTCTGAATTATCACGTCTCCTCCGCCACACGAGCCGCTTCGTCTACCAAGCTACTGCTAAGACCTTGTCAGCTTCACCTTACTTCACATCTCCGGATAAGTTGATCAGTGCTCGTGGCATACTAAGTAGCTTCGGCTGTTAAAACCAATCGATTTGCTTCCCAGTCTTCATATCTACAACAAAAGCAAGTCCACGATGGCTGCTCCTACTCATGCACCAAAGAAGCTCTCTCCTTATGAGCGCATGGTGTAAGCATCTCCACGAAAGACCAAGCGCATCACTGACAATATCCAGGTTGATGGAAGGCCCAAGGGTTGATGTCTATGTCGGTTCCCAGAAGAAGCATTTCAGACTCCCAAAGCTACTTCTCTGCCACTATTCAAAGTACTTTGACCGCTGCTTCAACGGAGACTTTAAGGAAGGCCAGGAGCAAAAGCTCGAATTAGAGGAGGACGACCTTGAGAGTTTCGAGTCCATTTTACAGTACATGCTGTCCGGCAGTACTCACGATATCCTTCAAGTCCCGTCCCTTAGTGATGGCGGCAAGAGCGGATTTAAGCGCTGCGTCGACTTCATCCAATATACCGATTTCTACGACCTGGGCGAGGCAAGTGTAGCTGTCATCGAGCCGCTCCGTAGAGCATTGCTCGCGGGTTATACAGCCGGTAGGAAGCTCATTGAGGCAAAGCATATTGAGACAGTTTTCAGGCAAACTCCTGCTGGTAGTCCCCTCCGAACTCTGATGGTCGAGGGCGTTCTTTCACAGGAACACATACATGGCACCGGCCGCTTCAGACAGCAGGAAATGCAGGTCGAGGGGTATGCTTCGGAAATGCTTTTGCTGCTGCGAGAGAGTATTTCGAAACCACGAAAAGCAACTACCCTTTGGAACAATCCTCTCACTAACACCCTAGTGAAGGAATCCAACTAGTAGAGCTATACTGCATACACATGGAAGAAACAGCAGTGCAGCAGCACCATCCGGAGGGCCTTGCCATCTCGACGCCAGGCTACCTGTACCTTTGAGGTCAGCCGAAACCGAAGGATAGTCTCCTACCACGCAGAATAGACGAAGCATCTTATTTCATTTATCCTCTCTCATATCGACACGTTCTCAAAGACGATCTTCAAAGGCAGCTGCTAAGCATAATCGCTACTTTAGGACGCCTCTTCGAATTATTTCGGACGCGTTGCTTTATGACTTCAGTTTACATAACAAGAACATGCATAGACCAGAATACAAGGTTACAGACTATCTCTAGGGAAGTCTCACCTCCATTTACCATATCCAAGTGAGCACTCGCCCAAGTGAACAAGAGGCCGGCCTGAGCCACTGACTCGGTTTGAATATTTCAGCAGGCTGCAAAGGACCAAGGCGATGAGTCTTCTTATTCACACATCAAATAAAGGGTATATTGACCTTGCAATGACCCCCGTTCTGATACTGTTCTTTATCATGCGTCTTAAGAAGAGCGCTAGCGCTCTGGACTGTACTCGCTAGGCACAAGATTATAGCGAACCACGAAGCCTCTTGGGCAAGTATCGGTCAAGTACCGTACGAAGCATGTCCCGAGTTCAATGCACCAGTAGCCGCCGCTACGCCCCCTGTTCGTACAGCGGTGAATAGGTTCTTCGCATCGCCAGTCGCTTCGAGTTCTGGTAGAAAACCCTGTAACCATCGATGGGACCTCTACGTGAGCCGGTGATTCTGCACATGTTATTACTCGCTTACAACCAACAATATTAAAAACAGAGAATACAGCTTGGGGCGAGAGATTAGGATCCGTAGAGCTGGCTTAGTCTGAGGTATATATTTTGATTTAATTATGTGCTTAGATAGTTGGACGTTTTATGCCTATCTTATTGTTCTACACTCACGTTGTAGGCGAAAGGCACCCTAGCGTACGCAGAGTCGCCGGCTAACGTAGAGGTCCCATGGACGGTGACGGTGACAGGACTCGTTTCGTCCGTCAACGGGGATACAGTACAGTACTGTAAGTAGTCCACAAGCCCGGAAGCAACAAGAATAAGCACTGGCAAGCCTTTCTTCAGTTCGAGACGAATAGCCAGAACTGCACCGTTGGTTTGGGCAGGGCCAACGACCGAAGTTGACGAACAGTTATTCGTTCGCTTCCATCCCTCAAAGAGGTCGTGCAAGCGCAACAGTGGCAAGACTGCCGCCGCGCGAGAGCGAGCGCCGAGAGCTTATGATTATATGAAATTGGAAACCCAGCTGAAATGACGAGGGTCGAGCGTGCGCCAATCTAGACTCTGGCTCTCAAGAGGACCCGTGAACGTCCCATCTCCACGGGTGTGCTTAAACAAGGTCTGATTTTCGGCTCCTCAGGAGTCAGGCCTGAAGATCTGTACAGGACATACTTCGTAGGTAAGGTAGACGTCTACCTTGCTATAGGTACCTAGTAGGCATGTAAGGTATCTACTGTGTGCGGCAGATTGCACCTTCTGGCCAATAAGTTGAAAAGTAGGCGGGCTCATTTCACATCATGCTAACAAGCAGATTCGGTGATGATTTGTCCTACTGTAGCTTCTGCTTCTACATCGTCTGGATGGGCAGATGGATAGAACGGCAGCCGGCGCTGTTACAGGTTATGTTATGGTCTAAGCTTGAAGAAGCATGGTGCAGACGGCAACAGGATTACTACAGGCTTACAGGCGTACAGGGAACCCCGAACACCAGTTCGTCCTCCGTGACCCCGTCACCCACGCCTGTGGGAAGTTGGCGACGACGTTGGCAGCTGAAACCGAATGCAGCTGCCCGAGCCACGCTTTCGTCGCCCTGCAGAGATTCCACAGTGCAACTCTGTTCCCGGCTTCCAGGATACAAGCCAGTCACGATCAATCCCTATTGCGACGGGCAGTGATGATGGCGAGGGAGATGATCAGGAAAATCTCCGAGCATGTCCGGTGTACGAAACGGTATGATGGATGTCGCCCTTGGACAATGTGCATTACAGTGCATCACGGTGCATCTTCGTGCCAGTCGTCAACTCTCTATCGGCCCGCCCCCTTCACAACGTGCTTGCTTGACGACAGGACGAGGAGTTGCGAGCCTGCTGCACTGCAAGAGAAACGAACACGGCGACATGAAACTGGGAGCGAATAATGCGCATGCGACTGATGCGCGTTATCATTGTCTTGTACTGTACGTACCTACGTACTATCGTGCTTCTGACCAAGTGATCTGACATGTAGGAAAGAAGTTGCCACACGCCGTAGGCCTGAAGCCAGCCAGCGCTCTGGCACCTGCGTGCTGCTCGCAACTACACATTCTGCAACTGGACGTCATGCACAGACTGCAGGCTCATGGGAATAGTGGCAGTCGCTATTGATTGGCTGCTGCACCGGGGCGTGTGGCATTTCAGTATTTCCTTAGACTTCAGCTCTTTTCCTCTTTCCCCCTTTCCCCCCAAGCCACCATGTAAAGTCACGGTGCGAGTAATGAATGGCATTGGGACGCAGCGAGTAGCTTACTCGTCCTTCGTGAGGACACATAAATCATGAAGCAGACACCACGCAGGAGGCGTAACGGCGTTCCTCAAAAACTAATGATCCTCACGGTCTTGCTCCTCGCCTACAGGACGCATGAATATTCCCTACCCTCAGGACTGACAAGTTCTACATGCACCGCCTCGCTTCAAACATCAAGAAATCTTACATCACAAGCCTTGGGCCCCGATTATTCTCTAGATCTTGCCTGCGATTATTCGTTCGTGGGCGCGCGCAACGTGATCTCATCACAGTCTCATCACACCAGAGCTTTTCATTTTCTGCCAGAAATCCCATCATCATCATCACCAAGGGTACAAGCCTGCCACCACCAACCACCACACAGAGATTTCAAGCTCTCGGCTCATCCACCCAGCAGCCCAGCTTTGCTTGCTAGTCACCATAGCGTCAGCTTCAATTAGTCGGATCTTTCTAGCCTCGCGGAGTGCAGTCCAGGTCCACAGCCAATTTCCTGCTTCAGCAAATAGATTGACTGTTCATCAGAGCTACAACTGCCGACTTCGCCATAAAGTCCCTCGTACGGTACTCGTACAGACAGACATATAGTCAGTCCATGGTAAAGTTGATACCTGCCTTTTCATACCGATCCATTTTGCGGCGAATACACCACCTCAAGCTGCAAGATCTTCTTCCAATTCCAGAACGCATGAAAGTGTCAGCACAAAGCAACCGTCCCAAACTTTCTTCAACCTTTCGGCGACCTATTGGATACTTTAGTGTTGTTCCTTCGAGCCTCACATCTGCCTCAACTAAGCGCCCTGAACTGTAACACCAAACGGCCTGCTGCTCATCTGGACTTCTCACCCTTACTGACTATCCCACACGTCCACGAAAGTCAAGTCCCACCCAGAGCCAGCGGCTCCTCAAACCTAACTCGGTCCTGGTCACACTGTTCTCCTTAAAACCCTTTCTGGACGAAGATTGAAGGTTCGCTGCAGAATCTAAATCGGGTACCTGAATACCTATGTACCTGAACCAACCCCGAACTTCATGACGGACAGGACAGCATTGTCGCCTTGTGAAGCCGACTTCTGGTACTTTTCTTGGGCGGGACCCGAGATCCAAAAAGCAAAAGGTCATGATGGATCCAACTACGACACTCATTACTTTCATGCTGTACGTTCATGCTCCTTCTCATCCATCCATCACGTGCTTCCCCCAAATCTGAGAGTCCGGTCGCCTGTCGTGGTCCGTCTTCCTGGTCAAAGGCCGAAGAAGAAGAAGTCTGGACTCTCGGCAAGCAGACTTGTTTGCAGTAACACCTTAACCTTGGGCGAAGAAAGGCAAAGCGTCCAAGGCATGAGAAACTCTCGGTCACCGGGCGCGCACGAATCGCTGGGCGTGTCGAGCTGGCTTGCTGGGTGCACTTTTGACTTCAGCGCGCTCCAGCGCCTTGGCCTGCCTAGTGGTCGTGCGTCTCACATCGATGCCCGGTACAGTCAGTATTGTACGAAAGGTACAGTAGTACAGCAGAACCGAAGGTCAGAATCCAAAGTTTAGGATTTCGCCATTTACGCGAGTTCGTACTTCGGACTTCGCAAAGCTGCACAAGGCTTTCAATGCAAGGCTGCGCCGTTTTGCCGAGACCCAATGGAAATGTACCAGCTGTGGCCCTCTCCGTGTGACTCGGAACCTTTCCTCTCCTCCACACATCTACACATCTTACCCCATCTCCTGTGCGGACAAACTTTGTTCGGAACAAGAGTCTGCAATGACGTTGCAATGTCATTCACGAAACATCTGAAGTATGCCGCTTGGGGTTGATGGCGAGGCCAGAAAAACATTATATATATCTGGCACTCGTCTGTCAATCTGAGAGCACAGCCTTCATCAGGTGTACCCTTCTTCTCCTCTATCCTATAGAGATATTCGAATTTATTGGTTTCATCCCGCTTACCATTTTAAAGTCAGACTCCCTCACATATACACTCGGTTGCCCTTGTGGGGTCTTGGGATAATTTCACGAAACACTACCCCATGGAGCGCGATATACGACGTGCCAGAGGACAATGGCGGGGTTGCTACTCATTCGAGGATATTATTTGTGACGGGGACGGAGGAAGCAGCCCTAGAAGAAGTGGTGGTTTGAAGATGGGTTCGACATATTATTACTACGTATGTCTTCCTCTATTCGAAACTTGAAACGAAACATTGCTGATCTTGTATATAAGTACGAGGTTGACGGCGGCACAGAACACCACGACTCTTCATTGCCGTTTACTACAACTTGCCCATTTCTCCCAGGACAGCCCGTCAATCTCCTGTCGGTACCTTACGAAGTCCAACCACCACGCTATCGCAGCGGCTCAATGTCTTCCATCGCTAACGGCCACATCAAGACTATGAACCCTGCAGATAAATTCGTTACTCCTCGGCCACCACCACAGCCACCTGTGGCACTCCAACGTCTACGAACATCGCCATCAGTCCCATCTCTGAACAAGAAACGGTCAGCGCGTTCTCTCTCGCCCAAATCCGAGAAGATACCCTCCTCGCCTTGGTCACCCAAAACATTCTTTGGTCTTCGTCCAATACCACCACCACCTATGCCAGAGAGCAGCGACCGTGGAAGATCAGCATCAGTTGATAGTGGAACGATCATTGAAGGTGATGCCAATATCGGCTATCCAGTTCTGATCAGCCGATCAGGTTCAAGGAAGCTCACTTCACTGCCCCAAACACGTGATGTCTCTCCAGAATCAGTAAAGCAAGACATCTTGTCCAGGGCCTCTTCAGTTAAGACACACTCTTCGCCTCCGGAGTCGTCTCCTGTGGAACAGGCATTCATCTCTGAAAGCTCCTCCCACCATCACAACTCGTTCATCGTTCCAGACCAGATCGCTGAGGAAGACGTTGAAGAGGACGACGACGACAACTGGGCCAGCCAATTCGCTCGTATGTCCTTCAACAACAGCCAATCGCTCACCTGCCTTTCTCCACCACCACCATCCTCACGCCTTCGCTCACCACCGCCTCAACTCAGCAAGTTACTGGACAAGCCCCTACCAGAACTCCCAGAATGCCCTATCGTGCCATCACCGCTTCGCCTAGTAGCACCAGAACTTCTCCCCCGTTCCCACTTCTCTACCTCGACTATATCAACAGACATCACATCGCCCACGGATTCCAACTTCGGGTTCAGCGATGGGCAAACACCTTCACTTTCCGACTTCAACGATGACTACCAGGAGGATATCAACGAGAAGGGTGATGAATTCACCTATATCTCTCTGGCAAGCAGCGACGCGAGCAGGACCCGCGATAGTGGTTTCAACGGTTACAGCCTTCCTGATGGCGAGTACGCTTCTGAGCATACACTTAGAAAGCAGACCCCCATCAGTCCGAGAAGTCGCGAGGGTAGAGTCACGCTTGGTACCGGTGATGATGGAGGTGGTAGGGACAGCTTGAGCGTGCTTGAGCAGTTTATGAGAGAGATGGGTTATCTTGGTGATCACATTACTGGAAAGTAAGGACGTCACGAGGTGGTTTGGGATGGGAGTTTGAATTGGGATTTATATTTGAATTTAGGAAGCCGGATTAGGCGCACATGGGCTATGCACAGGCGGGGCTATGGAAAGGGATGAATTAAGGAATAGCGCGGGAAAGGCACAATGAAACAGCCTGAGGTGGGAGGAATGGGTATTGAGGCTTGGGGCACAGAGTGTGTTGCGAAGTACTGTACAGAAAGACATTTTGGGAATTAGCAGGGCGTTGGATCTGGATTTGGTTATTTCTCTTGGTTTACTTGGATGTTACGAAGAGAAGAATACACAAGACTTGGCTCATTAGACAGAGGCTTGATTTCTTATGAATACAATACATGATGATATACGAAGGAAAAAAAATAAGACCCCTCTACTGCACGGTGCACTGTGCATACATGATCGCGCTCGGATACCATGGGGAAGGAAAAGGAAGAAAATTAGAAAGGTTACTTACCCCGATTAAGTTTCTTCGCCTAGACCATCACCGATGCAACGTTTATCTTATTATACTTGGCCTTGCGAGATATAGGTACTTGGGTACGAATGCATTTCTTGTGCTTTCTGTACATAATGTACACGCGTTTAGGTGTTCGCTTTAAGTGGTATGGGTACCTATAGTATGTATCTCTGTAACTTGTAATTTGTAAAGTAGGTGTGCGAGATACTTGATCGATATGATGGTGATGATCGATTGATGTTATTGTTACTGATTGTTAGGTACTTACCTAACATGCTATACTTGGGGAGGTACTGTACAGCACAGTACAGTACAGTGTAGATCGCGATCTCAGACAAGAACGGGAAGGGCGGGAAGGGAAGGGAAAGAACGGGAGGGGGTGGGGAAGGTTTGTATGCTTTGCTTTGCTTTGCTTTGCTTTGCTTTGCTTTGCTTTGCTTTGCTTTGCTTTGCTTTGCTTTGCTTTGCTTTGCTTTGCTTTGCTTTGCTTTGCTCTGTTCTGCTTTGGGCTTGTTTGCGAGATGTGTTTGTGGATGTGAAGAATGAACTTCGATCGCTGCTCGATCGATATTGCTGTTATGATCACTGTAATTAGGTAAGGTCCGTAACGGTATCTACCGTAGGTATGCATGTACATGCTTACTTGCAATGTAGGGATCCAGGTCTTGAAAACGAAATCTAAGCGAGGGACGGGAAGAAAGTGAAGAGAAAGTTTGTTTGCTTTGAGTTGTGTTTGAGGTTGGGGTTGGGTTTGCGAGGTATGTTTCTTGTTGTAAAGGGTTACTTATTTTATTGTACTGTAGGTGTGAAGGAAATTCGATTTATCGATTGGTTGACTGAATAATTAGGTGTACAGTACTGTACCTTTGGTTGTGAATCTGAGAGAGGAACAGGAAGAGAAGGGAAGGGTAATTTGCTTTAGCTTTTGTGCGTTATGTTATTGTACTGGTATATATTTATTGTAGGGTAGGTAGATTTGAATGGTCCTCGATCGATCGATCAATTGATGTTACTGTAACTAGGTACCTACCTACCAACCTAGTATTGTATCTCAACTTCCTTTACCGAGGATGGACGGGAAGGACATGCAGCAAAGGCATGGTTTTTATGCTTTGAGTTGGAATTCGTGTTAGACTTCGTCTTTGTCTTTGCGAGCCATTGCTAAGGTACTACCTACCTATCACAGGGAACGGCATTCTATACGTACGGCGAAATTTAGTGAGTGATGGTCGAGTTTTCATGTATTACTTACATAGCATAAACTCCGATGAGTGACAGGTCTTGGGAGAGGGAAAAATCCCACTTTTCATGCGGAAATAAGAATAGGAAATAGGAATGGGAAATAAGAAATAAGGGTTTTAGAGTTTGGTTTTGACATTGACATAGACGTTCTTTCTAATCAGTGGTCGTTCGCTTACAGCACTTTATGTAGCTTAGCTTTGCGAGTTATATATACCTGGTGAAGCGGTTATATTACTATCATCGCTATTGATGCTAGTATGGTACTAGTCCTGCTATGTATGTATGGTGTCATTGGCGAATGAGTGCATAAGGCATAAAACTATACCTGACGTGACAGGTGGACAGTGTGGAGGGCGTGGAGAAGGGAAAAGTCGATGAGCAAGGGGATGGAACCTAGTCTAACTTTGACACTTTTGACTTTGGATGTTTGGATTTCCGATGGAGATTTGTCATTTATTATTTGCGCGTGCCCAGGATATTGTTTACTTGGTGTACTTGGCTTGAGTACGAAGTACAGTACCTCTAAACATGCTTACGCGCCTTCAAACAATGTCGTCTTGGACTCTTGGCTACTTACCCACACCTGTCATCTGGATACCTGTGGATGACGACGAAAACAAGCACAGGCACGGTGCTGTGACACGGGGATTAACACTAGCAATGACGCCCCAGACCTTGGTTGAATTTGGCGCGTAAGGCTGAGACTGAAATTAAGAAATGGGAAATCATATGTGAGTGAGGGAAGGAGGGATAGGTAGGTACCGGAGCTGCAAAGCTCGATGTGCAAACGTCTGACTATCAAAGATATACCCGGTTGTGAATAGAAGAAGGACATCGGTAACAGGCATTGTGAAACTGGGGATCGAAACGAAACAAAGATACCTAGCGACTGCTGGGGGGACGACTTAAGTGACGGGTTATTATTTTTGTTTGTGCTTTCCGTTCGCCTCCGTCGTCTTCTTCTTTTTTAGTTAAGTATAGAACGGTTGGTATTGTTGATAGATAGTAGTGGTGGCGTGATACTCGTTCTCTTCGTCTGATGTCGGGTACGGGACGCACGTTTCGTGTTAAGAGGGTGATTCGTCCTCGTGCTAGGTACTAGGTATGGAGAACGTACTTTACTGTAAGTAATCAGACATGGCGGTGGCGTGTATGCTATACAGTAGCTCGTTAGCAATAGATGGATAGGTAGGAGGTAGAGTAGGGGGGTTGTCTGTCGCTAAGGTTTAGGGTGGCCGTTGGAAATTCTAATAGATTGCCGTACCTTACTGTACCTTACGGTAGGGGGAAGAAGGCGATTTTCGCTAAAGTTTAAGTGGTGATAGTAATCTGCAGGTCACCAGGGCGTAGTGGCGTGCTTATTCAAATTCTTCAGGGGCAGGCTGGCATGGTGAGCACGAGGTGTTGGAATGTGCTGTACTACATCGTACATATGTTTGGGGTTATGATTAAGTTTGATTGTTTCATTAAGGTTATTTGGAAGAACGGTCGGGGATGTTGTATTGTACGGGAGCAATCTAAGAGAGTTTCTGGTACTGTGCTGATAGTTGGAAGCGTACACTGCCTTAGCTAAGGTAAGGTAAGGACGAATTACCTCTGTACAGTACTGAGTTTGATTCTTTTTAAAGTTTAGCGAGGGAAAGAGAAAAATTTGTGGTGCTGTAAGGTTAAGTTGAAGTGTTTAAAGGTAAAGATGTCTGTTGCTCTTTAACGCCGACAAATTTCAAGTAAAGGATTAATTTCAAATACTTACTAACTTATCATTTTAGGATAAGGTACTCACTCTTTGGTATCTAGAACAGAAACTTCTTTGAGTCTCGCTTGCGTAGCTTTTACTTTTGCTCTTTTCATTCGCTTTGAGGAGTTGCTACTCGTTTACACAAGAGGACGTAGATAGTAAAGAGAAATTCGATACTAATACCGAGATATGAGAACCAGTAAGCGAACCCCTATCTTCCACGTCTTCGCAATTTCCCATTTGTTTCCCTTTGAATCTATCTACCTGTCAGAGTATATCTACACAAGCAATGGACTACTCTACAGCATAGAAAAAAAACTAGACAACGAAACTTTCTAAGAAAGGAGAATCGAATCCAATAAGGACAGCTGCACAGAGGGTACTTACTGTATTTCGTACCGAACAAACCTTTACAAAGTACCCTAGTCACCACCTTCTCGAAGTCTCCTTTCAAGTAAGTGGAATCCTTTCCTCCGTCACACGCAATAAGCATGACCTATCTCACCACTGACTGATATACCAGTATATATTTCAGGACCGCAAGGCGGAGCCCTATGGTGGATGCAGTACAGCTACCTGCTTTACACGTGCATATGTCGTAACATCGCTTCCTCGGATGGTGCAGCAATCGTGCCACTTGGGTCCAATTATCTGCGTGGTCTACAGATGGATGCGACGGTGCCTCCAGTGGCCTGTTCAGCCTCGCATCCATCCTTTAGGCCTCAACAATCCTTCTGCTGTAAGATCTCAAAATACACCTTGCCTTGCCACATGAACCACCAAAACATGCCGAAATATAAGGTTGACAAAGTAAATGTAGTTCAATTATTATTAGGTATCCTGCTTCGATGTCTCCCAAGACAAAAGACTAATCGAGAGACGTTTTGTAGTGTACAGCGAAAGTCAAAGGCACCATAACGCCCTTCCCACCCATCCAAATTCCAGCCCATCAAGCCCTAAACACCGGTATTGTTGTGTAGAGAGAATTCAAAAAGACCCCACTTCATCCCATCCCATCCATTAATTACATCAGACATGACTTTGTCGATCATCCATTCTCGTTACTACAACTCTACCTTATCAGCTGCGACTAGGAAGTCTGCTGCTTTCCTTGATCGTTCATATCGAGCTGTTGTGTCTCCACCCCTCCAGACTGTCCCGAGAACGCGATCCCAGATTGTGAAGAAAGGTTGCGAGAAGTTTGTCTTGATTCCCCAGCTTTGGTGATGAATATCGTGGTATCCGGCGTTATTGCTGGTTATGTGTTGAAGTGGATCCCAGGGCAGTGCGTATCCGCAGTGGTCGTCAACAGTTTTGATGGTTGAAGCTGTGAAGAACCACATGCCTTGACGGGCAGTCAAACCAGCAAGTTTGTAGCCAAGGCTAGCACCTAAAGTATCAAGGAGGAACCCTTCGAGTGGGTGATTGTAGAGAGCACCGAATGCGTATGGTACATATAAACGATGGTGGCGTGAGTGGAACGTAGCTGTTTTACAGGTCAGACAATGAATGCCAAGGAGAGGGGTGCTATTCTCCAACTTACTGTACAACCACTTGTTCATGTGCATAGCACGATGAAGGAAATACTGCCATGTATCGACAAAGAAGATCGCAACCCAGAATTGGAAAGCAGGTACAATAAAGTAGTACAATGCCTTGGCTGCAACCATCTCCCAGCTTGCAAAAGCCAGCACTTGTGTTCCGCTGACAACATCCAGTCCCATATTCAACGATGGGTATTTCCCACCTGCCAGCAAGCCCGCAATCATGGGATGGGAGCCAGAGACATTCTTGGAGATAGCTGCAGCATTCAACCCAATTAAGCCCAGGAGCTGCGGCAGAGCTCTTTGTGCAAGTCGCAGCCTCGTAGCCCAGCGCGCAATATCATAGTCCGCCTTGCCATTGAGCTCCTCTGGTTCAGTCATGCCCAGAATTACTCCAACTACTGTCTGTATAATCTGTTGTATGATGACGTCGCGTGCCACTTCATACCGCGATACATGGTTCCGCTTCAAGATCTCCGCAGGCGTATGTAATCTGTGCTGTGGCCATATATCGTAGACATCGATGTAGTGGAAGAAGAGCGAGACGATCCAGTAGACGGCAATTGGGAGGAGGAGTGATAGGTAGAAGTCGGGAATAAAGGAGATGAGTGGCTGGACGGGCGAAAGCGTGTAGGATGGTAGAGGAGGTAGGTCGGTCATGGTAGAGATGTTGGAGTGGATAGACGTGTTGGCCATGACGGGGTCTGTCTTGTGCCTCGAAGCAGTTATCGTGTTGCGCACGAAGGAGAGTAAATGGTTGGAGTGGTGATTAGGTAGAATGGTAAGAACATGAACATGAGAGACACAGACTGCCCAACATCTGATACGGCAACACCGGAATGGCAAAATCTCGCTAACAGCGTGCAAGGATGACTGCGTTGTCGGATGTTGTGATCTTTATGCGGCCGTCATATTTTGTGATCTGAAAGGAGAGACGGCCGGACGAAGATCAGATGCTTTGGCCAGCAGCGTGAAGATATCCAGAGATGTTCGTCTTGCACCGCAACGGAAACTCGTGCGTGCGCTGTTCAACGTACGAAAGCAGCACATCGGGACCAGTACACGTACACGATGCGGCTCTGCTGTCGAGCGGCTGCACGTGATCGTAGTAGTGTGGCGCGTGGGCTAGCCAATCAGGGCCCATTTTTTCATTCTAGCCTGTTTTTCGCGCCGTCGGCTCTCGCTAGATGCATCGGGCTAGAACTAGCACATCCAAGACTTTTCCCCCACCAACCCCTCCGAATATCTTCAAGCGAAGTTCTCTCCTACACCTCGTCCCTCTCTCCAAATCTCTTCATACCTTTCACCACACAACCGCAAATATGAGTATGTATATCCCAGAATCATACCCTCCCACTCAAGGCAGAGGTGGGCGCTGGATGAGAGCAGCTTTGGGCGAGCGAGATGCGCTTTTGCTCCAGACTCCGTCTTCAATGTGTCTTGCGGCTCAAGCCCTATTCCTACCGTCGAAAAGTGCCCAAAAGGATTAGAAGGATGCTAACAATTCTGTGTGTAGTCATCTACAAGGTACATACATCTGCGCGCCGTCCAAGTTCTGCACGCGTCGAGAGTCGCGATCGAATCGACCCCACCTTGGTTGCGAAAGGGCGAGACCTACCTGTCCTCGAGTACAATGGCTGACCCTTCATTTTGTGCGCAATAGGACATCATCACCGGTGACGAGATCATCTCCGACTCATACGACTTGAAGGAGGTCGATGGTGCCGTTTACGAAGTCGACTGTGCTATGATCACTCTCGGTGCTGTCGAAGTCAGTAAGTACAACCCCGCCTTATTTTCACAAGCGAATATCTTGGAGGGGAACAAGGCTGATAATTTCTCTTATAGACACCGGTGCCAACGCATCTGCTGAGGAAGCTGAGGAGGGCACTGAGGATGGTGCCGTCCAGGTCAACAACGTTGTTAACTCTTTCCGTCTCAACCAAACCTCCTTCGACAAGAAGTCATATCTTAGCCATCTTAAGAGTATGTGCCTTTTCCCCCGAGCAAGTCCGCAAGCTTTTCTGATTCAGGTTTAGCATACATGAAGAAGGTTAAGGAGGCTCTGAAGGCCAAGGATGCACCAGAGGAGACCATCACTGCTTTCGAGAAGGGTGCTCAAGCTTACGCCAAGAAGATCGTCGCCAACTTCAAGGACTATGATTTCTACATTGGCGAGTCGATGGATCCCGATGGAATGTAAGTTGTACTTTTATATGGTTGTTCAAATAATCTGCTAATGGATTCTAGGGTCATTCTTATGAACTACCGTGAGGATGGAACCACTCCTTTCGTCACGGTCTGGAAGCACGGTCTTACTGAGATGAAGGTCTAAACAAGGCTGGCTTTCGTTTGCGTAGAATTTTTGATATCGTTGCATTACCACAGAGTTGCCTGCTTGGCCCTTCTTCATTTGAAATTAAAGATATCTTAAAACCGAAACATTTACTCCAAATAACTTCACAGGCCCCATCTACGTCATCAGCGTGCTCGAATTTATATTTTAGGTCCTGTGTGTGCTCTGCAGCGTGCGCCGGGGTCACTTGTCCTTGAAGAATAAATGGGGAATTTCCTAATCAAGAGTACCTAGTCATTGGTACTCGTGGCCTTAGAATATGTTGCGCATTCCAATTCGCTGTTAAATGTTACATCCTGAAATACTAGTAAGCTTTTACAATGATAAAGAAGTCTGATTCAGTTATCAAGTCCCAGCATGTTGTATTCTCACACCACCAGCACAGAAGATCATCAAAGTTCTTGGAAGCCGCATCTACATCTTCTATCCTTCTCTCCTAGTCCTATTGTTAATGGAGACGATGGTTGCTGTTCTTCAATTTTCAATCAGAAACCAATTGATCTGCTCAAGAAGCTGGCGAGATGTTTGGTTTGTTCTAAAATACAGTAGTGACATTTATGCCCGCCAAAGTCTTTCTCGCTACCAAGAAGTAATACGCTCAACGACCACCACTAGCTTGACCACCCATAGCTACGAATACAGCTAGAAAAAGTTGACGACTCTACAGTAGGGTCTAACTTGCCTGTCCTGATAGTCCTCATCAATCATCGTGTTATCTAGAGGGTCAACCCAAGTAATCTATCTCCCCTGCCGATTAGAAAGAGCCTTCCTAACCTGGGTAAGAATTTCCACCGTATATCCCTCAATCTTCTCCTTCTGCACGCGAAACCTGCCACATCTTTTCAACTTATAATCCAACAGGACGCCTTGAACGATCAGCGTTCAAAGACGACTGCCCACAGGAGCTGCTCTGAACTCAAGCTCGATGTGCTCGGCTTGGATGAGGCTTTCATGAAAGTATGGGGATCGACCCTGAACTTGTCCTTCAGTTTTATCCAAGAGCAATACTCTCTTTAATGGCTCCATGATGGCTTACTAGCACGGCCAAGTCCGAAGAAGTCCGCGTATTTGACGAACTCCATGCCCTTGGTAAATCACGCCCAATAATGGCTGATTTCTATCTATTTGCTTTGTCGTTGAATTCTATGTCTATGACTGCAGGATTTTCTGTAGATATGTAGTTGACTAGTGCTTCAAAGATCTTGACGTTGCCTTCCTCCAGCTCGAGCTTTTGTTCTTAGCCTTCAATGAAGTTTCCGTTGAAGCAGCAGTCTAAGTAGGGAGAGTAGTGTGCTAGGAGCAGTTTGGGAAGTTGGAAATGCTGCTTTTGGCTACCGACATAGATATCGACTTGTGGTCCGTGGATCGTACTGTACAGGATGTTAAGTTAGCGTGTGATAGGACTAGGGGTTTAGAGATGGCCTGGTGGACTTAGCGCAACTTACTGGACATTGTCGGGTCGAGACTGTTAGGGTTGAGTATCAATGAACTGCTACACATGTAGAATTGTGATTGGAGACTATATTGGTGTCGTAGGATATTGAAGAATTGTCGAAGAGGTCAAGAGGAAGAAGGAAATGGTGGCTGAGCTCGCTTAAATATAAGTTCTCTGAAGACCATTAGTGAATCCAACACTAGCCTCAATCACTTAGTGAATTCAAGTAACTGGAGAAGTGAGAAGTATGGTAGTGAATACAAATGAGCTCCGTGAAGTGACTACGTAAAAGGGTTGAATATGACCGAATGTTCTATCTACTAGATGGACTAAATGGTTCGCACTAGTTACAGTTGAACTTCGTTTCAAATTAAAAATTGATATGGAGACTGAATTCCACGTTCCCTACTTGCTAGAACCATCTCACCTTTAGAGTTGGACTAAAATAACTCTAACGAATCTGCCCCCTATAAAAGTCCCTTCGTCTCGATCTTTCTTTTCACTTCAACAGAAAACAACCTAACACATCATCAATCACAATTGAGCTCAATCGTAAGAGGTATGCCACGTGGTTAAAGATCATGACTTCATCAAAGTGCGGTGTTTATTGCCAAGTTACTGCTATTTGGTGACGCCAACGAATGATTCAAACACAGGATTCTTCTTTCCTACGAGAAGGAACTCAACACAACATCAAGAACAGTTAAGCGCAACTGTAAAAGGTATGCTAATATTTGATTGAAGATCTGGTTATCAACAAGTACGGCGTCTATTCATAAGCTCCTTCTATCGATTGAAAGCTAACGATTCAAGTACGCGTCAAGATGGCGGGCTAAAATGAGAACTCTTTGGACTCCAAGAACTTCAGGCACTCCACACCAGAGAAGAAACGAGTTCCCAGCCTTAGTTTATATATATACTCTATCCTCAACTTCACCACCTCCTTCAGAGTATAAAACATGGAGAAAACCCGGCGCACACTAAACTTGAGTTACTCAAACATGGTGGATGATTCAGCGGTTTAATCTTAGAGAACGTTACAGACGCATCTCACAGGCACACAAGCAATAGTTACGGTCAAGGTCAAAGGTCCAAGTTCCACACTAAGAAAGGGTTAAAACGATAATACAGCTTCGTCATAACATCTAAAATGGACCAATTTTCAACATGTATACTAGTGATAGTGAGCTATGTCATCCACAAGGATGCTAGAAGGGCTCTGTTACTGTAAACCAAAGCTCCAACAAAGCTACAAGTTCTCACCCCTAACAACTTGAGCATCACTACTCTACCTACTTGAATAACCAAATAGTCCAATTAACTCAAAGCCCAACTTGAGAAGCTGATCACAACCACAAACAATATCAGAACCCCTCACACCCTTATCACCTAAAAGGTCAGATAAGCAACGGCAACAATACAACACGGCACCTACCAAAGCAACAACGCAGCAAAGACTAAACCATCCTTACATAAACCACTCCAGCCTATCTATTTTCCATCCTTGTCTTTAAATGCATCTCAAGCAAGCAAGCAATCACACAAACCACAAACCTCCACGAAACCTTCCCATCTAGAAGCACCCAGGTCTTGAAAGTTCACCGCACCTAAATCCACAGCTAACGCATCACCAACAAAACGCACACATTGCATTTATGCTCCAAGTATAACACTGAACGTAACATACAGACACCTAGCAAACAGAATCCATCAAAGACAGATAACACGCGAACCCGCACAGCGCTCTACCAATTCCACACAGACAGCAATGATCTCGGAGCGTGCTTCTTGTGTTATAGAAGTTACTTATATAGATGGCACTCATCACTTCATACAGGTAGGAAGATCTCTGTAGATTCCCAAATGCCCAAATGGGAACTTTGTCTACATCGTCGATTTTTGACTTGCTTATTATGATCTGCTAACTTCAAAGTTAGCAGCTTACTTACTACCTGTAGGAGAGATACAAGTAGGCTAAAGAATTAAAATAACAATTCCAGCCCTCCTGATTAAGAGTCTACGTATATCCTTCCTTTTAGTACTGATTAGGTAATTGATTGCTAAATAATATACACTTAAGCTACTATACGCACAGTATTTAGGTTACTTAAATTAACCTAGGACCTTGAAAAGAATATTTAGCTTACTAACTGTAACAGGGAGAAGGAGGAGGGGAGCGTAAACTGCGCTTAGTAGTTTACTCTGGTAAGAATGCTTTTGTCTATGGAACTGGGAGCTGTACGGTATGCAGATCTGCTAAGGGTTCGAGATAGAGCTACAACATATGCGAGGGAGATTGAGGAAGATTCTTGATTTACATGTACAGATACAATCGCTAAGTGCTTAGTTAAGGAATGATGAGAGAGTGCCCCTAAAACTATCTGGATTGACTGTGACAGGGAGGACAATCTCTAGGGCTTCATATTATACACAATTCACCGAGTCCCTTGGGGAGTTAAAAGTAGAGTAGCTCGAACTAACTTGATGATCCACATCAAAGCAGAGCAACCCTAGGAGACAATCACCACGTCGCATCCAGCTTCCCTACCCAACTCTCTCCAACTACCCTAAAAATCCTCACCTCCCCCTCAACTAACTCACTCATATCATACCTACCATCCCCAACAATCTTCACCCCCCCATTATTCTGCTCCAGAACCCTGAGCACACCATCCAGCTCCACGCTCTGAACAATCGAAGTATGATCAGGCATGCCTGCCCAACTTTCACTCCTGCCATTCTTTGCTTTGAAATGTGCTTTGAGGAACTGTATGATGTCGCCTCGGGCTACGCCTGCTTCGATTACTCCGCCTCGGGGTTCGGGATATGATGATTTGGCGGGTAGATAGGAGTAGATGAGGTAGCCGTGAACAAAGATTTGGGAGGTCATGCATGGTTCCTGACCCCTGGACGAGCGGGTAGCTGCAACGGCCTTGAGTGCTTCATTTGCCAGGGTCCAGCATTCACCATCGCCTACTTTAGTACCTGTTTGTGACGTGCACCAATCTGCTACCGCATCAGAATAACTATTTATATTAGTCGCGTACAGCAAGAGAGTAGCGGAGTACCGAATTACCTCTCCCGGTATGATTCAAGCTCATCCCTCCTTAATTTTTGAGGGGGAGGAGTATGTCTCTGCTCTGCCCTGACACCCTTGGGATAACTAGCATCCCACTCCAGATGTATATTTGTTGTTGCTAGTGTACTGTAATCACGAAAAACGCCATCGAGGAAGTGCGTTTTTCTAGCTCCGGAGGATGACCAACCCTCTTGCTTCGTGTGGTTGAACTTCCGGGGAAGACGGCTGATAGATGGCGGTGGCCAAATCCCTTTTGCGAACCATTCAGAACCAAGATCTAAATCCAAGTCTTTCTGCTCATGAGAGCTCGTTTGCCCGCTTGGCTGCACAATTAGCGAATGTACACGGAGTAGAATACGCCGAATAGGAGAACGATGTTTTCTGTGCCGGCGCTCCAACGACATTGGGACTGGTTTATCTCTGAATGCCAAAGACGAAGGCTGCATTGGTTATGTATGGCATGTAGGTTGTTCCGGCTTTACATAAAACTCTTTATGTGTTTAAAATGGAAATGTGTTTAAATGGAAGAGTTTGCTATGAATTATATCTGTTTTTATATTACCTTCCTTCTCGGAATGATTCAGGAGGACTTCGAGTCATAATCTCCACTTATACTCATTCGCAAATGTGAATATTGAAGCACTTGCATCCGCGCTAGCTTGTGATGTGATGAAGCCGGTGAGAGTTAAGGAAGAGTCACAGATAGGCAAGAACGTATACACCGGTCCAGCCTTCTCGCTGTTAGACATTCATCGACTATTTGACTGGAGAAAAGCAGATATCATTGTAGTAGGCTACTACTTTTGCTTTCTGGAATCTGATGCCTCTGTACATCGAGAAATGACTGAAGTTGATCATAGGGTATTTGCATGCAGGAAGATGCTTCAAACAGGACCAAACAATTAAAGATTAATTCGCACATAATTTATCGACCTAATAGCCACTTACTGGAGGTTTTGGCTTGCTCGCTAAAGGTATGGGAGGCGGTGTTCCTCCATTCGCAGTTCCAGGCATTGTTAAATTCGCTCTCTTAGCAGGCGGCGGCGGCGGTTTCTTCTTTAGCCCCCCGCTTGCTGTCGCAGTAGTATTGTCCTTTATCGCAGTACCAGGACTTGGGCCACGTTCTTCAGCCTGGGGCGCTGCATTTGTATATGAAGCAGCAGCAGAACCATAAGAGCTAAGTTTGTCTGCAATGCCATATTTGTTATTGAGTTTGTTTGCTGACTGATAACCCGATTTCACTTGTTCTCCATGCCGCTCTCGGAAATTGTTTGCCGTGCTAGCTGCAGCTCTTGCGTCGGAAAGGGAAACGGACGAAGGGTCGTTTCGGAAGGATGATGCTGTCTTCAGTGCAGCTTGCTTTTGAGCGAATGTTGTTCCCTGGCTTTGGCTATCTGGCTTTGGAGAGGACGATGGGGAAAAACGAGAGAAACGAGATTGGAGTTCGCTAAGCTGAGTGTTCGAGGCCGATGAGACGGGACTCGCATTTGTACTTCGAGAAGGTGGCGCAGGTGGAGGCAACACCTGCTTCACCCCATTTGCTCCAATACCAAAGCCTGGTACTGATATTCCCGCAGCACCCAGTCTATTCAGAGAGCCTTGATTGAGAATTCCTTTGTGTGCTGGTTCAGCAGTTGTGGCACTATATGTGGGGGGAGGAGCTGCTGATGGATTCGAGTTCTGTCGGGGAGGCAGTCGGGGAGGCAATCCAGGAGGTTTTGGTCTTGCTCCTGGGATTGGGGTTCTACCATCTGCTCCGTCTTTACGCCCCGGCGGAGGAGGGAGATGG
Source organism: Pezicula carpinea (assembly GCA_026119845.1). Taxonomy (NCBI): domain Eukaryota; kingdom Fungi; phylum Ascomycota; class Leotiomycetes; order Helotiales; family Dermateaceae; genus Pezicula; species Pezicula carpinea. Next base: position 514,871 of record JALRMK010000006.1, on the reverse strand, counting down.
GCAGTGGATAGGCCGGTTGTGTCAGGTCGATATGGACCGCTTGGTTTGCGTGCTGCTTCTTCTTCGGCTTGTCGGATGGCTTCCTCTTCAGCTTCCTTTGCCCTCTGCTTTGCTACTATCTCCTCTGTCGAAAGCGGTGCCCCTAGACCTCGCCGATCCGGAGTGATTTGATTTGGCAACGCAGCTCCACCGTGGTAATTCACATTCTTTGGGGGTGGTCCAAATGCCGAAGGATCCTTTAGACTCGATATTGGGGGAGCTATGTGCTCATCTGCGCCCGAAGAGCCGCCCGCTCCTTTGCCTTTCCCCATCCAACCTGCCTGCAGTTTTTAGAGAGGAATGCGTCGGGGGACAGTAATATACTAACTACTTGATTGATGCCTCTGCAAACTATTAGTATATCGCTAAAAGGCAAGCAGAAGGCACTTACTTGAAGTCTCCCCGCCAGCTCTCCTTGGATTTTCCATCCTTGCCCTTCGGATGCCAGCCGCCTTTCGCCATATCCTTGAGGCCGGACATCTTGGATCCTGCGGAGGCCGCTGGTCAACAAGAAGCCAGTGTAGTGATTGATTGATTGATTGATTGCTCAATGCTGGAGTGCGTCTATGGCAGATATGTTTTTGGACAACATGCAATTGACACTTGACAGCCGACCATTAGCTTGGAAAAGAGGAAGCACGGCGTCTGGAAAATGATACGTCAGCATGCACCGGCGAGACTTCGGGCCCGTATTTAGTTAAGTAGTGCGAAGGACCTAGTCCTAGGTACCTATGAACGTACATAGTACCTAGGCACTGTGACTTACCTTAAGGCACTGTTGATGGGGTTTCTTTTACCTTTACGCAGACGGTTTTCACGCTTGCCTACACGCATCATGATTCTTTCTTTCTTCGATTTTAGTTTACAACATTGTGACATTCGGAGTTCAAGTACTGTAGCGCTAGTACAGTTTGATACCTCGGCTACCTAGGTACCGGTACCTACCTCAGGTACCTAAAGTATGTACAACCCCGCAGAAGCAGGCGAAATAGACCAAACTTACTTCCTTCTTTTCCTTTGCAATGCCAGATTGAGAACCCCCATCTGCAAAAGTGTATGGCAGAAATGCTGCTTAACGATCCAGGGAAGATTCTACTTGAATCAGCAGTTCAACATGGTCATGGCTACTTATGTATTGTCGAACCAATGGCACATAGCGAACTCCAAATCTCCAGAGAATCCCAATCAAGCCGGATTCTGGCGCCTGTGCAGTCTAGCGTTAGTCGGTAATTGGAAGAATATAGTCTGGGGTTCTGCCACAAATGGCTTGCGTCCAGACATATGAAAACAATCTACACTTGGCATATGATGCCGAAAGGACCAACCTTGCCCTGCCTAATACATCAGCTATGCTAGGTTCTCAGTAGGCTCCTGGACCGAGTTGCCTCTGTCGAGGACTGATGTTTGTTCAAAGCCACAAAGCCAGGTTGGGAGTATCATGTTCATGTATGAGAGCAATGCGGAGGCGGCCGCTTCAACGATAAGGGGAAGCGAGATAGCAGGGGTTCCGTTGCCGGACTCGGACCAAGAATTCTGAGGGTTGAATGTTTGTGAGCTTCAAGACAATCTGAGAGTAACCTCAAACCTTCACCGCTCCGCTCCCTCTGCAAACTACACCCCTCTTGTGGAGGTGTTCGATCTTGCAGAGGAGCCAGAAGGCTCTGTTTTTCATCTGCCTACATCTTCATTTCACTCCAAGACGCTTAAGTCCCACGGTGTACCAGTGCCCCGTCGCAGTTTCGGTCAAGATCCAGGCAAAGATCCAGCAACAATGTCGGCCTCACTTCCAGGAAATCGCGAGCTGCCCGCGTCGCAATACGATCTCAGCACATACTGGGGACGTGTTCGCCATGCAGCAAACATTTCCGATCCTAGGTGAGAAGGGCCCCTTGCCAATCCCACCAAGTGTGCATCACTTTTCTAGTTCTTTTGCGCTTTGTGCCTTTCACTTTTTCGTACCATTTTAGTTTTGCGACATCCGCTAATCTCCTCAAACCTAGGACCCTCCTCGTTGGCAAAGATGGATTGGAACACGCGAAGAGCTTGATTGCGGGTTACAAGCAAGGAAAGATTGGTGAAATGAATGATGAGCTCTGGAAGGCAAAGAAGGTTGTGGACTCGACTTTACATCCAGGTATGCGGTTATTCTAGATAAGTGCTGTCGGACGGGTCAATGCTGATGAGAATGGCCAGATACTGGCGAGCCAGTTCTCCTTCCTTTCCGCATGTCCTGTTTCGTGCTGTCCAATTTGGTTGTTACAGCGGGGATGCTTACCCCAGGACTGGGAGTAAGTTCTTTTCTCTATCTTAGTACTTTACTTGCTGATTCTCATAGACTACTGGCACACTTCTCTGGCAAATTACCAACCAGTCACTAAACGTGGCTATCAACAATGCCAATGCCAACAAGTCCACCCCCCTGTCTGTCTCCAAAATCACTCAGTCATACTTCCTCGCAGTTGGTGCCTCTTGTTCTGTTGCTCTAGGTCTCAATGCTCTCGTCCCACGCTTGAAGCGAGTAAGCCCGGCTACTAAAGTTATTCTCACACGCCTGGTACCTTTTGCTGCCGTTGCAAGTGCTGGAGCCTTGAATGTATTCTTGATGCGAGGAGAGGAGATCAGACAAGGAATTGATGTGTATCCGGTTTTGGGCGAGTCGGACAAAGCAGCTCTGGCTGCAGAAGGGAAGTCAGAATCCTCAGTTGAATCTCTGGGCAAGAGTAAGAAAGCAGCCACCTTGGCCGTGGGTGAGACTGCCGTGAGCAGAGTCTTGAACAGTTCTCCAATCATGGTTATCCCACCATTGGTTTTGGTTAGACTCCAGAAGACTGAATGGCTTAAGAAGAACCCAAGAATGACTCTTCCAATAAATATTGGTCTGATCTTCGCAACAAGCATGTTTGCTCTACCACTGGCTCTTGCCGCCTTTCCTCAGCGCCAGAGTGTTGATGCATCAAGCTTGGAGGAAGAGTTCTGGGGCAAGGGAGGTGCAGATGGGAAGGTTGTGTTCAACAGAGGAATATGATAACCGGACAAGAGAAGATCTGATGGATATTAGCCTAGACCAAAGGCTACGAAGACAACTTTGATTTGCGCTTGCCAAGTCTTCATTCTGAAGGGAAGCCATTTCTCTTGCATCTCATGGAGTTGGCGATCTGGAAATACCCGCTGGGATTTAAGACCAATGAAACCTGCGAATCGTTTCTTGCGTAAATGCCCTTCGATGCCATACTGTGACAATCGGCTGCCCTCATACTTCGTACACCCATTTAGACAAGTCCACCAAACGATGTGATTAGTGAAGTGCGCCAGATCTCGCCGGAGAGGATTCTGAAGTCCACTTTGGGTTGGGGCTTAACCCCAACCCTTTAGACGAATCGCGACATTATTCTCCATCCCCCATCGAGATGCCGAAGACAGCGAGTCAAGCCAAGTCGGCCAAAACGGAATGGAATACAGTTAAGGGTAGTCACGTGCCGGACCCCTCTCCTAAAAACGCGCAATTCAAAAGGCATGAAAGATTTTCAGCTTTACGGCGATCACACCTCTTCTACTACTGTACTTGGAAGTCTGTTTTCATGGAAACGTCTCTAATTTTATAGCATTGGGTTGTTTCTGAAGTTCCTGAACTTCGGCAACGGGCTGTTCCTTGATCTGGGGTGATCATTGATCATCTAGATACTTCTGGTGCTTCCCCTCGTTCTGTTGATATCATGCTATGATGGCGAAATTGCCACCTTATCAGAAACATTGCGGAGTCTCATGGACTCGGTATCTTGATACCTACTAGAGACGATCCAAACAGCTAAGGCTGCTGGTGTCAGGCGACGGACTACATAGCCTCCTGTGAATAATAAGTTAATAACTCGTCCATCTGCTGGCTGTGCACATTCATCCTTGGGGGTTGGAATTGTGAAAATGCGTACAGGCTTACGTCGGTAAGGCGATCGGTAAAGAGTGGGAGCATGCGGAAGGGCGCCGAGAGGTTCGTGTCAGAATTGCGCTGCGGAGAGGTCCTGTGTCGTTGATAATTGTGCACGAGATTATGCTGCTGGTCTTCATTCACCTGGGTGCGGGTGAAGGCACCTTGAGGAGGGGAAGTTATATCACGGTTGCCAGAGGGAATGCATATATGCTGCTGGCTGCACTTCGGACGACAAGTGCAAAAGGTGTGAAGTAATAATGATCTCTCGGGCTGGATCGGCAGCTGATTTGCTTCAGAGGTCGCATCACGCAGATGTTCATAATTGGTGCTTCTTCTGTGCTGTGCAGTGGATTGGGCTCTTAGACCATGAGGCCCTGCCTATGAGGCGATACGGTGCCGGAGAGGAGAAGGCGCGAAGCGAGACTTTGGTTACAGTGTGATTCCACTGACCAGAGGAAAAGCAGAGCCAGAACCAGCGACAACTCGCTGCCAGACACGTTCCTGTCTATTCTCTTATGCCATCGCACTTGGCCATTGTTGTCGCCGGCATTCTCGTCCAAAGCATCGCAGCGCTTTCGCACTAGGATGATCCGAGTCTAGCTAGCCTTGGAAAACAGAACAGACAGACAGACACACCTCCCACCCATCATCATCGCGGTCGGAGACAAGAACGATCCTGCACCCTTTCGACGTGTCTGCCACTTTAATCGCCCTCTACTGCCGCAGAATTGATGCTGCAAGCAGGAGAGAGTCTATCGAGGCCTGCCTGGGCGTATCCACAGTCAACCTATAGGGCCTCATAATCTGAGCCCTGGTGTCTGCGAGTCTTCTATCTTCCGCGAGCGATGTCGACACCCTCCACATTACCCTCAACTCTACCACCACCATACCATCCGGACTACGGCTACTCTCATCACCAAACCTATCAATCGAACGGCGGCGGCTATCGAGTAAACAATACCCTCTTGAACGGCGTGAGCCGGCTGGGAGGATCCTACAACTTCCCGAATCCATCGAGTAACAACAACGCAGTCTCGAACAACGTCGGTATCGCCGACCCTGCACCCCAAAACACGACTCCTGCAAAAACCGAACCCAAATCTGAGGTCATGCCTGCTTCAAGCTCTGCTTCAAAGCAGAACACAAAGAAGAGGCAACGGTCCAAAGAGCCAAGAGAACCAGACTGGCACAAGTTCTACAAGAACGGCCTCCCCAAGGAGATCATCGTCATCGAGGATTCTCCAACCCCAGAATTATCAGCCTCAATCATATCAAATGGCCCACCAGTTACTGCGAGCGCTGCTCAGCCGGTCGCCAAGAAGAGAAAACGCGATGACGCGGGGCAAATGTATGATCCTGTGTACCAACTCAATCCCTCGCCTTCGAACGGTGTGAGTCCAGCATACAATAACTCTGGTTCGGCTTCCACCATATCAACGGATCGTACGACCTCAGCAATACATACAACTGCGGCTACTTCTTTGGGGTCGCATTCCTCAAATGGCAATGGATACGAGGCTGCGGATGTACAAACAGGGCAGAAAAGGAAGAGGACGGTAACCCGACAGCAACTGGCAAATGAAGCAAAGCGGAGAGAACTGGAAGAGAACGGTGATGCCTTCACAAATTACAAACCTCCACCAAGGCCGCCAATAAAAGCACCGGATGTCAACGTTAAAGTCGTGCAGGATGTGAGTCAAAACGCTGTTCTTTATGCTGCAAAGCAATGCTGATAACCGCTGCAGAATTCCTATACCAAGAACCAGAAAGTTGACGATGACGATGGGCATTATATAGTGGTTCCAGATAGCGACTTGACAGATAGATGTAAGATCTAGCCACAACGTTTTAGATGATACCTTGCTGACACGTTCAAAAGATCAAGTGGTCAAACTTCTCGGACAGGGAACCTTCGGGAAAGTTGTTCAGGCTCGAGACAAGAGGAGGAACAAGGCTGTGGCTATCAAGATCATCCGCTCTGTTCAGAAGTACCGTGATGCCTCAAGGATAGAGCTTCGTGTTCTATCAACGCTAAAAGCAAACGACCATGAAAATCGAAACCGGTGTATACATCTGCGCGACTGCTTCGATTACAGGGGGCATATATGCATTGTCATGGATCTCCTTGGCCAGAGCGTTTTCGATTTCCTGAAGGCGAATACATTTGTGCCTTTCCCAAACAGTCAAATCCAGAACTTTGCCAGGCAACTGTTCACCAGTGTAGCTTGTAAGTGCTTGGTCCGGATTTCTGGATCTACTAGCTAACACTTGCAGTTCTACACGACTTGAATCTCATCCACACTGATCTCAAACCAGAAAATATCCTCCTCTGCGATAGCCAATACCAGGCATTTACCTACGGTCGCAGAATACCTTCTTCCTCAACCACAGTCAGCCGGTCAGCTACTCAACGCAGGGTCCTTCTGGATACTGAAATTCGGTTGATCGACTTTGGCTCTGCAACCTTCCAAGATGAGTATCACTCTTCAGTTGTATCAACTCGGCATTACCGCGCTCCTGAGATTATTCTTGGTCTCGGGTGGTCATTTCCATGCGATATTTGGAGTATAGGCTGCATCCTTGTGGAGTTCTTCACGGGCGATGCTTTGTTTCAGACCCACGACAACTTGGAGCATCTCGCGATGATGGAGAGCGTGTGTGGTGGCAAGCTCGATACAAATCTTATCCATCAAGTCAACAAGATGGCAACAAGGAGCGGTGGCAATCCGGCAGCCAAGTAAGTTCCAAAAGCTCCAAGGATACACCAAAACTGACGTAGCTCCAGATTTTTCAAAAGGTGCAAGCTGGACTATCCGACACAGGACACCACAAGAGCTTCAAGACGATTTGTCAAGGCTATGAAACGATTAGAAGTAAGCCGGCGGCAATGATAAACCAAAAATGCCATTAACTAACTACTTGAAAAGGATATTATTCCAGGCGAAGGAAATAATAAGTTCTGTAAGAACTTCCTAGATCTATTGCGGAAGATATTTGTATATGACCCGGCGCAACGTATCACCGCCAAACAAGCTCTTCAGCACCCATGGTTCAAGGAGGCTGCAGCACCAGATGATGGCACCGAGGCGGCGAAGATCAGACTACAACGGCTTCAGTCTCAGGAGAATCAGTCAAACCCACCGGCATCGGCCAGAAATGGGTACCATCGTTGAGAAGCAACAACTAAAGTGACGAACTATGGATGACGGCGTATTTCAGCGGTTACGGGGGTGGGGGGCATTCTTATACTCTGCACCATATGTATGGGAGGTCAGGGGCAGGAGCAACGGTAATTAAGTTTAGGTTTCACGGGTTTTGTATCAAACCGTACTTAGATAGTCGTGATTACCAACGGAATTGATGGGCCAAAAGCTATTCAAAAAGCCAGTCAGAGCACCCTCTCATTGACCACCTCGCTGCGGGAAGGAAAGGTGGAACACATCAAGGAGACGTCTAAGTTTGTCAGTTGGTCGCCACTCACAGGGACTTGAAACCTATTCCACCACCACATTATACATTTACTAACAGTTGCGAGCAACAGCCAGAGGGAAACCCGAGGAGTAAAAGGGACAGTACAGCATTTTTCTCGTTGTGCGACACCCTGTCTTAATCTTTAAAGCGCGGCAACAGGATCTTTCTGTGCTTCTAGCAGTCTGGTCGGCATGACAAGTTGGAAGGGTTTGGGCCTGGCGTTGACTGGCTTCGCGACTTAATGGAAGCAGCAAAGCTCAAGTCCCACCCACCACCGCCCTACGGATGGTGATGGACAGTTTAGGAAGACACCTTGTCCATAGTAGCAAACGATGGCCGAAGAACTTTAAGGCCGCATTGGGGGATCCAATATATTGCTAAGCTCACGTCTAGAAATGATGCTGGTGACGGGTTCCCTTGGGTTTGAAAACTAAGTCAACAAACCGCACCCTACTATCCGCCGACATAAGATACCTTACGTAGTGGTATGCAGTCTTGACTTCGATTCTCCCCCCTGGCCGTAGTATCGATGCCGTAGCTAGCACCCAGTGTATATTTTGAATTGAGTTACTACAACTATTTCAGGAACTAACAACAAGTGACCCTGCGTGGCTATGTCTTCAATACTGTCAGTAGGAGTAGGTATCAGTTGCTTTCGTCTAACGCGCTGCTTTTGAGGACTTCTACTAGTGAGCTAAAAGCGGCACTGAAAGGTTTTGCTGGGACATTATTGACCGTTGAAGGTAGGCTTGACTTTTAGATTAGTTCTCTAGACTACTAGTAATCAGAGCGGCCTGCATTTGGAAGTATTCACCTAGGAGGCCTTGAATTATCAATATCCAGTCCGTGTGAGTACCTCACCTCGACGCACGCCAGGCATCACACTAGTGCAGCCTTGCAAACTAAATATTTCTGGAGCCTTCCCGTGTTTATTCACACACTCGCGGGGAGTGACTCCTCTCCTCTCCTCTCCTCTGATGCGCCAAATTCCGCCTATAAAATATGCGGCTCCCTCAGTCCGACGTCAAATAGTACAAGGAGTCAATTCCTACAGGCCCAATCCCAACTTACATCGAAGCATACCCAACAGCACGAATCAACCTTTCGATCGACTGTTTCCTGGTCCGCTTCTGCTGAAGAGGCCGCCAAAGCCATATCTTATTGTCTTTGAGCAGAAAAAGGCCGACAGCATCAGCAGTGTTCCTCCAAATACGACTCAAAGCGCCAGCGATATCCAGTCCAAAATGAAGAGCTGGGTGCAGTTTATTACTACGCCTACCGCTGACACCCCGGGCACCACACTCCTCCTGCACTTCGACAACAAGAGATATCTGTTCGGAAATGTTGGAGAAGGTACTCAGAGAGTATGCGTGCAGAGGAAAGTCGGCCTACGCAATGTGGAAGACTTGTTCTTGACAGGTCCCATAGGATGGGGAACTGCAGGCGGCCTGTTAGGGATGATCTTGACACTTGCCGATCAGACGAGCACGGCGAGAGCGGAGTCAGAAAGAATGCGCAAGGAGAAGCTGGAGAAAAAGGGCAAACTATCTGAGGGCGAGGGCGTGGAAAAGAAGTTCTTGAACATACATGGGGGGAAGAACTTGACCCACCTGCTGTGCACATCAAGGAGATTTGTATTCCGGAAAGGAATGCCCATCAATACGCATGAGATACGGTCGGAGCGAGAGGTGAAGGGAGCCAATAATTGGGAGCCAACATGGAGTGATTCAAATATCAAGGTGTGGGCAATGGCTATTGAACCCGAAATGCCACCTATGAACCCAAGAAAGAGGAGCCACGATGAGATTTCGAGACAGAGCCCATTTGCTGAAACCGAAGAGACTCCAGCAGAACAGGAAGACCGCGAGGATCAAATGCGGAAATCTGTTTTATCTTCCATGTTCGATTCTACATGGCGCTTGGACACACTGATCACCTTGAAGTTATCAGAAGTCATATTTCCTGCAGCTGTCTTCATCCGAAATTCGGCGGGTCACATAGAAAAGTACAATGGGCCAAGTTACGACCATTCTCTGAACACGCCGGATATAGAAGTACTTGTACGCAATCCATGGCCAGGAGCAATGATTGAGACACTTCCACCAACTTCTCCGTCTCGAAGCTCAGTCTCTTATATTGTCAAGAACTACCCACAGCGTGGGAAATTCAATCCAAAGGAAGCTCTCAGGCTTGGAGTCAAGAAGGGGAAGGACTTCGGGCTCCTGACCGCTGGTATCTCTGTCACGGCAGCGGATGGCACCACGGTTACCCCTGATATGGTTATGGGCGAGACGAAGGAGGGCTCTGGGTTTGCAGTAGTAGAGCTACCTGATGCTTCGTATATCGCTCCAATGGCTCGACGTGAGGAATGGTCTGTAAAAGAAGTCATGAATGGCGTAGAGGCCGTAGTTTGGATCCTTGGTCCCGGAGTTCTGAGCGACTCAAGGTTCCAAGCCTTCATCAGCGGTCATCAGCAATGGAAGCACTTCATCTCGTCAAAGGACTGCTGTGCGAATCATCTTGCTCTTGAGTCACCAGCTTCCGCTGCGATTCGATTAAATATTTTGGACCCGGAACGTTTTCCTGTTCCAGTTTTTAACGATGAAGTAGAATCAACTTCGACAGAAGACGACCTTGCATACTGTGAGAAATCTAGGGCTGGAAAGATTCTTTTGCTTGCGCCAAGATTTGAAGTTCAAGATAATGCAATTGTTCCCAGCCTTGACACCGCTCAGGTTGTTGCAGAAGCTTCGACGGAAGTCACCGAGTTGGCTGAACTCGCACGAACGAAAATTACAAGCCCAGAGTATATGAGCAAGCTCGAGATAGTACAGAGCGACATTCCTTGCAAAGATGCCGAAGTGATTGCTCTCGGTACTGGATCCGCTTTGCCATCGAAGTATCGCAATGTTTCGGCTACTCTGGTGCGTGTTCCAGGTTACGGAAGCTATCTTTTTGATTGTGGCGAGAACACCCTTGGTCAGTTGAAGAGAGTACTTGGCGATGAATTGCCAGAAGTGCTTCAGGATCTGAAGGCGATCTGGATAAGCCACCTTCACGCTGATCATCATCTTGGCACAAATTCAGTCATCAAAGCATGGGACGAAGCCACGAGAGATGACATTTCAAGAAAGCTAGTGGTGGCATCGGACGCCGCCATGCTACATTGGTTAAAAGAGTACTCGCAGGTGGAAAATTATGGTTACGACCGAATAGAGCCAATCATCCTGGGAGGCAGAAGCCAAACAGACTACTATAAAGAATTCACCGACGAGCAAATTCAAGCTTACGGCTTTTCTAGCATCGAAGCTTGTGCAGTCCAGCACTGTGCCGGTGCCTTAGCTGTCGCTTTCACCTTCCCTAACGGATTTAAAATTGCCTATTCCGGGGACTGCAGACCTTCTAGACAGTTTGCACAGATAGGACAAGATGCCACGCTGCTGATCCATGAGGCTACATTCGATGATGAACTTCAAGGCGACGCTGAAGCCAAGAAGCATTGCACGACTTCGGAGGCCTTGGATATCGGCAGGCAGATGAATGCTCGCCGAATCCTTCTAACTCACTTCTCCCAAAGATACCAGAAAATTCCCGTCATGAACACAGATGGTGACAAGGATCAAGTTGCTATTGTTGCATTTGATTATATGCGCGTGAAGATCGGAGATATTGCAAAGGTGGAGGCCTTCAGGCCGGCTTTACTGAAACTCTACGAGACGGATGATGGAAAGGATGGTGAGAAAGATGAATAGTGGAGCAGTGACAAGATACCAGCCTGTGAACCTCTTAAGTTGGCATGTTTTAAATGGTTGTTAACAGCAACATTCGAAAAGCATGTGTGGGCAAAATGGGTCTTGTATTCTGTTGTTCTGTATAGAGCAAGAGTGCCGAAGAAGCCTATTAGGAATAGAAGGTCACGTAGAAGACCAGATGCCTATTCTAGAACATTCTTCATTATTCTACAGTTTGAGTAATTGACAGTTCTGAAATGGCAGTCCTTACGAATTATACACTTGCTAAAAAGAGTTCAGTGTTTGGGGCAAGCGACGGTCAGCTCATGTAGTTCTCAAGTCCGTGCCAAAGTAAGCCAAATGTGTGGTTCTGAAGATACAGTCAATGGTTAAGCTTGCATGGATTGTACAAAAGGTCGGCTGTTTCGACTGGGCTTTTTGCATCAGGCTAAGCGCGGGATAGAGGGAATGCCACTGGGATTTTCCAGCTGTGATCCTGTCGTGTCATGAGCGGGACGGCAATATTTCAATTCATTGACGCGGTGTGTCTCTTCTTACTCTGCTCCTCTGACTCGTCCCGTCTCCAGCCGACTCTCGTTGTTCTTGGACCTCCTCTATTCCCACCAAGTTCCTATAAGCTTGTGCGTGCCTATCCGCTGTACGATCCTGAGTATCAAGACTCTGTCTCGAAGACGATCTTACTCCGAAGCCAATACCGGAGTCACTATACGCACTCTGTGAATACGTCGTTGCGGCATGTTGCCTATGACTTACTGCTCGATGGAATGTTCCAGTGACAGGGTCGAAGACGAGAGAGTTCCTGAAGGCAGGATGCATGCCCTCTATCCCTTGAGCGCTAGGAGGCACCAGGCTTGTTGTAGACATGAGATGAGCATAGAAATCGATGATACTCCCCTCGAAATCATGCTCCTGCTTGTCATCCTTCTCATTACTCTCCTCCTCTTCCTCATTATGCTCATTTTTTCCGACGGGATTCGGTGGTCTCTTTAAAAACCTCGGATCTTCTTCTTCCACAATCACATCCTCAGTCTTCTTCTCCCTCCTACTTTCCCTCCTCCTCGCTTGCTGCATCTGCCGTCGACAATGCCTAATCTCCCTCCCCAACCTCTCACTCTCCCTCAACACCTGAGGAGCCTCACTCGAACCTGGCAACCAATCAATCCACGCCTCAACCAGGGGCAACAAACTTGACTGCCGCACCTCCCCCTTCCTCTTCCTCCCTAACATACTCGCTCGCAAATCGCTTAGTATCTGCGCTCTACCACCCACAGCCGCTAGAATACACGCTTCACATCCCCCAGCAATCTCAACGTACCTAGCATCGTACGGTTGCGCGGCAAACGCTACACGATAAAAGTCAGGTGATAGCCATAGACTATTGATACTGGATAACCTCTTCACGAACTCAGCGACGCTAGGCGAGAGGAAGTCGTTTCGACGGAGTCGATCTAATCGTGTCGTTGCTTCTGCTAAGACCCGTACCCAGATTCGTCGGATTAAGTAGGCGTTTAACGATTTGTGTGCTTTGCAGAGGTGAGCTTGTTTGGGTCCGAAGACATCGAGTGCCATTACTAGTCGTGGGATGAGTGCCGTGGGTCGTTTGAGATGTGCTGGGAAGGTTGAGAGGCTGCTGCTTTGGGATTCGAGCCAGATGGAGCTTGGGATTGGGAGGGCCGTTGGGAGGGTGAGGAGTGCAGTTAGGATTTCGAGGTCTGAGGCCGTGAGGTCTTGGATGTATTGGATGGACTTTGTGCTGGGCATGTTTTTCTTTTTTTGGTCTTCTCTTTTTTGATAGTGTGAGGGGGGTGAGTTGTTATATAAATATGTTGAAGGGGAGTGCGGAGAGGAGAATGCATTGTTTTTGAGGTGCAGCAGCAGGTATTTACTCGATTATTGGGGTCTTTGTTCGCCGAGAGACCTACCTTTGTTCCCTCGAGGTTGGTAGAAACTTCGTTGTTTCGTTGTTGTTGCGGGGAGGGCTGAGACTTGTTGTGACAGCTGCACAAGGAACATGGACAAAGGTATTGTATGGGCTCGAATGAGCTGGTTTAGTTTTCGGGAAGATGATGGTTGGAGTGAGGACTCATCTAGTTGATGCGGGTGTTAATTGCTAAGCAAGTCTTCGATGAAGACCTACATCTCTCGAGTCGTCTTCCACTTACAATACCTGCTGCTTCGAGTTACTCAAGCTAGGTGAAGGGCCATTAACTTTACTTTACGGTCTGTACAGTACGCCACCAAGAGCTTAAGCGACACAGGGACAAACATAGCTCGGTACTAGAGGTTATTTCATTATGGTAGATGAAGTAAAAACACATCACTCGGTACCTCGGTATGTAAAATCTCGACTCGGTGATTCTAACAAGCTTAGCCTACAAGCCATAAACACACACACACACACACTCACACACACACATCTTAAACAAATCATCGCTCTTCCTTCTCGATCTAAATAACATACAGTGTTACCTTTTATTGTCAAAACTACTCCACGACTTCGCCAGAGAAAAGCCTTTCTAGAATCCTAGTTCCTTGTAGAAACTATTAGACATAAAAACAAGAAGAGTACCTCGTTAGATCACCAAATCTAAAAACGACGACCTAAAGTTTTCAACATTTCCTTTCTTTACGACATACAAAAGTTGTCGTCACTCTTTTACAAAGCATAGGTAGCTATAAACTCAATCCTCATACATGAAGTTTTTAAGGCAGGGGAGAAGCTTTCTCGTGGGCTAATATTCTAGAAAGGGCGATAGGTTACTGTCATGTGGATAGTAAATGCACTCACAATTTACTTCTTCTTTAATATACATAACCTTGGCTGAAAATAATTACCTAAGTTACTATGTTATTGTCTAGAAATTATCAGACCTCACCTTTGTTGTTAGCTCCTCTGGCATTCATTCTCGTTGGTGTTTTTCTTGAGAGCGAGGTCCACGGCTTAGCGAGGTGGTGATACAAGTAGGCAACACGTCCCTTGCTGGCTGGCAATCCAGTCAACTTGCACTACGACAAAGAATTTTAAAAAACGCGATCAGGGTACCATCAGGAGGCACTTAGAGAAACCTGTTACTTTATGCTATTGAAAACACAGAGCATAACTCACCTAACCCAATTCCGATCCCAAACCTACGTCCAACACCAATATTAAGAAAGCCCCATGACGCGTCATGCTTTTATCCTGCACTAAACCCCATATCAAATACGATACCAAATGCGATGCCATATTCCCATCTACTTAGCCTGCTAAATTCCCCTCAAAGACCTCGAACATCAACAATGATACAATCATTGTCAGTAAACCCCATATTGTGAATCCTCACATGTCTCCTCCAATTATCCAGCCTATCAAACGGATATTTCCTCACCCTACTCCTCTTACACGTCGGCAGCGGACAATAGAACTCTTTCCCGCCCCCATGAATGGTCGTTAGGTGGCGTTCCATGTCTTTTGCCAATGACACACTCACTGGACAACTGGAGATAGGGCAGCGAAGGTGACTGCCGCGGAAGTTCTGCCTCGCATGTTGCGGCCGTGTTGTGAGCTTGAGATGGGATCTGGAGATGCTGATGGTGGATTCGGAAGTTATCGTGTTAGTGATTTTGTCTGCTTCTGTGGCTTCGACCTTCACCGGTACTGCTGGCTTGTCGATAAGCGATTGCGAGGGAGCAGCGGCGACTAGGATTTCGAGATTATCAACAAACGAAGCTTCCAATAATTGAGGATCCATCGTCGAATCTGATCCGGTCAAGCAATGTGAAGCCCCGCGTATTGTCAGGAGAAAGTCTTGACTGGGTCTTGGGGTACGAAGTTGAAGTACCCTCAAGGCAGAACCAGTTTCAATAGCGTCTTGGATACATATTAAAGCACCACAGTACTGATCTATTTGGGGAGAACACCAGACGTTCTTTGGATAACCTCGTTGTTTGCTGATGGGAGGAATTTTAAGATAAGATTCCGGATCATAGCTGACTGAGGCACTTTGTAATGTTGGGAAGTTCGGCCGGATAGCTTTCTGCCAGGAGTATGTGAGCCACCGTAGGAAATGAGCTCCTGAAAGCTGCTGGTATAAGAAGAAAGGAGTTAAGAATTCTTTGATGTATTGCGTGCGATTATGGAAACGGGTCTGTCGCCAATCGACTGAATCTAGCCCTCCTGGAGGGAAGACTTCCGTAAAAGCTGCAAGAGCACTGGAGGTGGCTTCGAAATAGTCTCGAATGACGGTAATTTTGTCTCCGTGGGTAGTTGGTAGAGGCTCTGTAGTTACCCTTGTATCTGACTGACGACGGACGGCATACGCGAAGGTTGAGATCATCTTTTCACAGAGGAATGTGTCAAACGTAGCGCTCGTATCCTCGATAGTCTTGATGAATTCTCTGCCCACTTTATCAAAATCAGAGAAAGTATTCCCAATAAGCCTCAGGTAGTAGTCGTCCCCGAGGTAGATGTTGTCTCCCTCATCCCCGAACGGGTTTCTGACTGTCCTATTAATTTTGTTGATGTTATGCACCATACACAAGGTCTGATACTTAAAGGTTCGAATATCGGCGTGGTCCTGGTCGTTGTTTGGGTTTCCACACACACACATAATAGCTACGGCCGAGATCGATACTCTCTGGTACAAGTCATCGAGCACACTGATTATGTGTGGGGTTGTCTGGTGCATTTTTGATGGTGGCTCGTCTCCAAACTGCGAGTGTCTTTGATTTGGCACCTTTAAGCAGCAGTTAGAACAAACAGAGTGGCTTGGGTATTAGGCTTCGTTGTCTTGTTGCCCTTTTGAAGAGAAGGCATGGTATCGCTACGAAGGGCGTTTTTGGCAATTTGGAAGTCTGAAATTATCAAGTACTACTATTGAGGCCAAAGAGAGTTACGGTTGGCCTTGGAATCTTGGATACGAAGTATGCGTGCTAAGGTGTGATCTTAAGGACGGAGGGCGCGTCGGATGCGGCTCAGAGCTCGATGTTGTACCGGGGAATAGATGCTCGGTGCGAGATGGAGTCGAAATGATTGGAGGAATTGCGATAGCATGTCGGCGCTGAGAGAGCGGAACGACACATGACAAGCATGATGGGCCAGAGGCATACCTAAAGTGGACGAAGCTGAACCCGGATTCATCAAGATGTCGGTGCAAATCTGCAAATCTGCAGAGGAGGGGTTACTTCGTGTGTGCACCGTGCCTCCTCCTCGCATACAGTAGATAATGTAAATCCTGCCAGCAAATCGATGAGCTACGAGTAATCATCGCCGAATATCCAACTTGCCAGGTATGAACATAAAGCAACGATGGCCAGCAGTTGCGTTTAGGGCTCTCTGCATCGTCCGAATTGAAAGACCTCACTTCTTCGAAGAAAGAAAGGCAGAATTGGAAAGCTGGAAAAGATTCGTATGGGTGTTAATTGTTGAGCGAAACGATGCTGACTGAGAATCGTAAAACAGGCTGTATCATTATTATAACTCCAGTGACTCTAGAAACACTTCTCCCAATCCAATACGTCTATCCTGCTGGTCGCTAAACGGAGACAAGCCTGAGAAGACTTCGAGCTAAACATACAATTAGGGATGACGCAAGGATCGATCGGAAGAGAAAAAAGATTCCTTCGAATGCATTATTCCGCAGAATTTCCAGGAACGCAGCTCAACAATACCCAGAAGTTGTAGATGCAAGCTCGAGTACAATCAGAAAGAGCCCGTCGTCGGCTATGAACGAATTGCGATTGCCGTCTCTTAGCAAGGCAACGAACAACTATCATCAGTCTTGCAAAACCTGTCGAGGCTTTGCGATTCGGAGGTATCAAGGAAAGCCTCGAGGCGACGGATCTCGTCATTGTCTTTACCCTCTTGGACTACTCGATCGATCCTTCCATCATCAAAGGCTATTCCGTGCCATAGAAGAACACCAAGGTCTCTTGCAAGTTTGACAGTTTGCAATAAACTGTTCTGTTGTAATTCTGGGATGCAGCTTTCCAGCTCCTTCCAAAAGACTTCCCTCAACTCCTCAGCATCACGATAGACGAACCCCGTTGATCGCATCTCCCCTAAAATCTCTTCCAGGCCATAAAAGCAAACTCCAAAAGGGAGGTACTCGGCTTCGGCCCAATCCACAAGTCCAGTCAGGCTCCCATTTGAGGGATCTACCATCAGGTTACTGTCCACGATATCGCCATGTGTGAGTACCCATGGCAAAGACTCAATGCGTGGTAGCTCCCGGAGAATCCTCCTCGCTGTTGGCTGGAATCGTATTGGTAGATCTGTACCTAAAGACTTGAGACGAGCAACTATCGAACGACCAACAGTTCCAAGCGACGACGTGCTTCTGGCGTTGTTTTGATACCACGCTCTAGAAAGAAAGAATGCAAAGTCTTTGCAAAGTCTCGCACGATGATCTAGGGACGTATTACAGTCTCGGAAAGTCTTGAATGACACTCCTTTCATCCTATGCATAGCATATACAAGCAGGGCATTTGGCAAGGTCGATATATGCTTTGTCTCAGGTGCAAAGTGGCCGTATATTTCTCGTGCCTTCTCCGTGATGGAAAGATCCAAACGATACCAGACAGGTCGAAATTGGATAACAACGTCATGACCAACAAACAAAGTCATCGAGCAAAAGCCTTGACATGTTGCCAGGGATATGGTCTCGCCTGGATACAGCTCCCGAACGAACTGGAAACAATCGGCTTGGTCGCGCGTTGCATCTAGCCCGCAACGACTGAAGAAATCGTTCACCGACTGTGGCATCGAGGTTTGCTTGTTGTCCATAATTATATGACTGATGTATGCATCGTCCGTGATTCTACTCGGTCAACAGAAGAGAGAGGGACTGGTTATCGTGCCATGTCATGTGGTTCCCGCCATACTGTAGAGGACGATAAGCCGAGGGTGGCCATGGAGCCATGGTGGGGTGTACAAGACTCCCATTTGATCCCAGGCTTGCAACAATATATCTCGTGTCAGCATGCACCATCTCAATTGGGGGGCATCTGGCAAGGCAATGCGACCTGTATTGAAGAGTGCAGCGACCGAGTAGAAACGGGAGAGAGGAGACGCAACGTAGTGTAGTCACTGCAACGGAGTCAGTGGACAAAGACCTGTTGTTGTGATATTGACCGTGCGCATACAGGTACGAGTACTCGTAGACTCGTAGTTAGTTGTGATGGATGGTCTGTAAAGCCCAACCACGTCGGCAAATGCAGGACAGTACGGGAAAGCAACTGATGTGCAGACCAGGGGCAATAGAGAAGCCAAAACAAAATACCAGTAGTGTTTGTTGTTTATTGCTCTAATGTTTGTTTAGTTGTTTGGTTGTTGCAGAAAGCACGAAAGAAAGCACAAAAGCAAGGACAATCACGGAGTCAAGGCGTCGCTTGACGAGCAGCGATGGCCAATCACGAACACTTACAAGACTTACGACACACTTTGCACTCTGTGGCAGGGACCCCCTTAAGTTGGCCCTCTAACCGAAATGAGAACTGTCCATGGAGTCGAAAGTAAAGGCTGAAATATAACAATAATAACAATAATAGACAACCTCCTCCTCCTCCTCCTCCTCTGCTTCTATTCTCATCCTCGTTTTCATTCTGCTTGTTCGCTCCTTGCTTACGACCTACGCCTCCTCCTACTACTGTTCGTCTCTTACCGATCGTAGTTCCAAGGCAACCTTCTCTGTTCACTGTTTGTGTTTCGAAAAGTGCCATTCATGTATCGCCATGCAGAAGAGGAGGGGATTGCATTTTGATGTCACACTCCTTCCTCTCCGGCTTTTGAGGAACGTTCCTCAAGCCACTCTTTCCCCCCAGAGCGAGGGACCATGGCCATGCTAACATCCTTTGCTCCTCCCCCTAATCAAGCCCATCTCCTAAGTGTTGACACCACTTTGTTGATTGCCAGGTGTGATTTCGGTCTAAACAACTAGGCGTCGTTTCTAATCTGATCAGCTTCCGAGATTTGATCACTCGTTATACCACTGTTGTTGTACAATACTTCACCGACTTCAGTCTAAGCCACAAAAGGTCACAGTAACTCATCAATCTACTTATACGAAGACTCAGGCAGCACCGTGGACATGGCCGCTCTTGGAGAGACCAAACGTCTTATTCTCTGTTGCGATGGAACATGGATGGATTCGTATGTACTTCATCAGTCCGAAGTATCACATGTCTTCTTACATATGTCTAGTGATGATGGATTCACCAAGCCGACTTACATTCCATACAATCCCACTGCCACTCTTCAGGTTCCCAGCAATATCACGAGGATATCCCAAGCTCTCAAGCGACATGCCCATGATGGCATGCCACAGATCATCTACTACCATTCAGGCGTTGGAACCGGATCCGGTATCATTGACAATCTCACAGGAGGTTTGCTTGGGACAGGAATTTCGGAGGTTTGCACCCCACGTGCTATTTGAAAAGGGCCTGAGCACTAACTGATGCTGGAACGCAGAACATCCGAGAAGCATATGCCTTCATTGCTAACAACTACACTCCTGGGGATGAGATCGTCCTTATCGGTTTCTCCAGGGGAGCATTTACCGCCAGAAGTATTGCTGGCATGATTCGGGATATTGGATTATTAACTCTCCAAGGAATGGACACTTTCTACCCTATTTTCAAGGACCAAGAGAATTTCAGGAACGAAGGTTACAAGGACATCTTCCCCGATCAGCCTTTCCCAAACAAGCCGAGAGATGACGCGGGCTATGATCAGAGGAAGTACAAAAGAAAGCTTGTCGCTGTATGTTTGGTGCTTTTATCTAGAATTATTGCATGACTGATGAACTGCAGAACGGATTGACTCGCGTCTACGATCCCAATGGCAAGAGGATAACTGTGAAGGCCGTCGCCGTCTTTGACACTGTCGGTACGTTTCCCCTCTCGATTTGAGCACTAGAACCTACCTCACGCTGCGTTCCAGGTTCTTTGGGTATTCCAAATACTGCACTTCTTTCGAAGCTTGGATTTCCGCACTCGACCAAGGAGTTCAAGTTCTATGACACAAATCTCACAGGCATTATCAGACATGCGTTCCAAGCCTTGGCCCTGGATGAACATCGTGGCCCATTTGCTCCAGCTGTGTGGGAGATGCGTGGTGACACGTCGACTGATTTGCGACAAGTCTGGTTTCCTGGAGCGCACTCGAATATTGGAGGAGGCTATGTAAGTCAAAAGCTCGGTATATATGTTCCGCTCTAGGGGTTATTGCTCTTTACTTCCGAACCATATTTCAAATAATCTTGAAACTGACTGCGAAATTTCGACTTGTAGGATGATCAAGAGATGGCTAATGTTACGCTAGCTTGGTAAGTCCTGAAAAGTGTTTGTTTAAGATTGATTTCTGACAGTCACAAAGGATGATGGATCAATTAGCCTCCATTGGCGTAGCGTTCAAGGACGATTATATCAATCGGATATTTGACCAGAACGTACAGTATTATGAAACTGCACCGGTGAAATCACCAGGCATCTTCACATTGAACCGCCCATGGAAACAATGGGCCACAACACCCGTCTATGAAAAGCATAAGCCAGTCCGCCCTTGGGGATTAGGACAGATCTATGAATCAGAAACCGGAGTTGTAAGTAGAGTTTCCTAATATCTCAAAATGACGAGGCAGAGAGCTAAGTGGCGAGATCTCTCCTGATTACTGAAACCCAGTAACGTGAGCAATAAACGCAACCCTGAAGTGAACCTAAAGAAGACGAGCAAAATATTCACATATATCACCTCTCGTCCTGAGTCCGACTTCCCAACAGCTTAAAGCATCAACTGGAACTGACTGTGACAAAAGTGGCTCCTCGCAGGAAAGAAAACCAGAACCCCTGGGCTCTACAAAAGAACTGACCCTTCCACGGGCCTCCCAACAACAGAATTCATGGTCAACACTAATGAGCGCATCCATTCCTCCGTCCGCATCCGCCTTGATCTTGACGGCCTCGATGTCGAAGATAAAGGTCTTTACAGATGTCCCGCACTCCTCGTCAAGGGCCCCTGGCAACTCTGCCAAGTTTATACGAGTGCTAAAGACGCCATCCCTTCAACCGCAACCTGGGGTCCTTTAGCTCCTCCTGCAGCGCCTAGACGCGATGAAGATCTGAGATGGGCATGGGAATATGTCGGTCCTGAAGATGAGGCACCTAAGATTCGCATGATGCTTGAAGAGAGACTGGGGCCTTATGAACGCCAGTTGCTGTCATTGAATAAAGGTAAAGATATTTCTGCTAAGGTTATGGATTCCGTTGATGGCGATGATACGAGCATTGCCAGCAAAATTTCTGCTCATATTCATACGAATGACGCTTCTCAGTCTCTGCTTAACTTGCAATGAAGGTGTCTATCTTGGGCGCTACACGCGCCACAAGAGGCGGAAGAAGAGGCACCCATTATAGCTATAACTCTATCATTGTCAGCTCCAAGCTTTGTCATTGTTTAGATATAGCTATCGCCAATCAAAGACCATCGGATTCTTCTTAAACTAAGTATATGGTGCATAAGCAAAGCTAACTTAAACTTCTTCACCGAATCTAGGGAGAGCAGAGTATAAGAAACGTCGCCGACGCCGGCGTCGACGCAAGGTTGCTGACGACCAGACCTACATCGGTCAAGGTGGCGAGTTTGCAGAAAGAGTACCGGTGCCACCCGGGAAGGGGATACTTAAAGACCCGCAAGCGCCACGAGCACCACGCAGGAAAAGAGGCTCACGACATCTGTCGGACCTCGGAGATGACGACTTGAGAGAGGGGAGACGGCGCCAAAGACGAGTAAGCATTGAGTTGGAACCTGAGGTGCAGAGATACAGAGTTGATGGAGAGAGTATCGACGTGGAGGGACCTAGATATAGGGTTTCGAGGGCAGCAGCCGCTGGAGCTGCAGGGCCATCGATGAGACCTCCATCTCAACCACCATCCAGGCCTCCATCCAGGCCTCCGTCCAGGCCTCCGTCTCGACCTCCGTCTCGGCCTCCATCAAGAACTCGGTCTCATGAGAGGCGAAGTGGTGGGTTTTGAGATTAAGTATGTGAGAGGGTAAGAGGGCTGGGCATGTTGGTGTTTTGCGTTGCTTTGGTATATACTGTACTGTACGATGGATGGGTTGGGACTTGGGAGTACGGGGAATGCGAAATGGGGTTGGACATGGCTTTTTGAGTATGGGTTTGATTACTTATGGCGTTGTGCGAGGTAAAGCAATGTGGTGTACGAAGTAGACGAAGTAAGATGATGTACTATAGTAAGGCAAGACGCAGCAGTAGTTCTCCTCGTTTAATGTAAGCAGTCGGAAAACCTTTTCTCTTTGTAATACTGCTTCAGGTGCGCTGCCTCTTTACTGTAGGCTTAATTCAACCATTTACAACGAAGTGGAGCGTTGATATGTGTTATTAGTCTTGATCGGATCTTCTTCCAAGAACTAGTTATCTTAGAATCAATCCAGCTTAAGCTAATTTTAATCTTCAAGTAGCCAAAAGGTTTTGTACAATGCTGTAGGTCCTAATTTCGTCCCAGACGGAGATTTGCATTATTTTCATTTTCAGCTCGCTGAATGTTTATGAATCGTTTGAACTACAGTACAAGCATGTTTCTTAAACTAAATAATCTGGTCTCACGGAGAGATCAATTGAACGTGGACTCCTGCCGAGTCTCTTCTCCAATTAAGATGTTTGATCTATCCAGATTTTGATTTATTCCGTAAATGACACACTCACCCCCGGCTTTTTATTCACAGTTAACGTGCTACGTTGAACTACATTAGTATATCATGGAGAATAGTGAGACGATAACTTACAACACATCAGGACGGGAATAGCTTCCTACAGGATCAAAGTCCATCTGAATCACCAAGTCAGCAGATCCTTGTGATTTAGATAGCACCATATAACCTACCCTAGCTTCCGTCAGATCTGGTAAGTTCAGCGTAGCATATATGATCTCTTCCTTGTCCCAAACTGGCTCAGCGATGAACGTTCCCAGTGGTCCGACAACGCAAGAGCCGCCATGGTTCAAGATATCATCAGGTACCCACTTCGATCCTGACGGGCTGCGATCATGATGATCGGCTGTGAATGGCGGATAATCGGCTGGGAAATCAGAGACCTGTCTCGTGTCAGCGTGTTGTTTCCAAGGGGATAATGAAAATGGAGACGGACTTTGCAGAACTGGTTGACTGAAATCAAGAAGCAGCGTCCTTCTTTGGCTATGTGCTGCGTCGAGGCTATCCAAGAAGGCAAATCGTCTGCATGCGGCGCAATGTATATTCTGACACAGCCATCATTAGTCTGTACTCGGGCAGGTTCAGGGACATTAGGCATACTCGACCCCGAGCTGGTATAATGCCAGTCTGGCTGCGGGCATATAATTCTCCATACTAAAACAGGTCAACTTCCTTCAGGAATGCCCGATCTGGAAAATCTACCAGATCAAGCCTCCAATCTTTCCGAATTCCGTATTCACAACTTGAATGCCATCACCAGCTCCTCGACCCCAGACAAGCCTTTCCGCGGCAGTGGGAATAAGCTGTGAAATTGTCAGCTCATGTACCATGATACAATTCCTCCACGCACCTTGCGGTGCCGACTGAGCAGCTCGCCGTCCTTCCCTATCAACACGGCTGTACAGTAGAGAGTTCCGCCTTCTTTCTCAATGATGCCCACCGAGAGGATGATCTTGTTCCTCTCGGCAGTATCGCGCAAGACATCGAATTCGGGAGACGGGATGGCAACCGCCGACTCGTAATATCTTGCAAACCAAATTCTTCCTTTGCCACATTTACGTTAGCCCCACGTTTCCTTCTGCCATCTAATCGAGATCAGGTTGTGGCATCAATACCTCGTGGTTCTCGAGTTCCAATTGTGGCATCAAATGCATATCGCCAAGGGTACGCGGAGAGGAATGCCTCGCTGAGTGAAGGGCAAATCAGCAACAGGTCGAGACGTGCATAGGCTCAGACATTGAAAGCATGACAACTCACGGAAACACGACCAGTTCAGCACCGGCGAGGGCAGCTTCTGCGGTCAATGTTTTCAACTTATTGAGGCTGAGCTTGAGATCGAAGGCCACTGGCGCTGCCTGGACGGCCGCGACTTGCAGGGTCTTTGGTTTGGGCATCTTCGGGTCAAAGGGAATGTTGTGAACACGTTCAGAGGAGCATCACCAGCAAGCTGACGAGAAGCCAGAATCCTGGAAATCTATGGTGTCACGCGGTAGGAATCTTCGGCCTGGAAGGCTCATCGGGGACGTAGATATTACTGTATATATTACATATTCTTGTATATATATATATATATATATATATATATATATAGACTGGTCCATGTCTGGGGTGACTCACAATCTACGCATCTCTCTCACCTGCAATGTCACTTGCGGACGAGGGTGCATATCTCTCCTGTAGCCTTATCTCGACGGGAGGCAGACTCGGAGGAGATTGTGGAGGCTGATAAGAATCTAATCAAATTACCATGTATGATGCCCCGCCCCGTGTCCCGCAACGAGAACCACCGGCGCCGTATACGCCTTCCGGCCATGCACGACATAGACCAGCAACGCCACCCCGATAACGCCAACCCAGACAGCCGGGGCCCAATTAGCAGTCGCCGTCGTCACGGGCACCGACACAGGGAAACAACTAAACACGATGACGAAGGCCGAGTACAGGAACGCGAAGGCGTTGATGCCCGTGCCGAAACGACCCAGTGACCAGCGGGCGGGAGGCAGCGCGTGCCCTAGGAGGCGGAGACGGAGCACGCAGCCAATGGAGATCATGTAGGTTGAGAGCAGGGCGAGGAGAGTCAGAGACACGATGATGTTGAAGGCGAAGGGACTGCCCAGGTTTATGAGGCAGAGGATTCCCGAGGTTGCAGCTGTCAAGTAGACAGAATTATCCGGAACGTTACTTTTAGCGTCGATCTATGGAAAAGACTGTTAGTGGCTTTCCAGTGATGCAGAATTGGGTTACCGGGGAGTAATGCCCTCAATTATTCTCAGACGACAAATTTTGTGAATTGTGTAACGAATAATGAAAGCAGCTTTACCTTTGACACCCATTCTGAGCAAGGAAATCCTTTGTCTCGTGAAAAGGCCCACAGTTCTCTTGACGTTGTCGCTAAAGCAGTGATATTACCGGCGTAGATGAGGATAAGTAAAATGATCATGAGTGTCAAGACCATAGCTTTGGAGCCTGTGTTTTCGAAGAGGATGAGATATGGTGCATCGGATTGGATAGCTGCGTCGAGATCTCCAAGGCAGAACAGCATGGTGATTAGCATTATCCTATTGTGCTAGTTAGTAGTCGTCAAATGAAACGAGGGTTGGAGAAGCTTACAATCCCATAACCACGTTGAGTATGTAACTCCACCACATTGCTTTCGGGACATTGAGTGAGGCGTCTTCGACTTCTTCCGAGATGTGAACAGCGCTGTCCGAGCCTTTGGAAATGTCAGTTATATATCCGCAACACCAAAGTAGTCTTCAGTCACTGATAGTACACCTGTGATTGGCAGGCGGGAACAAGGAGAAAGGGAAACACGTACCAAGGTTGCAATAGAGCACAGAAACCTGAGCAACCAAACAAGAAGTCCCAACATTACTCCAGCCACCATTACTGGTAACCTCTGTAAAAACCTGTTTGGCGGAATTCTTCGGTGCCATAGCGCAGAGTGCCACAATCGTCACAATAAAGCCCAAAATATGACCAAAGAGCGAGATCGTCTCGAGCATTGGCAAGATCTTTGCACCCCACGTATTGAACCCAATAGTTACAACAAGCAATGCAAGCATTATTAGTGTGTATTGCCAGTTTGGAAACGTAAAGTCGGCTTTCTGGATTTGAATAATTGCTTGAATCAGAGTAGTGAGAATGAAGACGGAGCTGGCCATGCTGGCGAGCCACCCTAATGTACTCATCCAACCTGATGAGTTAGTAAAGGATGCGGTGAAGAGAGATGGCTGTAGAAACACATACCAGCTGCATAGCTCAAGAACTTTTGATATTGAGGAGGAGCAAACTCCGAGACCCAATGGTACTGTCCACCACTGGTTGGTGCCCTATATATCATATCGTTAGCAACTGCACGACTACGACTATAAGCATCCCGGCCTCTGCTTATAGGCACCCAGTTTGAGTCAGTCAAACCAACTGGGATGATCAAAAAGTTAGAAATCCTCAAGTCCACCTCCCACTTATCGGCAATTGTCCCTCCTCCCGGAGTCCTCCGACACATTGAAGGAAGCGCCGTCATTGACAATTACTTTGCGTGACCATGCATTTCAATCACCAAGACAACTTGGGTAACTCAACCTGAGTATGCTCCCAGTACCTTAACAAAATCCTCGGGTGTTGACAAGAGTTTAGGTAGGAATTTCGACTCACATGCTCTCCAATTCAGCAAGATTAGCAACAATCGATCCATAACATGTCACAGTCCCCACAAAGACCCAAAAGAGTCCGCCGAATCCGCCATTGAGCAGTCCCGCACTTAGCGAAACCAGCACGAATTCCCATGTTGCCTGCTCGCATAATTGTGGTTAGACAGAGCTCTGGGATCCAGCCCGTTTCCACGATCATGCACATACCATATAAATGGATATAAATCCTTGAAAATATATTAGCACCTGAACAAGCGCAAAAGGATCTTGGATACTGACCTAATGTAGATAAAAAACCGAAGTTCCGCTGTGCCACATGTTACCTCACGAGTCTTCAGGTAATGTGGGAAAAGAGCATTTGACCTTGAATTCCTGCTTCTTCCCCAGCCGTTGCATATCAACTCTATCATATTCTGTGTCGCCGTAGACTTCAACGGGCTTCCCACTTTCGATATCAGAAGAAGCCGGACGAGCTTTAATCTCAATGGGCGTGTCTTTGTTCGGATCCATATCGTCCTCGTGAGCGACCGTACGGTATAGATTTGATGTTTTTTTGAAAGACCAGTTTGTGTGATATGCCGGCAATTGGCATCGTCGTAGGAAGAGCTAAGCTATATAAGTCTAGCTTGAGTCCTTGTAGGACCGGATTTCTTATCGCACAGGTGGACCTGGATCTAAAGTCCATCTCAATCCGCCCTTATCGCCTGGTTACTGTGTGCCGTTTGTACGTAAGTACTGTATGCCATGGCCCATTTTGCATCTGCCCCCGCTATGCTTGCCATCCCTGGTTGAGTACGAAGTCCCGTTAAGTCTAAGGAGATCGGATGCAACTTGCCATCGGTTCAATTGATTCCATTCATAAACTCTTTGACATTGCCTCCATAGCTTGCTGGTATGCTTACAATCCTTATTCTCCCATTGCGACATCACCTCCCATTGTCCTTGGCTTCGCTCCAGGATCCAGAAATTTCAGGATTCTGTATTGTAGATTTCCTTTGCCCAAAAGGATAACTCTTCGTACTCCTACGCTCGACCTACTACCCTCGGAAGCTCTGATTTCTATCTTTTCTGGGACGAATGACTCGTTACTCTGCATCGTGTACTGCGTAAAACGGTCAATGAGTGTTTGGCTGCCAAGAACCGTTGGTTTTGGCACTGCAGCCTTTGCACTATGCGACGTGTAATGCAGGACAGGTTCTGCATCGTCGTGGGCACCGTATGGAATACTCAAAAGGCTGGCTGAACCTGCTTTTTCTTTAGGCATGTCTAGTAGGAAGGAGATGCAGGGGCTAAAATACCGTTGAATTCCCACAAGACAAGTAGGATGTTACCATCCAAGAATTTAAAATCCTTTATCCGGCCATCTCCAAGCTGCAGAATTGATGTCTCGACAGCTTGCTGGCTACTTATGCCGTTCTCGACAGATAGTACTACACGTACTATCTGAACTGATTCGGAGTCAGTGTATACTGGGGAGACAGATATATTGAAACTTACCTCGATTGGTCTCATATTTGGGGATAAATGCGACATAATTACCAAGGCTGGAATTTGGCTAGAAAGATTTAGTTATGCTCCAGTAATTGATCAAAGTGTGACTGACCATACTGTTCATCCTCATATCAAATGGTCCGTTAGAGGCTCCGAGTACCACCGTCTGTCCGAATAGAACGTTCCTCTTCTCAGCTTCAGCAATTTGGCTGAAAATTGCAGTAGCCTGTCGAGATAAGTGCTTGCAAAGCAACTCGACTCGCAGCAGTGTCTTTTTGTATGGAAGTCCCTTTTCCTGCTTCCGCAGTTGTCTATCAAGAAGACTAAACATAGGTGCTTGTTCGGCGTGGCTCCAGTCACCTTCGCAATCTTCTGACGGTGTTTCATCGAAGTAGACTGTTAAAGGACTGGTTGTCATCGCAGTTTGCAGGTATAATAAGACCTTGCTGTGGTCAATTGATGCTTCTTTATCAGCAGTATCGTCATTTTGAGAGACTGATGAATCTGAGGCGAGCCTGTCAATTTCATAGCGGAGCCAGCCAGAAAACGCAGTGAAAAGATCGAGCTCATCTATGACTTGGATCAGAATCCTGGATGACACGAGATTCAGGCAAGCCACAGTGTCCATCATTAGAGTGATTTGTTGACTTGAAAACCCAATGTTATCATTAGAGCCTTGGAATTTTGCAATTCCCGATAAACGACTTAAAATGACAGAGCATCGCTCTAAAGCCGGTAGCATGTGTTCATGGACGAGCCTCCTCAGACCTTCTAGACCTGTTACAACTGCTTTGTCCCATCGTTTATGGCCCTGACGGAGTCAGCAAAATTGCTATAGAGAGATATTGAGGTTCTTACTCTGTCGGTCAATTCTTCTACAAGCCATTCTTTGACAGCTGGAAAAGTATGCCCCGTAGCCACAGAATGGTACAGCGCCTGCACAATATCTCGGTTGCCATTTTCTTCAAGTGTCTCGTTGATATTTCGCAAGAACCTGCCGGGAAGCTCCTGCGTGGCTTTGTATTCGCTGGCCATAAGGGTTTGAACCTGGTGAATATACCTCAAGAGATTCTGAAGTGCGGTTGATCTAGACGCAAGCAAGGAGATGTAGTCGCTTGATGCTGAGATAAAACGAAGGTCCATAGGAACAAAGTAAAGACCTCCATCTGCCTCTGAAGATTTCATCAGAAGAGCATGCGTAGAATGCTGACTGTTTGAAGCGTGAAGGACCAGATGAGGGGACGATTTACTCTTTGTTGAAACTGGACACTTGAACGAACCCACAACGAAAGAGTCATATATGCTCAAATGAACGTTGCCTTCCCTGGTACCAACGACCATCACGTCAACCGCATTGTTATCCCGGGGGTCAAAGGGGCGGAACAGAGCATCCAAAGAAGTTCTGGAGGAGAAAACATCTTCACTGCCTATGGTTAAAACATTCTTCGAATGAAGTAGATTATGAGAACAACTTACGAGGTACCACCTGCAGCTAGCACACTGAGCTTTGGCATGCTTATTTCAATATCGATGAGAGAAAGATCGCGAGGCAAGTCCAGTGGAGTCTTCTCTTCCGACAGCTGGGACTCAACTGTGAACAGCTCATCCCATGAGCCATGCTTTCTTGAGCCTGTAGTACTGGGCCTCTTCGCAATGAGGTTGGATGCCCATCCCATACAC
Source organism: Pezicula carpinea (assembly GCA_026119845.1). Classification (NCBI taxonomy): domain Eukaryota; kingdom Fungi; phylum Ascomycota; class Leotiomycetes; order Helotiales; family Dermateaceae; genus Pezicula; species Pezicula carpinea. The sequence goes on along the minus strand of JALRMK010000006.1, from coordinate 485,153 downwards.
GTGACTCCGGCAGTAGCGGTACCCTCTTCATCATTTGCAGAGAATTGATGAACGGTTTTGCTGCTCTCAGCACCGACGAGTCGCACGGTTCCATCGCTCCAAGAAATTGCAAGAAGCTGTCCTGTTATATCCTTAGTGGTTTCGTCATGAGAAGAGCTGCTTGCGATGGCATACCATTTGGCTTCCAGCGGATACCCTCAACCTTGAGAGTTCCAGCTTTCTGCGTAACTCCAAATACCCGTTGACCGTTGAGGCGATACACGAGGACTTGTTCATCTGTACTGCCTAGAGCCAATAGGTCCATAGAAGGACAGTAGGCAACGACTCGAGCTGCATGATGCAGAGTTTTCTCGCCGAGGATCTCGACACTCACGGGCTCCTCCATGATGACTTGGTCCTATGTTCACCAATATGAATTGGAGTTGGAGTCTTCCACATGATTTGGTGTTCAGGGATCTTTCTTTGTTTGAATCGCGCAGGCGGGCACGCGTGCCAAAATCGCGTCGCCGCTGCTGTACAGTAAGCGAGAACTGACATTGAGGGGAAGTCTCGAAGCATACATACCTACCTAGGTAAGTTTATGAAAGAACGTAGTTGTTACAAATGTTATTCTTCGAATTTAAACAGTATTGGTTTTGTTGAACTCTGTTTACCTACTGCAATTAAATATGTCCGTCGTTGTCCATTACGTAGCTTGGCAAGCAAAGTAAACTCCATGGTTTTAATCAAGTTCAAGAGATTAAGGACTCGTTGAGTATAATATTAGTATAATCTTATGTAACGGATTGTGGATCAAAAGGCGCTCTAGACGACAAAATCTCATGGCTCACAACTTGGATGGGTTTGAAATTCATGGTCTTTTGTTTCTCTATGAGTAGTGCAAATATCATCATGACTAGGTATGGTATGCCGACCACCGGGTCGCGCCATGCTTTAAGACTCCCGACAACTTTTACCAGTACACCAACTCAATCCAATTATTCAATGACATATGAATCGGTGATAGACTTGATTTCCTTCGAGAAAGTCACCTCCTCGTTCATTTCCAAGAGGGTGACAGAATTGACCTGCAATGCAGATTAGTACGGAGCGTAAAAAATAGGTAGATAGCATAAACTCACGTCAACATCAATAAATGGCTTGGTCTTGCCGAACTTCACTTGCATGGGGAAGAACTCATTCTCGTCTTCGGCCTGAGCTTCGAATTCGAAAGAGCCGCTTGCATTTTCTTCGTCAATAACACCAATAGTCCACTCCAAACTGTCACCAGAGACTTCGTAGGTCGCATCGAAACTTGACACTGCGGGCTCGCTTGTCGCATAAGGGATGATGACAGTGACGTCTTTCAATGAGTCTCCCCCAGTCAGTTCATACTCAACGGTGATGGTGTATGTGTCATCTGAGCCCTTATTTACCCAGACAGTGAAAGTGATTGGAACAGCACCTGAGTCATCCACCTTCGGTGTAGCTCTCCAGCGCAGAACACCAACCGAATTGTTCACAGGGAAGCCTTTTGCCGCGTTGCTCATCTGGATAGCTTTAGAACTATTGAAAAGACCCTTGTCGACGTTTGGGTGCGTCCGGAATTGCACCCCGTGGCTTGGTGTTGCCACGAGATCCAATTTGACTTTAGTCAAAGTTGGGTCTGATATCTTCAACTGCAAATCGCCCTTCACCTCCAGTGAGTTCAGAGTCCCCTCTCTTGAAAGTTTCGCGCTTATCGTTTCAGAGACAGTGACATGAATGGCATCGCGGTCAAGAGAAGATGATACCCGTGATGACTGTGCTTGGGTGTGCTCAGCAGCTGGTGCCGGATGGTTTGGGACTAGCGGGGATGAAGCTGATTCCTCGACTTCGGCGCCCATGTCTCCCCTTACGCGCTCGAACATATCTGTAGTCTTCGACTTCTTGCCCAATTGCATACCTTTGCCTTTGGGAGCGCTCGCTCTACCTCAGAGGTTAGTATAAGCTCAAATTCAATTGACAGGGAAAGTAGGTAGGCTTAGAGGGGACACCTTGCAGGGAAGACACGTACTTGTATGATTTGTTCTTTTCCGCCTCATAAGAATCGTAGGTATCTGTAACGGTTGGACGGGTTGGTGGTGTGTATGTGGGGTATACTGGTGTTCGTGGGACATTTCGACCGCTCCTTGAAACTTCCTTGCGCTGCATCTCCAGCTGTTTGGCTTTGCGTTTACGCTCCTCGGTAGCCTCCAATTCTTTGTTCTGGATAAAATCAGCAGCTGGTAAACATGTGCAGAGTGACTCCTACCCTCGAAATTATTTCCTGGATTCTCTCCTCATGACTCTCCATCTCTAAGAAGGTCTTGATTTGGCTGATTGTGAGGTTCTCCCGGTAACCCAGAGTAACCAGTTCATCGAAGGCACTCAGAAGCTCGTATGCATTCCGCAAGATCTCCCTTTCGTCTAGGCTCTTACACGTGCTTGTAACTACCTGGGCGAAAAGGTGTAGGGAATCAATGTCTTGTAGGATGTTGGATTGGCGGTTTGTGATGAGAACCATGTAGAGTTCGTCAAGAGGTTGGTATACGAAGCGCACATTGTCCTGCTCGACCGTGGTATGCTGGGTTCCTGTATCGGCGAGCTTGGGGAAAGATGCAAGAAGGGCCTCAATCCTCGATCGTTGTATGTCTCTGAACTGCCTGGAAAGGACAGCTTTTCCACCCCGCGTACAAATTGAAGCTGCAAGGACAACCTGAATAGAGATGTTAGCCATAGCTTAGAAGCTGAGCATTTGATGATTATGCGCACCATAATTGCGACTTTGGGATTAGTCCTGTCGTAGAGTTGTGGTGGATTGAGCTTTGAGTGTATGAGTTCCACCTATCCTAATTACCATGTTAGGTCAAGTTGTGCTTGAACCCGATCACGTGCTATAATCCTGGAGGCAACGGATGTGCGCTAGTGTACTTTGTAGTACGGAGGTAATTGCGCGGCCTAGCTGGTCGAAGAAGAATTTCCTTTGGTCACTTCTTATTCACTGCAAAACGCAATGCGACAGAGTGCTCTTTCTCTCTTCTACGGAACTTCTTAAGCTGCTTCTATGCGAACCAGATCATATCACACTTGTTTGGAGTTGTGCCATACTTAGATAAAGTTCTTTCTACCACGACGCGTTTTCAGCCTCACGATATCGCATCCCTTTGTTCCCCATTTCCTCAAAACGACTAATAAGACTCAGAACGCCCTCTTCACAGGCGTTCTTGAACCATTCAGATACAACGATAGCGGTTGTCTGAGGACTTTTGGGCCAGTTCTTGCAAAGATCTTGCCCCAATTCTCTAACTCCCTCTTCGATCTACGATCTAATCACAGGTCGAAGGCTGCCGCCAGATTTACATTCTGACAAATTCCCGCACGTTGGACCTCATACAACTGTACCCATAATGGTGGACGACGATATGGAGATATCCTCCGAGCACGGCCACAACGCTGGCGAGGAGGAAATCGATATCGATATCGATCTTACAGCTGGTCAAGCTGACGAAGACTACGTATTGGAAGATGCTCAATCAACCACTGGCTTTGGTGACGGGTTTCAACCACAACCATCGCCAGCGATGCACGATGATCTCATGATAGACGATGAAGACAACGCTTCGTATGCTATGGAAGATGATCCAGCACAAGAACATGATAACCAGTCCATGGATCATGAGGCCGTTTCGATGTCCTTCACCCGGGTGGAGACTACAGGCACCCATCTAAATGAGAATGGTCCTGTAGATGCGACTATTGAGGAAGATGCCTCGACGCAAGAGGCGGAAATCATGTGGGACCAGTCCGAAGAAGCTGACGAGAATATTGGTACAGAGTTAGAAGGACCAGCAGACATCACACACAACTCTCTCGATACTAGGGAGAAACCCCCGGGTGAGATAGAAGAAGGAATACAAGAGAGTACAGAGAGTCTCCATCAAGACAACCACGTCCGCAATTCTCGCAGCAGTAGCCCGCAGAAGCACAGCCCTCCAGAACAAAGTGCACAGCAACAGAGTCCTGCCTCCGGTCCAGCTGGTGATATACCTGAGAGTCCATCAAATTCTAAGTCCGAGACCGACGCGTTTGTTGATGTCTCTGATCCGGGCAATGATAACATTTCTGGAGAAAACGCCGACGAACGTAATCACTCTGAACCTAAATATGTGAACCTCCTATCATCTATGGAAAGGGTAGTGGTTGTGTACCAGTCTAGAGAATATTCACTTTTCTCAACGTCTGAAGATGATGATCCAGACAATTTCTTTCTGACAGATGTTTCTTTTGCCGAAAAGCCCATGATGGAACTATTGGCTGCCATGCAGGAAGTTATCAGTGAGGAAATTCCAGATGAGGAATGGCTTTGTATGACAGTAGATGAACTTGGCCTTGAATTTGACCAGGTATGTTTCCTCCAGACCTTTTCGATTAGCAACAACTGACTTGAAACAGACAAGTTCCGAATCACACCAGATTAGTTTGCAGCAGGTCTTGAATCTTCGTGATCAACTTCTGTACAATGACGGGGCCGAATCACCCCAGCCTCTCTACATTCTCCTTAACACTATAGTAAACTTCGGGACAAGATATTTGACACTTACCTCAGGTGCAGCGGCTGGCAAGGGGATGTCAGAATTGATTACATGGGAGACCCGAAGCGAAAGCCATGGTGAGACTGGTGACTTTGAAGACAGCAATTTCAATGACGAGCAATACTTCGAGAACTCAAAATCTCACGAGGAGGCTGTAAACGAACCGGAGACCACCAACGTTGATAACGAGACAGCCACGGCAGAACCTTTGGCAATTCAACCTCAGGAAGACTCCAAATCGGACTCCGGAAATGCGGACAAATCTCCCTCAGGTACTGGACATGAGGCCTCTCCGAATAGGAACGGTCCCTCCGACGATAAGCACTCGGACTCCGAAACAACTTCCACAAATGTCCTAGCCTCAGATGCTCCACCTCTTACTGACCAAGCAGAAGAAGATGGCGATCTGATTGATTACGAAGATGAAGATTTTGCCGACAATGAATCTCCTGAAAACAAAGTCTCTATTGCAGCATCTAAGGGAAAGGCGACACAAAATGGTACTTTGCCACATTTCATTTCCCAGTACTCTGGGCCCGATCCTTGTTACAAGCCCGATACCTGCTTTTGTTCTACATGCGATGCTAAACGCTTAGAGCGCATTGCAAATGTAGACGAAGAGCTTCGTCGGCAGTCTCTTTACCGTTCAGCTGAGGATAGCTCCTTGGCTGATGAATCCATGCTCCAGCTTCGGAATGCTAATGATAGTCAAGGAAACGAAGATACTGCCGTTCAAGCAGAAAACGACAGCAGTTATGGTGACAAGAACAACGAGTATGAAGCAGGCCACGACGCTTTTGCTAACGAAGAGGTTTTGGCCGTAGAAAGTAACGTCGCTGATGGTTTCGTCGACCAGCACAGAGAGGACGATGATGACCCAGCCATGCGTAACACCTATGAAGAAGAAATAGACCCATCATATGAGGCTTTTGACAATGACTACAAGTACCAAGTTGGCCCAATTACGCCTGGCAGTGGTGCTGGCGACGACATTGAAGATAGTTACTCAGGTTTTGAAGATGAGCTTGAGTCCGGTGACAACGGATTAGAGGACCGCAGACTCCCTGAACTCCACCAAGACAATGCCGGCACAGAAGAGTACCCACGCCTAGTAGACGAGAGCTACAAGCTTGATGGAGCGACTGATACTGTTGTGAAAGAAGCCAATTCAGCCGCTAGTAGTCTTGGATTTGCAGATGCAGCGGACTCTGAAAGTGCTACTGTTGCGAGTGCAAACACCTTGGAAGCCGAGGAAATTAGCTACGAGGACGAAATCGATAACCAGACACTCCAAGTTGCCACTGCCACCGACAGTATCGCTACTGTCTTACCGGCCAAGCAGGAGGCCGTGTCGAATGGAGAACCCCGAGACGAGATAGATTATGAAGACGATGTTGAGGACGACGTGGCAGCAGTTCAACCTGCTCCCACGCCGAAAAAGGAGTTGCCCTCCCCTAACGGTGGGTCAGCCAAACGACCAAGAGCGGAAGCCGATCTCGAAGATACAGCGGGAGCGCGAAGTAAAGGTTAGTACGAATCCGTGTACACAGAATTTGCCATTGCTAATTTACTTTGTAGAAGCCAAACGTGTCCGATCATGAACCTGCCATTGTGAGCTGTATGATCAATTGCTTTCCATCATAACACCGAACGCCCTGCACCTTCGAGAAGCGCCTCTACCCGGGCTCGTTTCTCTCATGTCTGAGTCTCTCGTCTTCGAACATTCTCCTACGGAATCATCGCTATTCATCTTTGCAGCCATCTTGGAAGCCGCCCTGATACACCCGACACACCGCCCGGCTTTTATTGGATCGTCAAAACCGCCGCCATGATATCGATAATGCTAACTTGAATTTAGGATTTTCGCATGCACGGTAAGTTTGATAGGTATTGTCGCATCTACCTACCCTATTGCTTTAATATCCCCCTCCCAACCCCAAATCACATGACGAACTCAGCTTCACTTCACCTCCTATAATCTAGCATCGAACAACTTGGCATAGTACGGCGTCCACTTCCTTTTCTTATTGTGTCATGGCAGTTGTGGCAGGAAAATCAAATGGGAACCTGGGTGGGAGGGAGTCTGGTGTTTACGGATTGCAGTTTGGTGTTTACGGATTGCAGTTTGTAGCGTGAGCTGGCCGCGACATCTCTCCAACGGGCTCGCTGTAATGGAGTTGGGATGGAGCTGGATTGTTGAGCTCCCATCTTTCGATGGAGATGGACGAATCAATGGACGCGGGGCAACCCCTGTGGAGGGTTTCCAGAAAGAATTGTACGAGTCCTTTAATATTACCTTACTAGGAACCAGCAATGTCAAAAGTGGTTCAACCTTCGCCCCAGATGTTATTAAATGTCGACGGCCACTGCATATGGCATGGTAATGGGCAAGGTGCCATGGTTCATGTGACATAAATGTGCTACGGCATCTGCATGTGCCCCTTTCTGTCCCAGGATGGGCCGTTTGCGGGAAAGCTTGCAAAGGGCCAGTCGTGGTGAGCATTCGTGAGTTTGGGGCTTTGGGTGAGCCTCGAATTTCTGCACAGCCTGCAGCAGCCGCGTGTCCGTTTTGGCTGGGAATCTACCCGGCGCTAATTCTGAGAGGACATCTTTCTGCCCTGAATGTTTCACAACCGCCAGCAGGATCCTCGCCCAGCCCACACTGATCATTGAGAAGCGTCGCCCTGTAGAAAGCAGCAGTTGTGGCCTCAATAACCTGCGCCAACCTACCTGTCGACTCTGCTCCTCTGCTCCTCTGCGACGCCTGGCAATACAGCCCTCCACCAGTTCCAGCCTTCCCAGCCTGCTCACACACCACTCCCGCCTCGGCTCCTACGATCTCCCAATTCGTGACAGGGACCTCAAACGCCCTTCTCCAGCTCCGCGCCGCATCATTCTCTGCCATTCCTGCGAAACATCGAGACGATTGCGACGTGTTATAACGGAGACTCGAAGATTATACTTCGCGCGAACCTAAATCTCCCAACATTGGTTGAGATAACGGCCGCCCATGAGCGCGAGCTCAAAGCTCCTCGATACAATCCCACCTTGAATTCGACAGGAGGGTAGACACAGACTTGCGACGATGTTGGAAGACAAGTATGTTCCCAGCTTGAGCATGCCGAATTTCGCAAATTCAGCATACACCAGTGTTCGGCAATGGAGGGCTAACATGAAGACCTCAGATACATAGGGCTGGCGCTGGCCATCACGTCCACAATGGCAATAGGTCGGTGACTCTTACCACCATTTATTCATTTCAGAAGACTGACTATGTGGTGTGATGGCAGGTACAAGTTTTGTGATCACCAAAAAGGTACGGCACATAGGCTAGCCTCCCTTGATTCCAGCGACACCAATATTCCGACAATGAGAGAGCGTTGGGCGTAGCTGCTGATATTTATTCCAGGGCCTCATGGACGCGGAAGAAAGACACGGTTTTGAAGGAGACGGATTCACTTACCTGAAGAGTCCGATATGGTGGGGTGGCATAGTGACACGTAGGCGTTCCTCTTCATGTGCAACCGCCCATTTGACTAACGGAGCGTTCAGTGATCATTGGAGAGATAGCAAATTTCGCCGCATACGCATTTGCGCCAGCTATTCTGGTTACGCCACTGGGAGCATTAAGTGTCTTGATAGGTGCTGTGCTAGGCTCATATTTCTTGAAGGAAGAGTTGGGTACTTTGGGGAAGCTTGGTTGTGCGATATGCCTCATAGGCTCAGTTATCATAGTCCTACATGCGCCGCCAGACAAGGAGATCACAACTGTGGATGAGATTCTTCACTATGCGATTCAGCCAGGTAGGCTTACCATGTTCCTTGGCTTGGGGATTGACAAACTAACTGAATTTGCAGGGTTCCTGCTCTACTGTTTCTTTGTTTGCACTTTTGCGGGTGTGATGATCTACAAAATTGCGCCAAAGTACGGGAAGAAAAATCCACTGATCTACCTGTCGATCTGCTCAACTGTCGGATCTGTATCTGTTATGTCAGTCAAGGCATTTGGCATTGCGTTGAAAATTACTTTGGCTGGAAACAATCAATTCACGCACCCCTCAACATATGTCTTCATCATTCTCACTGCGGTGTCGATTATGACGCAGATGAATTACTTCAACAAGGCCTTGAGCCAGTTCCCCACACAACTGCAAGTACTTAGGCAATTCTTTGAGAATAAGTAGCTAACATGGTGTTAGAGTCAATCCTTTGTACTATGTCACATTCACTACTGCTACTCTTACCGCTTCATTTATTCTTTATGGCGGCTTCAATACTGCCAATGCAGTCAACACACTATCACTCCTAAGCGGCTTCCTCGTGATATTTGCCGGAGTCTACTTACTCAACATCTCACGAACCGATCCAGATGGTCGCAAGGCCATGAATGGGAATTGCCCCGATGGTATTGCCACGGACATGATATCGAGCATCCAGACGAGAAGAAGTATGCAAGCGAGGAGGAGTCTTGACCCACATAGGTTAAGCTCAAGTAGCTATGGAAGGGGAGGTGATCGAGAGGGCCTCATTCATGCTTATGATGAGGAGGAAAATACAGGCTTTGGCCTGACAGACCTGGCGGAGGACAGTGAGGATGAATTGCCAGTTCACGCCAATGGGAGCAAGAATCCCAACCCAGCCAACATTGGCTCAAAGAGAAGTTTTAGTGAACCCATAGAGAGGCCCGCGAGGTCTCGGTGACCATAGTGGTTTTTTCGTAGGCGTTGGTATATTTTTGATTTATTTGTATATGGCACCGACTGGATTATCCAGATATAGAATTACCAGGGTGCAGCATGGACTGCGCTGGATTTCGTACGACACTACATGAGGCTCCCGGTCTGGCGTTAAGAGTTATGGGTCCCGTGTACAATAGGGGAGTAGGCATTTTGTATGATATAATAACTAAGCATAAGTTATTGGCACATCTGTATTGCTGTCGCTGTCTCTTTCCACCGTCGGCCGAACTTTGTCACAGCAATATATTTGATCCTGGTTATTTTTGAAGTGTTCAAAAGCCCCGTGAAGTTTATTGGCTAGTTTTACAAGCTGGCAGCAGAAGCTGAAAGAAGCTTGAATGCAAATGATCCCACACGCCATCAACCAACCAATCCATCAAGTAATCCTTTCGTTTATTGCTCCTCAACTGGCGCTTCCTCACCACCTTGCTCCGCACGACGCGCCTCCTCAGCAGCGGCCTGTGCAGCAGCAGCTTTCGCACCGTAGTCCTGGCTCATGGGCTGAACAACACTCTGCTCCTCCTTTGGCTCAATGATGGTGACCGAGTCAGGCAACGACTTCTGAGGACCTGACTTTCCTTCTGGGTCAGAACCACGCATGATCTTAACCTTGATACCGAGAACACCTTGTCTCAGAAGAACGTGTCGGGTGGCGGAATCGATGAAGTCCTTTGCTGGCTGACCAGAGTGGATCATGAAACCGTCGGTGAACTTCATGGACTTGGCACGAGCAGCACGCAGCTTTCCAGAGACCACAACTTCGCAACCCTTAGCACCGCTCTCCATGATGAATCGGAGAACACCATAGCAAGCTCGGCGGACAGCGAGACCGTTGAGAAGTTTGTATCGGAGAGACTCGCACTGGGCGACAGCGGATAGACCACGGTTCTGGACCTTGGCAGCGTAGAGGGAGACGGAGTTTTCTGGGAACTTGAATCGCTTTTGGATGAGGGAGGTGAGTTCGCGAATTCGTCGTCCTTGCTCGCCGAGAACTTCTTGGGTGTGGGTTGCGCGGATGATAATATCGGTGACGGTGGGAGTGACACGGACTTCGACACCAGAGTATCCCTCTTCAGCCAACTCACGTTGGAAGAACTCGTTCAGCTCGGCGTAGAAGACACCATCTGCGACGAACTTTCTCCGCTTCGAGCTGTGAGAGCAAATCAGTCAGCTGTGTGTTGATGGATGAATTGCGAGTTGCGAGAATCCCTTACATAGCAGAACCTGGTACAGCGGAGGCCATGTTGATTGTGGTATGTGAAGTGAAATTGAACCTGTTGTCGGAGGTTCAATTATCGTTGTCGTCGCTGGTCGTAGGAAGTTGATTATCGCGATTAGAATATCGAAAATATCTCAAAAGTGCGGTGATCTCGCTTGTGCCACTAACCCGAGTGACCAGGTAGGCTATTCTTACACCCTCCCCCGTGCCACCTCGTGCACCTCTCTTGCCTAACTCGTCAGGCTGCAGGGCGAGGTGAACGTGAGGCTGGCGCCCTTGAGTACGAAGCTATGATGAAGCAGTCTTGAGCTGAAAACACGACAAATGTTTAACACCAACAACAACATTACAGTACGGCATTTGATCAGGACGGCAGTTGCCACTCTGGGGCCTGTATACGATACACAAATATATCATTTCATGAAGTCATAAAATGACCCAAAGTCAAAACCACATTGTCCTGGTCAGAGCGTGTCACCATTAGCAGCGAAGGGCAAAGAAAAACCCCCAAAACATGGCGGACAAGCTGCGAATAGCAAAGGTCAGCAATACGAACCCGTCCACGTGTGGAGAAGGTGCTGAACTTTTCTCAGGTTGAAAATGTCGAGATCTGGAGCGGCGGCGAGAAAGCTACCATAACGCTGCACTTAACGGCACATCATCTCATCCTGGTCGAAGATCTAGCAGCAAAGCTCGCAGCACAGAACGCGAGTGCGGAGACAAGCAAGCAGCTTGTAGGGCCAAAGACGAGAGAATCATGGATAGCTTTTCCTATGATAGCCTTCTGCACATTCCGACCAACTCCGCCGGGATCCGATGTCCCATCCTCAATACGTATGCGCGGGAGGGACTTCAAGTTCATAATCTTCTACTTTAGAAACGATACACAAGCAAGAGATGTCTTCGAAAGTGTGAAAGGCGCAACTTGCAGACTGGGCGGCATTGAGAAGCTATATGCGTTCAATTACAAACCAACTCCGCCCGAGAAGGCAATTAATGGTTGGGAGTTTTACGATGCAAAGGCCGAGTGGAAACGACAAGGCGTTAGTGATAAGGGCGTTGATAGGGGATGGAGGATATCGAAGATAAATGTGGATTATGGCTTTTCTCCAACGTATCCCGCCCTACTTCCGGTCCCCTCGACAATCTCTGATAATGTTCTCAACTACGCTGGGAGATATCGCTCCCGGGTGCGGATTCCAGTCCTAACATACTTGCATCCTGTGAACAATTGTTCTATAACAAGATGTGCGCAACCTTTGGCTGGATTACGAGGAAACCGCAGCATTCAGGATGAGAAGCTTGTCAGTGCATGCTTCTCTGCCTCTGCAAAGCTGCACGACGGCGATTCTAGCCCAGTGGGGGTATCCAGGGGCAGTCCGGCTTCTAGCCACGCTGATCTCAGCCTATCGAATGTCGAAGGTGAGCTCTCAGAAACAGAACGTCTAGAAGATGAATTGATCACTGCCTCAAATGTTGAGTTTGAGGTAGAGAAGCCACATATCTATGGTGCCCAACAGCACAATCTCATTGTCGATGCCCGGCCTACTGTAAATGCCCTGGCTATGCAAGCCATTGGTCTTGGTTCAGAAAACATGGACCATTATAACTTTGCTACCAAAGCATATCTTGGCATCGATAACATTCATGTTATGAGAGAATCTCTTAATAAAGTAATAGATGCTCTCAAAGATGGTGATGTCTCTAGACTACCACCGAATAGAGAGGCGCTGGCCAAGAGTGGTTGGCTGAAGCACATAACTGGGCTGCTCGATGGCGCAGCTTTGATCGCGCGCCAAGTTGGAGTACATCACTCGCATGTCTTGATACACTGCTCGGATGGTTGGGATCGAACGAGCCAGTTGAGTGCGTTATCCCAGCTCTTACTCGACCCGTACTACAGGACCATAGATGGCTTCATTGTTTTGGTTGAGAAAGATTGGTTGGCGTTTGGACATATGTTTCAGCACCGAACGGGATTCCTTAACAGTGAAAAGTGGTTCACAACCCAGAACGACGCTCTCGCTGGTTCCGCCATACAACCTGGTGGTAGTGGAGAAGGTCGAGGAGATGCCATTGAGAATGCTTTACTGAGTGCCAAACGCTTCTTTAACAAGAGCAACCCGAGCCAGGAGGCCGTCTCGGAACCCGACGAGATATTGGGATGTGACGAATCCCCGAAGCCTAAGAAGGCAGCAAAAGATAGTTTAGCTGACAAGGAGGCTACAAAGCCGAAAGAGACAAGTCCTGTTTTCCATCAATTTCTCGATGCTACGTATCAACTTCTTCGACAGTATCCAAACCGCTTCGAATTCAACGAAAGGTTCTTGCGAAGACTACTTTATCATCTATACTCTTGCCAATATGGCACATTTTTGTACAACAACGAAAAGTCGCGGTTGGAAGCACGAGTACAGCAACGAACCTCAAGTGTTTGGGATTACTTTCTATCTCGACGGGCGGAGTTCACCAACAAAAGCTATGATGGCGGCGAGATTGATGATCATGTGAAGGGTCAAGAGCGTCTTATCTTCCCTCAACTCGACAACATCAAGTGGTGGCATGAAGTGTTTAATCGAAAGGACGAGGATATGAATGGACCAATCAATGCAGTCACCGAAAGATATCTTGGCCCCAGTACCTTGAATACTTTAGGCGTTGGTAGAGGAGTCCTCACGGGTGTTGAGACATCTACAACAGCAGCTGGGGCTGGAACTACCCGACAAGCCACGAATGGTCCTGCGACTGGGTTTGCTAGTCTTAGAGAGGGTATTGCAGGTCTTGGGCTTGGCGGGAAGGGTAAAGGAACGGCTGGTGATAAGAGTCCTGGAAGTGTGAAACACTCCATGGAGGTTGAAATGCAGTGATGATGATATTATTTGGAAGGCGTTTATAAGCGAGCGTTTTGGGATGCCCTTGCGGAGACACAGGCATTGCAGGCGTCACGGTACAAGATAGATAAGAAGAAACTTTGTCATTCAATCATAATGGCATAAGTTCCATCTATGAGATTGGGCATGTACTCATCAGCGAGCATATTGTTTTCAGGCCGTCCACGTAGTAAATTATTGCAACGCTGGTCTTGCTCCTTCGAGATCACAGCTTATGGTCACAGTGAATAGGTAGTCCCACGAAGGGTCATTGAAGGCTCTCTTTCCTAAAGCAAACACTGCTAATAGTCTGGCCTTTCTTCCCCCCAAAGCTAAAAGACCTATACTCCAAAGCCTCCATAAAGACCAACCTCCCAGCAACATCAGCACCGTCACCATCAACCAAAAACCAACCCTTCAACTCCTCCTCAGTCCAATTACAACTCGTCAAAACCAACAGTCCCCCTTCCCTAACAAGCGGCAGAACCTTCTCCCTATACCCCTCACAGATCCTGCGCCCATTTGCATCCTTCTCTTCAGAAAGAGAAATGGCATCAAAGGTGCCTTTATCAAGTACGACATCCCATCCCTTCTCTTGTATCCCAGATAAGATGGTAGGAGAGGGATTCTCCGTCATGATATCCCACCACTTAAACTCGACCTCCTTGTCTCCAGATCCCTCACCAACTCCCTTATCAGAAGCTATGCGGCGCGCAAACTCGATGCTGCGTTGACTATAATCAACACCCAACATCCTCCCTTTCCAACCTTTCTGTTCCCCATCGCCCTCCTCTTCATCATCCTCATCCTCATCCTGCTCACCTTCTCGGAGCCTAAGTAAAAAATGCCCATTACCCGTCCCCAGATCTAAAAAGCTAGCCTCGGCCCTCCAGTCCCTCTCACCACCCAAATTCTCCCCGAGCTTCTCCTCCAGAAACTGGACTACTTTGTCTTCGGCTGACGAGTCATCGAACCAGATCGTGCCTTGGTCCGAGGGGTCGAGCGAGTGGTTGGTGATTTCGGTCGAGTAGAGGTGGTCCCAGCTATTTCGGAGGCTTGATTAGCCGGGCTCGTAGCTTATGAAAGTGCATGGGATCGGGGAGAGGTCTGTGAGGAATACGAGACGCTTGTAGGCACGGGTACTCACTATTCTTTTGTTCCCAGCGCCGACGGCTCGAGGTGGGTTGGTTTGGATAGTTGTGATTCCATTGCACATGGGGGTGTCTTTTGTTTCGACAAAACAAGTTTAACTGACAAAGTTGAATAAACTGCACCTCCACACTGCCTAGCTTTCGAGCTGCGTTCTGCTCCCGAGGAAACTTGCTTGGATGAAGATGAAAGATTCGTAATGAAGATTATTTTGAAGCTTGGTGGGGTCAATGGCAGAAAAGCTGCAATTGTGGGCGGTGTTGTTGCCAAAGTCACATGCAAACACTTCAGGGCGGGGCATTTCGATGTTCTTAAAATACTTCACGTACGTATGGTAATCTTACATACTTCTTAAAAGGAGTCCAAAGACGCATTGTCTATGGTGGTATTCCTGCTCCGTTCTACAAAAACAAATAGCAATGCTCCCATGGTCAGGCAAAAGATAAAAAAGCCTGAAACTATGCATTTTCCACATCGAGTGCTTTATTATCATCTCAACATCTATGGCGACGTAATCTGCATTGGCTCCCCAGAAATTGAACCCGTGGCTGTAGTAGCAAAGTACCGAACGTCAACATCATCATCCTTCTGCAACTTCTCCAAATTGGGAACAATACGGTCTTGAATAAGTTCCAGGCCTCGGGGTGATGGTGCGGCAGAGCTGCCTGACTTCTCGAGAGAGTAAATAGTACCTTCGTCAGGTAGGCGCTTCAGTGTCGAGATCAACTCTGAATATGACTTAGCGACGTTGAATCTGATATTGGGGATTTCATCAGCGACAAGCTTGTCCATCATCGGCAGAATCGAGGTCTTGATCACGTCAAGACTGACAACTGATGCGAGGGTCTACGGTACTGTCAGTAATACTTTGAATAAACTGTTGCATGATACTTACGGTGATAGCGAAACAGGTCGTCATTCGGTACAAGTAATTGGGGTGAGCTCCCATCGCGATGACCTTTGGCATAATGGCTTCGTTTGCCCACTCGACGCCGAATACTTCGGTAAGCTTTTTGAGATTGGTGGTTGCGGCTTCACGGATAGAGAAGACCGTGTCGCCTAACCAAGTCATGCATAGACCAGCCAACTTCTCATCGAAGAATTTGACACCGAGTTGGCTTGCCAAAAGCGGAATATATTCAATGATGGCCAAACGAACTCGCCACTGCTTATCCTCGGCAAGTTGAACAATTGCCGGGAGCAGTGACTGTGAAAGAAGCTCAATGCCAATAACTGAAAGTGTTAGCTTATATCAGTTTTTAAAATAGCTAGCTATAGCTATAGCACATACCTTGATTTACGAGCTCAAGTTTTGAAATGATGTGAAGCCGTACGTCTGGGAACTCGTCCTTGAGCATCTGAAGAAACATGGGCAAGAGATGGTCGATAGTTCTGTAGTGCATCGTTAGCAATGAGAATTAGGTATGCTTAATGAGCGCCTTACTCTTGTTTACCAAGAACAGGGGCAAGTCCGCTGATCTGAGTTCCAAGGGCAGCTCGCACATGTTGAGAAGTATCTGAGACCAAGTCCTCTACAGTCGTCATGATATCATTTAGAAGTGTCGTTCGATCAACCAACTTGCAGAATCCTGGAATTTGTCCAGCGATAGCTGTTCGGACCTCGGCCTCGCTATCCTTGAGCAACTTCACAAACGCAGGCACGAGGTCTCTCGAGACAACCTCATCATCCACAGCCTTGGCAATTTTCTCGAACCGATCTGCTACCATGTATCTGACTCTCCAACTCTTGTCCTCAATGAGACTTCTCAAAGCTGTGAGTAAAACACCATGGCTTGATTGCTGTTCTTTTGGTACAACTTCTGCGATGGCGATCAATATCTCAACAGTCAATAACCGCACACTGTCCTGGTCATCACCAGCGAGATGTTGGAACAGGGGTATCATTTCCTCGACAACAATCGTAGCGGGCATTTCCTTAACAAATTTTGCAAGATTATTCGCCGCCGATCTCCGAACCATTGGGGTTTCGTCATGGACTAGAAGACCGAACTGTTGTCTAAGTTGCTCTTGCATCGGTGGAGAAGCCTTTTTGTATGGAACATTGTAAAGACCTGTGGCAGAGATCTTGGATGTAAACCAGTCGGCTTTCGAGAGTCGGATTGTAAGGGGGATGAAGTACTCCTCGACTTGTTGTGAAGACAGCTGCTCGCAGATTTTGTTTAGAGATTCGACGGCCTGCACCGAGTCAGCAGCGCTCCCAAAGCAAATATACCTAACCCACCTTCTCTCGCACCAAAGGTTCCTCGATCGCAGCAAGATTCTCCAGAGGCGAGAGGAGAACATGGCCATATTCTGGACCTCCCACATACTCAACGAATCCACCCAGCTCATCGCTCAGAGCCGTAAGAACTTCATCTTCATCTTCAACAGATTCTGGAAGAAGCTGTCAGTATCATGCAAATATACTTCACCCAAGCGTGCTTACCATCAAGGAAAGGAATAAGTTCGTCTCTTGTGCGTTCTGCTCCAAGAGCCAGTGCGATGGTCGAAAGTCGATGGATGGCATTCAATCGTAAGAGGACATCATCATGCTATTCTGGTAGTTAGCACCATGCCCCCGCCCACTGTCGTTCCCAGGGTGTACCTTTAATTCGTCAATGAGCACAGCTATGGGGTAGAGCTCATCGGTCTTATCTGGACCGTCCGACATATTGACTTAGTTCACAGTCGTCGTGATGGTTGTAGAGGGTTGACGATAAGGCCAACGGAGGCAGTGTGCGACCTAGTGCTCTGTTATGGACTCGTATGGTGCCTGAGGTGATTGCGTGGTGCGTGGTTGAGATGTTCAAGAACCGGGCTGTGGTGTCGTTAGAGAAGGGAGGTGCCTAGGCGTGTGCAGGATGGAGAGTACCTAGAGTTACGGCATAGGTTAGTGAATGTTCCTGTACGTTCGCCCAGTAGCTGCAAGCTGTGGGCGAGGCCTTGGAGAGAGCGTATGGCGGGGGAGCTGCCCAGAATGACGAAGTATATATGCCTCCCAGGAGGGCGGCACCGATGCTGCAGAAGAATGGGGGGGCTGTCAATTGAACATACCTATGCAACAGGCTGGTAGCAAGGTCAAAGGAGTCGTCTGCGAGGAGAGCGCGCTTAGAGGGTAGAGTTGGTCGATATTTGGCTTTCCATGTGCTCTTTTCGGTGAGGGTTCGCGATCAGGACTGTTGCTTGATTTGGGCCTCAGGCACCAGCCCGATGTCCCAAAATGTCTATTCGCGACTGTACAAAGGCACCTACTGGCCAAAACTACCTAGCGTCACGCCTTGCTCGAATATTTGTAGGTTTGAGTCAGAGTCGGCACAATCTACCACCATACCTCCTGTACCACTTGCAAACGCCCGCACTTTGTCGTTGCTGCACAACATCCAGTCCACGGCCATACCATCGTTTTATGCAGCCAGAGACCTGGATATCTAAGAGCTGCTGAGCATCCAAGATGCCCACCATCGGCGTGGACAAGGCTGAGCTCTACAAGGCTCTTGGGCAAGAGTAAGCCGTCTCGATGCAACTTTAGAGGCAAGGAACGCGGGTCTGATTATGATGCTGCAGGTACACTACTCAGGAGTTTGAGAGGCTCTGCTTCGACTTCGGAATCGAGCTCGACGAAGATACCTCCGACCAAGAACGTCCAATTGTCAATGGCAAGCAGGAGCCCCCACAGCTCAAGATTGAGATCCCCGCCAACCGATATGACATGCTATGCTTTGAGGGCATAGCTCTCATGCTGAACATCTTCAGAGGCAAGTCGCAACTGCCAAATTACCGACTGGTTGCGCCAAAGAGTGGAAAGTTGGAGTCGATCACCGTCACAAAAAACACACTCGAAGTGCGACCTTACGTTTCCGGGGCCATCCTACGGAATGTTAAGTTCACACAAGCCTCGTACGACTCCTTCATCGCCTTACAAGACAAACTCCACCAGAATCTTGCTCGGCAGCGAACATTAGTCTCGATTGGTACGCATGATCTGGATACCATCAAAGGACCCTTCAGATATGATGCCCTCTCGCCAAAGGAGATCAACTTTATTCCCCTGAATCAGACTAAGAATATGAACGGCGAGGAGCTGATGGAGTTCTATAAGAACGACAAGCACTTGGGAAGATACCTCCACATCATCCGCGACAAACCTCTTTACCCCGTTATCTTCGACTCTGAGAACATTGTTTGTTCTCTACCTCCCATCATCAATGGAGACCACTCAAAGATCTCATTGGAGACCACCAATGTCTTCATAGAAATCACGGCAACAGATCGTACAAAGCTGGATATTGTGAGCAACATCATGGTGTCCATGTTCTCTCAGTATTGTGCAGACCCTTTCACAATTGAGCCTGTTGAGATTATCTCCGAGCACAATGGTGAGACTCGCACAACCCCTGATTTAAGTCCTCGCAAGGTTGAGGCAGAGGTAGATTATATCAAGTCTTGCACTGGACTGGATATATCACCTGAGAGGATGTGTGAATTACTCACAAAGATGAGCCTCAGTGCCAAGCCATCATCGAAGGACAAGAATATAATCGACGTTTCAGTTCCACCCACTCGAGCTGATGTTCTGCATCAGTGTGATATTATGGAGGATGTAGCAATAGGACATGGCTTTAACAATCTTCCCAGACAGTCGCTCGTCGAGTCAAGGGTCGTTGGAAAAGCTTTGCCGATCAACAAGCTGGCTGATATTGTTCGTCTTGAGGCATTCGGGTCGGGATGGAAGGAAGTGATGCCGCTGATTCTTTGCTCGCACGACGAGAACTTCGCTTGGCTGAATCGCAAAGATGATGGCGAAACCGCAGTCAGGCTTGCAAACCCCAAGACAGCAGAATACCAAATTGTGCGGACTTCTTTACTACCAGGACTACTAAAGACGATTGTTTCAAATAAGCACCATTCCCGCCCAATCAACGTCTTCGAGACATCAGATGTCACCTTTATAGCCAGGGAAAAGGAGCGAAAAGCTAGGAATGAGAGACACTTCGCCGCAGCCTGGTGTGGCACTACCAGTGGCTTTGAAAATTTGCATGGCCTGCTCGATCAAGTCCTCATGGGTTTGAAGACAGCATTTTTGACGCGTGAGGAGGGTCTCCAGGGCAAGCTGGAAGGGTATTGGCTTGAGGAGATTAACGAGCCCACCTTCTTTCCTGGATTGGCAGCTGCGATTTTCTTGCGGTTGAATGGGAAAACAACGAGAATCGGAGAGTTTGGCGTGCTGCATCCAACCGTTCTGAAACACTACGAGATAGGATACCCTGTGAGCGCGCTGGAGGTCAATCTGGAGGTCTTCGTGTAAAGCAAAAGCGACAAAAATAGACTACATGACTGATAGACTAAAAGTTACATGTTGTGGATGATTAAATAAGGTTGAATCAACCACTTTCCGCCATTCCTCCTATGTGACCTTTTCTCCGCCGTTATTTAACAGTTCTCGTCTTGTTACGTCCGATTATTGTGAGTGTAAGTCCTAGCACTAGACTTATTAAGTCACTAAATTGCTTTAGTAAATTCAACTTATATTAATACTGGAAGGAGGGTAAGGTCTTAATTAAAAGAGGGAGAAGTAGTTATTCTACTCTTGAGTCTCTTCTCTACTTCTCTCTCTAGTATAAATAGTAAGCTACTATTTCGTAGCAATAAAGCTAATTATAGTAACCTAAAGACATACTACATAGTAGTATACTATCTATATAAACACTAGGAGAGGCTTAGAGGGGTAGAGTATAAAGTCCTAGTAGGGAGAGTATATACTATAAGTTATATTTTAACGATATAACTAAAGGTAACAAGATAGAATCTAATATAAGATAATAATATAGAGAGGTACTTCTATTAAACACTAGTTATCTCTCTATCTGTTATATAACAGTATAATCTTAAGACTAAAGTAGTAAATCAATCTTAAGAAGTAAGAGAATAATAAGTCTTAATCACCTATAATAGTACTTTACTATTCTTCTATTTACTAGATTAAAGACCTCTCTCTCTCTCTATTATTATCTAGGTAAGTACCTACTAATAGGACTAATATTAAGTAACGTGATCTTATCTATCTATAAAGGTACTAACTCTCTATATAGATATAGATCTCTTATTCTATTAACCTTACTTTTTAAATATAATATACTAGAGAGAATTTAGAGTTTAGAAAGCTTAGATACTAAAGATATTTAAATACTTCTTTAGAGTATTATAGAGGTAGTAGATAGTATAAAATATATTATTAATATATTATCTAGGAAGCTCTCTTAGATTTCTTAATAAGGAGTGTATAGTTATCTCTTAGTAATTAGATAGCTTTTAGAGAGACCTCTATCACTAGGTACTTAGTAAGTATCACTAAATAAGGTGACGACAAGTAAATACTTTTAACAGTGTACTACGAATTTATAACAGCTTATGTTATAACTATAAGTCTGCATATGCACGAACGTGCCAACTATCTACTCCACTTATCAGCTAGGAACCGAGTAATCTACAAATCACTCCCCCCTTTCCCCGTCCCCAATAGCATTCTCAAAAACCTGCCTACAACTAATATTAACCCTCTTCCCCCTCATATAACCCCGCCACTTCTCAAACTCGCGAGGCGTCCCCCGACCTACCGGCCACTCTTTTAAACAATCAGGTAAAGTGCCATTCATAATCTTAGGCATAGCATGCCAAGCCCACCTAGTCTCTCCACCCATCTGCACGACATCTCCACTGCGGACCCGGACAACAACAATGTCCATTTCGCGGTCTTCGTCTTCGGGGCCTGTAGAGGGGATGGTGTAGCCTTCAATGTCACGGGCGATTACGAAGAGTCCGTCGCAGCCTAGGGAGATGGAGGCGAGGGAGCGATGACATTCTTCGCTTACGTCGCGGTGGACTGGCACTAGATGTTTTCCGAGTTAGTTTTGCTTCTTTCGTGTGGGTTTGAGAGGTTAAGAAATGGTTCATGAGTTTCGAGACATGTCCCAACTCTGGGAATGTATCTCGCCGCTTATAAATCTGCTTGAAAGAGGAGTGTCTGGACCAGAGAACGTGCTTACTGTAGTCTTTTGGCGAATAAAGCAGTACAACCCCTGATTCAGGCGTGAACCCCGGGAACAGCCGTGTCACCAAGTGCGCTATATCCTCAGGGAACGGCGTAGTAGGATTAGTTGGGTAAAGCCGAGTAGTCCAATCATATTGTGTACCTAGTGTTAGCCAGCGAAGCTTTTTATGTAGAGCTTGTGAGGTCTGAAGCGGTTTGAGGGTCGGGGTATGGTGTGGATTTGTGGAGGTGGTTGTAGAGTCGGTAGTGGAATTGGTTTGGGGATGCGGCAGTGGATGAAAAATACTCTGTTTAGAGGAGGGAGGAAGGTGGAAGAGTGATTTAGGCGGTGTTGGGTACGGAATTTGGTAACTGCGTGGTGAAAGACTCAGTCAGTATTGCTTTCCTTGATGATGCCGGCTCGCCCCCCTCCCTCATGACACAGAGAGAGTCGATAACCGCAGGGTGTAGATGTCCTTGGTTTTGGAAAAGGGAAGGACTGTTTTACCTACTGGTCATGGAAATTGGTTTTGTGGAGTGGATTTGCCAGGTCGCGGTGCAAGAGGCGATCTAGAAGCAAGACCTGACATTCCGGTGGGAGGAGCGAGGGATAGAGTCTCAAACCTTCAGAATAAGATTAGCTTTTCCGTTTTCCTTCTGAAAAAAGAGGCTCGTTTGATACTTACCCGGGAAATCTCTATGCTCATAAATAGTACAAGCATCCGGAACCTCACCCTCACCCTCTTCCTTTCCATCCACGTCTCCCTCACAACCAATCCCCCCAAAACCCTTCACAGCCTCACCAATAGCCCCAGAAGCAACAGATCCAACAACAACCAGTTTCTCCATCTGCTCTCGACTCAGACCCCGACTGAAATCCAGAACCTCAGGGTCTTTATCAACAGCACTATCCTCCATCTTCTGATACTTCTTATACGCATTACAGATAGCCTGTGGCGGGATAGCATGCGTATCATGACCATGATGATGGCCCTTCCCAGGTTCCTATTCATAACCACGCACATATCAGTCAAGAACGTATCTAGCTATCAATGCTTTTGCATTCATTCATTCTCACCACGCCATTAACTTCGTCCATGGTCACGTGTCTAGGTTGCACGCGGACTCGCCCGCGTGCTCTAGATCGGAGGAGTGGTTTGCAGGATGACCTTTCTGGCACCAAGGATTTTATGAATCTAGATACTGAGGTAGACGTTGCTGCTCTCCGGGTTGCGATCATTGAATGCCGTAAGGTATCTCTTTCTCTCACTGCTTTGGTATCGCTTCGTTTCGTTTGTTGGAAAAGACACTGTTGATTTGATCTTGCTAGATTTTTGAAGTCCTATGCCGCCATGTCTATTAAGCGAGGCACTAGCCCGTTTAGCGTCAAGCCCCTGAAGCAACCCCTTTATAAAGCCGAGGCACTCTGTATCTCGACGGCTTTCATGCTTCTCTAGGACACCGCTGTGGATATATCCTTGCCACGCCTTCAACTCTTTTATGTTCTTCTGCTGAAAGCACTTCCTCTGTCTGGGGTTGAAAGCAAAACTTGTGCGATCGTGTATGCGAAACGCGATATGACTAAGTAAATGTTGGGGAAGAGAGCCTTCAACCATGGCACAAATGATAGCTCGATGGCAAATGTGATACTCTACCCTGTCAACTGGGATTAGCTTGATTTTTTATAATATATAACTCCTACAGATGTTCAGATTCACAATTAAGATCTATCGTCCGTTCACTATTATACTCCTAATACCATCACATATATACACACTCAACTCTGGACCTCAGAAATCTTCTTCCACCTCTTTAAAATCTCCCCCTTCTCCTCCTCGCTGGCCCTCTCAAACTCCGCCAACCCCTGCCTCAATCTAGCAGCAATAATCCTCGCCTTCAACTCCCTCGAACTCCTCTTCTGGATTTGCCTCTCTACACCCTTCAACGGATACCCCAGCAACCCAAAT
This sequence comes from Pezicula carpinea, assembly GCA_026119845.1. Lineage (NCBI taxonomy): Eukaryota > Fungi > Ascomycota > Leotiomycetes > Helotiales > Dermateaceae > Pezicula > Pezicula carpinea. Next base: position 461,590 of record JALRMK010000006.1, on the reverse strand, counting down.
TGCGCCGCCCCAACCTTAAAAAGCAAACCCCCAGCGCCCTTCCCAATTCCCTTTCCGAAACCCGCAACACCCTTTTTCCTGGCACCTCGGTGAGGTTGAGTTACAAGCCCAGTAATGCCATCGAACATTCCATAGCCGTATTCTTTGGCGGCTGCTTTGAGGCCGCTGCCGATTCCCGTTATGTTGTCTCGGCGGCGGACTGTATCGTCATCGAAAAGATAGGAGGGGAGATTATGGCAGCCATTAGCAAGATTGTAGAAGAATGTTACTGGCGCCTTTAAGCCGGCTCCAATCATGGATCGAGCGAATTCCTTAGTATTGTGGGCTGCATCATACGCCGGACCATGCTCCTTCTTATCATTATTACTTAGATAGGCGTTGGCCTTATTAATTTGCATTCGCTGCCATGACGTTGTCGGTTTCCTGGCCGTCTTTGAAGCCATTCTGTAAGCTAAATATTCGAGCCGTCCTTGCGGGTACATGTCTGCGGCTTGGATGCGAGTAGGTATCTCGTATAGGTGCTCATAATTGGGAGGAGAGTAGCCTTCAGACATCGCTTGGTCAGCATTCTTGATACCTTCATCCAGCTTTGATTTTGGCTTCCTTCGAAATAACCTTGACATCGCTTTGCAATAGTCGGAAATGTTCATAGCAACAGTCGACAATGTCTCTGATGTTGCAGCTATCAAACCAAACATAGGTCCTTCAGCTCCTTCATCAACATACCTATCAAGATCGGCGAGTCAGTAATTTACTCGAGTAGCGACTTTTTAAGTAAAGAGTATAATCTGCAAGTGTTGAAAGGAGTAGGAGTAAATAGAGTACACGAGACGACGCATGAGTGAGATGGGGGTAAGACAAAGAGACGTACCAATCCCGGTGACGGATTCTAGAACTGTGTCAGCGGCCATACGAAGACGTGAACTTCAACTACTCACAACTTAAGCTGGTCAATCTTCACACAGCCCTCATGCAGTAGACAAGTAACAGCCATGCCACTAAGCTGCAGATTCGTCTTCCTCACCCGCCAGACAGCAACTCTGTCGGGACTCAAGTAGCACCGCATACTAGACAAATCAGTGGCATCATTGAAATATCTCACGGCCTCCTCCGCTCCCGATTTCTCCTTGGCGATGGTCTCGCCCATGGTTTGCGCAGCGGTCTTGATCTGATGTCCGAGAGCCTGCGTAATGCTCTTTGCCAGCTTCTCTGCGTTCATCTTCTTGAACGGGACAGGTTCCGGCCCTGCACCTGCTCGAAAGATCATGGCTCCCCAAAACGGCTGATCACCAAAAAAGGGAACTACTACTGTAGGTTTACCGAGTGCAAGGCCGATAGCGGTAGTGCCTGCACCGCCATGGTGGACAACGCAAGAGACATGCTGGAATAGCCAGTCGTGAGGACAATTTCCTATCATAAATACTCCCTCGGGCACGGAATCGTCGCCGAGCCCACCCCAACCTTTCGAGACAATAGCTCGAACACCTGCACGCTTCACAGCGTCGAAAACCATAGCTGTAAGCTCATTCGGCTTGGCAACTACAATGGACCCAAACCCGATATAAACAGGTGGAGGCCCTTCCTCCAGAAATGCGACTAAATCTTCTGGCGGCTTGTATGATGATGCTAGCTGGAGAAAGGAGAAGCCGCTGATGTTGATGTGAGGACCCCAATCTTTCGGTTTTGGTATCAAAGTACTTGACCAGAGGTATGTGAAAGGTACCCGAAGTCTTGCAAGAAGCATGTGTCCCCAAAGAGGAGATATGGGATCCAGGTTTAAGGTCTTCGTACGAAATCGGTTGATTATATCGCCCAATCTGTTGATGTCAGTAAGGTATGCAGTTGTATTTAAAGAATTACAAACCCTTGCCATGCCATGAGCTCCATCATCGAGTAAGACAGATAATTGGCAATGCTCAGATCTACATTACTAGGTTCAACATTCGCAAGCGGGTGTGGAAAGGCTTGTGTAGGCGACCACGGCATACTTAATCCAGCAAACCAAGTCAGCTACCGAGTTTTATAATTTGCGCAAAGTACTGCATTCTGCCTGGATGTATATCAAACTTACGTGAAGATCATATGCAGTGGAATTCCCAGTTTTTCAGCACAATGTAGATGGGCATACGAAGGTGGATTCGCTATAATGGCATCGGCAATAAAGTGTCGATTGGCATCCTGGAAATTCGTCCTCCTCACCTCGGGATGCGCCGGATCCTCTTTCATACCATTGCCAGGCTCAATACAACTCCTCCACGCACCATCGAAAATCTCGGCCATCTCACTCCGCCTCTTCCCAACATCTCCGGCCCTCAAACTCTCCATGCCGGGCATAAGCCCCGGATTCTTCACCATGTACGCCATTAGATTTGCAGGATCGCCACCAATCGAGAAGAACTCCAGCCCATTCTCTTCCACGAAGTCCTTGAATACCGGGTGCGTACATATCCTCACTCGATGCTCATACGGCGGTCTCGACAAAATCTGCCCAATCGCAATAAACGGCTGAACATCTCCCCTCGATCCCACAATATGCACGGCGATATTGATCCTCGGAATCCCTTTGTATTGATCCAGATCCAACGCCTTTTTGTAATCCGTATGGTCCTTCTTCTTCGTCCTTTTGCGAATCTCTCCAAATGGTGCCCGACGTTTGAGGTTCTTCTGCAGGTGGCTGGTGATGCGTTGCGCCTTCTCGCTCGTGCGCACATTAAAGCGCCCATCGCGAAGGACCTGGACCTTTGAGTGGCCCCATCGTGAAGAGATATGGAGGTTTCGGTAGTGGGCGTGCTGTGCCTCCGAAGAGTGTAGAGAGTCCAACGTCTTTGCCTCATCCACGGTAGCTACTGTAGAGCTTCCGGAGTCATGGGATTCTGCCATTGAGAGCGCGCTCACTACTCGCATTAAGCTGGAGATGCAACTGGGTGCAAAATACCTGTCGTTGCCATCTGCTGCGCGGACTGTGAAACGGACATGTATGTGGTTTTGAAGAAGATAGCTGGAGAAAGACGGAACCTACTCTGAGGCAGTCTATAGGAATGGAAGGTGCAAAGGTCCGTTACGTTATGTCAGCGGCGGACGACGGCTTTCGGAGGAAACAAAGTACTTCGTACTGTAGTCTTGCTCGCGGACTTGAGTGAACTACCGCGATGCCGAAGCTCGCGCTCGCGGTTGCTTTCGCGGTATAACGGTCCAAAGGGACATCCACATCCATCTTGGCTCGCGATCCGAAATACGTTCACATGCAAACAAGCCAACGTGCTGCTTTGGCTTTGTGTACGGAGTACTCGGAGCCCTTTAAAAAGCCCATTGTCGGATTTACAAGGGACCGCTTCCGCAAAACAAGCTTAAATTAGCTTCGCATCACATCTCATCACATCAGCAATTCTGTTCAACTTGGAAGAAGAGCAGCAAGCAACAACCAACAGCTCAATACCTCCCTCTCACACATAAGGTACGGAAGTACACACACCACACACTCTCTCATTACCTTCCATTGGCAACCCCAGTCAACCACCTTGCTTATTACCGGGATCCCACGCAGTGACGCAAACCCAACACTCACTCATTACCTACTGTACACCAAGCCATCAACCAACCAACCAACCAACTAACCAACCAACTATCACGTACAGTACACCAACTCACCGACTAGGTACCCCAATTACGCATTCTACTCTACCGTAGTAACTGTACAGGACCTATTACGTAGGTACATCATACATGATACAGGGTTACAATCTACACTACCTACCCTACCTACCCCTACCTACCTAGTACTCTCCATTGCCTACCACCCTATCTTGCGGCACAGACACAGAGACAGGTACAGGCACCAAAAACAAGGGTTGAAACTCCCTTCCAACCCGATGAGGAAAGCCGTAGACGTACGTATAGGTAGATGGAGGGTCCAGCCACCCTACCTACCTAAGGTAAGGTAGGTATACTTTCATATTGCGCCTTTTGTTAAGGTACATGTGACATATCAGGAGCAGTAAGCCACGAATCATGATGAAGAGCGAGAAAACAGGTCTGCGTGTATCTGAAAAGAAGTCGCTATTGTTTTAACGTGGTATCACTATATCAACAATCATCTTGCTCTATCAGCAAGTCTATCTAAGGTCTAATCCAGACACAATGCACCAATAATGCACCAATGCACCGCCCGATTATGCGAAACTGTCGCTATGTACAGTATAATTCCTCCTCTTCTCTCCTCGTCTCTTCTCCAAGAACAAACTCCAAGAAGAAAAAAGAACGCATTTAGTATGCGCCCTATTGATCAACGCCGTGCACCGTATATAGTAGTGCTATGTTGATGAAATGACGAGAGCGAGCTTTCCAACCCTTTGGAAGTCACTCAATCGTTACGGAAACCCTCGTGGTTCCGAGGATGAGGTGGGGTGTTGACGGTGGTATCGCTATCCATCTTGAGAGTGCCTTCCCGCTCGGTGGTGCTTCCCTTCTCGCTGCTTCCATCCTGTACCTTCTCCTCATCAGCACCGACGAAGCCGTACTCGCGAGCCATGTGCTCGATTTCTCGGTCGCTGAGTCTTGGAAGGAGTTCGGCTGCCTTGACGTAACTGATCTTCTCGAGGTATCCCTTGGCGAAGATGAGATCAATCTCCTCGAGGGAGCGACGCGCGGTTTCTGGGTAGAAGAAGTAGATGATGGGGATGAAGCAGGCGTTGATGACGGCGAAGAAGCAGTAAGTTCCCCAGCCGATGGAGGAGATCATGACGGGTGTGACCATGACGATGAGGAAGTTGAATAGCCAGTTCGTGATGGTTGAGACGGCGTTGGCACGGGTGCGGGTGCGGAGAGGGTTGATCTCGGCTGGGTACAACCATGGGAGTGGTAGCCAAGTGGCTCCGAAAGAGGCAATGTACGTGAAGAGACCGACACCGGCTCCTACTGCAGACGGGCCCTGTCCGTTATCTGGGATCAGGCAAGCGAAAACAAGAACCATGCTTGCGCATTGGCCAAAGGTTCCCCAGAGGAAGAGCTTGCGGCGACCGGCACGCTCAATGATGAACCAGGAGACGGTGGCAGAGGCAGCATAGACAATCATGTTTACACCTCCGAGAAGCAAAGCGAGGTTGTGACTAGTACCAATCGCGCTTTGGAAGAGAATGGGGAAATAGTAGATGACGGCATTGCAACCTCCAATCTGCTGCATCAATTGAGAAGAAGCACCCAACAGCATACGTCGGAAATGTTGCGTCTTGCCACCAGTGAAAAGGGCGGAGAAGGGAGTCTTGCCGCCAGCGTGGCCACTTGCAGCAATGCTGTCCATGATAATAGCCTTCTGGAGCTTTGTCTCTTCGTCGGTAGTCTCGAGACCATAGATGGCTGCGATTACGTTGAGACCGTCCTCGTGGCGGTCCTTGGCCAAAAGCCATCTGGGCGACTCTGGGAGGAAGTAAATCCCAACGACGAGGATGACGCCGAAGACAATCTGGAAGGCAATGGGGAATCGCCATGTAAGGTTGTCTGGTCCGTAAGACGCGCCGTAGTCAATCCAGTACGCAATAAGGGTACCGAATGCAATAATGCCGCCCTCAATGCATATCAAAAGACCTCGGTTGGTCGTGCGTGAGCATTCGGCTTGGTAGGTGGGGATTGTTGAGGTGTTGATTCCATTGCCAATTCCTGTAATTGTTCGTCCGATAATGAACTGCGCCGTGGCATGGTGGCCTAACATGGGTGTGATTTGGACAATGACGCCAAGGATCATGATCACTCCACCGAGCATCATCTAGAGGGCGTTAATGCCGTGCTTGATGCCTTGTTTGCTGGGGAAGACACTTACTGCTTTCCTTCGTCCCGTCCGGTCTCCAAAGGAAAGGGAAAAGATGGCGCCGAGCAGACATCCAATTTCGTAGATGGCTGTGACGAAGCCCTGGTAGACCGAGTTGTCTCTTGTCTCGGGGAAGTAGGTGTTGAAGGGGTCGGCCGAGATAATGCCACTCATCACGCCCTGATCGTACCCAAACAACAAGAAGCCGGTCGTGGCAATGGTTGAGATTGCCAGGCCCAGGCTGCGGCCCTTGAGACCGACATAGGTCTGATGGTTGGAACCCTCTGGGCTGTGGCCCTTGGACGAGAACATTTTCGGCATGGTGGAAGCGACGCGTGTGGCCCAGCCGATGTGGTGTATGGCGAGTTAGTGCACAGTCAAGCACTTTATGGAGGTCTGGGGAATCTCGCGCAGGGCAAAAGAAACATGAGACGACTGGACGGTTGCGAGGGAGAAGAAGGGGAAGGGGATGGGAGAGGGCTTCATATTATATTCTGCTGCGGCTGGCTGTCACCATACCCACAATCAGCGACTTCCCTGTGACGACGTCTCATTTGTGAGCGAGCATCATCCTCGGCAGCATACGATACAGGCAAGCCGGGCGGTAGGGGTTCCTCAGTCCTCGGTCCTCTACGTTGACTATGTTCTCAGGGTTCTTTCCCTTCATCCCCAACGGGACACAAAATGCAGGTGGCATCCTGGAGCCGAGCGATGTCGAGGAAGGCAAACATTTAGCCGATCGTGCTCCAGTGCGTCGCTCCATCTTTCGGGGATCTGCGCAATCCAACATGGCCCACTAGTACGTATAGGACGCTGCGGCGTGCGGGTGAAGAGGCGGTGACGGCGGTTCATCGTACGAGCGAGCGGCCATTGGAGATTCTCATCTTCGTCGTGTGGGCCAGCAATGGAGATGCCTTGTGCTTGGCAGCCGCATGTGTGGGGGGGATGCATGGGCAACAATGTGGGCATTGGCGCAAACGCAAGATGCGAGTCAAAAAGGGTGGATCCCTTTGCTGATTACAGCATCGTGATGAGGTACTTATGTACCGTACGGCAGGTATCCACAGGCGCCATCCTCCATCTTGCGGGGGCTCATTGGCGGAGAGAGCGGAGGCGGCCTGAGCAAGTGGCGGATTAGATAGCGAATAGCGACTCCTCTGGTGTCAGGAGTGCTCGTGCGGTCCTCCCCTCCCTCCCGTCCTTAAGTAGGCTGGTGGTGAGAAGAGCAGCGCTTGGCACTCTTGTTTGTGCGGGAGTACGCCATATTTGCAGTTGCCGGATGAAATCAAAGCTTGTCTTCGCAATATTCCGACCACCCGTGCCGTCCATTCCCTTGACTTCATCTTTCCACCACCGCAATGTCGAAGTCCAATACCGTCAAGCACAGCATCGTGACTATCGCAGACGCCAGAGATGGGGACGTACGCATCTGTGGATACCTTAGGCACGCACAACGACGTCAACACACGCCAGGTCAGACCCTTGTGACGGCGCCCTGGAGCCTGGTGGTCCCGTGTAAGTAGTACTCCGTAGTCAAGAGAGACCGAGGCACCTCCGAACGAGAGCGTCTTTTTATGGAGTAGATGGAGCAAGTGCAAGACAGACAGGACGCCGTACTTAGCATGGCCCCTCAGTCACAAGGATGCATGCGGAACGGGCGTATTAGAGATGATGGAGAGGCTGGAGTAATGGAGACCGCACTCACTCTTGTGCTGGACCGTATGTGTAAGCAGCCTTGGCTGCATCACCACATGCTGCCCGAGGTTGGTGTGGCTTCCAAAAAGGCCTCCTCCACCGGCTCCTTCCAATTTCTTCCGAAGAATGGGGAAAGGAGTCAAGGAGTCAGGACGAGGCTGCGCCGAGATGGATGCGCCCGCCGTGGGAAATGGAAGGCTGAGCTGTCGCCAAGAGCGAGCGTGCGAAGGGAAGCACATGTACATACCATACACAGTAGCTTCACCTTGACGACGGGGCGAGGAGGCTACATCCGATCAACCATCTTCCCTTTCGCCGCGGTTTTGCCTGTGATAGGCACGCAACGAGCACATACAAAGTACAAAATAACTATAGAGTTACACGGCACTACACACCTACATATTAATAATCAAATACTAAGAAGACAACCACAACTCGAAAGGAAAAGTTAGGACATAGACAGAGAGAGAGAGAGAGAGAGGAGAGAGGTTTGGCAGTTGGCGTTGGTTGGACTTTGATGCGCCTTTTGCGCGCTACTTAATTAGGACTGACCCTTGAGACCTCACCGAACAGACCCCTAACTACACGCGAGTCAATACACGTGATGGAATGCTGGGTGAACGTGCGAGTCGATATACCTCTTTGCGACGCCCAGAAACACAACCATGGTGTTCCCACTTTTTCAAAGAAGCTCAACCGAGTGCTGATCCTTCTCATTGATCGCACCAAGACCCTAAGAACGATAGCTCACAGGATTGCATTGCCCTGCAGTCGTCGTGAGTTCACATGCTGAAGACAGACTTATATGCCTTGCTTTCATGTCTTATGGACGTAGACGACAGCAATATCTATTATTCTAAAATTCCTTCTCAGAAGATGTCTAACCCGCAACGGTCTGTCTATCTATTCAACAAATGGTATATAATCTCTCCCAGTATTATGTATACACAAGTACAGTATTCAACACATTCCTAGCCTACACTCACAACACCCACTACTCATTGCTCGTCAAAGCTCTGCTCTGTCTCTTTATCCCCATCCGTGGCATGTTCGGGCCTTAAATCCATGCTGGAGGGCTAGCGGACCCGTTAAAGGTACGGAGACATCACTGTGCAGCTGGAGAACTGAGTGTGGACCCTATTTCTTGGGATCGCAATCAATCGGCCGAACCGCAAACTGGGACCAACCCTGTCTTCACCTAACTGCGGTATGCGTAGCAGTGTTGATTGGTGTGATAGCTTGGCTCATGTTGGTAGTAGATGGGGTCGGTTGTGACGAAGCGACGTGGTATTTCTCGGATGCTATATCAAAACTGGAGTCGGCCATAACGGTATGAGTGTGGACTGGCTTGGTAGAGGATGTAGTCGCAAAGATGGAATAAGGCGATGCCATTGCACTCGAAGGTGGCTGGAGGATCATTCCTGGCCCAACTGGGCATGATGGGTTGAGGATGTTCTGTGTTGTAGCGGGTTTTCCTGATGACCATGAGGTCGCTGTGGAACCAACGTATGACTTTGACGACGACGTTGAGATATGGAAGATGGAGAGGAACTTGGATAGCGACCTCTGTGGTGGAGCTGGTGGAGCTATAATGTTCGAGCATATCTGAGTTGCAAGGGGGAGTGGAAGGTATACTTGAGGCTGTCCTGCGACTACCGTGATATTCGTGAGGTTCTTTACCATGATGCTCTGACTTGTGAGCATATCGACTAGGACTGTACCAGTCGGGAATTTTGTGTGGAATGCGATGGCCTTGGGCTTGGCCCGGGAACCTTGGTTTGATAAAACCATGAGTAGAGGTCCCTTTTGAGTTACGGTGACGTTGACATCGGTATAGAGACTGATTGTCAGATTTGTGCCATAACCAGCATTCCAACTCAGTTTCCGTACTTGGTTGAGCCGTGCAATGAATCTATAGAGCGGGGTGATCTCATATCCTGACGCCCACATAACTTCTCGAGAGTCTGGATCGCCGCCGCCAGAGAAAGATTGCTCTTGGCCATAATACAGTATAGGAATGCCATCCGTCAAGAAAGTCCAAGACAAGGCATTCATGATCGCTGTTTGATCGGAATTGGTGTCATTCGTGAAGCGAGGCATATCGTGATTTTCCATAAACGTCCCCAATTGCTGAACATCAGAGAACTTGGCGCGGTAATTATCAGTAAGCAAGATGCTAATTTCATACATACTGCCTTTCCCCTTCTTGAACGCTCGCTTAAGAGGATAGAAAGTCGCATAGTCCAATAGTCCACCGGTGTAAGGCTGATAAGCACTAAGGTAGTCCGGGTCTCCTGAAAGCACCTCCCCAATCGACCAGACTCCAGAGGCTCTGACAAAGCCAGGCCAAAAGTCCTTGCGAATATGCTTGACGGTGTCTATCCTCAGACCATCGATTTTGAACTTCTGAACGAGCGAAGATATCCATGCGTGCAAAGTATGAACAACGGTCGGATCCTCAGTGGCTAGATCGGGTAAAGGCACAGAACTGTCACCCAACCACCCCTGCTCAACGCTTGTCTGGTTTTCATAGTCCGTAATGAATGCTTCCGAATGGAAGTAGGACGAATCATTGAACGGAGTATAACGAGAGAAATCGACAGTCGATGTTGATCCCATGTGATTCACCACAATGTCGACCATCAAGTACATGCCTCGCTCATGCAGCGCATTGGAGAGCGCAAGAAGATCTTCTGCTGTACCAAAGTGCGGGTTGACAGAATAGATATCCTCTTGCCAGTAGCCATGATATGCATAACCATATTTGGTGTTGTCTTCGATATTCTTCGTGATCTGGAGGTTTTAGCAGGGGTGGAGGAGGGATCACAAGACTTGTAAATCTCGGGCCATACCGGTGATATCCAGATTGCATCAAAGCCCATCCCCTGGATATAGTCGAGCTTTTCAGCGATGCCCTGCCATGTTCCTCCACAGTACTGCCCGTTAAGATGGTCACATGCAGGTCCGCTGTTGCCCTGGCCAGCTACCGCAAATCGATCAGTGAGGACCTGGTAGATGGATCGTTCTTTCCATGCTGACGCATCTGGCATCGATGCTGTAGTATATTTGTTGCCGTGGTATTTAGGTACAGCTTTTGGCTTTGACGTGAAGGAGAATGAGGAATAAGCAGCAGATGAAGAGCAGCGAGGCTCCGTGAGTGAAGCCCCCTTTTCTATATTCAGCTGGGCCCCACCAAAATCGTGAGGTCCGCCGCCTTCTGAGCCATGCCAAGCTTACTAAGCGATGCCTGCCAACAGTGCAACACAGCCTCGACAGCCCCGTGATTACGACGGTGAATGTGAAGTGCAAGTGACAGAAACAAGAGACTCAATGATTCGGGAGGAACGAACAAGACGAGCGACTGGAAGAGAACAACGAGCGATGATTATCAGGGCGTCCAGGTTCCAGCACCGGTAGAGATACAGGTTGATGATATACGGCGTATTCGACCGGTCCAAGATCTCATCTCAGAGAGTTTGCCAGCCAACAACCCAAAAGAAATACACACTCTATTTCCAATTTTTACCTTCAAGCCGGGGGGGTTATTGTACCAGCCAAGGCGACAACGAAAGAAGGATCCCAAGGATCTTCCAATACGAGAACTATTAAAACCAGACATTGTTGCAAAGTTATACAGTAGCACGTTGATGATCGCATCGCATGAGATCATCAACGTTCTCTCTGCTTTTGTTGCACATCTATGAAATAGCCGTTCCGAGAGTTCAGTCCGCTTCAGAAGTTTAGATGCTTGACAGGAGCAAGCGGTGTCCGAGAAGAGGGAGTAGCGAAGGCCGACATGATTCGATCCAGTGCTGCTCCGAGGAATTCAGCCCAATGAACTTGAGGATCCTGGAAGTTGAGATGCCCTTCGACTTGGACGACAAAGATGAGATGAGCGAGTGAAGAGACAAGAGACGACGGAAAATACGACAAGGACAGGGCCACGCCAGGGCTTCAACAGCTCTAGGGCTTACTAAGCTCCGGAGATATATTCCGCCATTCCCCGACCCCATGCCTCTTTTCTCCACCACTCCCCTCCCCTCTCCTCTGCTCTCTGCACTCCTCAAGCTTCACAAAAAATACTAGCAACAAATGTACGTCGGAATGACCGAGGATTGGCTCAGCCAACTGATGTGCCCTCTGCTTATGAGGTCTTGATGACAGTCCCTTCTCTCACAGTCAACAGTGTCTAGGTAGGTAAGGTAGGTTCTGTTAATCTAACAGTAATTCTCGGTCATGATTTACCCCGCTGACGAGGACAGACGCGTCAGAGTATCTTGGTGATAGTCCTTTGCTCTAGGCAGCGTTGACTATTTATACAATTCCCTCTTCTTCTCTTGCAACATAGTAACTTCGATAACAATCGCTCACTCTAGGGAGGACTGATTACTGAATGATTTTACCCATCACTCTTCTCAGCTGATAGGTTCCTTTCTTATCAAAATGGCATGCTTCAAGGACCTAGACCAGCTCATTAGCTCCCAAGGTACCTCATTGCCCTCCCATCCCTCCCCAGCAGAAATACTCGCCGAACAAGGCTGTCCATCGACCTCGATCGCCATTCTCAGCCACGGAACCATCACATCGCACTGCATTTCCACGCTCGGCGACAACAACGAGACACTTTTCCAAGCATGCAGCATCTCCAAGCCCATTGCTGGTATGGCAACCATGAAATTGGTCCAGCAAGGCAAGCTACAAATTTCAGACAAGATCATCGACCTATTGCCTGGGGCCATAATGGAACTGCTGGAAACACCTCAGACCAAATATCTGTTGCCACAGATTACTGTGAAGCATCTGATGAGCCACACCTCCGGACTTTCAGTCCATGGAGTTCCTGGATACAGCGGCAGCTTACCAAACAAAGAGGCCATACTCTCGGGCAAGGCGCCATCCAACACGCCACAAGTTCGACTTGAGGGACTGCCAGGTCATGCATTTTCTTACTCCGGAGGTGGCATAATGGTACTTCAGGTCATTCTAGAGACGGTGACGGGAAAGGATTTCCCAACGCTAATGCAAGAGCTCATCTTCGAGCCCCTGGGGATGAAGCGCTCATTCTACAATCTCCCAGAAAACGAGACCAACCTTGCACATTCATATTACACGGGCTACACGCCCTGTGAAGATAAGTGGCGAGTGAATCCGGAAATGGCAACTGCTGGTCTTTGGACAACGCCAACTGATCTCCTGAAAGCGGTTCGAGCAATGCAAGAGTCTCTGAGAAGCACCAACAACAGCACGGAGGCTATCTTAAAGAAGGATATCGCACAGCAGATGCTAACCGAAGTATCTGAGGGCATAGCGCTGACATTTAGGGTCGTACCACGAGACCCTGGCCTTGTTTTTGGACATAGCGGCTCTAATATGCCTGGATGGCGATGCTTCCTGCTGGGCTTTGCTGACACTTCATTGCGAAGTAGCCCAGATGCGAGCCCTGAGGGAATGTCAAGTGTGGAGGATGATTTGTTGAATAGTGGTATTTGTGTCATGACGAATTCTGTGGGCGGGGACAAGATCATTTGGAAGATCGTCCATGCCATTTCCTCATTCATGAAGTGGCCACGAATTCCATCCGACACCTTTTGGTTCTCTGCGACAATCCCTTTCGCTGCGCATGTTTCTCAGCTGGATCCGGAGTGGGAAGATTGGGTAGGGACTTGGATCACTACTGACCAAAAGATAGTGCTTAAAGAGTTGGTACTTGAAGCCAAACAAAAGGGCTCTCCTGTTTTGCGATATGGAGAGGTTTCATTGGCTAGACTGGTTCCTGCTGCTATACCTAGCTTGGAAATATTAGGGGCCAAGTCAATTGGGTTGATTTTGGAGGGGTTGGAGGTGATGTTGCGATTAGTGTGGAAGGATGGTAGTCGGGTTGTGGAGCTCTGGCAGGGTGGAAACACATCTATTTCCCTCTTCGAAAAGAAAGGAGCTGAGTAATCTGATTTTAACAATAAACATATAGCCCTAGCGAACATGGTGCCACAAATCCATGCATAATGCTAACAATAGTTCAACAAAGCAGCCACAAGTTCACAGTCCTACACTTGGACCAAGTAATAGGTAGGCAGTCAGCACAAAAGCGAACAATTAAGCGAGCAACTGCAAAAGGTAAAGAGAGACGTATTGTAAAATTAACTTCTGCTTTCTCTCTCCATCAAGGAAACCTTGCGATCCCAAAACATACAGTATATCAACTCTCTCTTCCCAAAAACCTCCTATCCACATATAACTTCGCCCACGCACCTACACAACGAACCAAAACAACATTCACCCACCTACCACCTACCACCTACCACCTACCCACGCACACGCCCAAGCTAATTTCTCCCTTCCCAATCCAAGCATCACATACACCATTACTCTCTATCCCTCTATGCCCCTAACCCTCACTAAAAGAGAAGAAGAAAACACGCTACGCACATCTAAATACCTAAACTTCTAAACTCTAAACTCTACACCGTATTAAACCTAGTTAGCCGAGCAAAGGTACCCAACATATCTCCCATCCTACCTCCCTTCATTCCCGCCAGTCTTCCCTTTGGTAAGTAGACACAACAAAGCAAAATGAATGAATGAAAACCCCCTGCCTCCTTAGAGAAAGATGGTTTGTAAACCTGGTTTTAGCTTGTTCGACAGTTAGATATTGTAGGTGCATTTCCTGTTATTGATGAGATGGAGTCAGGCAATGAGTCCCTTGGAGGTGATTCTCAGAGATGGAATCACAGGATTTGAAGATGGGGGGCTTGTGGGAAACGGGAGGAGAGTTTATTGTTCAGATGCATGTGTGAAATATGGAGTATGTTGTCTTGTGAAAGAGGTTTGTTTCTAGAACGGGATGGTATGTGTCCAGGCTTCGCAGAAGAACTTCAGAAACCAGAGGAAGACCAAGTTTTTGCTTCCTCTGGCTCGCTTGCTATAGAATCTGGCTACGTGAAGCTTTTTACCATGCACTCAAGATTTAATTGGCAGATCTAAATAGACGGGAGCAGAGTCATACGAATTTAGAATGAAAGGACAGTTAAGGCACCATAAATAATCTGCTAAGAAATCCGGTAATAGCATTGCTTTAATGAAAGTTGTGAAACAAATCCCAAGAAACCATTCAATGTCAAATTCATATAACAGACAGAAAAAGGTAGAAGGTCGGCCCTTCAGTAAGAGAAGAAGAAAATGATCCAGCCAAGTTGTTTATCAAACATTCCATCCTTCCTCGGAACAGCTCACTTCTTGTCATTTCCACCTCATTTCCAAGATCCTAAGGCAAAGTCAGGTGGTGGGTTCTTCGTTCCATGGAAAGCAAATAACTCACCAAATATAGTGCTGTCAGGAGCCACTATTGTTCAATATCCCGTATACTTGGTTGGCTTGGGATTTGGCAAATAGTCTGAGTAGTCAGATGCTGCCGGTGGAGCCAAGCCGTAGGGGACGGGAGTAGTCTCATGTGGCCCAGTGGAAGATTCAGAGGTTGAGGGAGTGTAAGGAGTGGGAGTAGCAGAAGGGTAGGTGGTCGAAACTGGGCCTGTAGTTGATTCGCCAGTGGAGGGGGTATAGCTGCAAGAATACACAGTGGTGAGGACTGTGGTTGGAGGTCCCGGAACGGAAACCGTCGTTGGGATGCCGGGAGCAGTGAT
This sequence comes from Pezicula carpinea, assembly GCA_026119845.1. Lineage (NCBI taxonomy): Eukaryota > Fungi > Ascomycota > Leotiomycetes > Helotiales > Dermateaceae > Pezicula > Pezicula carpinea. The sequence continues at coordinate 446,458 of JALRMK010000006.1, read as the reverse complement.
GGTTGAATAGATCGTGGTCGCAGGCCCTGGGATAGTTGTTGGCGTGCCAGGAACGGTGATGGTTTCATAGATAGTGACAGGGTAGCTCGGTGCAGTGCTTGTAGTGCCGTATCCATGCCCTCCAGGTGCGGCTGTGGCAACGGTACTGTAGAAAATGAGACCTGGAATTGAAATAGTTTTCAGAGGAAGGCACAAACCTGAGACCGAGAAGAGCCAAGGCAGCGATGTTCTTAAAGGCCATTGCGAAATGATTTTGGTTGGATGAATGAATAGTTGAGATTTGTGTATGGAAGTGAGGGTTGAAGTAAGTGTTGAATGATGCTGGACTTGAAGTGGGAACCGCTACTCCTTTATACCTCTTCGGCGAGAAACGAAATTCGGTGTACTCAATTGGAACTACCAACAATGATCATCCCCCAACACTAGACTTGAGTATATGCAGAATGACACACCTCGCTTCGCAGATACGAGCTTCAAACTCAATGGTTCTCGTTCTCGTCCTAGATGCAGATGGGGGCGGGGTTGAAGGGGTAGACCATGAAACGACAAAGTCAAGAATATGTTTGTCGTGGGGAATAGCGTCTTGCAAGTGCTTACAATAGCCTGATGAAGTGGCACATCAAACGAGGACGTCCTTTGAAGTTTGAATGGTTGAAAACAGAGGTCTAGAGGCAGAGTTTAGCGAGTATTCTCTGCACTTCCCTGCCATGCTTTGCAACTTCTTGGGCTTCTGTACAGTAGCTATCTATCTGTCACCACTAGGTAGAGACGGATGCAACAAATAGGCACTCACAATCGAGGAGATTCCATATCTTGCAAAGCTCAAGGCTATTGAATCCAAATCTGTGCTCCTAGACCAAGATTTGTGCCAGCCTTGTAGACCCAAACAGTCAGGTCCCTGAGACCCATGGAGAGGATCTTCAGTGAGGTAACAGACGAACGTGATTACGCAAAGAAAGAGACGGATGGCGTACGAGTACAGTATGTGAATGATTCGGAGGAAAACCTTCTAGCTCGTAATGTTTGTGGTTGACACAAAACTTGTACTGCAATTTTCGGCTCGTGAGCCTATGATCTAGGTCGGTGAAATCCCAGAAGATTCGATAGACATCAGATCGTTGACCAAAATACCGGAAGCTGAAATCCCGCGTGCCTAACTACGATGCACAATTGGACATGATTCCGTCGGGCCTTCTATTTACGAAACGTAGCACGGGCTTTCCCATATCTCTTCATGGCTAGCCCAAGAAAGATCGGGTGACAGCGAAGGCATAACGACCATGTGGCGTGGAGGTTGAGAGAAGGTTTATTGTCGTGGGTGCGGAATGTTGCCAGCGTCGGGGAAGGAGATATTGGCGGTCAGCCCTCAGCCTTCAAGGCAGGTATGGCTTAAAGTAGAGGCAGTGCCTACTGGGTGTTCCTGGACCCCGTATGCAGGCACTAACAGCTTCTTCCAAGTCGTATATACTGATCCTCCATTTCCGTTCGTGTACAACATGCTAGGAGCTTCAGTGGTTCGCCAAGAGTCTTCCAAATAACAAAGCATTCCCCTGTTGCCCTGGCCACGGGAATCCGTGAGGGGAAAGATGTGCGAAATTGGACACCCGTGACTGGACTGGAGACGCATAACATTTCGATATGCAATGCAGGTGATCTCCAGGAGCTGACTGACTCAAGAGAAAGCTGGGTGTGAGGGGGTTCCGAAGTACGAGCATGCAAATTCCCGTCACAACACATGTTGCGGAGCCCCACGCTGCTCAACTCATGCGCAATGAGAAATGAGAAATGATGAAAATGGATTGTTGGTAATCGAAGCCATGGATGGTTCCGAAGCACGGACCTTGCGTGGTAATGATTCTGGACGGGAGATGACCACGATCAAAGTGAAGCTTCTGGCGCGTCTTGGTCAAGGTCGAGGCCAACCTCCTCTAGGTCTTGGGATGCGCAGAGAGCTGAAGCCTGAGGGAAAGGAAGAGTCCGGTCTGGACATCTCGTCACACAGAAAAGAAACAGTTGAGCAATGATCGCCAAACGGACTCGACAGCTCAAATCAACTGCCAAACAAAGAGGACTCGGGTGGAATTCCATGGTGCGACATGGAAATATCGTGTCTTGGATGAGAAGGGAGGAGGAAAGGATGGATGGGCGCACGAGAAGTTGAGGTAGCGGAAGTGGCAGCCTCGTAAATATGGCTAGAGCCGGTGTCACGTGTGGCCTTGGCGTTTTCGCCTGTCATTTCGAGATGCAACCACATCTTGGCCGACTGGAACAACGAACATGTCAACCTTCACCGTTTGAGCTGTTGCTGTACTCAGGAAGCGTCTGCAACGGCATCATATCTTTCTATGTGACGCACATATATCCCATGAGCCACCAATTGCCGTGGCAGAGAGATTGCGTTCCATTTCAATTTCAATCGAGAGATACGATGGATCGATTGCCTGCTGCTGCTAGCACACGACCGACAATATAGGTATCTGTGTTCATTTGCTGATGTCGAGATGTTCCATGTCTCGATAGCTTGCCACTTATAGGATACCTGAGACAAGTAGGATTCAGCGACTTGGGTAGACAGCATAAGAGGTCCGACGACGATGGCAAAGGCGACTTCTGAAAATAATCCAGATGCGCCTGGTAAGGGTGCGTTTGGTTGCACGGTTCTAGACGTAAATCCACATCCGCCTGGTATTATCTACATTGTACTAATCGAAAGGTCTAATAACTCAAAGGCTGAAAACCGGCAACGTCCGGACCAAGAAGAGCCCAGACTACTTGCTTTTCATATCTTCAGCCAAAGCTTACAAGCATTTGATCTATTTGTACTGCGGACCGAACTTTGTTCAGGTTGCATTCCCGTCATTTTGGCATCTTTTTCGCTTGCTATAAACTATGGTCACTCTTCATTTCGGTTCTGCCTGCAGAGAGCACACAGTCGCTTCTGACTTTCCCTCGACGGTCTTCATCGTGGTGTGCTCGGGCGTCTTGTATTATCTTGAGATTCTCGCCGAACAGGCGGGCAGGCAGGCACGTTCTGGGACAGGATCTACAGTATGCTGCAATCTGGTGCCTCTTGTCTCAAGATGTCAGCTGTGACCGGAAGCTCTCGCGAGGAAACAGCTGCAACTTGTATCCCAAGTATTCCACGATTCATCTATTCGTTGCGTATGCGTGTCGCAGAAAAGACTCATCTGCATCTTCTGCCTCGCTACTTTCTGTGCATATCGTTCGCTGCTCTCGCACACTTGGGTACCTCTTTCCCTCCGTATGCTCAATCCCCCTATACCTACCTGTAGACCAACCCAGCATCTCCTGCTTCTTTCAAATGCCTCAGGACCAGTTTTCATGCCCTGTATTATTCTGGTCCACCATGTATGTAGTCGAGAACTGTAGACGAAAAATAAATGGCTACTTATTGGACTGGACAACTTGTTTCACTTCTCGTTGCCCGTGCCTCTCTACTTACAAATACTTATTATTCTCTGATACTCATTATTTCATTCTTTCTTCAGTCGACGCCATCATATCTTGCCGTCAATCTTACGAGACCCCTTCCTCTATCCTTACTGATATGTGAACGCTCGAAATACCAACTACGCTACCGGGTAAGTTTGCAACCGTTTGTTTTCACCCCACACTCTCCGAAGGGTCGAGTAACTAAGCTAAAACTATGCAAACATAAGTTCATAGTCTCGGATAGTGAAGTACCAGTAAAACAAATCTCGGTAGCTCAAAGTGTTAACGCACAGCTCACTACCACTCACCCTGAGTATAACTGGACTCCCCCTCGAGTATAACTGGCAATAGGGGTACGGGTCCCTCTGGGGATATGAATGCTACGGCAGGGAGAGGGGTGGGACCAGCGCTGGGGGGAGTCAAGGGTGTGGTGGAAATGGGCAGGGTGTAAAAAATAGGCCAAAAAAAGAAAGTCTCCTCACAAGAAGGTTGCCGCACTTCAAAAATCCCTACGGGGTTTTCTAAGGGTTCACCTCACTCTTCGGGGTGGGTGACCCAGAGCTTTTGTCTCTGAGCTCTATGGTCCTTTTTATGACCTCTTGTTAGTTGTGTTGTTGAGATCTTTCCCTTTCCTTTTTTGCTTTTCTTGATTCTTTTGCGGAGACTTTTGCTTTTTTCTCGTTTGCTATTAGCTTCATGACGGTTCTTAGACGGATTTCTAGCAAAGATAAAGTGGAGGGCTCACTTATCAGATCAGGCACACAAATGTAAAGTACACTCTCACTGTTCAGATGGAAATATTGTCATGGCCTCTATTTTAGCATGAGCTATCACCAGGTTTGCAACATTGTCTCCTGTGACAGGTGCAGTTTCCTCTGCTTCTTTTAGAGGAATCTAGTGGCAATTTATCCTGACGTATTTAGAGTCTGTGTTTAAAGTGATGGAACTTTGAGGAGTGTGTGACTTCCTCCATGTCATCTTCAGATGGTCTTTGAGCAAGCCTCACGACTATTTTTTCAGAAGCTTGGGAATAACTAGTCAACAACATGTCTGTCGGTCAACCACGTAAGTAGCTATGAACAAGCCACCCAGGCTGTTTTCTCCGGCCGAGAGATACTCTTAGAAGTGGCCAAGTATACCTCGAAGCTTTTCGGCTGGGCAATGTACCAATCTTCCAAAGTACATGAATGATAGGTGAGTGTTTCTTTAGGGAAGGAGCAAACAATTTATAAGTAAAAGCATTACACTTTGCCCATCTACCTTCCTCTCTCTTGCGACTGGTCTCAACCGCAACCATACCAATCTTCTAAAACTCCTCTTATCTGCCCATCGAAACGATAGATGTCTTTGGGCTTAGACCTCACCTGTTGAATGTTTACAGATACTAATAAGCTATAGCCTCCACGATTATCAAGATTCGATCATGTTTAAGCCACTCAATATTGGGACTTGGCAGATTCGGAACTTGTTACCAAAATGCTGCCTGTATTCCAGCTTTGCTTCAACCGCAGCACACGTCCGGGTATAAGCTCCCAAGTCTTAACTATTGAAATCCCACCCGCGCATTCGTCAACTGTATCTTTGGATCCATCCACAAGTCAACATGGGGAACGCTTAATCAGCAACATTGTTAGCATTTGTCCTTGAGTGACCTCGCAATAGACCTTGCACCAGGAGATTCCTGTTAACATACCACCAATCCCAGTGTTTTTGGTAGGGAGGGTTTGAAGTGAGAAACCAGGAGTGGGACCGAGGTAAAGTATGCTCTTGTCCTCCCCAAGAAGAGTTTGAGTTCGACTAACTGTACATCACACAGGGGAAAGACAAGCGTAAGAAGTGAAGCATCTTTATGGCCGAAGGCTGTCTTAGCAAAACGAGTATGATTGGTCGTTGGTATACTGCAGCATCGTGGTATGCTATTTACGGTGACAAGAAGTCAACTACTGGAGGTGAACTCACTATTTTATGATGCATGGTAGTGCTTTACGATACGGGGTTTATGTTTAACTTTTGTGACACAAAGATCTAGTTACTTTACAAGCAGCCACATTCTCCTCCTTCTCTTGTTGATGATGTGAGATGTAGAAGTAGCTGTAGATCATTAAATTAGCTTGAGTTACTGAACTCTGGTTTTCAAAGAGCGTACTGTGCGATGAAAGTGGACGTAGAGATTCTTGATGCGCATAGGCGGCTTGTTAGTTACGGATATAAAGACAAAGTACGAGGTGTAAGATTGGTGCTTCTATATGTTGAATTTTGTAGCCTTGAACCCGCTCTAACGGGAAAGTCAAGGCGACGTTCCTTCAGTCGCCGTCACAAATCAGGATGTTTCATAAGGAATGACAAGCTTTAAATATTTATTTGTTCGTTGAATTGAGAAAGGAGAATGGTGAAGTCAAATATGGGGAGAAAATGCACGTACGAGACCTCGAGCGGTCGCTTATTACGAGTCAGTTTGCGGACTATCTCATCCGCAGTATCAAACTACTCACGACATGGATTAAGCACCTTACTGACGGGCAGCAGCGGGAGTTCCACTAATACCCACAATATGTGTGTGCATAGACCAAGTTTAGATTAAATGATATAAAAACAGTAGTAATACCATTGATTAAGGTAGTAGGTTTATAACTAGCGAAAGCACGTCTCTGTGGCCCGAGTGCGTAGTTTGATACTGCGGAAGAGATAACTGAGGCAAAGTGAGGTGTAATTGATGTAATTGTGAATCGGTGGCCTCTACCTTGCAGGGGGGGAGACCTCTATTCGATAATAAGGCTAGGGAGAGTGAAAGGGAGTAAATTCAGTGAGTCCTATTAAATCTCGGTATCGAGAAACATTGCTTATTTAGTTACAGTTCCAAACATAACCACCACATCCATGCATGCAAAACTATTTTCCCCTTGAAGATCACATTGTTACATCATCCACTCATACACTTTCTCTCTCATACTATTCCGCGAAATTTGTAAAATTGCTTACAAGGCCGCAATGGCAGCCAAGCCGAGAGCAATAACTCCACCTGCTACTGAAGCACCAAGTTGGGCAGCAGCACCAGTGAAACTTGTGATGGGCGCGGTGTTGGTGCCTGAACTAGAGGTTCCGTTCGTTGGGCTAGCGGTTGTGACAAGAACAGAAGTAGGGGCGGCTGAGGAAGAGGCGGTAGTAACAGCAGTGCTTCCAACCACTGCAGAGGTAGAGGTAGATATAGGGACTGGTGCAGCAGAGCTAGTAGTCTCGGCTAGAAAGAAAAGTCAGTTGAATGCAAATCACGAGGACTTGAGAAGTGTAATGGAACGGACGTACGAGCAGCAGACTGAGTGGCAGCTGAACTGACTCCCGAACCTGCAGCTGAGACGGAAGCGCAAGCAGCTTGTGCGGCAGAGAGGACGCCTATGTTGTGTTAGCGATTTGTACAAGAGAGTTGTACGAAGTCGATTGTGCAACGTACTCAAAGCCTCGGTGGCACCACAAGAGGACAGAATACAGCTGGTAGAGGCGCCTTGGATGGCGGCCGCGTTGGAAGGTTCGCATTGGCAGGCAAGATCGTCGGCTCCACAGGTTGTGGAGGATGTCACGGCGTTGGAGATACAGGTCGTTGCACATGCCGGGATGGAGGACTGTGCTGTTGCAAGACTGGCCAAGATGGCGAAGACGGCGGCTGTGTACTTCATATTGACTGGTGGGTGGTTGATTTCTTGGTTGATTGATTGATCAATTCTGTTGTAACTTTGTGCGAGAGGATGAGTGGAAGTGTGCCGTGAACGAGTGTTGGCAAGATATATGTGATGTTGACAATATGTAGATGATTTGGCCTGGAGTGATGGAAAAAGGAAGTTTGGACGAGCATCGAGGAATGAGTAGTTATATACTGGCCGCGAGATGATTGAGACCTGAGCTCCTATTCGGACCTTCGTCGTGGAATTGGCTTAGTCTCTGCTCAGCGGCGAGGCATTTCTCTCGCAGTTCACTGTACAATGAAACAAGGAAATGAGGTGAGTCGTATTGCCAGAACGCGTTAGTTCTCCGTTGTATGGTATGTGTTTGTGAAAAATAACATGCAACCGGTGCTGCATGGAATGGATCTTGGAATGTTGAACGTGTACGGTGTGTACGTGTGGTGCCGAGAACGCTGGAGGTACCAGAACGTGAGTATCTAATTTCGGTCGAGGCATTGAATGAATATGAATGGATAGATTCTCTGTCTGGTGCATCTTATTCGTTGTGCTTAGTGCGTGGATACGAACGAAGATCTACTTCTGGCTTGTACTGTCGTTACTTGAATTGATCATGTTTGGCGATTATCTTGCTCGCCCTGTACCTGTCATCCTAAATTTCGCCATTTGCCTCTCTCCCATAATAATAATAATGAGGGGATTTTTCACACTTGTGGTGGCGAGATGTAGAAACGCCTTCATCTAGAGTGACATAAAGCTGAGAGGGAAGAACTCGACTTTTGCCCATCATTGGCTTCACTTGAATCGCGCGAATCTATTTCAGTTATATACTTTACCAAAACACCGACTGGGTGGAGTTTCTGGGAACAATGGCTGATAGAGCGCTTTTAGTTGTGTTGTTGATGGCTTTGCTTCTTGTCCAGTCGTCGTTTTTTTTAAGATCGTGGCATGACCTCCAGGGATGGTGGTTAGAGGGTTAGAGTTGTTCTTGGGGAAGTCTGGGGTAATACTCGTACAGGGGGCGGCGGCTTTCCGCTTACCGAGCTGAACTTAGTTGCTTGTCTGCCCCGGATCCAACTTCAGTAGTAAGTACTTCTTCTCCAAGGAAAACTCACATGTCTTTTGCATTGTGTTGCCGAACCGTGGTTTATTAAATAAATTGCCTTGAGCGCTTGTGGCATTTTCAGCTTGAAATGTGGACATGAGATACTTGTGTTGAGTGGGAAAATGTATTCATAAGAAAGAGTAAGTTTGTCTTGTGTTGTCGTTGTTGACCCCTGGGAAAAGAAGGGAGTAGATGACAGCACAATACTACTACAGTAAGTAGACACGTTACCACTCTCGGATTGAGGTGGCTGGCTGGCAACTTAATATGGAACCAATCATACTCGAAAACTGCACAGATTGCCTGATTAATGGCTTGCAAGTTGCTTCCCCTCACCCCAGATTCTCCTTTCGCCTCAACTCATATTTTCCGTCTTGCCTCCCCTCACCTCGACCATACATACTGGATCCCGCTCGGAAGCTCCAACTTTCTAACAAGTAATTACAGAAAGATACTAACGAAAAGAAGTCACAAGAGAAAATTGGCGCGTTCAACACCAGGTCACATTCGGGTGGCGCTTTTATTTTTACTCAAGTCACTGTGCTAGTATGAAGAAGGAAGTTCGAAGGCGGCGTCTCCGGCTTACTCGGCATTGACGTTAGCGTTAGCTGTTTCTCGCTGTTGTCGTGCATGAGTGTGTATGCTTGGCTTACCTTCGTTTATTTTCGTGATAGTATATCTAGTACTCGTTCAATGGGATGATAAGTACAGTGCTGAGACTAATTCAGTGAACCGAAACAGTCTACAGATCTCTTTTTAGACTTCAAGTTTTCGATGATCTATAACTACCTTACCGTGAGCTTACTACTGGGGCGTCCTAATGGTCACCGAGTTCATCTGCAGTACCCAGAGTCTGTAGTCCTTAGAAACGCTCAGCTTATTACAATATACTCAACCAAATTCTATACTAGATACAAATTCAAAACACAAACTCAGTCTCAACCACCATCTTGGAGGCCGATTTATACTTTGACGGTCACTGCCATCTCTATCCAACCCCGTCCAACCACTGCATATACTCCTCAACTCTCATTGTCGTCTCTACTCTTCATCAACTCCTCCTCTTCCCGACTTCTCCAATTCCAGAAGGACACTCCAAGTAGCGCATCATAGCTACACTTCAACCCACCATTCAACACGAACGCAATCCAAAATAGCCCAACCCCAGCCAAATGCCCAGCAATCGTCGGTCCAACAGCTTGACCCAATGTACCCAAAACATTAACGAATCCCAGAACAGCGGTGCGTTCTTCGGGTAGGACTGTAGATGTAAGGAATGCTTGACGTGGTGCGACATTCATGTCGTATGTACACAGTCGTAATGTAAGTGGGATCAGAGCACCTATTACACCATATGGAAGGGGAACGAAGATCATACATAGATTCGAAGGCAGTTTGGCGAAAACCCTGTCTTATGTCAGTCTCCAATTTTTTCATGGGATCAGTTTATTTGATAGGCTTACATTGTTTTGACAAGACCGATACGACGTGCTATGGAAGATGCCAGGATATTTGAGGCAGCATTCAGGATGCTAGTAATGGAAAACAGCAATCCAAGTGACTTCTCCTGCAGGTGAAACTTCTTGTTGAAGTAAAACGTGATCCAGGAGTTTGGAGCGAGACCCGAACCGAGTGAGTCTAGAGTAAAAATAAAGCAGAAAACAACCACGGTGCGACGAGATGGTTCGGAGAGAGTTGGGAAGAAAGTCTTTTTGTTTTCGGGGGCTAGCGTCTCCTGTGATTCTGATTCTGCAAGTAGTGATGTAGTCTCAATGGGTTTCTTGGGCATTGAATTGATCTGCTCGCAGTATTCGCTGAGTATGAGGGATAATCCGACTTTGAGTAGACCCATGAGAGCGTAGACCCAGAAGATTACTCGGTACGCGCTCAGAATATCCCAGTGCCGTTTCCCATGTAGATCCTCGATTATCCAACCACATGTGACTGATCCTGCCGCAGTTCCAAGTGTGCCGAGTAGGTAGTACCATGAAAGTATTGTACTTCTTTCAGTGTAGGATATTAGTTGCGAGATGGCTGATTCCTCCACCGGTTTGAAGGGACCAATCTCATGACCACTGTATTGGAGGTTAGATCATGTACACTTGAATATCAATGGAAGACTCAAATAGCGTACCTTGGGCTTATAACACCAAGCACACTTGCAAGAAGCAAGATCCAGAAGTTGCCACAAGTAGCAAAGACGATGCCACTCATCATCATGAGGACCGAACCAATAGCAAGCATCCTCCTCCTCCCAACGCGATCCGCAACAGCCGTGAGGAAGAAGCTAATAACCACATCTCCCAGCAACGTTAATGTCATAAACATTCCGATCCTTGTCTCCGGAATTCCCAAGTTCTTGAGGAACAGGACAAGAATAAGCGTCGAGGATCCATAAGCGAAGAAGCGCACGAAGCGTTGGAGACACAGGTATTTGATATCTCTGGGCGAGTCGAAGAGGGCTTTGAGTCCAATCTCGACATTGAAACGGTAGAGGTAAGAGATAAATACATTCTTTGTTGGCATCTTGTTTGCTGGAAAGAGATAAATATACTGCGGAGTAGAAGGGTGTTTGCGTTGAAGTGATGCTGTGGTAGGTCTTTTAGCTGCAACGAGCCTTTTCGAGTTCTCGACCCTAGTCCCTTCTCATTAGCAAATACACATGAACCATACTGTAAGCAATCACACTAAGGCAGGTGGATAGGATGAGTGCAACAGTCATTTGTTCCGTGTATACGGCTGCAATCGCCTCAAAATAAGTTCCTGGATATCCGGCTTAACGGAAGAAGCAGCCTTCCAGCTCCGAAACCGAGGTGATGGGAAGCTTTGCGAGATTTTGAACCTTCGTGACTGTTAATATCGGACTACTGGTCCTTGGTGTCACTTGTGTGAGTGTAGTGTTCCACTGTGTAACGATGAGTTACTGAAATTGGTCTTCATAAGTAGAGGAAATAGCACTACTGCAGCATGATATTGGCAATTTCTAAGCTCGGGGAATACAATGAATATTGCTGGAAAATATTATCGTTCCTGTCGCTGAATAGGTGACACTCATGTGTGTTTTACCAAGCCCCCATGTGAGACACAACTAGATAGTCCCCAAATTTCTAGGCTTGCTGAACTGAAACTCGTCGCAGCATCGTGCAGGTAAGTTTTTGAAAGCCCAGTTGGAAACTTCCAACAGACTCCGAAGTGTAACATACTATAACTCACTCGTATATTTTAGAATTGTGATTTTGTAAAGAGAGGAAAGAGGCTAAAAAACAAATGTGTAACTTGAGGCCATTGTTCTTTGTTAACTATATATTTTCTTGAAGTTTAAAAGAGTGATAAAACAGCTAATCATAGACAAGTGGCTTTGCTCTGCGTTGAATTACTCGCCCAATCACTCCTTCGTCTGTGACCACTTTTCTGTTTCCCCCTTGCTCGTCTAATTCTTCTGGCTCCCGAATTCTCACAACACAATTTCTATTATAACAATTCAATATTTATTTTCTATTAAGAAAGAACCAAATATAATGTTTAAAGAGTCCAAGTCTTCATTCAGAATGGAATAGCCATCTATAAACACTAACATAATGTAATCTATCTCCTTGACAGAGGTTAGAGGGCGAACCTAGAAGTCAGACCGAAGCTACGATATAAAACGTTAGTTAAATAACATAAGTATAACGTACATATCCTAAACTTCAACGTCTAAGAGCTCCGCTTCTATCACACAAGAAAGCATTGATAGTTTAAATAACTTTAAGTTGTTATAACAGATTAGTTAGCTATTGTCGATTGTTAGAGGGCTTACACTTTCTAACTATAGGTCTAGGGTTATTCTATCACTAGGTATAGGAACACCTCGGTAATTGTTAGTAAGATATATAGACGTCTTATGTTAGATTTATATACTTCAAGAGTTATTATACTAAAGAATAGACTTAAGCGGTCGCTTAATATAATGTACACCTAGTCACTAAAGTAAAGAGTAAGAGCTTTGTACTTACCTAGTAAAATAATTTTCCTCTTAGATACTAGTAGCATCCTACTTATAATACTAAGACTAACAATTTAATTCTATTGAAAATATTAATATAAAAAGGAGTTAACTAACAAAAGTAACTAAGTAGCCTAGGTTAGGTTATGGCTTTTATAATAAGTTAGCCACTATCTAATAGAAAAGAAAAGAAAAGAAAAGAAAATTAAGTAAAATACACTTAGAAACTAATCAAGTAACTAGTGTAGGTTTTATAAATAGAGGGGAATACTATGCTTGGTCTAAGTAGAATTACGTGTAAGGCCTATATAACAAAGCTAGCTAGTAAACCTAGACCTCTCTTTTCTATTATTATCTAGTATTTACTATTTCAAGCTTTTATTTCCCACCTACTAGCCCTAAGTTTTATATACAAAGACAAGTACTTAGTATCAAGCCCCTATATAGAAGTGTTAGTAGCTAGCGGCTATTTTAGGGAACCACTCATAGTATAACTAGGTGGAAATAAATGCTACTAGATACTTATTACTACCACTGAAATAGCCGCTAACTTAAAGAGTGCTACCTTGGTAGAACTAGAAATAAGAAGAAATTATAACAATTTCCTGTTTATATAATATAAGTAAAGTGGTAATAGAATAAATAGTATAAAGAACAAGTTTTTAAGTATTAAGTATTAAGAGGTCTTTTATTCAATCGTAGTACCATAGATTTCCCTTATTCTAACACTTGTAAATTGTTATTCCTATTGTAGGGTCTAGGTAGAGAAAGGGGTAAAAGCTAAGCAAGGTGTAGCCTAGATTCATTAAATCATTTATCGTTAGCTTAAAATTACAGATTCAAGAGTCTTAACTATAAATCCTACGTCTATCTTCGAGACAATATAGTAAGAACAACGTTAATTGTAGCTATTATATTCTCTATACACTTTTAAGAGGTATAAACCATCCCTTAATACTATGTAGATAATTAGAATAGTATATCTTAACTATCCCCGGGTTTCTACTATTAATAGGCTAAGATATTTAAATCTCTTCTTGATTATCAATGTTTTTATACTTAATTTTAGTATCTATAGATAAGTATAGCTGAAATTTATCGTGTGTATTTAATAAACAATATAACTACAGCCTAGGAATGAGGATTTATATCTGTGAGGATTGAAATGTAGACTAATGTAAACGAACTAGACCAAGAAAGCTAGTTAAGGTACCTTGGTATATCTCTAGTCTACTACGATAAGACCTTTTCTTTCTAGATATTAAGTGATAACATTAATAAGAGGCTAAGGTAAAGTACGGCTTTTAGCTAACTTTATTCCTATATATTTTATGTCGATTAACTTACTCTTACAACGGCACTAGCTAAAGCACGCTGCCTTCATGCTCCCCTCCTCCTACCCGCTGTTATAGTCACTTGAATATATATTATCTAGTACTTAAGAGAGGAGGGAGGAGAGTAGAATGTTTTTTAAGAACATAATACTAGATATCAGAGATAGACTTTATCTTGCATTTATAAAGGCGCGGGGTAGTCCACTGCTAAAATTCTGACACCTTAGGTACACCTACTAGTACTGGTGGAGTTATGTCTCGCTCGCTTACACGTTTCAACCTATAATTTCACTTATTCTTTGTTTTAATAAACAGAAGTAAACACTTCTAGTTAAGTCCCTGTCCCTTGTCACTCTAACATAAACTAGGGTTGGTAGAGGCGAACTACTGTAGATAACCTGCCTCTTTGAGGTGCCCCTAGTAGGCCTAGTGTGTTTTCCCAGCTTGGTTTTTCGCTAATCTAGGCTTCTGCTCTTTTTTATCTTGTTTCTAGGTATTTGTATTCTCTATTTACCCTTGTTCTTTTTTTTAGCGACGTCTAAAGGCAAACATAGGTTTTAGAGGTGGTTAGTTGAAGTCCCAAGAGGCTCATAAAAGAGGTGTTTGAGCAAGAAGAGAGTCCCACAGAGTTCTAGGGTGTAATAGCACATCAAATAGACAGGTCATTGGAGAAAAAGACCTGGTTTACATTCAAGCTTTCTTACGAGATATAAACTTTCTTAATGCTACGAGAAGGATATATCTCCCCGTTTCTTAGATCCTTCAACTTGTCAGGTGGAAGACCAGCCTTCCTTGAATACTCTTCTAACCTCTGCCTTCCGTAAACACATCCGTTTGGAAGCAATACTAGGTCTGTCTCAACATGAGACTTGGTATGATGGGCATATGGCACATTCCGTGCAAGGTCGTTCAACTCCGTACTGCAGATGGGGCAGACAGATGTGGTTACAGATAAGGAGGAGTTGGGCGAAATTGAGGAAGGATGCTCGGAGTGGCAAGATGGTGTTTTGAGAGCTGACAGCCCCGCCGAAAGGGCTACGTGTAATAGTGGAACTGGAGGAAGTGCGAGTAGAGTGTTATGTGTTGTTGTGAAGAGATGCGCAAGAGTTGACCAACGTGATGGAGAGTAAAGGTCCTGCAAATAAAATGTTAGAAGGATCAATATAATAAAAAATTAGGACATACGCCATAAGGATCAACCCTAGAGCCCGGCGGAAATGCCAGCAATCCACATGCTTGCTGGACCTCCTTCGAATAATTGTCCTTAAATGGCAAAAGGTATTTCCGGGCGTGAGCTATTGACTCAAGATGTTTTGTTTGGTCTTTTGTGCGAACCAGCTCAATGAACTGCTGGAAGCGAAGCATGAATTCGAGGTTGCTCTGTAAATTAGTCAGTTGGAACCAGGCGACTCGAATACAAGAAGAGCCTACATCCATCCGCCTCAATTCTTTCTTATTCTCTGCGCACCATGCGAGAGCTTCGTTGACCCTACCATTCCTTAAGCTTTCTCGTATTCGACTCATCTGGACAAATGTCTCAACGTCCACCAATTCCTCGATTCCTTTTTCTTTTGCTAATACCGTAGCACTTTCCTTGTACCCATTTCTGAGGAGGTAATCGACTAGCAGCCTGTCCAACCGCGTTCTGGACCATTCTTCGTATTTTACATCATCCAAACTCTGCATACCATATAATTCCCCCAGATGATGTATCCTCGAGGCAGACTGGGAATGTATGCGACTCTCTTCTTCGGAATAAGTAGTGAGCTTTCGTTTCAGACCCCGCATGCGGGCAATCATGGAATCAAGGCTTTGGACGACCGTGGCCGGATCGGAAGCAGAGCTGAGAGAGGAGTGTGCGGTCTGTTTCAGGGTGTTCTTCAAGTTTGTCGTGTCTTTTTCGACGGCCAGATGGGCGGCCTTGAAGTTCTTACGAAGAAGCTCATGGGGAAGGCGTAATAGGGGTTGATCCTATGAGAGCATTAGCTCGATGGTTGCGCCAGCGCGAGGCGGAAGAGAATACCAGAATGAGGTGGGATTCGGGGTTAAGCTTTGAGGTTATGTGGTCTGCCATGTTGTTGTTAAGCTCGCGACGGAAGTGGAGTGGAAGTTGGAGTGTATGCAGATGCCCAGTGGATTGCAGACACCAGTAGAGCTCGTTTGGGAGTTATATGGTAGGTACTCTATTCAGGAGAGTGGAAGGGCAGTGGTGCAAAGCATCCAGTTTCCTATCCACACAAACGTGAAGATATATCCTTCGCCTTGCTGCCAGAACAACGGTGCAGTGTACAGATGCTGGCAGTAAGCCAATACGATGAGGTTCCGTACCATACGGTAATCGATAAAGACAGTGACGCAAGCGAGAAGGTCGAGAGCGTGCTGGCCTGCTTAGCGGATTTGTCTCGGAGATAAGATTTCCCGATGAGGGGGAGCTAGGCTTCGGGCTCTCTTGGCTCTTTTAGGTAAAGCGCGAAAAGGGCAACTTGGTTTCTTAAAATCACGCGCTCAGGTTGTTCTCTCCCACGTGCATTGCAAATCACGATACCTCCTTCTTACATATCCCGTCCATCAGAAACAAGAGGGTGTCCTGTATTACTGCAAGACTCCTCTTTCGCATAGAAATCGTCTCCTCGTTCTCTACATCCTTGATCGATTAGCCTTTTCCCCGCCTATTCGAGCGCGCACTCGTGACCACTCGTTTCTGTCACGAGCTCTCGGTCAGGTGTTCTTCATCGACATACTCACTACACAAGAGCCCACCCGCATCTCATCGCCTTCAATCTCATCGATATCGCTCTATTGAGATCCTCAAGATACTCTCTGCTTGCCCTGATCTTTGTCGCGCGCAAAATCGACTACGTTGAAGAGCGATCGAGGACAATACGCGTCAAGCACAGCCAGTGAGCCATACTCAGCTTCGGCTCTTTTGAGGTCTGGGACTAAAGCCAGATAGATAACAAGGTATGTCGCATTCCCCATTTCTCCTAATTTACACCCGGGGGGTCTTTAAATGTTGCGCTTCTCTGCTTCCCTGATCCAATGCCCTATCCAAATGTTCGTGGAACCATTCACCATCCGATCCAGTGGTCATTCACGCGACCCAAGGAAAGGTCACGATCTTTCGGTAGAAGTTCCAGTGCGGGACAGGTCGCGTCGCTCGTTGGTCGAGCTGGCTTGCGCTTCGCATGTCACCGGATCGCAAACACGATGACTGCACAACGACAACTATTCTCTTCCTCTTCTCTCTGTCACATCAGGCAGTGCCGCGCAGAGACAATACAGCCGCTCATGCACTCTTACACGGAGATTGGCCAAACAATGTCTCTGTTCTGTTTGCGACCACAATCGTATTGTATGCCGCCGTCAGCGCGCCGGATCAGTGATCTGTCGCGGCTGGCAGTGATCTGAAGCGCAAAGTCGATGAACATTTCATTTTCTGTCAGCCCATTCTGCGATTGCTTGTGGTACATCATCTGCATTGACACGTGCTGACCTTGTAGCTGCCACTCCAGAGATCACAGAAACGGTTCGTTGGACACACCGAACGACGGACCACTGCAGTTTGAGTGCTTCGAGATTCTTCAGTCACCCAGATACTAGTACAACACCTCGGCGCACCTGTACAAACGTCGCAGACACGTCAATCCTCCCCAGACATCTTGACGTCTCAGTTAAGGGCCACTCTTAGCCTACAAGATCAACATCCAACCTTTCTGGGTCATTTGCGCCATTCCCAAGCCGCAAATTTTACCACCCAAGCTCTACCAATCATCCAACAAGTCGTGTCACAACAGAATACGTACCCCTCAACATGTCTGATATGGATCTTGAACACTCAGGCTTGCAGGAAGTTGCAAATGCCGTGCGCGGAGACAATGGCTTAGAGAGCAACTCCCAAAAACGCAAGCGCGATGCTTACGACCAGGGAATGTCAGCTGATAATACGAGAGGCCTTCGTAACAAGCGTGTGTCGCCAAATGGCTCGGGTATGGCTGGTGACCAATCTGTTGAAGCCTTACAAGACTTCGGCGTGCACCACCAAGGCAACCCTGAGCAGAACGGTGGTAATGCTGCTTCAACTGCTGCTGCTGCGCTCGCTGGTGTCTACCCGACCATGACCATCCCACAACCTACAGACGTCTCATTCGCTACTCAAGGTTCATCCGACGAGCGCAACGATCCATCGTTCATCGGCGACAGCCAACAAGATAACAGCTTTATGGAACAACAACAACAACTACAGAATTCCACGCCTTCAGGTGGCCGGAGCTCTGGTTCGAAGCCTGCAGTTGGATCTGATGAGTGGCACAAAGTTCGCAAGGACAACCACAAGGAGGGTAAGTTACACCTTTTCACTATTCACTACAAAAAAGAAGCAAAGCTCTAATTCTATTGCAGTCGAACGTCGTCGCCGAGAGACAATCAATGAGGGTATCAACGAGTTGGCCAAAATCGTCCCCGGATGCGAAAAGAATAAGGGATCTATTCTGCAACGCGCGGTTTCTTTCATCACACAACTCAAGGAGAATGAAACCCAGAATATCGAAAAGTGGACTCTGGAGAAGCTTCTCACCGAGCAAGCTATTGCCGAACTAAGCGCTAGCAATGACAAGTTAAAGACGGAGTGTGAGCGAGCATGGCGTGAAGTTGAGACATGGAAGAAGACCTGCCAGAGTGCAGGATTAGCACCCAAGAAGGAGGATGGCTCTGGAGATATTTGAGACATTCTCAACTCAATTTGGTATGGGACTAGCTGTTGTCCGGTGTCTCTACCTCTTAGGTATTATTTGTGGTATGCCATCGCTGGCAACAGCAATAGCTCATGTGCGGACGGCTCTTCCTCTTGACCTGTCGCTACATTTTGCTCTTCGTGTATTCAATTTCTTCTTTCGGGCCTCTTCAGATGAGAGGTGGTGGTTTGGGCAGCACGGGTTTCTTGCGGGAGTACTTTTGATCATATTGCGCTTTCCTTTGCATAGGAGAGATCGTGGGAGGATGTCTATCATGACATGAGACATTAGCGCTAGATGACCACCGTAACCATAACCTTTTGCGGCCTTCTTCAGATGTCAATGGGGCTGATATCAGATACTTGAGAAGGAATTGATGTCTTTGGAAGTTTTTGTCTTTTCCCACGGTGTCTGAGACCTCTGTGAAATCGAATTGCACCGAGCAGTGAAAGTCGAACTTTAAAAGAAAGGCCCCGGCCGAGATCCGACGATAAGGCTGAACAAACGTATAACGAAGCTGATTCATTCTACAACTGCTGTGATAGAACAGCACAGCGACTGAGTTGTAGTACCTGACTAGAAACCAGTTGACAAAGAACTTTTCTTAGCATGCAGCTCCAAAAGCTCCAATTTCCAGAAGTTGTTTAATGGCGGTGACGACCGTGATGTTCCTTCTGCTTGGTAATCGAACGCTAGTGGGTCCGTCTTTGATTCGCTGTGGGGTACGCATAATACTGTCCGTATTGATTGATATCTTTTTGCCTTCAACCTCTATCAATAATATCCCAACTCACCACGGCACTGAATTCTCCTTGTCTTCTCGCAGATGAATCAGGGGATATCAGCGCATTGCCAAGGGTATTGATTAGCGGTAATGCCGTCACAGAGCATCCTATCAACAGGCTCCTTCTCGGGTTTCCATTCTCTTGCTGGTGCAGCTAACAGTGGTTATTTGAGCGCAGAGAGGAGTCGGAGCCAGGCACTATGCGGTAACAAGGAGGGATGGGGACCACTGAGTCCTACACGTTACGATTTCACACCATGCTTCATGGACGTCTGGGTCAGTTCAGTGGCGGTTTTTGGGATTGTTTTCGGTGCCGGAGCTATCTGGTGGCTTGTAAAGAGGAAGACCAAGGCAGAGGTCACGAAGAATTGGCACTTCTGGACCAAGCAGGTATGTTCCCTCTGCTAGTACAACGCCCCTATCAATATACCTGGTGCTCAATATAGTGGAGAGGCTAACTTTCGTGTCAAGGCGGTTATAGCTGCGATAGCAGTCTCAGTTGCAGTCCAATTGCTTTTTCAATTCATAAACTATCCTGATGTATGGGCAGGCGATTTCCGATTCTGGACGTCGGTCCTGACAATTGTCTCCTTGGGCGTCATATTCAGCATTCAATGGCTTGAACACCCACGATTACGAAACCCTAACGGCGTTGTTCTCTTTTACTGGCTCTTTATATTGATCGCATTTTCAGTCAAGCTACGCTCCTTAATATCCCAACAAATATACGAAAAGCACTTGCCGTACTTCATTGCGTATTGCGTTGGATTTGGGTTGTCCTTGCTAGAGTTTGGGTTGGAGTGGCTCGTGCCGAAGCAGAAGAGCGCTTACCATGCCATTGGGGATGATGACGAATGTCCCATCGAATACGCCACGGTCTTCTCGATTTTAACATTCAGTTGGATGACACCAATGATGAAATACGGGTACAAAGAATATTTGACAGAAGATGATCTTTGGAACTTGGCTAAGAGGGATACCACGAAGTCCACCGGTAAGGTGTTTCAAGAGGCATGGAAATACGAGTTAGAGAATCGAAAGCACCCAAGCTTGTGGGTAGCTATTTTTCATGGATTCAGTGGCCCTTACTTCCGTGGCGCAATATTCAAGACGGTTAACGATACGTTGGCATTCATGCAACCTCAACTCTTGAAGCTGCTTATTCGATTCGTAAAGTCCTACCAAACCGATAGCCCAGAACCCATTATCAGAGGAGCCGCCATAGCTCTTGCTATGTTCGCTGTGTCGATTGGTCAAACTATGGCTTTACACCAATACTTCCAAAGAGCCTTCGAGACTGGAATGCGTATCAAGACAGCCTTAACAGCAGCCATCTATACTAAGTCTTTGCGGTTATCCAATGAAGGTAGAGCCTCGAAGTCAACAGGTGACATTGTCAACTATATGGCCGTTGATACGCAACGTTTGCAAGACCTGACCCAATTTGGCCAGCAACTGTGGAGTGCACCTTATCAAATTGTTCTCTGCATGGTCAGTTTGTACCAGCTCGTTGGTGTTAGCATGCTTGCTGGTGTTGGTGCAATGATTTTGATGATCCCCATCAATGGCCTTATTGCTAGATTGATGAAGAAGCTGCAAAAAGAGCAGATGAAAAACAAGGTACGTGGAGGCAAACGTGATATCCAAGAAATGCACTGCGACATACTCACTTCGAGGAACTGTGTTGATACTTTTTGTCTTTCTCTTCAATCGATGGCATCAGAGAAAAGTGTCTTGCTCTCGAAGCGTGCTTTAGGCGTTCTGGCTGGTCCCTGCAACTTACGCTATGAGTGGTTCAATACTGACATTTATGGCATAGGACTCACGTACGCGCCTCATTGCTGAGATTGTCAACAACATGAAGAGTATCAAGTTATACGCTTGGGGCAGTGCCTTCATGCAAAAACTCAATTTTGTAAGGAATGACCAGGAGTTGAAGACTCTTCGGAAGATTGGTGCCGCTCAATCGGTCGCTAATTTCACCTGGTCAACTACACCTTTCCTGGTGTCTTGCTCAACCTTCGCAGTTTTTGTTCTGACCACAGACCGCCCTCTCACTACTGATATTGTCTTCCCTGCCCTTACCCTCTTCAATCTATTGACCTTCCCCTTGGCGATCTTGCCTATGGTCATTACGTCAATCATTGAAGCTTCAGTTGCCGTTGGACGTCTGACATCCTTCTTCATGGCTGAAGAATTGCAGCCTGATGCTGTTATCTTGAAAGGGCCAGTTGAAGAACTTGGTGAAGAATCAATTTCCATCCGTGACGCATCTTTCTCATGGGACAGAAAAGAATCAAAGAACGTCCTGGAGGATATTAACTTTTCTGCATCCAAGGGAGAACTCACGTGCGTTGTTGGACGAGTCGGTGCTGGCAAGTCTTCATTTCTTCAAGCAATTCTTGGGGATCTGTGGAAGGTCAAAGGCAAAGTAATTGTCCATGGATCAACAGCATACGTTGCGCAACAGGCTTGGGTCATGAACGCAAGCGTCAAGGAAAATATTCTGTTTGGCCATCGATACGACCCTCTCTTCTACGAAAAGACCGTTAAGGCCTGTGCATTAACCGAAGACTTCGCTCAATTACCAGATGGCGACGAGACAGAGGTTGGAGAGCGTGGAATCTCTCTCTCGGGAGGTCAAAAAGCCCGTCTAACTCTAGCCAGAGCTGTTTACGCCCGCGCTGATTTGTACTTGCTCGACGATTGCCTATCAGCGGTGGACCAACACGTTGGTCGCCATCTCATTGACAATGTTTTTGGCTCGAATGGTCTTCTAAGCGGTAAAACTCGCGTTTTAGCTACGAATTCTATTCCTGTCTTGATGGAGTCCGACTACATCGTCCTTCTTCGCGATAACAAAATCCTTGAGAAAGGCACTTATGACCAATTGATGGCTATGAAAGGTGAAGTCTCCAGCCTCATCAAGACAGCCAGCAATCAGGACCAGTCCGAAGAATCCGAATCAACTACGACCACTACCACCACTTCGAGTGCTTCTTCTACGATGATTGGCCTGCCTACCGAACAAGAAAAAGAGGAGATGGAAGAGGCACAGGAAAGATTAACCCAACTGCAGCCGATCAGGCCGGGTGGTTCAAGAATTAAAAAGAGACAAGGAAGTGAGGGCACATTGAGGAGGGCTAGCACAGCTAGCTTCAAGGGCCCAAGAGGGAAATTGAGGGACGAGGAGGAGCCGAACATCAAGAGTAGGCAAGGAAAAGAATTTTCAGAGCAAGGTAAAGTCAAGTGGAATGGTAAGTTATGGATCAACGTCTTTGACTATTGAAAAGTTGCTTACAGTGACCAGTCTATGCTGAATATGCGAAGACAAGCAACCTTTTTGCTGTCATGATATACGGCATTATGCTAGTAGGGGGCCAATCCCTTCAGATTGGTACGTACTCCGTCTTCTTAGCATCTGCGAAGAAACTTCCTAGAAGCCTTAATGACACTGACGGACTTTTGCAGGTGGTAGTGTCTGGCTAAAGCGATGGGCCGAAGTCAACGGCGAAGAAGGTAGAAACCCTCAAGTCGGCAAATATATCGGCGTGTACTTTGCATTCGGCATCGGCTCTGCTGCCCTGGTCGTTGTGCAGACACTTATCCTATGGATCTTCTGTTCCATCGAGGTAAGCACCCCTGTTTGTCTAGGCGAGCAGCCGTTCTTGCATCACCTCAATCATGCTATCGTATATGCAGTTTTTGAAGACCGAAGCTGATGCATCAAATATTTCTAGGCTTCAAGAAAGCTCCATGAAAGAATGGCTTTTGCTATTTTCAGATCTCCGATGAGCTTTTTTGAGACAACACCTGCTGGCAGAATCTTGAACCGATTTTCGAGGTAAGTCCATTTCCTAGAGTATACGAAACCATCATCTCGGTACAATCCTCAGGGCTACGGAAAGGTTTCTAGTGAAGTTGTCCTCGGCCGGTCCATCCCTTGAAATCTGCTAGGCCATCGAGCTACAATCACGGGGCATGCAGGACGGGACTTAGCATGGTTTGCTTTCAGATGCGCATTTTTTGCTGCCACAACATATGGCTTCAGCATGCATTGTATCTACATCCTTTGGACCTAGTGGACCATTTTCCTATGCTGTAATACTCTGTTCTCGATACATCCTAGTGCCCTTCAGCTAACCATAACCACACGGATAGTGACATCTACCGAGTGGATGAGGCAAGCACTCCAACCCACCCTTAGTAAATCACGCTAACAAGAAAAAGGTCCTTGCAAGAACATTCAATATGCTCTTTGTCAATACTGCTCGGGCTGGGTTCACGCTCGCCGTCATTTCAGCTTCTACCCCAGCATTCATAGCGTTAATAATCCCATTGGGTGCTATCTACCTGTGGATTCAACGCTATTATCTCCGAACCTCTCGAGAACTCAAGCGATTGGACAGTGTCAGTCGCAGTCCTATCTATGCTCATTTTCAAGAGTCTCTTGGTGGTATTACAACAATTCGGGCATACCGACAGCAGCAACGTTTCGCCTTGGAAAACGAATGGCGTGTGGACGCGAATTTGAGGGCTTTCTTCCCATCTATTAATGCTAATAGGTTCGTGCTCAATGACGGGGCTACTTCGTGTCTCGCTAATCTCCAATAACAGATGGCTTGCCGTGCGACTAGAATTCATTGGTTCAGTAATCATTCTCTCCGCAGCCTCCTTCTCGATCATCTCCGTGGCATCGGAAAGTGGCTTATCAGCGGGTCTCGTGGGCTTAGCCATGTCGTACGCTCTTCAAATTACCCAGTCGCTTAATTGGATCGTTCGTCAAACCGTAGAAGTAGAGACCAATATCGTCTCGGTGGAACGTGTTCTCGAATATGCGAGACTGCCATCCGAGGCTCCAGAAGTAATCCACCGAAATCGTCCACCGATCAGTTGGCCATCTGCTGGTGCGGTGCAATTTAACAATTACAGCACGCGTTATCGACCTGGTCTCGATCTTGTGCTCAAGAATATTAACCTCGACATCAAGCCACATGAGGTAAGTTCCATCAATCCTTGACCTCGTCTGAATGGTACCTATTTTCTAACCCTCCTCCAGAAGATAGGTGTAGTAGGAAGGACAGGCGCGGGCAAGTCTTCGCTGACTCTCGCGCTGTTCCGCATCATTGAGCCAAGTGATGGTAACATTAGTATCGACGCCCTGAATACGAGTACAATAGGCTTGCTAGACTTAAGGCGGCGATTGGCGATTATTCCTCAAGATGCGGCTCTCTTTGAGGGTACCATCAGGGATAACCTCGATCCGGGCCACGTTCACGATGATACAGAATTATGGAGTGTGCTCGGTAAGTCTTTGTGCACACCCCTCCCTCATCACACCGTTGATTCGGTGCACAAAACATCAGACTCTTATAAGCAAAGTGTCATGCATTGTTTACTTGCTAACAATTCAAAATCATAGACCACGCCAGGTTGAGAGACCATGTCTCGAGTATGAGTGGTGGTCTTGAGGCCAAGATTAATGAAGGGTATGTGGTTCCTCTTTCGCATATTATCCTTTCTTCCCAGGGTGTCTAAATGCTGGGATACCACGTCGATGCAACCGTTGTTGCCGCCCCCAAGTGGGAACTGTCACCATAAGTTGCACAACATACATGCCCAACGCAGCTCTACATCACATGGAACCCTATGTGCATTGGTTGTGCTTACGCCCCTTCTTTACCGAATTTTGGTTCGGTCTCAAGTCGCTCCACTTTCCATTTCTGTTGCCACCCAGCCTCTTACCCAAGAACACCGCACTAATTGACCTTCTTCAGTGGATCTAATCTCTCCCAAGGCCAACGCCAGCTTGTTTCCTTGGCTCGTGCCCTTCTCACGCCATCCAACATCCTTGTATTGGATGAAGCCACGGCTGCCGTCGACGTCGAAACCGATGCGCTCTTGCAGACAACGCTCCGCTCGCCCTTATTCTCTAAGCGCACCATCATCACCATTGCACACCGCATCAATACCATCCTAGACTCCGATAGGATCGTTGTGCTAGAGCAGGGTGAAGTCAAGGAATTTGATACTCCACAGAGACTCATTGAGAGGAGGGGCTTGTTTTATAAGCTAGTCAAAGAGGCCGGTTTAGAGGGCTCAAGCAGCATTACTCGTTGAGGGTATCTATGTACTAAAACTCCGTCTTATCCTGTACTTTTTCTGTCCAGCATAAGTATCTTGGAGCCTGGAGAAAGAAGACTGGAAAAAATTGTAAATTTTGTGACAATAGAAGAGCCCTAGAGTTAGTAAGAGATAGGTGGATACTTAGCTAAAGACCGAGCGAGTAAAATGAAACCAAGCGAAATGCCAACCACCCGCCGGATCATCAGCCTATCCATTCATTTGTAGATAGGGCTTGTCATGTATCTATCTGCCAGTGATTGTCTCCACGTGTTTGAACAATCACATCTCGGCATATCCTTTCTCTCAGGGTCCTTACCTTTCGCCCTTTCTGCCTTATGACAAGATGTCCTTTCAGCCTATGCTACTGTGTCTCCACAGCATTGGCTATCTTTCGGCTTGCACAGGTTAGTACTGCGTGCGGTAGCTGTATAGCTCTATGGATGGATATAGGACTGAGGATCCTCTAAACAGTGGGTGGGTACCAGTATCACAATTCATGGCTTGACTCATCTAGGTTTTATGGGTGATTGGATCGGCGATTGATTGCGTGATAGATCTTTGCTGTGCTGTGTACGGTTGGTTGCATAGCATTGCATAACATATAGTAGGATATAGACTTGTTTAGGTAAAGCAAGGGTGGTTGCACCTCCCGTGCAAGCCGGACTTCACGTGGAAGCTGGGCTTTGAGGGTTGAGGGTTGGGTTGTAAATGGATCATGCATTAGGGGTGGTATTCGCTATTGTGGATGTGGGAAGTTGAGTGTGTGCTGTTGGTGGGTGAGTGTGTGTGTGGTTTGACGTGGTTATACGTCGTGTTGGGGACGCGCGAGCAAGTAGTGGAGCTTGTAGGTGATTTGGTTGGTGGTGAAACTAGGAGAAGAGAAGATGGGAGAGGTGAGTGGTGGTTGGGTCGCATGTTTGAAATATGGAGGTCTGGAAGTCTGGTTAGGAACGGTGGGTAGCATGGGGTGGACCCTTTTATTTTGTGTGGTTTATGTTAGGTAGGTAGGTACGTAGGTAAGTGAGTTGTCATGCGGCGCGCCGATCCGATTATACGTAGACACATGCATGCATACTTGAACTGAAGGTTAGGAGGAAGAGCCAGTGTAGTGAAGGTAAGTAGCAAGGCATGGTATAGCATGGCTTGGCTTGGGATAAAGAGATGCGATGGCGTGAGGTGAGGTGAGATGAGTGTGGATGTGATATTATGTATGCATAGGATTGGTCTGCTTCTGTAGTTGCATTGGCTTGGATTGGCTTAGCTTGTCTTGACTTGACTAAGATAATCCAGTAAAGCGGAAGGAGTGGAAGGCAAGGCAAGGAAGGGTGCGGCTGAGACATCACATGGGGTTACTTTCGAGATATTCAGAAGTTTTTAGGGGTTCGTGTTTCTGTTCTCCTTGTTTTCTATTTCTATTTTTGTCTGTGTGTCTTGTAAGGGCTGGTTGATTGGTTGGTTGGTTCTTTGGTTGGTTCTTTGGTTGGTTGGTTGCATGGTTAAATAGTTGGATGGTTGGATGGTTGGTTGGCGTTGGATTGTGATTGTGATTGTGATTATGATTGATGGAAATGGGTGGGTGTCGTTGTTGATCGGATAGTGAATGCTTGTGATGGCGTTGATCATGGTGGTGGTAACAGTGATAATGGATAGAGAAGGCTTTAGGGAGTCGGAGGAATTGCTCGCCATTATTTTGGTATGAATGCTTGTTGTAAGCTAGGCCTTTGAGAATGGTTAGGAGAAGTAGGTGATTGAATTTCTGACTAGTTGGCTGGCTTGATTCTAGGAGTTGTCTTTGGTCTTGTCCTGCTGGTGGTAGTATGTAGGTCGGATGTTATAGGGATGAGGGGAAGCTTTTGTAACGAGCTCGAACTGAGTGAGTGTTTTTTTCCCTGGGCTGGTGTAGTATAGACGAGTGAAAATCCAATGTTGGAATAGCTAGCTAGCTAGCTGGTCGGCTTGTCGGTGCGGTGAAGTAAGAACAGATAGGTAGATGTAGAAAGAGAGAAACTACAAGCTTACGCATTGAAGCTTGGAGTCATGTTGGATGGTGTCATTTGCAGGCATCTTGATAATGAAATGCTGCTGCAGGGTCAAAATAAGGTAAGGTTAAGGAAGGCATAGCGAAAAGAGCGTAGGCTTAGCTGTGGTGCCAGTGGCTTATCCCCGTTCTTGATCTAGACAAATGTAGGATGTCAGATGTAAGATGAGCTGGTGGTGATTCAGGATTAGTAATTTGGGTTTTTGTATAGCGACGGCTGTGAGGGGCCAATATGTGAACTGTAAGATATCTGTAAACTCAGCGGCTGACCGACCCCTCATAGGAAAAGCCACTCCGTGTATTCACATAGATGGTGCTTCAATTTCAGTGGTACTGATAGACGACGAGGGCACGTATAAAGCCTCTGATTCGATGGGTAAAGGCTTGCGTACCAATGATTCACTGCCGTAGTAGTTGTGACACGGACTGCCGTACCGTACTGCACGAAAACGAGGATGTGTGGCAGAGTTCTCAAGATGTATGGAGTTTGTGACAGGTTACACAATTGTGTTGTGCCTGATAAAGGGTCATTCCATCTCGCACTAGGAGGTAGATCTTTAGATCGTGTTACACAAATGGGGGGAGCCTTGGTTATACAGAGCCCGGTTCCCCACTCTTGGTACAGTGATGGTCTATCACTGTTATAGATGACTAATGCCTTGAAAAGTGCCACGAATTTGGATAGTACTGTTCCATGAAGTTGGTAGTATTGTGCTTGTCACTTTGTTGTGTGGTTCGACCACGTGGGTAAGAGCCACTTGCATGATAGACGAGAGGATTCGTTGTGTCGCAATATTTTTGCGACACAACACAACAGCTAGAAAAGTTGTCCTATTCTCAAAAGTTGAAAGAGAACATCAGACACAATACCCCTTAAAAACCAATTACTTGACAGATTGTCCTTGAAGAGAAATCAAGTTGATGAGCGAGACGGACTTTCCCCAGAGACTAGACTTGGTCTCGTGTTGGGAGCAAGGAAATAGGCTCTGTGATCGTACAATAGTACATAGAACAGTACATAAAATGCACATGGCTGCTAGCATGACCACGTAAGCAGATACTAAGAAGAAAGACCGGAAGGATACTTATTATTACTACACTACTGAATACGTAGTCATGAAATACAGAGTCAATCTTAACTAGAGTTCAGTTAATAGTTATTTTATTTCGGATCAAAGCCAGGGAGAGAACACGGCAACCAGGAACCAGAGGGGAATCGAACTTGGCTGGGTGCTCGTACACCGTCCCGGATGTACAGCAACAGCCTCGACTCTAAAGGAGGCTCACACTTATGGAACTCTACTTTGCTCATAACGCATTACTGGTACTGCAGAAACAGGCCAGCACTCACTTCGCATTGCTTGGGAGCAATATTGCAGAACAGATCTGGAAAACATCGAGGCTCATAAGAGAAGTCGGGAGCAGACAGCGGGTAGTAATGTGCTGTTGCTCGCTTAGATCAGAAGGACACCAACCAATGGACCATGTGAGCATGACTTGTCCTCGGTCAGGAAATACACGGTCCTTAAACACACGCTGATGCACAGGACACTCTCTTTTAAAGGCGAGGCAAAAGGAAACATGCACATCAGTGGCCATGCGACCACCTCGTCCGTTGATCGCCGACACGCTCCAGCTGAAAACAGCATATGGATTTATTTGGTCAATGCTCCCCACCTTTCTTGCAAGAGCTTGGCTATCCAAGCGGACGAGTGCTCTGCCTTCTAGCCTGCCCTCTGTATGTCGGCGCCGTATCTACGAAAAGCCATAAAACGAAAAGAAAGAAGAAAGGAAAAGAAAAGTAAAGTAAAGAAAAGAAAAGAAAAGAAAAGAAAAGAAAAGAAAACGACCGAGAACAACCTGCAGGACAATCCCATCGATTAGGAAGGTAGCACCGTCAAACCCCATTGGGTGGGATGATCGATCCGCCGTGATAATCAGGCTCCCACATCGGAATGTAGGCAAAACTCGAACAGGAAACACCAAGAGTTAAAGTTTCGCATTCACAAAGCCCATATATACCTTGCCCATCTGATGCACGATGACGGGCAGCTGAGCATGCAACATGAGTGCCTGGGCCCAAGACACCACTCCACAAATCACCACCCTCTACAGTACGGCCAGTGTCGCATTGCAGCGTGAATGGATGATATACGTACTCCGCCATGCTCTGGCGACGTCGCTGACTGTCGGTCGAGGATGCGATCAGGGGAGGGACCGGGAGAGCGAAGGCGATGGGCATCAATGGATGTGTGCGTTGGGCAGTCCAACTGGCTTCTCGGTCATGTGCTTCGTACCGAGGAGGGAGAGCAGGGCCAACGCGCTCACGGCTCTGGAACGAATGGTGGGGGAAAGTTGCTTTTGTGGCTAGCCACCGTATTTGAAATGCGACGACATGCTACCATCTGAGGGGAGATTGCGCTGAAGGTTCCTTGGCTTCTAGGCTCTGGCCGTCTGACGGCTAGGTGAGGGTGATGGAGCGTGCAGGAGGTCTTGTGCTGTCGTAGGTGGCCACTGACCACCGCCCCTTGATTACGGATCACTGATCATGGGGCTCTTGGAAGCAACCGTCGCACGCCTTGATTCGAGAGCAAGTTGAGCAGCGTCGTCGGTCAGCACGCAGGGGCATGATGCATGCTCACTGCTCTTGGAGAGCGTAGCCAGGACGTGTATATATCTGCAGGCCTGCACCTTTTGGCATGGGAGCAGTGACGGGAGGGAAGACGACCGAGTAGAGACACTTCTGCAGCTTGGGTGTGAGCTCGAAAGTCGGCACTTTTGCACAATGCATCAAGAGAGATTGGCGTGTTGCAGCATTGATTAGCGCCTTGCAGCTATTTGCGCGGGTACTCAACGTCACTCCTTGACCTACCTGCGTACAGTATCTCTGATGCATATAATATCTCGGAGATTATTGCTGTTTGCTTAATATCATACTTTTCGAATGTGACATCTAGAATCTACAGGACTTCTCAATCATACGTATCTACAGCTTTAAGCAACCGCGCCTCATCCTGGTCCATCAACGCTCCTTGTTCCATCCTGTACGGCCGAGGGGATACACGAAGTATTGGTTAGTATGGGATACTGGATATATATGGGATATGGATATTGGGCCATTCTTGGCATTCGGGCTGCCTGCCGCTGGCGCTGGCTGGTGTTCGTCTGACAGCGGATGAGCTTTACTAATCAGCGTGACGGGTACGGCTTTTCCCGAAAGTCAGTTTTCCCAACTTCTTTAGCGCCTCTGTTTTGGCGTTCGTTGTCTTCTTGCACCACGGCCCATGGTTGTGACGAAAACGAGAAGCGAGGAGCGTGGTGGTGGAGGACTGACGATATACGAGTCTGTATTCATCATCACTTACTGTCTGGCTGGCTGGGCTAGCTGTCTCTTCGTCTGTCCTGTCCTGCCTGTCCTGCCTGTCCTGCCTGTCCTGCCTGTCCTGCCTGTCCTGCCTGGCCACCAGCCGCAACAACCAGCGGCAATGCTCAACATGAGGCGAAGGGCCTTCGTTTGCTGGTACTGCTGCGGTTTATGATCAGGGACCCTGCGTGCATGTGCGGCGTGTAGAGGGTGGTGCGGTTGCATTACTCTGCAGTCAGGAGAGCCAGCCACACCATCGTTCTACTTACCGTATGACCGTCTACCGTACATGTGCAAGTGGCGTAGAACGAAGGGCATCGAGAGTTGGGGAAAAGGAGAAGAATGCCATCTCTTCATGTCCTCCACCACGACTACGGAGCGAGACGGAGGACATGTTTTGGGAATTAGAGTTTCGCTTCAAACATCCACGTAGAGCTACCAGGGAGTGTGTTGAGCCGGCTGGGGAAGCAACCTAGCAAATCACTCGATGCCACTTCGTACTGCTGCTGGGTGCTGCTGGTTGTTGACTCAGAACTTGGTCGTCGCTTTTCGTGGTCGTAGTCATGGGCGTGGACTGTGTGCCCTTTGCCTCTGGACATGCCCTGATCCAGATCTACGGCACGGACGTACGAGGTACACAAGGACACCTACACGAGCAGAGAGACCTTGAAAGCAGCGAGCGTCCAGCCAAACACCCTCAGCCTGGGTGGCGGTAGGGGGTCGAACCTTATTGCTTAAAGAAAAGCTTGTTTGGCCTTTGTCCGCAGTACTTCTAGTACTGTACTGTACCCCGGTAGAGGTTATTCAGCGGGACGGTGGGACTAGCTACGAGGGGGTTCTAACAAATACAAATTGGTGTACTCGTCTCGAACCTCCTTCTACGTACGCCCTAGCCTTTACAACAGACCAGACTTTGGCCTGTGTAACAAGGCAGACAAGGACTTTTAGGAGGTAGTCAAGGGTACCTATTTGAAAAGCCATGCCACTAACGGCGACTACTCCGACTGTCCGGGCGTCAACGGCGCTGAAATCCTCGGCCTGACCATTGCTGTTTAAAAATTATTAACTGTGATTCGTCTCTCGGTGAGAGCCTCCAGGGTCGATTCCTTTTTGGCTATTTGGGGGGGGGGGGTTTCTTGTGAAAGGGAGGGAAAGGGTCAAACGGAAGAGAGAGAAAAGAGACTGAACACTGTTAATAGCATGACAATACTGTCTTACATTCAGTGCAACAACACCTTGGACTGCGCGGCTCTTGATAGGCAAATACAGTACTGTACTGACTACCTTGTTGAGAGTGGTGACTCGCCTCCTAAGCTCAAAGCCGATACCAATGTCCGGGGTTGTTTTTCATGTCTTTTTTTATAGGCACACAAACAACTGACCTTCTCTTGCTGGAGCTTCGCCTCCACCCATGCTTGCAAGCCATTTGTCGGAGTGAGTTGCGCCACGGTGCTCCCTGCATTTTCCAGGTTGATTATTGTCACTGTACCACCCGAAATGTATTGCAGGCCATGTGGCCATCCCTCTGTTCAAGTCTCAAGCCTCAGCCTCAGCCTCAAGACTTAAGACTCACGCTCCAGATTTCAGGCGTGTCTGTTGTTCCTCGGCTGTCGTACATCGTATTCCGTAATCGTCCCCGAGTCAGGAGCCAAGATAAACTTGGCCAGCCTGACGCCGTCGGAGGGAGCTTGTCAAGAGTGGAGTCGCGACAGACTACTGTACTCCGTACAGTACGAAAGGTACGGAAGTACAGTAGATCTTAGATCGTCATACCCGCTGTGGAGACGGCGATTGGGTTTGATCTTTTGATGTTATATGTGATAGGGCAAGATGGTTGGAATATGAGAAACTGCAAAAGTCTTGGAGCGCAACACACCTGGCTTTTGACCACTTTCATTCTCCTCTGGCGAGTGCGGAATCGTCTCCCGCATGGTCGCTCTGGTTTGCCAGGCGGACAGAATCAGGAGTTCGCGATGGTCATGGCGACTGGCAGCCGTGGCGAAGGGTGGCAGCTCGCGTGGAAGCGGAAGTCGAGCCTGTGCAGATGGCTTGTGTAACGTTCTGGCGTCTGGAACCTGGCAACTGGGTGCGGTGGCTTGGAATCTCGTCGCAAGAGGGAAAGGAGAGCTCCAACAACTGTGCAAGGTTACACTGATAGGGGGAGGCGTGAGGGGAAGAAGACAACACGGTCCTGATTCGATGTCACGGACTGGGACCCGTGGGATATTCCAACGCCTGTGCGACTGTATGAACGACAATGCGCTTTCCACGGCGTGTCCTCCTCGTTCATCAGTCGTGGGACGCAGCAACCTCGGTGGCGCATAGAGGGAGGAAGACACGGCAAAACCTGATGAACGGATGGCTGAAGCAACATAGCGTCGCGTTCAACGGTTCTTTCTGTCCTTGTGCATGGTGGATGGGATTGTCGTGGCCCGACCCTTTCCTCTCGCTTGATTTTCGAAGTGCCTACTACGCCGTAACGCGATGCGAGGGGAGGGGATGGCTACATGCCCATGCCCATGATTCATCATCGTCGCGCAGCAGCGGCCAGCAGCTCGCAAGATTTTCCCTTCTCCAACCCCCTGGCAGTATATATCCATCTATATATATAGTCCGAGCGCAATGACGCAGGTGTGAATCTTTCGGGGTGGACCCGCCGTTGAAAGCTGGTTGAGAAAAGAATTGGCTTTGAGGCATTGTCTTGGGAAACGGGAACGAGCCACAGGTACCTACGCAGGTGTGGATGGCTGGCTTGAGCGAACACATCACGAACCATGGTCAGAGTTTGAAGGATTCGAGGGGCCAAGGCATGTATGTCTGCATGTCTGGACCTGGCATGCGATGGGCAGAGAGAGAGAGAGAGCAAGTTGAACTGATTCATTTCCATTTCCTGTCCCATTTATTACCATGGCCCGCGCACATGTTCTAGGCTAGTTCGAGTCGCATGAGAAGGGCAGAGAATGCGTGCCATTGGCGAACGGGAGGAACAACAACAACAACAACACGACAACTATTTATTACCTGAGATTGCAGGACTCGGGAGGAGGGTACGGAGCAAACAGGCACGTACGGGAACTGATGAAGGCCCTCTCGCTCTCGCAGGCTGACTGCGTTCCCCGTTCCCGCCTGAGGATATGTATCACACAGGAGCAATGGCTGATTTTCGTGTTGGAAATTTGGTGGTGGTGGTGGTGTTGTTGTTATGCCTCTGCTTGTTTGCTCGCTTGCTTGCTTCTCTGGGGTGTTTTGCCGTTTCCTCCCTGTTGCGCCCGGATCAAGGTCTCAAACAGACGCTGCAGGCGCGTTTCCGCTGTATCGAATCGAAGCAGTCAGTTCTACGCGTAGTGCCGGGGCCCGGCCGCTGTCAAAAAGAAAGTTGGAGAGCTGGGATGAATTGCACTCCGCCGGGGATTCTCTAGCCAGTGGTCGCGGGGACGGCGGATGTGGTGCGGGTATGCTACTTTGGTTCGTTTCGTTGGCGCACAGATAGATTGATTGCGCGACAACGACCCTGCCCTGCCCTTCCATGCAGTACAGTGCAGTACACAGGACCGACCCGTCTGCGGTCTGGCCTGGGTAGGGACGAGGTGAAGGGAGTAAGAGTAGTAAGCGTGCTTCCTTCTTTCCGTCCCCCTCCCTTTGATCTCGTGTTACCATTGACCACCCAGTATCCACGCACCACGGAATGAAAAGAAAGGAAAAGGAAAAAGAGGCAATCTCCTCTCGAAGACGGATCAGCATCATCCTCCTCACCATCGCTGTGCCCTTGGCACTGTCTCGACTGCAGCGCGCGCTCGCCAATACCGCGGAGACTCGGAGCCATCGTTGCGAGGGCTGTGTGGATCGTCGTTGAGCGCAGAATCATCATCCAAACATCACATTCCTCGGGAACTTCCCCCACGTGTAGTGCACGCGGTTTGCAGCTCACCCCCCAAACCAAATCGTGATCGATATTTGACGATATCAACGGATAGTGAGATGCGAGCATTGAGCACCAGGCGAGTTGATTGAGGTCGACGAGTCGAGGACTGTCCAAGTGATGGCCCGGGGTCAGGATACGGAGATATGAGCGAACATGCCTGCACTTGCGCCTGCACCGTGCAACTCCTGTACGCAGTCGGTGGGTACAGGCAGAGGGAGGTTGGTTCAGTCGACAGGCTCGACAGATTACGGGGGGCTCTAAATGTCTGAGTCGGTGCTTTTGGGCAAGAATCAGCGAACCCATGTCCTGTGTGAACCAACGCTCCACAATACTGCAGTTTACAGTTTGCAGTGCACAGTGTGAAGGCCGGACAGTAAGAAGTTCTCCATCTCAAGGCACGCCATCAGCTGCAGCAGGGCGAGGGCAACAACTAGGTATTACGTGCGTGGACACTGGAAAGCGCAGCGCAAACACAAGCCACTTTGAGGACACGCCAGAAACAGAGGAATTAGAGAGATGATGCCTTTGATACGGTCTCCATAACGCCCTCCATAACGCCCTCTCAGCCATCTTGTCATTACTTCTCCGCACGCTGCTAACGCTCTGCAGGCCTGTTGAACACCGCTTATCCCTTACGTTGTGTCAGTGGTGTCCAACCAGATTGAGATTGTCTACGGTGCCAGCCAGTTGGTGAAAGAATCGATTCGCTGCCGTTACATTGCAGGCCTGCAGCACGCAGATTGTTCCGAGTCCCGATAAGAACGCTTCTAGTGCTGCTTCAAGGCCGGGTCTCACACTGTACAGGTTCGAAGTGCTCGTGCTAGCAGGACTAGTATCACAGGCTCGCAGCCATGGAGGAGTGCGGGTAGTCTCACCCCCTTGGAGCGCCTACTCTCACGACTTACTCCCACAACAATGTCAGCCACTTCAGCTTCTAGCCCCTCTGACCTTCCATTGCATCCTCCCCTCCCTTGTCAGGAAGGTAAACAGCAATGTCCACTCAGCAAAACTACGTCAATGATTACTACCACTACCACCAGTAGCAGGAACCCACAAGTCCTGCGCAGACTCGCTCGCTACAGCACGGTCCAGCGCATCGTCTCGCCTATCCCTGGCCTTGGCTCGCATCACAAGGAGCATTACCACTGTTACCATCCTCCTGTACCAAATCTACCTGGCTCCCCCGAGGCCCTTCTGCCACACGCGAGATTTTGGAGATTTTCAGCAGGGTCCTTGCTTTTCACCATACATAGGCAGACTCATCATATGTGGAAGAAAGACTTACTACCAATGCCTCTGCTATATCTACTAGCCTCATCATTCACGATCACCATCCAGAACCACCACCTCCTCCGACCCTTTTATCTCAGCATTTTGTTGTTTGGCCCACTGAATCACGCGAGGCTCATCGATTGTTAATTTATCCGCACGTTCGGATACAGGCAGGGCAGCCAATATCAATTCAATATACTGCTGCACATCAAACATCACCTTCGGCACTTGTACCTGCTTGCCGTCTTGTTGCTCGCTCAACAGAAGCCGTTTCCAAGATATCTGGGGCATATCAGTGTCCCTCATACCCCTCGTTAAGCACAATTGAAAGATACTGTACACACGCTCCACAGCTGGCCAGTGTCTCATAGACGGGAGCGCTGTGCAGTGTACGGTCGAGGAGCGCCGTCAAACAACGCTGAATGACGCCGCTTCAAACTCTGGTTGGTTGAAAACATTCCACGGCAAGGCATCCCACTCGAGGGAGAAAGGAGGAAGTTCACGCTGCAGTGAGCGGAACGCATTGGTACTGTAGCTTTTTCAACTTTCTTCTCTGCGCAAGCTCAACCCCGGACCGATTGTGGCCTCACGCCACGAGCGGCGTAGTCTCAAGTCGGGAGGCATCCAGTAACAACTCGGTCGGCCTTAATGAGCTGATGCTTGCTTGCTGACAGGTTGCCAATGCCACTCCGGCTACCCAACGACCAAACTACCCGACTGTTGGTGTCGCTTCTAGGAGCCCACGTCCAAGATATTTCACCTTGACTTCTGGCACCTCCCTTCCTGCGACCCTCCCTCTCTCCCTACCTCCCTATCCACATATAGCTTCGCCGCTGCCTTACTTATCTGGGGACTGTGTACCACCAGCGCCGTATCGAGACCCCGGTCATATGAAGCGCCACTACATACTCCACATCTCACAGCAGGCACTCGATCGTTTGAACTGTATGCACGGCATGACTTTATGATCCTCCGACCAGACCCAAGGCGGCTGCTGCATATTCATCCACTACCACTACTGTACTGTTCGTTTATATGCTTTTCTTTTGTTTTTCTCTCTCGTGTCTCGAACTTCCTCCCTCCCTTCCAACTAAACCCTATTCTTGTATCCGCCACTTCTAGGGGTCCCTGTCGTATGTGGATCCCTCCAAACTGCACTAGCCTCTGTGTTGTGCCAATTCCACTAATACTGGTCCCGCATATAGTGCACCATACTCCGTAGTCCGATCTTCCAAGACCCGGGTCTAGGAAGCGTTCGATACAATTACACGTCGTCGTCGTTGCCCGATCATATTTTAGACCTCACATCTCTCTCAGATCCCTTAATACGACAGCTCGCCTTACACACTTCACCGCTTTTTATTCCTTTGAGAGACAGGTGCAACAGTCTTGAATACATCTTCGCCTTACCTCTTCACCATGGTTCTGCATCGTGGGAATCCAATCTCACAAAGGGATATCTACTCCCCACGAGAACAAGCTACCTGGACCAGCGACAGGAATTTTGGCAGGACATACAACAATGAAAACCTCAATGTTACTCGTTTTAACCCGGAAACTTCCATACACGGAAGAAGTGTAGTAAGTTTTGTCATATCGCATTCTCAGTATAACCTTTCACCTACTCATTGCTCGTAGCCTATAGGTACCGCTCTGGGGGAATGTGCCGGCTTGGATCAAAAAGAGTTTGCACTCATTGTCCAACAGAGCAATGGCGAATTCAAGACATATACTTCACCAGCACTCAGAGAGTTCCAGAATCGGATATTCTCATCTCGTTTCCAAGACAATTTCCAGAGCATCGTTCGGCAGGCCAGCGGCGTAGAGGGATCTTATTCCAACTCAGGTATCTATATCAATTGTAGTGCGGTGGTGATTTTCAGACTGACAACTTGATAGTCTATAGTCATGACAGTGGCAGCGGTTTCAATGACTATGACGGTGAAGCAAACGGATGCGATCATCGAAAGCAGTCGAGTGCAGGCGCGAGCGATGGATCCTCCTCTGGAAGCCGTACCCGGCGCCGTGTCCGTCATGCCGAAGACTCGGACGATGACGGCTCTGGGTCTTCAAATCGGAAACGCAAATGGGGACGGTATGCACCCGTTGACCGCGAAGATGATACGCCTCAGCCAATGCAGAACATCAAAAACCAAATGTTACGAATAGATAATGACGAGGAAGTTCACAATTTCTATCATACACGGTTCAAGGATATGCAACAAGCTGCATGCAAGGTGATGGGCAAGGCATTTGTCAAGTTAATCGAGCCCAAAAAGCAGACTCATCACCCTTACACCAAGGGCGACGAGAAGCGCCCCCCGTGGTGGCCGCCCACGACCGGTGACAACCATGTTCGACACAAGGAACCTGATCACCTTCTGAAGCCCGGTAAGTCCTGAGCAACTTAATGGGGCGCCTGGTCTTTGATGCTGACAACTTCGCAGAGCGAGTACGACTCCTCACACACATTTTGCAAATGGTGATTGAGCCTTATCAAAACCAGCATCCGACGGTTCAGAAGCTGGGACTCAATGTCAGTAAGTTGCAAGATGTCACAATGGAAGCCATGAACAACTGGTTCAACGACAAAGACCATACCGCGAATGCCGCAAAGAAGCCATTCCTCAAAGAAATATTCAAAGTAGCAAAATTACAAGAACGCTACAAGAACGACGAGATTGGTATGTCTCTCTCTCCGTGTTCCATTGATTACGGAGGGTTTCTAACGTATCGATAGACGGCAACACCAAAGTGAGCGTCATGTCAGGAGATAGTCTCGGCGGTTCTTCGTCAGACGATGAGCCCGATGAAGGTGATGCTTATGATGAGACTGAAAACCCACCATCCCTTGTCCCTTCCCCTGAATCCCTCAATGTAGCACCCAGTGCGTCAATGATGCAGAACATTCAACCTGGGCCGCGTTCCATGGATGACCCACGCTCCAGAGAAATGGATCTTGTCAACCGGCAGCGGCAAGACTGGCGTCCAACACACCGTTATCACACACAGCCACAAATGGATGAACAAAACTCATCTTTCCAAAACGATCCATTCCGACAGCAGAAATGGGAATTGAACGGCGGCGGTTCATCCTTCCACCAATCTCCACCCGACGCTGCCCACCATGGTCAATATCAAGGTTCACAGCAGCAGCAAAGCATGTACGGTTGGCAGAACACCAACATGCCTATCATTGGAGGTTCAACGAATGGGCCATCTACCCAGCCTTTCTACGTCACTTCACCACAATCTGCAAACGGCCCAGGAAGCTATCAACTACCACCGTTACCTCCCAACAACCCTCTCCCACAGCAGAGTATGCCACCTCCACTCAGCTTGAACCACTCCGGATACAACGATACTTTGCCAAGTGGTGCTACAAGATATGACCCCGGGCCCGCAACTATGGGGAACCAGATGAGAACAGGAAGCCTGGGGCATCCTTATGGATCAAGAGATCACCAAAGTAGCGGGGGGTACTCGGATTTCCTGAACGAACATGGAGCATTCAGCCATGCCGAGGATCCACTCAAGGATGAACAGCATCATTTACAAACACAGTAGTTACCGAATCTACAGCAACCTACCTAGCTGGAGTTGAAAGTCTACACCACGAGGAGGCTCCTTTTTTGCCAAGCACGCATATGATTACCCCATTTCGCACGCATCAATTTACGCTTTATACCCATCTATTCGATCATCAAGCCTATATAATTCTTGATTATGCCATGGTTCACCCAATGTATGCACGTCACTACTCATTTACATTGAGGTACATCACCAGCACTCTACATGCGCAAGAGCCCTCAACACTTAACGCATATTAGGATTAGATGAGACACCCTCTTGTTGCACGCATCATCATACGTTAGGCAGCGGCCAATTCGCACACCATCATCAAAGCCGTGTGTACCGGAAAGGCAGTGGATCGAGTCATTCAAAAAGACATGAACGACTAGAAGGATGGTAAAACAGCACATCTGACAGTCCCGCCATGAGTCTTCATTACATTCCGTCCGTTAATTTTACAGTAAATCTCTCCTTGTCGCTTTTTCTGGCGTTCCAACACAACGGTTTATATTTGGTTCATGTCTATATACATGGACTGTAGTGAGTCTTTCACAAGACTGCAAAAAAAAAGGAAGGCGCGGGTCTGGAATTGTTGGATTGGAAAAGTGTCAGGTCGGTTTGATCGGTCAGGGAGCCATTTTAATCATCATCATTACGACATTTTTCTTTATGATTTTGGTTTCATCCACATTTTATGTTGGGTTCGGTGTGGTTGGTATGTTGGGAGTTTTCTACTGCTCGGAGGTTCAAGTGCTGCACGTGTTTTCTGGGATATATGATACCAGCCGAATTTGATTTACAGGCATTTCCAACCTACCTACCCTGTACCTGTCCTTCTCGTCATAGGTTGCCTACGTTTCACCTCGATATTCGGATACATTGGTTTGATTTTTTTTTACATATATACTAGTCACTCGATACCTAGAAACATCTGGCTGGCAAGGATGCAAGGAA
The DNA here is from genome assembly GCA_026119845.1 of Pezicula carpinea. Classification (NCBI taxonomy): domain Eukaryota; kingdom Fungi; phylum Ascomycota; class Leotiomycetes; order Helotiales; family Dermateaceae; genus Pezicula; species Pezicula carpinea. The sequence goes on along the minus strand of JALRMK010000006.1, from coordinate 406,144 downwards.
TAGGAAAGAGTAGGGTTTGTTTAATTCTAGGTTCAGGCGGCTATGTCATTAGTAACATCTTTGGAGAAAGGCGAGGGGCGTATTGCGCACAGGGGAGAGCGTGTCAGGTTATTGTTATGAATACATGATATCACTAAATCAATTGTTCTTTGTGCTTGATAAGGTAGATGTAGGAGGCGGGAGGTAAAGGCTGTTGAGTTCGCTTCGTGGTGGAAAGTATCAGCTCTCCACACTTTCTCTCCGTTTCAACTAATCATGTGAGATGAAATGGACAGTCCATTTTTAGGAAAGAAGATGGATTATCGTCTTAGGGCGCAGACAGCCTTTTATCTTAGGTAAATGTCGGCAAGTAGTGAGGCAGGTATGGCTGATGGCTAATGCCTTTCTTACTATTTGTTTCTCGTCGAGAGGTTGGAGAGAGGTCAACAGGCAGTGTATGCAAAGTACGGAAGTTAATGTTTTACATTATTTCGCTCCATTCATCCTCAAAATAATTTATGGGACAGTGTAGCTCTTCCGAGCGTCCTTGCGCTTTCGAAGCAAGCAGCCCTCCTCTTACAGCTAGCACCTGGCGCAAGTGAGGGATGTCCATCTTTCCACTTGTGTATACTACCTACTTAATCCAAGCTTGTAAGCGAGTACTGCTCAACATTGAGGTCGAGTTAGGATCGCCACTTCAGCTTAGATGCTCAGACTGAGACTGAGATTGGTCGGTCTGCCAGAAGGCTTTGGATAGTCTGCAGTTCTCCCGTGCCATTGCGAGTATACCGCGATTTATACTATACCGAGTATTTCCCAGATGCCTTTTAGCGTGATTGCGCCTGCAGGTAAGGTAGGTCTTCTTCTTTAGAAGACTGCTTCCCGTGTATAGCTTCACCAGTGTGTTTGCAAGGAAACGTTGATGTAAATATGATGACGGCACAGTCTTTTGGTGTCGGTGGGCATACTAGGCTGCAGGTAGCAAATATTGCTTGTGAGGATGCGCATCGGCATGCGTGTGTTCGGATGACTTGCATTAAATCTTGATATCTCGGCTTGAGCGAGGTCGCATGTTGGATGCTCGTTATGCATGCGCAAATCTGCAAGACATAATGCTAGGGTCTACATGCACAGCCGGACAGTCGTGGTATGAGAGCGCTCTTCGGGAGAGTATTTTCGGGGGGAAGAGAGGAAGTGGTTGATAGGTAATATCTGGGATGTGGTACGGCATATGCATTTAGATGTATGAGGTGGTATGATATTGTGTTTGGAAGATGAGGCTTGTTCGGATCCGGAGAGTTAGTTGAATGGCATGCAACTGTGAAGAATGAGGTCAGTACCTTGTATGTAGTTGAATTCACAATGGTTTGCGTAACCGGGTTACTGAAGGCTCGAGAGCTATCGACAGACCTACCGGTAGATGCTCTTCGTAAAATCGTATCGACTGACGGTCTGCATGGTACATGCGTGAGAACCCATCAGTCGCTTGTTCATCTCTACGGTATATGTAAGGCAGATAATCGAGGACTTGACGACCCAGGAGGAGTGCCATTTGCTGGTGGCTAATTATGGCTGGAATTCCATACGCAATCAAGCTCTGGAATTGATGTTTGTGTGCGCTTCTCCAGAGAATCGTTCGCGTTTTGCTGGTCGAACCGCTTGTGATTCACGAGGAAAGCCGGGGAGTTGGTCGTCAGGAGTCTGATAATGCTCGCATTCATGGATGCTGCCTATATGATGACCTAACGGTAATGAGGAAGGTACTGGAGTCTACTGTTCAAGTGATGAAGGCTGCAGATTGTCCGCATAACTCGGGAACATGGTGCAGAATGATGGAAAAGTCCACCTACATTAACCACACTGCGCACCTTGGTATCGAGGGACATATCAGGAGTCAAGTCCAATTCAGATAAATCAGCGCATAAGGTACAGATACTGTGGCATTAGTCTTGGTGACATCGGCGGATACCATGTTGCTAAAGAAGTAACTTTGGTGTGGCTTTTCAAAATGTCTTCTCGAGAACCCATCCCACAATTTCCTCATTTCCGCTCTTTCTGTGGCGTATATGACCATGTTAGCCAGACTGTACTCGTCATCAAAATGCAGGTCACTGCCTCACGTTGCGTCTGGTTAGTTCTGCTGATGTGGCGAGCATCGAGATCTAATTTCAAGGGAAGTAAGGTAATTAGTACTTCGCTCTCGCTCAAATTTACCTGCACAACTGTCTCGGCTAAATTCATAATTCAAACACGTTGCGAACTTCGGGAAAACACAAGCAACCTCTTCACAAAGACTTCGTAATGTAAGTCATACAATCCTTTCACTACTAGCGGACTCTTGAAATTTCATGCTCTTGTAATACCGGTATGGATAGTGCTGATGATAATGGTCGCAGGTCGCACCTTTTCAATCACCTTTTGCGAGCCTTGGCCTTGGTTGTATGTCTCCTAGCTCTCGTTACTGCTGAGCCATCTTGCGAAGATATCATCACTCCGGTCACCATAAACGCTAAAAATGTCGAGATCCCTCCTAATTTCAACATCTCGGATTCCGTTGCGTTGGCCAATCTTTTGAACAACATTAGCTTTACTCTTCCCGTCAACGGCACATTCAACATTGCCGTCCGTTATTGTGAGCCCGAAGTGTATACGCCCTCCCGAAAGGATAGCTTGCAATTGCTTGTTCACGGTCTAGCATATACTCGTGACTATGTATGTGTCCTATATCTTCATTGCGACTTTATAATACGAAGCACCGAAACATCCTAACTATCTACAGTGGTCAGGCGACGCAGCTCCTGGGTTTGGCAACGATTCTTACAGCTGGATTGCGTATGCTTCGAAGCAGGGTTTTCCAACTCTGTCGATAGACCGACTGGGAAATGGTCTCTCGGATCACCCTGACCCTATCACAACTGTGCAAACTCCAGCCCAGATTGAAACTATCCATGAGATTGTGCTTGCTGCCAGAGCAGGAGCAGCCCCCTTTCCTCGTGCCTTCAAAAGAATCATTCTTGGTGGACACAACTTTGGAAGCTTAATAAACAATGGTCTCAACTCGAAATACCCTTCGGATGTTGATGCCAGCATTCTTACCGGCTTCACCAAAGGCGTAGTAAATGTAGGTGTCTTTGGCTCACTTGCTGCACGCCCAGCAAAGATTGTTGACCCAGCAAAATTTGGCAGCCTTCCTGATGGCTACCTAGAAGCGACCAATGAGACCGTTTCGGTACCATTATACTTCTACGGACCAGGTGTCAATTACGATCCAAAATTTGCAGACCAAGACTTTCATATGCGTGGAACATTCTCAACAGGCGAGGCTGTTACCCTCTTGGCTACTACTATGCAAGCACCTGAATTCGAGCAAGCACCTGGATACAAAGGCCCAGTTTACGTTGTCACGGTATGTTCAATACTTTGGATCCTCCAAACATGAACCCAACAAAGGGACTGAGTAATTGATTTAGGGTCAACATGATGCTTTTTTCTGTGATGGTGACTGCGGACCGAATCCAACGGGATACTTAGCACAGGCCAAGGCTTTGTACCCTGCTGCAGAATCCTTCCAATGGTATGCGCCACCTTATTCTGGCCATTACTTAAATTTTCATTATGAGGCTACGATTACCTTTGATTTAATCCATGTCTGGTTGGCTAGACAAGGCTTTTAAGACACCTGAGACAATGCGGGACTCTAAGATGGTTGATATTACTTAGAAAGTAAGCTACTAGCATAGACTTACTAGAGATAGCAAAGTTTCTCTTAAGATAACAAATTTGAAGTGCGAGGATTTAAATCTTTGTAGAGTTCGAATCCAGCCAGTCTTTGAATTGAACTCAAACCTAGACCTAATTTGCATAAGTGCTTGCATGTTTTTAGTTGCCGATGTATATTCAATCCCGACTTCTATTATTGTAGTCTGTGTGGGTGCCTCACAGGTTGTGCTATAATCCCCCCTCTGAGATCCTCGCTTGACGGTAGGCTCCCCTTTCCATATTTAGCGAGCACCGGCAACCGTACCTTGCTTAATAATGTTTTCTGAACGACGCGTCTTTGGTGCGCTTTACTTAAAACCATCGCATACCTTCCAACTAAATTCAGAGTCTGTTCTAATGTCACGGGAATGGAAGTCAAGAGAAAATGCCGACTGAGCTCGCTTAGAGGGATTGAAGTGAGTCAAAGTGAGTACCTAAGTAGTCGTTTGTCTCTCAACAAAGAACAAAAATGTAAAAGTGTTGACGTGAAGTGACTCTGAAACAAACATCTCTGATACTGTTAGAAGTTATAGATCTAGGCTTAAAAGCAGCAAAGTCTGACTCTCCTGAACCAGAGGAAAAACTATATTATCCAGATCACATCAGTCATTTCACTGCAAAGATCCTGCTAGCAAGAATTCTCACTCTCAGGTTAGCCCCGATTTTTTGAGAGCTAGAATGTCTTACCTACGCCGCAGTATAATTTCCACCGGCCCTGCCGAAACACCATCAACACCAAAGCCAGCCAAAGTCCAGGAGACGAACGCAGAAATTGAACCAAAACAACCTCATACATCAGCAACACCAAGAAAGTTCAACGCTTACAGCCAGTCATCTATTCAAGATAAGAGCGTTGATCAACAACGAGCAGAATGCTCTGCCTCCCCTGAAACCATGTCTGAGAGACAGTCAGAGGTCAACAACCCACGACAAACTATGTCTCTCTCACTCCGACCAGCTTCTGGAATGTCAGGCTTGTTTACCAGCAACCGTGCTCTAAGCGACGCTGAACCTCTACGCCAATACCTGTCTGTAGATGCAGAGAAAGTCTACAAGAGCCCACCCGAATCCTTTTCATCTCCAAAGCCTCCTACCCCTACTCCTACTGTTGGCCCCAGCCAACAGCCAGCAGCAGCCTCGAAACCGAAGCAGAAACCAAGCACAACTAAGAGACAGTCTTTGATCACTGATTACTATTTTCCAAGTGTCGCTGGTTCGGAGGAGTTCGAGGTCGAGAAGGAGGTCCTGGCTGGTGAGCCGGGAATTCTTGTTATGGGGGGTGAGGATTTGGAGTGTTTTATTCGGGAGGAGGAGGATAAGGCTGAAGAGGGTTTGGATAGGAGTTTTGAGAAGGTGTGATTTACTGGGCTGGAAGAGCACACTCCGTCATGGAACATACTTGTTAGTGTTAGCCTTTTTACTCGTTGGGAACAGTCAATTCGTGCGTGATTTTCCTCTTTACATAGTTCCCACTTGAACCCTTTCAAAACAAAGCGCTCTTCGAAGAATGCATGTTTCTCGCGATAGACTTGGAAATTCGTCTGCCTATTTTCCCGTCCTCCCTCAAACAGTAACAAGATTACAAAGGGAAGGCAAAATGGGATCAAGCGAACATTAAATCTCTGCGAGGATACTTATAGAAAAGTACTGGCAAATCAATGGGTCAACTTCGGTGGGTTAATTATTTTGTTGCTACAACCAAAGGATATGCTGAGGAAAGTTAGACGTTGACAAGGTTGGGCGACGACGTGATAGTAAAAGAGAGGAGGGATACACTAGGAAGGAGTAGGTGTTTCTACTCCCCTGCCTTATTCTCTGTCGACTATAGGTAGTAAGCTGCTATCTTCTAAGTAACTGTGTTATTTTAAGTAAATTATATATATTCTCTAGCAGCTAATCACCTATATTAGTAGCAGAGGAGGGGAAGGTAAGGTCCTTGTCAGAGAAGAGAGGTAATTAATTTGCTCTCTTCTCTACTTCTCTATCTGTTATAGGTAGTAAGTGGCTACCTTTTGAGTTGCTAGATTATTTAAAGCAACTTAAATAAATATTTTGTGGCTGTCAATTGCCCAAATAAACACCAGAGAGGTAAAGAGTAGAATCCTTAAGGGGTAGAAGGAGGGGGAGGGCTCCCGGAACAGGCTCCTTGATGTCTTACAATTGTCACTTTACCTACGAATAATGCATAATGGGCCAAATAATCGTTGATAACAGCCCGTTTGTCTTCAACTAGAATCTTACTGCTTTGTAAAGCTACAGCAGTATTGAGCTAAAGCTCGCATCATCTCTAACGTCCTTTCACTTACAACACTCTGTTATATTCCATGCTTCATGGTGCTCATATCTATAATCATAACAAGAGGCCACTCAACCGCTCAATTGGGCCTTCTCCGAGCTCAACTTCTTTAGCAAATCTCCAATCTTTGAAAAGCTAATAGGCTTGGTCAAGAAATCATCAAAGCCAATCTCCTCTGCCTTATCCCTGTCACGGCGACTAGCAAGGCCAGTCAGAGCAACCACGTAGGCGCCTTCTCTAGACATTACCTTGTTCTCATTATCGCTTTCCAAGTATCCATCAAAACCGCCGCCTTCGTGTGGAGAACTTAAGCTGCCGCTCTGCTCGTACTCTCCTCGGTATCGTACGCTACGCTCATAACTGCGGATCAACCTCGTAGCTTCGAAACCATCCATTTCAGGCATTGATATATCCATAAAGATGACGTCGAACGGATGAGCACTTGCATTGCGAACAGCTGCAACCGCCTCAACTCCATTTGTTGCGGTGGTTATTATGTCTAGCTTCCGCTTCTGCAGGTACCGAGTGAGAAGTGCGATGTTAAGTTTATTGTCATCAACAGCAAGAATTCGGAGGGGTACTTTAGTGTTGTCGGAATCCACAACATTGAGTGGCAACTTCAGGGACTTAATGGGAGTAGCAGAACTTGAAGGTTCTTTCGAGGACTTTCGGGGCGTCAGAGGTAATTTGGGCTCAAACCCAACTGGTATCTCGTTTAGCGAAAGAGCACGCATTGTTGCTAATGCCTCTTCCTTGGCATTATGTTCGTCGTGGACGCTTGGAGTGTTTGTCTGGGCTGCAAAAGTCTTCTGAGGCGAGTCTGGATCCATAGAAATAGACGCTAGACCTTTCGGAACGAAGTTATATTCCGTCAAAGAAGACATGAACTCTTCTGGTGATGCAAGTGGTGTCTGAGTTCCGGCATCCTTGAAATTTTTGAACCACTCGCTTTTGCCGGGTTCTTGGTCGAGCACAGTCAAGATAGATCTTGCGAGCTTGAAGGGTCCGATGGGATTGCTGATGTGACCGATAGTAAGGCTTTGTCTTGCCTCTCGGCTACTTTGGCATGCCATATCCTCATGGACTACCAGGACTCTCACTTGATGAAGGCTTTCGATAGGATATGAGTTATCGGTGAGGATCAGGTCAGGGTTTTCCATCCTTTCGCCATCAGTGTCTCTGAAAAGTTGAAATCCGAACCATTCAGAGCAGTAGTTTTCGATATGGTTCCAGACAACCTCCCTATGCTGAGATCCGGCAGACTTGGCCCGTCTGCATATCAGAATGGATTTGTTTAAGGCACGCTTCTGTATCTCGGACATCGCTTCTTGGGCATCGATGGTTGCTTTATTGGAATTGGCGGGTTCGTTATGTGCAAGTTCTGATTCCTTGGGCTCCTCGAGGGGCAGCAGGATCTCGACATCAGTTCCTTTACCTACTTCGCTTCGGATTTCTATGGTGCCTCCAAGTTGATTGACTATACTCAATCTTCATTCTATCAATATTTGATGTATGAATGTAATTGAATGGTACACTTACACAATGGATAAACCGAGCCCGACTCCTGGCGCGAAAGAGTCCTCCTGAGCCTAAATGACGTTAGTTTGATGAGGGCACAAGTCACAGGAGACTCACGAAGGGGCGATATAGTTTCCTTGACATAAATTCGCTAGTCATCCCACATCCTGTGTCTCTAATGTGTAGAGATAGGATTCCACTTGAGCTTTTTTTGAGCTTTGGGGAAGGTGTGGACGCAAGGACTCTCAATTGTAAAATGATGTAACCGGACTTTGTGTACTTTTGGGCATTCCCGAAAACATTCATTACGATGCGTCGAAGAGCACCTATGACATTTTAGCCCGACAAATTCCGTAGCTCTCTTGCCGCTGCCAACATACCTGCCTGAAGTTTGAAGTTCCAATCGCGGTGCTCGATATCTACGATTATGTCCACGTCCATTGCGGAATGGTGGTGATCAGGTTGCGAATAGGAGTGCAATGGAATGCCCTCGTCTGAGCTCCGAAATTCCTTCGCTGCAATAAGACCATTGACGACGTCTTCGCACAGGAGCGCTATGTTAGTAACGTCATAAAGCTCATTGGATATAGTGCCTGCCACAATTCACGGGTAAGTGCTTGGTCTGTAGTTTTTTCTTGGTATCATCCCACTAACCTTGCTGGCTGCCTTTCTTTTCGAAGTTATTAATCTTCGAGTAGTCGAGTACATGATTTATCGTGTCCTGATAATAAAACTTCAGCTAATGATACAATATATATGTTCGGTGACGTGTTATATGGTAAGTAAAACTATGTCCTAGTAACTAGTAGGCAACACCAAGGTCTTGTAATCTCCGCCAAGTGGTTGGGTGACTCCGGGATAGAACTCACCAACAGAGTTCCACTGCAATTTTGGATGGTAGAGATAAACTCAAGTTGTGAGGAATCCAAATTTGAATCGCGAAGGAAATCGGCCGACGCTAATATTCCATGAAGCGGGCTACGAAACTCATCTGTAAACTTCAGCTATGTATCAGGGCAGGGCAGGGCAAAGTTAGGCTCACGAGAAATGGAACTGATGAAGTCGCTTTTCATCTTCCCAGCTGAAATAGCATCCAGACGACTGATGGACATCATGACACTGTTGGTGAATGCCGAGAGATATGATATCTCAGAATCCACTGTGAACACAGGACTTGAAGACCAAGTCCATATAAATACACCTGAATACCATCGATCTGAACACTGTCAGTGGAAAGAAAGAAAGGGCCTTCGTAACAATATGGTGGCCTTACCACTACCGGCATCCCATAAGGGTAGAAAGATGACCTGCTTGCTTTTTGGAAAGATGTTGGATAGCATATAAGCTTCAGCCTTCTGCTTTGCAATATCAATCATGGAAGCAGATCGTCTCCTTCCGATCGGGCTACTTACTCGGCTCTCTCGTTCCTGGATTTGTTCTAGAGAAGAAAAACAACCCTCATCATCTATGTACCATATGTTTCCTTTGGGGTACGAATTCAGTAAGGTTTGAAGAGTCTTGCCATCCAATACTCGCTTGTCAGAGTCCCAAGTAGCAATTTTTGCCGCACTCATCGCTTGTACTTTCGCAGCACGATACTTGTCGGTTGAACTTCTTATCTGTCCTTGTGATAATTGTCTCTCGCCATCGGGATGGGTGTCTGATAGTGTTGGTCTTCGAACACTTCCTGATGAGCTTTGGCGGCGCTTTGCAACAAGTTCATTGTACTGGCTCTGCTCAACATGTGCGCCAATCATGGTGTCTGAATCCATGTAGCCATCTGTAGTATTAGTGTATCTGATGGAGGCATCAAGGAAAACAACGCCGCCAACATTTAGCTCTAAAGACTCTCGGAGGATATTAGCAGCATGATCGAGGGTTATCTGGATCTGGTCGATAATTGTTTCTTTTGTGGAATCAGCTCGCTTGTCTTCATCCGCGAAGCCATTGGAATTCTCTGCGACTGATTTATCTCCGTCTGATACAGAGCTTCCCGCCAGGTCTGTGGGATATTCTGGACCGGAATATTGATCTAAAGCCGTGGTCTCCCGTGAAGTTCTCTCAAGGAATGTTGCAATGCCTTTGCTCATCAAAGCCACCCGACGTCTTTCTGCAGCCTCTCTCTTCATCTCCAGATGCTTCATGACCTTCGCCGCGCTCTGGAAAAGAACTACCCAAGTTATTAGTTCAACTGCAGCAAAGGTCAAACTCTATTCAGCCTTCAGCGTACATTTTCTGTGTTGTGGAGAAAGACCATCGCGCGGCTCGTTATCAAAGAAAAAGAAAGATCCTATGTTGATTCCATTATTGGTTGTGATGGGAGTTCCCGCATAAAAGCGATAGGATGCAAGTGTACCATTAACAACTGCTAAAAATCGAAAACGCTCATCTTTAGAGAGATCATTGACGACGAAACATGGGTACTCATGCTTTGTTGGGTGAAGTTTGAGCGTGTTCTAACGTTGAATTAGTAATTGGTCAAAGGCCCCCGAGAGATCCATACTTCACAGAGTCCATTGCGCGTTCCAACTGATGAGCAGCCAAACCAAGCACTTGATTCTTCTGCTTCAAGACCAACTCGGCGAGCTCCTCCTAAGAACCATTGCTCACCACGGTCAATGAGACTGCATTGAATAAGCAGCTTCCGTTTGATGACGAGGAGGTTACACACCTGACCATGACATGGCTGCCCTTAAGTCGCCACAAGGCAGTCTCTGCATATGCATCCAGAGCCCCGTCGTCATTAAGGGTTTCATTAAAAACAGTGTCAATTGGCGACGTGTGGGGGTCGTGTGGTGCAAAAAACCTGTGCAAATGATAAGCAGTCTCTACCTTCTCTCTTAACTTGGCCCGACTTACTTGCGCAACTCCAGCGAGCGTTGACTCTCGAATCGCTCATTCTCCTTGGAAGGAGTGTGTATTGTTGGATTGGAGGGCAGCATCACATCGCTGACTGTGCGACTGGCTTGCACATCACATTCCCTCTTTTTGGCTTGATCGTCGGTAGCCATTGACAAAAGAGAGGAAGCGTGTGAAAGACCAGCGCGGCGGATGATGGTCACAGATCTCAGATGTCTGCTTACCTGGTACGTATCCTTCTGGTGCTGATCCCTTGTATGGTGTTGTGATTTGAAGATGGCAAATGTGATATTTCCGTCGGGTGTGTCGGGTCTAGACTGTGGTCTGCAAGATTAGCGCAGCTGCACAAGACCCTTGATCTACGTCCCCAATTGTGAAGAGCTGCAGCGGTGCCTCGCTGCCTCATCCTTGGAAATCACTGCCACTAAGGGTAGGCAAGGTAAGGTAGCTAGGTATTTTGGTACTATGGTACAAAGTAACCTACCGACTAATAGCACTCCAACCCGTCGCTTTTCCTTGGTAAACATCTCTGTTTCCAACCTTTGCGGCGATTGAGCCGTTATTAAAGTTCAAAAGATCACAAAAGCCATACTGGATCACTGCCGAAGATGTGTTGTGGGGGATCGACGGAAGCTTACTACAGTAGATATCTTCTAGGGTCTGGGTTGTAGAACAGTTAGCTACTTACAAGGTTTATGGTCGACTGCCTTACTGCTTCGCTTCGTGTTCGGATTGCTCTTCTAAAAGTTGTTTTTACCGAGACATCGGCAACATTCACTGATCAAACTCCATCCATCACCAAGTTGACATTACTTAGTGTGATTTACAGGAGAAGAGGGAGGGAAATGAAGAAAAGACTTTAACTCACAGGATACAATTTCTCACAGCTCGTCTTAAGGCTCATCCTCTCGAAAAGAGCTTGACGTTAAATTGAATGAAAGAATACAATTGCTAGAAGAGCAGATACAGCCAGCTATCGTTCCTTGATCAGTGAAGTGATATTCGCAAGCGATTGCTTAGCAGAACAGTTTGCTAGGAGACTTGTAGCCAACTATGTAGGCAAATCTGATTTGCGAATACCGGCGTTGATACACCAAAGCTTTCATATTAAACATCCAAGTCTAGCAGCGTCGGTTGGGGGATCCAGGAGAGTAAAGTCTGCTAAATTTATAGAATATGTAAGCGTAACTTAGACATGAGTCAAGAGTAAAGAGTATTAATCGCTAAGAAGGGGCTTCTACCCCGAGATTTTAGCTTACCTGTACTCCTTCTCTTCCAGACCCACGGCTTCCATCTTCTTCATTAACGGGTGTTTGGGCCTCGCATACACCATTTCTTTCAAGTGCCTAGCACCTAGTAGCGAGAAGCGACGGACTGATGTTTCTAAGAAGACGCGATGAACTGTTTAGGGGCTACCATTCGCGTTCAGAATTTCCAGCCCTGGTACTTGGTCTATGTCCGCATTAGTATGAATACTGAAATTGTTTTCTCCTCTGTAGAGAGTGGATCGTGGTGTACACTCCCTCCACTCCTGTTCATCTAGGTAGTCTACAGCTAAAGAATATCTATTTGAGTTACTATGCATATTTAGGTCACTTAAAATAACCTAGTAACTTAAAAGATGGCAGCTTACAACCTTTAGTAGAAGAAGTGGAGCAGAGAGTAGAAATAACTACTTCTTTTCTCTCTCTTCTAATTAAATTTCTACTCCTCCTTCTCCTTCTTCTTCTAGTATTAATATAGATAGTCAACTGTTAGAGGGTATATTATGGTTGACTTAATGACTTAATAACCCAAAGACTTATTCTATGGCTGTAGACTACCTATATAGCCACTAGGGGGTAGGGGATGGGGGTATGTGTATTACGATCCTTGAGAATACTCACTCGGCATAAGGAGCGTCAACACTAGAGAACGAATTAGCTTCGTGGCTCATGTAAGGCACAAAGTAGTGAAATCAGCATGTGGAAATAGTATTCCCTAAGAACCCTGCTCTCTAGTTCGGACCGGGTGGTGCTGCACAGCAACACTGGTCAAAGGGCATTGGAATAAACCACCTAAACCATCTTCCTCCAATCCCAAGTGCTAGGTGGGATAATTGTATTATCTTCATGCCGAAATGATATACTTCACGATCTGCAAACAAAGTGTCAGCCTATAGCGGAAATGAACGAATGCACAGCATAAGACAAGCGGCTCCTAAGTAACACAGTCTTACTCAATAACGATGATGCAAACTCCGTATCACCCGCAATCTATGTGGGTGGTAGAAGAAGAAGATTAGGAAGAAACGCGGCTACAGCCGAAGTAATGCTCAGTAACAAAAAGAAAAACACGAAAAGGGATCTACAATACTTATACATAACCTTACAAATCTCTGGGATAGTTTCGTCTGGCCACTGATTCAGATGTACAGTATATGCTGCTCGAGTTCAATATAATCGTTGCCAAACCCAAACGATTCTCGTACAGAACAAGTTCCCTTGGCTCTGACGAAGGTCGGTATCATTTTGCGGCAGAAGAGTTGTCGATTAAACATTTGAGCTATATGAAGCTTTATGAGTCTGACTCCCAGGGTGAAGAGATAGACGATACGCATACCTTCTCTTCCTCAGGTTTATCAAAGAATCTCTTAGAAACTTCAAAAGCGTCATCTAAGCTTTCGATCAGCAGTATTCTATATCTCGCTCTTGCAAGACCGGTTAACATATCGATTCTCCTGGTTTATACTGGCAGATTGGTAACGTAAAAGAATCCTACTTCCTCTGCTGGTTTCCCAACTTCCATTGCCACTTCCTCGAGAGCTTCAAAAGAAGGGAAAAGGATGTTTGAAACATCTACAATGGGGATGCTTTCAAATGTCTTCTTTGTCTGTGCTTAAAGCCATCTGCAATACAGTGCACTCGATTGAGGTCTCTTTGGGTGGCCATGGTACTGCTGAAGATAGGAATGCAATTATCAAGCTACGGAGGCTGTGGGAACTTAAATGTTAATACAAGACCAAAAACAACGGGAGTTCCACAATTTTGAGTAGGCTGGCCTGACTTGGAGCCTTATCTGCGTTTGTAAAAAAATGAAGGTAATCTTCCGAGGTGCTGATGATGTTGATTAAATTCAGTATGTACGTAGACGTGGATGTAGTTGTATTGTTGCAGAATATAGACTCCGGAACGCCCGGATGAAGGTACACTACGAAGTAGTGGTATTCAATACCTGATTACTAAGCATTCCGTAACAGCGCTGGGAAGATGTTGTGTATCACGTGTTTGTATGCTTGAGCCTGAGGTGCACCTTTTGGACCAGGCCAGGAAAGGCTGCATAGGTATTCGGGACATAATGCCCTCAATTGAACGGCCCTGGCAAGTCTGCAAAAATGACGGCTCGAAGTTTGTCATACCCCTAGTAGGTAATCACACCAGTATCGACAACACTGCAACCACGACACTCTCTCTGAGGGTTCAGTCCTGTCATTTGTCCATGTCGAGTCCAGACGAAGTGATACCAAATATTCCATTGAAGCTGGTGTCGACGTGCAAGACCGGGGCCAAGTTTGGTGGGATTCAACCCATATGTACAACTGACGCCGCAATCCTCATCCTTCAATGATGCTCCTCCCCATGTGCCTCGCCGTGTCCGTGATCATCCTTCAAAAACAGGTACTCGTACCCGCAGTATGCTGCAAATGCCACGGTCGCGATGCCTAAGCCGGGGAAGCTGCCCTTAAATCGGTTGAATCGTGTGAAGGGGCCCGAGTATCGCCATGCCTCGCTGATTGTGGCGCCAAGTCAGCAGGATCCTCTCCCAGCATCCGATTCTCTTTTGGGAATATCTACTTACGCTCTGGCCCAAGGATCATTTGCAGGTGAGCCGGTTGACGCGACGAAGGCCTTTGGGTCGAAGCCTGTGAGGTTGGCACGAGGTGCTCTCCGTACACTGCGTGAGCCCTGGTTAGTTGTGTTGATCAAGAGCAGAAGGCATCAATTGGCATAGCATACCTTGTGAAACGCATCGTGGGAATCGTATCTCTCCTCCAGGGTGTGATGATGGGGGGGAGGCTGTGACCGTTGCTGAGAGCTGATTCGCGCTAATGGGCGGCTCTTTTGGCGCGGTCGCTTGCTGAGCTTGTTCCGACTTGGGAGCCAGCCGCCAGCCCTGTTGATAACAAGACTACAAGACCTCCGCAAAACTCATCTTTCGACTAGCACACGATCACGACTACGACTACGACTAAAGAAAATTCAATACTCCTGATCCGACCACTGCCACCGAAACACATCGTGACGCCTGTGCGCCTAGATCGGTCCAATCGCGCGTGGCTTACTCTGCGCCCATGAACGGCCCTCGATCTTTCTGGATTAGCATACATATCAAGCAAAATGGCTCCTCCGCTTCAAAGATTCGGCGGCGCACCCAATAATATGGCGGCACACTACGGGCCATATCCAGCGCATTCGCAAGGACACGCAGCCGGCCTTCCTCCGCCCTCCCTCTCGTCAAATCCAAGCTTTATGAACGCGAACTCACTGCAAAATCCTTTCGCGGTGAACGGAAATGCTCTGGGTATGGGGGCAGGCTTTGGTGCAGGATCTGGAATGAACCTCGCTGGCGGTGGAAGCGGCCTAGCAAGTCAAGCTGCGCAGATTGGGTTCGCAAATGTGGCCGCTCTTCAACAACAAACACACAACGGCATGGGATCTCCGGGTCCACGAGGAACGGCGAATAAAGGTAGAATAAGAGAGGTCTGGAAAGGGAACTTACATGAGGAGATTGTGTTTTTACGACACCTGGTGGACAAATTCCCATATGTTGCTATGGTTAGACAAAGACCTTCTTGGGAAGGATGATGATGGGAGCTGACAGCATATCAGGACACGGAGTTTCCGGGCATTGTTGCGCGGCCTATGGGTTCATTTCGAGGAAAGAGTGATTACCATTACCAGTGTCTACGGTGCAATGTCGACTTGCTCAAAATAATTCAACTTGGCATTGTACTTTTCAACGAGGAAGGGGAATCACCTCCATCCATCCCGGCAGACGAATTAAACCTTCCAGGGGCACGAAAATATGGTGGGGTAATTCAACTTCCATCCGCCTGGCAGTTCAACTTCAAGTTCTCTTTAAAGGATGATATGTACTCGCAAGTGTCCATCGAGGCATTGCAGCAAGCTGGGGTAGATTTCCAAAACCTGGATAGAGAGGGCATTGATCCATTCGAATTTGCCTCTCTTCTCATAAGCTCTGGTTTGGTATGCGACGATGATGTACGCTGGATATCGTTTCATGGAGGATACGACTTTGGATATCTCACTAAACTCCTGATTTGCAAACCTCTGCCAGACGATGAAGTAGAATTCGACCAGCTTATGAAGAAGTTTTTCCCCAGTATCTACGACATCAAGTATCTTATGAAGCAATGTATCAAACTACATGGGATGGGCCAGCTTACGCCGACCGATACCCAGACCGCAGAGATTTTGCAGAAGTTTGAACAAAAGTCCGGCCTAGAGAACATTGCCGAGATTTTCAAGATCAAGCGGCAGGGAGCTGCACACCAAGCAGGATCGGATGCGTTGTTAACGGGCAAGGTATTTTTTAAGATGAAGGAAAGGATATTCCAGGGCGATATCAACATCGATCATCTAGGTAAGGTATGGGGTCTTGGATTTCCAGACCATGGTCCTACGCAATACTCTACACCACAGCACAATACACAGCTGCAAGAGAATACCACGCCAGGTCAGAATGGCACCAGTTATGCGAATGGTACACCAAGCACACCAAATACGGGCAATGTAGGTCTCGCTGGGACGCCTGCACACACGAATAACGGAGGGAATATTGGGCCACTTACGCCTGGGGGCGGCGGTGGTGTGTTTGGAAATTTCCAGTTTAAGCAGTAAATTAAGGTCGGCAAGTTGGAGTGGGACGGCTTTTCTTAGGTGTTCATCCTGGAAAACTGGCGGTTTTATAGCGGAGTTGGTCTGGCGCGGACGCTGACGAATTCAAGAAAAATTCACGGGTCATCATAAATGTCTGGAGTTTTATGTACAATATGAAATAGCGAGTACTATTTTCCATTGCTCTGATTCCTGACCGAATGCAGTTTCGAAGTATTGTGCCATGCTTGGCTCAATATCAAAGTTAGAGATGAACTTACTACCTAGTCAAGGTACTAGCTCTTCGCTAGTACAAAGTCTGTAACTCACGGTAATGCGTTCAATAGCTTCTGTGGAGTGGAGCATGGTTAGGGGATCTATAATACCTATAATCTTTTTTTAATCGAGCATAGCGGCAGTGCGAGCGGGAAATCCTCAAGCACTACCTCTCGAAAACACCGCCTGTGCTCTTGCTCGTGGAAGTTGCCTGGACCCCGATTCCATACAGCTTTCAGATTTTGAAAGTCATCTGCCTTTAGCCATGCTCAAATTGCAGAAGTCGAACAGGAGTGCTCGCTGAGTAGATGAGGTTCAGGAAGCTGACCATACTTATAGCGCATGATAATCTTTCTTGGTCGATTAAAGCCATCTTCTCTTCAGAGTCTTCGGTTTTAACATTCTTTTCTACTGCATTATTAGTTCTATCGTACTCGCACTCGCAGCTCAGGATGCAGAACACGTGGGCGGAATTCTGTTCAGCCACACCCTACGTACTCTACAACAATGAAATGACAAGCCACAGGGCTGGTGAAGAGCTCTAATAACCAACCCAACTTGCTTTGACGTCGAAACGAAGTACAGCACATATCTACCTACTGGTCAAGGTCAACTAGGCAGGCACTGTAAGAAGTCTTTATTCTATGTATTGCATAGCAAGCACATCATCAAAATAGCTGATATGATATGATGCAATGCCAATTTCACTCTCCGGCAGATTTATACCCCTCTTCAAGTCTCTCCACCCCTCACTTATACACCTCACAACCACTTCGGTCAGCTCAATCAATTCTCGTCCATTTGGCACAGTACAGTATCAAACCTACGACCCATAAATCATAAAACTTCACACAACATGCCATCTCCACGAGTACTCCTCCTCGGCGGCCACGGCAAAGTCTCCCTCTTCCTCACCCCCAAGATAGTCGCTCGTTTCTGGAACCTCACGTCCGTAATCCGCAACCCGGACCAGAAGTCTGCAATCCTTGAGGCAGGCAAGAATGAACCTGGTAGTGTTGATGTTCTCGTTGCGTCGCTGGATGATGTGAAATCGGAGTCGGATGCACAGAAGATATTGAATCAGGCCAAACCGGATTGGGTTGTTTGGAGTGCTGGTTAGTTTGTAGTCTTCCTGTCATCAGTCTAGTCATTTCCAAGTGAAAGGAGATTTGTAGACTTCAGAGGTAATAATGCTGAGCGAAACTATTGTATTTTAGGAGCCGGTGGAAAGGGAGGACCAGAAAGAACGAATGCCATTGATCGCGATGCAGCAATCCACTTCATCAAAAGCTCCATTGCTACACCCTCCATCAAGAAATTCCTCCTCATCTCAGCGCTCTCAATTCGAAGGAACAAAGCTCCCTGGTGGGATGAAGAAGGATGGAAGAGTGTGCAAAAAGTCAATAGCGAGGTGTTGCCCGTCTATTACAAAGCGAAGCTTGCAGCTGATGAGGTCTTGACTGTGTTGGGCGAGGAGAGGATGAGCAGGGATAAAGACTTTAGTTATGTTATTCTGAGGCCAGGAGCGTTGGCTGATGGGGTGGAAACTGGAAAGGTGCAGTTGGGTAAGACTGCGGCGAGAGCGAGCGTTAATAGAAGTGATGTTGCCGAAGTGGCGGTGAGATTATTGGAGAAGGAGGGTGCAAAGGGGTGGGTTGATTTGTTGAATGGGGAGGAGGAGGTTGGTACTGCTGTGGAGAGGGTTGTGAAGCAAGGGATTGATTGCAGGGAGGGAGAGGATTTGGGAGCTATGAAGGCTGATATTTCTTGAGGTGAGATAACAAGTCAAATAAAGTACATGTTTCAATCTCACGATGTAGTACATCGATTTCCGTGCAAAGATTTCTCAACCAGCCCCCCGATTCTCTTTGGAGAAGAGTTACTGCTCGGGGCAGCAACATGACAAGTATTGGAGTAGACGTCCGCAATTGAAGAAAGCCCATTCGTTCGCATGCCCAAACTACACAGGCATAAGGTTCAAAGGCTCCATGCCTGTAAGCTGACGGCTGGAAGAATCTCCCATCATGATGAATTTCATTGTTCAGTTTCTCCACATCAGCACAAAACCCACTTACGGTGCAGCCCACAACATACCTCGTCTTAATAGCCAACCCCGAACGTTCTTCTGCATGAGAGGAGACATCAACTCGATAGTTTCGTACTTGAAGTTCTTAAACCTTTCGTTCAACCCGTTTCCGCGCTCCATACGACACATCTTTTCTATTATCAAAGACTGCTCTATTGTCCTTGAAGCACAGCTTGAGCATATTGCAATCGGGGATCGAACGCTTTGCCCCAGAGTTTCCCATAGCCCAGCAAGGCCTTCTTAATTTGGGAATCCGTCGATCATCTTGAGCTTGTTCGTCGCATAGGTATCGGTCATACACAAGTTTCCGGAATCAACATATGGGACGACTCTATTCCTAGCGTGATCGCTGTCATCTAGATGGGAGGAGGTATAACATCGCTACTTGTCTGGGATGTTGAATTCGACAGCCAGGGCAAAGATCTTTTCGCGGATCTCAACTGGAGAATTGTAGAACGTAGCCATGAATTTCCATTGATTGTCTGATATCACCGCTGGTGTATCGCTGGTTTCTTGGGCCGTGGAAGTTTCGGAAGATACGTGTGCATCGGCTATGCTGAGGCGCTCTAAGGGAGTCACATCTTTTCCGGAGGTCTTCTCTGGAGTTGAGGTTCAGTTCGAACTGAGGGGCCTTGCGGTGGCTGGTCATTTATTTATAGTTGTGCTCTTCAGCTTTTCGCAATTTGTAAAGACGTCAGTTCTTTCAAAAGGGCCACCCAGTTTTACTGCAAAACTGCGACACGTAAGCGATCATGCGACAATAAAGAGTCTCTTTCAGTCCATATGAACAGTAAATGCAGTCTTCCATGTTCTACTCGTCGAAAAGATGTGCAAACCTTTCCCGTCCCCTCGCCACAAATCTAACGGGTACTTTATCCCCAGCTTTCATCATCAAAGTGACAACGGGTTCTAACCTCGCCAGCACACCTCTGGCTCTCTCAATACCCTTTTGGTAAACTCTTCTCTTCTGTGCATCGCCCATCATAGCCACTTCTTCATCATTGGCCCAATCACTAACATCCAACTCAACAGAATACCGCTGGAAGATAGCCGTCAAAACAGCCGTGACCTCCACTTGTGCGAATCGTTTGCCTGGACAGGCTCGTAGTCCTTCTGAGAATGAGATAAAGGAGCCTTTTACGGGCTTGAACAGGCCATTTTTTGTTTCAAACGATGATCCTTCCGTGCCATCACTTAATTCTTCCTTTTCGACTTCTTCGTCTTCTTCACTTGCTAGCCAGCGTTCTGGGACGAAGTCATCTAGATCGCAGTCTGAGCCTGTGATCCATGATTTGGCATATGGATGATAGCGTGGGTTCCTGTTGGTGCCTATAGTGTTCAAATGCACAAAGGTATCATCTGGAATAATATGTTCTTTCCCATCAATAATCACTGTCTGGTCCCCACCAACAACGATTTTCGGAATATTGGGAACTGGGGGAGTAAGTCGCAATTGCTCATTAAGGACTGCGCCAACCATGGAATTATAAAGGCGTGGCATATCGGTAAGATAATCAAATTCCGCAGGGGCTTTATGGCCCACAATGTTGTCGATATCGAATTGGAGATGCTGTTGGGCTGGGAGAGACATGGCCAGTTCGAGCATGCTGTAGTGGATGCTGTTCGATGAGGTTTCGTGGCCAGCGAGGAAGAAGATAAAAGAGTTGCTGATTATTTCCTCGCGTGTTAGGATTGACTTTTGAGGAGTACGGGCTTTTGGATCGTAGTCGGAGGGAAGCTCGTCTGATGCTTTGATCATTGGTCCTGTTTTACTGAAGTTAGTAGCCCATTGAAGAAGATTGCAAAATAGACTTACCCATCAAGTCCATAGTCACTTTATCGGTTTCTCCTTGGTACATCTTCTCTTTCTTAATATCTAGTAGATCCTGGAAGTACCTACTTGTCTCATCATATGCCCGATGTACAGATCTCTGATATGAGAAAGGTGAGAATTCTGGAACCAGTTTCAGTCGAGTGCATGTTGAAAGGAAGAAGGAGCCACAAAACTTACTAAGCATCCAAGGCTCGAGTACCGCGAAATTCAAAATCCCATGGAACATTTGAAGCAAGCTATCTTTGAACATCATGTGATGACCCTGTGGAAGTTTGGACGTACTGAGACCCGGTAGACCCTTCCCATCAAGGGTGCTTTCATCTTCACCAGGCCAAAGCTGGGGGACCCCAAAGCCGGCGGCACAAATAACATGCAAGCTTAGAACCGCCGTATCCTTGACTGTATTATCGACCCGCATATCTTCCTTGGTGTTTGAACCTTCAGTGCTCCAATAATCCATCATTGCCTCGGCCTGTCTCAAGCTCTCTTCGAAAGCGAACCTGTTGCTCTTCTCCGAAAAGCTCGGTGCTACCACTTTCTTATGGGCCCGCCATTCTTCTCCTTCACTTGTAAGTATGTTTCGTCCAAAAATGTCCACAATGCTGTAATCTTTAATCGGCTTTTGAAATTCATTTTTTCGCGTCACCACTTGAGTTATGAGCTCGGCGTTTGTTGTCTTGAGGTATATCATGTTAAGTGCTACAATCAAGTATGTGTCCCCAAACTTCTCGTGCGAGGCCCGGAGATTGGCGTACGAGTCGTTCCGTCCAATGACACTATGCTCATCAGTCCACGTAAGTGGGAAGAGGAAATGCGCCGGAGAGCTTACTGTACCCAGTTCCATTTTTGCGTGAAGGGCAGAAGGGAACATAATGGCAGAATGATGGCTTCGGCAAGAAACATATAGCCATAGCCAATTGCAAGGACGGCTTCTTCGAGTTAACTATTGCAGCTTGCCAAATAAAAAATGAGGGAAGAAAGAAAGAAAGAAAGAAAGAAAACCAAGTAGCCGTGGTCACACGAGCATGTATAGTCAATTGACTTCCGCGGAAGCACCCCTGGGGAGGTACGAAAGTCAAATGGCCGTGGAATAGACAAAGATGGCCAACTCACGACTCAGGATATAAGGCAAGCCAGATCTCTTCGCCGCCTCAATCTTCTTCATGTAGCTGCGATAAACACTGACGATCTTCAGCACCAACAAAACTGCGGCTGCAATTGTCGTCAACGTCATGACTCGAGCCATTGCGACGAGAGGCAGAGCGGCAAGGGGGCAATGGCGTAAGAATACGATATACAGGTCAATCTGCGAGGAAGAAGGGCCAATTGAGGAGATGCAGGAAGGACGGAGACGTAGACATGGAGAATTCTGAAAGAAAGAACAAAAGGAAGAAGAGAGGGAAAAAAAAGCTGGAGGAGCATCTGCACGCAGCCACGCACGAGGCTGATACATGTTACAAGACGCAGATCGCGCGGGGGTACGAAGCTTGAAACCTTGTTTACATGCTTACCCGCCAATGACAATCAGCGGAAAGGCTATTTCGGCACAAATATGCATATTAACGTATTTAGTGGCTTGGCGCGGTTGCCGGGCCAAGTCAGGCCGTACCGTACGAAGTCTTGGAAATTGAGCTGCCTTCATCTCTCAGGTGGGAGAAGAAGAAGTAAGGTACCCATAGGAGAGTATTATACACATGTTACTATCTCATTCCCCAGACTTATTGCTTTGGTGTACGAATTCCATGGCTCTTTCCGCTGACCAAGGTTGTTCCATCCAATGTTTACATCATATCTTATCCCTTGATCAAGAAGTCCTGGGGGTGGCACAAAGAAGGGTCAACCACCTCATGTCCCAAAAAGAATGACACGAAAAACCAACAAAAAGAAATAGCAAAAAAACTCGTTCCTTGGCGCCTTGCGCCTCTTCGAGAATAAATCCAGATTTACAGCCTCTTATTCACTTCAGCCAATGGAAGATAGTCATAAGAGGGCATACAAGTTTGATTTTTGATCGTTTCGTAAGCGGGGTTGGCGGACCTTCTTAGTTACTCCTCCTCTTGAACAGAATTTGACCTGATACCACAGACCTTAAGTGCGTACGCCTTTTCTGTTTGTTGGAGTGGAATTGCTTAGGTGGAAATATGAAGACACTCAGCTATCACGTGAAATTCCACAAAATGAGGTCAACACCAGGAAAGAAAACACACAGAGATTTCTTTTTCTATTTTTCCATTATGTTCTGAAGCACTGAAATAAATCCAGTAACTCAAGTCGTGCAGTTGCTATAACTGAGTTTGTACTTTCTCTCAACCATCTCAAGCACGGGGGTCATTGAGACGCTCCTTCCGCCCATATTGGCTCTTCCCTTGGGAATTTCCCTTTGACCTTCCCTCCACGCCGCGACGATGTGTTGGCGTAAGTGGCTCATGCATTCTTTCCTAGCATTGCCTCCGTGGACATCTGTTGATGCTTCAATGCTAACACCCAAAGTCAACACCTCTTCTGAGAATGGCCACACCTATGCCGCCAACCCTCGGGGGTTTATCGAGCCCTCTCACAATAAATCTCCCGGCTCAAGCTCCAGCTGTTATCAAAGTCCCGCAAGAAGCCAATAAGAATGGACCAGAGGCCAAGTTCCAGGTAACACAACAGCTTCTCTACGAGAATGAATTTGAAGGTCATGGTGAGTGTTCTGCGTTCTTCAAACTATTCCCAAAAATACTCAACGCCATCCAGCCTATATCTCAGCGCATCTCCAACGCCTCCAAAATGGCCTGTACGCCGATGACAACCTTCATACCAGTGACAGAATACCCGTCACGTTCGTCGCTGTGACCTTCGTCCTGCATCCCGAACGCTCCCTCACGCATCGCTTTGAGTCCTTGGTCATAGAGATTACAGCTCATTCTACAGACAAAAAGCAGCTTCGTTTTCTCAAATACGCTCCTCATGCCGCATACGGCCGCATGAGTACAGAATCTCTCAAATGGAACTTCCAGTTGGGCGCAAGTGTTGGAGTCACGAAATCCCCGGTCAATGTCAATGTCAACCCTTCGATGTCATATGAGAAGGATAAGGTTGTTGGTACGATGATGAAAATGTGAGGTTTGAGTGAAACTTGGGGGTGTGACTGGCTTATCTATACCACGCTCAGCTCTACTCGAGTACCATCGGAATTACTCAAACTAATTGAATGATTCAAAACAGTCAGGGATCTACCCGAAGTACGTTCCACCGGGCGCATGCCAGTGTAGACGAGCACAGGATCCCAGATACCAAACTCGTTTGGTCCATGGAGGAAAACTCCCAGCAGCAGTCTGGTCTACCACGGGAGTTTACTTTTGTTTTCCTAATGGAACGGCCACCACATGCCCAGTGCTGCGAGAAACCTCTGGATCACAAGCTCCTTCATCTCCCTCATCTCCAAGCAGATGGTAACAATTCCCCACCGCTCGAAAATACCTTGGATTATCCCGACCTGACTAAGATGATTTCCTCACTTCCTGACACCAACCACGACCATTTATTCACACCAGTCCAATTCAGCTTCACTGTGAAGCCCATAGTAAGTGAGACAGTCAATTCAGCCGCCCCCGACATCCCCAAGAAGCCTCAGGACACCATCGTATACGGCGAAGTCGGTCAGCGCTTTCCTACTGGTGGTATCAATGGGGAGCACGCCGACCACGTAATCGATGGGCTTTATAATTTTGCTCAGCTGCCAGGCAATTTCGAGGACCTTATGGAGCTACCTGGTAGTTCAATTACATCTGTGGTAGGTGTCTCTTGGGTTATCTAATTGGTTTAAGCAATTCAAAAACTGACCTTGTTAGGAGCCTACTCTGCCGGAAAAGTGATGGAGATCCTCAATTCTATTCCTGGTATTCTTGTTATTGTGGTCACGTAGGGAGTGGTATGGTTAAGATGCTCAAACAGTCTGAGTTAGCCACAGCTTATTATTATTCCTGATCCTATCCGTTAAGTGTTAGGTACCTTATACTATATCGCAACTCAGTCTACTCAAAATATCCTGCTGGTGTGACTTCAAAATAAGCGAGTGTACAGCTGGAGTACAGGGGTGAGAAAAGGGGCACCTCGCTTATTTAACTTACAACGGCACTCTCCCTATCCTCCTTTCCCATACGTACTTTCGTACCTTACCTACAGAACACATTAACATTCCACGAAGAAGTGCCTCTCGTTTACTTAGTTCCTTTTCTATAAGAAAAACAGCCTTGTTATCTTTCCTAGATAGTAAAGAAGAAAAGTTTACAGAAAGAATTTATAAGAGATAGTTAAGAAAAGCTAACTTAATAATCTTAATAGTATAGTCCTAGAACTATAGCTAAGAAAAAAGTTCTTTTATAGACTTAAGTAAACAGTAGTAGAGATTAATATACTGTCTTCTAACTTATTAGTCGGGAAAAGATATAACGTAACTTGAAACAGAGACAGCATCTCTACTTATTAATTTGTAACTGCCTTAATCCTCTACTTAACGCCTACGGTGAAGCTAATAAATGCCTAGCTATCGCTACTATGAAAGAAAAAGTTGTATTTAAAGTAATGCCAATAGTTGTAATAGGTATAGATATAATATCAAGTCTAATAACCTCTTCCTTAATCTTAGAGGTTATTGCCGCCGTTAAAACAACGCCCAAGACTGGGTACTAAATCTAGACTTCCTTTATAGAGGAAACTAACTATCTTCTGCTAACTAAACGGGCTCGCGTTTGTTAGAGTGATAAAGAGTCGATGAGCGATAAGCGAAGCGAAGAATTAGTATACTGTTGTTTTAGGACTGGGATTGAGTGTGTGCATCGCATCCTTCAAGATAGAGGAGCGTGGTAGGGGAGGGTCAGGAGTATGTGTGTTAATGATGCTGCTACATTGAAGTGTCGTGCTGAGTTGGATGGGAGTGGGGGTTAAGATGATGAGATCTGGTGCGCGGTTTTTGTGTGTGTGATGCAGAAATTCAGAATCTGTTGGCTGGATTGCCGGTGTGGTGTTTGGTGTTTGGTGGAGTTGATTAATTGATTATAGTATTAAGAGATGGTACGTAGTACACCGAAACGAGAGAAGCACGAGAGGAGAGGAGATTTTTTGAACCCCAATCTGCACCCCAGACTTACCAAGCGACCGTACACATACGCTATCACAGTCCACTGGTTCCTACCTTACCGACAGCAATCTTACACATCAGAAGATCAGCGACTGATCAACAACTGATCAGCGAATGTTTGGATAATCAATACACCCTAGGTACCTCAGTAGCGTCGAATCCCGTCCTTTGTTTCTTCTAAGATCGATCGTTCAAAGTGATCTCCTGCCTTTTTCGACATAGCTACTTTCGTACCTACATAATCTGACACCTTACACATCTAAGCGGAAGCTAATATATGGCTTTTCAATACTGAAGCCGAGTACGAAGGAAATGGAAGAATCGATAGTTGTTCTGCTAAAATCGTTGATTTTCTGGGCTACGTCATCGTCAAAAGCACTCTTTGTCTAGCTTCGTTCATCCTGTACATACGATACGGCAAGACAAAACTTTGATGGTGTGAATAATAATATGTCCAAGACCTCAAAGATCGTTTCGTGGAATCTAAGCTCCTCTAATCTTCTCCGCGATTACAAGATGAATATGCTGTGCTGCAGCAAAGTCCTGAAAAGTAACTTGCACTCTTTCCCATCTACATGCTACTTCAACGCTCCAAAAATAAAACAAGCTCCGGGTATAGTTTGCAAAAGAATTATGCCACCCGGAATCTGAAAACCGTCATTCCATGCTGGGAGGCAAACCAAAAACTGAAAAAGCTTCGCCTAACAGATTACATATCCGAAATTCTCAACGAATAAGGACTGTCTCGTCCATCAGTGGGCCCATCGACATCGTGGTCGCTGAAGTCATTGAAACCCTTGAGGCTGCCCTCTGCGCCATGTTGGAGTGCGAAAGACCTCAGACTACCGCCATCACCACGCATGCTAGCACTGTCGCCGAAGGGTGTTCCAGCTCTAATGTCTCTACCAAATTTTGGGTCTACCGGAGGAGCTTGCTTAAATCGTCTTGATGGGGCCTGGGAGTTCTCATCATCGACAATGATTACCATCCAAACACCGATGGCTCCATTGCTGCCAATAAGAGGTGTGCAGTGAATCCAACGGTTTCTTCCCTCGACGTCTTGCTTCGTTACCCATCGAACTTTGGCTGTGACTCCGCGGCAATCAGCCAAAGCTTGAGTCAATTCATCCCTTACGCGAGGGGAACCACCAATCTTGGCCATAAAAGGGCTTTGAAGGATACCCGGAACTCGAAGGCTAGGACTGGCGAAGAGAATCCGGAGACTCGGAAAGGGGCGGACGAGGAGATAGTTCTCATATATACCGCCAAGCCTTCCGCTTGGGCGCCCTAGACTGAAGTTTTTGGTACTATCTGGGCTGGCATCGCTTATGAGGAGGCGGCGTTTGTGCCAGTTTGAATTTTGTCCGTCGACTTCGACGAATTCATCTGCTGCCTCTTTATGCATTCTGCCTCCGCATCTGCGAACAGTATCCAGTTCTTGCATATTAAGCATTTCGCTGAGCTCTTGGAACTCGTCCTTCTTGGGTTCGTTAATACCTTGCTCCTCGAGACTTCCGCTGGCTTTGTGTTCTGCTGCGACTGCAACGCGTTTGAGAGATTCGAGGTCAGCACACTCTTTGACTAGACCAGAGACATCAACCTGGGCACCGATGAAGTATCTGATAGTACCACGGCTATCACATAGAGGCGCACACATCAACAGATTCATGAACGGGGATCCGTCTCGTCGGCTGGAATTCGGTAAGCGAAGGTCTATGAGGAAAAAGTATTACGACTTACTAATTCAAGAATACTTCGTAATGCTCCTGACCTATTTCAATCTTCTCGCGGATTCTCCTTACGCTGAAAGGATTTGTCTTTGGCCCTTGAAGAAATCGGCAATTTCTGCCTATGACATAGCTCATGCCATATTGCGTTGTACGATGGAATTCTGGATGTGCATCAGCAAGGTGTGTCGAGCAAATAGAATTAGATCAACAATACCTTCAGACGCAAAAACAATAGGATTGTCTGGCCGAGACGGATCCGTCAGGCAGAAAACCTCAGCCAAGCCTTCCGATGCTTCCCTCAGTTGGGCAGGTAGGGTACCAGTAATTCTCCTTTGGATTGACAGACTGACAGTCTGAATATATGTGTGAGTAATGTAAGCAGGCAGATCTTCGCGTACTAAAACATCGAAAGCTTTCTTCGCCCTCTCTTCCAACGCAGTGTTGAAAGAGCCCGCCACAGGTTGCTTTGTGAAATCAAAACCAGGGAGAGGATCGAGAGCCTCGGCAATCGCGTTTGAGTAGTGAATGGCCTTAAGGGCTTTGATGGCGTCTAGGTAGTAAATGAGGATGGGTATTGAGCTAGCTCTGCAAGTACTCATCCATCCTGTAAAACGTAGCAGAAGTGATGGATCTGCGAATATGACCTTCAAATGCTCAGTTGAGAATAATTGCTCCGATCTTATCTCTAGGGAGTATTGCTTCGTTTCACTATCAGGAGGGGCTACTAGATCAAAAGAACCTGGATCGATATCCTCTTCAGCCAGCGGTTCTAGTTGGTCATGCTCATCTAGAGGCCCTCTCGATTGCAATGCCGGTAGAGAGGTAGCCGCCGTCTCGCTGGAGGAGTTATCGGAAGGGTCACGGGAATGTGATCGGTAAGTTCCAGTGGGAGACTGCATGCCCTCATCCATGGCCGGCTGTTGCTCCTGTTGCATCTGCGCCCGGCTCTGCGGGCGGCTGTATCTCTCCTGTCTGGGTATATTACTGAGAAAGTCAACCCATTGTCCAAGAAATTAATGAGTTGTCTCTCACCTCATCTTTGGCTCCTGCCGCACCTGTACTCGACTCCGTGGACGATCGTACTTGCTGTTTTGGTGGTGGGAACTGGACAAAAAGTCAGTAGTCCGTCCAAGGTAAGAAGATTATTCCAGTTGTCACTCACGTCGTCTGTTCAAACGATACTCGACTCTCTGCGGGATTGGATCTATCGTACTTTGGTTGTGTACTGGAAAGGAAGTCAATTCGTTGCCAACAACATTGGTCATTGGCACCTACCTCGTCTGCTGTGGGGGTCGTCGGTTCTCTGGGATGTCGTGTTTGTCGTACTTGGGTTGGCTGCTGGGGAGAAAAATCAGCCCAAGATTGATAAGATTGAGGCATTGGTCACTTGCCTCGCACGAACAGGTACTGCTTGCAACGTCGGCGCCGTTTGCGCTGTTCTTCTGTGTCTGTTTGCAGACCGTTCTCGGATAGGCGGTGGTTCGGGGGCGTCCAGACGCAATGACGTCTCTGACTTTCCCGAGTTGAGGGAATAAGTACCTGAAGCCGCTGAAACTGGTCTTTGGACTGAGGTGGCTCTGTTCCTTGTTGAGCTGGTAGGCCAGTAGAAGGGTATCGTCGGTGGTTCAGCAGACTCGTCTTCTATGATTACAGTGGGCGTGCGATCGAAGATGGTGGCCATTGTCGCAGTATTCCCACGGCGATCCGAGCTCTTAAGAATGTTCATCGTTCCGCAGATGGTGCCCCTGGTAGCTGGAGGGAAAGGAAACTAAAGGTCAATATGCAAACAAGCATATGCGACTGGATTGGAGGCCCTGAGACGACGCTTGATGCTAAGCCAAAGAAAGACAAACTATCAAGTGCCTGAGATCCGACGCCACAGCTTTGTTGGCACAAGGAAAGTTAGAAGTGACGGGGAGGGACTCTATATACTAGTCTTGTAATAAAATATGGATTTGAGAGAAGCCAAGACGGTTGAGAAGAGAGTTGACAGGCAGAGAGGCTTACCAAGGAGGACTC
This sequence comes from Pezicula carpinea, assembly GCA_026119845.1. Lineage (NCBI taxonomy): Eukaryota > Fungi > Ascomycota > Leotiomycetes > Helotiales > Dermateaceae > Pezicula > Pezicula carpinea. Next base: position 376,790 of record JALRMK010000006.1, on the reverse strand, counting down.
CCTGGCCTTGACCCCAATGCCGACGATGCGTGGATTCCAGCCATATCGCGTGCGTGGGCGCTGCGTCGTTCGGTGCAGCACAGATTTTGGAGACTATCGAAGTGGATGATGTTAGTCTGACCCTGGCCTGGCAGTGCAAGGGATCAGTGGCCAATTGCCATCCCAACTGGGGTAGGTAGATCATCTAGATGTGGCTCTTCTGGCACCGGGAGGCCCTCGAAATACCTACCGTGCTGGATGTCGTGCGAAGGAGGTTTGAATGTTGCGTAGCTCGATGGATGGAGGACGGTATGATGGATGACGGCAAAAGAATTGACCACGATCCGTGCGATGACACTGTGGCCGTTGACAGTTCTCTCGCAGAGTCCTCCCTTCACGCCGCCGACGCTATTGCATTTGGTTTTGGCACCGGGCCATGGGAAGCAGAGATCATGACAGGGCCCGGTCAGCAGCCATTTTGCTCCCTCGTACGCTCGTCTTGAGTTGCCAACGGCATTGATTTCCTTGTGTCGCAACAAAAGAATAATGAACTGATGGTTATGCAACTCGGCATGGCAGGGCGTGGGACGTCGTCAACAAAAGGTTTCCACAGAAGAAAACCTGCATGTTCGCAACATGGTGAACATGATCGGCATTCGGTCCTGATCCCTGTTCGCCCTGTCCCACCACCATCAGGTATGGAGGGGTATCATGCCCTGCATCACCGCAAAGAGATGCGTGCAAGTGCTCTTCAAACCCCGATAGGTGACAAGAACCACAAGAACCACAATGTTTCCCACGCCCTCCGCCCGTCTAGTTGCCGTGCCGCCTCTTTTGCCTCGCACCTAGCTACTGCTCTTTTCACGTCCATCTTGGGCAAGCTGGGCCATCCCAATTACCGCGTGGCAGCCCCATCCTGGAACAAAGGTCCAAATGTGATAGATCTGCCAAATCCCCTGTCGTTCATTTGGAGCACTTTTGGCTGAGGAGTGGCACAGACCATGCGGCAGAGGAAGAATGGCCCCTGTTGTTCTGGCCCTTGGACAAGTATCTCGACCTTGGTTTTTTTGTTTCGCAACGATTATAATTGTTTTTGTTGCTGCATAAATGGCCTGAGTAAGTGGGAAGAGCGTTGCAACTCCATAGTCAGAGGCAAGTACTTCGTATCTGCCTTACGGATCTACGCTGACACTGTTCCTTAATCTTCAGCAAGAGACTCGGGATTACTCTAAACTTACAAGCATCCCGGTACGGTATTGACAGCCGCTTTGATCATGCAGGGGCCGCAAGCTATCGAATACCGGGTATGGAGTACAGTAGTTCTACCTCGTACGGAGAAAAACACGCCCATACTCACGCCCATACTCACTCGCTCGTATGACTGTCCTGGAGATGGCCTTTCCCTCAACCATCAAAATATCAGAGGCTTTGAGATCCATCTACCTTCCTCGTATATTCGTTGCCGTGAACTACCGAGTGGTAGCTTCAACCTCCAGCTGAAAGTGACAAGCTGGTGTCGGTTGTGCGTTGACTGTAGCATCCAAATATCGATTTCGCATGTTTGCACGTAATGAGGACGAGAGTTCGTCCCGGAAACAGTTACTCAACTGAAGATCCGGTTAGGAGATGACGACGGATGGGAAGGCTTTCATTAGATATCCGTACCTAGATAGCTTGAAGCTTAATACTCGGTGCTACTTATAAAATGGCTGCTATCATACCTCATGCGTCAGAACGCTAAACGACTGACGGCCAAATCGTCGGTAGGCTTCGCTTAAACTCCCTTCTAAGTTCTAAGTCGCTGCTCATCACTCTTCTTAGAAAAGATTGTCACAAGAAGTCCTCATCTCTGGTAATAGGCCATATAAAGTAGAATCTTTCCACGTTTCCACCGCATGCTGCTGCCTCTAATTATGAACGACGATCCCGCAGATCTCGCTATAGAGGAGTCCGAAAGTTCACGATTGTTGTAATTGCCGTTCTAGCTTTGCTGTATTCTCCTCGTTAATACATGTCTAGCAGTCTTCGGCGCACGAGCATTGAGGTCATCCCACAAGCTCTGCACGGTAACCGCAACGTGGACGATGCTGTTCTTGGGACTCAAAAGGTGGCACGACAGGGTGGGCTGCAACTAGGCTTGCCATCCTTAGAGTAGTACGAGGGATTCACGTCTGACATTTCTCAAAGCACGGAATGCAGTCAGTACTCCTCGTACAAAAGTCTCTCTCGGCCACTTGGCAGATCTTGCTCCTCCCAGCTCTGTCGGCTAACCGGTATGACCAGTAACACTGTAAGCGGTAACAGGTATCGTTAACTCAGAAAGAAGCGCGTCTTGATATTCGGAATTTGCAGCTAGATCAATACCTGCCTCTCTTATCTGGTACGTAGAAAAAACGCATTTCTTCAAGGGCTTCTAGTGATGCTGAGCATGCAATGCGAATGTTGTATTGCCGACTCTTGGGCTATTGCAGATGTTACCAAGATTGAAATTAGGTACTTATTCATGAAGGGCTTTCTAGTCTGGTCGTGGGAATATGCTGGTGAGTGGCAATTTCTGTTAGGGCCGGTGAAGAGCGTGGTGAGCAAGAGATTCGAAAGTTGCCAATCTCGTCTTCTCCTCAAAATCCATCACCATGGTGCCACTGTCTTCCCGCCTCCTTCGCCCTATTCATGGCAACATCTCCATGCTTCATCGCTTCCATCTTCCTGTTGTCGAGCCACTTCTGCAACTCCTCGATCTTCCCTCTTAACTCCACATCCTTGTCTTGTACTGGACTTCCAAACCCCTCAGCTTCTCGAAACTTCCCAACTTCTACAAGAGCAGTGTATTGCTCTTTATGCTTCTCCCAAGTCTTTAGCTCGTCCTCCAAGTCCTTCTTAGCATCCGAGATTTCCCAGTAATGTTCGTATTCTGGTTGGCCACCAAAACATACACCAAATCCGTCGCAGTAGCATAAATGTTCTTGTGGACAAACAACGTTGCGTCCAGTGAATATAAACTGCCATATATACTCCCAAACCCTCCCACTTATATAATCAGACAACTGAGTATGCAGCAGCCAGTCCCTGTAATAGACGTATTTTGCCAGTGGCATGGCCTGAATCCTGTCTCTTGACAATGCGAATTGAGCGCAACATGGCTGTGCCAACACTTCCGGTATTGGATCGACCGGAAACAACTCCGACCAAGATCTTGCAACCATTGTCTCTTCCTGCTTGTTGACATCTTCCTCTACATTACCAGGGTGCATCCAAGCGGGACAGCCCGGTTCCCATTGGCATCGCATGTTCATATATCCTTCACGCTGGACACGTTCAGCTGACAGTCGTGCAACCATTTGCACGGCATCATGATCGAGAAGATCGTTATTATGCCATGCAGTTCGATGGGAGTGCAAGAAGATGTTCACGTCGGAAAGATTGTTGTAGTGTTCGATGATATATGACAAGTATATCATAACTTCATGGCCTTTGTTTTTGGGAGGGTGAAGAGCCGCCCCGCCCGGATGATCCGCAGCTCCCCCAGGATAGTCTGCAATATATATTGAGTATGAGATATGGGGGTCACCACCAAAGTTCTCCTCCACCCATGATACGTCTTCCGAGAGTATGCGTGGTATGACGAGCATTTTCGTGTACGGTTCTCCAATAGGCTTGACGGGACTTGGTTGAAACTTCGTTGCGGCCACTCCATGCAATTTTTTATTGTATGAAGGTATTGATTCTTTTCCAGCGGCTTCCATGTGCTCTTGGGTAACGGCGCTGATTACATCTGCATGTTGTGGTCGTCGGTTGATGCTAATGCTCAGAGTTTGGAATCCCCAGACGATGAAGCCGACAGTGACGAGCGCTAGGATAGGGATCCATTTCTTGGGGACAGCCATTGGTACCGACTTTGAAGGGGGGCAACGAGCAGCGGATCTCCAATGCGGCGTTGTACTGCTGAGCACTTGTCAACTCGAGGTACCCCAAGTGATGGTTGAGAGGCTGGGAAGTGTTCAGAACAAGCCTACCTGGGGTTTATCATGAACAAACAATCAGCCAACTGATTGCAGTGTATCAAAGAAGATACATTAACGGACAATTGTCAAGTGAGCCCAGTAGGCATGTTCAAGTATAGTATGAAGCTGGGAGATGATGTTGCTTCCTGTTTTTCTTGGCAAGTTCCTGCCGGCATTGCGTTCCTCCTGGAAAAGGAAGGAAGTCGCACGTTGACTGACAAGATGTGACAAGCTCAGAGAGACAACAGGTTCGACTTGTGGCTTTATGAATTACGGACGGAGTAATTTAAGTAACTCGCGGCTTTGTGTATCCACTGCACGTAGCTATGGTTTCACGAGGCTTCATCTGCTGAGTTTTACGTGTCAGAGCAAAATCATAAGGCACTTGAAGTATTCCCTCTTTAAACCAACATAGTTTGCCAATGGTTTTATTTTGTGATCCCCATTCTGACCTTGCTGCTAAGTGACTGAAAACTGCAAGACAACCACTCTTTCAGGAGCTTGATCCTGTCGAGTACTCTACAATATTAAGCAAGGGGGAAGCCATGCTCGCGTAAGACAAGGTCCATGATATCTATTCATATTTTCCAAGTCCAGTGTCCAAAGCGACATGAAATGTCTCCCCCTTCACCTATCTCTTTTCTTCAAATGTGCCAGCCATAGGAACAATGGGAAGGGCGATAAGCCAGCCAAAGCCAGAATTTCCAGAACTTCCAGCATATGACTGCAAAGATTCTCGGCCTGTATTAATGGGCGTAGAGAGTAGTAGCAGAGGCATATGTCTAGTTCTGCGTCGTTGAAGCCACGCCCGTGGTTTGGATATTGTGTTCTTAAAATTTGAATATCACAATATCGTCAACATACAAACAATCAAAATTGTCTTGTGAAGAGCATATATATTGCTACTGCCCAATAATGGATGGTCTTACCAGGCTCAGTCTACACCTCGTCAGAGAAAGCGTAAATACCATGCTAATTGTATCTAGTGTCGATCATTGAGAGAATGATCAAAAATGTCATGAAGGTTTCCTCAATCGCTGCTGAAGAAACCTTTGCATGCCAGAACTTTTTATGCTGGTGGTCTTAAACCCAGAACCACACATGACGATAACCCACGAACCTCATGCCCTGTGTGGCAAAGAGAAACCTTATACCTCTGAATCCAGTTTTCTTGAATGAATCCCTTACGATATATCTCTTTCTTTTTGGGCGCAACTTTGGTCTTTTTAGAACGGCGTGAACAGGAAGGGAGTGGCTCGCTTCGCTCTCGCTTTGTGTTATCGCTGTTGGTATTTGTGCCATCATCAATTACCCTTTGGAGTTCTCTTGGGCATGGCGTTTGGCTTACCCAATTCTGCTACATCATGTCCAAAAGGATTCAAGATAGCTTACTTGGTTTTGTGTGGCTTTGTGTCAGTTCTTTGGGATGCCCTGTGTTGCGTGCTGTTATATACGGGAACGTACAGATGCTTCTTCTGACAGGGAAATGCTCACCAATTTGACAGAGTGCAGAAATGCCGTTTGTTTGCTTCCAGAGTGGGAAGTTTCGGCGGTGAGCAACATGAGTTCTCAGTGCTCAATCCTCGTTCAAATATTCGTATGCCTCGTTGCTTTCTTTCTCCGCAAGTTATCTCACAAGGGGCAACTTTCTTAATCTTGAGCGGTCGCTTATTCCAAGATAGTTTGCTATTTCTGGGGCAAAGTGAGGTGCAACCGTAAAACCGTGGCCTCTGTTTATACATGAAAAACTACCTAGTTTTCTAGTGTGTGTACACGCTTAATGGGACTCAAAAGTAGTTGACTACAGTACTTTAAACAGACTAATCTGCTCCCATTGAAATGCAAATACAAAAACTAGTCAGATGATCAGGTCTATGACGAGGTTGTCTAATTAGACTACGCCGGCGAGTAATTAATATAATTAGTGGCCGGCAGTCTCACACTTAACTATAGTCTTTAGTAGCAAGGAAAAGGTTGAAGAGAAACTCGAGAAGACAATTGGCAGATGCTTGTGTCTCAGTTCTCCTGGGAGAAGAGAACACTCTGAATGTGAAAGATGGGTCTATTAGTACTTCTCCTAGCGAATGTTGTCGTTTCTCTATTAAGGCAGGTATAAACTTGACTAACGTGGTTTCACCTCAAACTCCCGAATTGATAGCCTCTAATGGCGAGCAAAACCTTCTCAATACTATGGACGAAGCAACTGCAGCGCTCGTCATTGAACTCCAAATCGAGGATCACGAAGAACTCAAGGCAAATGCCAAAGGACAAAGCAAAGAAGGGTTATTATCTGACTCCGAACTCGCGTTCGACTTGTACATAAAGGAATTGGAGCAAATTGCTGGAATTGTGGTAGACCGGTAGATGATGGCAAGGAGTATTGCTAGAGCTCGTCAGATAGATGGTAACCTCCTCGCTAAATTACTAGCTCTCTATGTTGAGTCACCATACGAAAATTTGGCAGACAATGAGACTTCAGAGCAGTATGTGCGATCCGGGGCATCGAATTCAATCTTCTTCTCTTCATACTTGGCCAAGAGATTGTTACTCGTGTGGGCGATTTGTTGACCTCGATATGGGCTGTAACCATATGACGTAGGTCGGTCTTCCCACTCCCCTACACCCCGGGCTTGCAGTCAGCTGTATTTGTGTGATGCTTCTTTTCACGTCAACTTCCCAGAATACTTGTGAAGAGAGCAGCTAACACACATCGGCTGTCCCTGCGGCGTTCGCTGGAAAAACTGCCTCTGTCCACAGTGGAACGAAGAACAACTCCTTGCTCGAGCACGCCGGCCCAGTCTAGTTATTGAGTATATGTATTCTAAAACCCTTTCCCTTGAATTAGCTCCTTTTCAAATGCCCCTTTTCAACTCCTGCAGCAGGGATGAATATTTCGGTTTACTGCCAAAAACTTCATGCTCAAAATGCTGACTTCATAATCTGCAAGACCAGAACAACAGCGAGTCCAAATTGTAGCTACTGTGCAAGAGCAGCGGGATAGGCATAATTGTGACAATGAGAGGTGGGCATGGGCCCGGGTCAGTCATCAGTGTGAAGGTTGTTATAATACGCTGCCTTCTTATATCTTTGAGTGTAGTCAGTGTCGGATTCAGGCTTGCAAGCGGTGTATTAGGAATGGGCTGTAACTGTGGCAGCCTGGATGAAGTAGTGCTTCTATTACTGAAATCACGTCAATGTTTGCGTGATTGGACATCTCATTGTGAAATGCTTAAGTTAAAGTGGCATCCTGGTACCTGTTACATGTATGATTCTTGTAGTAGAAGTTAATATTGTTGACTTGAGTTACGTGAATGACCTCTAGTACCACGGGAATTCTTTGGCATGACCTCCTCCCAGATCACCATTGCATGGCAGTATGAAGAGAGTCCACCCCGTTCATGCTAGTTTCCTCTTTATCTAACAGGTAATCCGATTGTCTGGCGTGGTCAACTGGCGCTTGACCCTTTCTTTTCCCCAGTTTTACCGAGTTTCCTCGCAAGCGCAAGGTACAGTACAGTATCAACTTCACATACAGTTTCTCTGTGCATCATCACAAAATACGTCACACGGACCGGTAAGCCATCCTTTTCTTCCGAAAGATGCCTCGAATAGCTCCACGTGTCATCCATCAAGGATGCGAAACTTGTCCTCAACACAGCTAACCATTGATGCAGCTCCTCCCCCAACAATACTTTCATCATCCGCAATGGCGAAGAAAGAGACGTCAACAGCAGTGGAGGCTCTAGTATTTATGGACCAACACCCCGCCAACTTGGATCAACACCTTTCTACCCCTATCATCCTAAAATCCTTCACTCTCTTCAACACCTTGCCACCAGAGTTGAGACGCAAGATCTGGCGACATGCTCGAGAGCACTTCAACACGTCACGAATCGTATCCTTCAACTGCGACATGTCCACATACCACTGTACTAGCACCGCCGGTGTCCCAACTACTCTCCGCGTTAATCGAGAAGCTCGTGACGAAACCCTTGTCGGCCACACCCTTACCTTCGGCGCACCTCTACACCACAACACCAGCGAATTGAATAGATCCATCTACTTCAACTTCAAAAGTGACACGCTACTCGTCCGTACTGGCTCGTTTTACCATCCCTTGGAGCCTGTTAACCCCTATGAGAAGCGTTCTTGGGACCTCTGCGATCGTGAGGCTTGTGACAGGGCTGAAGAAATTCGCCGCTACATAATCAAAGCAACCGAACGTTACTTCATGGAGTTCACGCAGAATGTTCCTCGGCTCCCAGACGTCCGTTGCATCGCTGTTGAATCGGATCTTTGTCACCGCCTCGTTCGCGACTCTACCCCTGAGCGCCTTGCAGAGATGAAGGCCAAATGTAGCGGCGTCAAAGAAGCTCCCGATACACAGTTTTTCTTCGGTAGCAAGATGGTTTGGTATGAAGAGGCAGACTTTGAGACCAGAGTTACAGATAAAGTATTGTGGCTTGAGGTTGGAACGGATGAGAATAAAGATAAGTTCATGCCGGTTGGTTCGACCTATGACTTTTTTAATTGGGAATTGGAGAGAAAGACCGGTATAAAGTGGACTGGTGCTTTACTTCACTCTAGGGGCCGACGAGAGGTCGAAGAGATTATCAACGGAATTTATAGATTGAACGGGTGAAGGTCAACTAGACAATTGAGCGTGAATCGGGGTGGGACCTTGACCTGGTTTACACTGTTGGGTTTGATGGCTTACGCAGTTTTGGGGTTTATTGACGAGGAACTTTTATGGTGCTTGCGAGGGAGAATGATCATCAACAGTACTCGCTTGTGGCGGTGGTTTAGCAGTTGCTTACGTAGGGGTAGTTAATGACAATGCCTCGTTGAATGGAGTACGGCAACTGGTGTAGCTCTTAGTACTGGAGTTTGAAATCGATCTGCTTATTTCTCGTCCGCCAACCAGGAACCATGAGATACAACTCCCATGGGCACAGCTGTCATGTCAATACGCTACTATGGCGTCGTTGAGTCGTCCTTGGCCTTGTTTGACTGTACTTGAAAAGGCCCAACTTCCTATCGACACGTTCCACGGACGCATCGTCTGCAGCAGCAGCAGCAGCGACGTGAAACGCAAATATGACCGAGCTGCAACAGTTGAGCGCACCTTGCGTGGTTGACTTCTCGTGAATGTTTGTTGTGAGGAAGCCAAAAGGCGTTAGCCCCCCAGCCTGCCACTTTACGCGCTTTCCTTCAGCCAGTCAACGCGAACCCAGGCACGCGCGTGTCAGCCCCTGACTTGAAAGGAACCTGGAAAATGCGCTCACAAACAACAGACACGGCCAGCGAGGACATATGCTGGCTGCTTTGGGCTCTTGTTTTGATCTGTTGTGCATTAACGGTGGTCCCTGATGGAAAGTCGCGAAGACGAGGGAATGGGAGAGGCGCGACCTCACAAGCTCAGTGCCTCAGTGTGTTCGAAGGGGCGTGCTTTGCTTTGGTTGTACCTCAGGGCGTACTGTGCTGTTCTTTGTTCCGATCGATCCCATTGTGCTGCTGAATCAATTGAACAATTACACGTACCTATTGACTCTTCCTCACCTCGTTTTCACCACTCGCTTGGTCATCAAACAAAGCAAGCGGCTGAGATCCTGAAGTCCACTCGTCGATTCGCTAAGGGGGGAAGGCTGATGAAAACGGACTAGCCCACCAGGCCCGCTCGAAGCTCGAGGAGTTGAAAGTTTACATAGAAGTACCAACACCATTCCACGACGAACCCCAATCACTGTGCCGACATTAGATACACCGGGGGACTGGCTGCTAGCAAGCTGCAGTTTGTTCTGAGAGTCCGGAGGTTGGAAATCGTCAAAGTTTGATCTGCGGCGACCGCGCAGCGATATCGAAGGTGGCCGGTCAACAGAGTCAACAAGCAATCCTACGACGGCAACAAACGCAAATTCACCACACACGTTGCATCACAACTTGCCCAGGCTACTCGATCTGTATTTGGAACTGGCAGGAAGGGTCTGATAGCTGTATTGGCAGCTATTTCCAACAGGAGAGTCGCAGGAAGGCAGATCGGAGGACTCCACAGCACTTTAAGTCTTTGCGCGCTCAGAATCCGTAGAAATGGGTGCCGCCGAGGATGATTACCGCTCCACCATATCTCACGCACACCTCAAATCCACTGCGAATGCTCTTAATACCCCTCCAATCGCTACACCACCCCGCAGCAGGACCCCACCTCCGGCTGGATCGAAGAGGGTATCGGAGAGGACTGCGACAGAAGAGAACAAAGTGCAGGGCGATAGAGGCGGTCCAAGTTCGAGAAGCGATGCAATTGACCCGAACCAATTAAGCAAAGCTTTAATGAAAGAGTTCGAGGATGCAGGTAGACATCGGGATATAACGCCTGGAGGAAGCCCAAGTCGGAAGCGCCAAAGAGTCTACGCAGACAGGTAAGCAAACGTTTGTTTGTTTAGGGTACAATTGGAAGAATGGAGTATGGGGAAAGCAAGAATGACGAACCTGGGAGGCCTGAGTGGACCTGTCCGTGGTTGATTGCTATACGATGCGATCCGTATCCATCCTCGAGCTCTCGGGATCATGGCGGGACAAAGATTGTAAACCTTTCCGGTACTGACTCTGGTAGGTTCATTCCAAATCGCGAAGGACAAGATCTTCAAGCCAGCTTCAGTCTGCTTCATGATGATGGATCACCAGCAACCCCGTCAAAACAGAAGAAACGGACGCCTCATGGCGAGCTACATTTTCAGAAAAGTAAGCCAATGGCAAACCCCAGTAGCCTTGGAGTAGATGCTAATCCAATTCTCAGCCGAAGAAGCAAACAGGACCTTTTCCACACTTCTTCGCTCTGAAATATTTGACACAACCATACCACAGCCTAAACCGCCAACCTTATCCCCCGACCCTACCCTAGGACCTTCTTCACATTCTACGACCATCAATGATCCTACAAGGTCCCACACACCCCCTAATAACTCTTCTAATACATCTATACCAACCACCTTAACACCGTCAACTCCCCACAAGAATCTCTTCACCTACATGTCTCCACGGCATCACACAAACATCGCTGGCCATCCCACACCATCGAGAACGCCCCAAAGCAGGCATGGGCCAAACCTCAATGCCAGGTCGGAGATCTACAGCCTTTCTCCCGTTCGGCTTGGAAGCCAGCAGATGCTCTTGAGTCCTCGAAAGCAGCCTCGAGCTGTGAGCAAGGTTCCTTATAAAGTGTTAGACGCTCCCGATCTGGCTGATGACTTCTATCTCAACCTGGTGGACTGGGGTAGTAGCAATATTCTAGGAGTAGGGCTTGGAAGTTGTGTATATATGTGGAACTCTCAGTCTGGCCGAGTGAATAAGCTTTGTGATTTGGTAGATGATACAGTCACTAGCGTCTCCTGGATACAACGGGGTTCTCATATTGCCATTGGCACTGGCAAAGGCCTGGTACAGATATGGGATGCTGAACGTCAACGGCGACTCCGCACAATGACTGGCCATACCGCACGTGTAGGATCGCTTGCATGGAACGATCACATTCTCACTTCGGGATCACGGGATCGCCTTATATACCACCGAGATGTACGAGCTCCTGACCAGTGGCTTCGCAAGCTTGTAGGGCACAAACAGGAAGTCTGTGGTCTACGATGGAATTGCGACGATGGGCAACTTGCTTCTGGTGGTAATGATAATAAGCTTATGGTCTGGGACAAACTTAGTGATACGCCGCTTTGGAAGTTTGGTGACCACACAGCCGCCGTGAAAGCCATAGCATGGTCTCCACATCAGCGTGGGCTCCTGGCTTCTGGGGGTGGAACTGCTGATCGCCGGATCATCTTCCACGATACTCTTCGAGGAACGGCCATTAACGAGATAGACACTGGTAGCCAGGTCTGTAATCTCGCATGTAAGTCACCCTGGACCATACCGAATATGTTACTCCTATCTGACATTGCCTAGGGTCGAAAAATTCAAATGAAATCGTTAGCACGCATGGCTATTCGCAAAATCAAATCGTTGTCTGGAAGTACCCAAGTATGACGCAAGTTGTAAGCTTAACAGGTCATACATACAGAGTGTTATACCTCGCAATGAGTCCAGATGGCAGAGTCGTTGTCACAGGTGCTGGAGACGAGACGTTACGATTCTGGAATATCTTTGGCAGGAAACCTGGGCAAAGAGAAGAAGGTGATTCTGGTGGTGGTGGGAGATTAGGCGACTGGGGAGTTATCAGGTGATGCATGATACTGATGACGGAAGCTTAATGCTGGAAGCGGTTCGGGTACTGTACGGAATTTTGACGACCACGGACTCATGCAATAAGGCGTAACGGATCCGATATGTTTTGCATTTTAATGGACGGGGACACCTGGGGTTATTAGGGTACTCATGAGGAACGGAAGCGGAGCGATAATTTTGCAAAATCTTTTGCAATTGATGAGCAGGCAGCGAGAGAGCGAGCTGAGCTCATTTGTAATATTTCAGCGATGCACAAGATACGCGAGATATGGCTGGATAGCTTATGTGCTTTGTTATTAGAACTGCTAAGAAGTAGCCAGGAGAGAACTCAAAGGCTCAACTACCAAACGAAAATGACACATAGTACCGCCATATTGACGAGATGAAGAAGCATTAGTAAGGCCGCCATACGACGCCTAGTCGTATCTTCACGCAGCCAGTTCATGTGATGCTCAGAAATATGACTGACAAAATTTCAATTTATCCGAGTTAGCAACTGAGAATGACGAAGACAATCTTGTCCCGCAATCACTAAGCAACTACCGACTAAACCAGCAGTTGAAGCGCTTGCCACCTAGGGAGGCAACCCGCCAACCTTCCGCGGCTTCGCTATGTCCTTCGCTCCCCCATCCAACCCAGTAGCAGCGGCATCCTCACTATTTAACAAGGGGATTTTATCCACACTCCGGCTCCTGTCGTGACCGCCACTCACGCTGCCCTCCCCATCGCTCTCCATAATCACACTACTCTCGGCCCTAGGGACCAAAGACGGCGATATCGAACCATCCGGGCTGTTCTGCCACTTCTGCACCTCCCGTTTCATGGTTTCTAGCTCATTTTGGAATTTCTTGCCGAACACATCGATATAGTAAGTTGCACCGTTGTAAACGGACCAGCAGAAGATAGCCATGAGGAATGAGGCCGATGCATAACGGTACCAGAACCAGAAAGGGCAGGGGAGCATGGTAAGAACAGCGTATGAGTATTGGATCAGCATGAATGCTGGCTCTTGGAGTGCCTCGGGGAGGGAAAGGACGATCTTACCAAGCCAGGCTTTCGAATAGGATTTACGGAGCCAGGTAAAACTGGTAGGGCGTCCTGCTGCAATCTTCTCACGCCGGCGAACAGTGATCAAGAAATGATACGCTAGCTGCCAGACCGCGTACGGGACTGTAGACCATAGAGTCATTGCCCAAAGTGAGTAGTGGGTTTTAGATCCTGGCGGTGAGGTTGCGATAGCCCAAACAGCTGGAAAGCGCGTTTCCTGCAGCCCGGCGGGAATGAGATGAACCATACAATGGAGTGTAACGCAAGGCATTATATGGATGAAAAGACTGGTGACCTTATCGAAGCTGTGGAAGACCATTGAATTCCTCCACATCGCTATTGCGATGGCGTTATTGCCAAATGCCAAGCAGTATGTGCTAATGAAAAGCCGTTTGGACTGTGGGAAACCCCAAATTGTGAGCATGCAGAGGAAGTTGACGAAGTAACAAAGATCTGCCAGAAAGTAGTGGTAACCGCGTTTGTGATAGGTGTAGAACCGGATGGGCATGAAGTAAAGGAGTTGAGCTGTGTACCAGATGTGGAAGAACTCGGGATATCCTCCGATGAGGTATCCGCTGATGAGGACATTAAGTACTCCGCAGATGAAGGAAATTTTCTCTCGTGCAGTGACAGCTTTTGTATCATTCCAGCGTGTCCCAAGTCTGTCGACGCTCACTCTCATCCTCTTTCGGTATCTCTCCAGCTGCTCATCCGCAGGCGGCACCCTCTTTCGCCATTCTTCAACAACCTTCGCTTTTGTATAACTTGTTCTGGATTTGAGTGCATCGCGCTGTCTCCTTACCTTCTCGGTTTGGGCAGATATGTTGTTCTGTATTTTCTGCAGCTGTTGAGGCAGAGCGAAATTGTCCAATAAGTCGAAGACTGTAAGTCTATCCAGCGGCGGAAATGCCTCCCAGTCCTCTTGATATGAACTACTTCCCGAGAAGGAGGGGTGTCGTGAGAGTTTTGGGCTATCTGGGTAGGATCCCAAGATCGGTGTCTTACTGCCGTCGGGTGGTGATGAGCCCGTTGACGACGCGCCAGGGGGGGAATGAAGGTCGTCTGGCGTTAAGGTATTGGCTTCGAGGTTCGGCTCAGACTTCGAGCTTGGTATGGGAATTGGTTGCGACATTTGGGGTAAAAGTGTTGTTGATAAGTGGCTGTTGGGGGACCTCGAAAGCAAACTCGACGGAGTATTGAGGCTAACAACAAGAACGTCAGTCATGGATGAGTGGCTCGTTTCGTATGAATTACAGAAATGGAGATAGCCTAAGAATTGTATAAAGGAGAACTCACCGGTCTTTTTAGTAGCCCAAGTTCCGTCGACAAAGGGAGCCTTTAGAGATGGTCACGAAGTCGCTATAAACCCCACCACATGGGCAGAATATAGAGCAAACAACACGTCGAATATGTTCGAAGGGAGTCAGCGATGCTGAGTTGAGAGGCAAGAGATATGCGCGTGGGCGATGTTGTCCGAACGCGTCGTATCTAAGACTATCAGTACGTGGTTGAGTCCGGAGATGTGGTTGGTTGATCAGGTATGCCGCAGTCGATCAGACGATTTTGGAGTAATGCTAGGGAAGGAAAACAATGCCGGAAGTGAATGCGAATTTGTCACAAGGCCAAAATGTCTGTGGTGTTGTGGACAAAAGTTGGTTATAGCTCTGGCTTGTTCGAGAATTTGACTGAGCGACAGCGACAACGACTGCAATGATCTCATAGCTCTCACGCCCAGGCCCTGTCTTTAAAAACAGCAACACAGTAAGGTACGAGTAGCGTGCCTACTTACGAAGTTACCGCTGTTGCCTTTTCTAAGTGAGTAGGTTGTAACTTGCAATCCAGCTTTCTCTCGTGGTTCTTCTAGAAGCCCTCCACTTGATTCAGGTATCCAAGTAACCCAAATGGAATGATACCGCTACTTTCCTGCTTGCCTTTTCCATTCGATCTCTCATAGCAATACCGAGTACAAAGTAGGGACTCGCTTGTGACCCTTAGGCTTGCAGTGCCCACCACGTGATGTATAATTCTTGAGCAACGCGCGCAGTCGCGTTTGGACGACGAGTTTCGCGATACCGTCCATCTCCAACCAGCACAACAATTTCGACACGTCATTTCTGCACCAGTTGACGTCCATAATCTTATTGTT
The DNA here is from genome assembly GCA_026119845.1 of Pezicula carpinea. NCBI lineage: Eukaryota > Fungi > Ascomycota > Leotiomycetes > Helotiales > Dermateaceae > Pezicula > Pezicula carpinea. The sequence goes on along the minus strand of JALRMK010000006.1, from coordinate 361,391 downwards.
TTGGTGAATGCCTTTCGTTGTGCATCCTTCCAGTCGCTGAGGCGCCTCAGAATCGTACAATACTTCTCCAGGCGCGTCCACCCCGCAGACTTCAGCTCAACGCGTACAAGTCAAGATGGGGAAGCTCATTCGTCTTGAACTCTTCAGTAAGTTGATTGCATGGCTGATTCATACCATTGCGCTCATGTTTCCCTAGATTTCAAGTCCTACAAGGGCCATCACACGCTTCTTTTCGGCGATTCTTACTTCACTTCCATCATTGGTCCCAATGGCTCCGGAAAGTCCAATTCGTACGTGTCTTCTATTCTGCGTGAGGTCGCGTTGCTAAAAAGTACTCAGTATGGATGCGATATCCTTCGTTCTAGGCATCAAATCTTCTCATCTACGTTCAGCCCATCTTCGAGACCTTGTCTACCGCGGACGAGTTCTGAAAATATCTAAGATTAACGACGATGGATCTGCAGCGGCTCCAGCTAGCACCGGAAATGGGAACGGTGACGCCTCGGACGAAGAAACTCAGGCATCGCAGAAGCCAGCACGCAATGATCCGAAGAGCGCCTGGGTTATGGCAGTATACGAAGACGATGCTGGTGACGAGCAGAAGTGGAAGCGCACAATCACAAATCAAGGCGCAAGCGAGTATAGAATTAATGACCGTGTTGTCACCGCTCAACAATACAATGAGGCCCTTGAAACCGAGAATATTCTCATCAAGGCGAGGAACTTTCTTGTCTTCCAAGGAGATGTGGAAGCCATTGCGTCGCAATCGCCCAAGGATCTTACAAGACTCATCGAACAAATATCTGGTAGCTTGGAATACAAGGCAGAGTACGAGCGTTTGCAGGAAGAAGCAGAGCAGGCAGCGGAGAATCAGAATTATAACCTCCATCGACGTCGCGGTATCAATTCCGAGATCAAGCAGTACCAGGAGCAGAAAAGAGAAGCGGAGAATTTCCAGAACAAAGCTGAGGAGCGAGATCAGGCCATTGTCACGCATATTTTATGGAAACTGTACCACTTTCAGCGTGTCATGGAGGAGTCTAGCGCGAGTATTCAAGAACACCAGGAAAACCTGAAAGAATATCGCCGTGGGGTTGAAAAGTATGAGAAGACTCTTGAAGACGCTCGTAAAGATCAAGCAAGGGTCAGTAAGGAGGTAGGGAAAGTAGAACGAAATATCAAACGAAAGGAGAAGGACATCGAGGACAAGGAGAACCGCCTTGTCCCAATCGATGAGAAAGTTGAACAAACCGTCACAGAAGTTGAAAGGATTCGGAAGCGAGTGGATGCTGTCTCCAAAGAGAAGGATAAGCAGAGCAGTGACATCGAGAAGGCAATGAAGGATTTGAACCAAGTCGAAAAGGCCCAGAAGCTCTTCGAAACCCAACGCCAGGAATCGTTAAAACAACAAGGGAAGCAGCTCAGCGAAGCCGACTTCAAGGAGTACAACACGCTTCGATCTCAAGTGGTCACACAAACTTCCAAAAACCAGTCACAACTCGAGAACCTCAGCCGGCAATCAAAGACTGAGGAGGTAACGGTGAACAGCTTGAAAGGTGGGGTAGAGGCAAGTAAGGCAGCCATCGAAAAGCTTGAGGAGGACGTGACAACTATCAACGAGAGAAAGGAAGTCACCAAAGATTCCATCAAACAGATCTCAAGGGATATTGATGCCAAGAAAAAGGAATTCAACCACCTTCAGTCAGAACGCGTTAGAACAAATCAGAAACGGACAGACCTGGATGAAAAGGTTCAGGAGCTGTCTAAGAAACTGTCTGAAGCTGATGATGGTCGCCGACAAAACGACAAGGAGCTACGGACCAAGGAAATGGTGACCTCCATGAAGCGAATCTTTCCTGGAGTCAGAGGCCGCGTTGGTGAGCTGTGCAAACCGAAACAGAAGAAATTTGATGAAGCTGTCATTACTGCTCTGGGTCGGGATTTCGATTCTGTAATCGTGGACACAGAGAAAACCGGTACTGAATGCGTTCAGTATTTGAAGGATCAACGTTTCCCCCCTATGACTTTCATTCCTCTCGACAATATCAAGGTCAATACTGTCAACTCTAGTCTAAAAGCTCTACCCAAGGCGCGCCTCACAATTGACACCATTGACTTCGATTCTTTCCTTGAGCGGGCTATGTCGTATGCTTGCGGGACTTCTATTGTGTGCGATGACCTTGCAACAGCTAAGCACATTTGCTACGACAAGAACATGCAAGTCAAAGCCGTCACACTGGAAGGCTTCGTTATCCACAAGGCCGGTTTAATGACAGGTGGCCGTGGGCCTGAGGGCAGGGGCAGCAAGCGAAAGTTTGAAGAACATGACGTTCAGAATTTGAGGAGGTCTATCCAGAAGTATTTGGAAGAGCTGGAAGCGTTGCCCAAAGTTACTCGCAAGGGTGCCGCAGAGGAAACTCTTCAAAATGAACTTGCTGGCCTAGAACAACGTCTGAATTACGCGAAGGGCGAATTGGTCGCTTTCGAAAAGAACCTAGCAAGCAAGAAGAAGGAGTTAGAGAACGAACGCAAACGCCTGGCGGATGTTGAGCCAAAGTACAATGAGAGATTGGACGCCCTCAAGAAGCTTCAAGGGACTGTGGACGAATTCCGGGACGCCGTTGCTAAAGTTGAGGATCGGATTTTCAATGACTTTTGCAAGAGGCTGGGTTACTCTGACATTAGAGCTTATGAGGCACAACAGGGCAGCCTTGAACAAGAAACTGCGCAAAAGAAGAATGATTTCGAGCTTCAGAAACAAAGATTGAAGAGCATATTGAACTGGGAGACTTCTCGGAATAAGGACACGGAAGACCGTGTCAACCGCATGACAGAGCAAATTAGAAGACTCGAGACAGATATCGAGACATACCGAGCCGAGAAGGAAGCTCTTGAAAGCGCCATTGACGTTGATCGGGCGGAGGTGACAGTTTTGGAGGATGAGCTTCACAAGCTCAAGGAAAAGCTTGCTTCTAAGAACGACAAGGTTACAGTAGCACGAAATGAACTTCACAAGCGAAGCAAAGAGATTGACATCAGGACCAAAGCAATCTCGGACTTAGAAACTGAGGCCCAGCGTAACAGTGCGGGCAGATATGGCCTCCTTCGTCGATGCAAACTAGAGCAGATTAGTATTCCACTAGCCGGTGGGTCAAAGAAGCTGGACAGTCTACCCGTAGATGAGAATATACTTCAGACAGATCCTGATGCCATGGATGTTGACGGGGATGATGACCCAGAAGAGATAATGAAAGATTACGGTATCGAGGTAGATTTTGATGACCTCGAAGACGATCTCAAGAAGGTATGTGCCCCTGTCGCTATCTATTTTGACCACGCTAATAATCATACAGCCCGATGAGCCTGATATTGAAGAACATCTTCTACAAAAGATTTCAAGTCTAGACGCAGAACTCGAAAAGCTCAACCCCAACATGCGTGCAATAGACCGTTTGGATGGTGTTGAGTCTCGTCTGAAATCAACAGAGAAAGACTTCGAGGACGCTCGTAGAGCAGCCAAAGCAAGTAAAGACGCTTTCACTGAAGTCAAGGAGAAGCGATTCGAGCTCTTCAATAAAGCATTCACCCATATCTCCGAGCAGATTATCCATGTTTACAAAGATCTTACTCGCTCCGCAAACTTTCCTCTTGGTGGTCAAGCATACCTCGATATTGAAGATAGTGACGCGCCCTATCTCTCCGGCATCAAATACCACGCCATGCCTCCTCTCAAGCGTTTCCGCGATATGGAGCACCTGTCCGGAGGTGAGAAGACAATGGCTGCCCTAGCACTTCTCTTCGCCGTTCACAGTTATCAGCCTTCACCATTCTTCGTGTTAGACGAGGTTGATGCCGCGCTTGATAATGCCAACGTGGAGAAGATCAAGAATTATATTAGTGAACATGCCGGTCCCGGAATGCAATTCATTGTTATTAGTTTGAAGACGGGTTTGTTCCAGGGGAGTGAGAGTCTGGTGGGTGTATTTAGGGATCAGGAAGCAAATAGCTCTAAGACCTTGACACTAGATGTAAGTTTTCTCTCCGTTCTCCAAATTAACATCGGCCTGTGGACTAACACGTTTGTTAGTTGCGCAAATATGTATGATCGGAGAAACACACTATCATGAAGAGAGAAATGAATGACTTTTAAACGTTTTGCTTGGTTGCTTGAGAATATTGTTCATGGCAAGTTTCCACGATGCTGGTAATGAGAGATGTGTTTTGTATAGGTATTTTACATAGGAACAGGGATTGTTAGACGTCGTTGCATATTATTTCTAGGTGGCGATTATGAAATGTTTCAAACACTCTATATGCATAGGACTCTTATGGTTGAACATTTGACTGCTGATTTTATATTTTCTCACTCATGTGCTGCAAGGTTCCCCATCGGCTCTTGATACTGCTTCTTTGCCATAGCATCATAACTTTGTCTTGACATTCAAGTAGGGGTAAAGATGAGTTCCATGGTCTACGATCTATTAACTACGTATGTTTGAATACAGAACGCAATGAAAATAAGGAATGAGAGATGGATGATATGCAAACAATGCAACGAATGCAATGCATGCATGCTCGCTAAAAGAACAGCTATCAAATACAATCAATTAAGTCCATTAGCCCCTTTCATTTTCTCCATTTCATATTCCTTCCCAATCATTCATCCATTAAATCTCCAAAATATGATAACAACCCTCCCTCCAACGGGGATGCTCGTTAGAATACGCCTGGCCCTCACTCCTTGGAAAATGAATTACTCAAAAGTGAAATCCTACTCAATACTACTTTCTAGTAGATCAATTCCTTTGATATCCATCCCAAAATCCAGGATCAAGATCTTGGGATCTTGGCCTGTGCTAATGATACGTCGATAGTCCGACTTCGCTGCGAGAACCCAGCTTGAGTGCCACTTGGGGAAATCAAGAAGCAGGCGTCCGGTCGCCATCTCGAAGACCTTGATATCCTGGTCATAGCTTCCAGAGATTAAACGCCCACTGATCGAGTCGATGTGCAGTGAGCGAACAAGGTTCTCGTGGGCGCCAATCTTCTCGAGACATTCGCCCGTGTTGGCGTCCCAGATGCGGATGATTTTATCGTTTCCTGCTGACGCAATGTATTTCGAGTCGTCCGAGAACTGGCTGCAGGCTAGTCCTTTGGTGTGTCCAGCGAATTCGCGAATGTTCTTCCCTGTGTCGATGTTCCAGAGCTTGACTTTGAAATCACCACTGCAGCTCACGATGGTATTGCCTCGCATCTGGACCGCGTTGACAGGGCCAATGTGGGCTCGAAGCTGCTTTAGCATCGCACCCGTCTTTCGATCCCAGACACAAATGCTAACGTCCTTCGAGCATGTGACGATGTACCGCTCATCAAAAGCAAGATCCAACACTGCTGCTGTATGATGTTGTAGCCGCATCAAAGGCTTGTATCCCTGGTTAATATCGTAGACAATACTCGTGCTGTCCGACGAACCCGTCACTAGTATGTCCTTGTCATACTGTAGGCAGAGGATCGAGGCATTATGGAAGATATCGAAAGAAGCAGTCTCCGGCAAAGATTGAGGCTCGTCCTCTGAAGCATTAGGGCCCGGCATCAACGCGTAGTGTCGTGGTTTGCCAGCCTGGTCGTGCATGATATTTGGGTCCTGAACAACATCAGGAGGCCCGATGACCAAACGGCAAGTGTAATTCTTCATATCCCATACTCGGATAGTCTTATCACGCGAGCCAGTGACGATTTTATCCCTGTATGCAGTTAGCTTCAGAGTTTCTATGGAGAAATGTTAATATAACTTACTCATCGAATTGGACACAATAGATACTATCTAAATGGCCATTGAGGTACACAGGCTGCGCATTTCCCTCTGACCAGTTGTGCTCCAGTTGCTCCCGAACTCGGTAGATGCTTTTCCAGTCATTGTCGGGTTTTATGGCTGGTATTCCAAGACCGCTACCTGGCACGACTGGTGACGACGTGGCATATGCCCTAGTCTTCTCACGCAAGAATGACTCCCGCCAGATGTGCTGAGAAGAACAGACCTTAGCCCAGGACCGGGATACGGCTGCAGTCTGGAGAAGTGCCTGACTGTCCAGATGTGAGAGAATTTGGATGGCAAGCTCAACCGGTAAAAGAGAGATAAAGTCCACACGACTGATTGAGGTATCCGTTGCTTCTGTGTATTGGAGAGGTTCAGTCGTTGTAAGTGCTATGCCGATGCCGCTTTCGCGATCTCCTTGGTGGTCCTCAGGCGCTAACAACTGACGATGCCTGCCAAAGTATTCGTTCTGCGCAGCAGCCGTCGCTCGTGCAGCAGCACCACCAAATCCACGAGGTATGATCGGGGGCGCCTTGCCACTTCCAGGGATAGGCGTAAGCAATTCTTCGCAAGAATCGACTGGACCTGCAAGATCGAAATGTTCGGGTAGAAGCCTCGTGTGTCTGTTGAAGCTGGTAGCCTGTCGTAGCTTGTGCCATGGCGAGTAGGCAGTCAACGATCTCTCTTCTAGGGCATGTGAATGCCTGCGCGGCCTCTTTGCCCGTATAGACTGCGATGCCCGTCTGATCAAACCCCGTACACCACCATCCTTCTTCCCAATACCGGCATCGCCTTCGACGTTCTCGAGAGACATATTCTCTAAGTCTTCAGCAACCCCAGCGACTGGCGGCGAGAAGGTCCCCTCGTTTCCAGAAGGCGTTAACTTTTGGTGGCGGCTTCTACCCGAGGATGCACCAGCATCATGTCTATCGGTGAAGGCATGGAAGAAGGAACTGGTTGAGGGACGCCGCCGCGATTCCTGCGCCTGCTCCTGGGCAGGAGCCCAATCTTCGATTGGAAAGACTCGAGTCATAGTTGTCGCGCAGCACAGATGAAGTTGAGGTCTCTATTTATGTGATCTTGTTCTATGTGGCCAGTTGTCCTGGAAGCACTGTGTCACCAAGGCGGTAGGACGCGAAAGGGTGAGGTTGGATTGTTGATGCGAGGGAGCGAGCGTCGTTGCCAGGGGTCGTCAATAAAGAGCGGAACAAAAGAGATGTAAGGTCTGTCGCTGTCGCTGCAAGGAAAGAAGCAATTAATGAGCGGCGAAGATTTGAAGTACAAAAAGAAGGAGAGCGTGGTGGTGCTTCGTCGTCGTCGTAGTAGGAGTAGTAGTAGTGGCGGTGGTGGTGGTGGTGGTGGTGGGGGAAGAAGTCGTGAATTCCAGATTCCAGATCTGACTGACGGTGTGGAGACAAGACAAGGCGCGCCGACGCCTCTCAGGCGTAAACAACAGAAGCCTGGTGAGCCCTTTGCTTTGAGATTTGAGGAGGCAAATCACGGGCGATCTCCAAGCAGACGCTCCGTGATTCGTCCAACCGTTCAGACGCATATGCAGTTTTATGGTTCCTTACGAAGGACTTCTCTAAAAGAATCTGACTCGCAAGTGCGCATAAAATAGGTACCGGTACTTAGGTATGAATGGATGTGTTGTTTGGGAAAATTAGGTACCTAGGTACCTTGTTCTCTTCTATCCCGTCTCTCGGTCTTGGTATGCAACTGTAGCGACGAAACTGATACACGCTCCCCCCCCAAGGGCTTCACGCGTCCCCCTCTGAGCGCTTATATAGGTAATCTACAGCTAGAGAATGCCTGTAGCTATCTGTTTAAGCCACTGGACTTATTAATTGAAACACCCTAACAACCGAAAAGCCAGCAGCTTACTATATTTATAGTAGATAAGACAGTGGAGGTAGAGAAGAGAGTATAAAGTAGAATACATTTTCTCTCTTTTCATGAAGATCCTGCCCTTCTATCTTCTACCATTGATAGAGGTAGTTAACTACTAGACATTGTATTTTAAGTTACTATACTTCCATTATTTACGTTCCCCAAAGCAACCCATTCTTTAGAACTACCACTGAGTTGGGGAGCCTGAGGTCTTAGGGGTGCGTGTATCACGAGCCATCTCTTCTTTGCAACATTGCCGAGACTCAATCTAGGACGAAAGTACCTTGGTTGTTGTGGCCTCAATCCTCAACCCTCTAAAACGCGCCACTGACCAAGGGGTTCGGAAGTGCAGTTGGTCTTTTTGCTGCAGCGTATGCAGATCGACGCCATGTCGACTCCAGATTTCAAGCTCCCAACTGCCTATACCATCTTCTTCCTCTTCATTGAGCCCATCTCCGCCCTAACTGGTGCCTACTACGCCAACTTCAACCAACTCGCATATCTACAGCTTACGCATGCCGCTTCCTCCCCTCTGACCAGAGCCACCATTCCTCTCTCAACTTCCGTGGTCCTCACCCAGCTTTCGAATCTGTACCTTTTGTTCGCTATAAACGAAGCCCTTGTTTTGCGCTCGACATCCAACCTCAATGTCTGGAAAACTGTGCTCGTGGGACTATTGATAGCGGACTTTGGGCACTTATACAGCCTGAATGGATTGGGACATGAGGTTTACTGGAAATTCTGGGAGTGGAATGCGATTAATTGGGGGAATTCCGGGTTTGTCTACATGGGAGCGGGAATGAGAATTGCATTCTTGACTGGGTTAGGTATGAATACCAAACATGGCCAGGAGCAGGCGTTGAAGGCAGACATGAGGAAAGAGCTACAGACTGGTTTAAAGAAACTTAGGTGAAAATGCTGTGGTTGACGACTGACAAGATGGTTGTCCGACCCGAATTGGCTAGACTCTTAGGTCGAGACTGGTCAAGACCGCCACGTAGCTTTAAAAGGTCATCCAAGCGTGAGAAACAAGAGCTGTGCCAAAGACCAGCATAAGGGGCGAGGAGTCAATCACATCAATGTCATGAGGGGTAAACGAGAACAAAGACACTGACTGCGTGGGCCTTGTTTCAAAGTCATTGCTCAAAGCATGACTGTAGTCAGATTATAATTGTACTTTCCGGCGTAGTTTTGCCATTTGCTGATATTAGATATTATTGTGTATGATAAGCTCACTGAAGCTTGTATTCCTCCAGCTTACTGTACGTAGTGCGATGCCGAAATCATATTGACTGGGAAGACCTGCTCTAGCATCAACACTGGCTTGGTTGATCACGTGTAGTGCTTATCTACTATCTCCATGTGATTAGTAGAACTTACCTAACAACCTAACTCTAGATCTCTTTAGCGCCTCGCTTGGTAGCTCGCACTTTGAATTTCGACCTTTTCAAATCCTCCCAAAAGTTTCCAACTCGACAACAACTCAACGACAACGACCGCAATCATGTCTGGAAACCCGCTCAACAAGATCGCGCAGCAGTCGCCTTCGCGCCAGAACCCATCTGAGCTCGAGACCAGCATCGCTGGCGCTCTCTTCGATCTCGAGTCCAACACCCCCGACCTGAAGCAGGCACTCCGTCCTCTTCAGTTCGTTTCCGCACGAGAGGTAGGCCGCCATTGAACAGGAACCAATACAAATGGAAAGCAGTTTCGCGAAAAACGAGAATACTTCGGCGCCGGCATGGCATGGCATACATATATCATACTTGAGATACAGATGACATAGATCCTGTGTTTGTGTCGGCGCTGGTGTGGAATCGATTGGACGGGCTGCGGACCATTTTATATGGAGCTCGCATGCTGACTTTTATTTGCTTTGCAGATTGAAGTTGGCCACGGCAAGAAGGCTATTGTCATCTTTGTCCCCGTCCCATCCCTTCAAGGCTTCCACCGTGTGCAGCAACGGTATGTATTCTCCAATTTCTCTATACTGAGTTTCCGGATTGGCTTTTTTGGCAGCAGTCTTTCTAATGAAGCCACTGAATAGTCTCACCCGTGAGCTCGAGAAGAAGTTCTCCGACCGTCACGTCTTGATCCTCGCATCCCGCCGTATCCTACCCCGCCCAAAGCGTTCCAACCGCTCCCGAACCTCGCAAACCCAAAAGCGACCACGTTCCCGAACACTCACTGCTGTTCACGACGCTATTCTCACCGATCTTGTCTTCCCAGTTGAGATTGTTGGCAAGCGTCTTCGCACCAAGGAGGATGGCAGCAAGGTCTTGAAGGTTGTGTTGGATGAGAAGGAAAAGGGTGGTGTTGACCACAGACTAGACACCTACTCTGAGGTCTACAGACGATTGACAGGTCGTGGTGTTGGTTTCGAGTTCCCTCAAGGTGGAGCTTCCGAGTACTAAATGTGGGATATGGTACTAAAAGTCTGGACTTGAAAGCATTGGGATGGTTACACATGAAATATGGATTTGCGCTTTGTATAGCTGGTTATGAAGCAGGCGTACTACTGGGACACTCAAATACCACGGGCTTACCCTAGCCAAATCCAGATATTGTCACATTGCACTGAGAGACAAGTCAGATATCAAATGGGTATATCGCAAGCTCGTCTAATCCTGAGCAATCTTCCCAACTCCAAGCACACACCAATATGCGAGCTCCCGTTTCTCCTTCGCCTCCTTATCCTTAGTCGTGGACAACCCATGTTCCTCATGCGCAGCGTCTGCTTCCCACTCCACCCTTACAAAGATTGGAATCTCCAACACATCTTCATCTTCTTTCACCGGGCTATCATCCTTGCGAGCTTCTTCGGTCCTCAAAAATGCGGGGCCCTTCAAGTTCACGGAAGCAGGTATAACTTCCACGACAACACTAACCCAGTTCCTACCTCTCTCCCATACTTTTCCAGCCTCAGCTTGATTCTGTCCCTCAGTAGCCTCCGCCTTGGTGCGTCTCTTCTCTCTCTCCCCGCCTTTACTACCTCCTTCACTTAATGCTTCATCCCACACATCTGTATTCGCACCCACCTCGAATTGGGGACACAGCACTGTGACTTTGCTAGCAAATCGTCCAGGAGTTTTGCCAGGTGTTGCCAAATTGACATTGACAGCTTCAAATAGCGGGTTTTTGAACGTAAGTACAAACTGCGTTGGCTTCAAAGATGTGAGGAGAGATGATTGTCCTGGTAGTGGCGGCTGGAGCGGTTTTATGACAATACTGGGTATGTAGTTCAGTGCCACGAGACGGATCCGAAATCGAGTGTTGGAAACCTTTGATTCGGGCTTTGAGAGAATATGACGACAGGTTTTGCAACGTTTAGAACGCTTTGTACGGAGGAGGTTGGCAATGGGTCTTAGTTCAGAAATGAATTGTGGCTCGTGAGGTTGTTGGCTTCGTTGTGAAAGCGAGGTCGTGCTCTCCCAGCCTTGAGTCTGAAGCTTTGCTATTTCTGAATGTGGTTGTTTGGATGCGAGCTGCAGGCCTTCCGTGGCATCACTTGCCTCCCGCATGGCAGCGTTTTTGTTCTTTCCCTTCTTATCCGCGAAGGTGCTGCCACCAGTATAAAGTCCCATAATCCTCGAAAGCGCTCCAGGTGATCCATAACCATAATCAGCACCGAATCCAAGCGTACCAGCTGGAGAGGAGTCCGCCAGCTGTGACTGATAGAAGGATTTCAAATTTGAAAACTGAGCTTCGGCATCTAGCTTCTCATTCGGATCCAATGATAATTCTTCCTGGTTCTCCTCGGGAATCATAGCATCTGAAAAATCTCTCCTTCGTTCTTCCCGGTCCAAACGTCGCTGTTTCGCGGATATTATTTGGCCCCCTCCATTCTTTACTTTTGCCAGTTGTGCATATATGCTATTTGCCTTCTCAAATTTGATTCCTATCTCTGCAGAGCTCCAAGTACAGAACGAGCAACTAAGAACGAAAGGCCCAGACTGAGTTGCTTGCTCTGCTCCTAGTCCCGATGGTGGCGGGGCTTCGCTGTTGACAGAAAGAGGTGCGACACAGACCGGACATTGAAAGCAACTTCTTGTACATCTGCAATTCCCATCAGCAACTCAGTGACTGGGCAGATTGCTTTACTACATACCTATTCCCTTCGCTTTTGACCGTGCTACTTGGAACTTCGAAAAGGCAATTCGGACAGTACCACGTAACAATTTCATCCAGTACACATCGGGGACATCGTATTTGGTGACAATCTTCGCAGTATAGGAGGTGTTCGAGAGGGTACAAACTGTAATTTGCTCGCAGTGCTCTTGGGTCGAAGTCCCGCTCATCCTCGTCGCTACCTTCGGCGTCTTCTGAGGAGTTCTCCTCCCCAATCGTCCTCGTGGGTATCGAGTTCTCGGTGCATGGGCACTGGAAGTACGTGTATGGCGTGAACGAACCCATAATGCTTTGTCTTTCGGCTGTTGTTGAGTACCTCAATCGAAGACTTTCCGTTCTAAGTATAGTGGCAGAAAGCCGGGCGGTGAACATTCCCTGTTCTCGGCAATGTGCGACGCGACTTAGGCAAAGGAATAGGGGCCCGCCGCGGGGCCGCCTTCGGCTCCGTGAGCTCGTAATACAGGTAGTCTACAGCTAGAATCCATACCATATATTTAAGTTAAAGTACGTGCTTAAGTTACAGAAACGAACCTAAGGATCTTTTATTTCTTCCTTTTTTTTTCTCAGAAAAGAAGGCCTTAGCTTACTACTGTACATGTAGTTGTAAGTACCTTAGGTAGAGAGGGAGCGCGGAGTATCTTAAGGGAAGGCGATGATTGCAAGAATTAAACATAGTCTTAGGGCTAACTTCCCGTGGAAGTTGATAAAGGTAAGAGGGGCAAGCAATACCTATTAAAGAAGTATAACTGAATTGACACAATTGTTTACCATAAGGTCGAGGACGGAAGTTTGAGAGTCGAAGATAAAATTACTTTGTTGGATTTCACTCAAGCAGACCAAACGATTAAGGAGACAAGGTGCTTTTGGGACGGCTTCTGACTTCGATTCTTGCCTAGAAGGAATTAGGCAACATGTGATGAGATCAAACTTTCAAATACAACCACCATAGAATACTTTGACTTTAACCGAGTTGTTGAGCCCTTGTATCAATACACTGACGTATCCAGAATTACATAACTCGTTGTTTTGTCCAAACAGCATTAAAAGGGAGGTGGTACATTTTTTGCGAATCTAAGTAGGGTATCCGCCATACAAGAAATGGAACCACACTAACCAGTCCGCCGAAAACAAACGAAATAAAGCGTGCGTTAAAGGATTAACCAGCTCATCGAGTCCTTCCATAAAATTCGAGTAGTCCCTCAGTAGCCTCGTCCTCAACCCAGTCATCCTTAGTTCGATCAGCCCTAGCCTGCTTCGGCATCTGCGCCAGAGTGTCCCTCGATTTAACAAACTTCAACGGCCGAGGCACAACAACCTCTAACTCTCCAACAGAAGAAAAGCTAGTTGCACTAGGTGCTCTCCTCAGACCCAAACCAGTCAAGCCATCAAGAAAACCATCGATCGATATTTGACTCCCAGTGCTATCGCGGCGAATCGAATGATCAGGCGAGATGCAGGTGGCAGGAGTTTCGGGCTCCTCGGCTACGTCTGAATTTGACCATCGTGAGAAGCGTGTCTCGCTTACCGAAGACGCTGATTCAGAATATTGTTTGCGGGAAACTGATCCTTCTTCTGCCTCTTCTGTAATTGGAAGCGGCTGTGGTTTGTTATCGGCAATATTGGTTCCGTTGCCATAGCCTGATATAAGAATTTCATGATATGATAAACGACAAGGTGTTGGGTGAACGAGCTCGGGCATACTGCCTAGGGAAATAAGAGCTCGCCTAACACTTCCCTTTCTGGTGAGACTTGAGAGAGGGGGAGATAGGTTTGTTATGCTACCTGAATGTGCGGGTATATGCTGTGTGGTGACGAAATGATCGGCTCCTTGCTTGTTCTCTGGAGCAACTGTGAATACCGAGCTGGTTTTGAAAATGGAGGTTGGAACTGATGCCCTCTTTGCGTTCTTTAATGACTCGGTCATGCTCTGAGCCATATTCTGGACCATACTCTGAGAATGTCTGTGGGCACGTGGATGCCTTTCATTCCAGGGTGGTAATCCTACGGTTCCGACACAGAGAAAGTATGGCACGTCATTACTATCTCGGACCTGTTCTGGGACTGCAGTTGCTGAGAGAAGTGTCTGGAATATGGCGTAAATGGCAAACCATCTCACTTTCCGCGCTTCTATATTAGAGATCTTGTCGCTCTTGTCCGCCTTTGTTGTTGAGAACACGCACTCCTTTTCAAACCCGCGATATGCCCGTACAAGACTACTCTCGTAGAGTTCTGAGTCTCTACAATTCGTGGCTTTTGAAAGAGCAGAAAATGCTACCAGGCGCGAATCTGGCTTCAGCTTATCAGTCTTGCCTGAGACCCAGCTCATCCGTCGGCTTAGTCGATTTGAGACATTGCTCTCGGTCTCTGGGAGCAGAGAGAGAGGATAAGACAGTGGTTCGTGCTTATAGCGTGTATTGAAAGCTGTAACCAGTTCCCAAATATTAAGCCCATCTTGAACAGGGCTGGGACTAATGTCTGACGAGGTAAACTGAATATCAGAAGAAGTTATTTCGGTATTTGCGAGGAAGTTATACAGATTTTCGAATTCGATGCACATTTGAGAATACACATCCTTTGAGAAAGAACTAGACTTGCTGCTGCATGGAGTTGGCGGGTAGTAGCCTAGTTGTTCGACGTAGTAGGCTTGCAGAAATGACCGGAAGCTGTCAAAATGGGCCCGGGCGCCTGGAGAGAGTTCAAAACTTAGATCTGAGAGCTCGTCCTGCAGGAAAGAGCTAAGTTTCCTGCCACAAGAATCCAATCTAAGCTCCATTTCCATTTTGGATCTGCTAATCAAAGCCCTTGATAATCTATTTATTGACTAGAGAAAGTCAGTGACGTGATAGCATTGTTTTCTGTGGATAGTATAGCATACCTCATATCCTGGACTGTAGATGAGGTCGTCGTACATGCCGGTACAATGCGCAAAGGAGTCGATATAAAGATCCTTGAAGCGAAAGTGTTCCGCAAAGAACAGGACTCCGAGTGCATGGTCGGGCGATCTCAAATCGGAATACCCCTCCTCATCCATGTAATCCATGATGTCCTCTATATTATCAGGCTCCTCGCTCCTCCACTCTTCCATGGAGTTGAGTAGCGCGACCAATGCGCCACCCAAATGTGTGCCGACCAAGGACAAACCAAACATCCACGCAAAGAAGTTTCGTGTTGCCATATGATATAGGAAGGTCTCCCCCCGCGCTGTAGTTGAAGGTGCTGGGATATAAAGTTCGAATTTGTCAGTTTGAGAGCATTGGCCATAGCAAGCGCCACCAGTACAGCTACACGCATCTGAACTTGGGTCCATGCAGTCATGGTGTAAAAACTTGTCAATCAACGGTTGGCAGTAAGTCGAGAGGAGGGCATCGAAAGGGAGTCGAAATGCAGGTCCCCTTTGCGATTGTCCATAAGAATAGAGGTGCACGAGGCAGTTCCCATCTGGGAACCAGAGTTCAGGATCCTTAATGGGCAAATAATAAGTTGCCGTAGTATATGCAGAGTGTTGGAGGACCTACCCTCCTAATATCATCCCAGTGTGTTGAGCTTTTCAATATTCCATCCCATCTCCTAATATGTATTTCTGTCGAGTTGGATCGCATGATGGGTGGGTTTTCCTTGGACTTCTTGCGTTTCTTCCAGCCTCGCTCTCTGCTCGAAACTCCTTGGTAAAGTTGCAAGTCTTTATGATATAACAAACCCTCTTTTTTGGCGATGTACCAGCAGACCTATATTTGAGGAAGAAACTTCTGGCTGGGGGGGGGGGAGGAATTAGGGGACCGACCTGGCCCGCCATAGTCAAAGCAATGCTCATGGCGATGCCCAAGCCACGGGAGTTCATACAAGATGCTATTGGTAAATGCTTGGGCCAAGTGGTGTTTGGCTAGATCGAGTAACAATATAAAACGCTTTAAACCTGTAAGGAGGCTAGGTGGCAGAAAAGTAAGGGCTAGGAGATTTTTGATTTAAGATGTAAGATGATCGCTGCTAACGGACGAGTCCTAGACTCTTGGGTAAGGCTGGATCCAACACGTCGACGGATCTGCACTGCAAATGGTTTGGGCTGTGGGGAATCGACGTCTGCGGTAATACAAGAAAAAGAGACGCTGACGAGGTCCAAAAAGCGTACAGGTTGGAGACGAGCAGCATTGGAGGATATCTGCGGAGTAATATGTATCGTCTTGTGGAATTTCAGCTGGTATATTTGATACTGGTGATGATAATCGATCCACGGCCCAACATCGCAACACCCGGCCATGCTTAATGGCAAGAGAAGCATGGCATTCGGTGCTTTGTGCTTTGTGCTTTGTGCTTTGTGCATCGATTGAGTCGATCCATTCATGTGGCTTGAGCTGAATTGCTTGATATCTAGGTAGCTTGGTAGCTTGCGAAGATGGTGGAGAGCACTAAGGTACCTAAGGAAGGACTTGAGATGGGCGTGTGGGCGTCCTGACATGGGGTGATCCGGACCAATTTTGTGCGAGCGGACAGAAAAGAACAAAGACTTTGTTTCGGCGTGCATTTGTGTGCATAACTACTACTCGTCCAGGTGCTGCCACAATTCGATGGTGTGGGTTGATGATGTACAGGATGTGGTAATGGTACGTACCACACTCTCTCCTTACGAAAAAAACGCAGCGTAGATCTTTCTTCATCATTGGCATCGCTTGGTTGTGATTCGTGAACCCTGCACGCATCATCCTCCGACATCCGTACGAAGTATCGTACTCTGTCCCATGCAGTCCTGGACCTTTTTTTACCTTGTTGTTGCGAAACCTTGCGCAACCGACGCTACTGCAACCAGACTATGTATTCTGCATGGCAACTCGGCGTATGGGGGCTTTGGCGCTGGTAAAGGCATCTCACTTCTCGGTCAGGTCGAGGTCGACGCCACTTTTCACCACGACTCCGTGCCCTGCCTGACCGGTACACGCTGTACAACAAATCTAGAGTGGGCGTCGTTCACAGGCATCCATGGCAGGTCGTCTTTGTTGCTCTTGATTCGAGGCTTCTTGGCCTACAAGTCTTGCTCGCTGGTGTATAAGTTTCTTGAGCACATCAAGTCGGTACCTGTTTGCTGATGCAATAACGGGAGAGCACGATGCCGCTTTTCGCATCCTTTTCTTCTGTTCATCCCTACGGCCTTCTCCTACTCTCAATCATTGGAGGACACGTATCTCTCGTCGACGCAAAATGCTTTGAATGTTGAGCATGCACACCGTTTGCCGTCACCATGGATGGGACCATCTCCCGGTACACCCGCTTGACGAATTGGCCTAGAGACTTTCATCTCCATGCTTGGTACCGATGACGACAAAAGCAGACATGCCACATCTGTCGCATGGAAACCAATTCAACGATCTCTTAGAGCCCCGGAGTAAAATATTGGATTTTGGGGGGGTCATGGTACGAGTGGGGGTTATGCACTAGGTAATGCTCGCCCATTTCAGTGTGATTTCAACCACGAGACTTTATATCAGCACGAATGCGTAAAAGCCCAGTCTAATAGTGTGACCTTCGACTCACTTAAGAAATAACTCCGTCGAATATGGTTGGTTTGCGGAAGACCAAAAGTCCGCAAACGGATGTCTTCGCTCGCTCTCCAGAGCCAAACGGCATAAGAGATTTATTTGTTAAACCACAGCAGCAAGCTCTTGGGCCTGAATCGTTTCCTCCGTAATGCGCAGAGCTCTACCGTGCTTCCCAGACAACAGAAGCCTACCTTATCAGAGAGTTGTGATTGCGATACGAAGTAAAATCCCGTGAGAAGTCCGGGTACGTACCTACAGTATGAGATTTCGGCCTCTCCTTTGGAAGAAATTAATGCACCCTCTCTACCTTGTTACACACGAACTCTCAAAACTCGAGTCAGTAAAGTACTTACTTCGTATACAAGTTTCGATTACATAAAGGTCGATGCTACCACTAGCTTCCTCGGCCGCTAGCAGGAATGATAACTCAACTCAATTTTTTTAACGAAAGCACTGCCTAGGACCCAGAGATTGACGAGACGCATTTTGTAGCCAAGCTGGTCCAATGCGCACCTTGGCCTTGAGCTGAAATGCTACGTAGGGCCTTAGTCCTGAGCTTGAAGGCCCCGGAAGGACAAGTGGATGCAATGGATACCAAGCAAATGGCACTGGTGGCTTGTTGTGTTGATTGTCACAACGAAATGAAGGGAGATGCATAATAAAATGATGAGAACTTAAGGGTGCACTTCTTTGTGTGGTCAAGACTGGAGCTACGCTTTAATTGTTTTAATCTTCTCTCTCTACAGCCATGGATCTTACCTAGATACTGCAAGAGAAGAAGAAAATCGATAAGAGCCTGTTTGCAAGGCTGAGAGACGTTATTCGTCCGAAGGAGAGCCGAAACCTTCCTTTCCATACAGGAATAAGCACTTCGCTCATTGTTCACAAAAGAATTGAATCAGTCCATCAAGTGATAAATACCTGCATCAGATTTCTGCTACGAGTGTATGCGTCCTTGGAAGCTGCACCTGTGATCATTGAACCAAGTCGAGAGAGGGAATGCTGAAGAAGAAAAAGCACGAACTACTAAGTAGGGATCTAGGCACTAAATACCTATAGCCTATCAGAGTTGAGTGCCACTTACGAGATGGGACAACGGGAGGAGGAGATCTTTTGCCTTGATTAGGTATTATGGATATTGTGCAGGAGTTTGCATCCGGACATATTGCACGAGCCAGGTCAGGCTGTAGGAAGGAAATCAAACAATCATGGAGAATGTTAGAAATGGAGAAGGAGATCTCACTGATTAGATCTGGCAAATTCCCCCAAACAAAACCCACTATTTAAAGAGGAGGCTCTTTTAACCCAAGATTCTGTGGCCCCACTTGACCCACAGCTCTTCCCATATTGGCCTAGCTCTGGCCCTAGCGCGACCGCGCGTGAACGACACACCTAAGTTGAGCTCTGAAGATATATGGCTACAGCAAGACAGCAAGAGTCCATATTGTCGCCTAAAGCGTGTGTTGCTTCACTTGTAACAATACGTGCTTGATTGTATACTACAGGCGATTTTCCGATGCGCTCCATCCATCCTTGTCCTCGCTTCCCACGACCTCCTCACCTTTGCGCCCCTGCTCGAAGGACGCGTTAACACTGAATCTTTGGACGTGGAGAATTTCTTATCCGAACCTCCTCAATCTCGTCACCACACAGCATCACCGCCTCTTGATAAAGCGAAACTCATACGATAAGAATTCAGTGCTGGGAGTACAGAACCGATCATGGCGCCTGAAGCAGATGCAATGGCCTCACGGCCCATTGCAACCCCTCGGCCGAAGCGCAACCCTCCACCGAAGCCAACACCAGCAATTGCGCCATCCCCAGCTCCAGCGCGGAGGTCCAACAAAGCAACGTCTTCGAATGATACAGAGTCATCTGAACCACCCAAGAAAAAGCAGAAGCTAAAGTACATTCCAGGTGGGCCTGGTGGAGGAGGCAGATATGTTGACGAGGCTACTGGCTTAGAGATCCCAGTTGGTGGCACAGGTCCGGGAGGCTATAACTACGTTGGACCTCGTGGTCGCATAGGACCAGCAAACGCCAAGAAGGGAATTGTACCTGTTGTCTATCCTTCGAGAAGAGATCGGAGCCAGAGAACAAGGCCAACGCTACCTCGAATACAACAACCCCAAATGACGTCCAGTTCAAGCTCTGCAGCCCAGATTGCTGCAGCAGTACAAAGTGACGGGTACAAGCCAAGAGAAGAGAGAGGTTGGGAGGAGTTCCACCCTGATCTTGATATTGATGCGCCTCTAGCCACAATCTGTACTAGCATGACTGTAGAAACACCACCAGAGTCGAGACCTATTACCCCCGCCCGTGGACCGCAGTCTGCAAATGGCTCTACGAAAGGAGCTCGCACTGGAGAGGAGGAGCAGGAGGGAGGCAAGACTGCCAGTGAGGGCGGTCTCACAACACCTTCCGGCTCTGTCAACGGCGGAGAGCTTGCCGTAACAATAAAAATCCCCGGAACACCAGGAGGTGGCAAACGAAGGCCTGGTCGACCACCGAAAGACCCAATAGCTTTCTTCACGGCCAGAGCATTGAAGCAGAACCCTGGTCTCGCTGTTCAGATTGCCACGCCAAGCCCAAAGACACCAAAAGTCACAACTGTGCAAAATACGAATCCCAAGGAGAAGCTCACATTACCTCCACCATCGTATAGAAAGAGCGATACCCTTGCGAGATTCGAAGACAAGTCATTGGGCTTGGAGCGCTATGTTGATCAGTCGATGGCAAACGTGGGATATCAGATAACTGATCTCTTTGTTCGCCCAGAAATCGAGCTCATAAAAGCTTCCGATATCAATTTGGATGAAGATCCTTCGGATATGCGTGTTGAATATGATATGGACGAGCAGGACTGCCAGTGGTTGCAGGCTTACAATGCCGAACGCAAGGCTGCTAACGTTCCGGAGATCACGAGAGAAATACTTGAAATAACCCTCACAAAGATCGAGAAGGAATGGCATGCTCTAGAAAAGCGAATACCCAAGCCCAACCCAAAGCCACCACAAACGCATCGGCCCAGATCTAGTTCTGCAGCCGCTGTCAATGGAGAGCCACAGGCTGGCGAGGAGCAAGATAGCAAATGCGCTATATGCGACGATGGTGACTGTGAGAATACAAATGCGATTGTGTTCTGTGATGGATGCGACTTGGCGGTCCACCAGGAGTGTTATGGTGTTCCATTCATTCCCGAAGGCCAATGGCTTTGTCGAAAATGTCTCCTGATAGGTCGAGGAATTCCGGTATGTGAAACACTATCACTCATTTTGCAAAATGCTAATCTTGTTAGACTTGCATTTTCTGTCCTAATACGGATGGCGCATTTAAGCAAACCAATGCTACGAAGTGGGCCCATCTTCTGTGCTCCATGTGGATTCCGGAAGTTTCGCTTGGAAACCATAGTTTTATGGAGCCTGTCCAGGATGTGGAGAAGGTGCCCAAGCAACGATGGAAACTCCACTGCTACATCTGCAACCAAAAGATGGGGGCGTGTATTCAATGCACCAACAAAGCTTGCTACGACGCATTCCATGTTACTTGTGCGAGAAAGGCTGGACTCTTTTTGAAGATGAAGGATAACCATGGCAGATTGGCAATTGATGAGAACTCTCTTCTTCAGGCTTGCTGTCATAAACACACTCCCAAAGACTACGCCAAGGAAAATGATGTTGCAGCATCAACTCGAGAAGCACAACGGTTTTACAAGAAGGCTATGAAAGGTCGTATATGGGCAGATAGCCAGGAGTCAGCCCTGGCCATGGCTGCAGAACATCGCCATGCTGTAACCGAACATCCACCAGATGAATCGCAACTCACAGGTGCGAAAGTCTCACAGACTCTTGCGGATAGTAAAAAGAAAGGCGGTCAGCCTTCTAATGTTTGGAAGCTCCCCTCTGGTGCTCCAGTAATACCACAAGCCGTATTCAGCATTATCGAGAGCTCATTACAACGCTTCAATATTCAGAAGCGCAAAGACTGGACTACGGACGCTTGCAGATACTGGACTCTGAAACGAGAAGCCCGCAGAGGCGCTCCTCTTCTCAAACGATTACAGCTACAGATGGATACTTTCCCCTCGATGGAACTCACACGAAGAGACTTCCCTGGCATGGGCTCTGCCGGTAAAGCACGCCTTGACAGAAGAATTGCTTTCGCGAAGCAGTTGGTTGAAGATCTGGAGAAGTTGTCAGAACTAGCGCATGAGGTTAAAGACAGGGAGGTTCAAAAGTATCAGGCGGCTAAACTTCAACGAGACATCACGTACAGTGTCTACTTTCCAGTGGCAAAGCTGCTCTTTCCTATCATCGCGGAAGCGAAGAGGTAGGTAATCTGTCGTCAACTACAACGCCATTACTAACTGGATATAGACTCGATGAAAAGAAAGCAGTCTTCACCCACGGTCTGCTCAAGCTTGAAGAAAAGGTCAATGCGCTTATTTATGTCAATGCATTACCTTTTGCGGGAGATTTCAGTAAAGTTTTTGGACCAGGACTTGTGGTTAATCCTACAAACTCAGACGATGCTGGTAGTAAGGATGACAAGTCCTCGTCTTCCAAAAGATCTGCTGTAGAGTTGAGAGAACGAAAGAAACACGCGAAGAGAATTATCAAAGCTGTAACTCCACAATTCGAAATTGCCATTCGTGCGGAAGCAGAGATCAGCAATAAGCCAACCGATGATCTTTTAAAGGAACTGAGGACCATACTTGATGGAGCCGTGCAGTCGTCGCCAGATTCGATTTCTAGCTCTTTGGTCGATGCAGGCACTGCTATTGACAATGAGCATGTCAATGGTGACGCAATGGTCATCGATAGTCCAACCAAGACAAGTCCATCAAAGCGGAGCGGGACCAGACGTACAAATGGCATTAAACCCGAGGAACCTGAAGAGCAGTCCGTAGCTAACGATTCTGTCGACCTCCTGGCTATTGACACGAAGGTGCGTCGCGGAGTAGAAAATATCCAACTAGATCCTGCTGTGCCTACCACTGCGGAGGACCTAACCCTCTACGTCCCTCAACTTAAGCAACCACACCTTAACGGCATCAAAGATGCAACTTCTACCCCGCCAGATACCAATGGTTATGTCTCCGCTCCAGAGGTTCAACAACCTAACCCGCCAACTCCTCCTGTTTCCAATGGCGGGATTGGTACAGAAACGCTTGATGCTTTAGGCAACGGCGGCGTTCCCGTTTATTTTCAACAGGACTTTCAAATTGAAGGTACGAACATAACGGAAGAGCCGTGGGCTGGTGGCAACGGCACTGAAAGTGAGGACGACTTAAGTGTCATGGATGACGAGGAGTTACGAGGATTGGGTATGGATTTCGAAGAGGGCGCTGATGGTACAGAGACTGTAGTCGCCGAAGGTACAGGTAATGCGATCGCTCGTACGAAGAAGGGCAAGGCCAAGAAACGATGGAGAGGGTACAAGTAAGTAATGGATTGGGTTTGTATGTTGTCTGGATTATGTACCTACTAGACGGCGCTCGGGGATTTGAAGCTCCTTTTGTGAGCGGAGTTTAGGGGTTGGTTGATATGGATAGGGGAATGCTTATGGGGGCTATTGCTTGCGCAGGATATTCATTTTGTAATTGGCCAACAATAAGTGTTTGAAAGCCTTTTCTGCCATGGAGTCAGAAGCTTGTATCAGAAGAATATAATAAGAGCCAGATCAGTGAAGTAATGTCTTCTTTACCATTCGTATTTCACATGTGCTAAGGCATGCATGCTGTCACGGAGACAACTTCCGAAGATACGTACCTGCTTGGACTCTCGTGGCAGCAGCCATAGATCCGGAGTAATGTCGACAAGCTGCAAGCATTGTTACTCGCTTGTCTTTGGATCTTACTCGCAGACTTGCAGGCGCAACTTGCAGACCAATCCTTAAGTATAATTCCCAATACGATACTTCGTACATCCTCCTGGATTGTTGCTTGTCTTGGGACATGAATGACGGACTCAATGGATGCATAACCGTCCCGTACGTCATCCCGCTGTCGTCCTTTTGGTGACAGGCTGTTGCTCCAGACAACGGCGCGTTGTCCGAAGACTACTGACCCCTGACGCGGGGGCGCGCAGCCAATGCCAATGCTCTCACCGCCAGCAGCACCCAGAAGCTCAAAGGCGAGGGACGGACCGGTGCGAAGATGCGAAAGTATGAGACCTGTACTGTACGAGTACCTATGTACTTTCGTACTTTGTGTCCCCCATGCCTGTTGTTGTTCAACTTGTCACGCTGTCACCGCCACACTGTGCGAAGCATAGCTCCGTGCAGTACCGGCATTCCAGCGCATTCGATTGAGCAGGACAGCAGTTCGTGACATCGTGACGGCGCTGCTGCAGCCGCCGCCGGTTGGCTCGTCGTGTCGTGTGCCTCGTGTTGCTGCGGTGCAGGGTGGACGGTGAGCTGCATTGCCATTTGCTGGCACCAACTGGCCTCTGAACGTGTACCGATAATGTCCTGGCATGGCATTGGGCACTCAAGAGACCGCCTTGTTCAAACTGAGCCTGTAGATGAATCCTTAATTGGCGCAGAGGACACTCGCCGTTGTGCTGGAAAGCTCCTCGTAATTCGTGCGCGGCAAGAAAGAGGGGAAGAAAGACATGCTCGGTGTTCTGCACCGTTCTGCTCCGTTCTGTTGTTCTCCAGCTTTGCAACACGACTTCAGGACACTCCTGCCTCGACCTCGCTGGACATCTTCCGTTTTGTTTCCTGGAACCCTCTGATGATATGTGCATCATCTTATGAATTGTCGAGGACGGACCTGTGCTGCAACACAGCTAGCTGCTCATAATCCCAGGGATCGGGTCTATCGCTGTCCAGGGTCAGGCACACCGGCGGCTTGGACAAGATTACAGCCTCGCTTCGAAATTTTGGTCTGTGTTTTGTTCCCGAGGACACAGCAGCGACCCATGATTCTTCTCCAAACCACCACATCAGCATCAACTTCGTCCACGTACCGCAGTGAATTCGTTTGTGTTCTATCGCCAGGACCAGTGGGAATCTCGTGTGTTCCAGTGAGCCTGTTCTTCTTTGCATGAGCCTTTTCTTGCTGTCGAGGTTTGTTTACTTTGGGACGTCCGAGAGCACAAGGTAACCTTTTCGCAGTTTTTCACGAATTCATGAGTCAATGAACCTTTACGACCCTCGAATGCCCCACGATTAGTCTCGGTACTACCATCCGTTGTACATATATCCATTTGCTCTGTTGGTACAAGTAATTGCCCTCGACGTAGCGTCGTCCTTTTAACGTCATGAATCCTCCACCACCCCCTCCTCCGCCTCATGGCGACACCCCCAAATCGTCATCAGGTTTACCACCGGGAAACTACGACATCTTCATAATTCCACCGCATGCTTCTGGCTCCGGTTTTCTCTACCTACCATCCCTACAGCCAAACGTCAATAGCTTCGCTGCTGGCTTCGCATCGGCTCTCATACTTGTTGTGTTATGGCAGGCAATCACGCCGGCTGTTCAGCAGTGGTGGAACAGCGTAAAGGGGTCGGGTGGCATGGGTATGATTATGATTATGGTGGCAATCGGCGTTGGAGCTTGGGCTCTGGGAAGAGTACAAGCTGATGGCGGACCGGGACCCGGGGGGGGAGGTTCGACTCGTCCTTCTGGGGGTGCTTCTTATGGTCATTCACAACCTAATGGACATGCCAATGGCCATGCCAACGCTCCGCCTCCATCAGGATCAGGCCCATCACCTGGCCCTCAGCCTGGCCCTCCACCGAAATCATCGTGGCAAAGACCACCAAATGCCCCTGGTGCGACGGGTCCCGGTTCATCACCACCACCAAGAACTCCACCAAGGCCTGAATGGAAACCCGAAGCAAAGCCTGAATGGAAACCTGAGCCCAAACCTGAATGGAAGCCTCCACCAAAACCTGAATGGAAACCTGAACCAAAGCCTGAATGGAAACCTGAGCCCAAACCTGAATGGAAGCCTCCACCAAAGCCTGAACCCAGCGGATGGGAAAAGGCGAGAGAAGAGACAAGAAGGAAAGAGGAGGAACGAAAGAAACAAGAGGCTGAGAGAAAGAGAAAAGAGGAGTTGGAACAGAAGCTGAAGGCTGCAAGAGAGAGGGATGCTCGCGAACGAGAGGAACGGGAACAGAAACAAAGGGCCGAGGCAGCTAAAAAAGAGGCAGAAGCAAAGAAAGCAGCTGATGCAAAGAAATGGGAGGAAGCAAAGAAGGCGGCGGAGGCCAAGAGAGTGCAGGAAGCTATAAAGAAGGCAGAAGAAGCCAGAAAAGCAGAGGAGGCCAGAATAGCAGAGGCTGCGAAAACGGCAGAGGCTGCGAAAAAGGCAGAGGCTGCGAGAAAGGCAGAGGCTGCGAGAAAGGCAGAGGCTGCGAAAAAAGCGGAAGCCGCGAAGGCTTCTCCAGCAAAAGGTGCTCCTACACCGTCTCCATTCAAGGGAAGTAGCTATGCCTTTTCTGCAACAGGCGAAAAGACCAATCCATGGCCAAACGGGCAGCCACAAGCTCGCTCGCAGCCAACATCTCCTCCACAAGCTCGCTCACAGCCAGTATCTCCTACTAAGAGACCCCCACCTCCAACAGCAAAGACTTACCTAGGTACCGAGGAAGAAGAAGATGTTTACTCTTACCGACCGTACGATAAACCCAACAAACCCGTGCACAGGAAGGCACCCTCTTCTATCTTCTCCGACTCCTCCTATGCCTTCTCGCAATCCACATCCCGAACAACACCACCGCCATCACATCGCGGGCCGTACAGTACTAAAGACCCTGACAAGATAGTCATCAAAGCCGTATACGCTTTCAATAACGCCTTCCTTCGGACTCCAACGTCAAAACTGGTCTCTGGTGTAGGATCCGTAACGGACGGGCTCATTCTTCGAATTACAACGGAAGGTCTCTTCATTGATGATGATGTCCGTGGCGTCCCACAGCGAGAATGGGACGTCAAAGCTTGGACAATGAAACTCGTAGAGGTATGGTGTCCATCCTTCAAGGCCAGGCCTGCTGCTGGCAACCCTTCTGCTTCTGCGCGTGCTTCTCATCAGAATCCTGTTCGTCGCCTCTGGAACATGGACAAGGAAAGGGCTGCCTCTGCCGAGGAGACCGATGCTCTTCTTGTTGATATGTTACAGCAGTGCCGGGATAGTTGTCGTACCCGGCGTTTTTCGTCCTCGTCTTCTACGTATTCTGCTTCGTCCTACGCTTCATCTGCATATTCTGCTTCTTCGCGCGATTCAGCATCGACCAGATCTTCATTTGTTTCTGACTCTGCTTATGGTGCTTCTTCTGTTGGCTCGTCGTCGCCTTTCAGTCGAGATCAGAGGAAAAGAACTGACAAAATGGGTGCGTATCAGACAGGAGAATTGAAGTCCGCTGGACTGCATGTGTTGAGAGCTAGCATCCGAGATCAAGAGGGCAAGAAGTACGTCTTTGTCATTGCCGAAGAGGAGAGCTGGAAGGTAGCCGTTGGACTTCAGAGACTGCGGAGGGGTACGCAGGTAAGGGCCTTGGGCGTCAGTGGTATGAGTTCCAATGATGCCCGATCAACACTGGACAATCTTGGATGGGCATGAAGAACTGAGAAGAAGGTCGAGGATTAGAAGAGGCAGGTTCTAAAGAGCTTTTTTGTGTGGAATGCACGGGAGGAGCTTATACATGCGTGGTTGATAAGACAACGATTCCTTGTTTCTGTGGAATGCGGCGCACACATACACAGTGAGGCGAGCGAGACGGGTTCAGTTGGAGAGATTCCCCAGCATTTACGGAGTACAAACCATCATCAGCGAGGGAGTTTTGGTTTTGGTTTTTTGGTTTTGGCATCTTATGTCTTGTACATTGGATGATGGATAATATGGTTGGTGGATAGATCAGACTGTAGTCACCTGCACAAACAATATATGTGGCACTTTTAATAATTCATGATAACTTAAACTCTGTTGTTGTAGGTGCCAGGTCTTGCTGAACGCTTGAGAGGAGGATCTTGAGCTATCTAGACTAGCCAAGTGATTGATAAATGCAGAATTTCAAGTGCCACTAGCATTAGGAATGCTAGGAGGCAGGACGCTGAGCTATTTGGCGATACAATTCCTTCAGATTTGAACATGTAGTCCGAGTGACCAAAAAATGGAAGTCACCTTTAAATTCCTTAGTGGTATATGTCTATTCTCTGTGGGAAAATCAGCGCAAGGGCTCTGAAATAAAGCAGAGTCTGTCTATGCAACTAGTCTACTGTACATTAAACAATAAGCTTCCTAAATATTACCTTCCATATGCCGATGGCTAGTAATCATCATCAGAGGCATAATCCACTAGTGATGGCGTTTGAGGCATATTTTCTTGTTTACAAGGGGGAAGCTTTCTATGAAGTACTTAATTACTTTTAGTAGGTCAAAGATAGCTTTTTGGGACTTGCGGCTGAACTGCTTTGCCCTTTCCAGGCGCTGCTGCACTTGCAGTAATAGAACTGTGGGCCAGAAAATCAGTTTCAGTACCATTGAAAGTTACTTTAAACTTACGTGGCGAGTTTAGAAGCAATTGGTGTAGCAGAAGTGAGGTTATTGGTCATGCGTCTTGGTTGTAGGAACGGCTCAGTTGGTTTTCGAGGAATCATATATGTGGGCGGTATGGCAGGACTATCTGGCTCCATTCCTGAAGGCAGCTTGGTGGACAAGGTTCGGTTCTCGAAAGACTGGTCAAGACAGTTTGGGACTTCTGCTGCCGATGGCAACTTAATGGTTGTCAGGAGTTGGTTTTGGGGCTCTTTCTGAAAGTCATTCTCGAAAGGGCAGCTAATTGTAATGGAATTCTCTATTTAAAGAGGCGAGATATTAGCTAAGATATTAAAAACGACACAGTGATCCATCAGATGTTTACCTTCTTGGCCTAGCTGGGGAAAGCTCGTTCCAAAAAACTTGGCATTCTCAATGCAATTGATTCTGAACGCCTCCGCGATTTCCCTAGACAGATCTCCTGGTTTGCTGCTATACTAACGGGGAATCATTGTTAGTAATAATACACTAAATGAACTCTAAATCACTAGAGCTTTGCTGGTATAAATACTCAGCTCGAACCTAGCCAAAAGAGGTTACTCACTTGTTTTAATATCGGGCTTTCTTCTGAGATTGTCGGTTGCAAAGCAGCGGTAGCCTTCTCCCTTGGTTCTACTATATCTCCAAACAGTTCAATCTCAGTATTAGTATCCAAGGAGGAGAATGAAGTGTCGCAAGAATCCACAGTCATCTCTTGGTCAGCTGGTTTCTCGGGGACCTTCATTTTGTTGCGTTGGGCATGATCAAAAGCTGAGGGCGGCTCTTGTTCCACTTTTCTTTTTTTGAAAGTAGGTCTAGGAGACTCTTCTTCATTAAGGTTCGAGGCTTGCGGTGGAAGGAGTTTGTTCGTGTTCTTTAGAAGAGGTTGCAGAGGTTGCAAATCACCGGAATGAAGGGTTTTGAGCTTCTTTGCTTTCTTTGGTAGAGGTTCGGATGCGTCGTAGTTGTCAATTGTTAGATCATGCACGACTTTTGTCCGTTTTCCTAGGAGAGGTTGAGGAATATCCTCCTCCTCATCATCATCATCGAATTGAAGATCTCGAAGAAGCTTCTTCCGTTTCATAGCCGCCGCATTAGGATCTGCCTGATCCCGTTGTTAGTTTCAGAGAACAGGGAAGCACAGTATAAAGCAAACAAACTACTCACAGATGATTGTTTCTTGTTCTGTCTTGGTATGCAAGTGCTATTTGGTGTCTTGAAAGGGGCACGAACAGGAACACCACTCTTTATCCAGCGAGCACTCGGAACTACAGTGGCCCTATGAATCACCGTGTTAATTTAATAATTAGGGTGTAGTATTATAGGACTTACGGTATCTTTGATGCGGACGTAGCAAGTTTTGGTGCAGCTGCTGGTGTTATCAGGAGAGCCGGGTTTGTCTTTGCAGCTGATACTACTCTGCGATTCATACGGTCAGTTCAGAAACGTAAAAGTGGTATAGCACGTACAACTTAGGCTTTGGCACGAACGCATCTGGCATTGATTTTGCAGAGTTCTGCTCACCATTAAGCCTGAGCTTGAGCTTCCTCATAATGCTCTGCGTATGAGTGAAACGCATGGAACTACCATTGCACTCGGCTATAAAAAGGTCCCGCGCTTCTCTAACATTTGTCTGCCCTGAGATGGCCACAAGATTGACCACAAACGACATGCCCAGGTTGTTCACTTCCTTGGTAGGTTGGATATCCCGTGGTAGAGTGTCGAACCAGCTTTTGAGGCTGTTGATTGACCAATTATCTTGTATTTTCTCTATATTCTTCGAATGGTTCCTCTGCGATTCAGATGTGCGAACCCCAGCCTAGTCAAATACAACGGTAAGTCCATTTGTCCTTGTAAATTGAGATGCAAAGATCAATTCAGATGATGAAAATAAGAGTGGGGAAATGGCTTACAGCTCTGGCGCCGCCGATGGTTCCTGTACCATCCAGCTCCATAATGACGGTCTTAGTCCACGGTCAGGAGTGTGCGCTCAGTAGTGCGTGATTATGATTGCGGGCAGATACAGAAGATGGATGATGGATGTTGTTAAGTCGAAAGAGTTGTTCTGGTGAATAATTTTGAAGTGTTGAGTCTCAGGAGCCTAGCGCGCTAGCTGCAGAAGGAGGGGAGGAAGGTGCGAGAGGTACTTGTAAACAAGCAGCCACGACCTGCACTGTGCTAAAATTTAGCGTTGCTCCTGATAGAATGATACCGAAGTAAAGATCAAGGATCAAGCAGGGCAGAAAAGTTCTTTGAGAAAAATATTGCAGTTATACTCGTGCGCTGAGATGGGGCGCCCGTTGTAATGGTAGTGCTCTTAAATACACATTCTTGCATCCACCACCTTTGCACGGCTACCAGCAGAATGTCAATCACCGAGTTGGTTTTCAGTAGTTCAAAGATAAGTTTTGGATAACACTAAATATTCTTGAGGGCTACAAATTCCTGCTTAGAACCAAGCGCCGAGAAACCGATATAGAGATTTCGCGTTGCTGTTCTTGAAAATGACATACATGAGAAAAGCGCACTACCGGGAACCCAATCCCGGTCATTTGCTTCGTTAACGTGATACAGAGTAGAAAGAGAACGGTTTATCATTGAATAAGGAAATGAAAAGCTGTTTCCGGTTTTCAGGATCTCGGTTCGGAATTGGAAATGGGGGTATCAAAACCAACTTCCCGAAACGATTCAAGCGAGATCACAAAAACCAACAACGATAATAACAATCCAGGTATCTTATAGGTAGATGAACAAATCATTTTCGTTGGAAAGAAATTCTACGTCAATTATAGTCCAACATCTTGAGCTTCGGCATCGATAACCGTAAGGAATGTGACGAAAGCTTCCATGGAGCTTAAAGGCTTCCCTAGTCTTCAACTTGACAGGTGATTTGAAATGTTTGGGGTAGAATACCGCTCCAGCCAAGCCCGTTTTTCTTTTACTCCAGCACCTGAGGCTCTTTCGAGGTTCTTAAGATGCCACTAAAGATCAATTTGAAACCTATGCTACAGACCAGCGCAACTACGCTGGCTCCTAGAACATTTACTGATATTAAACAACGACACTTTGACAAATGCCGTATGCATTACAAGAAAACAACACTAGAACTCCACGCTAATGGGTATAAAGGCAAGCACGTATGTACATGTGCAGGAGGAGAAATAGGTCACTAAAACTTCTTCACCCTCTTGTTCACAATATCAAGCTTGCTCTTGACCCGATCCGCATCCTCATCAACCCGCTTCAACATCTCGATCTGCAACTCCAGCTCTCCATGGATCGCCATACCCATCTCCTTCTGCCTACGTACGATCTTGGCCAGTTCGTCAACATCCATGTCTTGATCCGCCATCAACTGCTTTTGTAGTTGCAGTACACCATTGTTGTCAAGCTCACGAGTTCTTTCTGTTTCAGGTACTGGAGCACCGAGGACTCGTCCGCTGGGCCTCGATACACCCGGGCCAAACAATGCAGACTTGTCCTGGGCGGTCGCAGCAATACCAGATCCAGAACTCTGTCCCTTGACAGCAAGACTAATTGACAGCTTGTCCAGACCATCCTTCTCCACCTTAGCACTACCCAACAAATCTCTCCTCCTCCTCAACTCTCCCTCCCCTACCCTACTGGAGCCCTTATTCCTCCTCTCCTCATCAACCAGGAACCTCAGTCCCTCATCAAGGTTGTTAATCAAGCCACCCGCCTTAACCAATGCCGTTTTCGCCTTAACGCCCGCCTCATGTTGTTGCTGAGCCGTCGTAGCCCCATCCCTCCTCCCCAAGAACAACCTCGCATCATGCAACAGTCCCTTCATCTCTCTATGCAAATCAAGCCAGACACCCGGATCACTCGCCGCGACACCCCCATTCGTACCCCGCTGATTCGCCGCGATCAAATCATTCTTCGCACTGCTCCCACTACTGTTCGTACTTGGTAGATTGAGAAAACTGCGCCAGACGCTCGTTTCCCTCCATCTTCGATCCGGATCTCCTGCTATCGCGCGAAGGTACTTCTCGAGGCCCACACGTCTTGTTTCGGTGAGTTCGGGGGAGGAGGCGGTTGATTTGAACCAAGATTTTGCAGGCAGTGGTGCCGGTGGTGGGGAGGATATCAGGCTTGTGAGTGAGCTATGCAGGGTCACGAACTCGGAGTACCGTTTCTGTACAACGAACGTGCGGAGTGGGAGGCGGAGGGTTATGTTGTAGAGGGTGTATGGTTTCTCGTTAGGCTCCGAGGATAGGGTCGTGGAGGGAATGGAGAGCTCCAACGGTGGAGCCATGACTATGTTCTTATTTCCCTCGATTTGGTTCGGAATATGAGATGCGTACCGTATTTGAAGGCTGGTTGTCACTGGAGTGTGAGAGTTGTTTTGATGGAGATGTTTTGGTACACGAGGTTGCTTGCTTTTGTTTGGAGCCTCGCAGATTCGCATGACATGGATCACGAATTGTGTCACCGTGCATTTGTATCATGAGGCTGCCAAAATCTTGTGTGGGGGATACGAAGGGCTTTAATCGCCATACTTCTTGTAAATAAATAGGGTTCGCACTGCTTCGGGCTAGAGTAATAAAGAATAACGTAGGTAGTGCATTCTATTGTGTTCCGTTGCGGCAGCTAAGATTCGCAACCCCTTACTGTATGAACCATCGCTGATACGAGATCGAAGTCCCTTAAGCAATGTTTCCCATGCATATGCTGCACTGTAAAACTCCGCAGACCAAAGAAACAATTCGCAAATCCCATCTCCCCGTCGTTCATCGTCATTAAAATAATTTAGAATGTCTCCTGGTCATCGAGGCCATCTCCCTCAGCCGGAATCTCGAAACCATCCTCCGTTGAATACAAGATTGTCTGGATGTGCTTGATCAACCCGTCTTCTTGCTTCTCAATCTCTGGGTCCTCCTCCACTGCTTGTTGAATCAATAACTCGATATCCCGAAGCTTGCTGAAGTAGAAGTCTCTCTCGCGCTCCAGTCCTTGAACAGTCTCCTTAAGAGTGTTGTTCTCCTGTTGTAAAGCCGCCGTTCCCGGGCCAGCAGCCTTCGCTCCCCCAACCCGTGCGCCGCCGACAGTTGGTGTAGTACCTCGTCTTGGACCTCCAGCTGCTGCTCGAGGAGCAGGGGCGGATGATGGAGCCGGTGCACCAGAACCCTTTCGACGCCCAACAGCATCGTAATCGCCACCAGGGTAATATTGGTCCCAGTACCGCTTTGTGAATTGAAGGAAGTCGAGGTTATCCTGCATCTTGCACTTGATGAGCTGCTCTACATTGATTGTCCGGTCGATTTGATGGCGCACAAAGCAACCTGTGAAAAACAAGATCAGGTGGGGGGTTCTTGTTCGTTTGTTTGCTTGTTTTGTTTGTGGGGCTACGCACCCTGAAGAATCTTGAAGTTTTGAAGATAGGCGTACTCGGTATTGACGTTGAACTTGACTCTGGCCATGGGCACATCGAGGTAGATACTGTCAAAGACCTGGCACAGGGCAGCCCTGGATGGCGGATGTGAGTGGGAGTCTGGCAGGCGCATAATGCGGGGGAGGGGTCCAACTTACCCAGTTCCGCATTGCTCAACCTTGGTGATGTTCAACTGTAGCAAGTTGTTGAGCCATGCTACAAGCTCTTGTCTGCCGCGGCCACCGTGTCAGTATATGATGTCTGGACATGGGGGGGCACGTTGCGCGGCGCGATGTACCTGGATTCGCCCATCTTCTGTTGGATTTGTGGATAGTGACGAGACAAGGGAGACGGGCAGATTCGGTGAGTATTCTCGAGTCGTGGATTGAGGTGGTCGATCTGCAAGACAGTCAAGGCTGCAGATGTTGTGTGTTTGCGTAGAAGTCAACTGGTCGAGTTGAAGAAAGTTCTCGCAGGTGTTTATCATCTATCGAGATTCGAAAGCCGTCAGTCGTCGGCTAGGCGATTTAGGTTCGTGGATCCCTGGGTTTGCATCCACGTGACCCGTAGACCGCCGCGACGGGGAGCAGAAAAGAAAAAGGGGCTGGATTATGAATAATAATGTCCAACAATTACTTCGTACTTCGTAACCGGATCTCAATTCTCTCTCTCTCTCTCTCTCCCTTCCTGTCTTTTTCTCTCTCGCATCATCAGAATCTCTGACTCTGACGGGGCAGAGTATCTTTCGTACAGAGGACCCAATCACACACGTACTGCCTCGACTTCAGCTCTTTGTTGCATATCTGCAAATTTCTGAATCGCCGAAGGCATCACAACATTCGGCGATATGGACACCCTTCGGCTCCGGGCCGTCGGTATGATGGTGGAGGTGGCCTGATGCCGTTGCACTTCTTCGCATTGTGAATAATGACGGGAAAATATGTTGGAAAATCACGTTAGCTTCCCAGAGGTCCCTGTTCTGCTTGTCGTCAGCCATACCGGTGGCATGTTATTGCTAGTCACTTCTCGGCCCTTTACAAGTGAAGGTCCAAGGCTCAAGATCAAGGCGATTGAGGCTCTGCAAGGTAATCCCATGGATATACTAGAGGAGGTGAAAAGCATACGAAATGGTGGAGTGAGCCTGGGTGATTGGAAAGGAGAATATGGAAAACACCGTGCAAGTGGCCTTCTACTTGTAGAGTTGGTACTAGCCACTCCCATGTATCCAATGCAATAGAGCATCAAGCAAGAGAAAACTGCTCGAAACATCTTCCAGCATATCCACACACTTCTATTGTTTTGGATTTCTAAATCTTTAGCGGTTGCTGGCTGTGGGCATCGCACAGAGACCTGGAGTTAGAATATGTCACGGCAACAGCCCAAGGACGTCATCTTAACTTGCACGATTTCCGCTGTCGAACAGCGGACATGTATGGTAGAGTTGTAAGTGGAATTTATTGTTGTTTGAGAATCCGCTTCTCTTGCCGTCAAACGCCTTGCAAAAGCCATAACGAATTTGCACCAAGGCTGTCCGAGAGTATCTCAATCCCAAGAGCATGCTCCCAATGTTTATCAAATCGAGACAATCCCGCCAGTAGAAACCCCATCAACAACGTCCAAGTACTTCACTATCACTCTGATGCCCTCAACCGTACACCACCATTCCCTTTCCACTTCGCGCGGCCAGTCACTGTTCCTCAATAGGCTCGCCCATCCAGCATATCTTTTCAGGAGGCATCTCCGCCTTCGCCGCCACATGACAACCCCAGGGCATGACATTCAACTCAAAGCCATTAGACTGCAGAAACTTGATCAGAAGTGCAAAGTTCTCCGCAGCTTCACCGTTAGTGTAGCCTTGATGAGTCGGAAGGAATTTCCCCCAGACGTCTTTGGTCTGCTCCCAAGTCCACATGTCGCCTATGTAGTCTTTTTGGCGCAGGAGGCGAGCGAAGAAATCTTCCCAGCCTTTCTTGTAGGCGACGACAATCTCTTGGTGGACGAGGTCTTCATACATTGCCGTTGTTTGTTTGTGAGATGCTGTAGTTCGAAGGTTCTGGTCTGGTTGGAAGATGTATCTTCGGAGTCGTTGCTTGGAGTTGCGGTCGTCTGGGTGTACTTGTGTGGGAGTTGGTGTCAACTTGCTACGTATCCGATTATGTGCTCCTCGGGCGCTTGATGTCGTTGTTGTTGTTGTTGTAGAAGGAAAAGAGAGCTTAGGACTGAAGAGGTGGCTTTTTATAGACATCTCATCGGCAACTTTGGTTCTCGCTAATGGTTATGGATTCACTTATGATTCACAGCACAGAGCCAGAGGCTGGATTGGGAGTTCTATTGGCATTTACTTGGTAGTCTACACACGGTCAACTCTGAATGTATCTATATGATGCATTGCTGTAGAAGACAAC
This sequence comes from Pezicula carpinea, assembly GCA_026119845.1. Taxonomy (NCBI): domain Eukaryota; kingdom Fungi; phylum Ascomycota; class Leotiomycetes; order Helotiales; family Dermateaceae; genus Pezicula; species Pezicula carpinea. The sequence continues at coordinate 325,704 of JALRMK010000006.1, read as the reverse complement.
AACAAATTAGACTCAAAGAGACAGACGCGGATTAACCTTCCTTCGTGTAATCGACGTCTACCTTATACCATAACTAAAGCAAAGAGTAACGTGCCAATGTCCGTGCTAGTGTTGGAACCGATAATACATATCACCCAAGATGTGCTAACTAACTAGCCCCAACCAATTCACTATCGCCAAAGCACATTGAAAGTCTACGAATGGCACGCAGGAAAGGCCATTCTTGTTTTAGCTGCTAGATTTCGCACCCTAGTGCCATGCATCTTTCAGGTACATTGAAGTTATGTACGCAAGGCAAAAGAAAAGCGGATCTAAAAAAGATATAAACCAAAAATTGACAAAAATGGCAAAACGTTAAGAATGAAGTCATTCTTTAAGTGAACTCATACGAACTGAAATGTTACTTTGCCTCGGAAGGAGGCACATACGAACCGTCACCCTCGGGAGGGATATTGGTAAGTATGCACAGATCACACACATGTAATGTAAAGCTGCTTGTGGAGGTCGAGTCAACGACTGAGCTAGGCTAACACTAAATGAGTGGTTAGAGGGTAGGAAAGAGGCGCGTCACCAAAAAGCGTCGAAATTGATATCGTGTCAGACAATTTCCGCGTCTGTTTTTATTTCCCAACTTGAATTTAAGATATCTTAGGTAAACAGCTTCCTCCAAGTTACTTTCATCTCTAACCCGCCGTCTCACCCTCAGCTCCCACATCTGACATAGCACTCTCCACGAGCAACTTCGCCTCCTCGTGCTCTCCATTACCACATTTAAGTCTCTGAGCTTTTCTACATAAAAGGACACTGCAAAAGACGTTTTTTATGAATTTTCTAATGTAGCAGCGGTTGTACATCTGAATTCACCTCTATATTCTGTGGGGAAACGGAGCCTAGATTCTCATTCAAGTAAGCTGGAATTCTATAATTTTCACAGAAAGGGGTTTAAGAAGCTCTGAGAGAAGTAACACCATAGACGTTAGAGAGTGCTGTACAATACATTATGCAAGGGTTATTATTAGCTTAGTAACAATAAAGGTAAAGTAACTTGAACAGATGGAGGTGTTACAGCCTATTCACCTCGTAAGCAGAAAGACTACCTAGATTCGGATCCCAGCTCATATTCCTTCTTCTAAGGAAGGATAAGCTGTTCCTACCCTTGCGGCGGGTTGACCTCTGTAGATTACAATGACAAGTATCACTACTATCAATACCACGTCACATACGAAAGGCTTTGTTTCTCACACTCTCACAATATACCAATTGTCATCAAGCTAAGTTATAGCTCACAATGCATACCCCTTGAAGACAACGCTCAGTTTTCGAGCCTCCAACGTGTTCGTGGATCATTTCCTGAGCACAGGCTACATACAGCCTCGGCTTGGGGTTATCCTTCGTATCCTCTATCTTCTGTTAGAAACGGCCCATTTAAGGTAATATCTACTAAAAATCCCGATGCGGTCCTTCGACTGTAGTTCGCCCAGCAAGATCAAATCCCCACTAACTCCTGCTTGGCACTTGCTTCCTGCCCATTGTCAAAAGTACTTCCTCAGCATGAGCTTCCTCTTCATAACCATTAGCAGCACCACGATGAATATTGACAGACTAAGTACATTTTACAGTAAAGATTAAAAATCCCATCACCTCAATAGCATAGAAGTACCGCATCTGTTGCGGCTTTGTCTTCCTCTGATTTGTCCCTTCTTTTTATTGGCTGTGATGAACCCTCAGCCTAGTTGACCTGAACAATCGAAGCTGGGACTGATAGGTGATGAACAACCTTGACTCTTACTTTTAATTGTAGCCTCAGGTTGCTCTGGCCGGTTTGTATCTTCGATGCTATAATTAGCACACTATAAAATAGTGTTACTATCGTATTCACCGAGGGCGATGGGTGTTCATGATAGATGCAATGGACAAAAGCAATTCGCAAATTCGTATTGAGGCATGATTACAAAGTATTATACTATGTAGTTAGTTGTATGGGTTTAATTTTGTTATATATCACTTGGTAATATTACCTAACATAAAGAAGGGCATATGAAATCTCTCGACTTTTTAGATTTCAAGGGACATAGAAATGGCTATTAAATTGGAAAGTGTTGATGGTGCGTTTCCCTTTGGCCTGTTGCTTACAACGGGTTATGTTTGTTGAATCCGTGCCGATCGCTATCTTTTTATCCTTTGTATTCAGTAAACCACTGGGAGGTTGTGTATTTGCACTTGGAATGGATCAGAAACGACGGGCTGAAGTTCTTAAGGTTGTGAACTTGTAAGGCAACCTTAATTGGCTTTTCTTTATATCGTTGCTATTGTTGCTAATACTCCAAACTGATATGCAAACCGCTCAGGTACAACATAGGAAATGCTCGACAGGATGATCTCGTTCTCCCTGCTTTCAGGCCTGTTGCTCGCTACTAACACAGACGGAGTCCTTAACTGCAGAAGCTTAAGTATTCTGGCAGATCGCGTTGAGTATGGAGAAGAAAGATAAAGGTGAGGATGAAGAGTGACATTTGTGTTACTAATGTGACTCGTTTCGCTGCCGACATAGGGAGTGACCAAAGGCAGGAAGCCTAGGAGGCACTGGCACCCACGCAGGCATAAGGTCTACCCAGAGCCCGACATTGTTTAATCGCCATACTTGTACAACAGTATCCTCACTACTTGGATAGAGCTATCATTGAAAGATTCAGCTAGGCGTCCTAGCATGAGATTTCATTTCCTACCTAGAGTCTCCACACCCGGAAAAGGTAGTGATGATTGAGATCACGATCGCGATCGTGATGGTTTCCCGCAACTTTGTGCTTGCAATCTCCAGAAAATAGCCTTAGCTGCCCGGCGAAGCTTCCGATTGCTTTGCTGCAATGTCGAATTAGCGGATCGAAGTTCGAAATTCTTCAGGTCCACTAAAGTGCTTGATGATAGGATAGCCCTGAGAGTGCAAAGGAGCTTCCTACTTGCTTCCGAAGACCTCCAAGGCACCTAGCAGATGATTCCAAGGTCAAGCGACAACCTCCATCAACAACGGTTGAAACTTTTCACACCGCCGCCGGAGAAACAACCCAGAGCAAATTAATCAGACCCCCAATGTCGATCAATTACCTCTACTACTCGACGCACTGTCCAAAAAGCCCCCAAAGAAAATATCCGGACCACCAGACCCCACGTGGTATCGACACTCAAAGAACTATCCACATTCCACAACCAGCACTGTGCACAACCGACATGAACGGAAAGGTCTCTCCCCCCGTCGCAAGACTGAGAGACTGCACGTTGCCAGCGGCGGGTTCCCGGTTCCTTTGTTGACTAGAAAGGAAGGTAAAGCACCAGAAGCTAGAGATAAGGCACACGAGGCGAAGAAGCAGAGAGAAACAGGAGAGAGAGCCGTGTTTCGAAAACTGCAAGACATGCGTACATGGAAACAATCGATCACGTTGATGAGGAGACACGAGGAGAGAGGTGCGGACTCTCTACTGTACTGTAGAGGTTGGGTTAGCGAGAAGAATGCTGCTGTGTGTAAGTAGGTACCAGGCCCAGGCCCGGGCCCAGGTACTGTACGAGGAATACTCTCGTACCTGAGATCACAGACTGGAGCACTCACATTAGCTTCATTCTTCGTTCATCCTGTCATGTTTCGGATTCTCCATCCTCCACATCGGTACCTGCGCAAATGCGCATCTTCCCTTCCCTCCCGCCTGCGCCTGCACATGCGCTGCGATGTTGGGCTGTCGCCGCCGACCGTGGCCGAGAAACAAGTGTCTCTTCTCTGCAGGACAGGACAAAGAACTCGGTTGGAGCTCCTTGCGAGAAACACAGCAAGTATCCGCAATTCTGTCTATCGGCGTGCCGCTGTCGTGGGTCTGGAGACAACTTCAAAATAGCATCAGCGGCAACAGGAGAAATGACCTCGCACCTCTCCTCTTGGCAACGAAAAGTAGGGCAAAACTTTCTTCCTGCAAACCTGTCAACGCGGGCGACGAGAAGATGGTTGCACAACCAGCATTGCAAGTGCCATTGCAGCTGTTTCTGACACAGAAATGTTTCCGCCAACCAGAGGGCCGAAGTGCTCTTTGTGCTCTGAAGGACTCTTGTTTCATGATTCCTGTGGAGGACAGAGAACGGGGGGCCCTTGACGGCGAGCGAGCGCCAATGATCTCTGATGGTTCAAAAATACACACAAACGTCGGACCTGCTGGGTGGTACACACTGCTACTACTTGGAGACCACGGTAGCGTGGGAGTACCCATTGTACAAGACCCAGGGCGGCGACACGCTCACGCTCGGACTAGCATCATGGAAGCTTTTCAAACATTCTTGAAATAGTACCTTTTTTTTCCCACAGCGACTCAGATTCTCAGAATGCTGATGCTGATGTGTACACCTCTCCTTAGCCGCACACCGTTTTCTGACCTATACTTTAGGAGGAGGATCCTAAAGACAAGGCCGCCAATGCGTCCACCTGCTTGGAGACACTCCTTTGCCGTGTCTTGCTGCTGTGGTGCACTTGTCGCCTTGTCTTTTTAGTTTCTACTGCTTGCTACAGTTGAACATGAAGAAGGTTGAAGCGGATGCTGCACAACTTCGGGACGATCAACTACACTCTGGGTCTCGTGGTTTCAGACCGATGATCAAACAGGTACGGAAGGTCTTTGCAGCCACCTGCCGACATCTGCACACGCTGTGTACGGGCCATGGAGCGACCAAGCTCTCTTGTCCAGGCCTTTGGGATCTCAGATCATGCCCTCAAGGAGAATTACGAGGTTATCACGCTTATCAATATCTCCTTGCGAAGGCAAGAATAGTCGTGGATTGGGTGGTGATGGACAGTCGTCAAACATACTTAGCCCATGTGGTCGAGAGTACGCCATCAACCAGGCTAACGTTTTCCTACTGCAGAGTTTCCTGTTGTGAACAACCACCCTTGTACACTCAACACAGCCAGCTGTTGTGAAGTTATACTTTTGTCAGGTGGGTTTCCTTGGATATGCACCATGACCGAAGAGGTTGCGAAATGCTATCTTGCGAGCAAATGAGGTATGTCAAGTATTATCCAGCCGATAAGCCATGTTCTTTTATAAATGAAGTGAGAACCTTGCAGGCCTTCAGGAGGAATAGGGAGTGCCGGCAGAAAGGCTCCTCCGTTGTTCTTTGTGCACTTTCTGCCAACAGGTCCCTCTGCAAGGCAGCCAATGGTTTGAAAGGACACTGGTAAGGCATAGACTTATCTCACAAAGCGGTTCGCAGGTCGCGTTCGCATGAATTTGAAGGTTGTGATGAACGTTCTTTACCGCCTTTTGTGGACGGAGATACTTGAGTGAAAGCCACTGACAACTTGGAAGGTAGGAATGGAGGGGCAATCTCACGATGTCTTCTTTCCCGTTGGCTGGAGGTTGCCTACAGAATGCTACCGACCGAGCATAGCCCATAAATGTGAAGCAGCACCTCAGGCGCGTTTCAGATTAACAATACTGTATTCCCTGCTTACCGGGCACGACTCGACTGGCGACGGCATCGCAAATCGCGGGACGGCTTGATTTGGCCTCATTTGGCCTGCCACAACCCAATCATCACAGCATGATCTTTAGGATCTCCGGAAAAGTGTGTCTGCATTTCTGACTGGGGACTCGGCTTCCACAAGGCAAGAGAGAACGAAGGTCGTCAGCTCCCATAGCCATCATGACCATGGCGATAACAGCCATCATCCTCGTCGTAGACGGTCAGATCCCCCTCCATTAGGTTTTCGAGAAGGCGTGGACAGAGGACTCGTGGTTGGAGGAGCGTATCAGGCATTGATTGATTGATTGATTGATTGATGAAGCGATAAGGATTCTGCAAGCAGTGCTGGGGGCATCGTGGGATGCGAAGGCGTTCGGAAGGCATATCTGGCATGGTATCTGGCATAACAACGGTGCCCCTCGATCTCTCGTAGTAGTGAGGGCTTCGATTGGAACTCTTTCACGGCTTCTATGACATCGATGGCATATCATCACGACCTTAATGTAGCATAACGACTCAGTTCATCCAGCGGTTCCCCTTCATTTTGCCACACAATGGGCAATGTCGCTTGCCTCATTGCTCGTCCTTTCCTTCGGGACCACCCATTCTCAAGCTCCGCAAAGAAGCTGACAGTTGAACCGGCGGCTGACTCGATGAACGAACGCCGTGAACCCGCGAAGACCGAGCGCAAAGGCAGCGCACAGAAGCAAAAGACGGCCGCCGGATTCTGTCAAAGCAGGCTTCACTGTCATTTTGGGGTGTTCACCGAGGCGAGGTGGAAGATTGGAAGTCCGAGCCTCCAGAGACACCGCACATAAAATGGATGGCGGACGGAAATTAGAGGCATGCTTAGGGAACCACAGCAAAGAAATGCACGGCTACAAAGGAAGGGGAAATGGAAGCGAGAGCGAGAGAGGGAGGCCACTGACCAGCATCTGAGCTGACCCCCGGGATCGAGATTCAACGCATTGTGTGGTAAGGAGGAAGGATGGTGGAGAGATGTTTAATTAATTGAAGAAACAACCAACAAAAAAACAAAACAAAGAAACGGGGGCTTGTACTACGGGACTTTTCTTCTTTTGCAAGTGGAGTTCGACACGGGAAACAAAGGACTAGAACTTCAGATCAGCAGCAAAAGGGGGCCCTTGGATGCCCTTTGGTCATCGTTAATTAGCAATGATGGACAGTAGGTATATGTATATGTAATGAGGAAGTCCAAGTCTCGGCTTGGTGCTTGGGGCTGGATCGATCATGCTGGGACCTTGGCTGGCATTCTGCATGTCCAAGCACAAGATATTCCACTCTTCATAACTCCCAAGGCTCCAAGCACAACTGTTCCACTCTCCATTCCCAAGCCCGCCAGTGCAGCCACAGCAAGCCGCCGGTCCACGCATCATCCCCTGAGGCGAAAGTTGTGATCCTGGACCGCTGTCAAAGGCCTCGTGTTTGAGATCTCTTGTGCGCGGGCTGCAGGCTCGTCTTGTGAATCGTTGAATCTGGCCGTGGGCGCCTGTTTCGAAATCGGTGCACAGGGGGGCCATTCGCTCCGGATGCTCGTCGTCGTGGGCAGGGCAGACCAACCACCAACGCGCGGTTGGTGTGAGAGGGGAACCGCCGTTGGTCATGGGCAGTGAGCAGTGAGCAGACAGCGTGAGCATCCACGAAGCGGCCTCCTCCTCCTTCGCGCTGCACCATCTGCACTGCACAGCATCGCACAGGAGATGGCACATCCTTCGTTGACATAATGGTCAGACGAAGAACAGACCAGCAGCTGAATAATGCCAAAATAAGACACCACCACCAGCCCTTAGTCGCCCGCCGCTCTCCTGCCGACCTTTCTCGCGCCGATCGTCGGTCTCTTCATTTCGCGAGCTTTCTGCCCTTTTGCTGCAAGATCCAGGACCCCTCTGTTCTTCTTGGCTTCTTCGTCCATGGTGAGCTGACCTGCCTACCTACCTGCCTCCCTTTGTCTGCGCCCTCCGCCGACTGCTGAGTCGTTTCTTCGGCCGTGTGTGTGGCTTCTGGCTCGTGTCTCTGCCGGATGTTTCTTGCTTTCGTGCCCTCTCCTTGCCACTGCATAGAGGACCTGCCTGCTACTACGTGTCGCTTGTCTCCTTTCGACATCCCTGGCAATACATTACCGCTCAATAATTGCGACTCCAGCGTCCCAGCCCCAATTATCCTCCTCCGCCATCCGACCCATCACGCATCCATCACCCATCACCCATCGCCCATCGCCCATCGCCCATCAGACCTTGTCCCCTCGACCCTCGACCCTCTCTGCTCTGCCCTCTGGCCTCTGCTACACCCCTCACGGCCGTCCGCTGCAGCCACGCCGCACGCGCCACCTGTCGTGTCATCCCGTTCGGGGCTCCTCTACGCGCACGCCCAGCACCCAGCACGGCCACATTGGCACATCCCAGCGAACTCCCGGGTCCAATCCCTGGCCATCCCGGCCCTTGCAGGCCTCAGCAGCCAGGTCAACTTCTCAAACCCACTATTCCACTATTAACCCAACTCATTAAACCCCCGTGTCGTCCGCTCCATTCTCAAACTCTTCTGAAGTTCGATTTCACGTCTCTCTTTCTTGTCGCAGGTCCGTACCTCGAAAGCTTCATCTTTCCTCAGCCGCAATCCTGGAGGCCCTTTGACGACCGACATTTTCCACCCCACGATCAGATCAACTAACCCGTCGCGCATTCCCCCCCCCTACGCGCGGTTCTCCAGTCGGTTTCGCCCTCACCACCAGACGGCGCTCTTCGGGTCTTCCTTTCTCTTAATCCGCTTCCGAAGTCGAGTAGAGTTCCTACGAACTTGCGGGCTGGCCTCGAGACTCCTTCGAAAACTTCGAACATCAACCGTTTCTGCATTCTGTGATCGGAGGCAGGCCTCTCTCCAAGAAACCATACATCCTTACGACACGACAATCGCTTCATCTTCTCTTTCCATCACTACTGCCGCTTCATCCTCGTCGCTGATTCGACAATTGCCACCAGTAAACAAGACGATATCTGTACAGCCTCGACACGTCCTGCCACCACAGCCTTCTCACGCTGTCGGTGTTTCAATCCGTCGCTGACGTGACAGTTATCTTATCGATATTTACATTGTGTTCTGCGTCGTTGTTTCGACTCAATTGAATGGCGCACATGATGTATTCGCAGCATCATGCGACCATGGCACCACCACAGAAGCCAGAGACGTTCATGTTGAGCAGTGAAGCTCAGCAAAGCCTGCCACAAGATGCTCAGGTGGCACTTCAACAAGTTGACAACCGTAAGTAGAATGGCCGACGGTGACGTCCGGAACTCCATCACTGACAATGACTCAGTAAAATATTTCTTAATATCTGCGCCTGTTGACTGGACACCCGATCAGTATATTCGACGGTTTCTCCTCCCAACCGGTGAATACGTTTCTTGCGTGTTGTGGAACAACCTCTTTCACATTTCCGGAACCGATATTGTGCGATGTCTTTCCTTCAGATTTCAAGCCTTCGGACGACCGGTAAAGAACTCAAAGAAATTCGAAGAGGGCATCTTTTCAGATTTGCGGAACTTGAAGTCAGGCACCGATGCCTCTCTCGAAGAGCCAAAGAGTGGCTTTCTGGATTTTCTATACAAGAACAACTGCATTCGGACACAAAAGAAGCAGAAGGTTTTTTACTGGTACAGTGTACCACATGATCGACTCTTTCTGGATGCTCTCGAGCGTGATCTGAAGAGGGAGAAGATGGGACAGGAGGCTACCACTGTTGCTGTCAACGAGCCAGCGTTATCATTCGAATTTGATTCATCCCAATCACTCTTTGAGCAACTCACCAAGGCCCAACAAGCCAACTCATCCTCTTTCTCCGCTCAACAACCATCATACTCTCAATCTCAGTCACAATCGACCTCCCCTGTGATGCGAGCGATCGATTCTATGCCTCCTCCTCAAATGATTCCCCAAGCGATGCAGGCCATGCCAGAAGAAATGAACTCGATGGTTGCGTATCAGCAGATGGCGATGGCTCAGCAACAGCAACAACAGCAGCAGCAACCAATGCAGCAGCAAGTTGTGAAGAGAGAGCAGGATTTTGCTCGTGTCCAGTACAACCAGAATGGTGTTCCTATCTCGCAAACACACCAGCGTCATGCCTCAATGCCGGCATATGGCATGGAGTACTCACCCGCGCCTTCATTTGTCTCATCACACTACGAGGACTACAGTAACCGTGGCATTTCTTTCGAGCCAATTACCCCACCACAACAAGCTTTGGGGATGGGTGCTGAGCCGGCCTACATTGCAAACGAGGAGACTGGCCTCTACACAGCCATTCCAGACCACATGGGAGGTGTCAATGGACTACATGGGATGATGCAGCTCCCACCCTCAAATTTGTCAGGACCTCAATTCTCGCATGCCACTCGAGGATACGGTGCAAACAATGTCTACTCAGTAATTGAAGGGTCACCAACCTACAAGCAAAGACGCCGCCGCTCATCCATCCCACCGGGAGTCTCTGCCATTGTCGCTGCTGCCGCCGCCGGCCATGCAGCACACCGACCTTCTGACCTCCGGCGCTCTGTTTCCACATCAGTTGGACCCGTGGCCGAGGGCGACGAGTCTGGAAACAACTCCCCACCTGGACTCACCTACAGCAACCAGATTCATCAAATGTCTCAACATCACAAGGAGCTCCTTGAGTTGTCAAGGCATTCAACCCCTCTATCCACCGTCGAGGACGGTGCAGCCATGAACCCTATGGCTCTTCAACAGAATGACTATAGTCAGTTGTCCAATGAAGATCTATCAGGTGATGGATCCATCCACGATTCCCCTCGAAGACAGATGCAAGGACCAAATGGAGTTGTGCGCAGAGCAAGAAGTGCAACGATGATGGAACTTGGCCCATACCCCCAAAAATCTCACTCATGTCCCATCCCCACCTGTGGGCGCCTCTTCAAGCGCTTAGAGCACCTCAAGAGGTAAGCTTCTTGGTTTTCTTTTGATCGGCTGTCAGATCTAGCGGATCAAGCCACTGACTATCCCCTCCAGACACGTGAGAACACATACCCAAGAAAGACCCTACATCTGCCCTCACTGTAACAAGGCATTCTCCCGCTCAGACAACCTAGCACAGTATGTCTCCGATTATCATGTCATCATAACACATCACAGTACATCAGTATGGCGAGATCATTGACTAACGTTGTTCGCTTTAGACATCGCCGAACACACGATCGCAGTGATGGTTCCGAGGGTCCTTACGGAAGCTACAGCGGTGAAGAGGAAGAATACGAAGGCGAGGACCACCTTGGCTCTCTCGAGGAAGCATCTCCCAATTCGGAGAACGGCTATCTCCCAACCAGCATGTCTCAGAACTTCAATTCCACCATGGGAGCATTCGCTTCGAACATGCCTATGCCTGGCGGCGGCATGGCTGCGCCGAGCCAGCTCATCAACACACAACATCTGATGCAGCAACCCATTTAGACGTGCCCTTCGTGTTCCGTTCTTTTCAACTTCTCATTCCCGCTTCTTATTTCTTGGGATGGGGAAGACCGTTTCAAATATTCTACTTGTATTTATTGCATAGCCTTGCGTTTTCTCATATCTCCGATATCTTCATGTCACATGGTGCCAAAAGACAACCTCTGATTTCTTATGTTGCATTATTCTTCCTGCTTTCCAGGCGCACTACGTTGTTTCTGTTGGACGACGATTTATGAGACGGATCTTCTTTTTTACTTCTTGTTTCTTCTTTTTGGGCTTTGCATGGATGCCGGTTAGGGAGGGGTTGACGAGTCTACTTGACTGTTCGTACTTCGGGGATATATGTTGGTGCTGGGCAATGAGGAATGCAACCCGGCCGTTACGGTTATGGACAGAGGATGAAAGGGAAACATATATTGGCTAGCGTGCTCTTCGCCTTCGGCGGATTGAGCATCTAGCACTGTTGGGGATTATTGTTTTGGCTCGCTTCAGACGAGAGCGTGGCATAGGCGTTTTGCCTACCACTTGTACAAAATCCGAGATGAGGGCGGTCATTGTCCTTGGTGCTTCGAAAATAGACTGCATTATACCCGCTTGCTGCTTCGTATATATGACCTATTGATACTACTGCGCCCATACCTTATTCAGATGATATGGTTAAGTTGCAAGAAGCTGTGTAGATGTTTCTCAACCATAAAGTCACCTAGTGGGTGCCCTACCTGGCCACTTTCATGGTAAAAGCCAAAGTCATTACTGTGGCACACTCAATTCCAGCTACTTAAACCATTTTGAGAAATGATGGACACGATTGGAGGTACCTACACGGTATGTAGTTGTCTTAAGTCTTCAACTTAACGGTTAAGAGAAACCCTCAAAGGGTATCGGAACGCCCGTCATACAAGGTGGTTCAAGTAATTCAGACTTAGTATGCTATTAGTATTTATACTATTGAATCTCTTAGTAAAGGCGACATCCATTATTCTTCTAGATAGCTCACGTCGCTTGCTGTTAGTATTCCATTTCTTCAATTTCCTATGGAACCCCCTCGCTTAACTTGAAGGGGGACTTGGAATTGCTGTATTGTTCTGTTGGGTGTCTTCCGAAGAGGAAGGTCCCATTTTTGTTGGCTTGCCTGTTGCCGTGGCTCTCGATCATTAATCTTGTTTGCTATTTGTTGGTGCGAGTAAGAAAGTGTATTCTTTGGATAAGTGGGAGTCTGTTCTGCACGAGGAAAGCCATCTTGAGTCAAAATGCGGGCAATAGGGTATAAGTGGTTGTTGAGTGTAGTCAGAGGAAGTTGCAAATTTTGATGAAAGGATATGGTGAGAAGAGTCATGGGTGAGAAGTGATTTTGACAACAAAAGAAGTGAGGTTTTCCTGGTGGAGATGGTTGGATGCATTGGGTGAATCTGTTTGAGGGACTTAAAGACTTCGTACTATGACCGCATCTCAACAAATGAGTAACTCAGCTGGAGTTGGTACAGTGAAGTCTCTAATCTAACAACGAAATGATTGTCAGGACAAATGTGCATCTATGTTGAAGCAGCCCTCTGGGGCCTTTTGTGGACGTAACACTGGGTTTAGCGAGCTGTGTATTTGGCCATTTCTTCTTACGCCTACTTGTTTCTTGTCTTTCTTCTGTTTGACTTTTGCTTAATTTATGTTGCGTTCATGCTCGATTGTATCGAGATTAGCAACATGTACTTACTGCTTTTCAATATTGTGGACCCATTTTGGCATTTTGCGATCTGGTTAAGACATAGATATGGAGCCCGGTAGGAACTAGCACGTTATTCACTGTTAGCGACGCCATTCTTTCCTGCTACTCAACTCCAATTTCCTGGTAAGGTGGATTGTAATTGGTCTCTATTCTACAAAAAGCTAGCTCTTTTCTTGGACTAGAACGCTGCTCGAAGAGACATTGCAATTTGAGGGACTTGGAGCTAAAAGTAGAAAGGAAAGTAGGAGAGGGGGAGGGGGGGCGCTCGCTAATTTCAGAAAGCGCGAAGCAGATTTTCCGACGCCTACGCATCTTTACCAACAAAATTCTTTCTTCAACGCCGCAACTAAAACCACGGTACTGCGTGCCAGAAGACATCCAAAATGGGACGTAGCACTGAGTTGGATATGCAGAGAGCTCAGATCAACCATTTCAGCAAGATGTTGAATAAGCTGGACATGGAGATGATCCTCCTGAGCCGGGAGCAGACACGACAAGCTACAGAGTCGAGACTCCAGCACAAGAAGGAAGACTTCGATAAGGTTGGAATAAATACAAGCAAGGCGAGAACCCACCTCCACAGTCGACTCGTCTGCTCCAATCTCGCAGGCGCAAATACCTTATGAGAATGATCTTTTCGACATAGCTAACTTGAATGCCAGGCTCTCGAGTGGGTCGAATCACCAAATTTTCAGACTCTTGTCAATTCTTCAACCGACGTCCTGAATTGCTTCGAGGCAGTGGGACAAGCACTTGTGACGGCAACCACCAATTTACATAAAGCATGGATCGTGCATTGCGAAGAGCAGCGGGACATTGACCAGAACAGAGCTTTCAACAGACGAGTTGTAATCAGGAGAACACGCCAGGTACTATACTCCAACTTTGTTCTTTATTTACTGTTACTTTGCTGATGTTTTATAGGAACTCTGGGAAGAGAGATGCCGAGTCATCGACGGAGAGGATGGCATCAAAGACCAGGACATAACCGAATGGGAAGCACAATGCGAAAATGTCGTGGGAAGAGTAATCCGAGCTATTGATAGAGACGAGGAGACGACCTTGGCCCCCACCCTCACCGACAACCTCCGATATACCACATCCAGAGAATCCTTGATATCCGATGCAGACTCCCCGAAATCATTTGAAATTTTGACAGACATAAGCGCAGAGATATCCAGACTGGAAGCACATCATGAGGCTGCAGAAGAAATTCTCAAGACAGAGCAAGAAGCACATGCTCGTACATCTGCAAAAGTCTTGGATCTGCAGAGCCAAATAGCTTTGCTTGAACACAATCTAGCAACCGCTAATAAAGAGATACAGCACATGAAGGAGGAGAAGGCACGGGCGGTATCAGGAAGGAGAAAGAGGCCCACCAACTCAGAAGAGGACTTTTCTGAGGGGATTTCTGTTCAGGGAGCTAGTGCCAGTGACCCTCAGGAAGCTCTACACTTCGAAAAGGAGAGTTATGTTGTGATTGGATCCGAGTTAAACGAGTTAAGGGCAGCAGCTGAAGAACTTAAGAAGGAGAAAGCAGCTCATGCTTTCACAGTAGCGAAGCTCGAAGAGCTATGCAAACAACGCTACACACTTCGTCCGTCCTCGTCAACTGGAGATTTGAGAAAGTACATGATGAAGCTCAAGCCCGGAAAGGCTTCACGAACTAGTCTCTCGCCCCTTGACGAGGCGGTAAAGGCTTTGGAAATTGAAAAGCATGAACACGCCGCAACCATGACCAAGTTCAACAATCTGGAAGAAGAAATGAAGCTTAAGGAACCTTTGGTCAAGGTTGGACTCCACGTTCGTCATAAATTCCTCGAGAACGCGAAACGGGTGATGTCCGACGGAGCGATTGTCAACATAAATCCGGAAGCGATTAAGGCGGGAGATAAAGCGGGTGAGATGGTTTACTTTGGAATCTGTCGTTACCTGTAAGCTGACTGTATGTAGCATTCCATGGAAATGCTCACGCCGACGCTTCTCTTTATGCATTGGGATATCTGGCGGCAAAGGACAAACCCCTCTTTGAGGATCTTTATGCCTGCCCAGTTTTTTCTACTCCGACTAAAGCTCTAGAATTCCCAAAGCTGAATGAAGTCTTCAACATGAGAGCTACCATGGGCTACTGCTCTTCGTTTACTCCATTCACGTTGAGTGAAACTGATGATTCTAGATTCACGCAGTTAGAGCAACAATGCCTCTCTATCCTTGCCGAGATGCGCATGCGGCCAAAGACTACTGAAAAGGGCTGCAGCGAAGCATTCGAGGCACACGCTATTGTTGAAGAGAAGATGAACGAGATGAGGTCGATTGTTGAGCACATTTTGGGACTCGAAAGGAGCCGGCGCCCCTCCAATTTGTCTTGATACTACTCGGTCTCTACGTACGGAGGTACTGAGGAAAAGCTGCGAAAAACGTGCTCGGGAAGTTGGCTTTCTTACAGTACGGGATTTGCTTCGGGATTTGCTTCGGATCTGCTCTGAAATAAAGATGGCCCTCTCATCCGTAGAAAAACGTCTTAACAGCTAATAGTAATTGCATGACCCATCCGTACTTTAGAAAGCTTTGCTGTGCCACGAAGCGTTCCACGGAATCACACTGATATGACCCGTGGATAGTTTGATCTCAAGGGTACTTCGTAGAAAGACATACAAGATCTGGACAAGTATATCTGTTTTACAGGGGTCGTCGTCTTACTACAGAACTTGGCTGTATTCCGTAAGACGCGTCTCGCATCAGGTGGAACTATCTTGAGAAAGCCTTGGACATTTACTGTCGTACCCTCACAAGTGTTGTACAGTATCTGCCCTCTATTCCGCGTTCCCAATCCAAATACCGAGATCCCGAGAGCCACGGTCAAGTTCCGGCAGTGGGAACAATAGGTACATGTGTAGGTAACGTAATAATGTAATATCAACATTCCATTCCCCTTCGTTTCTTCTTGTTCTTCTCAGTATAAGGCACCCCACACTGTTCCGGACTCGCTCTAACGCAATCCGGAAAGGCCGACGACCTTCCCCTTCGCAACGCTGTGGCAATTGACGAATCACAACCAACCTTTACGGGCTTATTTGTGTGATTTGAATTTCGGGGATCCCACCCTAACTACATATAACGTACGACAAGTTTATAGTCCCTGGGCGCCTGACGGAGTACATCACCACTGCCATTCCGTTATTGTTCGCAACCTCCTGGCCCCCCCAAAAACACCTTTTTCTTTCAACGCTCACCACTCACTCACTGCCTTGCGCACCGCTCTACTCCACACAACCTATCGCGCCACGACCAAGAGAATCATTGCTTTCTTTGCACCGATCGACCGCTTCAACCTGCAACCATGGACGCCGTCCTTCGTCAGTCGAAGGCCATGTGTCCCTTCATGATGAAGGCTACACCTGCGACCCTCCGGTCCCTTTCGACCTCCGCTCGCCCTCATGCCTCTCCAGGCGGTGGCAGTATGTCCAATCTGCAGACCATTGCTCGTCGCTGCCCCATCATGGGCAAGGCCCTGGCTATCCAGACCGCCAAGTCCGGCAAGATGGGCTTCAGTGGCGTTGCAGCCCTGGGAGCTGCTCGGGCATTGTCTGGTAAGGTGAGCTCTGGCAAGGCCAGAATCCATACCAGCCGCCCGAACGAGGCCAGAGCGGTTGATACTCCATTGTTCGGACATGATAAAGGTATTTGGATATTACCCCACTCTGCCCACAAAGCATTAATATCTGTGGCTGACGTTGGGTTCTGAACAGCACCCTTTCAACAGCCAAAGCCTTCTCGCTCTGCAACTCGCCATGACGGTGTAAAGTTCGATTACGAGGACTTCTACAATGCGGAGCTCAACAAGAAACACAAGGACAAATCCTACCGCTACTTTAACAACATCAATCGCTTGGCTAAAGAATTCCCCCGCGCTCATATGTCAAACAAGAAGGAGCGAGTTACTGTATGGTGTGCCAACGATTACCTCGGTATGGGCCGCAACCCTCAGGTTTTGAAGTCTATGCACCAGACTCTGGATGAATACGGTGCTGGTGCTGGTGGGACTAGAAACATCTCTGGGCACAACCAACATGCGGTGGGACTCGAGACTGCGATTGCCAAACTTCATGCGAAGGATGCAGCCCTTGTCTTCACCTCTTGCTATGTTGCAAATGACGCGACACTTGCTACGTTGGGCAGTAAATTGCCCGATTGTGTTATTTTGTCGGATAGTCTCAATCATGCTTCAATGATTCAGGGCATCAGACACTCTGGAGCGAAGAAGCTAGTGTTCAAACACAATGATCTCGCTGATTTGGAGGCAAAACTTGCCTCGCTTCCAACCGAGGTACCAAAAATCATTGCATTCGAATCTGTTTACAGCATGTGCGGCTCGATCGGCCCTATCGAAGGAATATGCGATTTGGCCGAGAAGTACGGCGCTATCACCTTTTTGGATGAAGTCCATGCAGTAGGCATGTATGGACCACACGGTGCTGGTGTTGCAGAGCATTTGGACTACGAAGCACATGTTGCTGGTCGCCCAAGCGGTACCATTATGGACCGCATTGATATTATCACTGGAACTCTCGGAAAAGCTTATGGCTGTGTTGGTGGGTACATTGCAGGATCTACCAAAATGGTCGATACTGTTCGATCCCTTGCCCCCGGATTTATCTTTACCACCTCTCTACCACCTGCAACCATGGCAGGCGCCCAAACTGCCATTGAGTACCAAATGGAATACCAAGGTGACCGTCGCCTACAGCAGTTGCACACCCGCGCGGTAAAGGACTCGCTTTCCGCCCGTGATATTCCGGTGATACCTAATCCATCTCATATCGTTCCTGTTTTAGTGGGAAATGCAGAGCTCGCCAAGAAGGCTTCTGATTTACTGCTTGATAACCACGGAATTTATGTCCAATCCATCAACTATCCCACCGTCCCTGTAGGCCAAGAACGCCTACGTATCACACCCACTCCTGGCCACACACGCGAGTTCCGTGAGCACCTAGTTGACGCACTCGACTCAGTCTTCACTGAACTGGGCATCAAACGCACGAGCGATTGGGCTGCGGAAGGAGGCTTCATTGGTGTGGGTGAAGCAAACGCAGAGGTCGTTGAGCCAATCTGGACCGATACTCAACTTGGAGTCGACGAAGTAGTCAAAGAGATCAAGGCTGGTGGCGGACCAGTTGGCATTATGGAAGCGCTGCTTGAGCGTGAGTCCAAGGTCACTGCTCAGGCTGTCGGTGCTGCTGCTTAATGCAGCACTCTATTGATTCTGACCACCTTGCCAAGCGTTCATTTGGACGTACGGCACCTGCTGATTTAAGATGGCTCATCGGACCCAAAACCACGATCTTTGGAGCGTAGATGTGATGTTGATATTTAGGAGAAGCTTTAGCCAGCCTCGGATTTGCGCTGCTATCTTCATATTTACCTTATGAATGAGAGGTCACCTTTTGATCCTCTACAAACCCCTCAATGATGTGCCATGTGACTGGAGTCCTCACCCTGGAGAGCTCAATTGCGAGCATTAGTAACTCCCATACGACGATACTGGCAGAGTCCGACTACTGCTTTGTATCAAAGTGCCGTTGACCCGAGAGAGTACCATTTGTTGACTGCGTTATACTCGGTTCAAAGTCCCAGGACTTAGTCACCAAGGACATGCAAGATCGTGACAGACACACCTCGTGGAATCTTAAAGAGTCTCTTCAATATTTCCACGTGGTCTAGTATTGATTGTTCCCAACCTCTACTGTATGCTCTTCTGCCTTAAGGTTCGAACCAGTTCATGTCCCGGGGCTTGATTCCACTGCAAGTAGTATAGACTGTGCCTCAACTAGGTATGCGTTGTACTGTAAGTGCACACTAACCATAGGGCTAAACTTTACTTAGTACGACAAAGCAGCAGGGCGGCCATTAGTTCAGGGGGTTCCCAGTCGCGAGAAATGTGTTTACATCATCGTCGCGAGGTGCATCTGGTGCATTCAGGAGAGAAATAGTCCATCTATTATTTGATTACGTGGTAACATCCGAAGGACGAAGGACTTCTTGCTGTCCTCGATAAACTTGATCAGTGAGCTTCGTCGTCAGTTTAGTGGGGCAGAGCCTATTGACTAAGCCCAGTGGAAGGCATCCTCGGGCAGCAGCACTTGCGGTGGCTGGGAAATAATGGGTACCAACCACCAACTTTCTCGAACTCTACATAGTGACAACGCAAGATGCAAATACTGAATTCCTAAGGAGGTATTTCATACCCACAGACATGCGCCTTCGAGACCGTTGTTGATGTTCGTGGCGTCTCTTCTATTGAATCGATAACCCCCCGCCCCCATTATTCACCCTTTCACCCGTCACTGTTGTTATCTTAGGGCTACTTCGTACATTTCAAGCCAAATCCACCAAGGGAAACACGATAAGGCCCTCCTCCACGACGACGCCTCGCATGTCCATCTCCCGCCGTTCATCAAACCGTCTTTCCGCGGCGTTGAGCCAAAACAAACGAGCAACTCGTCCCTTCATCTGTTTGACTTCGGCGCATTGATCTCTATAGCGTCAAGTTGCCATCCTACTGGTGTACCTCGCCAAATTCGCACTCTGAAACGCGTGTGTGTCTCTCAGCGGTGTTACCTCTTCGGACGGAATTGGGCTTCCTAGTGTAGACCTGGTGAGTTGCTCGCTCTCTTCAGACTTTCGCCTTCAATCTGGTGGGCAGGGTCATGATCATAATGTGGCAGTTGACCATGCTGAGCTACTCAAACTATCAACTTGATAACTCAAGCGGCGGATGGATTGAACATGGTCGGTGGTAGAGGATCTGGCTGATAGAATTTGGGTAGCAGGAGTGCACCTTGCACCGCCTTACGGAGTACACACCACACCCAGAGGGAGCCCACAGCACGCATGAAAGCAGCTCGAAGCGACGATCAAAGCGAGGAAACAAAATACTTTTGAACGAATCCAGAACTTCGGAAGGGCAGGGCTCTAACATAGCCCCGAATTATAAGATCATGCACAACTATCCTATGCCAAAAACGGCCCCCTTGCACTTGCGGAGCAGCTCCACTACATCGATTAATACGTTGCCGGATTCAGCCAGGAGAGACTCATCACTACAGAAAGTATGGGCTGAGGACTACTACGCCGATGATTACGCTGGCGGACTCCTCGAGAATAGATTCGAAGACACTGGAGCAAGGCTCTTGACTCGAAGCATCCCATTGTTATCGGACGAAGAGGCTTGTTCGACGCGAAACAACGGCCAACACCAACGATCCCTTACAACACTGCTACCCTTTCGATCACAAACAAGTTCCCAGGGTGCCACCAGCTCTGCACAAACTTCACCTCAACGCTCTCCGGCCAAGGAGAAGTTAGATTTCGAGTTCATGGCTACCCTTTCGGGCGACAAAGACGGTAAAATCCGGCTGGCGGATAAGTCAAAGGGAGGATTGAGTAGTTGGTTCTCAGGCTCCTCAGCACCTGTTGCTGTGGGAATCATCAACGAACAGGACGACAAGTCGACCGTATCTTCACAAGGCCCTTCTCCTGAACAACAGCCCGGAAGATTGCAAAAGAGACCAACGCTTACGACACTCGATCCATCGGCATCCATACCTGCAAAGACTCCGACGTCGCGCTGGGGCTTGTTCACACCAAAGACTCCCCCCGCAAAGACTATCCAAATACCGGCAGGTATAGAGGACGAGTTCCTCACCCTCGATATTAGCACGGCGCTTTTCCCTTCTGGCGCGCCTTCAGACCGAGATCCATTCTCGCCCTCCTCCTTCAAAAATCTACTCATGAACGCAGAAGGGCTTTTACTGAAACTGCAGACCGCCTACAAGATTCGCACGCTGTCCCTTCATGAAATCACGGCCGAGAAAGAAGCACAGGCCGAAGAATTAGAGGAGGCAGATTTACGCGCGAAGCATTTAAAGCTACAACTAGAGGACATGGGACGAAAACTGCAATCACAAGATACTGCCATAGCAGAACTTGCCACGGAACTAGCACAGGAGAAGAAGGCAAGGGCAGCGGAAAGGCAAGCTCGTGAGAAAAGTATTGCGTTGGTGAAATATGGCAGGGAAGAGTTGGCCATGAGAGCCATTAATGGAGCCCCTCCATCGCCCCAAATACAGGAGGAAGATCTTGGTATCTCTCACGCAGGGCAAAGGAAACATAAGTGGCGGAAGAGCAATGGGTCTACCGATTTGAGCACGGAGGGTGAGAGTGACGACGACATGACGAACGATAGCGTCTTTTCACGTTCACGATCACCGACTCTTGTGAACTCATCCAATATCTCCATCATGACCGCCGAGACCCCAGAAGTAAACCAAGCCTCGTTTGGTAAGATCATACCTAGTCAAGCACTTCCTCCCATTGGCCGACCAAAGCAGGTTCAGCAACCAAGTACGTTCCAGAAAATCCTGAAGGGTATATCCTCAAGCGAAGCTCCGGCAAAACAGACCATGGGCGGCGTCGGATTGGAAGAGGGATGCAGTAATTGCCGGGGTAAAGATTCGGGTGTTGCATGGGACACGGTTGGACTTTTAAGAGCTGAGAATAAGGACTTGAAGGAGAGAGTTGGCGAGTTAGAAGATGCAGTCGACGGGGCGCTGGATATGTGTCAGGGTGCCTGGCACAGGAGGGTCTGATGGATCAAAACGACAACATAACAGAGAGCAAGCAAATGTGGATAAGTAGATTGACGCGACCTGTACAGTGGCGATAGATACCCCGTTGAGGTGTTTTTGGATTTCGTTGCTTTCATCAGTGGAGAGGAACGGTGTTTGGTGGAGTGCTCTCACTTTAGTTTATAATTCATGGGTAATAGATTAGAGAGCCTACAAGTTGGGGGAGTAGGACGGGGATGGTCTAGGTGGATATCTCGGAGTATATGGTATCTTCATTCATGGCGTTATGGGGGGTTCTAAGGGAATTCATTTCACACTCAATTCATGCAGATGCATGGACAAGAATGGATGAGACGAGACGAGACAAATGGAAATGAAGAGAAGATGGGAACGCCGCTTGCTTGGGAACACCCCAATAGGCTTCACATGTCAAATATTCTTACATTACTATCACAGCATTGGCTTTGGACAAAGGACTGCAATAACTATGGTGGAAAAGATTTAGACACCATGTGAGATGGTATTGGAGTTACACCAACCAATTGACGTGATTCAGAACAGGGCTTTGATCAACCTTCCACATAGCTGTAGTAACAGAAGATATCACCACCTTAGACAAAACACTCTCGAAATGAAGACGTACAGCTACGTAACCAATCAACTATTGCTTCCTCCCCTCTTTCCTGGAGGAGGTGGGTTCCTGTCTGCTGCACAGCTGCATATTTATGTGAACCACCCCACTCAGCCCTCACCGGGGGAAGCCAGCTATGTAAGAGGCCAAGTTTCTGAGCAGCAGGAAAGATCTCACTCTCCTTGGTGGTGTTCTATTGGCGCAGAAATCGCGATATGCAACAAAGAAAGAGAACACCGGCGACGGGAAGCCTAGCACCAGTAGTGTATTGGTATGTCAGTACTGTACCTACTAGTCTAGACATTGGTCAGCTGCTCGCGGAGAACCAGAGTGAGTACTGTACGAGCGAGCCTCTGAGAAGTTTCCCAATGGCTGAATGACTATTTTTGTGAATGAGGTGTACAGTGTACCAATGCTGTCTGTTCTACGAAGTACACACTGTATAGTCTGTACCTAGGTCGTGGTAGGTCCGGTGGCGACGGGTGTCGGAAGAAGCTCAATGTCAATGAAGATTATGAAGACTGCACTGCACCACTGACTCCGCTGCTTCACTCACTCTTGGGAGATTGGTCTACAGGGGCGGCGGCGAGCACTGGAGCCTGTGGAAATTGTATGTAGATTGTACTGTAGTACTGTAGACGGATGAGCAGCTTCCGCTCCGACCGTGATGGTGCCAGGTGCTTGCGGGGTCTCGTACAGGGCAGGGGTATGTGGTATGTATCTAAGTATTTGTATTTCGTGCGGAGTACGACTGTATGATACTGTCGATCGGAAGCTCTGGCGGTGCAAATACGAGGAGGATGGCTTACCTTGTGGGTTCGATTGATGATGATCTTTAGTATGCAAAACAGCGCATGTTTATGAAATCTTAGCGAAATGCGATTTATGTCTTTGCAGAGTCGGTTTTTACTAGTGTCAATCACGTAACTACCTCCGTACAGTACGAAAGAATAGTAGCAGTGCAGAAAGTCGAGTCCCGCAGCTTTGGTTGGAGGCATGTTGTAGGAACATTGTAGATATAGTGTGGTGAGGCATGCGTGTATTCCTTGCCATAGATAAGTCGGTGAGCTGAACCGACCAAGTTTGTACAGCAACGAAATGGATGTTGGCGAAGCTCTACAGCAGTCTAGTCTGATGCGATCGGAATTCTTTATCACCACAAAATATTGAGCCCGGTCGGCAGCGTTCATAGAGGTGAGGCATAGAAAGTGACCACAAGTCGAAGGTGGTGAAAGCAGGTGGGCTGTCGAATTTTTCTTGCTTGGATTCAGGATACTGTTGACCCTCTGTAGCATTCCAGGCCATCCAACGTCCTAACTTGAAGGCTCAAGATTTCATCTTAGCTAAAGTTGAACCATTCAAGCTATGTAGAACACCATTTTCAACCCGCCACAAAGAGCTATGTGGGTGTTTAAAAGACAACACCATCGACAACCCCATCAACCACCGATGGCAGGCATAGCAGAAGCAGCGACAAGTTAAACCCAGGGGCCCGGCTTAGTTTGGCTGCCTGTGTTGTCAGCAAGAACTCAGAAATCGCCTGCCAAGTTGAGTGGCCCAAGCCATTTCAATGATTGAAGACGTATTTACAGATTAATTGCCACCAACAACGGCACCGGCACCCAAATCTACTTGACGCTTGACAATGTTCAGTTGCCGCTCTATGTTAGAAGACGACTCCGTGGTTGTAGCGCAGACCTCTGGCTGCGTGCAGGTGAAAGTGAGCGCGACTTTTGTCTTTTGCAAGCAACTCGACTCACGTTGGAACAAAGCGGCATCATCTAGTTGTGAAGCTCTGCTTCAAGTTGATCCTACTTGGAGTGCTGCTTTTGAGGCTTGTCCAGCGGGAGCTCGTTTAGGGGGGTGGCTCGGTTAATGAATCTAGCCCAAATCAAGTTAGCCCAGGGTGTGCTGCTGTTCAGCCTTCTCGAGTCTGAAGTCTCTCGTGCCCATTCACTCCTGTGCATCTCTTCGAGCAGTTATCATAGTTCAATGCTTCAGCTACTGACGGCAAGCACACTAACGTATCACGCAAAGCCTGTAAAGTTCCGTTGACAGCCTCATCTGCTGCGCAGCCTGCACTCGAGTGTTGCACAAGCCTTGTTGTGATATTGATCAACATTGCCAGCTATAACAACAATCGAAGGAACAAGTTGCCGTCCTCACTCCTTCTCTGTCCACGCCTGACCAAGCTTTCCAAGTAAACATCCCAGTTACTCCAATCATTCCGACAAATATCTTACCGAGCCACGTTTCCGATTATGTTCTAATGGCATCAGCATTCTCATTCAACGACCTAAGAAAGAGGTGCATTGTTCTAGAAATGAAGCTATTTGACGCTAGGGCTGAAATTGCTTTAGCTTGGCAAATCAGTGGTAACGCTATAGTCAGGCTTGAGGACGAGAATGGGAGGCTTTAAGAAGAGAATCGAAACCTCCGTGAAAAAAATGAGGTTCTTGAGCTTGCATATCAGGAGGAGATCGTTGAGGAGAAGGAAGGTTTTCGGAAAGCGAAGGCGAGGGAGCAGAATCTCCACAAGCAAGGAATGGATATCCAGAGGCAGAGATATGCAGCCCTTCATATTGAGGAATCTCTATTGCGGGGCGACAAGGAGGCTTCAGAAAAACCCTATACAGAGGAGGTCAAAAAGCGGAAAGTCTGCAAATGGACATCCAGCGTTTGGAAGCAGCATCAGAGGCAGAAAATCGGCGTACAGCCGACCTCAAAGAAAAGGTTTTGGTATTGGAAGTGGCAGAGGCTCAACACGAAACATTAAAACCACTCGTCAAAATTGGAGCTGCCGTTCGTCTACAATACCTTCAACAAGCGACGATTATGGTCGCAAGAGAGTCAGGGAGTCAGAAACATCCTTGGGTCCTGAAAGCTATAGAGGAAGGAAACGCCGCAGCACAGCGAGCGAGCGGATTAGCGGATGCAGCTCTTCTGACAGGGCCGTTCGTCTCCGAGACCGAAACAACGAGGCTCTCAGTCGTTTTCGCGGATCTTTATAAAGAAACTTCTTCAAGCTACGGCAATTTGCCACCACAGTTGGCTGAAGCTCTCGACTGCGAGGCTACAATCCGAACGACTGTCTTTCTGAAGAAAAAAGTGAAGTCTTTCCACACTCGTCCGCCAGCTCTTGACCAAATCGGTGCGATTCGCGAGAAGTATAATAAATGGAGTATAGAATCTTTTGAGAGGGACGAGGATGTTGTTTGGAGGCTTGAGAAAGCTAGTCTGTTAACAGGTGAGCTTGTTGGAACTGCTAGGATGACAAAGTATGCATGGTCCCGAGCTTGCCTGTATCACTATGGTAGACTCGGTAGAGGTGAATTTTGCGCCAATATTTCTAGCTGGGCTATTGACCAAATAAACTTATATTGTGTCCAAGGCATTGCATCTGATATACAAAATGTCGTAACTTGAGAGATCTAATTTTTATCAGATCGGAGGTTTGCTTTAAGGGAAAGGTCATTAGTTCGCTGAAATCCATTCATGGTTTCTAAATAGTCCCGATGAATGACTTGAAAGCCATGAAGTGAAAAATTACTTAACAGAACATGGAACACAACGCTGCTTGAGTAAAAGTTCTTGTTAAAGGTAATTTCGCAGCCATGAATATGTCATACCGAGATCAAAGTAACCTTCATTTCATTGAGCCTATTGTCGCTTGTCAAGAGATGGCTAGTCATGACCTAAGAGCCTACCTAGCTC
This sequence comes from Pezicula carpinea, assembly GCA_026119845.1. NCBI lineage: Eukaryota > Fungi > Ascomycota > Leotiomycetes > Helotiales > Dermateaceae > Pezicula > Pezicula carpinea. The sequence goes on along the minus strand of JALRMK010000006.1, from coordinate 300,038 downwards.
AGAGAGCACATAAGTTACCACAAGGTTTTCCTCCTCGAAGGTGTCTTCTATCTCTGCCATCCAATCCGCTTGCGTGGATAAGTGGAATCTTTTCTCCTGGAGAGTACGTTGCTGCACAGTATCAGTATCTCCACCGCTCGAATCCCTCCCTCCAAACAAGAATGTTCTTCCCATGGTCATCATACTCGGTCAAGAAATATGGAAGCCCTTCGTGTAATTTAACACCTTTGGTTACATCTTTGTTGAAAGCTGAAGATCCATCCTTGTCATGAAACATATCTTTCTCCACTTTCTGATGCATTTCGCCATTGCTCTGCCCTGTACTGCTCTTACTATGATTTGCCTTTGTCGAATTGATCACCTTCGCTGGTACGCCAACCGCAAGACTGCTCAAGAATATCGAGTTAGTATTACTATATTCTGGAAGAATATATGGCCATAAGAAGGAAATGCGTCGTAAGTCTCATACAGAGGCTTTGTTTGAGCCCAAAATTTGGCTTTACTTGAAGCTAGTCAATGATTGAGGATACGTACCTGTACTCGGGAATGTCTCTTGTAACTACAGCTCCAGCTCCAATTGTACATCCGCGACCGATGGTTACTCCAGGCAGGATTTGTGCTCCTGCACCAATCCAACAATCATCCTTGATCGTAACGGGTTTCGCAAACAAAATAGCCTTCTCTCGTCGCTCATCTGAATCTGTAGAATGCAAGTCTGTATGGATGCTGACATCTGGCGCGATCCAAACATAATTACCGATAGTCACTAAGGCGCTGTCGAAGATCTTGAGTCTAGGTCGCGTCAGCCTTTCCACCATCTCAGAACATTATATATATGCTTAGTAAACTCACCCCATATTCCCATAGCTATTATCTCCGAACGTGATATTGCAGCCATAAGAGACGAAGAAGGGTGCCTCGATATTGCTATCTCCCATGCGTCGGAGTATCTGGCCACTGAGCTCTCGTCGCTTAGCTTTGATATCTGCTAGGGTTTCGTCGTCCGCGATGTTTGGGTCGTTGAACTTGACAAGGAGTTTTCTTGCGCGTAACTTTGATTCTTGAAGCTCGGGGGAGGTGTGCGGCAGGAAGCTGTGTGCTGTCAGTAACGCGTGTTAACGGGGCGGGAAGAGCTACTCACGGCATGCCTGAGATCATCTTCTCGTATTCGTCGCACAACGGAAGTTGCGCGCCACTAGAGATTGCATCCGCAATTATCTCTTGCTTCTTTTGCAGGGATGGGGTAGCCATGTTGCTGTGGATGAAGTACTGATGCTCTGTGTTTGTTTTGTTGTAATTGTGTTGGCGCGCCGAATTGAGAATTTGGTGTAAAGGTCCAATTCAATCTTTAGTAAAGTCACCTTTAGCGAAGACAGTTGAGTCAGGACTGGCTCTCCCACCTCAAGACAGCGTTCTAATATTCAAAGACCCCAATGTCGAATCAACAAGTAATATTCACATCTCCGGGTTTAGCCATCCACATGGATGGTGACAATAACAAAGTACCTGTTGCTGCATCCCACGCCAAAGTACAGAAATGCTCCACAACTGTTAACTAACAAGGAAGCCATACAACATTGTACCAAGTTGAATACAATGATCTGTACACATTGTGAGATACATTCACGACTATTGGCAGCAACACGTGGAAAATGAACACCAAGCACCATAAAAGACGAAGGCTCGTAGAGACAGAAAAGTAGTCCATGATAAGGCCATAGACGATCTCAAAAAAGCACTTGGAGCGCAGCGAAAAAGTTACCAGGAAAGCATCACCCCTTTCCAAGAACTCGAGACGCGGTACAGACCACTCCAAGATGACTACCAAAGGCTGGAAATCAAGTATGAAGACGGGGACAAAAGCTTTATAAAGGTGATACAAGCTCTGAAGACGACCACCAAAAGTTCAAAAAGCTCTTACCACAGTTCTTTGACATCCGCAGAAACGGCCCAGAAAACGCGACTCAAGCCAGAAGAGATTGTCACCTTGGTCAAAAACAGGTGTAAAGTTCACGAGGGAGAATCCGACCACTTTAACCAGGTTCTTCGCAGCAAAGAGCCTTTGGTCAAAATTGGCACCGCGGTCATAAGCCGATTTCTAGAGCAAGCAAGAGTAACTAACTGCGCTGAAAAACGACTCGAAAGAACAGCTCATCAAGGCAACTTCCGTGCCGATGTAGCGCTAATCTTGTGGATTTAGTACCCGACGTTCTGTTGACACCGGAAAGAAGGTATTCTAGGATATCTATTACCAGCTCCTGCTAAACGAATTTGATAATCTTCCACCCAAACTTTTGCAAGCCATGGATTGCAAAGCTACAGTGACCGCGATACCACGTAAAGGCAAATGTGATTCTGAGGCTCAGCGAACAGAATTACGAACTGTCTTTTGTACCGCCTATGACATGTGGCGTCAGTCTTCAAACGAAGCTTTCGTGATAGGTCCCAAAGTTGCAAGCTTATTCAGTAGCGCTATAACTTTAAAAGAACAGGTAGTGGAGGAGGGGAGAAAGTGAAGGCGAAAACTGGATAACGTTCTCATCATGATGAGGTGAGCCAGACCCCGAAGCACAAACGAATGCAACTGATGTGTATTTTTAGTCCATGGTCGTAAAAATGGGCTGTGCTCCTGTGCTAGGCGAGACAAACCAAGGGCAGGAAGGGAAGTCAGTAAGCAACACATTGTTCGTTTCGTCATTTGCTATTTTTTCACCACAGACTGGTATACGTGTTGGTGACCACTAGTGGATCCTTGGTGAAGGTTACAGTGACTTTTACCAAAGGAAAATTATGGCAGATGTACGAAGATTTTGTTTCTCTTCGTAGGAGCGTTTAGTATCAGGGGAATTATGAATGGAGGTGGACTTTTCTGTCATCTTGACATGGACTTGCTAGAAATGACAGTTTGGTAGTGAAGGGCATGCAGAGGTTTCAGGTCATTCGAAGCTCTAACCAAATAACCTTCATGTATGTCTGTCAGAAAAATTGAGCTGTGAAGCTAATAAGCGAGCAACTGAGATATTCGAGATGCACTGTAAGATTATAGGACAACGTGAAATTGAAGCCACGAGTAGATATCTACAAATGTAGTACAAGGTGATAAATTGAACTAGCATTCAGGGGCAAGACGAAGCTCATAAGGTAAGAACTGCTCTGACTACTCGAGGCACACACGCACTGTGAGTTTCTCAAGCTAACTAGTAAACAACCAAGTGGCTAGATAGCACCAAACTTCCATCTCAATGACCAAGGCCTCACATTGTTTAATGAATATATTTTAAAAGGCGTCTGCTGACCTGAATTTTCAGGTCCAAGCAGCTCGAAGCACTGCACCAAAAGCCCGCCACGAACCTCTTCTTGCACAGGAGGAAGTTAGGTAAGATGGCGTGATGCTTTAATGCCAGAAACGTCTTTTTCTGAGTAACTCAACAATTCCCTAAAGCCGCCACAAATAGATCCGAGATTATATTGAAAGTCAAATGTGCCTAGGAACCTGAGCCAACACTCCGCGAAACTGCAGAATTGATGGAGAAAGCACACCACAAGGCGGCAAGGGTACGGTAAGAAGAGCGCAGGGCAAGAAAAGCATGGCGTTACTGGACGAGGTGGAAACCCAACATAAAAAGCGGTATTCGGAACACAAGGAGTTGACGGAGAGGCTTACTGTAGCGAACAATGAGAAGGTATTGGCAACGAATTACAAGAGCAGCGAAGCATCATACTATAGCTGTATTGACGACGCAGAGGTAGCTTGAAAAGAGGGTCGATTGCGGTTTCTCAAATGAGCCTGACTGAGTGCTCTTGGATATCAATTCTCTGGGGGGAAGGAGAGATGGATGCTGCACATCATGCTAAACGGCAGGGCATGTTTAGCATGATTTCAAGCAGGATTTGGACCTCTTACGAATTCGTACGGGTGCTCTTCTTCTGAATATCAGCCAAGTAAACCCTCGCCTAGGCACTTACAGACGATTGACTGTTAGGTCACAATATCAGCTTCAATGGCTGTCAATGACGGGAGTAGATTGGCTGTGCAGCAAGAAGCGGGTTTGACCATTGAATAGAGATTACCGTATGGAAATTGAGATTGTATGCTGTCCGTAGCTAGCATCGCGAAGAGGAGATGGGGAGATGGACCAAGTAGACGACGACTTGTTATTGTCAGGCCACCAGTGAAGCAGAAATGTGGTTGACGTTGCTCCTCTCCTCGCCAACCAATGAATCGGCTGCGTTGCCTTCTTTGTTACATCACGTCACAGCAAAGGAATCGCAAAGAAACATCGACTGACTGATCGAATGCTCGAGCATTGCGGCGCCCTCTAGAAGCTCCTAGAATCAACATTGCATCTTATTCATATCAGACCTCTCGATTCCCACAGATGCTGCCATCTCACAAGTCATTCACCATGAGTCGGGAACGCCCTCTTCATGGCTCATGCTCTTGCGGACGGAACCGCTACACAGTTGAGATTCCTCCTGATGCGACAGACGTAGCTCAAGTCTTCTTTGATAACAGCAATGCGCATCGTAAGTCAACTTCACTGGATGGCTTTTGAGCTTGGGGCTTACTCACAACACAGGTCGCTCCCAGGCCGCACCCCTCTCCGCATGGCTCCGCGTACCCCTCTCTTGGTACCATTCAACAACTTACGCCTTCTTCAACGACGAGACACACGCAACAATTCGAAAATCTTTCACGCCTCCTTCCGAACAAAGCTCGAAACGCCAATTCTGCGGTTTCTGCGGTACGCCTCTGAGTTACTGGTCAGAATCCCCGGCAAGCGAAGCCGACTACATCTCGTTGACACTCGGCTCCTTGATAACTTCTGACCTACGGGACCTGGAAGAGCTTGGACTCTTGCCCAAGGAGGCCCTTGAAGAAGCCGAGATTGAGAAAGAGATGATTCAGAAGGCCGCACCGCAAGAGGGACAGCTAGTAACGTTGGACGGACTACCGTGGTTTGAAACAATGGTCGAGGGCAGTAGACTGGGCAGGATGCGGAGGAGTAGTGGCCGCAAGCACTCGAGAGATGGGAAGGTCAGGGTTGAGTGGGAAATCGTTGAATGGAATGATGACGGAGGTGAGGAAGACAAGCAATCTTCTACAAAAAGGAAGTTGGCTGATCTTGATCCCGACTCAGCGATGGAGCAATGAACGGGTTGGCGTATGGGAAGAATTAATGAATGGTGGCTGGACTCTGTAATGATTTACGACCTACAAAGAGTGTGCAGCTGGTGTCATGGTGGGAACAGGCCCCCCACGTCCGAGGCTGGAGAAACCGCACGGTGTATCAACAAGATGCCTTGAGATGTCTCCAGGGAGAAACAAGGTGGCATAACTGCATGGGATAGAGTCTACTAGAGGATGCGCTTCTCGAAAGGAAAAGCAAAGCTCAGCGACATGGCAAATAATACAAGGTTTCATTACTACCTATTCACCAACGCGGCGCGCAGACACGTGAAATATATCCTCACAGCACTTCGGACGATTCAATCGTACCTTAGGTACCTGTTCATCGTCCGAACAAGCGGTAGGAAGGGCCGTCGTGCCGGAACAATCAACCCCGCCATGTGCGGGGCAGTGATGCTTCGGAAGCTCACAACATTTCTCGCACCATCCCAAGAGGATAAAGGATGACATTCGGTGAATACGGTCCGAAGAAGATCGTCTTCACTTGATTGCTATACGACAGGGTACCTAGGTAAGGTAGGACAATCAAATAAGCAGTTGCTACTTATATCTACCTGTTTTCCACTTCCCTTGAAAACGCCTTTCTACACAGTCCAGACTCACACCAGCTTCTGTCATTTACCCGGCCTCAGAAAACACCGCAGATAGCTATGACCGAACGAATTCTTCCCAAAGACTTCCAGTGGGGCTTTGCGACAGCAAGGTGACTACTTCGCGATGGATCATGTGTACCTGATCTGACCCCTTCGTAGCTATCAAATTGAAGGAGCCCCAGAAGCAGATGGTCGCGGCCCATCCATCTGGGACACCTTCTGCAAAATCCCCGGGAAAATCGCTGATGGTAGTTCTGGAGCTATAGCCTGCGATTCATACTACCGTACTGCCGAAGACATTGCTCTCCTCAAGCTCACTGGAGCAAGAGCCTACCGGTTCTCAATCTCCTGGTCTCGAATCATTCCAATTGGAGGTCGCAATGATCCAATCAACGAGAAAGGCATAGCTTTCTACAAGAAGTTTGTTGATGATCTGCTGGCGGATGGCATCACCCCATTTGTTACTCTATTCCATTGGGATCTCCCAGATGGACTGGACAAGAGGTATGGGGGACTTCTTAATAAGGAGGAATTCGTGAAGGACTATGCCCATTATGCCAGAACTTTATTCGCAGCCATTCCCAAGGTCAAGCACTGGATCACTTTCAATGAGCCCTGGTGCTCTTCAATCCTGGGGTACAACACCGGGCTCTTTGCACCGGGTCATACCAGTGACAGAACAAAGAGTCAAGTTGGAGACAGCAGCCGTGAATGCTGGACTGTAGGGCACAACCTGCTTCTTGCACATGCCACAGCTGTGAAAATCTACCGAGAAGAGTTCAAGGCCAAGGACGGGGGGCAAATCGGCATCACACTGAACGGCATGTCTCCCAACCTCCCCTGAATAAGATGTCCTAACAATCTCAGGTGACGGTGTCTACCCCTGGGATCCAAACGACCCCCTGGACGTAGAAGCCGCCGAACGCAAGCTTGAATTCTCCATCTCCTGGTTCGCCGACCCAATCTATTTCGGTCGTTACCCCGAATCAATGGTCAAGCAACTAGGCGACCGTCTCCCAACCTTCACTCTGGAAGAAGCAGCGCTCGTCAAAGGATCCAACGATTTCTACGGCATGAACCACTACACTGCTAACTACATCAAGCACAAAACAGGCACCCCATCGGCTGATGACTTCCTCGGAAATCTGGAGACGCTCTTCGAGAGTAAGGCAGGTGAGCATATAGGTCCAGAAACACAATCTGTCTGGTTGCGGCCCAACCCACAAGGCTTCCACGACCTGCTCGTCTGGATCTCCAAACGGTATGGCAATCCAACAATCTACTGCACGGAGAATGGAACTTCTGTTAAAGGAGAGAATGACCTACCACGTGAAGAGATTCTGGAGGATGGGTTCAGAGCCGAGTACTTTAGGGGGTATATTAATGCTTTGGCACAAGCGGTCAAGGAGGGTGCTGATATCAAAGGATATTTGGCTTGGAGTTTGATGGATAATTTCGAATGGGCCGAAGGTTACGAGACAAGGTTTGGGGTCACGTTTGTGGATTATGAGGGTGGGCAGAAGAGGTATCCTAAAAAGAGTGCTAAGATTATTGGGCCGCTTTTCGAGAGTTTGATCAAGACGGATTGACTCAGGTCGTATGTGGCAAAGAAGAGCTTATAGTGAATAAATGTGCTCGAAGCAGAATCAGCACGGCAAGATCACTTGAAACCCCTTACAATTCTTCTATTACTTTATATCGCAACTTTGGTCGCTTCCATACCCACCTGATACGGTGGAAACGAATCTAAAATGTCTAATCTAACAGAATATGGAGATCGATTTCCCAATTTCTTCATCACTCCTTTTGGGCAAACTCCATCAACGGTCAACACTACCAACGATCTCTACCTCTTCTCCACCAGCGCTCTGCTTATTCTTTGCCTTGCTTCTGGCAGGGCCCTTCTTCCTGGATTGGGGTGCTGCGCTAGCCTCCCCATCCGCGCCCTCAGGCTCATTTCCTGTCCCGGCTGTGGTTGCCAAACTTTGAATTTCTGCTTTCTTTCTCCGCGTTATCTCTGCTGCTGCCTCGAGCTTTTCGGCCTGCTCTGCCTCGTGCCTGTCGTCTTCTGCTTTCTGTGCTGCCTCAATAGCCTCCAGATCCTCAAATTGAACTCCGGCTTGTTTTTGATGCTCGTCGACGTCGATAGGTTCTGGAGTTCCAGTCAAGGCTTTGGTGACCTTTGCGGGAAAATTCCGATCCTCGGCGTTGAACTTCAACTTGATTTGTCTTCGGTTGCGGCCGGGAAAAACTTTTGAAATCATATGGAAGTCGGTACCGTAAGTTCTAAGACATTTGTAGAACAGTTCATTATCGGCAGCTGTCCATTGAATCGCCCGGACTCTCTTCATATGAGAGCCGGCTGTAGCAAGGTTACTGAACTCGTTCTCTTCGACAACTTCCTGCACCCGACCTTGATTCGCCTCCGAGTGTGCATTCCACTCCCTGGATTTCTCATCAACCACCATTTGACCGTTCACAATCTTCATTCGCACGTTTGATTTATTCGGTTGCCCTGGCCTGTCTTCTTGCATTGAGGCACCCTGGTTTCCATTCGCCGCACTCTCTTCTTCATTTGTTGCACCCTCTCCACCATTAGTAACGACTCCTTCGCCATTCGCATTCGCAGCACTTTGCCCCCGAGCTGCGATACTCTCTGCTAGAGCAAGTGGAGTGTCCTTTAATATGGCTTCAGCCCTTTCCAATTTGTTTTTGATCTTCCTCTCATTATCCTTCCGTTTGATCTCATCCGCTTTACTGAATTTCTTGCCAATTCGAAGGTCCTTGCAAAGATCACCCATCGTGATACCTGCTGGGAGTGGTTCGTCCTCAGCACCCTCTGGTGTGTCAGCACGTCTTCTCTTCTTTCGCTCGCCCTCCTTCTTCTTTCGTGATCTCTTCTCTCCAGTTGCTCGCTTTGGTCTGTGTAGTTGTATTTCAATTGTAGGTCTGACATCTCCTTCCTGAGGTTGGATCTTGCGTCGCAGAGCACGCTTTTTCCCTTGCTGTGGTTGGGTTTCTGACTCTGTTTCCCCATTCCCTTCATCGATTTGAGCAACACCAGAAGTTCCATCAGGGTCTAAGGCCACACTTGGTACAATATGTGAGCGTCTGTTAGATTGCCCTGGGCCTATCGCAGACAAGTCGACCTCACCTTCGGACTGTGTCTCTTGTGTGCTGTCTCGTGAAGATGACTGAGAGTTTGTTGTTTCTGGAGTAGGATCGGGCACCGGTATGTTGGATTGATGTGAATCCTCAGTCGGAGCAGGAACAGTAGTCGTAGTATCAGTCCCGTGTGCATATCCCGTCTCACCCGTGTCAAGTTGCTCTGCTAACGCATTTCGGTCTGTGTGTGGAAGTAACGCGGCGGACGACGATGTTGGTGGTTGTAGAGATTGGGTATCTGCTGGTTCAATTCTAGATGCTTGGTCTTTCGTAGATTGGGTATGCTGTATTGCCACTGCTTGTTGGACAACATCCTGCGGTTGCTCGCCTAACTTTTGTTGCGGTGGAATTGTGCGCGTCTTCTTAGATGGTGGCTGCAAGGTGGGTTCTTTTATAGTAGTTTGCTCTTCAACCTCAGCCCTTCTCTTTCGAGTCTCGACTTCTGGAGCATTTTGCGACGGACTTGCCTCTGGAGCAGTGGATTCGGGTTGCGGGGTAGAGTCGACCACAACAGGTTCTGATCGTGAGCCCGCGGTCAAATCGTGAATTGCAGATTGCGTAGAGGTTGTAGGAGTGACATCTGCAGGACCTGTGGTTGCTGGCGTTTGTGGCTGCGAATGGGCTTCAACACTTGGGTGCACCGAAGATGCTGCAGACAGCGGGGCTCCAGGTGGTCGTCGCACTTGCGGGGCCTTTGGCTTGAAGGACTTCCCGAAAGCGGCTTTCTTCTTTATCATAGAACTCATGATTGCGGTTGTTCGTGTCGCATTGCTGGTGCAGCGGAATTATTTGGTGGCTAGACACTCGTTGACGTGGGTGGATGGGTTCTGTTATTGAGATGTTAATAGGGAAGCAAGCAGGTACCACAGTCATCGGCAAGAAACAAAGAGTCGAGGTCCTGAGAGATAAGGTGGTCCAAGCCTAACATGGAATAGCCTCACGCTAGCCACATTTAGATTTTAGATTGGGTGCGGTTCCATTTCTCTCGACTTCATCCTATCCGTCAACATCATCTCTTTGCCACGACCTCAGAATAACCACCTCGAACCAGTTGTCTTATCAGCGGTTTCTTTCGCAACGGCACGTCGCATCGAATCTACGAGCCTTCTGGCCCTCCTATTCTAATGCCAGTTGCAACCTCCGCCGCATCCCTTCCCTCCTCTTTCGTCAAGATGGAGGATAGGAAGAGATCAGCAGGGCAGAGCGCCGATGATCTCGCTCCCCCGACAAAGAGACAAGCCGTTAATGGTGCTAGTAAGGCTTCAGTCGATGCTGATATGCCATGGAAAGACGACCTTGAGGTGAGTGTCACGAGACCCATCTATGGGCTGGCTCCTCTATCCCCTGCACCATTTATTCCCCTTGGTATACGGCGCAATAGTACTACCTACAGCTGCTACCCACTGTGTTCCATGTGGCTGGTGCTAATGCGCAGCTTGCTGGCGACAGCATGCCTAGCCTGCAGACACTTCCCCGCAGAGTCCGCAATCCCCCAGGAGAGAGCATCAGTACGCGATCAATGATACCATTCCCACTCTCGCCCTCCATACCGAGCATACACAAGATAAGATAGGGGATTCATAGACTGACGTGTCTTATCTTGCAGAAATACCAAAAAGATGCGATCTATCGACAGATGCTTGAGTACAAACGCGAGAAAGCAACTTTAGAATCGCAATTGAAGGATGTCCAAAAGCGATCGGTCGATCATGATGATCACTTGCGGGTTATTGATGCTTGGTGGTCACAGGTGAGTTGCTCTAAGGCCAATGGATTGGACTACCAGGCTGACGAACCATTAGCTGCTTGACGAAGTCAGATTGCTTGCCGAGGACGAAATACCTGATACAGATAGTAGTGATGGTCAGTCAATAATCATGTCAAACTAAACGTTTCCCTCTAATACAGGCCACAGGATCATTCCAAACCGCATTACATTTTAAGAACAGCGAAGACTTCTCAAGCCATCTATCATCCAAGAGCAGAGAGATAAAATCAAAGCTCCACACGATGTTCGCAAACCTCGCAACTTCTCGTGGAAAGCCATCAGCGGATATCCAGACATTGCAAGAAAAATTGGCAAGTTTATTGGCTTCGCAAAAAGAGTATATGGTCACAGTCGACAGATTACGCCATGAGAAGGAGGAATTAGGGGAACGTCTAGGAGATGCATCATTACGCTACCTGAAGGCAGAGAAACGATTAGACCGAGCAAAGAGTACGGCCGTAAAGAAGATGGAAGAGCAAGCCATTGCTGGAACGGGCAACAGTGCCGGTAGTGGTATCGGAGGCATCGAGAACAATGGAGATACAGAAATGACGAATGGAATTGCCGAAGAGAAGAATGAGGCCTCCCAATCTGCTTACAAGGAAGCCGTAGCTGTTGTTGCCAAGCAGAAAGAGCAACTGGAGACGATCATGACAGAGAACAAAACACTTCAAGAACAGCTTACAATTGCTAGCACTAAGCTTGCCAACCTTACGGAAGATGACTATGCACGCACCGAGCTTTTTAAGCAGTTCCGCAGTCAGCATGAGGATGTCATCAGACGAATCAACCATCTCGAGGCAACGAATATCCAGTTGCGGGAAGAGGCCGAAAAGTACCAAGCGGAGAGGACGGCGTACCGAGTACAGATGGAGGACGAGGCAGAACTGGCTACCGGCGAATTACAAACTCAATTACAGCGTATGGATGTGGACCTCACGAGAATACGATCAGCAAGGGACGAATTGATTGCTGACCAGGCCACGAGAAAGTCTGGTCAGGACCTCAACCGCGTTGCGCAAGACCAGGTCAAAGAGATTGTAGGCGCGAAAGACGATCGCATTACGGCATTGGAGCTCGAAATAGAGCGCTTATGTTCCCAAGCTCAAGATGAGTCTTGCGAGCCAACCCCAAGGCCGGAAATTGAGTCTCTCGATCTCCAGGAACTGCGGAACAAGTACCAAACCTTGGAACAAAATTTCTCATTAATTAGCAGAGAGATGCCCTCGCTCGAGAAAGCCTACAAACGATCAATGGCAATTGCTTCGAAGAAGGTTATGGATTTCACGTCATTAGAAGAAAAGGTTACTGTACTTCTGGCTGAGAAGGCTAAGGCAGATCAGAAGTATTTCGCGGCTCGGAAAGACATGGACACCCGTATCAACGAAGTAAGAGCATTGAAAACACAGAACGCGAAAAGCTCCGAAATCATATCGCAATTGAAGGACGTTGAGACGTCAAATCGCACCTTAGTCAGCAACCTTGAGAAACAGTTGGTTGAGGTTAGACAAGCAAATATTTCCATCGCGGCAGAGAATAAGAAGCTGCTGGTATCGAGTGGAGAAGCAATTGGCAGAGTTGACAGTCTAAAGAACTCAATCACTGAACTGACGAACCATATGAAGGCGAAGGACGCTGCAAACTCTGTTACGAAGCAGAGAATCCAAGCTGTAGAACTCGAACTCGAGCAGCTTCGCGTTCGGTACGAACAGGCACAGAAAGACAGGGACGCATGGAAGACCAAGAGTTTGAGCAACCAGTCTGGCGAAGAGGAGATGCTCAGAGTATGTTATCCAAACACCTTGACAATGACACCACTAATTTATACTGTAGACTCTTGCACTCTGCACCATTTGTCGCAAGGATTTCAAGAACACTGTCCTCAAAACCTGTGGTCATCTGTTCTGCAACAACTGTGTAGAGGATCGTATTTCGAACCGTATGCGGAAGTGCCCAAACTGCGCCAAGTCTTTTGATAAGATGGATGTCATGGCCGTACACATGTAATCGGTCTTGGGAGCTCGATATTTTGCAAGCGCTTCTTTGCATTTTCATGGAGAGGCATGTGTCTTTTTCCAGGCGTTTTCACGAGGTATCAGCGATGACCGTGTATGATTGCATAAAACATCTAGTTGGCTTCTTGCATCGCTTGATGACGTCTTCTACTCTGTACGTCTAGTTTCTTTTTTCACGTATCAATGTCGAATACGTGCGTATTGTGTTGGAATGTTTGCTTGGGCCAAATCACCCAAAACATTAGGGTACTGTAAAGCTAGAAGAAAACTATAAAGAATCCATTGGAAATCTTACTGAATGTGATTGTGCTGGTGTTCCTGTATCGATTATCTGCGTGATGTTGATCCGAAACTGGTGCTTTCATGTCTGCTGGACGTACCAAAACTACTAGAAGAACCGAAGCTAGGTCGGGAGCTGCTCGCAGTTCCAGTGTTACCCCCAAACCATGAACTGCCAGCTGGCGCGGGTTGCTGTCTACCTCCCCTACTTCCGGCCGCATATCCAGCTGCAGCACCAGCAGCTGTTCCTGTCCAAAAACCAGGCCTCCATCCTTCATCTTGGCCCCGTTGAGAAGATCGCTTCCCAGGGTATGGAGGCGGAGGATCCCAGGGGTCATCACCATCTCCACCCCATCCATTTCCCCATCCACCACCTTGTCTCGGTGCTCTTCTCGCCCCTGGTGCACCATGGGTTCCTGCCCATATCGAATAAATAATCCACCCCGCTACCAGCAAGAAAAGAACCCAGAACAAACTCTTCGCCAGAGTCGTTGGTTCGCTGAACCCGGTATCTGTTTTCTTTCCGTACTTCTCTTCCCCTATATCCGTCAACATCAATCTGTATTCCACGCCGCAGCTCCCCTTCAAGACATATGGATCGTTGCTGCTATCGTATCCCTCGCAGATTACATCTGTGCTTCCCAGCTTGAATTCCGCGGGTAAGTTGGCCGTACATGACCATTGAATATCTTCCTCTTCGTAGTCTGAGCCTTGGTTCGTGCAGCGCATGACCTCTACGTTGTATAGGCCTTTGGCATTGCCACCAACGCAGGTCAATTGTGGAACTGCTGAGACTCGACGGTGGGAGGTCTTGCTGCCATGGCGGAGAGTGAGAGATTTTACTCTTGAAAGAAGGATGGCGTCTTTGGGAGTCTTTGGTTTTGCTGCAATCGTTGAGTCTGGAGAGAGTGTGAGGAGCGCCAAAATGGCGGGGTAAAGGGGGGACAAGCGCATTCTGACACGATTGCCAAAGAATGTTTGTATGTCCAAATATGTGAAGAGTGTCTCAAGGCATGAATAGTAGAATTCGACAGTACTTAAGCGTAGAGTTTTCTAGAAACCAAAGGACAGTTTGTTGCTGCTGAGATATGCTAGCAGGCAGCATTGCCACACAAGGGAGAGCTCCAAAGTGACGCAGCCACCAAGCCTTGCAGCTTGCCCTGATTGAGGTCACCGCCCAACAGGGGCATCATGGCAGTATAATATCAAACGAAGCCTCACTTCAATCTTGAGCCTTTATCGTTCACGATGCGGCAAAGAATAACCTTCCTTCAAGAAGCCCAAGATTCGGCAGATCCAAATTCATTACATATCACCAGCCAATCCATTAAGGCGACGGGGTTGAAGGCTGCTCGCGAAGACCGCATCACATTCGGACTCAGTGAGCTTCCCCAAGAGCTGTACCGAGTTCTCAAAGCAAGTCATGAGCTACATATAAGATGGACAAGTCCGAATCCATATACGACAATCGCACCACTTGTCTCAAGACTGTCTCCTGGACTCCATGTGTTTTATACGCCGCAGAGGAAAAGTAATAGCTCGTATGTTGCCCTAAGCAATAATCCGCTCAAGCTAACATATAACGCAGGCTTCTGCTATGCCCTACGTTGAAGAAAGTCTTTGGAGAGCTGGATTGCGAATCACCTGAGGTTAGTACAAGTTGGAAATATATCGGCTATTGCTGACAATCGTACAGCAATCATTTTCTACACTCCCAAATGAACGGTTTTCACTCTCAGCGGCAACACAGTATTATCAACCTCTCGACAGTCTTGCCGATCTTGTAGAATATACCAGACACAAGTTATGCGTCTCCTCGAATCAAGAGTGCTTGAAGAGGGTATCGAGCCTTCTTCAAGCTAATACTGTCGACATAGACTTCGACACAATATCGCACGCCATGACTCTTACCGCATACTGGGCTCCTCAAATATGGGATTTAAACCTCGTCAACAAGGTCTCAAACGATCGGATGGAAGTCGGTATCCTCTCTGTGGAGAAGCCCAAGGAACCAGAAGAGCTCTCGTTGGGAGGTTTTCTGACTGTGGTAGGCGAAGACACCAAGCCTTCTCCAACTCTGTTCTCTTTCCCAGCTCGACACCATCCACTCTTGTCAACCTTCTCAACCCATCCGATAGAACCAACTGGACTTCACCCTGATTTGAAGCTCAATATAGGCTCCAGTATCCCGCCTACCGACGAGAGGTCATGCTCACTCCATGCCCACCTTACACTTCCACGGGGAGTATTTGCCGACAAGTACCAGTTCTCCGACCCTCTCTTCCTAGCATCCAAAAACATTTCCGCAATACGTCACATTACCACACCCGTTGATTTAGAAGCTCCCGTTTATGCAATGCCACTATGGGGCTCAAGCCTTCTCCTAGAGCTTGCACCTCCAAAATCTCCTTCGGACGAGGTGTGGACTGCCGAAATCCCCCTCCACCTTCGCTATCTTCTCCCCACAAATTCCACTGGTGGACAATCCAAACTAGAGATTCCCTACCCGGCCATCTTCTGGGCCTGTGTGGCGGACGAAGGTAGCAAGTTTCCCATCAACCCATTCGATCGTGTGAATCTTGGATACGACGGACTTTTTGGGCCAAAGACTATGTTTTATCATCTCTCGCCCGAGGCAAGTGCAGATGGTAGGCTGATGAATGTAGTTAGCGTGCCGGTTTTGGACTTGGATAGGAGTAGATATGTGGAAGTGGGCACTGCAGGTGTGGTACTCGTTGGTTTCTTGTGGATTATGTGGTGCCTGGCTGGCGTTTGGAGGAGGGACGGCTATGGGAAGAATCGGGACGCAGTGGAGAAGAAGAAGCAGTGAGCAGAATTGCAAGTATGCGTATATACATCAAGAGTAGACGGTTAAAATCTTGTCGTAATGGAGTAAAAGACCTTGATGCCACTGTCAAGATCACAGTAGCCAAACGGCCGAAGGTCTCTTTGGCTCTTGGCACCCTCACTTCCCTCTCTTGTTCCTGAAGAAAGTGCCTGAGCAATTGACGCACTCTCCAATAACCAAAGGATCATCAGTGAAAGGGCTTGGTAGACATCGAACGTACGAATAATGCTTTCGTACTTTCGCACCAAGACTAAGACTCCAAGAGTCCTCCTCAGTTCTGCCTAGGATGTCCCCGCGTTGTTTTCGCGCGTAGGCGGTTTGAGGAACGGCGGCCTGAGCTCCCTCCATTCTGGCCTGATAAGTTGTGGGCTAAGTCCTGTCGTCTCATGTTCGTCTCCTCCTCCTCGCACATCATCTTCGACCTCTGCAGTCTTCCAAATGTGAATGGCTTCAAAATCATCCATCGATCGATCGATGTACGAGGTCAACCAGCGAGTCAGGACCAAAACCAGTATGAGGCATTTGCACTCGCCATGCACTCGCCAAGCACAGCTGCTCCGCCAGCAGGCCCTTCAAGTCTTTGGGTGCAGATGCGAGTGCTCTCACCGACGGGAACTCTGCTGTAGCTCTCTTTGGCACGCGCAAGACTCGACAGCGCAACAGTCAACCAAGCAGCTCGACTTCACATCTACCCCTCATTGCCAGATCTGATAAGGATTGTCTTCCATTTTCCATTTCTCTGTCCTTCCTCACCACCTCTATTTCAGCCTGAGAGCCGCAACTACCTCTAGCAGCAGAAGTCGAGTCAAAAACATGGGCTCCTTAACACCGGACTTGAGTCACTCCATCACCCTACATCCACATCCTTTCCACCTACATCCAAACCGCTCAGAGACAAGCTCAAGAGCAGGAAACCACACTCCAATCCAGACAGCTTCTTCGACAAAGCCCGCCACGAGCACTGCGTTCGAGCCTACCGTTCACACAGGAGACGACCATGATCCAATCTCGCGACACCCTACGAATGCGACCGCGACAAACGATCTTGAAGAGCAGCGACCCCCGCGATACACTCGTGAGAATGACCCGTACCAGCTAGCTTCAGCATACAAGTCGAGAATCGACCTTGACCTTATCGCTGCCAATACTTCCCGAAAGCGCGATGGCTGCGGCCCCATCAAGTTCAACAAAAGTGCCTCCAAGGCCAAGAGGCTTCAGACCTTCTATGAGACACAGAACGAGAACATTGAGCGCATGCTCAAGCCTGTCGAAGACCATTGCGCCGATGCCAAAGAAGAGGCAGGCGCAGACCATCTTAAGTTCCAGATTGCAGTTTATGGATCCTTTGTTGCCAACGTCGTTCTGGCAGCCCTTCAACTCTACGGCGCTATTTCTTCAGGTTCACTCTCTCTCTTCACAACGATGGCAGATGCTGTCTTCGATCCCATGTCAAATGTCACTTTGATCCTTACTAACCGGGCTGTCAAACGTGTCGATCCCAACCGCTTCCCCTCTGGAAAAGCCCGCCTGGAGACTGTTGGAAATATTGTATTCTGTTTCCTCATGACCGCTGTCTCCTTCATCCTGATCGCCTTTTCCGTCCGCGAGCTTACCGTCGGCAACGAAGGAGAGCTGAACAAGTTTCATCTCCCATCCGTCCTGGCTGTCGTCATTGCCTTCAGCACCAAATTCGCACTCTTCCTCTACTGCTGGGCCTTGAAGGATAAATATTCGCAGATAGATATTCTCTGGCAAGATCACCGAAATGATCTGTTCATCAACGGCTTCGGTGTTCTGACATCTGTCGGTGGTTCTAAGCTCGCGTGGTGGATTGATCCTATGGGTGCCATTATTCTTTCCGTTTTGATCTCTTGTATCTGGCTGCGCACAGCTTTCACTGAATTCATGCTTCTTGTTGGAGTCTCGGCTTCAGTTGAGACACAACAGCTCATCACATATGTCTGCTTGACACACTCACCAGACATCAACGGCATTGATACTGTCCGTGTTTACCATTCAGGCCCCAGATTGATTGCTGAGGTTGATGTTGTGATGAATGCAGAATCTTCTTTGAGATTCACACATGATATTGCAGAGGAACTACAGATGAAGATCGAGTCCCTTCCGGATATTGAGAGGGCTTATGTTCATGTGGACTTTGAGGTAAGAAGCTTCTCCGTCACCATATACTATGCTTATTTTACTGACTTAAATAGACTACACACAAACCTGAGCATTCATACAAGAAAGATATCTAAGTTCATTCAGCGTACCATCGAAACCATAATTGGTATCAAGAATCTTTGGTGATCACTGTCCCCCGACACCAAACACACAGCCAGGATGTGCACGTCAACTCCACGTCAAAGAACCAGCAAAATGGGTACCCGAACATACGTGCATTCTGAATCGCCGAACTATTGATGGTATTGTATGTCAGGCAAAGAAACCCTTGGGTTATGTAGCGGCATACAGCAAGTCTATATCAAACCCCATAAAAAGCAGCAAAAAAACTTGCTTGTAATTCGTAGCTAGTCTTATATTTGGGCTCCTCGGCGCTTAGACGTACATAGTCAATTTCCTTCATTACCACATTGCTTTATTAATTTCTGCTTCTCTGTAGCTTAAATAGAAAAAGCAGCCAATCAAAATAATTCCAATCTCTTACTTAGAGTCAGCTAAGATTGAGACTCCAACTCATTCCAGAGAATTCTCGCAGCACACCAGCCTTGAGCTTGTTAGTACTCCATTCTGGGGGTCTCCAGGCGAGGTTGCTACCGTTGATGTTTGTGGGAGAAACTCGAACTCGCTTAGTGGCTATGATACATCTCTCCGATTTCTGGTCAACTATTTATGTATTGTCCTAATTCTTAACACACAATGGGATCTGGTCATTGAGTACGTTGTACCTCCAACAGTAGTAGTAAAAAGATAGTGCAGGAGAGACTGCTCCAGAAAGATAGCGCATTACAATTAGCCAATTATTCATCCCACATCAACATCAACCATATATATGACTGGAGGCCGCAATGCATCACACTTAAGCATACTTCTCCCGGCTTTCATCCCACCCTGGCTGCAAATAACTCCAATCAGCATCAAAAGTGAAATCCGTCTGATAAGCTCCATAAGCAAACAACTCCACGCAATCCAATCTCGCCCCGCTATTCTCCATAGCCCAAATACTCAACGCAAGCGTATTCAACCCCCTATTATTAATAACACCGGGCGGGACGGGGAACTTAGTCTGGGGCCCGATATGTGGTTCGTATTTTCCATATTGGTATCCGTTTATCCAGAGCATTACGCGAGCAACTGTGCCGGAGGGCGAAGAGAGGGAGATTCCGAGGGGAACGTCGAGGTCGCTGTCGATGTTCAGCTGGAAGGTTGCTAGGTAGAAACTTATTCCTGAAGTGGTGAGACCGGTGATGGGGGTGGAGTTGGAGCTGCTGCTGAAGGCTGGGGAGGTGGTGTATGGAAAGGAAGGGAGGTGCCAGCCTAGACGTTCGCCGTAGAGACCTCCTTCGTTCATGGGACCGCGGACAGGGTCGATATTTTCAGAGCCACCAGCGTTGCCTTGGATTTTCCAGAGCTTGAAGCCTGTGTTTGTTATGGCTGTTGTCGTGGTGTTTGTGGTTGGGAGGAGACATGCGCCTAGTATTCCACGAGGATTCTCGACGCCTTTGCTTGTTGAAGTCTCATCGTGGCCATGATAGTCGACGACGACCGTTATGAGGTTGTTGGTTTGTTTAAGGGATGAAGATGGAAGAGAGAGCACTGCGTTTGTGGTTGTGAGAGAAGCATTTCCAACATTTCCGCCGATCAAGACTCCGTTCAACCAGGCGTTCCAGCCGAACGCCAACCCCCCTGAAGCGGTTATGTTGACAGCAGTTGCATTTGCGCCGTCAAAGTAGCCGCGGTATATTTTGGCGCCAGTATAGTAACCATAGTCGCTAGAGAACAGCACTGGCAGGGAAAGAGGTGCAATAGGACTTAGTGTCGTTGTCTTGTTGCAGACGATCCATTTTGAATCGTCGTAAGAGGGAAGTCGTTCCGGAAATGAATCCGCCGAGCGCCAGTTGGTGAGTGTTGGTAAAGATATAGTGCGATCCTCAGCTCCTGGGATCTGGGCAGTCACTGAGCCATATGGTGTCTTGACGGCGTCGAGACGAATGCCATTCCAGTCGATTGTTTCAATTGCAGAATTACCAGTGTACACTTCGATTGTTGTAGCATTATCGTTGTCGCCTAATACATGAACGACACCATGAGATATAGATGCACTACGGACAAGATAAGGGCCAAGGACAAATATTTGCTCGTTGGGTTTGACATCGGGATCTAGTGTCGTTGGTGGAGCCCAGAACTTGTAAGCCGTCGGTAGATCTAAGAGGTATAGCAAAACACCATTAGAAAACTTGACTGTCGTTTGCCCAGACCCTTGGGTGTATGCAAATGTTTGAGTTCCATTGGAGGCTTTCGATGTTAGATTGAAGGACCCAAACGCCTGATAGGTGAGGCTTGTGGCATCCTTGAACGCGAATTGACCTACTTGACCGGCATCGAGGTAAAGTGCTAGAACATCGACATCAAAGACGCCGTATGTGAGAATATCTGCGGATGAATACAAGAGAGTAGTGTTTCCAAAGCTGTAGTCACTAACCAGGATCTTACTCTGCCTGCCATTTAAGTTGATGTTTGGGACTGTGACGGCTCCCTCGCTTGTATTGAGATATGCAGAGAACGTCACAGAGGCAGTTGAGCTGGAAGTATTTTGTTGTACAATATAGAATCCGGAATCATTATCAGGGTTTCGTAAGACCCATGACCAGATGGATGGTGAGGAGACCTGTGAGATATTAATGAAAATCTTGACATGGATATGCTCGCTAAATTCGTGTCCCGATCAACACTACTTCAACCCCACCAGAGAAAATGCACTCACACTGTACCCTGTACCATTACCAACCATGTACGTATTCAATAAGTCTGTCGAAACTCTGGTAAACAGACCTATAAGCTTTATTTGGTACAATTTGTCCCAAATTTGTCGCGTCTCCCGCAAGGGTGCCGAATAATCATAAGATGTATAGACAACAGGTGCAGCACCTTCCTTACAGTCAGCTCAGACGAAGAGACTAAGGGGACGCAAGCTTACTATGCCCCCAATTTGTACCACCCCAAGCCATATACAGGGACTGAAGCGTCGTTTTCTGCCCAATATTGTTCTTGTAGTAAACATCGGCAAAAGCTGGTGCGTGCTCGGCTGCACAATCATCGTAGAAACTTCCACCCCATGGCGTGAAGTAACCCCCTTCAAATTCTGGAAAGTATTCTGGCTGCGTGTAAGAGTAGTTCTGGAACCACTGGTAGTAATTCCTCACGAGATTGAAGCCACTGCTTGGATTAGTGCAGGAGAAACCACCCGGATAGGAGTCTAGACCGTATACATTGACGGAACCACCAACGTCCTGGTAATCGGTACTCCACGATTGCGATCGTTGGCCCTTTTCGTTGCTGGTAGATGGTACGGTCACCCCAGCGGCTTTGAAGGCACCTTCAATTTGTTCCATGTACATGACCAGGGTATTGCTTGCAGAGTGAGTTGTCTCCTGTAACTCATTCTCGATTTGGTTCAATATGACTGGCTATGCAATTATCAGCGGGATTGTAACAGTGAGAGAGTGTGGGCTCGCCTACGCCCCCCTTGGTTATCTCGTTGGCAGCAATTAATTTCCCAATGGCCGTGATGTAAGGTAGCCACGCCTGGTTATAAGTAGCATCGCCAGTCCTAAGAGTTCCCAAACTTCCATCCGATCCCCAGAGTGCCAGGCCACCTCCATTTGTCTCAGCGTTGCAATATGGTCCCGCTCGTGCAATCACGTAGAGCCCGGCATTCTTGGCATAATCAAGAACTCTCTGAACATTCTTTCCCGAGGTTTCAAAATCGAATACGTCTTTTGAAGCAGAGTGGTAGGACCAGAAGAAATATATGCTATATCTGTTAACGTTGCTACTTAGAGTTGCGAGTAGTACCGAATTACCTAAGAGCATTGAATCCGTTTGCTTTAAGCTTCTGGAAAATATCCTAAGAATGGAGTAAGTAAACACAGCTTTCAAAATAGCGATTGAAACTCACAGGCCACATTTCCGGCACTGGCATGCGCTGGTAGTGAAACTCCCCTCCGCTGTAGATGTTAGTGCCATTGAGTTGTACCGTTTACCAGTGCTTACAAGATGAAGACTCTGCTGCCATTGACAAACAAACTATTAGGATCCCAAGAGACAAAATCTGTCAGCCCGTTATCAGTTGCACCTACGGTCCACAAGGGCGACAGTAATGCGAAAAGCACATTAAAAAGCCGTAGGAAATGCATTTGGAGGGTTTGAGCTCTGCAGCAGAAGCTCCTGTCCCTATTCTATACGGCAATTAACCTATACATTAGTTTGGTAGCAAGGGATGGCCTTTTGTAGCAGATGTCGAGGTTACTGTAACAGACTCTTTGCGGACAACAGAGTACATAACCCCACAGTTCACAACCCCGCAGAAAGCAGAAAGGGTCGGCCGCCATGGATTCCAGCAATCGGAAGACTGGATATGGTGCAAGTGGTGCTGGCAGTCCCGTATACATACGTTTTCACAGCACAGAATGGCGCGACGGATCTTCTGGCTAAATAGAAAAGATGGTTCCTGAAAGTATGCCGAGGCGGTATGCAGGAACTTTTGATGTTACCCTCGGTGTTTTCGGGTCGATTCAGGCCGCGGCCGCTGGACAACAGCCACATCCTGCACGTGATGCTTTGGCACAGCACAGCACAGCCTCAGGGTGCATCTACCATGCACGTGGTTGGCTTCAGGATACGAGTGATGGGAGAAAGGGAGCGAGCATTGTTGCGAGTATGTACAAAGGTAACCAACAACCCTTCACTGCGCTGCGCCTTGCATAGGTAAGGTAGGGAAGGTATATATTACCACGACTGAATATTTATTTGATCTACAGCATCGGCATCGCACTCCAGAACTGGAAAAGATGTGCTTTCCCATGCGTCAGCCCAGATGGATTGCTTACTGCGTACCCTAGCATTGCCCTCCCACAGGGCTGAAACCGTCATGGTCCACTGGAACATCACGTAAAACCCATCACAGGATTTCGCACAAAGGCGCAGCAGCACATACCTTCCAATGAGATGGGAATGTAGCCAATGTATGGATTGGTAGGTAAAGTATGGCAACAACGGAGGGCGCCAGCTTCAAGGTATACATATGGCAGCGCCTCCGAAAGCTCCTTCAGTACAAGACACGCATCTGTACACTACCTACCGACTTCGTACCTAGGTATATACTTCTGCCCCTCCGTTACTCGACTCAGTCCCAGTCAACTTCCTACACCCCATCCAATCTCTCAACCACCAGACCAAACGCTTTGCGAGTTTGCACAAGAGAACACCACTTACAGACATCACCCAGACAGAAATCAAAATGGTCCAACAAATCAACCTCGCGCCGCTCAATCCACCGCTGGGAGTAAACCCCGCATATTGCCTCCCCAAGCAAACAACACTCGTGCTCAAAGAGAAAGTCTGGAGTCTCAGCGGTGACACCTTCCACGTCGTCGATCAAGACGGCGTAGAAGTCGTACAATGTCGAGGCAGTACATTCTCCCTCAGCGATCGAAAAGGTACCTTTCTCTCCCCTCTCTTCCTTCCCGGAACTCCCAACTAACAGCACCCCAGAATTCACCGACACAGCCGGTCACCCACTCTTCTCCCTCCGCACCAAGCTTCTCTCCATCCACAAATCCTTCTATGCCGAAGCGCCCAGCGGAGACACGCTCTTCGAAGTAAAAGGCAAATTCAGCATCGGCTCTTCTAAGATGGTCGCAACATTTACCAATGTCTCCGACAAAGCGCCGATAGAGTTGTTGATCAAGGGAGATTGGTTTGATCGGAGCGCAACAATTACACTGGGTGGTCGTGTTGTGGCGCAGATCTCGCGGAGCTTGTTTAATGTGAGGGAAATATTTGCGAGTCAGCAGAGTTACTTTGTTACGGTTGCGCCGAATATGGATTTGGTGCTTATTGCGGCTATTTGTGTTTGTTTGGATGAGAAGGAGAATGAGAAGAAGTCTTGAGATGATGGTCTTTGGATCCGGAGTTTTGGAGTTAGGTTTCAATGCTACTACGGGCTTGCCTAGGGGTTTCTGTAGGACACTTCGTTGATACCTTGGGGGAATATCCCATGTTTCCAGTTCTCAGAACTATGCTTAGTCTTTCCTGTTTACCGTCATTGTAGGCTCGTCTATGGCAAGAACTACTGTCGATACCTAGGTACTTATCACACTATTACTTAACTTACTCAACATGACTTGACGAGCACCTTGTTGAAGTTGTGCAATAGACGAGCAACAGTACAATGTGGAGATCTCGGGCCTTAAAATCTTCAAGTTGACATGAGAAAACTCCGGCAAAAAGTCGCAGCAAGTAATGAAGTAGTATTGTAGGTACTTATGTAAAGCAAATAGGTATCTTCCCAACCAGCAACTCCAAGGATTCCTTAAACTCCAGCCTGACAGCAAAGTCTCCATTTTCTATTCCCAGCCCATATATCATACGTCCAGCTCATCATAAGACGAAAACAATGAATGCACCGTTCTAATCCTTAAGACCGACCCCGAACTCACCATAAATATCACCGATTCTCACACCCCTATTGTCGGCAATCATACCCACGAGCCCTTGTCCCACATCTCTGATGTCATTATAGTCGTGCAGAAGCTTGATATGTTGCTTTACTGTCTCTGCTGCTGGATGTCTAAGACGGTGGGTTACTATTTGTGATCGGAATTGGGAGAGTGAGCTGGCAGGCATACTTGAGTTCCTTTGTTACTTCTGCGAGTTTTGCTCGCTTAGTTTCTATTTCGGCTTCCAGTGCTGCAGTGCGTGCTTGTATGTTTGCCTGTAATGAATAACGTGTGTTAGTAAGTTACGTAAGACGCCATATGCTTAGATATTGGAGTTGTTAAGCATACAATCTTGATAGCTTTCAACTCAACGAGCAAGACGTCCTGGTTCTGTGAACCCGATTGTGATCCGCATGCCTTCGCCTTTTCTTTTGACGTTTTAAATCCTGTGAATCGCTCTTTTGCCCTAGACGGCGAGGACGACACATCACTCATATCTATATCTTCATTCTGATTTGCCGATGAAGTGCTAGAAGGCGCTTTTGCTTCGTCAAGACCCACAGTGCTGTTTGCTTCTGGGTCAGGGAGCGAGGATGGAGGGTCAATTAGATCTGAGGCCTTAGCCTCGAAGGATTGCTCGTCATTTGGTTCAGCTGTCTTTGGTGGTGCATCCATCATCTCTTTATCTTTGCTTTTAGTCATCCTTTTGGTGATGGATGTGTTTGGTGGCTCTATGGCTGGTACAGCACGGACTTCATCTGGCTTCGGCTGTAAAGAAGTATCGTGACACTTAGAGTTATTGTTATTGGCTGGTACGACCTCAGTGGGGTTCGAAACTTCTGGTAATGACGCAGTTTGCCTAAGCTTCTTCTCCATTGGAGTAGAGGATGGGAGAGAATTGCTCATTTCGACATCCTCGCCGTGGTCAACAGCTACTTCAACCGGTGACACATTCCCATCCTTGGTGACTGGAACTGATGCAGAAGTATACGGTTCAGACTCAGATCCTGGTGGTGAAGTATCAAGAACCATGCCTCGGCTTTGTTGAACCAGAGCTTTACTCAGTTGATGTTGCTCTTTGTGCAAAGACGACTCAGATATGTCATTGGAATCCTCAAAGTTGCTTGTCTCGTGCTCTGCAAGACTTGCTGCACGCCATTCTCCAAGTTTGGCTGTTTCATTCTGGGCTTCTGGTCTCTCGGTGTCGACAAGTTGTGGTCCAGTAGCCGATGCAGAAGATGCATCTACTTCGCTCTTAGAGTCTGAATCCTTCACAACATAAGAATCTGTAGACTCTGCATTGGCTGGGGCGGATCCCTGTCTAGCTTGCTGGACTTCCAAGACATCATCCTCTTCCAGTGTTCCATTCTCCAAATTGCCAGCATTGTCCACAGGCTTCTTCTCCTCCATAAGGGTGGTTGGCTCTGCAGCTTCTACGTCTACCGATACAGAACTGTTGCCATCTTTATTTACGCCACTCGTGACCACGACGGACTCCTGCACGTCTTCATCCCAATGGCGACCTCCCAGAAACCCCGTGACATTCTCGACAGCTCCCTGGGGCACCACCCTCGAACTCGCAGGAGGACTCGAAGAAAAATCGTCACTATCAGGGATCTCTGATCTCAGTTCGCGACGCTCATGGCTTTTTTGAAGTTCTGTGTGTGGGAACTTGGGTAAAGTAGGTCCCGCCGGTTCATTTTCTTGTTCTGGAGATGGCCGCTGTTCGGCGTTCTCAACTGGCGATGTCGTCATGGAGACCTGGTCTTCAACCTCAAGGCTTCTGGAATCGCCTGTGGCAGGAGTTGCTTCGATAGACAGTGGTGATTGTTTGGCGCTTGGAGGGGCTGGCGCGATGCTATCTGACCCAACCACCAGAACCTTGATGTTTGGCGTTGATCCAGCCATTTCTGCGTCTCCTTATAAGCCTGCCTGGATTAAATAGCATTTACTCCCATTGTGGACTCGATAGAGACCTCTGCCAACCGGCTAATGGGGCTGTTGTGATATAGAAAAGTTGACATGTGTGCGACTGGAGACTGGCTTTTAAATGAAGCTCGATTTGGAAACTCTGCTTCGGTTGGTTTGAATATCGTCACGTGTGGTCCTCGCGCGCTAGCGGGAGATTTATACCCCTCTGATTGAGGTCATTGTATTTATAATTTATTATATCTAGAGACCTGAGATAATCCTGTTGTCACAAACCTAAAGCGCTTCTTATCGAGTACTAGAGTCTTGTTGAAAACTTTACTTTTCGTGTTCTTGTACCTTGTTCGCATTTCAAGTCATCCCATTTAGCGAGAACGTCCTCGATCTCGATATCAAACTTAGCGCGCAACCGAGGGCCGCCTAGGCACCTACATAGTTAGATCGCGCACACAGTCAACTATCCACGAAAGTTGGGAAGAGATACATCTTCTCTTTGAAGCTCAGCGGTTGTTGCTACTATCGCTTCAAACGAGAGTGCTTTTGCAGCCAACTCAGGATTTACACTCGGAAAGGTGGATCAACATTCAACAACAACCGGAACGCATCCTAGTCATGGCTACTACTGTAAGTTGTCCCTTTGAAGCATCCAGTTACTTCCAAGTCGGTCAAGACTTACATTGTACACTCAAGTTTTACGGCTTCAAGAACCTCCCACCTGAGCTACAAGA
Source organism: Pezicula carpinea (assembly GCA_026119845.1). Lineage (NCBI taxonomy): Eukaryota > Fungi > Ascomycota > Leotiomycetes > Helotiales > Dermateaceae > Pezicula > Pezicula carpinea. Next base: position 272,841 of record JALRMK010000006.1, on the reverse strand, counting down.
TGAAATTTGGGATCGCGCCTGCCGCAATGGCAACCTCATTATTGCTAGTCTCAGAAACAAGCAGGCTATGACCGCCAACGGCGAACCTGAAATCGAGTATCTCCAAACTCCAGAGCCGCCAAGAGCTGTCTTGCTCGCGCACTCCAGCTCCAAGAAGCGTGTCCAAGCGAACTACAGACTCATCCAGGGCAGCGGATCTAATATTTGGCAATGTGAGGATATAGAAACGGGTTTGGCTCAGACCAAGGAATGTTTCTACGTCAATTTCAAGTCAGATATCTTCTACATTAAGCCTCCTGCTCCTAGCATGGGTATCCACGACGTCTTGGTGCCTCTTACGGAATGCGCTTCTCCAAAGGCACTTCCCGTTCTTAGCAGCATCTGGCACCTAGTCATTGATCTTGATGTTGACGCAGTCCGCGAAGCGATGTTCGCCCACCAAGGTGTAAACGAAACAGCCAATATGGGTCCCATGACCTCGCTCGAATCGAAGGAGTTCTACATTCGGCAGGCCATTGACAATCTGCTACACAAGAAAGTCAAACGATCGCTCCAACATTTTCCCAATTTACGCACTCTCACCTTGGTTATTCTCCAAGACCATCCACCACCCGAGATGCCATCGGCTGAACGAGTAAACGTAGGCTGGGGCACCCAACTTGAACTCATCGACTGGCGCAATCGCGTTAATGTCAGCACTGGTTATTACCAAGCCTTCGCCCAAGACTTCGCTTTCAGCTTTGAGGAATGCTTCATTATTGAGCAAAAAGTCAAGGAATGGTTCAACGTGATCAAGGAATTCTCCCCTGAATTAGGAAAGATGCCGCAGGTGAGCTTGAAGCTGGGGGCAAAGAGGTTTATTGACGAAGACGCGGACACAGCAGCCTGAGTGACTGAGTCAGCTCAAGCTACACAAGCCTGCCTACTTTGGAAGGATACAATAACGGAGGACCATCATCTTTGCTGCGCTATATTACCGCGTCGTGACTTTTATGGAACCCAGCGAGCGGATTTTCCAGAGGTCCAGAGGTCGAGAGGCCCAATGTACACAGGACTAAGAACTACAAGCCTGTGCATAGGACTAATGAATTACAAGCTCATGACGAATGAACTGCTCTGTCTGAAAGTGTGAATCTAAGTTGCTCAAAGTAAGGGAACGATTCGTGGTGCTGTTGCAGCTTGCATACTTTACTCAAACTGAGCTTCAGCAACATGTTACTATACGACAATGAGACACCGAGACCCTTCTTCCAATACCATAGAATGAACAAAGAGCATGCATTGGTAACCCTCTTACTTAAAATGGGCCAACAACAGCATCCTAGCTCCTATATAGATGTGGCTGTTCGCTCAACCATTCAAGTATAAAGGAAAATTCCACCTTCTAGATGCATTTGACTATTTAAGCGAGTCAAGGAGGTTATTATACTGCATAGTCATTCTCTTCATTCAGATTGGATCTCTTGGAAGAAGTGCCAGGGGGAAAGAACACCCGACTATAGTCTCATGCTTGTCATATTAAGAACTTTCAGGAACAGACCACCGAGTAGACTTCAGTGGTCAGTTGATGGGAAAAGTTGTTCATGTGGTGCCGAACGCCATGCTACCGCTACCAATAAAAACACCAGCGTCTAATAGAAAGATTCCACCATGGTATCCTTCAAGCTAGTATTAATAGCACCAGGAGCCTGACCTTCACCTAATCTGAACACACTCTCCACCACACTCAACTCAGTAGCCGTAGTGTCCAATCCAGTGACTGCCAGCCAATCGTTGACAACCATGCCCGCACCAACGACGCTGCTTCCTCTGTTGACACTACCAGCTACCAGTGGTACCTGTAACAAGCTGGAGAGCTCATCTTGGTCCTGAATGGATGTCTTGGGGTGGACGATGCCGCCTTGATTGGACAGAGCCATGTATGAGCCTACGAGTACGTTCTCTGCGATTGTCTGACGGAAAACTTCAACTCCAAGGACGTCCGCGATTATCTCCTCCGTTTCGCGCTCAAGATCAGGGTGAACAAGGGCTACATGATCGTTGGATACTATAACGTTTCCGAGAGCTGACAGTCTTTCCTCTATTCTCTGTAGAAAATCTGAGTCAGAACTGAGGGCTTCGTTGGGGATATTGCGTGATCAGAAGAAGTACCTGTATCTTGACCTCATCCGGTAGACTATTCCTCAGATGCTGCAGTTCTTGATCTGTTGTGCTCGTAGGTACCAATAGACCCTTTCGATTTCTGAAATCCCGTATCAATAAAGTTTGCGCAGCTTCTGCTCGTCCAGATCCACATACCCTGCAGTCAAACGTCCGATTATTCTCGTCCCGGCGATTGTTGCATGACATATTGGAATGACATCTTGGAGTTCGGCCTCGAAAACACTGCGGCATCATATTATTAGCCATGTCCGCTCGTAAATCTTGCCTACAGGAAGCATTTCGTTCTGGGTCTTTTGCGCAAGCTTGTGGCTCGCCGATTGCTGGGAGCATACCTGTAGAAGTTCTCACTTGCGCCGACAGCAACCAATGCGTATGAATTCGTCAATGTAGCGAAAACACCAACTCTGTAATGGCGTATCAGGTTAGCAGGTATTCAGGAAGAGTGTGCTAGGTAGTAGTGGGGTAGAGAAGAGGGGCAACTCACTCGTTCGAGTTCTCAAACTGCGCGCGAACCGCCATGATCAAGTATGTAGTATTCTTTCTTTGTTTGTAAGCTTTCTGGTCTTGAGAAACGAAGATACGGGTTCAGAAGATGTCGAGAGAAGTTTGAGTTTGGTTATTCAGTGTGATTGATTTTCTGCTGAGGCCGCGATGGATTTTCTTGTAGGCTCGAAGCGCCGCTAAGCGGACAGAGATTGATCCGGTGCTCTGCAGAGGCGAGGCGAGGCTAGGTGTATGACTGTGACTGATGCAGTATGATTCCGAAGCTTCAGACGGATCAGGACGGATTACACTTCCCGATTACAATGACTGCAGGCAGAGTGGCGTTCCATCACGCACCGGTGCATCATTTGTGGAAATGACTCACTATGAGATATGACTTGGTCTATTACGGTATTTGCTCAGCCTCTGGAAACCTTCCAGCCTCAATAATGGGCTGAAGGTCCGCAACTGAAATATTACACACAAAACTATGATGTACATGCAACGATGCACATTTGGGCTGGTTATGACTGCGAAAACTCGGAGATGACTGTTTCTCCCAGTAACACAAAATGCAGAACGACTCTTCCCTCCCCCCATAAAAGTATCCTGAACATGCAGATGCCCAGGTGTGATCGGTTTTCAAAGAACCCCACAACTGAGCACCTATTTTGCTGCCCTATGAAATTATAAAACACAAGTGTCTGATCAACGGGATATTGTCATGTATTGCTCAAAACGAGCGGAGATGAAAGGGGCAGCAAGAAGACCAGTCCAGGCGAAAGACTTTGTCAACAAAGTATTGAAAGCCAGCGACGAGGCTAGTGGCCCAGGTCAAAGAAAGTCCCCATCACTCAATCACTGAAAGCCGATGAGCCATAAAGCAACCTCCAGTGCGCCTGAATATTCATCAGTGAACCGCCTGAAAACGATAAAGGTCGACCTAGGCCCACCCAGTCCTGAGAACTGTAACCCATCCTATGGCCATGTTGGAGGTGGCGGTCTGCTTGGCGGAGCAGGTCGAAGTTGCCTATATCTGGCATCAGAACTGGGCGATGTGTGAGGAGACGTCATATGTGGAGGGTTTGTGTACGGAGACGTAGTGTATGGTTGTTGCGGAGGTTGTGACTGTTGTCGTTGCATAAATGGTGGTTGCGGCTGGATGTGTGGTTGATGCTGCTGCTGGATGTGCAAAGGTTGCTGTTGAATGTGTGGTGGTTGTTGCTGGATGTGCTGGTATTGAAGAAAAGTCCTTGCAGGTGGTGGTGGTGGTGGCGGCGGTGGTGGTGGTTGTTGTTGTTGCTGTGGGGCCATAGGAGGTGGCATAGGCGGTCCCATGGCGTGTCCAATTGATGGGCCCATAGCACGAGGAATGTTGTACGGAGATGGAGGTGGGTTTACCCCATGAAACTCAGCAGCATCGGCCATAGCAACAAGGCCATCGCGTTGCGTCATGGATTGATATGTTGGTGGAGGATCTGGCATTTGATAACCAGTGTCTCGGATGGGATCATAGCCGCTGCGTGGCGTGATCTTACGTGGTACTGACTTATAAGGCGAAGGAGGCGGCTGTGATTGTGCCTTTTCAATTGCTTCTGAAGCAGCGAGAAGATCTTCAACACCTTTGCTTGGGGTTGGTTCGATCTTAATAGGCGTGGGTGGTCGAGGGGGTGCATCTTTTGCGTCAATGGCTTCTAGCAGTCTTCCCATGTTGGATTTGACAACGAGCTCCTCAAAATCTTCCTCGACATATAGCCTCTTAGTCGAACGCGATGAATGCAAAAGCTCCTTGCCGTCATAGAAAGCCTTTGGTTTTGTCCTGTCAAAAGGTTTGGTCCAGTCTGTCCTCTTTGTTGCGTCGATGTCAGGGTTAATGGAACCTTTAATTGGGATACCATAGACGGGATGCAACTTGTGAATCCGTACCAGGTCCTGATCAAGTCCTTCTTTATCGTCTTTTGAGAGTCTGGTAGAGTTGTACCCATGGATGAACTGATCGAAGAAGAAGTGCTTTGGCTGCGGGTTAGGATCAGCCCCCAGGTACCCGTATTGATCATTCTTGGTTGGTTTATGAAAGTGTTTTCTAACACCAATTTCAAAGGGCTCAAACTGGACAGATGGAGTCGCAACTATTCTGTTCTGTGGGGCTTCTCCATTCCTTGGAGCAGGTCTCCTTGGAACGCGGACACCATACTTGTCGGTAGGTTGCTCCTCGCCATCTGACTCAGTAGTAGTCGATCCAGGCACCACATCTCGTTCAGGGCTTTCTGCAGGTGTTGGTGCAGATGAGTTCTCTTCGCCTGGTGTATTGACGTCAAGTTGAGTGGCAGGTTGATAAAGCGAAGGTTTATGTCTGGTAGCTTCTGGCTCTTCAACAGCCTTTGCCTTCGTGGGAGAAGAATTCTTTGCGTTGAGGCGTTTATTACCTGGACCTCCTCTTCGCTTTGCTGCTTTGTCTGCGTCTGCCTTTCTCTTTGCTTCAAGACCACCGGCACGCCATGCATCAGCAGGATGTTGGAAAACCTCTCGCTCCACAAATTCGACATCGCTAATGCGCGATGTATAAAGCTGTAAAGATTAGTCATGGTCATTTAAAAAATAGAAAAGACTTACACCGACAACTGGTGCTGCCTTATCGTCATCTTGCGAGTCAGAGTGTCTCTCCGCAATTAGATTAAGGATGGATTCTTTGACTTGAACAACGAAGACTTCCTTAAGCTCGTCGACAGTAGCCTGCGAAATGTTAGATCTCCTCGCTATTGGATGAATTGAGGACTTACATCAAATCTCCTTTTCGTATATTCTCTCTCTTTCTTGTGCCGATTCTCAAGGTACTTTCTCTTGATTCGATACTCCTTGTTCATGCGTGCAAGGTTTTTGTCGAGGGTCTTATTTAGACCGACTTTGACCTCGTCAAATTCCGGAACTTCCTCGTGAGCTTTAGGATACATCGTCATATTTTCCAAGGACTTGTCAGCCAGTGCCTCTAAGGCCTTTCTTTGGATTCCAGCAACTTGTTTGAACTGTTGCTTGAGTGCATTTCTTCTGTGATACAGAGACTGAATGCGTGCATTGGTCGACTTCTTGACTCGGTGACCGCCCCTGCCTCGTCGAGAAAGAACTGCAGCAACTGGATCCGGAGTAGCATCGTCGATTGGACTTCTTCCTGAAAGTCCCAAAGCTCCTCTTCCACCGCCACGGCCTCGGCCGCGACCACGTCCTCGGCCACGACCCCCCCTTGCGCTTGGTCGACCACGCTGCTTGGGAAGGGATTCATCATCTCCAGAATCATTTGGAGAAACTACTTGAATATCTGGGGGGGCATTGGCATCAGAATTAATGTCGTTTTTCATGATCTGCTCCTCTAACGATTGTTGTGATGATGTCGATGACCGTTCCTTTTTCCGTGGAGGGGGCATGAGATCATCTTCAGTAGTTTTGCGAGAGCCCTGAGAACTTGGCTCGACTCGGGATTCTTCGGCCGAAGAAGATCTACTGATTTCAGAGGCCCTTCGTTTTGATCTGGTAGAATAAGTAGATTTTGGGGTGGTCTCGGGGTGCTGTGCACCAGTTGCCTCGTGACCAGCCATGCTGCGATTTTTATTGTTCCCAGGCCAGGAAAGCGTAAGAGCGTAAGTGCTCCAGTGGAGTCTCAATAATTGACGGCCCGAATGCTTAGATAGACAACAAGATTCACGTTTGATGAATTTGATTTGGGTGGGCGGACAATGAAAGGAGTGTTGTGGTGGTGGTTGTAGGTAAGGCGAGGTGGAAGGTTAAGTTGGAGTTTGTTGACGGAAGCTGGGTGCTCGACGACGGTCAAGAACAATGGGTTGAGAGCGTCCAGACGTGTAATTGTTCTTGAATAAGTTAATGAGGTATTGTCCTTGCGCACTGAGATTGTTGACGTGCAAATAGTCACGTTCTGAATGAAGAGACAATAGGTGAAATAGGTGAAATGCATAATCCGGGAGCAGAGTCGAGCTCTGTCCATCTGGTTAAGGTTTAGCAGCACTTTTAATTGGTCCATCATGGCCCGCGTCTCTTGCCGCCGCCGCCGAGAAAAGGGAGTCTCTCTCCTCGATTTCGAAGAGGACATTAATTATTCTCTCTATTCTGCTGCTTCTTACAACTATCTCACTGTGTTCTTTCAGTCTAAACACGCAGAAATAACCGGTTCAATGTTTACTTCACCTCACCACCGCCGCATCCCCTGCAACCAGTTCTTTGTGCAAGGGGCAAAATGTATCATTTCCTGTCAGTGCTTTTGGCCACGACACATCCTACAGAAATTCGATGGCTGGGTTACTGCTCGAATCAACAGCAGCAATGATCCAGCAATCCGGCCGAGTATTGGATCACATCGTTCATGGCCAATCTACATGTACGTGTTGTCATCTTACTTGATGACTGTGCCGTACACCCCGAAGAATCTCCCCTTCACAACTGCGCAACACACAAGAGTACAGCATTCAGATAACTCTTGATGAAACCTGTACCACTGACATACACTGAGATATAATACTACCCCATTTTCCGGGAGCGTAGAGTTCAATTCAAACTGTTCCCCAAGTTATCTGAAGAAAACTTCTTCGTCGGTTTTCCAGTTAGTACCCACATTTCGATGCCTCACCGACTTATTCCGACAGGCTGGAAGAGCTGGACAATCCAAATATTATCAATATGATAAGCAGTCAATTCTGTTAAGATGCCAATATTTGAACAGGAAGAGCTGTATTAATCCCCCCAGTCTTGAAAGGAAAGCCAATACTCTAGAAGGTCGTTTCTGCAGGAAACAACTTCGCTCCAGCCTTTCTGAATAGCCTCGTACAGGTCCCCAAGCAAATATGAATAATAACAAGTACCTCGCGTGCGGTGGAGTGGCCTGTACAGTTCATATAACTCAGTCTTCAATACTTATATCCCATGATCCATACCATGTTGCGGTACTCCGGGATGTTTCTGTAAGTCGCTCTCCCCGCTTACGAAAGGAGGCAAGAACTGACAGCGTCACTAAGGGTCTCTCGGGTAAAAGCACTGAGGTGGACTTAGTTATATGGAATATCAAATGAATACCTCATCAAGCGTGCCGAGAAAGCTAACTTGCTTTCGATGATCCACAGGTTTCCCGTGCGGACGCCTGCCGACGAGTAGCGACTGAAGCTCTTACTTCAACACCAGTAGATGTATCTTGTTTGGCATGGACACTTTTAACAATCATCTCAATCTCAAAGTCTGAGAGTGCTCCAAACACTGCTGTCACCTCATGAGACCCGGCATCCGTTAACTTGTCTAGGACACGTCTTCGTCTCACTCAAGCACAGTAGTAGCACATCAGCCATAATATAGTATGGTACCTTACTTGTTGCATTTAAATCTTATCTGCAGGATCCTACCTCCTCGTTTTATTTCCTCAGTTGCCATTTCATTCTCAATCTTTTCTTATAAAGCAACCTTCTCACTCCATTTTGGTAACCAGACATTCCCCACTGCAAACCCGATTTATACCTCCTAACGAGATTGGCCGTCTTCATGTACCACCAAAAAAAGTTACTTGGGGGTTTCTCTTGCTCTTCTTCGCCGACATGTCCTTTATCACTCACTCACTCACTCACTCAATTCCTCACTAATCCATCACAGTAAAAAAGATTCATCGTTCCATCCTGGCATCCTCTCCGAACACCCATAAAGCTCCCTCTCTCTCTCAGTGGTGTGTTTCATCAGTAGAGTACAATTATCATTACATTGACCAACTTTGAGTACTGCTAATACTGAAGAGAACCCTGTTATCTGCCACTTGCGAGGAAATACTTGTACGGTGAACTTGAAGACAATCCAGTCGCCGCATTGCACTGTGTCAACATTTCTCTTGCTTTTGAAGTTGTTACTGGGCAATGCCACTAGGAGTTGAGCTTCACTATGCTGAAGTGGCGACGTCAGACACCTTAAATCTCAGAAGAAAGTAGGAGCTCATTCTTAAAGGATATAAGGTAAAGCCTAAATAATAATAATTTAAAAAGGTTCTGAGGGGTTAGTACATCTAGTGATCACGTGATGGTAGTACCCTAAAGACATATGCCTTCAGATCAAAAGTTTCTGGATTTTGACCATGATATGACTATGAGTACGCAATTATCCTGGCCCCAGATATATTTACCGCCATTCATGTTTCCATGCCCACCAAGATAGTGGGACCAAGTAAGATAGGTCAACCTACGACTAAGTAGGCCGAATAACAGTGAGCCAAGATTCTTCGCAACCTCATAATTAAACGCCATTCTTTCCTGATTCTGAGAATCCGACTAAAGACTTGTGCAAATTCCATGGCCATAATCTGGAAGTAACGCTTGTAAAAGACAAAACGTAGAGAAATAGGTATCGCTCGCTCATTCTTCATCCTCTGGTTGCTCGAACAGGAAATTGGCGGCGAGCTCTTCGTTCTTGTCGCAAGCAAAGTAGGCTTGGATAGCTTGGTCTCTGGGAAATCCAAGACGACATAACTGCAAGAATTAGTGGGGATTCTTGACACATATACATTACAGACTTACCCGCTCGATTGCTTCACGCTCCTCCTCAGTCACACTGATAGCCTGGGCTCCTGGGGGAAGTGGGGCATCGTTGTCACCATCTTCGCTCAGGAGCTGCAAGAACTGATCGGGGTGCTGTCCAATCAACTGGGCCAACTGTGGATTGCCAGCGCCGACTTGTTGAAGAATTGGCTCAAGCATTTGGGGTTGCTGCTGAACAACTTGACGAAGTTGCTGGAACTGGGGGTTATTTCGCAAAAAGTCGAGGTTGCCCAAGCCACCAGCAGCAGCCGCAGCACCAGCTCCAGCACCACCTGGACCGAAAAGACCTCCGGCAGCACCTCGCGAGCCAGCTCCACGTCCACCTTGACCAGCCTGAGCTGCAGCTTCGAAGAGATTAACTGGCTCATCACCACCTTCTCCTCCAGCGGTCGCAGGGGCAGGCGAAGCAGCCACTTGCGGAGCACTAGCAGCTGGGGGCGCACGTTGTTCTTGTTGAAGGTTCTCTGGGATACCCTGAACATTTATTAGCATGCACATTGTAATAAAGCGCCGAACAGCTTACGTTGAGGAGATATTCGACGGCACGATCTGGATTGTAGAATGCAGCACGCAGAGCAAGGTCAATTTGAGCTCTCTCGAATCCCATACTCTCCAAGTTGGTAATCATAGCTGCACGCTCAGCACCCATAGTGATGGTGTTCGGGTCCAATGCGGCGGGTGTCTCAACAGCCAGGGCGGGAGCACCAGCACCGGCTGGAGAAGGTGTCGCAGGAACTGCATTCGAGGTTATACTTGCGGATTGCGCTGGCGCAGCTGGAGGTGCAGGGGTCGCCGTAGAAGTATGAGCGGGGGTAGAAGGAGGGTTTGAGGAAGATGAAGCTGCAGCGGGGCTGGGCTTTGGCTGTTACTAAGATCAGCAATTGCAAAATATATGCAGTAGAATGGGTTGTCATACCTTTTGAATCATGCAGACAATAAAACCCTTCTCTTCAATCTTGTACGACTCGACAGTGTTCGCATCTTGGAGGATCTTGCCTAGACCACGCGCGTATTAGTAAAGCTGTTTTCAGAGAAACCAGACTGTTCTTGCGACTGTGGGAACCAGCTACACACCAGAATAGATCAGCTTCTGCTGCGAAACCTCCCATCCTTTCTCCTTTGCAATCTTCTCCTTCACATCAGAGATCTGTATGTCATCGTCATCGTTAGCTGTGTCCCAAACCGAAATGCGATGACCATGCGGTGGATCGAGGTAGACCAGACGGCACATGATAAGGTGGGCAAAGAGATCGTACCAGCTCCGTCGGCTCGGCCTCAATGACGAACTTGTTTTGCTTCAGGTCCTAAATGCGCAAAGCAAACATTAGCAATGCAGAGTCCCACAGTGCGATGGTGGCGGGACCAACCTTGAACGTGAGCTTCATTTTGGAGAACGACGGCGTCTGCTGCAAGACAAACTGTGGTATTGAGCGTAACGGATTGTAATTCGGGATTGTGTGATAGCAAGCACACAGTGGTGGGGTGGTGATTATTTGACGTTGGAAGTGGTAGGATGAGGGGAGGCACCGCACGGCGGAGAGCTTTACAGCACGATAAAGACGCTAAATTTTAGCGTCAATTCTATTTGGACTGCAGCTACAACAGGCGCCAGCAGGTTGCGAATTCACTAGTCCATTACCAAAGCCAAGACTATTTCCATCACTTTCTATCCTCACATACCTTACCTATCTATGATGCCTTCCACCTGCTAGCAAAGGGCTGCCACTAGTTTTCAACTGGTTGTTTAGTCTTGCGCGAAGAACCACCAGTTGTCTGCAGTCTTCTACTGTCCTTCAACCAGCTTTCCCGCTGTGCAACTGGTGGCTCACTCCGAGGCAAGGCTGTCCAGCCTTGTCGCAAGTTGAGATAACATGAACACACTGACCAGGCAGACATCATTCACGAAGACAGACAACCATAAAGACATTTGAAGTAATTCGAATTTTGAATACGTTAAAAACTAAGGTATATCTTCTATCAAGCCTGCGCCACGCTAATTTTCGACTTTGGTATCCCCCCACCCCACAGAAACAAGGAAATTCGTTGGCGTCGAGCCGTGTTATCCCTATCAAGGGATCATTTCGCTGGAACGAGGATCTATCTCGCTCAAATTTCTCCATCTTCTCCCAGCTTGCCCAGCCCTGTTTGGTTCTTCCTCCTCGACTCATAGTTGGCCATGCGAGGGCTTGGAGCACTGCTCATAACCCACGATGGAAGTGGCGGCGTGATCGATCTTTCGCCCCCAGCCTCTTGTGCCGTTCGGACTTGCCGTTCCATCGTACGTCGGATGCTATCCAAGCTGTCACTGTGCGCCAGTGGACTCGTAGGAAGACTTCCACTTCGTATTCGGAGTGATTTGACGCTGGAACGACTCGATAGCACTTGGCCGGCGCTAGGTGCAGCCGTGATTATAGTGCCCGGGGTTGCAGCTGGAGGGGGCTCTGGTGAATCTGTTCTGAAGAGGGGATGGATATGTGCCTCATGCATGCTGGGGGTTGGGCTTGCTGTCTGGCTGTCTCTTCTGCGCTCTGCGAAGCTACCAGCTGGGCTGTAGCTCCGGCTTCTTCTACTAGACTTCGGTGGCTCCAGGTCCAGTGGAAATCCAGGAGATGGACTCCGGCTAGTAGTTGGGCTAGCTGGGATAGTTTCAAGTGGGAATGCCGATCTTGGAGGGGTGGGCGATCCTGACTCCATGATAGCTTGCCTTGATTGAGAATCAACCGCCGATGTATCCCACGAGTCAAAGCCATCTTCGACTGACATCACGGTGTCCCGATAGCCGGAGTCAAGAGAACTTGGCCTGTGGGTTGATTTCTGGCCGCTGGACACAAGACGCGTCTTTGAAGTAATCGGGCGTACGACTCCCGACAGAGAAGATCTGAAAGAAGAGTAAGTATCTGAGCCGGAACGAGATCGTCCGCTACCCGAGGAGGGCGAGGACCTGGAATCTGGTGAGTGTGGTCCATGGTCATCTACCGTCTGAGGACGACTTTGGGAATGAGGCCTTGAGGAGTCTTTCATTTCTGATGAGGCTGCTGTTGGTGTTTCGGGGTCGAAGAGTGAACCGTGCTGGATGCCTTTCTTCTGAAGGATGATGATGCATATTATGAACAGGGCTTGCGATATCAAGGATACGGCCCAGACGATAAATGCTCCTGCAATGAGGCTTCTTATTGACGACTGGAGGACTTCAGTCGGCAGGTCTCCGAGCCTGGCCAGTGTTAGGCCCAAGAAGACCGGTGTAGCAACTGCAAAAGTAATACAAAATATGGCGCTGAATCCGGCTAGGAGGTATGTGTGTTGTGGTCCATGCCCAATATCCTGGATATGAGCGCCATTCCGATACCGAATCTGCCTACTCAGTAGCAGTGTTAGGAGTGCCGCAGCAACCAACCCCAGTCCTGATGCTACGATGGCTAGTATCTTGGCGGCGACAATTGATTGAGCGCGAGAAAGTATAACGGCGAATATGACGTCCAAACTCAGCAGAGCTGTGTCGCTTCCCACTGCTAATGTGCCCAGAGCAATAGGTAATGCTCGAGAGATCCTCATTGTATCTCTGGACGCAGGTAAAATGGTGGATAAGCTCTAGAGTCGCGCCTTCGAGTTGGACTGATCTAAACGTGGCGGAGAAGGATTTAAAGGCTTCTGATGCGTTGGTGCTCTACGGATGCCGACGTCTTTCTGGACCAAACAGACTGATTGAGAGCAAACAATCTCTCAGCTGTTTAGTCAATATCCAGGATGACCGTCGAAGATTTGAAAGTTGTTTCGAAATCGAGGCTGAGTATTGATACTCCACGAGGTTCGTCACTTTTGCGTTGTGGACGTCTTACAAGTGACACCTTGTGTCTTCGTTCCACTGCTGGCCACAATGAAGCTTGGTCAATGGTCTTCAGATCACCGACACAGGTTTTCAGGTAGGTTACAGCTTGGTATACTTGAGACGCGGTCGCTTGATTCCGTCGACATGGATATCGGGAAACTGCAGAACCCAATGAGGGAGATTACAAGAACGTGTGGTGCTTGACAGCTGGGAACCGAGGATGGGCTGAGTGGTCGTGAGGTCGTTATGGTGAGAGAGTGAATGCTGACTTCCAATCTACAGTTTCCTTATGATATGGCCTGGTTGTTGACCGGCGTTGAAAAGACCTAGTGGGTACGGAAGTGTAATATACCTCACTAAGTGGTCGCTCAGATGGCAGACCTGGGTCAACTGATCCACAGTGAAGTAAGTGAATAGGAACGTAACGACAGTGGAAATGGCGAGGATGGAGTTCGACGCGATGAGGGGAAGTACGAAGTATATGAAGTTGTTGTTCCCGGGAGTTGGACGCGAATCCCTGCTTGCAGCCCAAGAACGACGCGGGGTCCGAAACCCTCTTAAGCTGGTTGAGGTTATAATGAGGGCAGAGGAGATTAGAAGCCGGGAAGAAAGCCAATTGCAACTGCAGATCGGTCCAATAGGTCGGGCCTGGTGTTATGTACGCAACTGCGACGGCAGAAAGATAGATAGAGCTCTAGCCACAGGTTGCATAAGCAAGTCGTGTGGCACAGGAAGAGAAATGTTGTGATTGGAAGCGAGGTGCATACCACTGCGTGGCAAGGAAACGGCCTATCTGAAGGAAACTCGACAGCTTGCATGGAAAATGCGGAGAAGTGAAGCAGAATGGGAGGACGAGGAGACATCCCAAGATATAGGGAGAAGGGAACATCTGGGACGGACACAAGATTTCGTCGTGTGTCTGTGCCTGTGGTGGATTTGTTATTTGTTATTTGTTATGATTTCTCGGTTGTTTTTGTTATGGTTTTCCTCTTCCTTTCTTTTCTTTGGCCGCGGCGGCCTGGACCCTGCAAAGGCGAGAGCTTCCCAAATTCCCCGAAGGCCAGCGGCGGTCCACTTGACGAAGCGGCGTGGGGTCTGTGCAAGGGCGCCTGTTAAGCTTGGCCCTGAGCTTAATGGCATCGACGGGAGCGCAGGGCGAGGAACTTGCGATTGGCCACGCGCGATGCCGCATGGGAGGTGGTGGCATGCCAGATGGCGGCGGACGAGAGAGATGCGATGGAGACTGCGCCATGCGAAACAGCGGAGGCCCTGCTGGCGTGGATATATTTCGATATTCTCATCTGTTAATTTGGGCGTGCGAGACTGGAGAGTCAGGGACCGGAGGAGCTCTGTACAGGACGGCGGGCACAAGTCAGTAGAAGACTGGCTAATCCTGTACACGACGAGGACGAGGACTGCAAGGTACGAAAGTCCCAGTGTACAAAGAGGACTAGTCGGCACCACGCCTGGCCACCGAGTGTTGTAGCACTCGCAGTAGTCCTGTAAGTACCGGCGGTACCTTACGTAGCATGCGACGGACTGCAGATGTACCTCTCGATCTGCCAGCAACGTGCTAAGGAGGTAGTGAGATGAGCATTCACAACTCGATGGTACCTGCATCTAGCAACAATACAGTCGTCTCCCCCAACATCTTGCCCGTCATCTTGATCTTGACTTTTTGAGCCCTCTGAAACGTCTAAGGTGCAAACTTCTTTCCCGTCACACTACTAACGAGGTATCCTTCGTACAAGCCGTCCTCGTTGAATCGCCTAGAATCTTCTCGGTGGGCGATGCGGACATTGGCCAACAGTCACACACCAGCCGATGACCCTCTTCATCTCCTCGGCAGGGAAGACTCTTGCTGACAGGCTGCCTAGAGCATGGCCAGCACGTCGCTTACTCTTGGTCTAGCTCTCCGTCTGCTGCACTGTGCACCCTTTTCCGGTGCAGTCGGAAGCTCTCCTGGACACTGCTCAAACTCTCCAGGCAAGGCAATTGAGCGTCCAAACCATCACAGCGGAGGCGCAAGGAAGATCAAAGTATCCCGGGTACGAAAGTTGCGACGGGACCTCTGGACGGCGTAAAGCAAGCGAGAGTGGGATGCAGGACCTTACTTGACTTGGATGCGCTTCCGTAACTTCCGATCCTCTCCATCATGCTAGATTTGTTAAAAGTCAACGTGCGAAGGTGCGTGTTGGTAACTTGGCTTTCCCTTTGGGACAGTCTCTTCCTTGATTGCGCGCAGCTCGTGCTCGGCTGGTACTCGGGGACGGTATGTATATTGGGGATGCCTTACTGCCTGTTGCGTTGCCCAGCGAAAAACTCGGTCTTAAGACTTTTTGGATTGATTCATTACCTTTTGTTATGCCTTTGTTGGTCGGAGTAATGCCCGAGTTGGCAACATCTCCACATGTGCCCAGGGATCCAGCTTTTCTAGACTTCCACTGTACGAGGAGTTCTGGGAATACTCGTGACTACGGCGGAGTACGGAGTACTGCAGACAGAAAAGGCGCGTCATCCCATCCACCTCACTTGCCCACACACCACACACCACCACCACATACCACGCACCACCCACCATCCACTCTTCGCATTGACTACTGGTACGGCGGCGACATTTGCGATCCGGATCTCAATCATCCCATCACCGCCAGTCGTCCGATCCGATGGCATCCACCGTCTGTCATCAAATCCCCGGAACGCCCTCTCGGCCGCTCGCTGTGTCCCCTTCGACTAACTCTCAGACTCTTCTGCGAAAAGGCTGAAACACCACCTCTTCCAGATGGAGCTTCCCTGCCCGCAAGGAGAGCAGCAGCATCACGAACGAGGCAATCTTGGCAATGTGCAAACTCAATTAATATCGACGTCCTCGCTCGAGAACTTGTTGAAACCACCGGTTCTTTGCTCATGCCTCTTCTCGTGTATCTCCCTCCTTCTGCACCCTCGTGCTTCCTCCCGACGGGCCGCTCCTCTGCATTCGAGGGTCTTTTACCAGAGACTCAGAGGGCGGGAGCGAACAAGGAAGGGGATGCTCTTTCGAAGCTGCTTTGATACAACCTTTATTACTTTGGTGGCGGAAGGATAATGGGAGGAAAACGGTATTATGGCCGCGATAATGGCCTCGCGGCTCTGGTCGCGGCTTCTGCCATTGGACAACTACCCTTCATCACGATTGGACGATGGGGATGGTTTCCTCTCTGCTATTATTGAATAACTGGCTGATCATGGATAGGCACGTCGGCTACGTCGACAAGGTTTCCGGGTGGAAGTATATTGCCTGCTTTACTAGTTCTGTACCTGTTCGCAGATAAACAGCGTGCGTAGGTTCGAGTCCTGTGCAGGGCAACACAACAGGGTAAGTACGATTACAGCGTTGGAGTGCTGCTTTGCTTCGGATTGCGATACCTTACCATCTCGCAGCAGATGTAGAGGAAGTTTTTCAATCAGCGTCAGTCTATGACTCGAAAGCGCCTAGGGCCTTGAGACAGTCATGTCATTGCAAAGAATATCGCAGTAGAGGGCCACTCAGAAGCGAGCTCAGGACCCTCGAACGCAGTCTTATGAACAGAAAATCTAGTTTTTCTTATTCGTGGTGTATGTCTAAGTTGACATTCTTCCTTCTAGCTCAAAGCCTTTTTCAATATCAGGATCAACTCTGTGGAGGAGCATTGACCTGACTCAGTGACTGAGTGATTGTAGATGCCCGGCTCTATGGAATGAATTTTTCTGATTTTTGAGGTCTAGCAGGGACCGATAAACAGGGGAAGCAGTACTTGTTTACGCTTCCAGACTCAAATAGTGTTGCTTAGATGTTTTCAGTTTCGTCGCTACTCTAGGTTCGATACTGCATTCCTTTCGTCGATGACATGCTTGGGGACGCCGCTGATGACTATTGAGCACGCATATTTTGTGACACCACATAGTTGTAGAGGTACCACTTTTCTCTTTTGCAATATTTGCTACATAGATCCATCCCTTTTGTTTTGTTCAATATGTCCAATTTGGACGCCTTCACTCGTCTTCTCGATTTGCCGACCGAAATCCGCCTTCTGGTATGGGCATTCTGTGGGGAACAGCTAGAACCTCGTATCGTTCCAATTTGTTACACATCTGCGAGAGAACAACAGCTCGCTGGTCCTAACCCGCTCGAGGGTTGCACCTCTACCGCACCTGTGCCCAGCTTACTGCACACGAATCGCGAGGCCCGTATCGTTGCGCTCAATCATTATTCTCTCTCTCTTGGAAAACACGCAGCACAGAGCAACAAAATCTACTTCAATCCTTCACTGGACACCTTATACTTCGGTCACAGAGAGGGCGACGGGGGAACATGGCGTCAGTTGACAGCCGTTGCTTACAATGTGCCAGCACAGGAATTGGCGAAAGTGACGAAGTTGGCGGTCAGCGAGGTGTTGTTTAATAGAACATGGATGCTGAAGTGTGAGTTTTGGCGTTGCGTCGGCTTGCAATTTGGAAATGTGGAGGTGATTATTTTTGTGGATGATGTTGAGGAGGATACTGAAGCGTATGGTCCTCTTGTGCCAGGGGGTGAGGAGGGTGCAGCAAGGGAGGGTTTACTTGAGACGAAGCAAGGATAGCGTTTGCCCGAGGGAGTGGCGTGACTGGGCGAAGATGAATACCCGCCGGTACAAGGAGATCTTCGATGGTGCGCCGGGATACTACTGGGTTTGTGAAGCTTGACTTCATTCTTTGAGAATAATGACGAAATTGTAGCTTAATAGCGTTTTTGGTATAGGGTACTTCGGCAAGACATTATTTGATGCAAGACCTAGCTACCGGTTCAAGTCCTTTCGTAAGAGCTACAGTCATCGCTCGTGTATCCTTATTTTGAGTTACTTACTTCAAGCGAACATGATATCTAAGCCGATGTCAAGCAGCAAAGATACGGTGCATATCCGGTTTTCTACTCGTCAAGTTGATAAGGTCGGGATAAGTGGTCGATAAGTAGTAAGTACCCTTTAGCAAGTCCGTATCTCGGCATGTCTCTCAGTTGTCTTTATAGCTAGAGTAACTCAAGCGAGTAAGAGTGTACCTTCCGTACGCAATCACCTTAAATCTTATTTGCCTTACATCCTAATCAATTGGATTTTTAGAATAGCCATAGTATAAGTGCCACTAAACTCTACACTTCAAGGTAGGGAATTATTGGCGCAAGAGTTACAAGACACGATCACGTACGGCTTAAAACAATCAGGAAGTAAGTCTCCTCAAACTCTCAACTCGAATGCCCTTTTCCTCAATTGTTGAACGGGTCTTTTTAAGTAGAGCTGAACTCGCAACCGCCCTCCCCGTCTCTTCGTCTGTCCAATAGAAAGTCCAGCCGCGCTGCCAATTGTTTTCTTCGCTGGCTCTCTTGTCTTTTATAGGTGGTCTTATTCTTGGTACTTTTGCCGTCATACTCTACAAAATTTAGCAGACTAAGCATATTTGCTACTCTAAGAAGCAAACCTTGTGTTTTCACATGCATATTTCTAACAAGGCCGGATTCTTACACATGTCCTCGCTTCTTTACAAAACCACTACTATAAAAGTGCAACTATGCTTCTTGACTCCAGCAGGTTCTTCTCAGGCTTCACATTTTTCATTCACATTTTACTAGTATCAAACGGAATCGACTTCCGGTTTTTGTACATGTTCTGCTTACATATCTACTCACGACAAACAATATATCTTGAAACTAGGACTTTGATTAAATCTATCTAATCCTACTTCAGGATTGAAATCGACCGTTTGAATATTTGAATATCTCATCTCGTCGTCTAACGACTTTCTCGGTGGATTGGTAAATGCACCAGATTTTGACGGATCCAAGGCAAAGAGCATGATCTGCTTCAGGACTTCGGGGTCTCAAGGGGAAATGCTAGTAGTGTCCTAGTTTACTTGAAAGTTCTAGGTGGCAATTGCTTATGATTCTGTCGACCTGTCTTAGGAGCGTAAAAGCTGTTGATTATAGTCTATGGGAGTGGCTGTATATATAGGCTAATAGGGAGGTAGGATCCCCTAGAAGGCTTAGATATTTGAAGGATTTCATCCTAATTGCATCCATTTGAAGGATGGCATATAACATCCTATTTTTGGCTCACAGATTCTCAAATGCAAAAGAAGAACCAATTGCAATTAGATCCTCGTGTGAGGGCTGGAACGGTACGCAGCGGTGGAGTTGTTAGCCTCTCGCTCAGCAGCTACAATCAGGACGTGGTGATGATCCAGGGCTGCGTTTTCTCAAGGTTCGTTGATCCAGTCACGACATCGCCAGAGAGGATATCAACGTTATAATTGCGGTAGCAGCTTTGACACACTTCCACAGAATTCAACACTGCCACCCAAGGGTTTAACACTTCTAATGGGAGAGTTCAACTCTCTTCCAAATGATTCCAACAACCCCTCTCATTCAGTCACGTCGAAGATTTGATCTGGCATCGGCCCTATTCTTCATGAGCTAGCACTAATCTCAGCCTAGCCAAGAAGCCTCGTCTCTACTCCGTAGTCATTGAAGCCCCGAGAGACTCGTGGATAGATGGTGGTCCATGCAAGATCCACTATAATTTGTTAGGTGAAATTGGACGCTGGATGATTACGCCAAGCTAGCCCAACGTGGATAGAAGAGTTATATTACAAGAAAAAGGTCTTGCCAAGTTAATCGTGAAGCTCAATGAATTCATTTACCAAATAAAAGTGAGCAGGAACTTTTCTCTTTAAATTTCATTACATTACGAGTAATTGATGCCCTGCCGCCCTGGTGCTCGCTTATTGAGTTCCTGATTGACATATTGAGGCAAGATCCAAGATGCACGAGAGTACTTCTAGCAGCTTGAGGGACTTCAAAAAAATGCCCAAACTTGTATAGAGCAAGTAAGCATCTCATTTCTTCCCAAGAGGAAAGACGAAGAGTTGGCACGTGTGGAATAAGTTGCCTATCAAGAACTCTGGAGCATCACGTGCCAAAAAATGCTAGAACTACCTCAATTACCGACAAAAGCCGCAGGCCAATAAACCGACGTCGGCCAGCAACGACACGATACGCATGGAGTAAGCTGCTTAAACACAACAATCCCGTCTCACGGCCATGAACCCCATCTTCTACACCTTCGGCTGACTTGCCATCAGTTCCAGACCTCTTGAGGCGGGCTTGAAAGTTGAGGCTATCTTGAGGCTCCATACCAAGACTTCTGCAATCTCCACTGCCCGATCGCGTTGACCTAGCAAGCATCAGTGAAAATCTGTCTCCAGGTGCGAGGTGTTGCCATATTAATAGACGCACCGGACGGCACTCATGTCCACTGTGGCCATTCGTTCTTCCACGTTCGTAAAGTTGGTTCATTTGCTGCTGCTGCAGTTTCGTAGTTAGGTAAGGCTTGAAGATAAAGGGGAACCTTGGTATAAGGTTTCATTCTGTGAAGGTAAATTCGCTCGGTATTGGGGTTTGGCATTGAACCCTCCTTTTTTTTTGGTACCATGGTATACTATAAGGATACTTAGGTAACTTGATTGAGCTTAAATGCTAGATCGGCCTCTATTTCTTTAGAATACAAGAAACCAGCTTATTAGGAATCCTTATAATTGTTTAGATAATTATATCTACACTCAACTGTAGTAGTTTTATATAAGGTAAATAGGTACCTAAGCATGTACTTCATTAGGCTGTACCTACCTATAGAACCGATTTATATACGCTATATTCCATTATAATATGAGGCATGACGGGCATGTCTAGAAAATAGGGCATAAACCACACCACCAGGGTAGTCACGTTATGGGTTTTACATCTTGGCCCTATGCTAGCCCTTACCGCAAGGCTTCCCTGTACTCTGCAGTGTTTTCGCCATTGAGTTCTACTATGTGTGCTTGCTGGCTCTTGGTGCCTGGGAAGTTTCCTCGTCCAAGTCCACCCCCACTGCTTGGCATCATCTCAAGAGGGTTCATTTCCACTGACTCAAGGATTGAATGGATACTGCAAATTGGTATTTGAAGCTTCGGTCCCTCCTCTGTTGAAGAGTACTCCTTGCTTGTGACAGTCCCAAGCGAGCGACTTCAGCAAGAACAAGATGGCACCTACTTTCATTAAACATACTCTTCCTTTCGCTCTCTTGTCAGTCGCTGCTGCAATATCAGACAATGTCTTTGTAAGTGCTCTCATGGATAGTCATATGATATGGCAGCCTGCTAACTTTGCCTAGCAATTTACACCTGAAGCTGTAGCCGACATCACTACTTTAGACACTTTTACGGCTGCCAATGCTACAGCAGCACAGTTCCACGTCTATGATGATTCTTTTCTTTCGTTACTGGGAGATGCCCCGACGCTCTCACTAATCGTCAACGCCTCCAATTCTAGCTTCCCCCAATTTCATGAAGGTGGCATTCTTGCCAGCTCTAGCCCACCCGTGCTCTTCGTTACCTCAAATCAGTACACCTTTGACGGTTTAATATCCAACAACACTAGCAACAAAGCTGTTGTGATCTCCCGTGTCACCCAGGACGCAACAACTCAACAATGGTCTGCTGAAATCATTTCCACCACCGGAGCAACCGTTTTCCTCGCCAACGGCGGCACTCTTAGCAGCAAAGGAAACTTGATCCTTTGTGCCCAAGGCGATCTTGTCAACGGAGGCGGACTTCTCACGCTGTCTGCTACTGCTCCATATACCGCTACTAATGTTATCAACAGCTTTTTGGGCACACAGTTCAACTCCCCTAACGATGTTATTGAAGCCACAGACGGTGCCTTGTGGTTCACCGATCCTCAATTTGGCTCCTTCCAAGACATCCGGCCCGCACCATTGCTGCCCGCACAAATTTACCGTTATGCTCCCGGCACCACCGATGTGCGTGTGGTAGCAGATGGCCTGACAGCACCAAACGGCCTTGCTTTCTCTCCTGACCAGAAGACCCTTTACATAACCGACACAGCCAAAAATGCCACTTATCCTACCGCAGCCAAGACCATCTACGCTTACGATGTTGTGGCCTCAACCAGCAGTCCTGTTCTGGCAAACAAGCGAGTCTTCGCCATGCCGTCGAGTGGATTCCCTGATGGTATCAAGACCGATGCAGCTGGCAATGTGTATGCAGGTTGTAGTGACGGAGTCAACGTCGTACGTATTCCGACTCTTTGTCTTATTAACTCCAGTCTTTCCTATTATAGCAGTTTCTAGCTCCTCCTTACCCCAGAAAATCACTTTTTAAGGAAGTTACTGACGCTTCGCTCTTGAAGTGGAATCCACAGGGACAGCTCATAGGAAAGATTCTGGTATCGGGGGGGACGGCGAACTTTGCTCTCGGTGATGGAATGGTGTTTTTACTTAATGAAGACAAGTTGTTCCTAGCAACGCTAAGTGGTCTTGTTGCGTCTTCTTCGAACTCTACCCAGTCGGCGACTAGAAGTATCGCTGGAAGGATGAGGCTTTAAAATCTCATCCTTATCACGTCCAAGAGACTATTTGTTAATGTCACTTCAATCTTTCTCGTTGGTAGTGGAAACAAAGATGGGTTAGGTTTCATTTAAGTAGTAACTATTATCCAACTACTCCTTCATCGTAAATAATAAGAGGAAAGGAAATAAAGAGACCTGCCTGGGATTTTGGCTTGTAAAATCAACAGCCTGATACGCAACTTCATGCTCATATCCACCCATAAACCTAGCATAGCTAAGGAGCTTCCCTAATCGCTCCAAGTCGGCAGAGGGCAAATGGTCTCGTAAGCAAAATGGCCCGAGAAAAGTCACAGGAGATTACAAAATGCTCGCTTTTGTAGGGTGCTTTTCCTAGGAAATATCTACTTAATAAGCAGTTCGGACACTACTTTGGCTGAGCCATGGCTGATTGAACTTTCTCTTTTTATGGAAACTCGATGAAAGACGGGCAAAAGAATTGCTGAGAGAATCAGGGAAACTGTGACTTCTGGGCTATGCAGAGCTCAGAACGTCTTCCCTGCGATCACTTTAACGGAGATGTTGGCAGACGAGGAAGCTACGAGCTCACTAGTGCCGACCAATGTGATGATATCTTGCTTGCGTAGCTACCTCAGCAACATCAACAAGATCCCCTTTTGTCAACAGCAAGACTTCCACACCTAACTACGCCTGACTTGTCTATACTTCCGGTATCACCTATATCTCTCTCTCGTATCTCTACTTTCTGCTTATACACACGGAGACGCTACAGACCACAATGTCATCAATCCGAGCCCAACCTCCCGCTCCAACCGACCGTGTAAGTCCTATGGATGCTGCAGGCCTTGGAGACGTTTATTGCTAACATTCCACCTAGAAATACAGCCTCAGGGGCGAAATGTTGTCCGGAAGCCAGAGCGATGATGGTTCGTCATCCAATGCAAAGCTGGCTGAAGTACAAGAAAGTAACGTAGCAGATGGCCAAGAGCCTGCCGCGGCGACACGCTCTGCTCGACAATCCCAGGATTTTGCCATGCCCGTTGTGCAGGTTCCGGCTACCGACTCTATATTGCCATCGGATCAGCAAGCGGGTACCAAGGGACCCAGAAGACGCCAATCTGACCAAGAGAGCATCTCCGACACAGCAAACTTACAATCAAGTGACGGTGTGTCCCAATCGATATCAGGTCCAGACGGCCAATCTAATCAGAGACAACCACAAACAACCGATGCCGAGCGGATCGTAAAGATCCACGCCAATATGAAACGACTTGCCCATGAGCGGGAAAAAAGGCAAGGGCTGCTAAAGAGCAGGCATCGGCTGCTGAATATGATGCAAGAGTTGCTGAAGAGGAGGCAAGGCTTGCTGGAAAGGAGGCAAAAGCTGCACAAGATCGGCTTGAAGCCTACGAAAAGCTCAAAAGGACAACGGAGAATTGCAATCAAGAGCAGGAAAAGCAGGATTCGGGAGAGCAGGAATGATGAAGAATAAACATGACATTGACTACAGGTCAGTCGTTGGGATACAAACCACACGGCAATCACAAAGGTTGGCCTGGTTTGATCACGTACATGAGCACATAGCTTTGCTTTGTACAGTAGGTAGTACTTCTTAGGATTATGGTTAGTGCTCCGTGATTAATGGTGATGATTAATGGAAAATAAGATACGAGGCCTACACTTGTTTCCCTCTGCATCCTCATTGCCTATCCAGGTCCTGGTAATAGTCCTACTATGGCTGGGAATTATTTCGACTTCTTTTACCAACTTACATTGACCTGGCAGTTTCACTTCATCTTGCCTATACTACTGTCCATCTTAGACGAGCTCAGCTCATATGTTTTGGAAGCAAAAGTACCGACAAGACTTCGAATTCGTCTGCGTTGATTTCTTAGTGGCCTCTTTTCCCTCCCCCTCTGCCACCTCTACCACCTCTACCACCCCCTCTTCCTCCCCTGCCTCCAGAGCTCCTCTTCGGCCCTTCGATCTCGAAGACGTCCTTCTTACTTAACTTCAACGTTCCACCAGAGAACTTTCCCACTCCAGGGGCCCCTACACCTCTGTCCCTTTTAACATCCCTCTTCTGATTACCTCCTCCAGTCTTCACTCCCAACTTTGCCCTCTCAAGAATAATACCATTCTCTCTCGCCTCCCTCCTCCTCGTATCCTCTCGTTCATTCTGCTTAGCTGTGATTCCCTTTCGGTGTGCCATAGGCATTTTCTCCTGCTTCAATATCGACGTTTTGGATCCTAGGGTTTGCATACGCATATCGGTTGCTTTATGCCGGTTCTTACCAGACAATGTGGGGTTTGTGGAGGAGTCAAGGAGATGCGATTCTGCGAGGAGTCGTTGTAATGCGAGATCTTTCTTTAGGTTGGCGGCTTCAGAGTCATCATCGTCTGCTATTGATGCGCCTGCTTTGTCGCGAAGTAGAGGGACATCTGGTATGCTTTTGGGAGGTTTGGAGCTCTGTGCTTTGAGTCAGCAGGTGTTGCTGAAGATCTGGGAGCAGACGAACCATGAAGGCTTTCAGCTGCTCTTTTGACATGGCTGCCATTCGTGTCTGCGCATCTGTATGCTCTACAACTTGAACACCATCTCCTTCCTCCTCTGATATCCCATCCCATCCTTCATCTTCCTCGTCGTCATCTTCCGATTCCTCTTCTACAACCTTCACGGCTTTTTTCACCACCGGCAGTGGTTTAAACTGCGCCTCGAAATGTCGTCGAAAGATTTCCTGCGCATGTTCCTGCAAAGAATTGCACTCGTCGCTGCTCTCTCTTCTATCCTCTTTCGTCTGGGCAGCTTGTCTCTTTCTCTTTCCTAGTGTGGTCGCCATTGTGTGTGGTCGTGTACTTGCAGTTGACCGCCAAAAATAATTTGAGGTCATCCAAAACTTTGACGCGGGGTGCTGCCGCTTTGGCGACCCCTCAACGACATCTCATCTCTTCAATCTTCATCCTTTACTCTTCCTCCGTAAACTTCACGACACAACACGATGACTAGATTCCGACCCTGCATAGACCTGCATTCAGGCCAAGTTAAGCAAATAGTTGGTGGCACGTTGACCACAGCGTCAGCAGACCTGAAGACGAATTATGTGTCGAAACTCCCTGCGAGCCATTTTGCGAAGCTGTATAAGGACAATGGACTCGAGGGGGCACATGTGATTATGTTGGGTCCTGGAAATGAGGATGTGGCGAAGGAGGCGCTTGCGGAGTGGAAAGGTGGTTTACAAGTTGGTGGAGGTATAACGGATCAGAATGCAAAGCAATGGGTTGAATGGGGTGCTGAGAAGGTTTGTCGTGCTGTCCTCCAGCAATCTGCAATTGGGTTATGCGAGGGTGTTCAAGTGAACGAGTGGTTGCTGATTGGAGAGGTAGGTCATTATTACTTCTTTTCTATTTCCATCTGGAAAGTTCTCTCAAGAACGTCTCGAGTCTGTTCTTATTGCACTCGGTGGAGACAAGGACAGATTGGTTATTGATCTTAGTTGTCGGAAGAGGGATAATACTTGGTTTGTTGCTATGAACAAATGGCAGACAATTACGGATATGGAGGTGGACGAGAGTGAGTCTGGAGCCATCCCTCTCAAAGTATTAACTAATAAGAAATCAAGAATCGATCAAATCACTAGAGCCGTACTGTTCGGAATTCCTGATCCATGCAGCAGACAACGAGGGTCTTCAGAACGGCATCGATGAGCGGCTTGTGGAAAAGTTGGCACAGTGGTGCAGTATCCCTGTGACATACGCTGGTGGTGGACGAAATCTGCAGGACTTGGAGCATGTTAAGAAGTTGAGTGATGGCAAGGTCGACTTAACCATTGGAAGTGCTTTGGACGTCTTTGGAGGATCCGGTGTGACTTTCGAAGAATGTGTACAATGGAACCTACGACAAAAGACAACTTAGCATATGTTAGGAATTCCATAGTAAGCTCCCAACCGCCCTGCCGTTGATTTTGAAAGCCTTGGCCTCCAGACCTTGTAAAGATTGGGAAGTACTGACTCAAGGTTCGATGTGCTTCAAGTGGCCTCGAAAGTGATTGCAAACCTCGGCATGATTAGATAGATCGGTTGTCGCTCAATCGCGTTCAGTGAGTTTACCATAGCGAATGTCAACTCTCAGAACTCTGTCTTTTGCATGCCAGCTAGCCAGGCTTTTGCAAACTCAGTCAAATAGAAGGGGCAATTGCAATTCTTCAATACTTTTGCACTTCTTGTTGGAGGGTTGAGACCTTCGATAAGGCGAGGACCTACACATTGGCCAAGGTTTCTTTCGTCAATCTTGGATTCTCTACTCTCTACCGGTTAGCTGCTGGCAGAACTCAACTTGGCTAATCTTTCGGCTTTCCCTTCACCAATCTCCTGATCGAGAGTACCACGATTGTTGACTCAACCAAATACGCCCACATCGGATGCACTTTGCATGCTTGGAAACTTGCAATTACAAGCTAGTGGAGAGTTTTGAGATAATCTTATCTCACCTTCAGTTGATTCTATTTCTTACTAATTACAAGCAGGTCTGATCTGCCATAATCCAACCACAAACACTTCCTTCATCTCCCTTTCTCCGAAAAACAATTGCAGAAGTTAGGTGGCTCCATTGCTACATCTTCAGTTCGCTCCACGTCACACTTTAGAGAAGAGCCCTTTGCATACTTGATACGTTGCACATTGGTAAAGACAATCAGGTAAAGCTGGTCCACTGCTCATTACTTCAATTCATAGCTAATCACCAAGCAGCCTTCATCTTCGATCTTGAAAATCGTCTGACATCCCAATCCGAATGATCTATAGTTTGCATCTCATATTTGCCGTTGCTATCAACACTTCATCTGCAAGCATGGATGCTCTTGTCCCCTATTGACTCATTTCATATGTTGGTATAGCTACTAAAAACGAATTCTAGTCGTCATCCCGTCGATCTACCTATCTATCTGCCGTCCCTGAATATCTTCGGCCCCCATCGTGGTAGTTCCTGGGGGGAAAGTGGTGGACTGGCACTTTGCAATGAAGAAGCTTAGAGGAGAAAGCGACTTGAGTGCCGGGTTTAACCACGGGTGGAGTTGATTCTTCAAGATGGTTAAGAATATTTCACCTACGCAAATCAAGAATTACTTGCAAGCTGAAGAGTTTCGAACTCTGTACTAGGAGTTCAAAGTCCAGCATGAGGACGCCCGGACAACGTATGTGAAAGACAGATCTTGGAGGCTGGACATTTAAAGATATCTAAGGTACGCCTTTCACACACCGTAAATACAGGCTTTGCTAATGAAGTACAAAATTAGCTGTCCTTGCGGTTTGAATAGAACAGCAGAGTCATCTGGTGTTTTTCAGTCTCGCGACCGAATTGAATCAGCAATTTTATGATTGATAAACTTCGAAGCACATGGCTACAATCTTTCAGCAAACTGCCTTCTAAGATTACATCATGGATCTCATCCTCTTATGGAATTTATTTCATTTTCCAGATTTACTGTCTGAAACGAGCGACAACCAGCAGGGTGCTCCTGACGACGAGAGGAAAGTGGAGTTGTTTCAGCGGAGTTCTAAGAGCAATTCTACAAATTGGCTTTTCTCAAGACAAAATCTTCTTTTAACTTTCTTCAATTTACTGCAACACCCAACTGTTTTCTTTCTTTTGAGGAGCTACAGACATGATACTAGCGAGGGATCGGTCATCCGAGGTTCTTTCTTTAGGACTCCTTGACTTACATCATGTCGTCTGGTTCCCCGGGGGATAATCCTTTCATCTTTCATTCCTCGGACAAAAGAGGGCGGTACCTTCATCATTCAGATGGTTGAGCCACCAGGCAAGAGTCTTTCATTCACCAGCGGCATTCAACTGCCTCGTTGTCTCTATAACTTTTCCCCTGTGTGTGCACGCTTTTGCCAAGTCACAAATGTAATGATTGAACTCTGTCTTGCGACTCAAATAGGTCGTGTAGGAGCTCCATCTAGAACCAACAACAAGTTCTTGGAATAAGGTAGCTAGCTATATTCTTGCGACTCACATAGGTCGTGTAGGAGCTCTATCTATAACCAACAAGAAGTTCTTGGAATAAGGTAGCTAGCTATATTTTTCGTAGTCATGAGGTTGTTGAAGGGAGAAAGAATAGGGACAAACTATCTCGCTTAGCTCAATGTTTGCCTACCTGCAAAACGTCTACAGGATACTTGCTTTCAAGTTTTTTCTATTCGTAATCTACATATTCCCGCAAACAATCTGTCGAGTTCGATCAGGAGCAGTAGATAGGTAATACATGCTAATGTATCTCCTATTTTATGTACAACTTTTCCAAACTAAAATGTACGTGATTGGCCACCTCTTGTCTTCCCTCTATTTTGCTTAATTTCAGCCTGTGTCACTGACTACTTTGAGTGATAGTATTGTAATAAAATGCTTTTAGGCAACTTTCGGTTCTGGGAAATCTTGAAGTAAACCACCGCGCCCCTATTTAAGCGAGAACCAACCATGAACCGAGAACTTCAACAACTCCATTAGGTATGTAAGGTAACAAAGCATGCCAAGGACGCACGCACAAAAATATGGTTAATGGAGTATGGCTGCGCTGAATCTCGCGATCACTTAAGATATAATTGGGAGCAACGGAGGTAGCTTGCCCTCGAAGAACGAATTGAGAGCCTGATTGACCTCATCCGGCTTCTCTAATTGAGGCCACTGCACACAACTTAAAGTCAGCATTCTTTCTTCCGTAAGCTATTGCCAATTGTCGGAGGCAAAAGACCTACATGCCCAGCATCAATTTCAACAACACTCAGCAACCCTTCCTCCGTCTCCTTCCTCATAGTTTGGTCCCCCACTTGAGCGATACAATGCGCATCTTTCAACGCCGCAATGTACAAGGTCTCCCGAGTCAGCTTACTGCCCATCTGCCAGCCCTTCACCTTCCCTGCCTGAATAGCTTCAAACTGTTCCTGATGGCCCAGGCTGGCCATCGAGCGCTTATGCCAGCATGTTGGTGCGGAATAATCGTTGCCGAACATGTCGTGGTGGTAGGCTTTGTCTTCGGCGGAGATGTAGGGTGCACGTTCCACTTTTACGCCGGAAGTAATGAAGGATTTTAGGCTGCCGACGGGCCCAACGTGGGTTCTCCAGTCTGCCGGATTGGCCGGGTAGAGCATATCGAAAAACTTGTCCCACTGGGTTCGACGACATCCATCAGCTGGAGGTTTGCGGAAAAGGTGTCGGGTCCCGACTTCAAATACTCACGTGCTCTCCAATAACCTGCCCAGCATCTGGTTCATTGAAGAAAGGGAAATATCCAAAGCATGGATAGCCAAGCGTCTTCTCCGTCAAAGCATTGATACGATCAACCACTGCAGCCTCCAACCCGTCGTTATTCGGGTTGCCAAATGGCGCGTTCAGGAAGACATATTTTTCAATTCGCTCACTATAGAGCACGGCTAGCTGGCTCAGCGGATATGAACCCCAGTCATGAGATATCCCAATCACCTTGCCGATTATTTCCTCGTGGTCGAGGATCGAAATAAGGTCTGCTGCGATGATGGAACCAATGTATGCTGCAGGATCGGTAGGTTTTGATGAGCCGCCATAACCTAGAAGGTCGGGAGCTATGATTCCATAGCCTAGAGAGACGAAGTATCTGATTTGATGTTGCCAGTCGTGAGCTGTGGAAGGGAATCCGTGGAGGAAGAGAAGTGTTTTGTCGGTCGTACTGGAGGGAGGGATGGAAATATAGGCATACTTGGTTCCTGACGGGAGTGTGAGGGACTTGTTAGGTTTCGTGATGTCTCGCATGTTGGACATTCTTGTCCGTCTAGTGCGAACTGACAGCTGATAGAGGCTGTCTCGTGCAGAATGGTGCTAGCAGGCTTAACTCTCTAGTCGTGATGGAGTGTGTAACAGAACAAAGGACCGCACAGGCTACGCACCTATTTTATACCTATTTTATACATCGTATGGTCCCCATCTCAACGCAAGGCCTAGTGCTTACCTCTCTCTTACCTCGCTCCTGTCTTCTAGGCAGGCAGTTGCCGGAACGGCGTGCGGTTAGTAGGTCAACACGTGATTAGATACTTATGCACAGAACCCGTCACATACATAACCCCTTCACATACATAATCCTTCATGTATACATACATGATCCTTCATGCACATGCTGATAGGTAGCTGGTCTGCAGAGCCAAGCAGAGCCTCCCAAGAAAGTAGCCAAGCTCATATCTGATAGTGAATCTATTCTATCCCACATAATGCACCCTACCAGACCCAAACCTGCTCTACGCCAAAACTCCGGGCAAGTGCCATGCCGAGTTACAGAACCCTATGGCTTAACCTAAGAACCACCACTTGGGCCGGGGGCACCAGGACCTTTTCCACCATCAAGCAATAATTTAGGCTTGATGAAACCCTCGTCCAGTTGCTTGAACCACGCGGCGTGATCCTCCGCCGTCCCATGTAACAGTTGGCTGATTGCCCCTGACGCTGTAATGTGAGGGGTATCATGGCTAACAGTCCCAGACGTTGGATATGGAGTGCTAACATCACTTTCTTGTTGTGCTGGTGTCCTCCTGTCTGACACCCTTTTTGCGGCTGGTGGCAGATCCGATGTATCGCTATCGAAGTCTTCCTCGGTAGATCCGTTTCCAAGCAGATCTTGTTCGCTTTCATTGTGCCTTCCTTTTGCACTAGCCGACGAATTCTTCCTATTTGTACCCGATGGCCTATTGTGGGGGCTGTTATGTCCGCTAACATAGCTTCCACGCTCTGCGCCTCGAGTGTTACCGTTGCCATTGCTCAATCCATCCAAAGGCACTGCTCCGTTGCTACGACGGGGCATATTGCCGATGGCCGTGCTATTGCGCTTGTAGTATGAGCTCCCAGAGACCGCCTCAATGTCGAACTCATCGTCGCTGTCGATTTCCTCAACGACTCCTGTTCGGATTCCCAAAATTTCCAACATACGTGCGGTAGTCCCGCCGAAGATGATTACGGTGAGGACGACGACTACTAAGACTGTTGCTTTCAAAGCATAAGCATTGTCACCGGACAAACCTGCTGCCAAGGCAACGCCGACGGCTCCTCTCAACCCAGCCCAGAACAACATCGCTTGGTAGCTATATGGTAGCTCATCTGCAACTTCTCTACCTCTCCTTTTCGCTCTGTACCTGATAAACCAGTTGATGGCTCTTGACAACGGAAATACGGCTGCCCATCGTGCAACACAAATGCCCGCCACAGTCACGATGATGAAGAGAGGCTTAAATTGCAGGTTGTTGTCGGTGAAGAGCGAGAGGCCGAGATAGATGAAGATAAAGTTCTCCGACAATTGAGCCATAACACCAAACAGGTATTTGGTGGTAAGTTGAGTACGGCGCGACATGTTGTAGTATGCGTAGTGCTTCATGGTAATTCCACAGAAAAGCAAAGATACGATTCCTGGGGTTGTGAGTAAGGTGCAATGGGGATTTCCAGAATTGCATACCTGACATATGTAGACCATTTGAAAAGAAATAGCTGGCATATGCAATCAACACAATCAAACAACTCTCAATCTTAGGAAACCTTCTGACGTAGGTATATTTGAGTCCCAACGCTGTTCCAATTCCAACCGCAACTCCAATGAACAGACTTCCAAAGAAGACTGCCAAGAAAATACCAATACCTTCGAGCAGACTAACAAATCCCAAGGTTCCAGCGGCTCCACCCTCCTTGTATCTTTGCGCAGTTTCGAACAAGACGATCGCAATGGCATCGTTCAGAATCGATTCGCCAAAGATAATGGTGTAGAGTTTGGGGTCTACCTTGTAGGTATTAAAGATGGCCAGAATTGTAACAGGGTCCGTGGCCGAGAGTGTTGCTCCAACGGAGATTGCGTCGACGAAAGACATGTTCACACCTTCCAGTGGAATCCGCGTGTATAGCCATAGAATCAACCCCAGTACAACGGCAGATATGAAGGTTCCGGCAAAGGCGAACGTGAGAATTGTACCAATATTTCTGAAGAAATTCGCCTGATGCAGCTCGTAGCCAGATGCGAGGATAATCGGTGGCAGTAGGAGGTTGAAAAAGACTTGATAGTCGAAACTGAGAAGCGCTTGTATTGAATGGCCAGCGCTCACTCGTGTGATCAAACCGACAGTCATGCCTAGTTATCTGTCAGCCTTGTCTGGGTTTGTCCCGTTGTCCATCACTGACCTGCGAAGATAGAGATGACCGTCTCGTGCACGGCCTGTACTTTTTTCTGCTGAAGCATGTAACTGACAAAAAGTGCTGTAATAAGAAGCATAATCAAGATGAAAAGCGCCCATGAGGAGAAGATCTCCTTCTGGGAGGAATCAGGCTCTAGGTCGACGAGTTAGTCTTCGGTCTTCGTGTTTTGCGATCGTGAGCTCTAACCATCTTCATCTACATCCTCTGATTGTCTCCCTGGTTGCAAGTTAGCTTGTGCAGATGCTCTCGGCCCTCAAACCGCAGCTTACTCAGGAGCTCAAAGGCCGCGCCAGCGAGGGCCGTCCGGACAGACACCATCTTGAGGAGCTGCTCTTCTTATGCGGTCGTCTGCGCGAGTCCAATACTGAATGCTGAGATGTCGCTCAAGGACGAGCTGCGGTAGTGGAGCGAAGGACACATGTAATTGCGACAGACACTTGTGGAGGGGGAGTGTTTGGGTTGCGACGGCGCTCGTAAGGTAGGGTAGGTCAGGTAAGGTAGTCGATGTGCCTGTCGTTCGTTGCCTTCTCGCTAATCAAGATACAAGGTGTCAAAGTCGAGGGCTTGTCCATTTAGGGCGCACCGGACTCGTGAAGGAGCGGCTGATAAGAGAAGACGAGTCTGAGGCATGGTATTCACGAAATACGAACGAACAGGTACAACCATTGCAACGATAAACCAGAGCAAACACAAGCACAAGGTAACCAACATCCCAAGGCTGCAAAGTTTCTCAACCTGCGGAATGATGGCTGAGGCTCGAGAGCAACGCTTCCAAGACACCTTGGACATCCAGGCACCCCACCAGCGACATCCTTGCTGTTCGGCTGCCTTGAGGGAGGCCGTTTTCTGGTCAGGCACAGGACCGTCACTTTGCACCATGACCGAAGTCCGATCTGTGCCATCATGGGCTACAGGACCTGTCCTGTACTACTCAATTTGTGCTTCGTATCAACAGCACACAACCGCCTCCTCGCTCTTCCAAAGTATGTGATCCTTCACTCAGCCCAATCTCACTCCCTTGGCACCAGTCATGTGCAGAGAGTACCGTAGCATCTGCTGCGTGCCAGAACACATACACAGGAACATCCATTGACCACGCGCGCACCAGATCAGACCTCTCCATGATCACCACGTGTGGTCGCTTGCTCCGCTCACCAGATTCACCCGCGTGATGTTATAAACTTGGGGGACGGCCAATACGCGATTCGGCTCTGCAACTCTTAGGTTGTCCAGTAACTGATCCTTCGAACCTCGCCTCGCTTTGAATATATTCTTTAGTATTCTCTACTTCTTCTGCGATAATACAGAGAACACACCCCAATTCATCCGACGAGACTAGGCGCGACGCGCTTTGAGCAACGAAAGAAGGAAGGCGTGCTCAGATCGAAGCAGCAGAAAGAAGAAGACCAGGAGTGCGAGGGCAGAGGGCGGCCATCACTGCGACTATGACCGAAGATGCAAGGTCACCCACCTTGAATGGAGAGAGTGGAGACAAACTATCAAGACATTCAACGTCGGGCAGCTTGTCAGGAAGCACACGGAACCCTTCAGCAGAACAGGTTGGGAATTCAGCTGCACACGAGCAGTCGCCATTATTATCTCCAACCAGCGAGGGAACAGAACACGATGAGGCTGACGGGCTTATGGATGACGATGACGATAGGTCGCTGTTGGCCCAAGGGGGGTCCCGCGATGAATGGCAGGAAACAAAGGGTTTATGGTATATGATCCTTTTGACAATTAGCATTGGAGGATTGCAGATTGCGTGGTCAGTTGAATTATCCAATGGCTCACCATTTCTCTTGTCATTGGGACTGAGCAAGTCTCTGATGGCTTTAGTATGGATTGCAGGACCTGTCTCGGGGGCTCTTGTGCAGCCGTATATTGGTATTCTGAGTGATAACTGTAGGTCAAAATGGGGCAAGCGGAAACCTTTCATGGTTATTGGAACCGTTGCAACTATGATCTCTTTGCTCGCGCTGTCGTGGGTGAAAGAAATTGTAGGGGGTTTCCTCGCGATTTTTGGAGCGGATCGAGAGTCACAGGGTGTTAAGGTGACGATCATCGTGGTGGCTGTACTATTTGTTTACATCCTAGATTTTGCTATCAATACTGGTGAGCTTTTTCTCGTGCATGAAAATATTCCGGTACTAATATCTTATAGTCCAAGCTGCCATTCGGGCCTTTATTCTCGACTGTGCTCCTAGCCACCAGCAAGGTACTCAAAAGGCATTTCTTTGTCCTTTTGATGAACAGAAATGCTAATCAGAGTTTACAGAAGCTGCAAACTCAATGGCGAGCCGGGTGGTTGGTGTAGGCAACATTATTGGTTATGTCGCAGGATACCTCGATTTGCCCAAGTTTATGTGGTTTTTCGGAAACACGCAATTCAAAATCCTCTGCGCCATTGCAAGTATCGCACTTGCAGCCACTGTTGCCCTCAGTAGTGTTACTATCAAGGAACGAGATGCGAGCCTCGAAAAGGCTCCCCCGAAAACCGGTGGTGTCTTCGCCTTCTTCAAGACAGTCTTTAGCTCCATCAGACGCTTGCCTCCTCAGACCCGAAAAGTTTGCGAGGTTCAGTTTTTCGCCTGGATTGGATTCTTTCCACAACTATTCTACTCAAGCTCCTATGTCGGTGATATATACGTCCAGCCATTTCTGGAGAAGAATCCAAATATGACACCTGCCGAGATAGATCAACTTTACGAAAAGGCAACTCGCGTTGGAACGTTTGCTCTCCTCATTTACGCAATCACATCGTTGACAACTAATGTATTTGTGCCATTTTTGATCGCACCTACTTATGATACTCAAGGAGTCTCTTCTGGCGTTTCGATGCGCTCTCAGAAAAGTTACTCTACGAGAACATCTCGTTTCTTGGATAGCCTCATTATCCCTTGGCTCACTCTTCGCCGAGCATGGTTGATTGCTCATTGCATCTTTGCCGCCTGCATGTTTAGTACCCTGATTGTCCGAACTGTCTGGGCAGCCACGGTACTTATTGGAATAGTCGGTATATCCTGGGCTCTTACCCTATGGGCTCCGTTCGCTATCATCAGTGCCGAGATCAGCAAGCGAGATGCTCTCAAGAGATCTCAGCAGATTGTAGGCGAGGACGATGTAGATGATCAAGCTGGTGCGTTGTCTTACGAAAACAGTCATTTATTTGTGCTAACACGAAAACAGGTATAATTTTAGGAATCCATAATATGGCCATCGCATCTCCTCAAATCATCGCCACAATCGGCAGCAGTATTCTCTTCAAATTCTTGCAAAAGCCGAGAGGAACCCCTGGCGATAGGAGTCTTCCTGTAGTCCTAGCAGCCGGCGGATTGTCGACGTTGATCGCAGCTTTCCTGACAAGTAGGATCAAGGATGAAGTGGAAATTCCGGGTGCAATCGAGGAGGGCGGGAGCAGCAGAAGCGAAGGACGACCCTTTATCGCAAGAAACCAGAGCTTTGGTGGATTGGAATACTGATTCTTGGCGCAAGTGTATATCCTAGTATAAGATTTAGGCTCACGCCGCCTTGAGTTTTCAACATATATCAACATGAGCTTTGAGTAGCATACTCGATTTGGAATATTCAGCCTGAGCAGGTGATTTATGAAGTTTGATGTTTAGGAGATATTAACCGACACACTTTCGTTGGTGTCGGTTATGTTCTGTTAGCTTGTGTCGTTGTTACTTACTTAAATCCAATGTGATACATTTGAGACGGCTAGTGCTCGTAACCTTAGCTTGAGTTACTAAACCGAAGTTGATATCGGAAGGACAAGCACAGTACATCACATGTCCCCACACTATCCTAATCATAGGTAGCCTCTCTCGATTCCATTTCTAGATTAAACTTCTTACCTAGTCTTCGAAGTTGATCCCTAGCGTTTTTAAGAAGCAACCAGTTACAAACTATCTTGGTCCTTTTTGAATTGGTTTACTCGTGTTGGTTGAATCAGGTAGCCCTCGTAAGAGCGAAGTTCCTCCTTGTTGCTTAGCTTGTTGTGGCCTTGTGAGTTGTTGATTGTTCTTTGTATGCTGGTTAGTTAGGTCAACAGCTACCGAAGTCCTGCCCCGGCTTGCAGAGGCAAAGTGGCAAAGATACCTTAGCCGTAGACAAATCTAGGTTGTGGACTATTAGAAACTGCGCAAGTAATTCGGAGTGGATGGTTGAAGACTTGAAGCTAATCTCATTGAGTTCGAGGACGATCGCCAAGATATACTCCCTCCATGAAATACACTTTTCCTACTCCCTCCCACATTACAACATAGACTCCACCTTCCCATCCTTAGACAATTCCCTAATGACGCCCTTAGAGATCCAATCACTAATCGCCATATTCGTAACCATAGGGTTGACACCACTCGCGGAAGGAAACACACTAGCATCACTAACAAACAAACCCTCGGTCCCCCACACCCTACCCTTGGAATCCACAACTCCATCTTGCGGCTTAGCACTCATACGATTCGAACCCATCTGATGCGCGCATGTCCATGCTGCGCATGGTGGTTTGTTGCCAATTTCTTTCACTTCGGCGAGCCAGGTTGCGAAGCGAGGGTCCGTTACGCCTGGGTCTATATATTCGCTGTCGTTGGAGGTGGAGGGGATGTGGTCTGAGGGAGTGCGGATGAAGGGCTTGACGCCTATGAGACAGGGATGGATTTCTGTGGCGCCGGAAACGTAGCACATTTTGGCCAGCGCGAGTATGCCTTCCATTGCGTGCGCTCTGTCGAATGCACTTGGTGTATACTGGATTCTGGGATGTCCAGTGGTTGGGTCGGGGTATACTCGCCCTGTGTCTCGGTCGCGTGTTATTGAAATGAAAGTGTTCATGTGTCTGTATTTTAGTGCATTGATCTTATAATCGAGGCCTGATTGGGAGTTGAGGAATGTCATGGTCATGGCCGGGAGACCCGATGACACTTCGAGCTTTACACCGTGGCCGTGGCCATCTAGGTTCTCAAAGGAGGTGCAGACTGAGGTTAGGATTCCGCCTTCCCAGGGTCGCACGTCTTCGGCGAAGACTCCAAGGAGCATGTTCACAGGATGCAGGTACAGATTGCGTCCAATTTGCCAATTCTGAATTGTGGTTAATACTTTAGATTCATGTGGAGAGATGAGTTGACGGACCTTGAGACCACTGTTCAAAAGGACTATCGGACTCCATAATGTACCACAAGAAACAATGACCTTTTTGGCTCTAACAATGACTTCTCGTTTCTTTCGATCAGAAGCTGGTCCATCGACACCCCCTTTACTACTTCTCGACGTCCATGTACCTTGCACACCTATAGCCGTCTTGGTGCCGTTCGACTCGTTGAACAATATCTTATCTACTTCGAAGCCCTCCATGAATTTTGCGCCAGCCTTTGCAGCATCAGGGAGCCAAGATACGACCGGTCCTTGCTTTTGAGCAGCACCACAGCCCATTGCGCAGTGACCGCAGTAATGTTCCTCTCCTCCGGTATTCTGAGGAACTGCTTTGGCAGTATATCCGAGCTTCCTTGCACCCTCTAGGATGACATTGTTTCCGTGATTCTGCCTAATATGGTCGGCGGATACCTTCATTCGATGGCACACCCGATCAAGACAGGTTTGGAACTCTGCTGTACCAAAGAACGATAGTCCTCTATCCTCGCACCACTCTTTGCGAACGAAGCCCTGCGTCTGGAGGCTTGCAGACCAGTTTATAGTTCCCCCGCCACCCCAAGTGCTGCCTGCAACAACAGTAACTGACGAATCATCTGTGAGCTCAATTCCACCGCTCTCGAAAAGATGCGGACCACCCTCTTCTTCCGTCATGGGTAATTGTGAAGGCGGGTAGTAGTAAGATTTTTCCAAAACTAACACTTTATATCCTGCCTCAGCTAGGTTCTTCGCACACACAGCACCACCGCACCCACTGCCTACAATAACCACATCCGTCTCGAGGATCTCTGGTTCTGAACCTGCCGGTACCTGTATGAACTCATACTCGAAATGAGAACCGGGCTTGTAGTGATCTGGGGCTTCTGGGAAACCCGAGAGCTGTGGAAAGAGAGATGAGGTTTTGAGCCAGTGATTCTTCGCCAGCGCGGTCATTTGTTTGTGTATGACCTGCATGAATGGGAGGTATGAAGTAGTCCAGCCATTTAAAATAGCTTGCCGGATGTGTACCGGCTGTTCGTAGAAAGGTGCAGCATATCCAGTGAGCAATAAAGAGCCCACTCGGGTGCTATTCGAAAAATGCATCAGCGATCGCACCTTTGTTTCTCAAATCGAACAGCTGCTGAGTGAAGAAAGTTATACTTGCATGCTATCTACTTACTTCAAAGCTGATGTTACGAAGGCTAGACCTTTCTTTGAATCGTCCTTCGTGTATAGGTTGAGAGTACGTTTAAGCAGATTTTGGAACCTAGGGTTCTGCGACGGTCTCTCACTGAAATATTCATCTAAAATTTCATTCCTCGGCGGGTTGGTAACCGTCTCCCTAATGTGGTCCACTGCTGTGTTGTATTCCGCATCAGGCAGAGAGAGGGAGGAGAGGTCCTCGGCAACTTCACTCTTTCGGCGAATAGATGGAATTACAGTGTCCATAATCGACATCAGCATAGTCCATTGCGCCTCGTTGAAGAAATTCCCATCTGGCGCCTCGGGTAATGGATTGGCTAATGGCGCGATGAGATCGGCATGTTTGAGCGCAAAAGACTGATTGACAGCCATGTGGAACAGAAGCTTGTGTGCGTGGAGACGAGAAAGACGACTATGGACAGAGGGGTGGAAACGGAGATAACTTATGCTGGTGGCGGGGAGCGCGGAGAGACGAGAGAAACATATTGAGTGGTCTCTGCCTGGCGATAAATAGATATATATTGCAGAAAAAGCAGAAGCAGAAGTAGAAGCAGGCGCAAGCGTCGGTGTTGGTCGAGCTCCGCTTGGGCCTCGTTTTGCGGGGTTGACCTTTACCCCAGCTACGAGCACTATCACGTGAAAAGAAAACAATTACTTCATGCGATTGGCAGACGGCAGCCGAAAAGACTTGGCGGAAGATGTCGCAGAGAACTTCTGGTGCTTTGAATGCCGCTTCTCGATTCTTTACGAACAACTTCAAATAAGACTCTGAAGCTCGTCTATCTGGTCGCGTCTCTCGAAGCATCTCCCTTCCGTGCCTTAACGGAGGGAAAGAAACGCAATACCTGCTTTTGGTGTTGAATGCTTCAACTCAATCACTAATTGAGTCTCAGACAAAGGCCTATGAAAGGTTTCAGAGCCGCAATAAACAGTGGTGGCAGCACAGGTGGTAAACTCTGGCCGGGAACGTAGCTTTAAGGAACTGGTGGAGAGATCAACGTCTGCAGAACGGATCGCGACGTCACAATACTTGCACGCGAAAAGGCAGTGCGCAAAATGACGTTGAAATAGTGCCAAGTACCAAGTCCCAAGTGGTACAAGCAAGTAGCCTTATGCGGCTTGCCAATGGCCTTCCCGTGCGTTTGTGCTACGTGTGATACATCAGGTCTTGTATCTCGTTTCCAGGCGCCTGCGTTATATGTTTAATCGAAGGAACGTTTTTCAACCACCTTTTTTGTATCCACTATCTAAAAGAAACTGCCTTTCATTGTTTGTCGGCGACTCATGCTGATGGACAGGAAGGAAAGTGGCACATCTGGATTTTTCTCAAAACTCCATCGAGTCGCTCAACGAATTGGAGTCAGTAACTGAGGCTGTTGACGTCGTATGGATTCTGGCATGATCAGTTGGGATCAACAGAATCTGGCTATCTTGTTAGAGAGGTGGGTAGCTTGAGTGTGCCAGTTCTCTTTGCGTATTGGTGGCCTGATGTGCAGCAGACTTTTTAGTGGACTTGTTGAGTTACTCGACGGTTTGAAGGTCAAGAAAGCTCCCACTCTACGCCCGTATTCAAGACAGCTTTCACTTTTCAGGGCTGACTTGTTGTCTTGGACTTCTTCGTTATACCCACAGCGGTATGGCGATCTTTGTTAGAATGACCGAGTCAAATGTGCAATAATAGGTCATTAACTGGTTGTGATGTTCCTCTCCACCGACCTTTCACTTATCAGTTGAACTTTATTTGATGACCTTCAAGGAGCATCCAGACCTCTTTGTACACCTCAGCAGCTCTTCAACATGTCTCAAGAAGAAGCAATGTTACATTGGTTTGTCATGAGGCGGTGTGTGAACTTCTGGACTTCACCTCGACAATCTCGACTTGGGTGATGCACCTGCCATTCTTAGAGGCTTAGAGCTTCTTAGCTTACTATTCTTTCATGAACTCTGGGCCCCGACATTGCTTTTACTGATTGTTCTATTGTACAGGTGCAGTCGAGATTCCCCTGAGCTAAGGCTCCATGCAAGACATGAGGTGGTCGATCTCTGGGTGTCCCTCCATGTATGGGTGCCCAACTGGCAACCACCTGAACCCCTCTAACCCCTCCAAGTCCACAGGAAGAGCTCTAGAGACCCCTCGAGCTTTGACTGATACGTCGAGCTGTGGATAGATTTTTCTTCCTCTTCCTCTTCTCCTCCTACAACCAATTCCAGGTGCTGACAACCATATCAGCTATGTATGCATTGTGGTTCAAGTCCGCAACCAGTATGTCTTTGTTTGGGAATGCTGAATGCCAGCGTTTATGGCGGCGGCGAAGCGTTCATCAATGGTACTATGACTATTTTGGGACTAGGACCGGCAAGCACAAGCGCTCCCTTAAGATGCCGGTGCAACACTGGATGGTCGGCACGGTTTTGCAGGCCGACAGATCCAAGGGTGTGGCATGAGAAGGAGATAGATTGTGTTAGGCGGTGAGCTCAGGCGCATGGAAGATCCATTGCCACATTTCTGGGCATTCTGCCGCCTGTGCCGCCACTTTTGGAAGTCATATCCCGTGGGGCTGAGTGAGCGCCGTGAATACGGTTGTGTGCTGTGCTACGAGGTTCAGAGCGACAAGAGGCGCGA
This sequence comes from Pezicula carpinea, assembly GCA_026119845.1. Lineage (NCBI taxonomy): Eukaryota > Fungi > Ascomycota > Leotiomycetes > Helotiales > Dermateaceae > Pezicula > Pezicula carpinea. The sequence goes on along the minus strand of JALRMK010000006.1, from coordinate 231,234 downwards.
GGCAAGAAGTAGAAGCAGAAAGCAGAGACAAGTGCGAAGCCAAAGGATGGTTCCGTTCGGCCTTCAGGTGCTCATTCGAAGGCATGATTCCTGTATTTCATGAAGTCGTCGTAGAGGGGCAATTCGTACGTACGCAGGAGTCCTAAATTGGCCGAGGCTGAGATCAGGGTCTGGAACTCGAACGTAGTACAGTAGGTAACGTAAGCAAGGGAAGTTTGTTGGTGCTCCACCACTCCATCACTCCACCCGCGGGCCACCGACGTCCGATCGGCACGGACAGAATACCGTATGAATATCAATACCCACTCAGCGGTCGGCGATAAGGGGGCGCCCAAGGGTTCAAGTCAGCCAATTGCAAACCTTGATTAACTTAATCCTTTCGCATTAGCGTTTGGGCACACGACACAGAACAGCCCTGGGTCGCTTGAGTGCTTGAGTGCTTGAGTGCTTCAGAGCTTCCGTGCTTCGCTACTACCTCCTCTTGGACGATCGGCGACAGGCGAAATGTGAGGCATCTGAAAGAAAGAAGGAAGGGAGGGAAGAAGGAGCCCACATCTGCGTGCGGTGTTATCGTGTTGAGCTGCGATGTTGCAGAAGAGAGCAGCGCGCGTACCATCGGCTTGAGCAGCGTCCATGTAGGCATGATGGCCACCCTTATAAGAGAAGCATCGGCCCAGGAAAGACAGACAGACAGACAGACAGACAGGCAGACAGACAGACTGTTCATCCTCTCGTACTGTCCTGACTGGCAGCGTACCGTCATTTCGAGGTGGCTGACGGTACAAGAGTTAACCCTGTCGCTCTGCACGGACAGAAGCCCACGACAGCCAATCCCGTCCATTCTCAGCCGACCGCTGCCATGTCTGGGCCAATCACACACCGGACGTTAAAGCATCATCGCCGCCGCCGCCGAGATAGCGGAAGTTTGTCGTCAAGGATGGTGGATCTCGTTCAATAACTTTGTCGCTATTATGTACTGTATTGCAGGCAGGCCAAGGCTAACAGTAGTTCCCTCTCGCCGTCCCTCTGGCGCTGCAGACATCCCATACCATCCCCATATACTTGTCCTCCTCTCCTGCGCCATTGATTCTGCTGCTGAAGTTCAAAGAAGTCGACTGAGCAGCCTCCGACCGACCTGCCTGCCACCCGACCCTGCCTTTTACATTGACCCTGCCGGTTGAACGCCTCGATTCTTTATCAACGCCGTCTTGTGCGCTGTCGAGCGGCCCGATCGACCTCCCCTCCCCCCCCAACATCGCACACCTTCGAATTCAACCGCCGCGCCTTGTTCCATAGACTCGAGAATATCCTCGCTGATCGATTCTTGGTGTCAAATCAGCGGCTGCCAATCTGGAAGAACGCAAATCACGACGTCAATCGCCACGGTACAACACCTGGAGGACGTGCAGGCAAGGAAACGGCAGCTCGAGATAAAGGGAACCGTAGGTAGCCGTCTACAACTGCCATCTATTTGATCAGGACGTCCCTAGAAGTGTTTTCGTACTGTCAGCTTTCTGTGCCACTGTCAAGGGCCGTATATACACTATATCTTCCCCAGGGTCAGAACCTATCTCAACCACCCGAATGACGACTCAAACGCTTCTCGAGCGCTCTCCCTACATCCCATCTCACTCGCGCTCGACCTCTGCTCCGATGGCAGCGACAGATTTCGCAATGCCTGTGCAACAGTTCACCGCATCACCTTCTCAGTATACCCTCTATGGCACACACTCGCAGCAGGTTTCGCCAACCAACTCGGCGACGGCCACGCCCAACAACCATTCACCGACATCACCCCGGACAAGCGTACCTCCGCATATACCAGCTATCGGAAGACAACTGCGCCAGCCAAAATCGCCTCTCTATGTTCCTGCAGTATTGCGCCCTACCGACTTCCCACGAAGAACGCCAAAGCCCTCCACCTTGACGCCTCCTCAAAGCACCCACAATAGCTTCGAGGAGTCGGAGAACGCGAGAGCAGTGAGTCGGCGGTCGACAGGAGACAGTGGGAAGTTTGGTCTAGGGCACATCACTGAGGCTGAATTCAGCTCTGAAGGTTTGGGAGAAGTGACAGCACTTCCATCAAGGGATCACTGGAAGGTACGTTAGCACGTTTCTTGTATATTCCAATGGGTACAAACCGGCTCTGGACCAAGTCTCGAGGTGAGATTTCGGGTAGTCGAGCGGTTATATAGGAGCTTAGGGGTGATGATGATGCAACACCTGGATGGTAATGCGTGATTTAATATGCCGCGATCGAAGTATCCATGCGCAAACAAGACTTCGCGACGCATCATATCGCTTCGCCAGCAATTCGCTCGCCTCCAACTTTTTAATGGGGCTTGACAAACTCAACTCAACCACCAAGTGGCTCGCACAGCACAAACCAACAGTTCGCATTTCGAAAATCTCACTTTCGTTACGTAAATAGTTTCATTTTTCTAATTTGTATTCTCACAGCCTGACCACGAATCTGAACTATGTGACGAAACTACCTGCACCAAATACTTCACCTACTTCACGCGCCGGCATCATTGTCGAAGATGCGGTAACATCTTTTGCGATTCGCACTCAAGATACAACGTTCCACTTGACCAAGATGCAAACTTCCATCCTAAGGGCACAGTAAGCCGCTCATGCGAGCACTGTTGGCACGAATATAATTCCTGGCGGACGCAACGAACGAGCCGTTCGAATAGTGAGAGCTCCACCGATGATCCCCAGAATATACCTAGCACTCCTACGATCGCCTGTGCCGTCATGGGAATGCGAGGGGCTATGGGTAGTGTTTTCAGCCAGAAGAATATGGGCGGCCAACCTGAAAGTGTCTCTGCGAGCGTGCCTCGCGATTGGCACTGGTCCACGTTCTAAGACTGCATAAACTTTAGCTCGACAGTTCGTAATGATGACGGCAACTCTTATGAATAGACTCTGGTCACTCGATACCCACAGAATGCGTTGCTTTCTTCATCAATATCCAGATGACCCTTACAAGGAGTCTCAGTCTCCTAGACTATATTTCTTATCGATTATTGGTGCGTTTTGTTTTTTGTCCAATTAGCGGGTTTTCGTTCAAGGTGAGAAATAGATCTGGGGTGGTGGGCGTTACTGGAAAGGGCCTCCAACCAATATGGCGTATGCGGAGATCTGGCTGGCAGCATATATGGAATTCAGCGGTATGACTGATCCATTTGGGGGTAACTGGGAGCTTTAGTTAGCAATAGGATATTACTGTAGCGATATTAATACACAAAGAAAGTTCAAAATGACATGCTGCTTTCACTGTGACGTAAATGAAGTCTCAATGACAGCGTCATTAAGCTATACTTTGCACTTTGGATAACCCTGTCGCTTTGAGAGATAGACATGAGAGGAGAGCTACCACCGACGAAGCCAACTTCCAACAATAGAAGATATGCAGACAGCAAGAGGAATAAACATCATGTCCCCCACTAACCCCGCAAGATAAGGGCTCCATCCGTCAACATCCTTCAGCAGCTACTGTAAATCACCCATTACAGTACTCTTCCACTCTCAATACCTCTCCAGACTCACCAATTTCACTCACATCTATCTACCTACCTACCTATCCATCTATCTGGCCATATCGACTCCCTCCTCTTCCAGGCGTTCAAAACAATGACAATATCACCACCACCGCACCAAGGAAAGAAGCATGATCCTCGAGACGCAAGAATAGAAAGCTACCTCTCTAGAAACAAGTATACATTAAATCCCGTCCCCTCATATTCCTCCCCCTCTCTTTCTCCCTTCCTCGTTGCCTCTTCTCGGAACGTATCCTATATTATCAAGAGTCTGATTTGCCCTGTGTTCTAATTCCATGTTCTAATCTACGGCGAGCAACAAATAGACAATGGGCCAATAGTCCAGACTACAAAGCGCCGATTCCGTTCTTGGAGATGCAGAGGAGGGGTAGGGAGAGCAGTAATGGGACGGTTATCGTTGTTGCCTGTACGGATCCTAGGGTTACGCCGGAGGAGTTTTTAGGGATGGAGGGGGGTGGCAGTATGTTGTGTCTTGTTTTATTCTGTTCTGTTCTTGTCCGATATCTGTCCTATACGTTGCATTTGTTATCTCTCTCTCTTTCCCCTTCCTTCTTTCCCTTTTTGATGATACTGTACTGTAGGAGTAAAGTGGACTGTTTTTGAAGTCTTGGTATGGAACTGAACTGGACTGTTTGGAATTTTACTTATCTGACCTTGATTCTGATTGTATGGGATACATAGAAGCGACAGTCGTTCGTACGGCGGGTGGTCGGGTTCGCCCTGCTCTTAATACGCTGTGTGTGCTTGCTGCTGTGGGAAATCAGGGCTTGAAGGGCTTGATTCTTGTGGTTCATCATTCCGATTGTGGATTGTGCTATACGAGTGAGCAGGAGATTGGGGAGGTGCTGGCGAGAAGGGAGATGGTGGGTGAGGAGGGATTTGGGTGTTTTGTTGAGTGAGTTTGCGCCTTTTCTTTTTCTTGTTTGGATTTTCTGGCTTCTGAACTTCTGGATTATATTTGAGGTTCTGATTTGAGGTTTGACTGGGGTTGTGTGGGTTGATAACTGAAGATGACGGCTGATATATGGTTTATGTAGTCCTGAGGTCTCCGTCAAGGAGGATGTGGAGTTTTTGAGGTCTTTGCCACTGTTTTCTGGGACGCAGATTGTGGGGTTGGTGCAGGATACTCAGACGGGTGTTTTGAGAGAGGTGATTTGAGAGGTGCTAGCTAGTGTGCATGAGATGAGATGAGACGTAGTGTAGTGTAGTGTTCTTAGTTAGTTAGCTTGGAGTGTTGCAGTCTACCTAGGTAGAAGTGATTAGAGGCGTTGCGGAATTCAGATAGAGATAGGTGGAGACACATTTTCACATCATGTTTCCACACTCTCAATACACTTCCGAGCTATATGTGAGCGTCGTGAAAGAGACGTCTGGATTTACATGCTTCAGTTGGAGCTTCCCTAGCAGTATTTAAGAATGGAACAGCTTGCCACTTATCCCTGTGGCACGGCACTGTCTGACTAGACTTCTACTAACCGACCTCTATTCAAACGCTATCTACAAAGATGGACAACTGACTATATGGTATAGCCCCCGCTGTTGTCCAGAAACGCCATACCTTCGGGGGTATAATCATAACAACAGTGTTCACCAATAAACCCTCGCTCATCACCGCATAACCGGAGGCCTGCCTTCTTTATTCCATTTGACTCTTGTCCGTACCCACTCGACAGCCTCCTTGACACCCGTCCCCGTCAAAGCACTCACAGGCAGAACTCGCGAATCTCGAATACCAGCTCCCTTCTCCCCCTCAAAGACCTTCTTTACCAAGCCCTCTTTAATCCTTACAACCTCTACACAATCCTCTCTATCTTGTTTGTTTGCCAACACTAGCAGTGGCACACCTTCCGTCTCTGAATGTTGCAGCACATCCTCGAGCACCAGCCTACATTCCTCCAGCCTCCCGGAACTATCGTTCTCCAGTACCCCATCTCCGATATCCGTACTGTCAATGATAAAGACAATCGCATGACAACTCGTATAGTAACTCTGCCATAACTTTCGCAAGCTGTGCTGTCCCCCTACGTCCCATATCTTCACGTACATATCCGGCAATGTGATGGTCGAGACATTTTGGCCGACGGTTGGGACGGTCTTAAGTTTTGGGGCGGGTGCCGAAGGGATGAAGAGAGCTTTGACTTGCTCGTGGAAGGTCGTTTTGCCTGCATTATCAAGACCGAGAAGTAGTACCGAGTATTCTATTCACAATCAGCAACTGATGTTGGACCTAGGAAAGCGATCAATTATTACCCTCTTTGCTTGTCGCGTACAAGTAGAGTCCTTTTGCTAGATGGTACATTGTGCTACGAAGCAGTTGACGCCGTAGAGACTAATAGCTTTGACTCCATGTGCAGAGATGTCCTCATAAGAGCGAATTGTGGGCAGAGATGCAATTCAATGGGACATTTCTTGAAGCCAGCTCTCAATATTGCATACCTCAAAAGCAAATGTTGTCCCGAACTGATCTCCAAGGCTGAGGCACGGCTGAAGCCGCTCGTTAAAGCGGCCTCCTTGCTGTCTCAGCTTCATCATGTGACGCATGTCAAAGCAGCGACCAACCTGGGAAAACAAGCGCGACGTTCATATAACGCGCGCTGGCATAAACAACTGAGTCGTGAGCTCAGGATTCTGAATTCCTGAAATAAAGACAAGAAAAACAATCATGGCGCCTGTAGAACTGGAACCATCACCAAGGTAAGAGAGCTTTTCTTTTCTTTTCTTCGCAATGCATCACGTGCATGCGCCTGCATTATGCACTGCGGTGAGGTGCAGAGTTGGGAGGCATTAGTTTGCTGTCTTTCATGTTGCATCTCCAGTTTTCTGGATCGACCGGATTTCTAGGGCTTGTTCATCTCCCTGTTTTAGATTCTTCGATCAGATCTTGACTCTGAAGCTGATAGTGATAGCTTCGTTCATACCGCAGTGCAAGGGACGGAAGTCCTCCTTGCAGTTGTGCTCTCAGCCGTTGCTGGACACACTATCTATCGATCCCACTTCGCCTCACCACCGTCCTCTGCTACCAGGCAACGCCAGCATCAGAGATATGGCCATGCGAAGGCTTTTGTTGCTCTCGCTACACTGAGCTTACTTACAGCGACTTACTTTGGCGGAAGTGTCGCTTGGTTATCGTACCGTATTTGGGCGGATGAGAGGGGCATCGAGTTACCCAGCAGGTGCGTCTGAAATTCTAACATCTGATGTTTAAATTTACATGATACCCCCAGTTTATTCGGCGACAACGGTGCATTCCGAGGCGGAGAGCATCCTGGAAGATTTCAATTTGTCAGATGGCTCGACGAAACTCCTTTGTACCAGGATGTCTACGAGATCGTGGCCGAAAGGGCTCGATATTTCTGGTGGGGCCAACAACTGAGCCTCGCAAACATCTCTTGGACTACTTTCCTCGCCACAGAGGGCCGTAGACGCAATATCCCGAATCTCTGGGCCTTCCAGCTACTTGGACAGGTCGTGAGCCTATCATACGCACAAAACCTCTTCTTCGTAGCAATGCTACTTACTCCAGTCCCGCTGCCTCATAATACCAGAGAGCTGAAGAAGTCCTCTGCGCCTGCAACTTCCACGAAGTAGGTTATTTTCCCTATATCTTATCCTTGGAGCCTTCTCACAGACTACAGGTTCTCTCAACTCAAAGCGAAGATAACAACAAAACCAGATGGATGGCTCCCACATCCAGCTTTTTATATTGCTTTTCTCATCTTCTCCCTGACAACCATCTTTCTGACGCCATATGCATCTAATACTCCCTCATTTGGTACAATCGTGCTCCTGTCTCAACTTCTCCCCCATGGCATGCTCTTGCTTCCATACGTTCTTCCGGGAGTTTGGGGTACGGTCCCTGCCCACCCTCACACCGCACATAAGACCTGTCTTACGCTCTTCCGTACCATCTCAACTGCCTCTGCGCTCTTGCACCTCAGATCCACTACTGTGGCACTCTTTCTGAATACGCCTGATAGTCACTATTACCGACACACGCTCATGCACCCTTTTAAATCTGAGCATCGGTCGACTTTTGACCGCAGCTCCACAGCTGTCGCGAGACTCTTCGGTGCCATCAACGAGCACCCTGCCGTCAGCGCTGTGGGTTGGGATGTCCTCCTGTCCGGACTCAGTCTTGGTCTGGTATGTATATTCTCGAAGTATTTATTCCTCAGTCACAATTCTTTCACCTTGCGGGCATATTGAGTAGCTATCCTGGCTATGAATACTGACTTTGAGAAGTGGGCGTCCATTCGGAGTCTTGATCCCAAAGCCCTTTTAAGCGCCAGTATCCCGTTCACAGAAAATATCACTTCCCATGCAGCCCCAGAAGGCATGGAGCCTGAACCAGAACATGAGGAGCAGGAATCCGAAATCGTAGTCCACACTCCAGCGCCAACACCTAGAAAGCGAGGCCGTGGTCGGCCCAGGAAACCCGAATCTGTTGGCTCAACAGACGATACCGTCGCTAAACCGCCCGCCAAATCAAATAACAAAAAAAGTTTAGATCCTGATGCTACGTATGAACCACTTGATGGAGGCAAATACGCGGCTGAGGGTGATGAGGAGGCGAGAGAGGTAGATCGGGAGGCTGCCGCATTGACATGGGGACTTGTCATTGCCAATTTGGGAGTTGGAAGTTCTGCGGTTTATGGCGCTGAATGTGTTGCTCATTAGGATTGCAAATCTGGTCTGGGATGTAATCGCGACTTTAGGAGTCTGGGACTTTTGGAAGATGGGAAAGGGGGTTATCGATGAGGAAGAAACCGGTTCCTCGTAGTGTATACGGCATTGACCGGGTAAGTGGGTGGATATATGTGTATTTGGTCGCTGGATATGCATGATGACTGCGAAATTAGGTAGATTTTCTTTTGGCATGAATGCTGTATGGTATTAATTTTACTTTATCGTTGCATGCTCGATTCTGGAGGGCCGAACTTGAACTTCAACCCATCTACATACACACCTACTTGTAGTGTTCTGCTTGAAGTGATGGCAAGAGTATCATTGCAATATGCACCCATCCTGCTGAAGTCTCGACGTGAAGCATAAGGAGCAGGCAGGCCATTTTGCGTACGGACACGGACTAAGTGCTTCCGTGCAGTACCTGCATACAGCATATTGTCATCGATGCAGAGAAAGGCCCCAACGTGCTTGATAGATTTTAAGTGATCCAGATCTATCCTTGCACAAGTATTCAGGGCATAGATTTTGGCAGCATCAAGTACAGCACAGTAATGACAATGCTCCATGGCATAGCTCGCTTAAAAAGCAACGTGGAAAAGTCCACCGGCCGGGCTGATAAGAGATTAGGATTGGCATTGGCATCACCTACCGGTAGTCCTGTACCGGGTACTGTAGCAATCTTCAAATCAAATCAGTTGGGCATGACCCTCAAGATCGTATGATGCTCCCACGGTATCTTAATAGACTTTTCCGCGACTCCAAAGTGCCAAAGTGCACCTGCGCACCTGTTCACAACTTCACCATCACGAACTTCATTGGCGTCCTTTTCCAACTGCCGCTCTCCTCGCCAAATAATTTCCGATGGATCCGTATCGGAAGCTTGGGATCCCACTTCTCCTTCCTGCCCAGCTGAGCACATTGCAGATCTATGGATATGCAGCGAACGCTCCTTTGCTTATTGGGACAATGTTCTTTAGTTTTAGTCAACGCGCCCTTCGCCATACCGATGTACGGAGTCCGCGTCGGGGCAGATACGCGACTTAGTCAGGACTTACTTGTTCGTCTGTTCAGTTGGCAGTGGATCCAAAATGCAAAGTATATCCTCTTGGGATACGCGCCGGTGATCCACCTGTACTGCACCTTAGCTATGGAATTTGGAGAGAAAAACAGGTTTGGCCTGGGGAGAACTTGTATATATAATAAGGCTGGGATTCTCAGTCTTTGTCTTCTTCTTTCTCTCCTCACTCTTCCACTCGTTCAGTTTCAAGAGCCTTCCTTCCAGCGGCAATGTCTATGCCCATCATGAAGTCTTTACTCTCGCTTGCACTCTGTGCAGCAACGGTCAGCGCAAAGGCTGGCTGGGAGGGACTGAGGTACGACTTCGACATCCCCAGCACACCGACGACCACCTTCGGCGCCAACTACACCAGCACTAGCGAAGCCCTCTCGGCGCTCTCTTCAGCCCTCAGCGCCAATGCCAGCATGGCTTTGCCACTAAGTCTCCAATACGGCTCTACCGTCGCACGCGTCTGGCCTAAACAACTCGAGACTTGGCCCGAAGCCATTGTCTACCCAAGCACCCCTGAGGACGTCAGCATCATCATGCAGTTCTACTCCCAATACCATGATCTCTGGGAAGATGCTTTTGCCATCATGTGTGGAGGTCATTTCTCAAGCGGTGGTGCTCAGTCCAAATCTTTGATCGTTGATTTGCAATACATGAACAGTATTATTGTTAACGAGCCGGTTGATGATGAGGAGCCCGCTGTTATAAAGATTGGTGGTGGTACCAAGAGTGGCCATGTTTACGATGTGTTGAATGGCACTGGCTGGGCTTTCTTGGGTGCCAGATCAACTACTATTGGTATGGAGAGACTTTCTCGTGTTTTCTCGTGGATTCTGGTGACTTCAAGCTAATATCAAAAAGGTACTGGTGGGTTCACTTTGGGAGGTGGCATCGCCTACCAAACTGGCAGATATGGAGTTGGAGCCGATAGTCTCGTAGGCATAGAAATGGTCCTCGTCAACGGCACTATCGTTTACGCAAACCCATACAATGCTTACAGCGACATCTTCTGGGCTTGCACCGGCGGTGGTTGGGCAGCCAGCATGGGTGTCGTCACACACTTCTACTCTCGGGCCTACCCCGACCCAGGTGAGGTCCAGGTCGGAGCATTCGTCTTCTCCGAATCAAAGAAAGATCTGGTCTTCCCCCTTGTCAACAACTTCTTCGAGAACAACACCGACCCTGACGCCATGCCAGCCTTCGTCTATTACTTCAAGGATCCCGATTACCCAACTGCTGTTGCACCTATCTTCGAACGCGAGTTTGTGCTCCAGATTAACGCCATGTATTTCGGATCTATAGAGGGCTTTAATGCTTCTTTTGCCCCTTTCTATAAGGATGCCAATTCCGTCAGTGTAACATCGTATAGCTTGATGAACTTGAAGGAGGTCCTGTCTTCGAATTGTAAGTTTTCTTGCGTCTGGTGGTTCATTTTGATGCTGATTGAAGATAGATCCATATGGACAGAGCACCATTTTCAGAGGAAAGAGCCACACCAACGTTTCCAACGAGCTCTGGGAAAACACCCTCTCAATCTACAAGGAGACAATTCAAGGTCTCCTAGCACGAGGAGAAGATCCTGCCAACTCTCTCTGGGTCTCCGAATGTAAGCATGCATTTTCTCTGTACATATTATACGATCTTCCTGCTAACATGAATGAATAGACATGTACCCCAACTGGAACGGTGCCGGAGCATCCAGCGACAACGCAACAGCATGGCCCCATTCAACAAGCGCCCACATCACGCTCACCTCTCTCTTGTGGTCTAACCAAAGCAACGCAGCCTATGTCGACGAACGGGACGAAGTCATGATGGATTACATGCGCGAGTACCAATCATCCTTTGATGCGCCACCGATTTACGATTACCCCAACTACTTGTAAGTTCCTGCCGTTGTCCCCTGAATCCTTTCTACTGCAAAATCAACTCGAAGAGAAGCTAATTGCAAAATACAGAGCACCCTACAGTAAGCCTGCTGAGGTCTGGGGTGAAGCGAATTTCAACCGCTTGATTGAGATTAAGGATAAGTATGATCCTTCGTGCTTGATCTCAAGGGGTGTCGTTATTCCCACTACGGCTTGTGCGGATAAGGGACTTGTCAACTATTCTTTGTGATTGAATAGATCGTGGTTGTACAATACTATCATTCCCTCATCTGTGTCAAGTATAGAAGGTAGATTTCATGTAGAAACTTAATAAAATTTAATTTATACGGCATTTGTCAAACTAAGTACACACCAGTCGATTCTTTACCTTTCCCAAAATTTTGTGCTACAGAGTAATGTCCCTAAAGTCTAGTTTTCTTGTCGTCTTGTTTAGAGCAATTCACTTTTCTCTTCTCAATTTGTATATTTATATCAAAGATTTCCTTTCCTAACCCACGTTCCACCATTGTGAGCGTTCAAGCCACGACCGGAAGCACTGGCTGCTATGATCACCAGATATAATCACAACGGGAGATTGTCACCCACGTCGTTACCAGCATTGCCAAACATTTATCTAACCCACCCTCTAAACATTGTTCCTTAATTACCATCTGCGGGCCTTGCACATGACGTTTCATCGAATAAAGTACAGATTTAGAATTAACAACAGCTTAACATATGACAACGACATTTTCGTAGACAAATCCACAAATTGATAGGAATCTATGCCTGCTAAGTAGTTCTCTAATCGCCGGAACTTGTCGGACCGTAAGCGAGGCCGGCGATTATGTTTCTATAAATCTTTAATACGTATGTTCTGTTGTAGGAACAGACTGAATAAATTGCTGTATCGCGTTCTGCCAACTCTCTCTTGGTATTAGCAGGGTTTCTAGTTTCAAAAAGAGTTTTTTACTCTGCCATTTCCCGGGCTTCTTTGTTTATGAAATTGTAGTTTTCGTTAGAGAAAGGTTATAGACTTATAGTTAGTAGTGGCATATAAAGCTAAAGTAAGAAAAGATGTCTATGTAAGACTCTTAAACCCTAGGCGGTTTAGATTTTTTCATTGGATGATACTACAGTGCTCATTTTAAATACTAAACAACTTCAATACGAGGCAGCTAAAAGGTCCCTTCTTACCTACCTAAGATAAAAGATGTGAATAGAAGTTCGGTTGAAGACGGCAAAGGGAGTCATAAAACATGCCCGTTTCTCAAATAACCTTCGAGACGGCTAGAATTTCAGTGTTCTAATAGAGCTTGATTAGCTTGATTTTCACCAAAGTTTATCCCTTTGTAATTTATCCCTTGTAAGAGAAATAGTGATAACAGTACATGCCTTAACAACAAAGGATGGGGCCCCTTCTCTATACAATAGACTAAAGCTATCTAAAATTCTTGTAGCAATTCTAATACATTTGTAGTTCTTGATTTCTTTACAGGCGCCCCTTATAGCATTATGGCTCTTACTAATAGTTCTTCCATCACCCCGCGCTAGCATGGTGTTTAAAAAGTTGCATTACTTAGTTCAGGTTAAGGCTTGCAATATGACCCTTATGGCCAACTGGTGGTTTAAGCTTTTGTGATTACAATAGACGCTTTCCTTCTTTCTCTTGCAAGGTTTTTACTGGCGGAACGGCGCGGCATTGTTTAAAATTTCCGGGTATGTCAATCTACCTTGAGTAAATTCAACATCTTTGATTGGTTATCGCTTATAATGCTTGTCCTAATGGCTATTACACAGGCCATAGAAGATCCGAGTAGCACAAACGAACTCAATAGGTCAAAACATGTACTCGATCCTATCACTCTCCCAGTCTAGTAGTAACCCTTCGCAGAAAGAAATCCAGGCCTCTTCGTTCCCTTTCCCTTCCGCTCTGGGCTACGGTTGAACGGCCTCAAAGTAGCCTTTCCTTCCTTGACAGTGGTGCCTGGCGGAAGATCATCATCATCATCTTCACTACCATCATTTTCACTGTCCATCTCGAAATCACTGACCTCCTCCTCCCCCTCCTCCTCCATTTCATCCTCATCTTCGTCTTCATAATACTGGTCCTCAGCCTCATATGTATCCTCCTCAACCTCGCTATCAACCTCACCCTCGCTTTCCGCAGGATCACTCTGACTTTCAGCACCGTGGTCCATCTCACGTTCAGCAAATAGTTTCATCTCATTCCTAATCCGAATTTCCTCTAGTAACGCCTTCAACTCAGCACGTGCTTCTTTCCGCGCATCCTTATCCTCACGGTCCTGTTTCTCTTGCCGCTCCAACTCGTCATCGTCATCGAAACAGTGACCTCTGACCCTCTCACAAGCCCAAATGTGATATCCTCCCTCAGGCTTAGCTTCGACCGCGATCTCGTTCGTGGGATGGAAGTAGTCGTACCAGGTGGTATGAGGAGCGACAAAGCCATTGCGGTCAAGTAGCTTCTTGTGGGTGGTTGTTCGATCTCTACGCTCGCATTGTTCCTCGAGAGTCATTGCTGAGAATTCCTTATGCATTAGAATTGTGACGCGCTCGATTTCTCGCTCTAGTTGCAAGCCTTCTAATCTCTCTTGTTGGGCTGTGGAACGGTGAGGAGATGGCTTGGTTTCTGGGAATCGCTTGGATGTTTCTTTTAATGGCGATGGCGTTGCGATAGTACTAACAGAGGAAAGAGAGCCATCGCTAGAGATCGATGAGGCTTGGTAACGATTGGTTGTTCGACTTGGAGGTTGTGGTTGGCTTGATGATAGTTGTGGAGAGTCACTAGCATGAAGTCAGCTTGAGTGCGTCGAGGTCAGTTGGAGAGGCAATATCGTAAAGTGCATAGCTTACTCGATAAAGAATCCCATGAGAACAACGCGTTCTCGTTCCATTTTGTTCTAGGAGATTGGGGCTATTGTGGTCTGTCGATGTTGTGTACTTGACGTTGCATAGAGCCTGGTTGATCGCGAGAAGCGTCATGGACGAGAAAGAACCCTTGTCAAGTCGATGCTGAATATATGCCTGTGAGTGAATACGCGACGTGAGCTTAGCGAGGTAAAGAGAGGAGGGCGGGGGGTCTCTGGGTCTGCTTGAGTAACTCAAATTAAGTGGCCAGTTCAGAGAGTTTGTCGCCAATACACAAAGATCGGCAATATATGAGAGACATTGCCATTACTTCTGAGCTGGCTTCTCTCCTCCTTTTCCTTCTCTTGGTTTGCTGCTATGCTTGAAAGTGAATTTGCAATAACTTGAGTTACCCATCCTTGTTAACTTAGAGAGTGTATCACCGTGTCTAGGAGAAAGCCAGAAACTCGCAAAGAAAATCAGATTCCTGGTACCGCCTTTTTGCTCCTCTTTTCTTCCCACTCTAGGCCCCGTTGTAGCTTATCTTCGAAATATTTTGCGCTACTTAGCTTAGAGTATTTGACCCACCCTACTGCTAATACAGAAACCAAGAACTCTGACAGGAAACGAAAAGTACACCCTTGAGACTTGTTGTCTTTGCATACTTCTTATACATTTGGTATTGTACACAGCATCGAAATATTCAAATGAAATGACTTTTATCGAAACCGAAGTCCCCTGAACACTCACATAAAGGAACATTCTGATAGGAAGTTTTCATCGCAGCTGACCCTACATTTATTATACTACTGCTATTGACAAATGTTTATCTTGCACACGACTTAAAGGCTTTAGGTCGCTTGCCCTGCCTTAAATCAGCTATGTCTTCCAATTAGAAGTAGTTGATGTTTGAAAGACGAAGAAGATAACCGAAGAGGTTTCTATCATTCGTGTGCGGATGCATTTAGTTGGCATCGCTTAAAATCCACTCGCTCGTTTTGCGCCTCCTACATGATCCCCGGCAAATGCAAATGCAAAGACGCCATGCTCCGCCAATTTCCGAAGCTCGAACCTGTTTATGACTTAACAATCTTCTCCATAGCCTCCAACAAGATATCTGCGTGATGCTTTTGGAAGATCAACATAGGTCGCAATCTCACAGCCCGCTCACCACTACCGCCAATGTTAACACCGACACTCTTTGCCTTCTTCAGAAACTCGTCGCGTCTTGGGCTATCGAACGCAATGAAGGTTCCCTGTCCCTTTCCTCTCAGGTTCTGGAATTCACCAGGGAATCTGCTAGCTAGACCCTCGATACCAGCAAAAAGGTAATCACCGACTTTTGCAGTGTGGTTGACGAGATCTAGACGTTCGATCTCGCCGATGATGGAGCGGAAGAGGATCGCGCGTGCTGGGTCGCCCATCCAAGTGTTGAATTGACGGTAAGGCTTGTTAGGTCGGAGTTCTGGGTTTCCGAAGTAGTATCCTGCGGTTTGGGCCTTCTTAGAGAAGGTGACCATGTCGGGAGGGGTCTCAAGATTCCAGTGGTCGTGGGCCCAGAACTTGCCGGTTGCGCCGACACCGGTTTGCACCTCGTCGACAATCATTAGGACGTTGTGCTTCTTGGTCAGGGCACGAAGACCGCGGAAGAATGCTGGAGAGGCGTGGTTGTCTCCACCCTCAGATTGGATAGGTTCGACAACTACAGCGCAAGGTGGGAGATGGTGAGTTGTGATGATACGCTCCACTTCTGCGAGGGCATCGGCCTCGGCCTTTGCATTCTCAGCAACATTTTCCTCAAGAGGGTACTTGAGCATTGGGAAGGTAGCTTGTGGCCAGTCAAAAGCAGGAATATCAAGCTTGTGAATAGGCTTAGAGCGAGTGGTGGACAGAGAGCCAAATAGACGGCCGTGAAAACCAGATTTGAACGAGAGGATGGACAATTGTGGTGCACCTGGTGCCTGGTTGATCATGCTAGATGAGATCTCTTCCTCTGAAAACTCGACGTGTGCTCCTCCACGCTCTTGTTGACGTCTGTACATAAATGCAGCCTTGTAAGCGGTCTCGTTGGCATCGGAGCCAGCCATGGCGGTGAAGACCTGGTCGAGTCCTTTGGGAGCTACCTTCAGGATACCCGTCTCGATAATAGAGGCCCAATCGGCGGATGGGAAGTTGCCAAGTGCCGGACGGTTGATTATTGCCGAGGCCATCTGGGGAGAGCTGGCCACTGCCAAAAGGGCGGGATTGTTGTAACCAACGGGAATTGAGGCTATTTGAGCATAGCTGTGTCTTGTCAGTGTCAATTGAAGACCAAGGGTTATGCAGAACCTACACATCCAACAGGACATTTCCGTCAGGGTCAGAAATGTAGTTTCCAAAGCTCTTCTGGTAGTCTGCAAGCATGTTCAAGCTTCTGGTATCAAACACCTTGTCCAATTTCTCAATGGCCTTTGCGCTCTGCGGGCCTGGAATGGCGGTCTTGATGGTAGGACCCGAGGGCTCATTGGGGAAGAATGGCTCCTCGGTGGCAGATTGGGAGTTCTTGAGAGCTGTGGCAGCAGCGCTGTATGATCGCTGGGCTCGGAGGGAGGGGGTGGTGCGAAGTGAGCGCAATGCTGCTACTCGGAGTGAAGCCATCTTGTGGTGGCAGAGTAGTTGAATTGGGAAGAGAACGCAGAGAAAGAGAACAGTGGTGGTGGCCGCAGGAACGGTTCTGGAGAAGTGAGTCGGAAGCTGAGCTTCAAGTAGGCCTTTTGGCTTCCCAAGAGAGAGAGAGAGAGGGAGAGAGGGAGGGTGTGTGTGTGTGTGAGTGAAAGAGTTCAAGTGTCGTCCTGGACTGTACGTAAGGTAGGTACTATACCTACCTAGGGTGGGGCTGGCGATAGCGGCGGCGCCGTTAACGCTCCGAGCTTTATTTCTTGATCTTATCGCTCAGTTGCTCACCGATATCACTCGGTCATAGAAATAGAACCCACCACATCTGTCCTTCGTTTGGGGATATCAAGATGAATATAAGAAATATATACGAACACTTGTGCTTTCTTTCTTTTCTTTCTCTTCCTTCTCTTCCTTCATCTGCTTCATCTTGTTCAGCACATGCTAGGTATCAAAGCCAGTACGCAGAAGGACCGCCCGCCATGCACAATTATTTGGAGTATCCGCTAGCTCAATCTGGTATGTGGAAGCGGTATGCACCCTACTTACTGTCAGAGGTCAGATGATATCAGTTACCTACCTTACCTAGTACTTACCCGGTTGTTTAAAACCATTAAAAGCCATCGCTACTCTGTGGCAATAGCCCATCATTCAGTTCGACAAGTCTGCACACCTACGTCCTCTTCTCCCATCGCGAGATCAGAGTGGCAAGCAGCAAATGAAGCGAAGTGAACCTAGCATTCGTTAGGTCGCTTAATAGCAGAAGTACTCTGAGGGCAATTTGGATGGGGGGGGGAACTTTCAACAAAGAAGCAGAAGTAGGGACAGAGGTAAGCGCATACATTTACAGTAGTCTGGCTCAATCTACTGCATTATTTCTCCCCCTTCTCCCCCACGAATTAGCTCTTTCGCTTTGCTGCATCTGCTTAGCACCGAAGAAAATCGGAGATGCACAACCAAGATCCTAGAAGATGCACCGCTCAAAAGCCTCTCCTACCCATAAAAATGCGAGAATGCAAGATTCGCCATGCCGACCGTCCGATCCAACGCCAAGGCTTATTTATAATACAAAGCAAAGTGAGGCACATGTTCAAGCCTAGTGGCTTAAAATACTTTTCCTCTCGCAGTCATGCTTCACCTCGACCCCTTCTACCCCTTCCATTTCAGAGGGTTCCAACTTCACGCCGTGGCCATTGACATGGGGACCAACGCTCATCGCCTCTTCCACATCTCCGATCTCGATGCTGCTGTTCAGTGCATTTGCTTTCGCGTTTATAGCAAGCCGTTCCGCTAGCTCAGCGTTCATGTCCATTATCATGGCTTCCTCGTTCTCCTTCATCAGATCTTCCTCCTGCCGCCTCAACTCTGCAGCCTCTTCAGACTCTACTTGATCCAAACCGTTCTCCTCAACATACTGCATATCTTCTGCCGGCGGAGGAGGGGGAGGTGGTGGTGGACTAGGTTCCTCAGAGTCTTTTAATCGCTTGTGCGACTCCTCGTCCCCTGGTGTTTCTCCATCTCTCTTTCTCTTCAGATCCGAGTCTACGGGTGTTGTGTCGTTGGGTGTCGTAGGGGCAGATAAAAAGGCCTGGGCAGAATCCTCTTCATCGTCGTCGGATATCTGCAGATCAACTTCTTCCGCCTTCTCCTCTCCTACTGGGCTATCGTTTATTTTCAAAATTTCCTGAGTAGCTTCGGACGCGGAGCCATTTGCCGTCTCCTTGGCTTTTCGCTCTGCCCGTTCGGCTTTCTTCTTGTCCATAACTTTCTTCTTCTCGACAGCCTTCTCAAAGAAGTCCCTGACGTACTTCTTTACCTTCTTCTCCTGTTTCTCCGAGATTTTGGTTGGATCCTCAACGCGTCCATTTTTAAAATCAGATGCTACGAGCTTTTTACCGACTTCCTTCGCAAACTTCTTTAGATCTTCTTTGGGAAGCTTGCCGGAGAACTTTTGCATTACATGTTTGATATGAGGAAATAGCTGTGGAAAGACAATTAGTAAGTTACTGCAGGCCATAAGAAATAGAAACCTACGGTATTTTCATAAAGCTTCATCCGCTTCTCTTCTGATAATGATCGCCACTTCTCGGAGCCTTTTTTCTTTTCTTTTGGTGTCGAAACTGGAGGTGTATTCTGTGCCTTTGGAGTCTGTGAGCTAGGATCTGGTCTGGTGATGCTATCGATGATATCCTGTAGTGCCTTTGCAGTCTGCACACTCTTCGGAGGTACTTTAGGGGGTGGCGGAGGCTCTGGTGCCGGTAGGTAAGGTCTCTGCCAGGTGGTCTGACCACCTTTGCTGTAATAGTAGGTATTTCCAGACTGGTCCGTAGCAGTAAACCATCCTGCAGGTAGAACGTTTAGATTTGGACGGCGGGGAGGTCGGGATGGATTAAAATTGCTACTCCGCTGGGGAATAGGATTTCGGGGACCCGTGGGCGCAACGATGGCTGGCGACGGTGATGATACGACTTCTTCTTTTTGACTTGTACTCCGACGCTCGAACACTGGCTGGGAATTAGGATCGAATTTCTTCCGTGGTATCCGATAGGCCACCTCTAACTTGTTCCATTCTTCAATCAGCCGCTTTGCTTCAAATGCGACATCTTCATGTTCCGATGTGACAAACTTTTCCACAGCGGCTTCAATTTTCGAATCGCTGATTTTGTTTCGCGTAAGTCTTGGGAATTTATAGAGGATGTCGAATATCTGTAAGACAATATTGTTATCCTCCATCCAGGTTGTAAGTGTGGTTCGAAGAATCTGGTAGCCGTGCATCTGTATGACCCGATTCCGAACCCTGTCGTCGTCACAGCGCTGGATACGGCTGAGCAACTTGACAGCAATCCATTTTTCCTTGCATTGCATGAGTGTTGCCATAACCTTGCGGACACCATCCTCATCAAGTCCCTTAGGCTGGACGTTGTTAACGTATTCCTCGTCATCTTCGCCAGTCTTCTTCTTGCGGGGTTTCTTCGCGACAGCGGTATCCCATCCGTCTCCATCATCGATACCAAGAGCTTCAATAGTCGCATGCGATAATTTGGTTGCTCGCTCGGTCTGTGTCTTGCCACCAATGAAGCCAGTACAGTTTGGTTCTCCGCAATAGCAAGGTTGCGGGTCAGCGCCATACCGGTCAACGTTGTAGTTGAAAACCAACTCCTCGCCGGCTTTGATGGCTCGCTCGGCAAAAATGCCCATGCGCAACTTTTCTCCGACAACCCATTTGTCCACGTAGCAATTTGGATTACAGGAGTGATTGCAGAATCGACCCAGGTTCCCTTTCTTTGTAGCATCGACAAATTCGTTTTTCGTGAGTGACATGAAATAAAAGTGCTTGACACCTTCCTGATCGTACTGGATGGTCCGGCGTCTGAATGTCGGTTCATTGATGACCTCCCCGATGTACTCGAAGATGAAGTCATTTGGCTGCAAGTCAGTATTCGCACGCAAACCGTAACCTTTCTTCTCTGTCTTGATAACTGAAACCTTGGCGTATTGTTTGCGCTGAAATCTTTGATTTTGGCATCCATCTCCGCAATTGCAATCTCCATCAATGCATTCCATTTTTGTCGCACGGTTAATGCAATCCGAATCTTCTCCACATGCATGATTCTCGCCGTTGCCTGATGGAGAATATTAGCATGTTCTGCTGCCAACATGTCGACAAGGGATATACTCACTCCATTCTTCGGAGCAGTCGCAGTCCAAGGCATCGTGCTCTGAATATCCCATGTGTTTTGATCCATATATGCAATCTTTTATGACTTGAAAGACGGACAAAGCCTCTTCTGTAGAATCCTCCAAATCATCGAAGAGCGGTGCTGGCCTGGTGATAACTTTCTGTGAAGATTTCCGTGACAGTTTTGGTGCCTTGCCAGGCTCAACGGTTACCGTAATATCGCCCCCTATGGTTTTCTCATGCTCCTCCTCCTCACCTTTGGGAGTTTGCCCATTGACCTGCATGTTGGTCGGTGACTGCGATTCGGATTCGGATGTGTTTGACTTGGACCGTGGAGAGTTCTTGTTGTCTGCGGACGTAGATAACATCTCTTGTGTGCCATTCAGAAGCTTGCGCTCTGCAGCCCCCTCCTCTAATTTCATCTCGCCGAGGGCCGTATCCACAGCCTCCGGCTTCACATCTCCAGTATCATCTGCCATTTCGACCCTTCGAGCGACTGGCAAGATGTGGGCACCCAGCAGAATTTGGATGTCGTTGTCTTTGTAGTCCGACGGAGTGGTGTCGAAGAACAGCGCAAGGCTACAAATTGTGCATCTGATCGGGCGAGGAATGCGAACTGCACAAGCAAAGAAACGGCACTGGCAGATACGCCCTCAGAATATGCAAAGGGTGGACCGTCTAAAGCGTGCGGTCGAGGTCAAAGGGAGTGATGCGACTGGCAGCCAATTGGATGAGGGAGGTAAATGATTGTGAAGGTCGGAGAATGCGCAATAGGAATAAGGACGGATTTGGGAGGGTTGTAGCGTTGACACCGTGGACATGAAGTCTCATGCGGGAATGGAGGTCGAAGGGTTTGGAGGCTCGAGGTGTGAGATATCGAATATAGTCTGCTCTGGAGACGGAAGGGCGAAAGCGCCGATTTATCTCTCCAACATTGCAGGTCCACACGTCCAAGCTTTGTCGTACTGCTCACAGTATCACCAATTTCACGTAGTCACGTATTGCTCCCCCCAACAAGCCGGAAGCCCAAAGAGTTGTTGGATTCTGAAATGATTTCTGATTCTTGAAGGAGAATACATGTTATTTTAGCGTCCTCGGCAAATGCCGGCCTCAGGTTTTGCGAGCTGTTTGGACCCCCAAACTTCCCCTCACTGATTCTTTGAGAGTCTCCAAGGGCAAGGAAGCTGACTTTCCAGGCTCTCGAATGCGCTCTCCATTCCTTCACTGGCCGCCGCCATATATTCCAAATGGGCAGGGGGGTGCAAGAAACCAATACCCAAGTTCTTTCAAGACACCACGTCGAAAGAACTTGGGGTGCGCATTTACAATAAAAGAGAGAACTTACAGCAACAGTGTGAAATCAAGAGAGCCTCCGCATAGGGGCCAATATCAACGCCATTCTGAACGTGCGGTATTGATGTAAATACCTGGAATCATTCCCATGACGCATAAACTTCCCAGCTATCACCCAATGTTATTCCGAGACCAGCATCCGTTCAGTGGTTTTCAGCGCCGGTTGGATATCGCAGATATCCAGGTATATAGTCGAGTCCTTGCAACATTGATCAAAAGGTTCTTCGAGTCTAGGATGTTGGGCCCCCCGTGGTGGCTCGATGGGCGGTGTAGGAAGTATTTGAGAGATCAGAATTCTTCTCTAATCAAATGCGATTGGGGCATAGCGACTCTAATAGAAGGATTAGCGGTGACCAAAATGGGAGGGTTGATGACCTTGCCTTTTGGCCAAAGAAGCCATTCAAGCCCTCTGAACGGTGCCACGATTCTGTGCAGCACTGGTGCATCTGCCCCACAATTGAAATTTCCATATAAGAAATGATGATGCCCTTGAAAATGGTGCTGTGTCTACAGAGATTGAGAACTCTGCTGAGGCCAACTCTGGAGGGCATCGTCGCGACATTGTACAAGACGCAGATTTCTGTCGTGTTCGAGGTGTTGTGTCGGGCGGTAGAAACATCACTCACCTTGCCGCCAGGCCCCGCCAGCTCTGACGAAGTCGTTTACAGTCCGTCAACGGCGACATCAAGACTCCAATGCTTTTTTGGATGCCGAAGTTTGAGTTGCACACGCCTCTCCGATGCGGCTCTGGACGATTCGACAAGTTGTGGGGGGGGGGATGTGATCGCTGGAATGTGACGACAGAAATCTGGCACGGTCCGCGAACAAGCGATTTAACACTTCTGGCGCCTGATTGGCTAGCCATGTTCAGGACGAGCCCAATACTTTCTTCTCAGCGACGAGAGAGAGTTGCGCAGGCTACAGTACGTACAGTACGTACAGTACGTACAGGACGCAGCCAATTGCAGCTGTAAACGGCCCCCCTTTCCCCAGGTCGTCTGTTCGGGTCAAAGACGACCACGCTGCATTTTGGGACAGAAGAGCTTCAAAGTGCTCAGGAAGCGCAGGCCGTTGAGGGTGTGCACACGCTCAAGACTCGCGTCTCAAAGCAGCTAGCTCCAGCAGGCTCTAGGCTGAGAAGAGTTCGCTGCATGGCCCAGGGGACCTTGGTTCTGGCAGTTTGCACTGGCGAAATAATCCTGCTCCGGCACCCTCTTGCAGTCAACGCTGCCCAAGGGATGCATGCTCCATGTCTTGCAGGTCCTGTCTGTCCGGTCCGGGCGTGGCCTCCATCTCATAGTCTCATCTCACTGTGGCCGGTTGATCCTGCCACGGGACCAGAAATCTGACTCTGACTCTGGCCTTTGCGCTTGCTCTCAGCTTGCGTGCTTGCTTGCTTGCTTGCTTGCTTGCTTGTGCCAGTTGCTGGGCGCGTCTTTTCCACAAGCCCCAGCTTGTTGAGCTGGACCTGAGCTGGAGCTGGCCCTCTGAAGCTTCCAAGGTAGAGTACGGCAATACATAGGAGCTTGGTGCCACTCCTCGCAACCCCCCCCAGGTTCACCGACAGCAGATCCAACACACACGTTCTTTACATGCCGCTATTTCTAGTGAATGGGACTTGCAACTGGAACTTTCTGCGTATTTGATGGCCTTAGGAAGCCTCAACTTCCAACCACTTCTTCACGTCCTTCATTCGCGCTCTTAGCTACCTGACCACCTATCTACCTTACATACCTACTTTCCAACAAACACCCTCATAGGAGCCTACTACGCTCTCGAACTCGAACATCCTCTGGCCGACTTACAACTACAAAGCAAAATGGAATCGCCACCCTTCAGCGAGGCAGAAAAGGTATGTTATAGCCTGCTATTATTAAACATTGTGCAGCACTCGCGCGTCGACTGTCAATCTCTTGTGCAACCATGTTGTATAACGGAGGCGCGTCTTAAAACTGACTTCTACCCCGCTACAGCGCTTTGTCGTCGCAGAAGTCTTCAAGCAGAGCGACGTTCCACTCCAAAAGCTCTTGCAAATCCTTCAAGATGGCAAGGTCGGAGAGCCAGATTGGTCTACAATTCTTGTCCCTCATGGTGAGTTATATCAGCTTCCTCTCGGTCGACAAGCGCATCACAGCGCAGAGCAGCAACAGGCAAAGTCTCATGCAGCCAGCCATTCTGAATAACTCGAACCAACACAATGTTCAAGCAGAAAGCAGTGTCAGAATCACAGTCAAAGTACTAATGAAGTATACAGGCCGAAACCTCAGATCATGTATCGATGTGTACGACGACCTCCGCTTCTCCTTCTCAAATGATCCCTCCGCAGAGCCTGCAACCTCCAACAAGCGCCCCATAGAGTTAAGCAATATCGATGATCCAACGGAGTCCTCTCGAAAGCGCCGCCAATCTGGTCCTGAAGTATTTGCCATTACTGCTCGTGCCATCCAACCTAAGCCAGCCGCCAATGGATCTCCTATCCCAACCCCCCCAGCCGGCACCGTTGCGGAAAAGAAAAAGCGCGGTCGCCCTTCCAAGAAAGATATTGAGGCACGCGCCGCTGCAGAAGCCGAAGCATTTGCCCGAGGAGATGTATTACCTGAACTTAGGCCAAAGGGGACACGGAAATCAGCTGGCGAGCAAGCACCCACTCTACCCATAGCTGCTGCCTTTGAAGGACCACAGCCTGAGCAGAGCGCAACACCCAGCGCGACACCTCCTTTCGAGGGTGAAGGAATGGAGAGTTCCGGCAAGAAGCAGCGCAGGAGACCATCATCTAGCAAGTCCAAGGTAAATCAAGTTTTCTTCTTATTGCCATTTCACATCCTAACACTCCTTAAAGGTCGCACCAGCTAGCCAAGGTACTTTCAATCGTCCTTTCGAACAAGCACCACTCATTACCCAACAACGTGGGAGCACCGACACTGTGGCAGGAGTCTCAGGCTCAGATAAAGTAGCTACGCCGGATGAGGCAGACACCATGGTTCAGACTACTTCTCGTATGGAGACTGTTGAGACTTTTGAGCCTGCTGAGCCTGAGACTCAGCAATCCGACATCTGAAAAGTTTCCGTCTTTCTGTCTTTCTGTTTGTCATCAGAAGCTCTACCCATGCGTTGTGGCTCTGAGAGCTGGCTACATCATACTCATTCGTTGATATGACTGACAAGAAACAAAATTCGGATGCCCTACGACCGACACGGGCTTTACGTTTTCTAGCCTTAACTTCTCCTACGAACAAGCTATTTGATTGTCACGGCCGACAATAGTCTTCGACAAACCCCTATTTTCATATTTTCATATTTTCATCCTTTTCTTCGTTGCAATCCATGCTATCTACGATACCACTGAGTCTTCTTATGGGTGGATAGTTTCTGGTTGGTGGCTAGCGTTGTTTTGCGGATTGCATCTACGAGTCCTACACTCGAACGGCACATGGGCGTTCATTTTTATTCGGGTTCTTCTTGCATTATTTT
Source organism: Pezicula carpinea (assembly GCA_026119845.1). Classification (NCBI taxonomy): domain Eukaryota; kingdom Fungi; phylum Ascomycota; class Leotiomycetes; order Helotiales; family Dermateaceae; genus Pezicula; species Pezicula carpinea. The sequence continues at coordinate 206,022 of JALRMK010000006.1, read as the reverse complement.
CCCCGAGGCTGAATGATACTTGGAGGAAGGAGACCGGAGCTCTTCTGCTAGAGCATAAGAGCAGCAAATCTCGAATAAACCCACATTTTCATGACAACATGTCCATTGATAGAAGAGAATGCGGTGATTAGGTAAATTTGCACGGTGCATCTTGCTATACTCGAAATTTCCTACCAATAGCCAAGCTAATTTCAGCTCAATGGTAAACGGTTTAAATGGCAACCGACTTTCGTAACTCAAGCCAAATGTTACATATTTACGTTGTCGGAACAATCTTCATTATCGTTCCCCCTTTTGTCCCATCAAGGTTAGGTCCTGGAAATGCCTGCCCCCAGCAAATGGACAGTCCTTACCAAAATGCAGCTGAGTCTCTTTTCTTGGACTTTCTCTCGGTCCGTAGGTCTTCATTTGAATGTCTGGCATACTATTTTAGACAAGTGAACCAACTTGTATTGTAGGCGGAAAATACTTTACTTATATCTCTATAATTTTATAATTTCTATGGCTGTTTTAATATATGTATATAGTTAAGGACTAGAGCTTAAAAGAAAGGTAGTAGAGGAAGAAATAGAATTGAAATTTATATTAAGATATAGAAGTATTAGTACTTATAGGAGGTTTATAACTTTATCTTATAATACTTTTATCTTACTAACAAGTTACTATCCTTAATTAAAGTTATAATCTAATGCCTATGTTAGTCCTGTTCTATTGCATACTCTGTTTACTATCTTATCCTATAATTCTATACTATACTTCTATATACTACTTTTATACTATTATTTACTTTACTAAGAACTATAGTTCCTATCTCTATCCTTATTCGTCTACTGTCTATGTTAAAGTAGACTAAGTAAGGTGCTTATAATAGCGAAATGTACGTAAATAAGAACTACCTCGCTAACAGATGTATAAGAGAAGTATTAGCTCAGAGATATATATACTTAAGTGTACTTTAAAAAGAAGTATAGGGTAATAAGTTATCCTAATTACTTTTATTACCGTTAAAGCTAAGTATAGAGTTTTTAGAAGGTATGCTAGAGCACTTATTAACACCCTGTACTATTAGCTGTAGGGTACTATAAGATAAATATAATAAGAGATATAGTTTAATCTCTAACATAAGCGCTAGTTTCTATATAATATAAAGAGAGAGTAAGAGTGCTATAGTATACTATAACCTGTCTAACACTTGTATAACTTCTATTATTAAACTCTTACAATCTAATTTCTAGACTGATATTAGACAAGGTGTTATACGAAGAGTCATGTGACCATATACTTACACCACGTGACTTGTCTCTACACTTCACATAGGCTACCAATTTCTTTACTCTTTATTCTGTGCCATTTACAGGAGCTAACTAATTTGCATACACATAATCATAAAGCTGCATAAGGTAATGTAACTATTTAACTCTTGTCATCGTTTTGATCCTTAACGCTAACTACTTTAGTACTTTCAAGATATAATAAGACACTGAGTCGAAACTCATGGAAACAAGAGTTGTAAATTACACTAGTAGTTGATTTGTACCATAGTTATTTAGAGAGGCAATCTTAGTGACCAAACTAAGGCGTGCGTTGTCTACCTCAAAACTGAAGGCACCAAAAGGGTATTTGTTTCAAATATCTACAGAAAGATACAGTTTCTGAAAGTATAGTTTACAACTTGTTCGATAATAACGCAAAAAAGAACTTATGTCTGAAATTCGCTTTACTACAGTATACTGTACCGTATCCTAAGAACTCCTTTATTCGCAGCGCTGTAAATTGAGAAATGCTTATAGAAAAGGCAACTGCTAAGTCGCTAACAAATGTCTGAATGTCTGAATGAGTGATATCAAGAAACAAAAACGATCATCTAATGCGTTCAACGCCATTCGCTATGCCAATATCAATATCCAATATGCCAGGAATTTCTCAGAAACACAAAAACCACAGCATCATTATGCTCTCCCTTTGCACAGCAGCACATATAGAAATAACTTCTAGAAGATGCCTTTATCTATCGAGAGCTGTAGGCGATCGGAGGTGTCCTAGGTCTCATTGGTTCTGGTGGTTCTGGTGGTTCGGTTGTAGGTTGGGAACTACTCTCTGAAGGTGGGGGGGAGTTTGAACTGGTAATGCGTTGTCTGGGGATAGGTGCTCGATGAGTTTCCACGTTGTATTGTGTAGGTGGCGTAGGTGGCATAAGGATGTAATTTGTATTTACTTGTGGTTGAATGCGTGCTAGAGGATCTGCTACCTGCTGGTTTCATTAGTCTTATGACAGCTCAGGTATTTACGGGTTCGGAACTAAATATGCTCACCTGGGAATGCTGATTTGCTTGCTGTATACCAGCCAAGATTGCTCCGTTCTCATTGCGTCCGTCTACAATAAGCATTCTGCCATCCAACGGAGTATCTTCAAGAAATTCTCATGAAAATAAGCAAGGATACGAAGACAGCAAATAAACAAGAGCTTACGCAGAGCTTTGAGGAAATTTTGATATCCCCGCACCCTGATCCATCCATTTGTCGAGTAGACTTCTACCATGTCGATACTTTTCCTAGATCCAGGATATGATCTAGCAAAATCTTTGAGCCTTTGCCATGAAGTGTTAAAGGGCAGACCCGCTACGATAACGTAGTAAAGTTCTGTCTGGGTTTCTGACAAAACCTGAACTTGAAGTGAAGACATGACTGTGGAGAGGTGGGCGTTTTTAAATTAATCGAAAGTTTGGAGACCTGTAGGAGTAGTAGATATGAGCAAAGTGTGTTGGAAACTTGTGCCAGAACGCGGGAAGTGAGTACCTACTTGTAGGAGAGAGAATCAAACCAGCGGGGCAGAGACTACAGACTCCAGACATTTGATCTTCACAGCTGCCGAAGAGCGTCCCAATGGACTCTCCAAGGATGGAGTGACCTCCTTGACAGCCATGAACGCCATATATGCGTTTGATCGGCTGCCCGCTCAGTTCCAGTGCAATGTGAGCTGTATGTATGGAGATGTAGTAGGGGTGCGGGGGTTGTGGGAGAAAGCCCCAAGCCAAGGGCAGTAAGGAATACCAAAAAAGCGAATATACGATGCCAAATATGTAAGGCGTCGGGAAAAGTACACAGACAATGGAATATTACTGGGCTTGGATGACAGCGGTGAAGAAACTGAAAAGTGGTTGGTGAACCTCGCGGCCTCGCCCGGTGGGTTTCTGTAATGAAGGCAGAAACGCACATAGACACAAGGGGACCTTATGGCATGATGATGTGCTTGCTGCCCGCTGGTGTGCCATATCTGAATACACATCAACTTGGCGTCTGGGAAACAATGAACTCCGAGGAGACAAAGCAAGAGAATTAGCGCCTACCAATGCTCGCACAAGCTCCTCCCTAACTTTATTTCAAATGCTAGCATATGCGGCCATGATTTGATAGCTCACCGAGCCGTGTCGAGGGACTTGCTCAGGGATCAAACAAGCCAATGAGTCCCCATTCTTGAAAGACATATTTAGAAGAAGGTCTACGTTGTGTAACACTGAGTTGCTACGCGCAAGCGCCAGGCGCCCTCCGTTGCCCTTCCCTGTCGTTTGCCGCCCTGCCTTCATACAAGCATGAGGGAATTCTGGTATTGTGGAACACAGGGTATCCTTGAGGGTCAGGCCTTCACTCTAAGATCCTTGGTTGCAGGATTAGTTAAATCCAGTCAAAGAAGTAATTATGTAGCAAGTTACAGGACACTAGTAGAATAGAGCAATATACAGTAGCGAAGTAGTAATGAAAAACAAAAGAAAAAGGAAACACAGCGCTTTGACCCAACCCGCGACCAGCAGAGTAAGTACTACAACAACCACCGAGACCCAAGTGCCTCGTGGAGAACTAACTACTACAGAAGTGGGAGCGGAGGCAAGCTTCCAGGGCGGCAGCAGTCCCCCGTTCAAGAAGCCGAAGCCGTACATACCCCGAGGGTATCTCAACTATCTTAGTAATCTGACATTGAAGAACAGTATTAGAGATTGCTTTGTTAAGACTGCAAAGAGATGCTTATGTAGGCCGACAAGTGTTGCAAAACACGCCAATCAAAAGCACGGAATCCGTGACATTCATTACACACCTACTTCGTATGCACCCGTGGCACCAATAAGTACTCATTGCTGATTAAGCAGATCAGATATGATCTGCCATGTCGGGAGAGCATCTCTCGATCTCCGATTGTGAGTACTCTTTGCACTTGCCGATCTTTGGGAAGATGGCTTGCAGTATTCATGCAACCACACAGCTAGAACCCCTGATCCTTCGGCACCATAGCCATCATCGCGGGCTAGTTCGGTACTCAGCGCCTGTAGACGCCTAGTAGTTCTGTTCGCGGATTTGATTGGAGTAGGCGACATGATATTGGAAGGAGTCGTGTAACGCGATGCGTGCAGTCGTGCTGGGAGAGCCAACATTGTAGTGATGGCTAAGTTTGTGATCTCATTCCAGCGATTCTGCTTGCTTCTCCTCATTCCAAGTCCCACTCTTCCCACCTTCCTTCCGAGTCACACGCAATCCCTCGATTCTCATTCCCTTATCAACAGCTTTGCACATATCATAAACCGTCAAAGCTGCTACCGAAGCAGCAGTGAGTGCTTCCATTTCAACACCAGTCTTGCCGTCACACGAGACAGTTGCTCTAATGTCGACTTGACCGAAAGTCTCAACACCCTTTGCCGGAATTGATGCGTCTGCTACCGAGAATTTGTACGCATCTCTTTGTCCAGTACCCGCGTAAGCTAAAGAAAGTTGCGCCGACTCAGGGCTCGCTACTTCTTGTGGACTGCGAGGGCACAATGAGGTCGGCATTTCCTTCGGCTTATCCGTAACCACTAGTTCCAGGCTGACATGTGTGATGGAAATAGGATGACATAAAGGTATCAGATCAGATGTCCTCTTAGCAGCCATAATACCAGCAATTCTTGCCACGCCTAATACGTCGCCTTTCTTCGCTCTGTTCTCCAGAATCAATGGAAGTGTACTGGAGTTAGAGAAATGCACACTACAAACGGCAGTTGCTACACGTGTTGTGGGTCTCTTCTCAGATATTGACACCATGTGCGCGTTGCCAGAGGCTGTGAGGTGAGTGAGTTTTGACTTTGGAGGGGCTGCGCTGAAGTCTTCCTTGTCAGACCTAGCACGCATTGAATAGAGACGAAGAGAGGGTCGATGAGGTTTTCCAGTGAGCAGGTGAAGTTTTAGCCACTGCCAGTTGGACAAGACGGCACGACGTCTTGGTTGTTCCCTTTGAACTAAAGGCATTCGTCGTTCAGAATGTTTTCCAGCTATGTAACGTCAGTAGTGTCCACTTTTCAGCCACACATACACTACAGCGGCATCACTTTGGTGTCAAAGATGTTGCTCGATGTATATACGTACACAACTGGTATATGCGCCGCCAATGCTATAAACCCATAACCTCGTAAATACCCGTTGGAATGTGAAGCCTACCCACCTATCAATATCATGGGTCTATTCTTCATATTCTCCAATTCTCCCATGCCCGCATGCTTCTCTTTTTTCCGGTCCACTGCCATGCCGATTACGTCCAATAACTCCTTTTCAATTGGAGAGCTTCCTAGAGGTCCTCGAGACACAGCCAACCCTTGTTTCCGGTCCATTTCAATCTGCTTCATTGCTTCAAAGGCTTCCTCGTTAATTGGATGCCCGTCGTTTGACTTTCTGAGTATGTCCCGTAATGAAACTTCCGCATTTCCGAACAAACAAACCTTCAAATTGCCATCACTGGTAATTCGAAGTCTGTTGCATGTCCCACAGAAGTTATGAGTCATGCTAGTGATGAAGCCCATCCTCCCGACGAAGCCAGGTATTTCGTAAGTCTTGCTGGTGTCATTTTTAAGATCCTGGACCTTCCGTAGACCTGGATATTTTGCTCTTATGATGTTTAGCATCTCTTGGTAGCCTAACATTTTCCCCTGACTCCATTTATTGCCATCAAATGGCATATATTCGATGAATCTGACCTCAAGGTTTTTCTCTCTTCCGAGTTCCACGAATGGCAGTATTTCTCTCTCGTTCATTCCACGCATGACGACACAGTTGATCTTTAACTTGATATCAGCCCCAAGCCTTTTCATTTCCAGAATCCTGTCGATACTCTTCATAACAGCTTCAAACCCTTTGCGCCGAGTCATGATCTGGAACTGCCACGGATCTAGCGTATCTAGACTCAGATTCACGCCAGTCAAACCCGCTTCAGCCATGGCATCCAGCTTTCGGAAAAGTGTTATGCCATTCGTCGTGAGACAAAGCTCGCGAAGCCCTTGTGATCGCAAGGAACCGATTTGTTGCATCAAAGGAAGGATATCTCTCCGAACAGTCGGTTCGCCACCTGTGAGGCGGATCTTCGTGACGCCTTGGGAGACGAAAATGGAAGACAGAAGGAATATTTCGGGGGTCGTGAGGAGAGCTGGAGCAGGCGATTGAGGGACACCTTCCTCGGGCATGCAGTATAGACATCGTAAATTACACTTCTCCGTGACGGATATCCGAAGGTAGTCATGCTTCCGTTCGAAGGTGTCGGTTAGGAAGGAGGAGAAAGGCTTCGCATTCTTTATGGCATCGCGACGATCTCGACTAAGCTCGGCGGTGGGTTGCGCCGGAGGCAGTTCGTGGATAGGGAACTCCTGGAGCGTTGGTACAGCAGATGCAATACCTCGATGGGTGGTGTTATATGACAATAAATGTCGTTTGCCACCAGCAGACAGCCAGAGTAACCTTTCCAGCGGTGCCATTGGAAGTTATATTTCAATTGTACCGGCTCTAATTGCGCGTGTGGTTGCTCGAGCTTATATACCTAAAGGTAAAGGTATCATTTTTGTTTGGCGGTGATGTAGCGTAAGGTAGGCATGGTTGAGGCTGATGAGGCAGAATGTTTACAGTCTGTAAGTGGGAGGGGAAGGAGGAACCTCGTCCCTCGTCAACCTACCAATCCTTATCTTATCTGCTGTTGTGAGGATGCCTCATCAGCAAGGCACGTACTCGTAACTTTACTGAAGAACGCGGAACGCGGCTGCGAAAGAGTAAATACCTGCCTACCTACAACACAGAAACATCTAACCGTTCCATCCACGCGCAATGCGTTATTCACGCACATGTAAATGTAAGTATAATGCTGCTGATTGCAAGCGCTTGAATTTGACCTTTCATTTCTCGAACAGCTTCCTTCCTGTCGCGAGAAAGTCCCGATGGTGCATACCTCGCATGCATTCTGCCCTCCTCACTCACCATTCGATCGACACACTCCCTTGAGAACACCCGAGCTATAGCACTGCCTCCAGAGTTTGCGGCATCTGTGTCGTGGTTCTTGTGGTCTGCATCTTCGACTCGAGTCTTGGTTGCCTCCGCAGATAATATCAGGGTTTATTCGACCTCAAATGCCCAGTTTAAAGTCAATATTACCAATCCAGCATCAGGAACGGTACGCGTCACATATGTGTCATTCGGCGCTACAGAGAATGAACTCTGCGTGTTCTCGGATTTTGGATTGAAATTGACAATATTCAATCTCCTCAATTCAAAGTCTGTTGATATAAATTCGCCCAAGCTTTATAATCCGAGTGTTGCTCAAAGAGGTTTCTGCTACCGGCCAGGGACGTCTAATTTGACCCTATTGACGAGGAGCGGCGGGAAAGATGTTATTAGTATTCATGCTCGAGACACTTTGGAGGTGACAAGGTCGTGGTTTTCAGAAACAATTGATGCCCAGGGTCTTACATGGAGCCCTGATGGCAGGTGGTTGATTGTTTGGGAAGCCGCTGGACAAGGCCACAAGATAATTGTTCACACGGCCGATGGCCATCTTTACAAGGTTTGGAATGGCCCAAAATTTACCTCCGAAACGGACAAAGATATTGACTTGGGAGCTGGCGTGAAGTTGGTTGACTGGAGTCGAACAGGTGCTTATTTAGCCGTGTGTGATTACAGTATGAGGATCGCACTGCTTGTAACTCCCTCGTTTTCTCAGTCAATGAGTCTCCAGCATACAATGGCGATCGAGCCATTGGACACCCTACAGGTAAGGATTGCGTTCCGGGATGCCCCAGACCATAACTGATATACATGTAGATCTGGCAGGAGCATGTTGGTCCTGGAGTTTCGCGAAGTTTTGTACAAACTTCTCAGATCATTTGCCCACCTACTACGGGCACATCTGCAGCTGGTGACAGCAATTTGAAGTCAGGTCCCAACATGATAGCCTTCGACAATTCTGGTACACTTTTGGCGACGAGGATTGAGACTCTACCAACTACCATCTGGGTCTGGGACCTGACAACAAAGATCCTTCACGCAGTACTTATCCTGCATGCTCCGGTCGCCAAAATCTCATGGCACCCTGCAATCAGCGAGCTCCTTATGGTCAGATGTGAAGGCGAGGAAAGCAAAGCCCTTGTGTATTTGTGGGATCCGTCATGGGACTCCCCTCAAATACTAGATATCGGAAGACAGATGCCCGGAGGCAAAATAATTGGAAAATCAGTTGCACGTTGGCTCAACGTGGAATCGGCGGCCCCGGTAATTTTCTTTAGCGATTCTCAGGATTGTGTCCTTGTTTCTATGTTAGAGCCTGACGACAAAGAGGAAAATGTTCCGTGGCAGGAGGCTGAAACCAAAGACTTTGATATTTACGGGAACAGGGAGGAGTCACCACTAAATCTTGTTGAAGCAGATGAAAAGAGACCCTACCGTCGAGTTGCTATTAGTACCATCGCGGATGAAGACGAGACTATAATGCAGATGAGCGGAGAGAGTGAGGAACTGGACGATACATTTCAGTTCAAAAAATTTGTCGAAGCCGTCAATCCATCAAGCCCATGGGCTGGCACCTGAAGCAACCCCGAGCTACTTCCACTCCAAGACCATTTCAAGCGGTTACGCTCATCGGTTACAAGTGCCTCCAGAACAGTGAAAGGAAACCATGAGAGCCTCTACTGGCTGCGAGGATATATACTCGTAAATCTCTCTGGTGATTGCAGGAATCATAGGAATTGGTCTCAGTATCGTTGTATCCTTCAAATGTTGTGAGAAGCAACATATGAAGAAGAAAGATCTTCCTCAGGCCCAAGCTCAGAATAATCAAGAGGTCCAAGGTGGTACATGGAAGGCTAGCCAATTCGAGTCCGCACCTGAACTCCGCCAGTTCACGAAAGCAATCCACGTCTCTGAGGTCATTGAGATGTTCGCAAACGCAAGACCGTACCAGCCTCAATATAACCTCGATCTAGCATCACTATCTTGACAACAAACTCCGTGCTTTCGTGGATCAATATCTCTATTTCACGAGTGATCCAACATTGCCGACCACACAAGTGATTTGTTCTGGCGTCAACTGAAGCGATAGCGCTGCCTTGGCATTTGGAAACACCAGTGGCCGTTGCAAACCTCCTTTTAGTCCGCACTAATTAATAACGGGTGACGTCCATTGCGTGTCAATTTGCGTGGGCACAGTGTGGCAGCGGCACCATGATTGCGAGCTAGTCTGTATGGAAGCGTGCTCACAACGGTGACGATGCAGTACCATCTCTCCAGCCAGCCACCTTACTGGGCCATTGCTAGAAGTGGCATCTCGAGCTTGACATGAAATCAAGGGCGTCGCAGTCTGGCTTGAACAATTATTTCAAAACTCAGGCTTCACCGAATTAATTTTTATTGATCAAAATCCCCTCTCACAGGCGCTGTTTGACTTTTTGCACTATGTTTTTCGAATTTATGCTGTTCACTGATTGAGATCGTGAGGCCGCGTCTTGGGAGCTTGGAATTTGGGACTGACCACTGATCTTCAGGGGTTTACCAATCTTGACCAAGAAAGTAATCCAGTCGCACGCAGTAATGCTTCCTGTCGTGACTTGGCTCGACAATATGATGAAGCTGTCTTTGCACGTATAGAAAGTAGCTATCTATCTCCCGTTCGAAGTAAAGGGAAGATATCATCTAGGTCTCATTTTCTTGATCAGCCAATGTATCAATGATGGTGGTACGGAAGTAGTTCGTCCTGTTGTGACGGTGATGGTTCTCCTGCGCCACTACAGATCCAGAACCAGCAAGGATCCTACCTATACACAGTATGCAGGGTACAATCAGGGTCCACACCAGCTGCTCCCTCCGCCAACCTTCCAAAGGCTAAATTGCAGGTCCAAGCTTGATATCTTGACATTTCTTGTGCGAATCCCTTGTACTTGGGGCCAGATTTTCAGCTCGCCAATGGAGATCCTATCAATACCATGACTCTGTTTGTATCACCGGGCCCAGGTTTGGAGCGACGATACGAAGTACGGTACAGTACAGACGCCGTACCTCACTCACTCTCCAGTCTCCACAAATGGTCAGGTTGCAAAATGGAGAGAGAGGGACTTTGGCCCCACATGTTTTGTTAGGTAACTTACAGCTTTCCATGATTCCTCACCTCCTCCGCCTCCCTACTCTCTCAGCACCATTGCTATCTTTTCTTCTCAGACTTGATTGACCGAACATACAAGGCCCTTAGACGGCCTTTCACTGCTGTCATGGATTCAGTTATAGATACTCTCAACTCAACCGCAATCACAGACCATCCTTACTATCCGCTGGAGGTCGAGATTGTGAGCTATCTGGCCAACGAGTGGTCTGTATCATTGCTTCTGAGCGTTTTCTTCACAGGATGTGCTGCCATTCTCTTTGCTACTCGCCTGACGATAAAACGGATCTACCCCAATCTGCCAGGTTCTGAGAAGGCCGCTATCTGGTGGTTCGTTATCTGTGAGTGTTTCCATGATCTCCAATTTGGTCTTATATGCTAATATCTGCGAAATAGCTGGGGCGATTCATTTCTTCTTCGAAGGTATGTCTACGTAAAGACTTCTTGCGATCAACTGGCTAAGTGCGCGAGTAGGATACTTCTCGGTCAACCATACGAGAATGGGCCCTGCCCAGGATCTTTTTGGTCAGCTATGGAAGGAATATGCGCTGTCTGACTCTCGATACCTGACTTCGGACCCCTTTGTTCTCTGCATGGAGACTGTCACAGCTGTGAGTTAGCCACCGGCGGGTAATACAGGACGTTTAACTGATGTCACAATGTGTAGTTTACATGGGGGCCCCTCTGCTTCGTCGTCGCCTCCATGATTCCAAACCGACACGCCCTGCGCCATCCGCTACAAATCATTGTCTGTGTCGGTCAAATTTATGGTCTTATCCTATACTATGCTACGAGCATGTTCGATCACTATTATAAGGGTGTCGCTTACAGCAGACCAGAATTCTTATACTTCTGGTTCTACTATTTCTTCATGAACTTTATCTGGATGGGTATGTTTTCGCAAAATCCTAGGTTCCGTGATTTCAGAAAGAGTAATACTGATTCCGACTTTCCCAATAGTCTTCCCAGGTATTCTGCTTGTAAGCAGCGTTCGAACCATCGCAAAGGCCTTCACGACTCTTGAGCAGATGGACACTGCCCTCAAGAGAACCGGCTCTGCAAAGAAAGCGAACTAAGCACCCTACTTTGATATAAACCTTCGCACGAACACCAATACTCCCATGGGAAAATTACACGCGCAGATATTCGGATACGACACGATAATTTGATAATTTGATGCGAGTTGGAGATCCTCGTAGAAGGGCTGGTTGCCCCTAAGAGATTCGGATACCCCCCGAACTTAGAAAGCTGAGACAACCTGTCAGTAGCTGTCTTCGGGCGGATTGATAAAAAATTAGACCATAGAGAGTCTGCGGACCAATATTAGATTTTATATTTCTACGACTCTCGCAATCCATTCGTTCATAGGATTTCTCCGTCAGACCATTCGTTTTTCATTAGGCTCCTAGCTCATAGCAGACGGCATAAAGCAGAGAACCAACGAAGACAAGCTTTAGCTCATGGGATCAGAGCTTCAAAACTTCCTGGGACCTATTGGTTGCTCGAGTTGGTAGTGTGCCTATAGATCTCTCCATAAGGTATCCATGGGCACATCAGCTAGGGCTGTGAGTGCGAGGATGAGGATGCGGCTCGGCATGATACCGAGCGGCCTACTGTACCGAATTCGGCCTCTGCCGACAACAACACAGTCTTTTAGTGTGACAGGGTGTCATTCCAGTAACAATCTGTGAACCGTGGCCCAACGTGGTGCATCGCATGCAGTGCATTAGCATTGGATAAATCGATACCTTGATCTAATCCTGGCAAGTTGCCCTCGTTATGCTTACTAATGTCTTCAAGAGTATGGTGCTCTGCTTCTTGATTAACAAAAGTCGCTCTTTAACATGTCGGTATACGTCGTCAAGACTGACGTGTTTTGAGCCTTAACGTCAGAATTGCTTGCCTGTAATAATGAGCTTTTCGGCGGCTTATTTGGTGCAGTGCTCTAGCCTTTGGCTAAGAAAGGGAATCCTTGTGAGCCTTTTCAAGGGTTGACGCGGATGCTCTTATCGCTTACTGTATGTAGTCGCTACCAAACTTTACGGAATCAAAACAATCAAGGAAACACACTAATGTTTTTATTGATATATGTGAGCTGCCCATCAACATGAGCTTACACTTGTCACTTTGTATACCTTAACCACATATTATTTCCATTCTAATTCATCTTGGCCTTGACAAACTTCTGCAGCCTCAACTGTAGCCTCAAATCACACACCGACAAGTCCGAAGCCCCGTTGCTCAACCAACCAACCGTGTTAGGTCATTGTTCTAAGCCAATCGCCAGCAAGTTAAGCTCGAGGATCGTCACGATCCAGCCCTCAAGCTTTAGTTATAGCAGAGGAGAGTTCGATGCAAAAATACTCATGCGCGTCAATTTCAGCACACAGCCTGCTGGCGGACAGATTCGTTTGAACAAACACTGTTCTTGGTGTTGCCGAATGTTGAGGAGGGGTGCAGATACAGGTACGCCAGCGCACAATCCCGACTATTCCAATAGCAGATAGGGGATCTGTCACAATGCTACTACGACTGGAATGCTGATCTCTCTCTGTATAGGCCATGCCTTCCCCGAAAGTTGCGGACGATGATGTACCTCCTACCAAACCAAAACCCAAGACTCCAGCAACTCCTCGACGCGGCTCAGCTGTCAAGCGTACTCCAAATGGCACTCCTGTCAAGAAGACGATGCCCACCAAGGCAGCAACCCCTAATAGTGCACCGGCACGCACGAAAACGGGTACAAAGAAAATTGAGCCAACACTGTTGGGTGATTTCCTGCTTGGCCGACCATCTCCAGCCCGGACAAGGCGCAAGAGTCTGGATATTGTCAAGGCAGAAATGAAACAGGAGATGGTAAACAAAGTACAACCACCTGGGGGTGTCAAGGATAGGGTCAAACAATGGCAGAAAGCTAGTGCAGCAGCTGTCATCGAGGATCCGCTGGCTGATGCGGTTAGCGAGCCTGCCGATATAGTGGTGGTGGAGGAAGACAGCGTTGATGAAGATGAACGGATCCGAATTCGAATGCGTCAGCCGAAGCCCGGAAGACCTGGGAGGCGGAAAAGTAAGGAGGAAGAGGACTTGAAGGCGAGAGTGAGGAGTAAAAGTGCGCCGAGGAAACGAGTTATTAGTGATTCCCACTGGATGAAAAAAGACGCTGCAACGAAGAAAGAAGACACTGGCGGTGCCCCGATCCCAAAGAATTTTGTCAGGGTGACGACCAACCCACCTCTAAAAAACAAGATTGAGGATTGGGCTAAAAGAGTTGACGGAGATGAGATCGTGGTAGAAGAAGAGCTAAACTCGCCAGAGGAGAAGAAGCCCAGGAAGAGAAAATCCAAACAGGCAATTCCCAATGATGGCACTCGAGTATCTTCGTCAAGGACGCCTTCGCTCAATATTGATGATGGAATAAGGGTCATACCTTCCAAGCAAACCACTCCAGTCGATGATGGCATCCGCGTCAAAGCTCTGAAAAAGTCCTCGGCTGACGATGGCATCCGTATCAAACCGTCAAAGGATATCACCACTGAAAATGGACTTCAACCGCCTTCACGTAAAGAGAAAAGCAAGAGACAGCCCAATGAGAATGATGTTAGCGGGCATACGACACCCAGGAAGCCATCCAAGCAACTCAGACCATTCCCAGATCTGGAAAGTAACTATAGAGGTACCTCTGATGGAGAAAGCCAAACCGACGAGGACGACAAGACATCATATCTCACGCCAAGTCGTTCTCAGCAATCCAAGCGACATCCTCGAAAATCAGATAGCCCGTCTGAGACACTTGCTGAAATTCCATTTGGCAACTCCGCATTCAGCGTTCTTGATCTGCCCCTTGGTGCTGAAGCCGGCACAATGAAACGGCCTAAACCACAGCGAGCGCCTAGTCTCTCCGTGCCTAAAGTGTTAAAAAGGGTGTATAATGAGGGTAAGAAGATAGTACATGATAGTGCTGAATCACCAAGGCCCGGCTTCAACCAACCGCCTTCCATAGAGTCTTGGTTGAATGGCACTACTGATCCATTTGTGGACCGCCCAGAAAGGCCCAAATCAACCTCTTACTTAGAAGTCCCAGAATCTGAATCTAGGAGGCTGAGCTACAAAGAGGACGATTCTTCTGAAAGAGACCTCACAGCAGATGGCGGCAGTGAACGTAGCGGGAGTCGCAGAAAACATCGTGTTCGAAGTTCTCATGAGTCAGAGGCAAGCGATCATAAGGCCAAGGACGAGACTGATTCTCCTTCAAAATTTACTAGGCCATCCGAAACTACTCCAATTGAGATACGAGAAGCCTCATCTCCAATCTCGCCTGCCTCGCCTGCATCACCTAACGGTCTAAGAAGAAGTCCTGCCACTCGAACTACTTCGTCCCCTATAAAGTCCGTTAGAAGGCAGCCATTTAAGGATGTATTCATGGGTGCTTTCAAGGGCGAATCCATAGTTGACCGTCCGAAGAGTAGTTCCGGCCCACTGATTGATGAGACTGATCAATGGGATGTAAAGAATGAGCGAAGAGTGAGCAAGGACACCACTGACTCTGCTCCAAATGCTGGTAAAACATGGCTAGATCCTCCTCCTCCACCAGCTCATCGCACATCCAAGACCCCCCTCCTTGATGATTTGGATCGACAGAGAGGGAAGCCGATGCCACCTCTTGGAAGGCGGGTACCTCCAACCACTGGTGAGCACCGGCTATCAACAATCGCCTCGGTGGAGACATTCAGTAGTGTTTCGTCTGCGAAAGAGACTGCGTCAAACCTCTCTCAGACTACAGTAACACAAGCTACAACTCATTCAGGAGGGACATCCTCGGATTTGTCTCGTCACCGGAGCTCCGATATATCACGTCATCGAAGTAATAAGTCAGGACTCAAAAGACGGCTCACAAAGCACTCGGATCTCATCTCCGTGCTGTCGTTGCCAGACTCTGAAGCACCAGGCAGAGCAAAAAGTATCAGGTCTGCACGAAGTGTACGAACTTCGAGGAGTCATCTGGAGACAGCTACGATGCGAGATTTGATGCGCGAACTCGCCGAGGACGAACAAAAGTACATGCGAGAATTGAAGACATTGGTAGATGGTGTCATCCCGGTGTTGTTGACTTGCGTGCTATCAAAATCTGAATCTGCAATAGCTGCTGGACTTTTCAATCCTGACTCAAGCGACCCAAAGGATACCTCTTTTACCAAGCCAATCGTTGCTATGGGTGTTGCGCTGGAAAGACTGAAGAGCCTTCATAGACGCATTCCCTTAGAGGGTATAGATGCAATCATCACATGGGCTCAAAGCGCTCACAAAGTATATGAAGATTATCTCGCTGCCTGGCGCATGGGATTCCAGGATGTAGTTGTTAACCTAGCACCCGCTTCCCGTACTCCCTCTGCTGAAGACCACTCTGCTCTCGATGGGATACCACGCAATGCAGCTGGGGATGTGACTAATGCCAGTGGGGAGCGAGTCGATGTTGCCTTCCTACTCAGGAGACCATTGGTAAGAGTTAAATATCTGGCCAAGCTGACAAAGGTTTGTGATTCCTCGCCAATTCTAAGCTTGCATAGTGCTAATTCAACATAGGGTCTCGATAAGTTACGGCCTTCAGAGAAGACAGAAACAACCATGGCTTTGTATGAAGACCTTCAAGCAAAGATCCGCCGAAGGCAGAAAGAAGAAGCAGCACGATTAGAAGACCAAGCCGCCAACAATACGGATCCAACTCGTGCTCGAGATCCTAGGACACTAGCACAGGTCGACGATGCGCAAATCGATCGAACTCGCCAAGTGTGTGCCAAAGACTCTTTTGCCCTCGATCTACCCCATTCCAGTGGACAGCGTATCGAATGCCAAGTCGAAGTTCTACTTCGTGACAAACCATCAGATTTTGTAGATGCAGGAGATCTACTCATTTGCAAGATTGATACCCAAAGTCGCTTCCTTCTATTTCCCCCTATTTCCAAGGATATGGTCTCGGCTCGCGTGGGCGACGACAAAGGTCATGTAGTAGTCATGATGAGAGGCCATCACGATGCAAAGGAATGGCGCGAAACGTTCACCCTTGAGACTGACGACCATGAGACCGCATCTGAATGGGTGCAGATGTTGGGGAAAATTCCTGTTCCACCACCTATTACGCGACGAGATTTGGTGCCTACTTCAGGGCCTCTGTTGCTACTCCCACCAGCACCAGGGCCTGCTATTGATGAGAAAAGCACTACTCCTGATTCTATTGAGATACCTATTGGCCAGCGAAGACGTGGAGAAGAGGAGACAAAAGTAGTATCAGCACCCACCACGCCTAGAGGAGCAGCTCTCCGACCCGTCTCAGCTCCAAATGGCATTGAAAAGCTTACAACAAGGACAGCCAAGGATCATAATTTGACTGATGTAACAGAAAACAATAACAACTCGCCAGTCAAGCGCCAAAGGGCTGCGAGATACCACGCTCGTACGGGTAGTGTGCCAATCACACCTCGAGCTCAATCACCAATTACTGAGTCGCCTATCCCCCCCCGAACGCCTGAGAACAAGTCTTTTATACTGGAACGAGAGGATCCTAGTATAGTCCATAATGATAGCCGTGCAACTACGCCAGATGATACTCGCACAGCTTCGCCCAGCACCATAAGCGACCTACCTTTCATTCCAAAAGTACGACAGCCTGCTCCGCTGACCAGCCCAGAAAGTCCCAAAAGAAGTACGCCTCTGCGAGAATCGATGAGACCAGAATCAACCGTTTTGAAGGAACTCCAGCCTGTTTCACCCGTGACTGAGCCCACCGCAGTCCGGGACGATGGGGCTCCACCACCTCCGGCTCACAAGATACCAACCTCAAATGGTTTGAAAAATTCGCCTGTTCTCGAAAGTCCAACATTAAAGACGAAGACCCGACGATCTTCGTCGCCCTTAAAACATGAATATCAACCCTCTGAGGCATCTGGGACGTCGTCGTCTGATACTTCCGATTCCGAAGATGACGAATCTTCATTTTCCAGCTCTTCCGATTCCGAAGACGAAGAACTCGAAGCCGCTGACTTACCTGGGGCTCTGCCTGGGGTTAGTATCTATGGCAAAAGGGTGTCGCCTTCTGGATCAATGTACAGTCTTCCAAATACAAGCCTAGCGCCCTCACAGTCCGCCTCTCAAGGTCCATATCGAGGGGTTCCAGCACAAACAGACGCCAGCGCCAAAAAGGTCATCGCCATGATCTCCTCCTGGTCTGATAAGAAAGGACGCTGGGAAGACCTCTATCCGGAACCTTGTTCCGTTGTTGTCACGGCCGGCCTAATTGAGGCCTTCGAAATGAGCTCATCTCACTCCTCCCCCACCCATAGGAATCCTCAGTTCGAATCCTCTGGCTCATCGGATGTTGACACCAATGCGGATGCTGGTGCAGAACGGCCTCTTGTTGCACTGATTCTGACCCCGCTGGTATCATTGAGACAAAGCACAGCCCTTGATATAGAGATCCAATCACCCCCAACGGCTCGTTCTAAGCTCAGGTGTAGCGGTACTGTGAGATATCGAGCTCTGAATGTGATCGCCTGTCAAGAACTGTATCAAGCTATCCACCGTGCTCGCCTAGACAACCCTGTATACAAGAAGCTTGAACAAGAGCGCATGGTCAATGCATATGGTGGGCAATCATATGAAGCTGCTGTAGCCAGTAATCGACGTCGTAGTTGGTTTGGCCGCAAGAATAGTTACCGTGCTTCGGCTCGTGCACCATCGGCTTCCGTTGGAAGCGACAATTCATATTCTTCCTCTGCTTTCTCAGCCCTCAAACGGTTCAGCGGAGGAGCCTTTAATATTGGCAAATCATCCATTGATATGGCACAAGCCCAAGGTGGGAATGTCTCTGGACCGACAAGTATTTACACCAACTCCTCAGACTCGACATTTGGGTTCACGCCTCCTAGGACCCCTACAAGCCCAAGCCTGAGTTTGAGTGGTACCACTGCCTCAAACGCCGTCAAGCTTGGCTCGGAGAATTTAAAGATCAGACTATATTGTCTAGAAACATCATCAAAGTGGAACGATGTTGGTGCTGCTCGATTGAGCGTCACACAACCCCCACGTGGAATGAGGCAAGCCTCCGCGCTCTACCACGGTATCGAGAAGCGTATCATTGTAACGCGAAAGCCTACCGAAAGCGATAAAAAAGAAGGCCCTGTGGTTCTTCTGGACGTGGTGCTTGGCAGTGGGTGTTTCTCCAAAGTCGGCAGAACAGGCATTGCGGTAAATGTTTGGGAAGATGTTGTAGGAGACAATGGAGAGGTTGGTATGGTGGGTGCCGCAGGTGGTGTCAGTGGGAGGACGAGGAAATGGATGTTACAGTGTGGAAGTGCTACTGATGCCAATTGGATTTTCGGCTTAGTGGCTGTTGGGAGATGATGAGACGTATATGTGTAGAAAGGTGACGGATAAGCACGCAGCAGAAGATTTCATGAATTATGTTTCGCTTCTTGTAGGACTAGAGTTTGGTATCTGCCCTTTCTTCTTTGCTTTGTTATATGCATGGGTGGATAGCGATTTGCATATAGATGGGCTGGGGAGGATTCTGAACAGGCGTCGGGGTCGCGATTTATGATCTTTCCTTTTTTCACAAGTATAATGATTGAGAATGATTGTTTAAGTTGCAGTAATTTTTCCATTTTGAAAATGAGCCAAGACCGTTATTACGCCAGAGCCAGAATATACACCAGAACAAGACAGCCAGCCGTATCCTGACAAGAAAACCGAAGAAAGCACACGAAAATAGCAGCCATGAACTAGACAGAGCGGACGTATCTTCCGGCAACGATACAGTGATCTCTCTCAAAAGGTTCTGTAGGAATGGTTAGCATGAGTTAGAGGGCACAAATAATCGCGAGACGTACCAAGGGTCAACTGCTCCAAGGGCTTAATCCTCTCGTCTCTCAACTTTTGAACTTCACTTGCGAAAACTGCTTCGGGTTCGGCAGTGCTATCAATACAGTTCGCCTTGATACTTATAATAACACCGCCTCCAACCTTCAGGAACAAATGAGCGTTAAGGCCAACGATACGGGCTTGATCGGGTTGTGCAACATCGGCAAAGATTACATCAACCATTGAGACCAACATCCTATATCGCAGAGGGTGGCGAGCATCTTCGATGATTGGGATAACGTTTGTGCGATGGGTAGCCATGTTAATCAGATCACGGCCAGAGCGGTGAGAGAACTCGACAGCAAAGACTGTACCAGTTGGACCAACGATATCTGCGACGTGAGAAACGGAAGTTCCAGAGGCGGCGCCGAGATAGAGCACCTTCGCTCCAGGTTTAATGAAGATTTCATCCAGGCTGGTTAAGTTAGTGATATATTATGTTGTGGATATTTGAGGAAACTTACCCCCCGAGAACACCAGCTGCCAGCTTACTTCTGAAAGGATTCCAGACTCGATATTCGGTCTTGGTCATGCTTGGAGTTCCGTCTGCGTTTGGTGCACCGGCATTCTCGACGGAGATGCGCTTTTCTCCGTAGACAGATTCTCCAGGCGAAAGGTTCTTCGTGACTAACATGTCTAATAGCGACGTAGGTTAGAGATGGAGTATGTAAGAGAGTAGAGGTATAATTACCTTCTTTGCCGCGGGCAACAAAGATTCCCAGGTGACGATGGGGTTCCTTTTTGTCAATTGTTAGCAATGAACGACCGCATCATCTCTGCGGTCTCGACATACGACAATCGTCTTCGCACCACCCTTTGCTCCAGCTCCTCCGCGTCCACGAGGCGCACCGCGTGCTCCTCTTGGTGCTCCACGACCACGTCCGCCTCGATCACCACCGCCTCGACCTAGTACCCTCCGGTCAGCTACTTTTGTCCTTGCAGACTTTGCGCAAGCTCTGGAGAATTGAAAACTGACCTCGTCCACCACCAAATCCACCGCGAGCACCACCTCTATCTCCTCCACCTCGTCCGCCTCCTCTACCACCAAAGCCTCCGCGACCTCCTCTGTCTCCTCCGCCGCGACCTCCTCGTGGTGTGAATGCCATCTCTGCAGCTTTTGATGGGTAATTGGGTTGCGTGGGTTATTCGGTGGAGCTGCTTGGATAGAGACAGAGAGATTCTTTTTTACAAGAAAAATATGAATTTTTGAAGCGAGCTTTCTAAACTGGCCTAGCGCCGAAGATTAGCTCTGCAAGCTCTGGTGGCTCTGGTCAAAGTGCGGCCTGACGAGTGAGGCGACGAAATTCTGCCCCCACAAGCGCTTGAGCCCCCGCCGTGTTCTTCGGTTCTCAATCGACATCACGGAGGATAATTCCTCAATTTCAACTTAACTACATCGTCGCGGTCCACAGTTCCAATCCTGCCAATCAAGAGGACCAAGCTCTGAAACTTGATTTATACTTACATCTTACAATACTTCCCATGCCCGGCGAGGTCATTGATCGCAACCACCTACCTTTTTGTTACGAAGTACGACAGTGCCTTACTTTCGTACCGTCATCATCTTGCTGGTGCACCTGCAATCAAGGCACCCCGACCAGTTGTGGCTTTCGATTTCCTCCTGGTGCTCTCAGGAAGCACACGGCGACCTGCTGATGTGACCCTGCTCTTTCATCGACGGGAAGAGTAACAGTGGATAGCCAGCACTTTGAGATGTTCTCCCCTTGACAGCTTTATGAGCGGTAATAGTGTTGTATGCTTTAGCCTGTTCCTTTCTTGGGCTGAATACAGCTCCTCTTGCCCCCTCGGACCGACGATGCAAGGACATTGTCTAAGTGCACTCGTTATCAATGGGCTTGCATGGAAACGTAAATCCCTCTGAGTTACTTGAGTTGCTTTGAATAATACGAAGTACCAGGCCACCCACCATAGTCCACCAAGATTTCGCGCAGTCTCATGCCAAATGCCGAATGCCAAATTTGGAGAAGCCAATCCGAGAGTGGCAGCAAGGCATGCTTTACATTAGCAAGTGTGAATGAAACACCCCAAGAAAAACTTCAGCTCAACACCAAATAATTTCTACATCGTGGCTGTCTCAATCGCACAACAGCACACGATATTGGGAGGACCAGCGCAAAGTGTTATTCAAACATTGGCGCCCAAGATCCTCGAGCACAAGCCCTCGAATGTCGTCCGGATGCAAAATGGCATTCGAGGCTTGGGACTTTGCAAAGGACTTCATGCAGAGAGTCTGAGGTGTAACCCTGTGACACCAAGTGGCGATCATAGAAACCCCAGTGGCTAGATTACAGTAGACCAATACACAGCAAACATACGATTAGGCAATCGATCCAAGTTGATGTTGATTTGTGGCACACAAACAAGTAGTCTCACTCGATCATCCATCAGAGAATGCAACGACGTTGCAATGAATCTGCGCTCCTCACCAGTGTGATTTGCAACTCCAGTACTGGCAAGTTTGATATCGTGACAAATAGTGCGAGCTCAACGGCGTCCCCTTGAATGAAAGATATGTCAAGGCATCGTCCGGTTACTTCAGATATCCGATGATGAAGTCATCCGGTCTTCCCCTCAGCCCCTCGCGGGAACGTCAGAATCCAGGAAATGGCACAGACGTATCCTAAATTTCTACATATCTTTGGTCCATAACATCTGTCGAAACAAGAGGAGTTGGTGCGCAGGAATTGGCTTAGAACTGTCAAAACAGGTGCTTATCCTGTGGAAACTCCAAGCCTTAGCAGACCTGGTGTTGTTTTCATGCCTCATTTTGGCCGAATATTGTCCATGGTATGTAGCAGCGGTCAGGCTTTCGATAGGGCTGGTGGCGCATCTCCTACTGCCTGTGTTGCGAATTTTGGTGATTGACATCGGTCAAACCGGTCGAGTTTCGCGTCGGTCTCGTGAGAGGACCAGGACCCAGGCCGCCAAGCTCGCTGCCTTCTTTCACATTCTGCTTCATTCAGACTCTTCCATTGGCTATCACGGCCATCGCGGCCATCTGAAGTTTTAAGCTTCTTCGCGTATGACGGTTCATGTCATCCCGTCTTCACATCAGGCGAGTCAACCCTGTCAAGGATCCCAGCCAACAGGCGGTCACAGTACTCTGCCGTTGTGTTCATGCGCCTGGAGCTTGACTACTACTGTAGTACAAGAGTACAGTCTGCACTTCCGTACATCTCGTCCAGATCCACCGGCTTCGATCCATGGAACCCAAGGAGCCAAGGTCCATTCTTCGGCTCAGAGACAAGCCTTGTTCTACGCATTGATTAAGGTTGCAGGAGAGCTACACTAGCTACTATACTTGCCTCCCTTACCTGACTTACCGCTGAGCCTAATGGTATTAAGCTCGGATTTCCAAGATCCTGGAGAAGCAGCTTGGGTTCATGAGCGGAGGGTGAGGCATCCGGCCAGGGTCTCTCTGCTGGACATGGAGAGATGGGAGGGAGAACGCGAAGCCGTATAAGATCCTTATGACCTGCGTGCAAAGGCAAACTTTTCTGATCAGCACCGCCTTCATACACTTGCTTTTCCGTGCCCACTACTTCACTTTTACTTACTTTCTTTCAAGAGCGCCCTAGTTGGCAGCCACCGTCTTTTACACTTTAAACAACCCTTTTTAATACTTACATCAATCCTTACCAACACCTCCAGCAACAATCCTTCAACATGCTTTGGACCAACACTTTATCTCTTTTGAGCCTTGCTGCTCTTGCTCTTGCAGGTTCGTACCACAGGAAAACAATCATCACTGCCCGACATATCATCTAATTTCTACACAGCACCTCATCCTGCACAACAAGCATCCTCGGAGCTTGAGCAGCGTCTTGTTGCTCCCGGACTGACCTGGAAATCTCGCTCATTGAATGCACGACAAAATGGGAATGGCGGCAACAACAACAATGGCAACAACGGCAACAACAATAATAACAATAACAACAATAATGATCTGATCACCATCACTGAGACCGATATCACAAAGATCACCGAGAAGCAGAGGGGTCAGGAGGTCCAGCTCACTGTGGCTGTTGAGAAGCAGATCAAAATCGTGGACCAGAAGAAGAAGGCTCAAGACAACGTTCGCTTGAACCACTACAAAAACAAGAACTCAAACCAGGTATGCATTGACATTTGTGCCATTCTAAGGCTCTCCACTGACCTATACAAGAACACTGTCATCGTTGTTGTCACTCAAGTCATCGATGCTCGCGACCAGAATAACATGAATACTCGATATATGTCTCGCCAGATCCAAACCAACAACAACAAGAAGAACAACAACAATAACAATAACAACAACAACAACAACAACAACGGCCAGGATGTCGTCATCGTCGTTTCTGAGGTCGCGGCTATTACCATCAGTGGCAATGGTAATAACGGTAACGACGGCAACGACGGCAACGGGAACAATGGTCAGACCAAAACCCAGGCTCCCGACCAAGGTGAGCAAGCCTCCGCAACAGCCGCAGCGTTGTCTTCCATGCAGACGTTCGACCCAGCGGCACCATTCGCAGCCAGCAACCAGACGCAAATACTGCCCTCCGGAGCAGCAGCACCAAACTGGGGGCAACAAGTCGAGCAAGATCCTGCTGCGATCCTTGAAGAAAACCAAGCTGCCTTTGTCACATTCCCGCAACAGACATAACTGGTTGTCTTGAGAGTTCGGGGCAATGAGTAGCAGAGGCTTAGAAAAGAGAGATGATAATCAGTTCGGAGTTGCCGGTTAACTACGCTGGTACACTGTTCTTCGGGTCAAATCGGCCAATCTAATGTACATAATGATATCCCTTTTTGTCCATTCATCTTGGCTGTATTATGTGATGATAAAGGGAGAGGGAGAAGGAGGGGGGGGGGTTGGTAGAGAGACGGAAAAGGCATTTGGAGATATCAACTATGATTGTCGGATGGTAGATCCTGAAGATATCAATAGGGCGTCGGCGGCGATCTTGTTACATGTGGTTTCTTTTTGGAGTTTTTCCTAGTTCGAGTAAGATTTAACTCTGATTAAAGATGCTTCACAAAAGTAATTCACTTCGTGCTCTCGCCCTTACAGCAATTGTTTGCTGACCACTTTTTTCTCATCGCTAAAAGCCCGATACTTGACAAGGTTCCAAATGGAGCCCTTGATCGGCAACTTGGCCCATGAGTCCATGAGCATTAAGCTTAAGCAGTGGCCAAAGCACCATGAGCATCTATGCGTTCATGTCCCTGCGTTCTGTTCGTGTTGAACCTGGAAACATCTGTCAAGTGCCATCCGAAGAAGGCTTTGACTGTTTCATCTCCTCGCCTCTTCTTCGGACGAGTTTGACAAGTGTCTACCCCGCGTTTTGTCGACCTGTTACTCCATAGGTAAGGTATTTGTCACTATTTGGTTGTCGGAATGAGCACGGGAGTTGCCTGCTTTAGTGTGTGCGACATACAGTCGTAATCGCCTTCACTCACTATGAATGTCCGGGATGGAAATTGAACAGGAGTTGCAGGAGCTGGACTTCTTTAAACTCAAATGCTCTTGTTTAGACCAAGGAATACCAGGTTACTTTACTCCTGCTTCGCTTCCTGTGTTCTTGATTTTTCTCTCTAGACTACGAACTAAAACCAATCTTCTCATGTTATTGCGCTGTACAGTACTGTGGGCGAGTATACCTTCTTTGTGCAATACAACCTAATCAATAGGCGACACCCGTAGCAGTTTCATTTTCAGACATCAAACCACATTAATGTCGTTATTATCGCTAGGGAAACTACCTAGCTAAAATTGGAGGGAGAGAAAATCAACTTATTCTCAAGTTAAATGATGACATATCATAGAAAGACTACCTTCGTACTTCGTAGGTGATTTTGTGTCAAACACCAGAAGGGTATTCAAAAGTTAGTGATATTTTTGGGGTGACTGGGGTTAGTTTCGCACCTCTTGTCTAAAGACACGCCCATAGGGCCCAACCTCATTTTGCTCTTCACTCATCAATCTTCACTCGTCCTCTTCACTCTTGCCCCTTCTCTCTGGACTCTCTGCCCTTCGCTCTTCACCCTTGACTCTTGACTCTGCTCTCTTCTTCTTTGCTCTTTACTTCTCAAGACCGACAGAAATCTATGAGCCGGGTCATTCGCAAATGCTTCGGCATACTGTCACTGACTTAGCTGACACAATCATCAGCCCTGCCTGCATGCTCTTTACCAAGTTGTGTCTTGCTTTGATCCTTCGTTGATCAGGGCTTGATCTCCCTCCAACCATCGACGTACATAGCCTGGTTTGCTGTGTTTGCCCCGAAGCTCCCTACACAAGCAAGCTACACCAATTCTCGCACTATTGACTTTTGGTCGCTTGGAACCTCAGAACCTCCTACTGCACATTGTTCTGGCGTTGAGCTACGCACAATAGTCTCTCCCAGGACTGCGATTCTTTGTGTTCCCGATACACCGATCCCAGCGCCATTTTCTCTCCCCACACTTCACAGGCAACCTTGGCCAGCTCGAATCATGTCGAACAGACCATGCCCCCCATTGCACAAGTGGGGAGGCAAACCACAGGGCACCACCGTGAAAGCGCCCGCGGATGTCGGCAGCGCGAACAAACCAAATACAGTACCAATGCACCGGACCCTGGATCTCACCATCCATCATCTACACGCCGGCAACTCCGAGGCCCAGTAGCTTGCAAACAAAACAACAGCCCTAAGCTGTGACCAGGAGCCAAGTAAGATCGCAGGGATGGAAACCACGGCGCCAACGCCTCTTGCGAAGCCATTAGCTCTTCCACAGAACACACCACACCACGCCGGCTCTTTCGCTGCATCGGCTCCTTTCCCTGAACACACTTCACAAGTCTTATATCTTATTCGTCTCTCCCATATCTTATTCGACTCCATTGTCCACTTTCCCTAATCTGTAGAGGCTGAGGGAGATTGACTACCCTCGCAAAGTCTCGTTGAAGCAAATCCTCCAACGCGTCATCCCCTTCCACATCCACCACGACCCATCGACCGTCATGACTTTTAAATCCCTCTGGCTCCGAGCCCGCAACCGTACCGACTCACACTCAAGTACCAGCTCCACTGCTCCCTCCGAAATCAATGCCTCTGCCAACTTCCATACCTGCTCCACAGATGACCACTCCCCTTCTCCGCTCAGAAGATCCCCTACCAACCGCCTCACAAAGTTCCTCAGT
This sequence comes from Pezicula carpinea, assembly GCA_026119845.1. NCBI lineage: Eukaryota > Fungi > Ascomycota > Leotiomycetes > Helotiales > Dermateaceae > Pezicula > Pezicula carpinea. Next base: position 179,503 of record JALRMK010000006.1, on the reverse strand, counting down.
AACAAATCCTCATCCTCCAAAACCAGCAATAGGACGCAAGACAAAGAAGACTACGAAACAAAGAGACTCAAATATCGAGGGCCGGTTAGCAAGGAACATCAGAAGTTGCTGGATAGTTTTGAGTGGAATTTCGGCAGGAAGAGAAGTTGTGGGGCATGTAGCTGGCAGAGTGGTATTAGTCCGAGGGCGAGCCTGAGTTTGATGGGCGGGAGTGAAGCGGCCAGTACAATGGATTCGAGGGTTGAGGAAACTGTTGGCAATGAGCTTGATAGTAGGGAGAAGGGGAGGGGACTGAGGAGGGTTGGTGGTGGGAGGGCGTTGAAGGCGGACGTGGGAGAGGAAGACGAGGAGTGTTTGGTCAGCCGGAGATAAGCTGGAGTTGATGTCTCAGGTATGTTTGGATTATGGTATTATGGGCATTAGTATCGCGGTTTTGATATTGGGCATGGCGTTCGAGCTGTATTAGATGGGATCATGGAAATTGCGTTGGGTGAAATGGCTGCATCAACTAAACGACGGCGTAGGGATTGACGGATATATGGAGTTTTAATGGTACCAAGCATATGTTTACATGACTCGGTGGCTACTTGTTTGCAAATATTGTATATCACCTGAAGCATTTTTGGGTTTTAGAGGGGGAGGAGGGTAGAAAATCCACCGCAAATATAAGAAGACATAGAATAGACTCCTCAAATTGTGACAATCAAGTTGCTGTCTGTTGTGTCGCGTTCATGTGATGGTGCCACACTTACCGCGCCCTGAAGCTTTACTGGATCTTAGTACCTATTTGCCTTCTTTCTGCCGTGCTGCAAGATAAACTTCAGAGTAGTAGCCACCGAAGCAGTTTCAGCCACCCAAGAGAGGAATCAACCTTACTACCGGCATCAGCGCCCATGGCTTTCCATACCTCTTGCTTATTCCTATTCCCCTAGTTACTCACACCCTAATTACCTCCTCCAACATACTCGCTCACCAACATAGTTCGTTTCAAGTAGCACAAGCCATATTCAATGTACAACACTAACTACACACCACAACCTAACTCCATTCGTGGCTATATCAGCTCCACCACCTTCCTTATCTAGGTACAGTACTTCTCTCTTCTGTCTTCTCCCTCTGCCCTTTGAAAGTAAGCGACAAACGACGCCGATCCCTTCCTCGCTAAACAACCTCCAACTCTTCTGACGACCCATGCCATGGTGCTAAAGTCGGGTCCTATCCAGATACCGAAGAACTTAATCTGGATATTAAAGGGTCTTCTTCGTATTCCCAGGAAACCGGATGATGTATTCCATAACTCGCATCGGGAAGAAAACTAGAGAAGACATGTCACTTTCGGCACACTATCTGAACTTTGTTCCATTCTCATTCATACATACATACATATACATACATACAGCAGTCGTCCACACTTCAAGCCCATCAACGAAGTTAAAGAGTTAGTAGTTTCAAGAGTATCTTTGCGAGATATCATCACCTGCTTCTCTTGTTGGTTTCCACTCTCGTTGCCTGCCTACCTATCTATGGTGGTCTAGTAGTGAGTACAAGTCCAAAACTGACGTCAACTGAAACCAGGCTATCTTTGCATCGGCATCTCTCAGACCAAGAAAGGCAAAGCAATGTTTATACTTTTGTACGGAATGCATCTTGATTTTCATCCGAAACTACTACATTCATCCTTCCAATTCTTACCTCGAGCCAATTCCTTCTGCAAGTGGCCGGCGATGGTTGGTAGGAAGAAAACAAAAATATTACTATGAGCCTAAGCACCCAGGATATTTCATCTTCATCGTGTTTCTCAGTGCGTTACTCAAGATTGCACATGGTTGAGGATGGCTTGACTAGTTCAGGATGCCCAACTATTATTGCATCACTTGAGAATCCATTGTCAAGAACGACCTGCCCGGTATGCATCGGTCTCGCAATCATGTAAGCACCAAACAATATGCAACAGCAACAAACATACAAAGTAAGAGATATATTTCATTCCAGGGCCAGCCTAAGCCGTGAAGCCAAGCGACCGATGCACTATTCCGTCCATACCCATACCCCAGCCCGGTCCTCTTTCCCACTCACCCACTCACCCACGCCAATAATAACTGAAAATCTATCGTATGTTCATGCCATGCCATGCCATCCATACAAGCAACAGTAAAATGAAGCAAAGGCCAGAGCAGCCGACCACAAACCTGTCATGCAGTATGGTCCTCTGATTGTAATACCCCCAAATTAACGCCCATCGTACAAGAACAAATCCCCCGAAGTCAGTTCCTTGAGCCCAATAACCCAAATCAGTAAACGCCTTTCTCTGTGCCCTTTCTTGGCCCATGATCGTAATGCCCCCCCCACCCCCAAAATACCCACATGTACGTACAATGTACAAAGCAAACCTGTACAGCTTGAATTTCATCCCCAGTCTTCCAACCAGACTGATTTCATCATCCTCATTACCTTGTATCCCGCCTAAGCATCATCTATTGTGCCGCTCATTGTTGTCTTGCCTTCCGCACCACTTGGCACTGAAGGGCTTGGGCTTTTGTTTCTTTTAAAGAAACTTGGCAAGCGAAATCGACTTGGCTTTTTGTTAAGCTTCTTCATCGTGTCCGCCGACATTTGTTTCGCATCGTATCCCTCCATACTTTCAGCACCGGCCGTTGAACCTGAGTTTTGGCTGTTGGTGCTGGTGCTCAGCATGGCTTTCCTTGCTGTTTGTCCCGATGATGACTTCCCACGTTCTGATTCGTCATGGCTCATAATGCTTGTCGCTTTCGTGCTGGGTGACAGTGGCATATTCCCAGTTGTTGCACTGGTAGCGGCGCTACCGTTCGTTGTTTCGCTGCTTCGCTGCTGGTGCGAATCTCTCACCGTTTCTGCTGAAGACATTGGGGTGTCAGCAACGACTGCGTCAGTTACCAAAGATGGCTGAACGCTCAAGCCATTGAGATGTGTACCATAGCTTCCATTCTGGTTCTCAACTCCACTAGGTTGGCCGAGAGATGCTGGTGCGCTTGCTGTGGCGTAACTCAATTGAAGCTGGCTAGGTTTTGATGAGCGTCGCTGCACAGATCTAGGTAATAGCAACAACTCGCTAGGTGACGCACCAACCGAGCCACTAGGTGATTCCTCAGGATCCTCCGGCAACGAGTCAGAAGATCCTGAGGTTTCTCTGTTTCCCGGAAATGTGGTTTGGCTGAGCAATGCCCTGATTCTTTGATGGGAATCTGTATTGGATCTCGTCATTGACGTCACACTAGCTCCCCTCCGATAGCCTGTCACATCCGAAGGTGTCGCCAGGCTCATGTTCCGCGGGGAAAAAGCACCATCAATTGCCACCGAGTCTTGCCGGTCGTGTCGAGTCGCCTGTTCTCCCGCAATTTTCTGTTCCCACTCGACTTTGTTCCGATGAAGTTCTTCAACGCAAAATCCCATGGCTGGCATGACGTCTGTGACCCCTTGAAACAACGGTATCGCGAACATGTTCATGAAATTTATTTGAGATTTTCCAAGTTCAATGATCTCTCGAACGGGAGCTGCGAAGAGAGCGGAAGGTATTCCAAGGTCGGTCTCCATCGACGCTTGTCGTGCGAATTCGTCAGTCAGAATCATTGTCCAACGCTCTGCCACGTCGTATTTTCGCGCCTGTGCAGATATTAGCTCGAAACACCTTCTCCTGGCAAAAGCGAACTTACAACATTGCTTATGTCTGCACACTTGATGAGGAGAGAGCATGCGAGTGTTCGCTGTTCATCAAGAGTTCTGATATTGAATCCATCAGTACCACCATTTGCATGCAGTTTTTCTTGTAGAAAGCCAAGCTTTTGCATGTAATCAAAGTGCAATCCCATATCGGTAGCAAGGATAGAGTCGATCATCAGTTTCCTCATCTCAACTCCTTGAAAGGCTGCTGACCAATGGCGACGAAGAATCTGCGAGTATGCCGCGCAATGGAAGGACTCGAGGACGGATCTATCATTATACAACTGAGCCAGTGGAGCGTTAAGTGTGACAAGAAAAGCGTTGTTAACACCAGGATGGCCGACATCATGTCCGATAGCAGTGATTAGCAACGTCAATGCATCAAATGGTCTTATCAGCTCTGCAAGAGGTGACGGGGGTATATTGGAACTCGCAGACTCCGAAGGATAGGGAGGCAGCCTGCCTAATTGCACGAGAAAGTGGAAAACGGCCTGCAAGACGTCGACGACATGACGGAAATTATGGTAGGGCACGAAAGCGTTGTAAGCCGAGCGGCTAGCTACCAGAAACCCTGTGAGCTGTTCTGGGCGGATGTTAGCATACGGGATCTGGCATGATGCGATACACAATTTGAGCGAGTTTACCTGTCGATATCCGCCACTGCTCCAGTTGTGGCATTGAAAGCGCATGTTGTAGCATCAGCAACGCAGCGTGAAGAAGCTCGTCGTCTGAAAATTCGTGTGCTGAGAAGTCCCAAGTGCCAATTGAAGCTACTATCTTCTCTCGAGCATTTACTGCCACTGAGATGCGCACATGGGCGAAAGGTTCGTCTTCTCCCCCTAGTTTGCAGATCCCATCCATCAATCCAGATACCATAGCTTCCCGAAGATATGCATATGGTTTCTGGTCATCCAATCCGACCCATGATCGCTTCCTGCCCCTCTTCATCTCGAGTAAGGCCTGCTGCTCTTTTGATGCATCTTTATGTGAGCGATAAGCGTGTATAGCAAGACTTGGTAACCGTTCGCGCAGTAATGGACTGGTCAATACATCTACAGCTCCGACATCAAGATACTTCATGGTTCTTATCTGGTCTAACGGCATTGATAATACTGATGTTTTCCTTGGGTTCGCCCCAAACGGATCCTGGTCTGACAACGCAGATCTTGACCGAGTGTGTGTCCGTTCTCTTGATATTGCTATACGAGAACTTTCGTGTGGTATCGCAACCACTGCGACCGGAACAAATAGTCTTGACAAGCTTTGATACTTGATCTCTATCGCTAGCCATTGAAGGAGTTCGATGCCGTAGAGGCTTTGGGCTATTTGCCTGTCTTCCGTTCCATCGGTTTCCAGTCGCGAGTTGGGTGAGGGTGTACGGATCTCCCTCGAAGGCGGCTCTTCCAATTCGTCGTCATATGGAATATCTACAAGTACAAGAGTCGGTATTAGGTCCACAACCGTTGTCTTATTTAGTTCAGACAGTTTCAATATGCACGATTCTCCCGAGGCACAGATATATACTGCGGATTGTCAGCTGCGGATATTCTCTCCCTACAGGGCGGCTGGCATACCTTCGCTGAAGGTTTCAAGCAGCGTATGAAGATTGCCATCCACGAAACCACTTTTCCCCAGAACTGGCGCAATTAGCTCTCCATTATTATTCTTGAAATGCGCAAGAGCCGGATCATCGCTCTTGACCAGGCGGTCCTCTCGAGCTGCGCGGTCCACATAGACAACATTGCATGCTGCGTAGTCCATGACTGCCACAGCCTGCGCGCACCGCGACACCAGGAATGCTGTGGCCTCGTGCCCCCAGTATGCTTGATTCTGTCTCTCTCTTCGTGGTAGGGAAAGAAGATATACAGATGAGCCCAATGTCCGACAGCTCTTTATCAATTTCCGAGACCTGTCGCACAGGAAATGGCTCGAGCGTAACAACGGCTTTCAGGCGAGTCAATCCTCCCAACAAGGCGCCACGTCTCTGCCTTTGTCGTAGTGGTTGAACCCAAAGAATATGTCGCAGTCGGCCGCCCTGCAACGCGATTGAACAGAGTGGTTTCGGGTTGTGGGATCGGCTCGGTGCAGGTGTCGAGGGGTCTTCGAGGAGCAGCCAGCCTCTCGAGATCAATTGTGAACCGAAGTGTAAATCGAAGCCTATCCCAGGCAACAACTCAATCGTAGAAGGTCTTTGGAGAAGGCGGATTGTGGATTCGAAGAGGTTGGTCGGCGACACATTAACTGCGTTGGACCTGATGACATTAGGACTCGAATTGCGCAGATCGTGGCCGGAATGGGTGAGAGTGAGGGCGGGAGAGGAGTGTTATTGGGACTGTGACAGTGCAATTGTCATTTCGTGGTCGATGGGATTGGTCGCGTGGGGCTGCTGTATGTGGTAGTAGGTCTTGAAGGTCTGGACAGTTCAGCTGTTGAGGTTGTTTCTGGGGGGGAGGGTGTGAAGTGTAGGTTAGACTTGGTTGGTGCCCCCAGCCAGAGTACCGACCCCAAGAATGCACGCTAGCCACAATGTGGAAGGCTTCTGGAAGAGAACGAACTTAATGAAAGCACCGAAGATGGTAGGCGATGTGCGCCCCATAGTATCACGGTCATACCTTGCCTTGTGCGCCCTGCCCTGCTGGTGGAACCTGAGATGTGCCCCCTCAATTAGTCATGGCGAGGGTCATCACGAGGAGAGGAGAGCAGCACCACCACCACCATCAACAACAACAACAACAACAACTATCCTGAGCATGCGCCATTATAGCCCCAAAGACGACGACGACCACGACGACGACCACGACGACCACGACGACCACGACGACCACGACCGCGGCGCCCTGGGTTGCCGCATTCTCGAGTGGGGAACGTGTTGCAGATGCCACCAGCGACGACAGATGAACCAGATTGTCCCGGCGACCTTCGTCGTCGTCTTCAGACAGGCCCGCCCTCAGCACTGTGATGTTTCCGGCATCCAGGCTCCATTCGGGCTCTGGGCTCGGTCGTACCGCTCGTTTTGAGTTACTCGAACCATCCACCTCGGCCATTGATTGGCACCGTGAGCTGCGATGTTCCCTACCATGCCGGCCTGTCGCTGGGGCAGCAAGTGACTGGTGCCGGTACTTCGAGCTGCAGATAACGTCAATACAGTACCCCATCACCAACCGCCAGTTCGTCCGCCCGACGCTCCTTTGGACGCTCAGGACTGGCATCATGGGAATCTTCAGGCCGCCACCACCTTCCTCTTCCTTGCTGCCAGGCCATGTCGCGGTTCGTGCCCCTGGCATTCCGCAATGGAGGCTACCCACGACAACGCCCCAAGAATGAACGCCACGGCGAAAATGCCCGTTGTTCCCGTGGGCAACAGAAGGGCAAGCTGGAAAAGCCCGAGGATATAATCAGCAAATCATCCTATCACGGTATCACCCCTCAATTTTAATCAATCGGTTCATCGATCGCTGCTGCAGCCTTCCCAAATGGTGCGCATCGCCGAACGGGGGCCCTGTATCTGATATCTCTGATGCTCCTGCGGCACAAATCAACTCTCAGCCCAGACACACGCATTCTCAAAGCAGACGCCCACTTGCACAAGATGAAACATAAAATCGGATGGCGGATGGGTGGCTAAGCCTTCCATCATCCACTTAAACCCATAATCCCATGTGTATTCTTCCTTCGTGCTATCAGCGACATGGTGATCATTGGGAGGCCGTCGAGCAGTCCCGACGTGTTCGTCCACTTGTCCAGCTGAAGCCAGGTCTGTCCTTGCAAGGGGTGCGGGTTCCTCGAACCGCTTCCTAAATAAGAAGGCGCACATTCTCGAGATACAGCCACTTTCCATTTGCTACGCCCATGCGCACGTGAACCGAGACCTTTGACCCCCGCCGAATCCGTCGCTCACTCTCGGGGCCAATCATCTCCCATGGTTATCAGCTCTTGCATCGTGAAGTGAGGCCTGTGAGCTGCACGAACATTTGATGCCCGGCTAAATTGTTTATTCTTCTGTTATACAATAGAAAAACACGGGCCATAATCTCTCTCGTCTCTGAAAGTTGACATACAGATCCAAATACAGTACTCTGCTCCCCTTAACACCTTGCGCCTTGCCTCTGTCCCTTGTCTTTATCCTTGAGACGCCATTGGTTGGCTCATCTGCAGCACCCTTTGCATTTCCTCTATGTCTTCCATGACTTCCTTAAATACTTTACCCAGTTCCTGTGCCACCGTGTTCCGGTTGTATTCCCCTCTCAGTCCCCACAGCGCATCCATGAGCTCGCGATTGATCTGTTCTAATTGCTCTATGGAGAATCCACTAGACCTTTCTACCAGGTTCTTGAGCAGAGACGCGACATAGCTCTCGTCTAAGATGAGATCCTTTTGGGACGAAGCTGCTGAAGATGTTGGTTCTACTGGAGAATCATTCAGTAGGTTTGCAAATCCTAGAGGCCTAGACATGACTGCTGGACGTGGAGGTGCATTAAATGCTGGCACCGCTGGCGTCTGAGAGTTGTATTGGCTCCCAGAGCTAGGCGTCTGCGAAGGAAATACAAGAGTTCCCCTTGCGAGACCATGCGCTTGTGAATGAAGCCACTGCTCTTGGCTGCTGCTGGTGTTATCTGATGGACCAGTGTCTCTTTGGGAGTCACGTTGTGTATCTGGCAGCTGCGAGTCATGATACACAGGACTTGACCCCTCGTTATAGCTGACACCATTCGTAGCTTGAGTACTCCAACCCTCTGATGTTTTCTTGCCCGACGTTGTTGTGGATGCGTCGTTGATAAGTGCATGGGGAGACGTATCATGGGATATTTGCTGGAAGGCTGACGTTTGAGTATTCCGTGCAGTAGCAGGGGCTGATGGTCCGCTTCGTGCGTTGCGCCACTGCTGATTATGATGCTGCGTCGTTTGAGTGTTCTCCGATCCCTGTTGGATTTGCGGGTTGCGAACTGCACCACTCATCTGGACGTCCTCCCCGCCACTGCTGCGAGATGGAGCTGATGTGCCATTGCTAGCACGCTGGTGCCCATCTGGTTCTGCAGAGAATCCATTCGATAAACCACTGGGTGTGTGAAACGGTGTGACCAATGGTGTCGGACGTCCTTTTGGAACAGCCACGCCAAGAGTCAACGGCCCTGAGTCGAAAACCCCAGCATCGGGATGATCCGCCTGCGTGATGGATACGAAGCCCGATTCTCCTCCAGAACGTAGCTTATGCTTCTCCTCTCTCTCCTTTGTTCTTTGCAGCTGTCTGAGATAGATGTTTTCACAGTCGGCAAAAACTGGATTAGCTTCGATAGATGCAATGTCAACCTCGACATTGGAAAGGAGCTCGTTCGCTTTGAGAGTCCTTTCTTTGTCTCCAATGTGTTTTGCGTCTTTAGCAAGAGTTTTTATATCCGCCAAGAAATCCTTTGGTCGCGCATAGAAACCGTTGGACAGCCGCTCTTCAATGGTAGTGGTCTCCAAATTGTAAAAGAACTTTCCACTAGCTGTCTCGCGTAATCCTTCAACGCCGTCTTTGTCCTTGTCAAGCTCGAATGGCCTGAATGTGGCAGTGGGAATGTCCGGTCGCACAAAGTTGGGATCCTTTTCATCGTACAGATACTGAAGTTGGCTTTCGGGAATGACGGGTTGTCGAAACTTCCGGTACTTCTTTTGGATCTGGTCCATGATAGGTTGAATTTGGACTTTAAGCAAATTGAGCAACTGATGATCTCTCTTTCTTAGAGCCTTGATCTCTTCCTTGGTGGGAGGCTTTGGGGCAGGCGCAGGGGCAATCTCGAGGACATCTAGTTTCCTTTTCTTACGATTCAAAGGCTCTGGAAAGTCCTTGGGTGCTTTCCTCACGTATGTAGCGATGTTTGAAAAGAACTCCTCTCGAGCTTCCTGCTATGTGTTAGTCCACCTATTTGATACAATGACTGGGACCACTTACTCTAGAAGGACGCTGAATCGCAAACCGATTCTTCTTAGAGAAGCCAAACAAATCCCTAAGCATTTCCGGACTGATTTGATCAAGAGGAGTGTCTGTTATGCCTAGTACTAACACAGGATCTGTCGGGGGTATAGCACGGAGAAGACCGAGAAACGTAGTGATCACTGCTTCGCTGAGTGTATGATACCATGTATCAATTCCTGGCAGGTAGATGACACTTGGCTTGTGGCGTTTTACTTCGGCAAATAGCTGGACAATGGCTGTTTCAGCGGACTATGGCCAAATTAGTATGATAAACTTGGAAAGAAGTGGTGTAACTCGCCCTAGCTGAATCAGCAAATATGGTTGGCAAGTCGAAACTTTGCACGTGTAGTCCCTCAAAATGATTGAGAAGTGCTCCTCCAAGATACGATTGACCCATGCCAGGGTCACCGTGGATGAGCAGTCTTGGACGGAACACTCGTGATCTTTCGAAATCCTGCTGCAACGTCTCTCTGCCAAAACCTTGATCCTCGTCCTCATACTGTTCGTACATTGCTTCTTGCAATGCCGTCGTCTTCTTCTTTATGGGAATTAATCCGTCCAAGAGCATTTCCACATGTTTGAGCTGATCTCTCAGAAGAGGTTCTACAAGTTTGGGAAGAGGCGTAGCACCCGAAGACGTTGACCGTTCTGAGGAAGGTATCATCTTCTTTACAGAAAGCATGAAATCCTTTGCAGTGATTTTGATTTTGTCCGGATTCACAATGAGCTTTTCATTCGATGCATATATCTGAGGATAAGTGCGCTGAATGGCATTCAATGCTGCTTCTGTACAGAGCGCACGGAGATCAGCACCTCCATAGCCCTTCGTGATGTGCGCAAGGCGCTCTTTGAAGACGTCGTCAATTCCCCAGTCCTTGGTATGAATATTGAGGATGGACTTGCGACCTTCAAGATCTGGCAAAGGAAAGTAGAATTCTCGGTCGAAACGTCCTGGTCGTCGGAGAGCGGGATCAATATTGTCGGGTCTATTGGTCGCACCAATAACGATAACCTGTCCTCTGCCATCCATACCATCCATGAGCGCAAGCAGCGTGGATACAATTGAGGCATGTATCTGTTCTTGCTTGCTAGAACGGACAGGAGCAAGTCCATCGATTTCATCAAAGAAGATTATACTTGGCTGAGTCTTCCTCGCCTCCTCGAACAAAAGTCGAAGTTGTCTCTCTGCTTCACCGACCCACTTGCTCAGGGCATCTGCACCTTTGCGCATGTAGAAGGTGATCTTCCGTCCTCCGGAGCCCACACTGGCAGCAAGAGCTCTTGCAAGTAATGTCTTTCCTGTGCCTGGTGGACCGTGGAAAAGAACACCTCGTGGCGGAGTGACATGAAACTTCATGAACAGTTCTGGATATAACAATGGCATCTGAACCATCTCTTTGAGCTGGTCAATGTGACCTTCAAGACCACCAACCTTGGTGAAATCAACATTCTGGTCGACACCGAGAGGATCAGCATCAGCCAAAGCCTTTTGGCTCTTGACCTTCCCAAGATTGGCCGGAGTTCCGCCCATTGCTGTTGTTGGATCTGTATTATTTGCCTGGCCTAAGCCTGGAAGTAATCCAGCAGGCATGGCTGAGGTGGGCGTCATACCCACAGCTCCACCAACATTTGGTCTTGCCATGTTCTCATCATCACTACTATCAGAGTCAACACCTCCCGTGGCGCCAGTTCCCCATGGACCACCAATCAATGGAGCAGGGCCTCCGGCTCCGCCAAAAGGTCCGTAGGTTGTATACAAGTTTCTCTGCCATGGTTGACTGTTTCCATTGCGCCCACGTTTTCCTCCTCGTGTTGGTGTTGGGGCAGCATCTTCCTCTTCGGCATCCATAGCATAGATTTGATCCATAGGCTTGATGCTGTAATCGACTGGCTTACGCTCACGGCGCCCTTTTGTTACATAAACAATATCGGCGTCTTGGATCATTCTTCGTCGCTTTCTGCTTCCTGCTTTGAGCTCATCAAGCTCCTCAGCAAGTTCATCTGCATCCGGTTCATCCTCGTCTGATGAACGCGTACGCTTCCTGGAAGTGCTTTTTGACTTCCTATTCACCCTGCCACGCCCTCTCCGGCCTTGGCTAGACCCATACTCATCATCGTTATCGGTGGCTTTGTTCTTCTTGGGTGAGGCATCCGAGGCGGAAATTTCATCCTCGCCGGATCCATTCTCTGATGGGGGCTCGAAATCACTACTCTGTTCCTGACTATTCTTGCCAGATTTCTTCATTCTCCGGGTCGATCGCCGAGTCTCGCGAGCTGGCTCAGCGGCGGGTTGCTCCTCAAGTTCAGGAGCGGCGGCAGTAGCGGTTGCTCGCGTTGCTCTTGAGCGACCAGTTCTTACAACAGGACCTTCTTCATCGTCTTCATCTTCATCATCAGCATCAGCAACCACTGGAGATTCGTCCTCTTTGGAACCAGTAAGTTCGTCAACATCATCATCTGCAGCTGGTATGTCTGACACGACAGGTAGAGGTTCATCTTGGGCTTCTACTTCGCCGCCTTCTGCAGCCATGGACTCAGGATCGTCTTGAGTTCCCGGGCCCTCGTATGAGCTCGTCTCTTTTATTTCTTCTTTGATGGTGGAAGCCGGCATCACACCTTTGGCGCCTCGCGTTGCTCTAGTCCGTGGTAAGGATTCCGGGCTTCCAGAGTCTCGAACGACGTGACGGCCAGAGTTTGATAAAGCCATGAGGGGTTCCGGATCGACGTCGCGGGATTGTGCGCGTGTAGTCCTCCTCTGGCCAAGTCCTGCAGACAAAGGCTCGACGCTGTTGCCTGCGCCGCGTGTGCTGCGAGCAGCACTGGTAGCTCTTGTGGTCCGAGGCGGTTGAGTTGTGTTTACCTTCAACTTTACAATCTTGGATCGTGTTTGGGTCGGTTCGACTTCGTCGCCAGAATCTTCAGAATCAACCACCTTTGACCGCTTTGTCTTCGCCGTTCGCTTTTTGGTAGTGACCTCTTCCGAATCTTCAGCGATTTCGTCGATTTCATCGGTATCAGGGTCTTCGTATGTTACGGTTTTGGCCGCAGCCGCCCGCATACGTCTGCCTGTCTTCTCGTTCATGATGATATCTTCGTCCTCTTCCGCGTCGTCAAATGAATCCTCTAGCAGACTATCCTCCACATCGTCCGAAACGTCGGAACCTCGGTATCTTGTGCGCTTTCGCGGCTGTGTCGAACTCTTCTTCGACTTTCGCGCTTTTTTGGCAGACTTGCGCGGTCGGTCTTCTCCGGGTGCGAAGTCCTCGTCCTCGGAGTCTGACTTGTTGGGATCGAAATTGTCAAGTTTGCGCTTCGCTGGCATGACGAATGTATCGAGATATCGCAAGGAAGATGCAGGTAGTACTCTCCTGTGGAATTATCAGAGCAAGAAGCTTCGTCGAGGTTTGGCGTAGTCAAACATGAATCATTTCGCGTCGCTGGGGAGCAGGTGGTTGGCCTCAGGTCGATGTGAGATGATGCGCAAAATCGTTGATCGCAGGGAGCAATCAATTCAGAAGATGGATGGATTATCCAAAGGAATCTGGAATTCGTATGCACGTAGCTATTGATGAATGAGACAATAGAGTGATGGCATCAAGAATTGAACTGCGAGCTGAACTTGCCAGGCGCCAGGACCGGACATGGTTTGGGTTCCAGCAGACTCGCGCGTTTCGCTCGCTTAACGCCCGGGGTTTTTGCGCTAGTCGACGCCACGTCCATATTCTTGACTTTTAGCACGTTGAATCTGGTGCTCCGAGAACATCAAATCTTTGAAGAAGACAATTAAAATCTAACAATATCTCATCCACAATAACCCCGAATGTCCAGATCTAGGGTCTAATACATCAAATCATGCATTGCGACTCCGGTTCAAGACTTCTGAGAAAGCCAAAAACTGCGCAACCTTGACTTTTGAACCACAGCAAAAGTACAGCTTCTTCTTCAAGGTTTCTGATACTCGTCGACGATGATCTATGAGGCTCAAATAAGCTTTCCCGCCCACATGGCCCTGACAGATTGCGGGGATGAGTCCTAAGTATTGCCATCACGTGATTGTTCTTTGAGGACGGAGAACGGAAACCCTGGGGTTGATCATTCTCGTCAGTCCTCCACATTTACCTCATCCTTGCCTCACGTTCGACTCCCTTCGAATATTGTAGCTTGGGGAAATGGTTTTGTTTTTGGTGCCTTTCAAATCAGCTCATACTTCTCTCAGTTTCTTACCTGAGGTAAGGCGCTGGCGCTGGGTGCCCTTTTTACCTCCCGTCCGGTACTCGTACTCTGTCTCTGCCTGAGGCGCGCTCAGCCTTGTCTTACCTCAGTAAAGTCGCCAGAAGCGCGAGAAGCATATCATCACCATTATCTGAAAACAGTCATGCCGCCCGAATTAGTTCCAGATGATGAAGAATATGCGTCCTCCGAAGATTCCGATTTCGCGCCCGATGCAGCTCCTGCGCAGGAATCCGAGGACTCAACATCCGAAGCTGACGAGCCAGCTGTAGAAAAGCCCAAAGCAAACTCTACGAAACGGAAACGGGGAGATGAAGAAGAAGCCGAGGATGCGGGTTTCGAGAATTCAGGAGACGAAGCTATAATTGAGAGGGGCTTGAAGAAGCAGAGGAGGAAAGGAAAGAAGGGGAAACATTTAGGGGGACTGGAAGATGAGGGTGGGGAGGGTGGATTGGTAAAGACGAGGAGCATGAGAGCGCAAGAGTACGTGTACATGAATCCTGTTGGCTTCGTGGCATGCTAATCGTCGCTGAGTAGGAAGGTGGAAAAGAAACCCTTAGTAGACGCATCTACATCAACGGTCGACGTCGATGCGTTATGGCAAAGCATGATTTCAGGCAAGCCTGCAACAAACGACTCTCAGATGAGTCCGCCAGCAATCGTCCCATCTATCGAGAAGAAAACCATTCCGAGCCCGACCTTGCAAAAGCAGACTATCACATCATCACTCGGCCGACACGCCTCTCGGGAAGCAAGCACACTTAGTGATGGTCCAGATTCTATGATTATGATCAAGCGGGCATACAACTTCGCCGGTAAGGTGCACACAGAGCAAAAGCTAGTCAATAGACATTCAGCGGAGGCAAAATTATTTCTTGCCTCACAAAGTAGCACAGAAGCAGCTGCGACAACCGAGCCAGAGCCCGAATCACCATTTACAAAACCAAAACGACCTCCAAAAAAAGCATGGCGATCAAGATTTGAGCCAGTCACTGAAATACTCCCTCAGCGGACAGATCTACATTTCGGTGTGCGGAAAAATACCGGTGATTTACCAGTCGGCATCTCCAATAAGGATGCCAAGAAATTGAATACCGTAGAGAAGAGCGCAATGGATTGGGCAGGCTTCGTTGATAAAGAGGGGATCGCAGATGAGCTGGATGCTGCTGGAAAGGCGAAGGGTGCGTTTAAAGGTCGACAGGAGTTCTTGGCGAGGGTGGAGCAGAAGAAGGAGGAAGAGGCTCGGAGGGCAAGGTTGGCTGGGAAATAACCACGTAGGTGAAAGGGAGCTTCCGAGTGTACGACGAGACATTAATGACTGTGCAGGTATGGTGGATTATACATAATGAATTCCACGAGCGCATATGCTCCAACTCATCTATAACTTTGCTTTCTCGGCGCTCTTTGGAACAATTTCGATGTCTTTCTATAACCCAGGGACTCAAAGTCAGCTTACTTGTTCTGGGAAAATCCAAGCACAATCTAAACATGTTTCAGGAGTAAAGAATATCAATCCCTAGAAAGGGAATTTTACTCCTAGAGTTTAACTTACCCAAGGCAAGCCCAAGTACTCCCACATAAAATGGAATCTGTCAGGGTTATTAACATTAGCCAGCACTCGGCACCAACAAAGATTGAACATACCGATCACTCCCAAAGAACGGTTCTTCCTCGCCCTTATCATTCCTCACCCACATCCATGGCGCGCCAAACGCACCCAGATCAAGTACTTTCTGTGTATTACCCAACAAGCAGTTTTTCCACTCCTTCTGATTAGCCGCAGCCAGAACCTCCTCAAGCTCTTGCTCTGAAAAGAGCTTTGTTGCAACAAGGGCACTACGGAAACCGTCTGGAAGTGTGATATTTACTTGGGGTGGAATCCACATGGCGTGGAAGAGCGCGAGCCATGCTTGCTCGAACGTATTTTGTGGGAACGTCGCTTTGATGTAGCAGAGAGCTCTCTGTGGCTTTTTTGGCCGGCGTTAGATTTTGTTCGAGAGAAATGTTCCAGGGAACTGAAGAAGACATGGTGTTCTTACGAGAAGGGTTAACGGGGGAAAGAAGTCGGGGGCTTTGATCTCAGCGAGCCCATGATAATTTTGAGCTCGTTTCGAGTCAAACTTGCCATACTTGGCTTTTGCTGGGAGACTCCACGGTGGTTTGTTGCCTGCGTAATAAGATTAATTGCTGTTTCTCCCAAGGGAAATGGCAAGCTGCAGGGAAAAAGTAGTGCAATAAAAATAGGTGCGGCTTTGTTTTGGATATGATCCAAGCCAATGGGTTGGTCACAAAAAGGCCTCAAGGAGCATCCATATTCCCATGCAACCAGTAGCGGCATTGATAGAGTAAGCGCAGAAAGTCCACGAGTCTGCGTTGGATTTTCTATCCACGGCATAATTTTCATATAAAAAGAAACCCTTACCACTGCCAACATTGACGCCCCCAAGGAAAATTGGATGAAATCTTTCAAAGAGTCAGCTATATTACTTTGCTTACACCAAGCAGTGAGGAATGAAAACTGACTCTACAGAAACGTTGTGGCTAGCAAGGACCTCTCTCTGCTTGAGAATGTACGTCAAGGTCAAAAAGCCATAGAAAGATGCTATGTTACATACCATCAGTATAGAACAGATACTCATGAGTAGCATATATCTT
This sequence comes from Pezicula carpinea, assembly GCA_026119845.1. NCBI lineage: Eukaryota > Fungi > Ascomycota > Leotiomycetes > Helotiales > Dermateaceae > Pezicula > Pezicula carpinea. The sequence continues at coordinate 162,966 of JALRMK010000006.1, read as the reverse complement.
CTCACCGCAGTCAAGATAACAATCAATATGACCTCCCATGATCTCGGCTGTCAATTCGTGCTAGCTTGTACGGTAAATAGCAGCGTACAGTACACACGTCCCTCTCACGTAGAAATCCCGGGAAGATAGTGAAAGAATGGCGCGATCTGGAAACAGGAGGGTCTGATGAGTAAAGCAAGTCCAGATATGTAGAGAATAGCGTCCGTTTCCTACGTTGTACGTCCATAAGACAAGTAGTTGTACAGTAGGACGCAGCTTGAACATGAAGTCTGGGGTCGGTCAAAGCAGGCCTCGGCTGGAGATCAACCCTTGATCACTAAACAACCTCACCTCACCACCACCATGCACTTCCGAGCTTCAAACACCAGCAGCATAAAAAGACAGAGAGAAAGAACGGCGATTAAGATTCCGAGCATACATTGGACTGCGCAAGACTTTTTCATTTAATATTCTACTCTACGTTTTCGAACCTTCGAAAACAAAAGCAAATCGATCATGACTTCAAGGAAACAAGTAGCTTTGATTGTTGGTGCGAGTCGAGGAATCGGGAGACAAGTTGCAGTTGATCTGGCGAGGAATGGATATTCTGGTAAGCATACATAGCGATATGAGTTGAACCATAGTCGAGGCAATCTTTATTGAAGTGAGTACCACAGTGATTATAGCAGCGAAATCTACAAGCGATGCCTCAACCACCACGCCATTCCCTCCAGATCCCAACTCCCAACAATCAACGATAAATACCGTAGAGCGAGAGATCCGAGAAGCAGGTGGCGAAGCCACAGCCGTTTCTGTAGACACCAAAGACTTCGACAGTGTGCAAAAGCTCGTAGATCAAACGATCAAGGTACTTACCAATCTTCACATGCTTCCTCTATAGAGAGAGAAAAGAAAAGCCCAATTAACAAATGAACAACACAAGCTCTACGGTCAAATCAACGTCCTAATCTACAATTCTGGTGCAATCTGGTGGGCATCTGTAGAAAAGACACCCATGAAACGCTTCCAACTAATGCAACGCGTAAATCCCGAAGGGCTATACGGCACTATCCAAGCCACACTTCCACACTTCAAAGCCAACGGCTGGAAAGGACGTGTCATAGTCGTCAGCCCGCCGATCTATTCACGGTTTTTCAGGGGCAAGGCCGCCTATGCAATGGGCAAGGTAGGCATGAGTGTGTTGACCAAGGGACTGGCAATGGATTTCGAGAGGGAGAGGAGGGATGAGATGGCTATTACCAGTATCTGGCCTGCTGTTGTACGTTCCCCCCTTTCCATTCTGCTCTCCAACTCATTGGACAAGGTCTACTTACTTACGCACCAAAACGCCAGTCAATCGAATCAGCAGCAACGGGGCCAATGACAAAAACGGACCCTACAGCTCTCAACGACCTCCGCAAACCAACAATCTTCTCGGATGCCATCCTAGCGATGCTTGAGGCCCCAGCCAAAACTGTAAACGGCCTGCTGGAACTAGACGAGGACTTCCTCAGAGACTATGCTAGAGTAAAGGACTTCTCCAAGTATTGCGTTGTGCAAGGCGCGAGGCCAAGGAGGATCATGCCGGCTAAGTTGCCGGACCTTACGGTTGCAGAACAAGCGGATGAAGGGAGGCGCACTGATTCTGTCAAGATGAGAACGGCCAAGTTGTAAAATCTCGGTATTAGCTGCTAAATTAAAGTATCATCTGAAGCATTCCCGTAGCTTAGCTACAACCTGCGATTGCATTTGCCGGATGTGACCTAGAGCGTTGGCCTCAAATCTAGACCATTGCCAAAAGACTAAAATTCACCATGTGTTGCGAATCATGTAACTAACTCTTAGCTTTCGGCTAGAATATCACAGTCAAAAGTACATCATTAGTTTCCACAGAAAGAAGATGATCTTTGATTATGTGGTGCAAAGCACCTTGTCTTGGAAATTGCAAAAGACGCTCAAGTGCAATGTCAAGTAACGACGATATGAGCAGCCCGGCCATGAAACAACTGAAAATGAGACCATGAAATTGACCAGATGCAGCCAAAACGTCCGAGACCAGACCCATGAGAAAGAAACTACAAGATTCGAACTTTTGGAGCATTGATTGCTGTCATCTCTGAAGCAAGACAAGAAAAAGCAGATTACCACCCAATCCAGACAATCACCTTTCCTCCTATAGAAGACCCCTTCCTTCTTGTCTGTAAGGCTTTGCAGCAGTACACATCTCTTTTTTTTTTTCAGATCTCCGTCTCCATGCGTATCGTTTGAATGACCCTCAGAATCTTCTTCGCCATGCTCGCAAAAAGAGGTAGTTGGAAGCCGGTCTAATAAAAGAAATATAGTGTTGGACCAAATCGCTCAAGTGAGACGCCTGTACACCGTGTAATGCGACCTTAATGAACGCCGTGTAAAAAATTTGTATGGATGCAGACGCATGAAAATATGCCGACGGTACGTGAGGGAGGTAGTGAGGTAGGTTCGTAGGCATTCAAGAGCCATAATCGTGGTCATTAGAAAAAGTGTGTGTAGATCTTAGAATTCTCATGTACTTCCATTTCCTATCAGGCGTTTTAGCAAAGCAGTTATTTCGTGTCCCATTGATACATACCATCTTGAAAGTATTGAGCTCCTCCTTGATCTGTTGAGCGAGCATTGGGGTGAGACGGTTGCAAGTAGCAATCTCGCCTCTACGATCATATTCTCCACTGGGCCATGTATCATGGAACTGGATGCGAGGGCTAAAGGTTGCGTTTCGTTTAAGAATGACGCCTTGTGGTGTTGACGGTACACTCTTAGAATCACCACGGAATCTGAGTGCTGACATGAAGTAGTCCTCACCGCCTAATGTTACTGACCCAGTACGCCTATGGCCTTGTTGGTCGTCATTTGGTGTACTAGGAGCGGAGGAATTCGGTGAGTCATTGACATTTGGAATTTGAGGGAGTTGGAAGTTCGGCGTCTTGCTATCAGAGGGCCGAACGACTGGAGAAGAATTGGCGGATGCTGAATCCGTACCAGAGCCTGATCGTAACGTTAGCATCTTCATACATGGAGCCGACAAGATATTCTGTCTTACGCTTGAGAATGCCTTTTTTGACAGCAGCAAGCACCTCTGCGCGTTCCTTCTCCCCACCAACAATACTTCGTCGAGCCCCAGAGTTTTCTGTGCTGGAACTACCAAGACGCTCTTGGATCTGTTGCCCAGCGGCCACAGCATCCACCGAATTCCGCTCGAGGCGTGGGTAGCCAGTTCCCCCAGCAAGCTGCTCGTGCGGGTTTGCATTTACATTGACTTTCTCACGTTCGGCTTCAACAGTAACCATAGAGACTTGAGCCTGGCTAACCTCCGGCACAGCAGCGTCTGCCGCTGGAACACCGATAACAGACTTTGGTCGGAAGAGCCCAACAAGAGATCGCGTTGACTTCTTCATCCCCTTGCCCATTTTTCTTATCATCACCGAGGCGGAAGACGCAGTCGACGATATAGAAAGGTTATCGGTCGACCCTGAGAAAAAGTTGCCTTGACCATTGTAAATTCCTGATCCAATCCCTCCTGCCTCCTGCTGGGCCGCGATTCTGGCTTGCTCTGCATCCTGTTCCTCCTGATATCGGTCCTTTCGTAGTTTAGAGCGGTCTATGGCAGCCGCAGACGCGGCATTATTGGCAGCACTGTTCTCGGCCGATGCTTTACGAAGCTCCGCAGCGCTTCCGAACGAGAAGGCTCTCCGCAATCGTGAAGACTTACTCTTCTTCCCATCCTTCTCATTCACAGCTGCCAATTGCTGTGCCGCAGGACTTCCGGGTTTGGTAGCAGCCTGCGCATATGTGGGCTTCGTGGAAGGCTGCAGGGCTGCATTGACTGCTGATGCAAAGGAGTCCTTGGAAGTCGAGGACTCAGTATTCATTGTCATCGGTTTCGACAATGGAGAAGGGTTGGCAATTCTTTTCGCGGCATCGGATGAGGAAGCACGAGCGGGAATATTCACTAGTCTTGGCTGGTCAACTTTGAGCGGTGTCGTTTCGGCGACAACAGATACATTCGACGAGGATGGGGCGGGGTTTGAAGTCGCCATTGACACGCCTGCTTCTCGCTTGGAAGCCTGCAATCACGTTAGCGTATTAGCGAAATGAAGGCCCCATGGCCCGTTGATTGGCTGAGGGTAAATTGCAAGAAATGTGGAAATTCTGGTAAACATGGACATGGAGTGACAACCTACCGAAGAGGGGCGGGAGTTGCTTCGAGTCGAATCAACACTATCGCTACTACCATTTCTTCCGTGCGATGTTGCGGGCCGAACAGTAACAATGGGCGAGCTTCGCAAGGGGTCCACGGGGTATCGTAGTTGCTCACCACGATTGGGTCCAGGTGAACTGTGACTCTGGCGATGTCCATGAACAGCCACACCTGCTACCATGGGGTCTACCTTATAATGAGTGTAATCCTGGGCATCGATCGTGTGAATGCTTCGGCGTCGATATCTTTTGGCCTGGTCTGGCTGAGGGCGGTTTGACTGTGATTCTTCTTTGCCACTGCTCTTCGCCTGGGGCATCTGGAGATTGAGCCCTTGTATCGAATTGGGCAGTTGTGCCTGCTGCATGGAGTTTCCGTAAAAATTCTGAACGTTGGGCATGTTTGCCAGGGATGGAGGTTGAGGTGTAGGTTGCTGGCTGCTGGTAGAAGAGTCGGCCCGGCGGTTTGCTGGGCGACGGTACCGCTCAGGAGATGGCTTCACTGGCGACGAAAGTGATGGAGGGGCCAGGTTTCCGGAAGAGGTAATAATGGTCGAGTGTGGACGGGGAGCTCGAGTTGCAAGCCTGGCAGTAGACGCAAGTGAAAAGTCATCCTTTGAACCTGACTGGTGCCCCAGGGATGACATGTCAGATGAAGATGATGTAGATGTTGTAGAAACCGAGGCTGCAGCGGGATAGCGTGTGCGTGGAACAGCATTACTACCTTCGCCGTGTTGGAATGTCGGTATGTGGGGTGCTGACGATGTTCTCTGGTCTGCTCGAAGATGCGGTCCACCCTGAGCACGCTGGCTAAGAGCTGGTGTGCTTGTGAATGCGTACGGAGCAATAGGTCCCATTGAAGTCTGCCCACGATAGTTGGAACCTCCCTGTCCGTTACTCATCCCATGATAGTTGCTCCTGCTTCCTTGGGGGTTGTTGACAGGGTACTGGATATGCGGCTGTTGGCTTTGTGAGGTCTGCAGAATGCCGGAGGCTGAGGAGGGACGTGTCTGAAGCATAGTGACGGTGCTAGACTGTTGTGGAAACGATTGTACAAGTGCAGCCATACTGTGACTTCAGGGCCTCTTAAAATCCTCCAAGCTGTCTCGTGAGTCCAATGTTGATGGCTTTCATTCGTCGGTGACGAGATTGGTGTGCGAACGGTGAGTGAATCTGCGGTGCCAAATTATTAGTAGGCTGAGAAGGAATTGTTCTTGAAAGAAGGTTTATGCTGGAGGCTTGTGGATGTAATGCTCAATGAGGAAGGGTCAAGCGCATGGGCAGGCAGTCGTCGGCCTGGCACTAACCTTTCAATAAAGTGCTAGAAAGAACAGCAATGGTTATGAAGATTGTAGAAGTGTGAACAACCAAGGCGAGTGAACGCTTGACTGTATCGAATCGAAAGAGGCCTGCTCGGGTATAGGGGTTCAGAGAACACTGTTACCGTGAACTCCGGACAGACCCTAGAGCTATCATAAAGACGCCGATGAGCAAGGACGAAATGTATACTTGGAAAATGTGATTCCAACCTCACGAGCGTATCCTCTCGTCGGACACGATGCTTCGGGGGTGGTGGTGGTGTTGATGGTGGACGAAAGATGGGCAGGTATTTCTCCTGGAGAAGCAAGCGAGAGTCGTGGTCGTGTTGGAATGGAGGGAGGTGAGACACAAGGAAATGCAAGACACAGAATACAATGATTTGAAAAAAGGAGATGGGGCGGGGCAGTCGACAATGGAGAGTTGATGGTATCCAGGTCTCGAGATTGTCAAAGCCTGGTGAGGAAACGGAACGAGCGAGAGTGCAAAATCGTGAAGCAGTTCGGATCTTGACGCTCTCTCCTCAACCCATTCACGTCCAAGCCGAAAGGAGAGCTAGCGCAGGCCCCCTAACTCCCAGTTGTGCACGGGCAAAACACGACCCTGCCCCCAATTGGCGCCACCACATCAGTCGTGATGACGGAGCCAGTCTTGATTCGCGTCCCGCCGAATAACATACTCTACATACATCTGCTACCTTGAGGTACCGACCGAACGAACGAACGAACGACCGAACGATATCATGTCCTCCCCCCTTCTCCTCTGTGTTCGCATCTCGTCTTGCTTGCTCGCTGTACGACGCGCCCGTATGCCCCCCAACACAAAGTTGTGCCATTCACAATCAATGGCCCCCAACGGTGCGTGGAGATGAAGTTACAGTACAGCGCCCGCGACTCGTATTATAAACGAGCACCCTGCAGCAGCTGCTGCTTGCTCCGCCGTCCGCCATGCCGATGGCCACTGTCCACTGTCCACTGTCCACTATGGGTGACTGAGTCCAGTACTACTGTACTACTGTACGCCGTACTGCTAGTTATCCTACCCCTGGGATGAAGCTTTCGTCGCCTGCGAGATCCGACACTAAGACCAATTTATCCCAAAGCCGCTGCGTCCTTCGCACGTCGCCCTAAGAGACAATAGTGTGCCATGGAAGGAAGGCCAGGCATGAAAAAGCACAATCTGGGGATGGTATGCCGGTCAATTCGCATAACTGGCACTCCCTGAGATTCGAGCAGCCTTGGGGTGGGAGTTGAAACACTGGCTACAGACATCCTGTGAGACGCGTGTAGGGCTCTCCTATCAGTGGTGAGTGGTCCAATATCCTCTGCAATTGCGCACTTCCATGTCACGGGCGACGTGGACTTGCAAGTGTCCGCAGGATAAACCGGTATCAGCGACACAATCGAGCGACTTGCATGTGTTCGGGCAAGTTGCGAAGGACAGATCCTCTACACACCCAATAGCGACGAGACCCACGGGCATTTCGAGATGCATTCAGAATGCACAATCCTGGAGTTATCTTCTCTTTTAGGTCAATTACCTGCATTAGAGGCTAGCAGCGTTCAGGGGTCAACAGAGATCACTTTCCCAGAAAAGCCGAGTTTCTGGTGCAGGAACACGCTGTTTATTTTACTGAAGAACCTTTTGAAGGGAGATTAGTCGGAGGCATCCTCACGAGTATCTCTCCTCTATCTGCAACATCAGAAGCCTCTTCCAAGGGGTCGAGAAATCTCTCAATGTGAATCCTACAGGGCCCTTGGTATGGTCCGTGGAATAAAGCGCCATCGAGCTTGATGTGGGGATGAGATCTCATAAGTACTACAGTATGCACAGGGGTATTATTACGAGGATCGAAACTCCAAAGACATGCGCTGGCTGACGACGACACCACACGTTCGGGCATCTTGAGAATATTTGAAGCTCATGCCAGGCCATCTCGTACGGTAAGCAGCAACTTATACTACCATTGAGTGCAGGCCACGGTATAAACGCGCCGCATGCTGATATGCTCATCACCCGATATGATGAACATGAACGCACTGGCGGCTCAAAACGTCCCCAGGAAGGAGCATTATCTTTGTACAACACACCAAGATCTACCTTTTGCCATGCATATCAACAGCCCGGATGCTTGGAGAAGGACGTAGCGATTCCAATGTCGTCGAAGGCATGAAACTTCGAAGACCTTATCTTCGGCATTAATAATGCAGTCCTTCGGGATGTGGCTTTCTCTGCTTTACTGTACCGGCAGTTTGGTACGATTGTAACGGTGTTATGATTTTCGAGGCGGCTTCGTTTGGCAATCATCCAGATGTTTGAATAGGTTCTAAAGTGCATACCTGTAATACTTGAGCTGACATATCATACCTATTGACTTTGACTTCCGCACGTCCTCTAGGCCTCAATCCTCGTGGCCACCAAAGAGCGTCCAATAAGACAAGGAGAGCGTCAAGGTTGTGCGGTAAGACGTCGTCCAACTCGCCCTTTCCAGTAACCTATTGTCCCCTGAAAGGGCGTCAGACTTCGAGCCTAAGAGTTTAAAAGAAGGTCGGTCGGTACCCGCGTCGTTACACCGCTGAGCCATCAACCATTCAACCTACGTCTCATTTTTGTGGCGCACCCTCGGGCATGCAGGAGTAAAAGAACGTGAGCGACTCGGATTTGGGAAACAATTCCGAAGAATAAAAAAACTCTCCTTCCTTTGTGGCGAGGCTTGGCGAGATCAAGTCGTACCTTTCGTACAGCTTCCAGCTTGTAACTCGGCTGCCCAATAACACTGGCATTAAGGACAAGCTCTCTTGACAAGTTCACATGAAAACTTTGGATTTCGAAGCTCTGTGCCACCTTTACACACCTGCACCGCGACCATCCTCAATTCAACAAAGACTCATCCGGAAATACCTCCGCCCGCAAAAACAAGTATTGAGTTACTAACCATATTAAATTGGACGCGCGACCCCGCTCTCATATGTCAAGAGGACATTTTCCCGGACGAGAGCAACGGTACACGCTTACTTACCCCAGGGTCTGTGACTGTCTGTGAGACGGTGAGGGGCTTTGGGATTGAGACGAACGAAGTTTTGATACAGTACAATAACCACATTACGAGATCACGGGCCTTTGAGCTCTGACGGATCTTTGGCTCGAGCAATGCCAGTCATGATCGCCTGCTAAGTATGATGACCATCAGTCTCTATACGAGCACGTTTGACCTTGTGCTGCTGATCACAATTGAAGCCTCTCTTCGCGAGACTCGGCGGGCGATACAGAGTACCAAAGTAGGTTACGGTGTTCACCTACCTAGGATATTTATGAACTCTGTTTCAGGTTTAACTTTCTGTATGCTTCGGTGATTAACGGAATAATAATGAGGATGCTTTTCGGGGGCTGAGCCGTACAGGGTTGGCAAAGGGTCATTTCAATAATAGAACGACAGTGTGGAGTAAGGCGGCATAGCACAGGGTCTGCAAAAAGCAGGGCGGCTTGAAGATATTCAAGGACGACGGCAGAACCTTAGGGGGTATTTCCAAGAACATTTCGATTATTAAGGTCCCTTTTCGTGTACCTTACTTCGAGGACATGAACTAAGATAGAGACCAGAGGAGCCGTCCTACAGCCAGTCCTACGGCGGCAACAAGGCACAGGCGAACCCTGTACCTCCATACCGTCGCGTTCTTCTGGTGTGGAAGCCACCAGGTTCTACTTGGAGGGCCTAGCACATACCGGGACTCCTTTGGCAGCGAAAACCGATCTCGCATTGCCCACATGCCGCGTAGGATGTAGCCAACTTAACCGCCGTTCAATGGGTGTCTTTTGATGTTTATGAGACTTGTTTGGTCTGTGAAGGGCGCGTTGGTTGAATGTACGAAAGGTACCTACCGAGAAGTAAGGTAGGTAGCCTTGCCTGTCCAGCCTTGCCTGTCAGCCTTGTACTAGGGAATCTGTAGTAGCCTTATCGATAATTGAAAGTTTTCTCTGAAGTACGTACTGACGAAGACGTCCAGACTCTAGACCACGCACCTCACGCGCTTCACATATAACTTCACTAACAGTGGCGGCGATATCCCAGAGACCAAGGCTGTGGGCTGGAACCCGCCGAGTGATCCTGCTCAGCTTTCGATCCATAATGACCATCTCCAACGCTGGTCCGGCCACAGAGCCAATACCAGTACCATCATCCTCAGAGATAAACATCCATGAGCAAAATGCCAGTTCACCACCTGCCGGGCCTAAGAAGTTACATGGACGCGCCTTTTATGAGAGCATTGGCAGTCCCAAGTTCATTCTGGCGCCTATGGTTGACCAGTCTGAGTTTGTACGTTTTGTTCTCCCATTTCAGTTATCACTTCCACTTACACACTTTACAGGCATGGCGAATGCTCACCCGATCCTTCATGAAAGCCTCTACAAATAAAGATCTTTTAGCCTACACACCTATGATGCACGCGCGCATGTTCACAGAAACACCCAAGTTCCGCGATAGTCACTTTCAACCAATGCGCAGTAGTCTTATCACACAACTCTCTACTCCCCCCCCTCCCTCCGACTTATTCCTGGACGGGAATCCCGCCATGGACAGGCCGCTCTTCGTTCAATTCTGCGCCAATGATCCGGATGAGTTATTACAAGCTGCTAGATACGTGGCACCCTTCTGCGACGCTGTGGATCTGAACCTGGGGTGTCCACAAGGCATTGCGAGAAAAGGGAAATACGGTGCGTTTTTGCAAGAGGACCAAGAGCTTATCTTCTCTTTGATTCAAAAGTTACACCAGAACCTCTCCGTGCCCGTCACAGCGAAGATTCGTATTCTGGAAACGAGGGAAAAGACATTAGCCTATGCTCAGAAGGTGCTAAGTGCTGGGGCTAGTATCTTGACAGTGCATGGAAGACAAAGAGATCAGAAGGGTCATAAGACGGGTCTAGCAGATTGGAGTATGATCAGGTATCTAAGAGAGACCCTGCCGCAGGAGGTAGTTTTATTCGCAAATGGGAACATCTTGAGGATGGAGGACATTGATAAGTGCTTGGAGGCTACCGGAGCAGATGGTGTGATGAGTGCAGAGGGAAACTTGTACGATCCAGCAATATTTTCTGAGCCTCCACCTGTAGGCCAGGAAGGCCACGAGTACTGGAGAGGTAGAGATGGCAAAGGCGGCTATCGTATGGATGCTGCGCTACGGAGATACATGGATATAGTGTACACACATGTTCTCGAACTTCCCCTTCCCGATCGGAAACCACTCTATCTACCTTCAGACCCCACAGAGCCAGTAACCACCAAGGAGGAAGAGGAGGAGTCAGAAGGCCCGCCCAAAAAGAAGCAGAAGACAAAGGAGAAGAAAGAGAGAACCACAAGCCCAAATCTAGTGGCCATGCAAGCGCATCTCTTCCACTTACTCCGATTCCTCGTCGCCAAACACCACCACATCCGAGATGCGTTGGCGAAATGCCGGGCCGGCGACATTGCAGCTTTTGAAAATGTACTACAGCTAGTTGAAAAGGCAGTAGCAGAAGGACTCAAAGAATACGAAGACACTAACGGAAAGAGCTGGGAAGAAGAGCTAGAGAGAGATGAGCGGTTAACAAAATTGGAACATATCAATGCTGCAACACCGGATAGTAAAGGAGATGTGGTGGATGTGGAGGCAGACGAGGAAGTCCAGAACTCGCTTGAAATAGTGAGGGCGTGTAAGCGGCCATGGTGGGTTGTACAGCCTTACGTGCGGCCCTTGCTCAAGGAAGCGTTGGCAAAGGGTAGTCTTTCGCTCAGTAAGAAGGACAAGGCGAAGTTGAGGGAGGAAGAGATTAGGTTGAAGATAGAAAAGGAGCCGCAACCTACCGGTTACACGGAGATGGAGAAGGTGGGCGATAGTAACGAGAAGGTGGAGATCCCCAATGAGGGGTTGGTATGCGGTTAGTCTCTGTATCAACGGGGTGTCCATTAAAGAGAAGTCTCTTCCATTTGCTTCTCTGCTTTGAAGACTGCATAGAATAGAGAGCTGGCTGGTTGTTACGACTTAGAACCGATCAAGAGCTGATGCGGTCATTGTCACTGTTGAACATCTATAGCAGATGTTCACAGAGCCAATCAATCCTGCGTCACCCTCTTCAGCGCCGTCCATCGGCCACTATAGTATATTTTCATCTGCCGAAACCAACTTGGGACTTGAGCATCCACTCTGCTTGCTCCACTGTTGAATCCACAATCAACCATCCCAATTATGCGCTTCCAATACAGAAATTCCCACTTTAAAAATCCTTGCCGTCAACTACCATCCTCCTTCCTTTCCTTGGTCTATTGACCAGGAAGGAAACACACTGATTTCATCTTATCCCCCCCTTTCAAAGTCTCTGTGTTGAGTGGAGAGGCACAAACTGCCGAGTCACAATCTTTTACTAGTCCTGTTCACAATAGCAAAGCATGCAAAACCCATCCACCCACCTCAACTGTCCTCTCCTCTGCAATCCAACCTTTCCTCAAACCCACTCCCCTACATGAACAACCACTGCCCCAACCCCGTAAGCACCCCAACAGCGACCAAATGACCCAAAGCATCTCCATCAAAAACACGCCCCTTCCACCTCCAAACACACCAAGCATCCACAACGCCAACCACCAGCCCGGCATACCCAAACATAGCCCTCGCAGCCCTCTTCTGACCCGTATAGATGAACTAAGTCAAGATCAACCCGCTGCTTAGATTGCGCGCTCCCATGGCTGGTACATAATGGTCTGTGGTTGTAGTCGCTGGGATGCCGAATTGAGCTGAGTAGGAGATTGGCTTTGTGATTGCGGTCAGGCCTGATGCTATCTGGAGGGCTGAGAGGATGTAGCCAAAGGACTTTTGGGGTGTTGTGAGAGGGTCCATTGTTATTTGGTGCTGTGTGGTGTAGAGGAGAAAGAAAAGAAAAAGAAAGCAAGGGTGGAAAAGGAAGTTTGGCGGCGTGGATAGGTTTGGTATGTGCCGTCAGACTTGATGCTGAGTTGGCGACGGCGTTTTTTTTTTAAAAAGCTCAGGCGTATTTTGGGGCGTATATTGGCAATTTTCAACGGCGAGGAGAAACTTGGGCGTCTTTTGGGGATCGCATTGTGTAGGTATGTAGCTACGTATGTAGTACAAGTTGTAATCATGTGAGCAAGTAAGCACTACCCGTGCATTCACTTCTCACTCACTCACCCACTCAAGAAATATAAGAGAGTCCCACATTACCCTGAGCGAATAATGATCTACAAGCAACCATACTTACCTTCCATTCCTATCGACTGCATCAGGTCGTAAGAGATGACTAAAGAGATCTTTAAACTGCAACTAAGGCTTTCGGACCTTGAAATGGGTTATGCTGCACTTAGACTAAGGTCTTAGCTACACACTGGCCTAATAGAGAAGGAAGAGAAGAAGCACGGAAAGAGCAATATCAGCTTGCCGTAAAATAAATGGTGCTGTGGTAGCATTTTGAGCAGATGTATAGTTGATTGGCTGTCCCCTACACGAAAGGATCTGCCTTTGGAATATGGAATTCGCTCTGGACCATCCCTGCTCAAATGCAGAAGGCCTTTACGAAGGCAATAGTAATACATAAAAGCCGAACTCTGGTATCATCCTCGCAATTCATCATTCAAAATCTCCATTGCATATCACTGAAGCCATGCCCTGCTATCTCCTCAACCGCGTAATCTCAAAGACTTCCGTCAATCCCTTAACCACCGTCTCGACATTCATCGTGACCAACGGCATCTTCTCGTAACTCCCCTCCTTCATTATCGTGACAAGTGCCAGATACTTGTTGACTTCTCGCAGCATAATTGGCCTCTTCTGGTCGGTCAATACGATACAACTCTCAGCATCCTTGCAGCCAACCTGATCCTCCAGCTTCCTGTTCCATGGAGGGCCTTCGAGGCTTTCAATATACTCCTGTGGGCGCTGCCAACCGTAGATCTCCGAGACGTCAACGATCACATCAATGTAGTCGCTGCAAATCTCGTATGATGGCATGTCAACTGGGGAGGAGTCCGTTGCAACGTAAATCTTGGAGAGCACGTCGAACAGGTATGCCTTTTCGAACCGGCAAGTCCGACAGAGATCGTTGAGAAGCCCCTCTAAGGTTGGTAGATGGGGGATTAGCTTTTGAATGACTTTGCTGAAGGCTTCGAAAATGGAGTGGTTGTAGATGGATGTGAGATGGAAGTTGATAGGCGCATTTTCAACACCGTGATCTGAGAGCTCGTCTTGAATGCGTTGCATAATATCACGTTGGATATCAAGCTTATAGTCATCCGAGAGTCCGTCGACTTTGTGAATGAAGACTTCAATGTTAATGTTGGGGTAGGAGGGTTGTAGGTTAAGGATGGTTTCATTTAGGCGGTTGATGGCCTCAAGATATTCGTCCTGCGCATCAATAACCCAAATCAATGCTCCAATTTCTCCGAAGACTGCGTCTTGGTCAAAATTAGGGTCAACGAAGTCAACTTGCCCTGGGAAGTCCCAGACTTGAAAGTCCATGAATGAGCTATAAGTGTCAGCTCTGTACGCACAGAGAGCGCATAAGACCTACTGCATCGAGTCCTTCTGTATCCTAGATGTGGATTCTAAGAACAAGGTCTCATTCGGTGGCATCTTGTGGAATACTACGCTCGAGATCGATGACTTCCCGCTCCTATTATCCGTCAGCTTCCCGTCTCGGTCGGAGATTGGATGATGTACTCACCGCCGCTGTCCCATCAATAATAATCTTGGTTTCCCTTTCGCAGCTGGACCCGGAGCAGGCTCAGGTACCTTGCCACCCCTCTTTTGAATTTTGATAGAGTCCTGTGTGTAGACACGTTCAAGATTTAGCGTTGCTTGACTAACATGCCTGACAGGCCCCTGACGAGGAGGACCATTGTACATTCCATCCATCTTGACTCTTCTCCGGCCAGTATGAAGAAGACCAGCGCCCCGATTCATGCTGTTTACAAGCAGAAACAAAAAGAAAACCGACGTGCGATTTGGAGGAGGCTGACGGCGCACAACTTTGCGCGGGTAAAAAGTGAGGATGCGGTTCTGCGTATCTGGATGGCAAGGAGTGCTACGCGTAACGACGATGCGATTGTCCACTCCACACACCGCTACAGGTCCAACCCAAGAAGCCAAATATCCTCCACAGCATCTGTTTGCAATCTCCACGCCGTCGTCACTACATTCAGGTCTCGGTCAAGGCCCGCTCCCGAGAAATCGGCGACGGGTACATGAGTTTCGGTATGTAATCAGGGACGGCCACGCACAGGTTGATAAGTAGGTGCACTACAACACTGCTCAACGATCTGGGTTTCGCAGATGCTCATCAGAGGAAAACCCCCTCCTATTGTACAGCAGCTCACTGACGGACCTTGCAGAACCAGATGTTCATGCGCTGACACAAAGGTATTGTGACTCAGGGTTGGACAACAACGAGTGGTTCCGCCTGCTCCGGCTGGGGGCAATTCAACTCGAATGGCTAAATTGGCTACACAACTAAGGGAGCCAACAGAGCGGAAGGCGTTCGCAGCAGATCAGGCGGGGCCTGCTGTGCTATATACGCAATCCTTCTGGAAAGTCAGAAGAACAGAGGGCGAAGCACGCGAAGTACGACTTGTCAGCTCCTCTGCTTGCCCTGGCCGCTTGCACTTGGCACCTTGCACCACAGGGCTGACATCTTTCCAGATCTGTGGAATGCAACGGCTACGTATCTCAAATCCTGTGTAGAAGACACTCGCGCATATGATAGAGGTTGGGAATGCTTCCAAGTGAAAAAGTAAAATGATCTCATACCTCCATCGTTATGTGTCGTGTTGCTTTTCCATGTATGACTGGGGATTGTCGAGTGACGTCGAGTCCGTTGCGCTCTCCCCTTGCTTGGGGAACAGCAACAGGCTCTGTTCCTTTCGCCTCACGGGGGCAGTGTCGTTGCTTGCTTGCTTGCTTGCTTGCGACCTCCGACCTCAGACCTCAGATGCCACTGCTGGACGAACCAGGCCGGCAAGGCGACCTTTTCTTCTGATGTGTTGTCAATTGTTTGTCCCGGTGGCCATCTCTAGCATTGGGACAGGTTGGGGCAGGGCCAGGTGCTAGGGGGGGGGTATGAGTATGACTTGTCACATACCGTGCGGGCGGATTGATGCCCAGAGCCAGGACAAGTATGCAGGTCCGACTGAACGACGGTGGCGGGAGGTTCAGGATCTGATGTTGTTGTTCGGGTGTGAGCAATGATGGGCACGGTAGTGTGAAGGTTGAATGAAGACTTGGGGGGGAGGGGGGGCGGCTGTTGCAGATTGGTCCGCCGCATCCAGCCCGTCAGTGTCCCGCGCAAGGTTTGCACTGTAGCGAGGACGAGGGATCTGCTCCAGGATGCAGCATTGTCGCTCCGTCGACAGTCGCAAATTCCCAGTGCCACCAAGGGCAGGGCAGCTACGAAGTATACAATTGACGACCGGCTAATGACACTGCGTCGTCATTATTCTGGGATTTCTCCCGCACGCTTTTCGTTTGATACGCAAGAACACGACTCCTGCCGTCGTGGCAAGGTAGTAAGTAAGTGGTTGTCCCGGGCTGCATACCCCAACGGCTGGCTGCAGTGTACGATCCCTTCGGTACGATGAGTAAAATCCCTTTTCTCATATCACTTTACAAAGACCGGGAAGGCCGGCGCTGTATGTGGAAATATACATCGTCGTGAATTTAGGTTCAAAGTACCTTGCATGTCATGGGCCATCTGCGAGATCTATCAATTCTACTTGCATGAAGTTGACGAGCTAGGAGGTACATACGACGAAGTACGGACCGAGGACTTGTGTGTGTGCGTTTTCGTAATTACTGTGTTAAGATCTACCTCTTGGCCTTCAACACCACTCTCTCACATGCTGGCATCCGATGCCTCGTGGTAGCGTTGAAAACGCTGTACCCGTAGCGAACATAAAGAACTGTGAGCGATTGAGATAGTCTGAGGAACCCAAGTACTCATTACTAAAGATGTCTGATCTCTACTTACTGGACTAAGTACGGATTCGCAGTGGCGACTAAATTATTCTTTACCACAAGTCAATTGCATGCAATCGATGGATAGTATACGAGACATCACATTCAAAAGAAAGACCTCCTGCTCATATTCCATCTATCGGACGAAGAGATCACATTGAAGTAAACTGTTCCATATCCGGCCCCTAGATACTCTTGAGCTAAATATCCTGATACCCCCCTGTCCAAACTCCACGCCATGCAACAGCCAAGGAAAGAAAAAGAAAAAAAACCAAACGATAAATACCCTAACTTGAGCGCCTCAAGAAGCCAAAGAAGTGGTCGTGGAGATGTCAAGTATAGAACAACCTCTATTTGCGAAATACAGCTGCCATAAAACTTTTCCGCTTACCGACCTTCTGTACCTTCTCCGCCTTTCTATCGAGGAAGCTTGGTTGAGTAGGAATAGCAGGCATTGGAGGTACGGGCGGAGTTTCATCATCTCTCTCACTGATCATAGGTGTTGACTGCTCGTCGTGTGTCTGTAGATGACTGCTCTTCACTTGTTTCAGTGATTTAGTGCTCTTCCGCCTGTTGCTCTTTGCGATAGCAACTGATGATCTTCTTCTGGTCGGAGGACCATGGCTTTCCTCACCAGAAATTTTCTCCAACTCATCAATTTCTCCAGCCGCCGTCTTTCCGTTGGTTGCAAAGTTCTCTTCCGCGATAGCAATGAATTTGATCAGACCTCTTTCTGGGGGAACACCGAGGTGCTCTTCCATATTCTTCTGTAGAAGAACAGCATTACGCTTATTGGTCACAGCCTGGACTTGTGATGGTAGGGCGGTGATGGTCATGGTATAAGCAGGGTCGAAGGAGCCTCCAAAGAGCAAGCAAGCTGAATGGGCGACTGTGACAAGTATGGAGGATTCTGGTCGTTGATAGCGGCTGGAAAGGTTGTATGAGAGGTCGGTGATAAAAGTGTACTCGTCGTCAACCTGTTCCGGATCAGTCTCAATGCATACAGAGCATTGGGAAACTTGAAAGGAAGTTACTTACAATAACGTTCGTCCTGATATCTGCCAAAACTATGGACTCGCGCAAGACACGTTCTCTGGCAGAGGAGTTGGACTCGCGGTTTGCGAAAGCTTCATTGTAATGTTGGCTCTTGCGCTTGGCAAGTTGCTTCTGCTCAGGCGTCTTGCGCTCCGAGAAGATGGCTCCGTCGCCTGGAGCGCCCCGGTCGATGTCCCTCATTAACCGGTTTCCCTCGGATCCAAAAGTGATTGATGTTGGCGAGTTGGGATTTGTATCCAACATGCTATCGGCAGGGGAGGGAGGAAGTATGAATTGAGCGGTATCTTTTCGTTTTCTTTCAGCCACCACGGCGGGCTGCTGAACTGGCAATGAAGCTTCCAAGATGAAATCCTTGGCCTGGGGAGAACTCGGCGATGTAGAATTTGACATTGTATTGCTGGGCCAGCGCTGGACCTGTTTGTTTGCGGACTAATGTCTTATCAAGGGATGTTGTAGGACGATCTAGGACGAGTGACACAGACGAAGGCGTTGGCCGAGATAGCAGATGAATTGCAATGATGTGTGGTATTGGTCTGCAGCAACGAGCAAGAATGCAAAAGCCGAGGATGCTGGTGCAGGTGAGAACATGAGATGTATGCTTTCTGAAGGGATGGTCAGCAGCGTGCACTCTTGTAGATGCAGCATTCTAGAGTTTTATCTCTGGAATTGGGGATGCGCGTACCAGCGATTTTCGGTAAGACCCAAGTCACTTCCCGTTCTTTCGAGACGTCTGAATGCGCCTTAGAGGCACACCCACCACCACTTCACCTTCCAGCATCCAGCTTAGCTCGACTGAGGGCTGAATAGTTTGATGGGTGGTGCTGCAGACGGGCTCGATAGTTGCGCGCCTCCAAAAGCAAATCTAGGACGTGGTCTCGGTGCGCACCGCAAACTCGTCCGCTCTCAATCTGGGGGGACACAATTTACACTTCAGAAGGGTTTGCGAGCAGCGCAGCCACTCGGAAATGCGAATGCGCGCAGCGACATGTCGTGTGTCTCGGCTTGAGTGAGTGATCGTGGTGTCCCCGGCGAGCGAACGCAGCTTTTCGCGCAGTTGGCAAGGTTCAGTAGCACATATCTGGTCCTTATCATTATTCGCGCGGGCGTGGGAAGGGTGGGAAGAGTTGGAAGGGTTGGAAGGGTTGGGAGGGTTGGGAGGGTCGTACAAACCGGCGACCTGCAGGATTCGGCATATGATGAATGGCCCATCTCTAGTAAGTATAAAACTCGATGTTATTGACTTTCATACCTCGAGAGCTGTTTGCATGCATTCCCGGCCCAGGACTTTAGACGGTACAGTTGGGAAGCACGGATCGGGCTTGCATCAATGCAGAACCCCCTCCCCCCAGATCTACATGCATCATCGGATTGGTGGTGAACGATCAGCGGACAGTATATTGTTCTGACTACCGAGTACCCGTACATCTGTTCATACCGTACACTATTCCAGTCTTCCTGCTGTAGGACCGTAGTGGCTTGACTACCGGTAGCAGCATTTTAAATCGTACAAGCATACTCTGGGGATGGGGAACGCCCAGCCTGAAAAAGATACGACACATCGCCTTGTGCGGACTGCTGCATCTAAGTCCTTATTCAAACCTCCCGCTTTCATTCCAATCCTTTCTCATAGCCCCTGCTTTATCTTTTGCCTCACAATGGCATCTCTCTCCCATAGCAATATTGCAAGCGCACCAATCGGCCCAGAAAGCAACGTCCAGCCTCCGATCTTCCAAACGAGTTTCTTCCATAGCTTAACCTCTCCTTCTCTCTCTCCTGCTAAGAGTTCCCGGTAGATTGGGAGGGATGTGTTTGGGTCCACGATGGTCTTCTCTGTTGTCGCATTCTTGTAAAGGATGATGGCCCAAAGCAAAAGCGCTGTCGATCCCACATACAAATCCCATTGCAAGAAATTGAGAACTCCAGCTCCGAAGTTCAAGACTTTGTAGCTTGGTAGCGGAAAGTAAGGTACAAATACAGAGAGGAAGTCACATTGGGCTAGACCTTTCAGCGTTGGGTAGTACTCGGGTACGGCGGAGGATGGCAGAAACGTTATTAGTAGCACTGGTAGTTGGGTGGCGATGCACAGCGTGAGAACAAATCGGTAAACATACTTCGCCTTGGAGAGATAAGAGGCGCCTAGAGGGGTCGGTGGCCATTTCCCACCATTGTCTTTCGAGACCTTGCGAGAAAGGTAATGGGAACTCATCCGGACCGACCAGTGTATGATGATGGTCCATATGGGAAATGCTTGCCAGAATGCAATATACTGTTGATGCCTGGTCGGAGTGACTATATCCGGAGAGAACAAGCCCATCAGAAGTGATGGAATGATGTAGCTCAAGGTAATAGATAATGGAAGTATTGCGAGGTCTACTGACGAAACGAGAAGTACGCTGTTGGCATGGGTTCCAGGGAATGGTTTGGCAACAGGCGACCAAAGAAGGTGTGCAAACAGGTACATCGGAATGGTGACGGCGAATGAGATATTCTGCAGAATGAAGCCGACAGTGCCGATACTAGAGAATCGTTAGTGGGATACAAAGGTAAGAGTCTATTGCAAAGTCCACTCTGACGAGTGATTCGTGGATCATATGGGATAGAGCTATCTTGTCACTTACTAGCTAATAACACTGCCTTTATTTCCCATTCTCATACTCTCCATGACCAGGAGAGTCCAAGCCGCACCAAATTGACCAAAGCCAAGTAACGTCAATAAAAATAAAGGGCCGTGAGTCAGGTCAACTGTTGGTGCGAAGAAGGTCACCAAGACGGAGAGCTGGTGATCAATAGCTCTGATGCCTGTAAAACTCTTTAAGAGCGGACTGGTAGTGCCAGGGAATTTAGGTTCATCCTGCGCAATGAGCCCAGTAATTGCTGGGAAAGTCCCATTACTTCCTCCAAGCACCATGGTTCCATAGAAGCCTGTAAGCGACAGAATGGGCAGAAGCACTAAGACAACTGATCGCATTGAGAATTGGTACCATTTTACTGGAGTATACCCGATTGATGAGCCTGTTGACGTGGGCGTGTTTGGTGAAGACGACAAGGTTGAACGCACCGAGGAGACAGCAGACTGTGAGAGACATGTAAGTAAAAGAGACCAGAAGAAACTGAATTACACACCAGGACACGCATCATGTTGATTGGGAAAGAGAACGGAAAGAAAAATACATGGGATTTGCAACGATGGAGGTTCGATTCTGAATTTGCAACGGTGACTGAAAAGTTATGTCGCGACTTCGCGATTGGAAAGAACAACTGGCACACAATGAAGAATTCTCCTTACATCGGATTCCCCGTTGGAATGGCCTGAGTCGTTGTGTTCCATGTTTACCTTACATATTTTGTCGAGCCTGGAGATGAGATGTCGTTGCCAGAAATGCACATGGTCGCCAAGCGAGGGGTCCTGGTGGTCTACTCGAGTTCGAGTAAGCTGACAGAAGTTCCCCTGCAACCAAGGTTCCATGCGATGATAGGCGTTCTCGGCCGTTGCATTGTCTCTCTCATGCATTGTCTCTGTTGCAGTCTCTCAAAGATTCGTGAACATTGAGACTTATCCTGGATCTCTCAAACTTGCTCTTCCACGTGATTGAGCATGCGTGCCTTTCCTTGAGCCAGTCAGTTTGCACGATGGAAGAGAGTACGCAGCACCGCCAACACGGTGACGGTATCTCCTCTTCCTCGCCTTATCACAAACTTGTTGGCGCATCTCCCCTCCTGCACACCAGCGACAACAGACTCTTGACTGGGAGCTATCCACGATAGAGTACTGGACCGTCCTGAGGGTCTTTGGAGTCTTCCTGTGGCAGTGGAAACGCAGACCTACGAGAGCAGATTCTAACAGAACATCGCCAACAACGTCTATCGCGGGTACAGTCTGCACGAAATCCTTATTTTATCTCTCGACAGAGACTCGTCAAATCAAGTCGTCTAGCCCTCCTGCTTTCGTAGGCGCCCATGAAAGGGAGCTTGCAGCGCCGAAGCGCCCGGGGCCAAATTTAGACCATGCCCTCGCCAATGAATCTGAAGCACCTCCCACAAGCGAGCTTCGTACCAACCTTCACCATCCAACCCTCAAGTACAATAGCGCTGCACGAGTCTGGCTGTCCAATCCAGCTTCTGGAAGATACATGGATCCAATACTCTTGCGCCAAAGTTGGGGAAGAAGGGGTCTGACATGTCGCAACCTCCTCTGCAGTAAGCCAGCATGGTACCCTCAACTTCCCTATTTATGTCTTCCTGCCAGCGTCTATTTGATGAACTACAAGAAGTACTTGTATGTTTCGTTTCCTCATTCTCATTCTCATTCAATAACAATTCTTGAACGGTTGACCCAGTTCTTATCATTGCATTTCATTTTCTTTCTACCTTCTCCTTCGCACTATCTTATACTATACCCTTCATTTTTAACTCGTCAAAATGGCCGAGGTCCACAACGATATGAAGCCCGAGTTCTCGTCCCAAATACAAGAGTTCGATGCTCCTCCCACCGAGACTCAGAGAGCTGGTGGAGCCACCCGAGCAGTTGAAGCAACTCGACTTGGTCTGACAGTCCTGGCTTTCATTTCTGGAATTGTCATTCTGGCTACATCTGCCGATACCTTAACGACCTACAACCAAACACACCTATCCGCGGACTTCTTCCTTCCACTTTGGCCTAGCAACTTCAATGTCCGACCTACCATTGCTCTAGTAACTTGCGGCGCAATCATCTTGGTCGCCAGCGCCATTTCGCTTGCTTTCAGCAAAATCCCAGCAGTGAGTATATCTTCAAGCGCGCTCTTCCTTCGAACTATGACTAAAACATTTCCCTCCAGCTCACCAACAAGGTTGCTCTCTACAAAATTATCTCCCTCACCACACCTGTCATCTCACTAGCCGCCGGTATCATCGGAACCTCCTTCTTCTATGGAGTCAACGCCTCTACGACCGAGTTCTCCCTCCAGGCATGGAGTTGTCAATGGTCAAACATCAGCATGTCTACTGAACCAAACTTCAATATGTTGTGTGACGAGAGCAAGGCTGCGCTGTCCCTTACGGTTATGATCATTCCTTTGGAGGTCTTGGTGTTGGGCTTGTCGGTCGTGGATCTCTTCGTCTCGAAGAAGCAGCCGGTTATTCATGAGAGGAAGGGAAGTCCTGCTTTATCTTGAAGGAGGCTAGGTCTACAGTGATACCATGTTATGAGGTTGTTAGTGTGAGATGGCTAGAAGACGCTGTGGGTTAAGGACAAGAGGGAGAATTCAGGGATCATGGAAGAGAGTATTTTGAGAATCTTGACGGAGTCCATGTAATTTTAATCGTAGAATTCGATGTGGCTGGAATAACTCGGTTTGGGAGAAAAGGTATGCCTACCAAAACAAATTTCCCTCAAAGCCACTCGCGTTCGTTTGGTGAAGAGGCCGTCACACTCAGTACAAGTAGCTAACAGCAAGACGTTCTGCATAACTGTGTATAAAACTCATGACTCTACTGCAGTCGCACAATCGATCTCTGAAACCCTAACTACGGATCCCCTACAGATGGGACTACTCAAGGCCAAGGGATACTAGAAGTAGAAGTCTATCACACTTTCAACTCGATCGTGTAGCGTACCTACCACAACGTGGACAGCACAGGTTCCCGGAGACATGAGGTCTTCTAAGAAAGTATAGAGTACACAAGCCTTTTCGCAGATAGGGAAACTTTCTGACTTAGTAGTGGCAAGCAGTCCTATTTGCTGTAAGCTCACTCATGTCGGGCGGTAACTCCATGCAACTGTTTCTTGAGCCTCGACTGTGTCAGGGACTCAGGGTTATCAACGGGGGACTGCTTCAAGGGGTCGTCAGAATTATTGGTACAGCAGGTACCAAGATCCAACTGGAGCACTTTAGGCCAATAGAAACCGGGGACTTGCAATCTTAAACTCTAAGTCCCTAGATTAGCTTCGTATCTCCACTAACCCAAGTAAGGATTTGTTTCCGAGTAGGACGGGGCGCCGTAAAGTCCGTCGGCCATAGTTTGTTAGGACTCAGTACTCCGTACTGAGACTAAACTTGCCTCGTGTGTTTGTCGAAACACAGCTAAAGTCTAAATGTAAACAAAAGCGTCTCATCATAAACAACTTTACCAGCAGGATTGAGACACGCAAAACATATCTTTCCCAATTTGTGCCTCCATGACGTTCGTTACCCTGCTTGGCCACATTACTCACGAAGTTATGAATCTTGTGCCGCGGAATAATGCATGAGTCTACATTCTTACTTACCTACCTGATGACTAGACGCCGAAAGACAGAACGTGTAAGCATTGGGAATAAGCTGATGTGCAGCTGTCGCTCGGCTGTGACTCAATCGATTAATCACTCACCGGTGACGGTAACGAAATGTCGACAGAGGAGAGTGGCGGGCGCGCGGAGATGCGAACACGAGATTAACCGTCCACCTATCGCGACGTACCTTTCATACAGTACTGTACCGCGCAAGTCCAAGCAACAGGACGCAGTATGGAGCAACCACGTGGACGAAGTAAATCATGTAATAATGTAATATTGCAATAATGTAGTAATTGTCATCTCTTCAACCTCGGGATGCACATTGTTGGTCGGTCTCGGGATGCGGACATAGTGTACGTACATCCCGCGCCATGATACCGTCCTGTCGGTTGCAAGCAGGAGGAGGAGCGATGATGAGACCAAAGTCTCCTCATCTGAAGATGTGCAGCGACAAGAGATCCGATGTACGAAACACGCGGGTCTTGTCAAGCTGCCAAAGCCTTCGCCTTTCTTGCCTTGCCTAGGTAGCTATCTTGGCCAGATTCCCAACTTCCCCATCATGGTGTTGAAGGTTAAATGCGTCAGTTCAGTCGTCCACTTTCCATGACCGAACGGAGTACTGTACAGTCTCTCCACAACCAAGGGCCCAACAGGGCCCCTCTAACTGGGAATGGCCAGCACGGCGCCGCTAGCCTGGATCGACGCCTCGAGCCGAATGCCCTTGGCGCGCTTGGCATCGCAACTTCTCGCATTCCAAGCGAGCATGCAGCCCCACGCTGTCGCGGCGTCCACTTACAGCTCGGCGTGACAACCGTCTGATCCACCTGCTGCACCTGCTGGCTGGCTGTTGCACCTGCTCGAGAAGTCGGTACAATTTGTTTCCGGTGGTCTTCATAATTCCTGCGAGTTGGTAAGATAAGGTGCAAGGCGAACGTACGTACCTACGTTAAGAACGGTAGGAGGCCTCGTCACTTTCCTCCCTCGACTCTTTTGTCCTTCAACCCATTCTTGTCTCTCCTTCTTGCTCTCTTCTCCTCCCTCCTTGCGATCAACTGTCCAGCGGAGGGCAACAGCAACAGCAACAGCAACCTACCTCCTCGGAGGACTTTCAGCTCCACACGCACATTTGCGCATTCCAACCTACCAAGGCCTCTGCGCAAACACACTCTTCCCAAGAGCAGCAGATCCCTTTCGCACAGCGCAACACCCTCCACCAGGCCGCCACAATGGCTGGCGATCTCTCAGAAAAGCAGCCCCCTGCGACCCCGAGCACCTCAGCGTCAAGTCATGGCAATTCGACAGATGGACACGACTTAGCAAACAAGGAGAAGGCTGCGGCGCAAAAGACGAATACGTCGTCTGAAGATGACGCAACACTCGCCAAATTAAATTCGAAGGTTGTGAAGGTCAAGAATGAGGAGGACATCTATTCCCACTTGCCAGCGGACGAGGCTGCCATATTGAAGAGGCAGGTGGAGACACTGGTTGTGAAGTCGGGTTGGAAGACCCTGTACCGGTACTCGACGAGAAACGATATCATCATTATAATCATCAGCTCCATCTGCTCCATTGCTGCAGGCGCCGCCTTGCCTCTCATGACGGTCATTTTTGGTCAATTGGCTGGTACTTTCCAAGACTTTCTGGTCCTTGGAAAATCCACTGCTGCGGAATTTGACCACACTATAACACACATGATTCTCTACTTCGTATACCTGGGAATTGCAGAGTTTGTAAGTAGCAGCATGGCCGTAGAGATGCTTTCGAGACAGGTCCTGATTGTGTATAGGTTACAATTTACATTTCGACTGTTGGCTTTATCTGTAAGTCCTGAATTCTATACTCCCTTTAGAACATCTGCTAACAGACATCAGACACTGGTGAACATATCAGTGGGAAAATCCGCGAGCACTACCTCGAAGCATGCCTCAACCAAAATATTGGTTACTTCGACAAATTGGGTGCAGGTGAGATCACGACGAGAATAACGGCTGATACAAATCTGGTACAAGACGGAATTTCCGAAAAAGTTGGCCTGACCATGAATGCTATGGCAACTTTTATTACAGCATTTGTTATTGGTCAGTCCACCCCATATACATTACATAGGCATCACTTTCTTTTGTCCATAGCCCCGATAAGCGACATTGGCTCTCGAAAAGGCAATGTTCTTTACATCGAATGCTAACCATGCCTTAGGTTTCATCAAGTCTTGGAAGCTCACTTTCATTCTACTTTCGACAGTGGTTGCCATCACTTTGATAATGGGAGCTGGTTCGTCCTTTGTTGTCAAATATAGCAAACAATCTCTGGGATCATACGCTACTGGAGGATCCGTTGCCGAGGAGGTCATCTCATCCATCAGAAACGCTGTAGCTTTTGGTACCCAGGACAAGCTCGCCCGACAATATGACAAACATTTGACTAACGCCGAATTTTTCGGCTACAAGCTGAAGATGATACTGGGCATAATGATCGGTGGAATGTTCTTGATGGTCTACCTCAACTATGGTCTGGCATTCTGGATGGGAAGCCGGTTTTTGGTCAAGAATGAACTTGGTCTTTCGTCTATCCTAACAATCTTGATGTCAATCATGATTGGTGCCTTTTCGCTTGGCAATGTTGCTCCCAACGTCCAGGTCAGTTGTGTCTATCTGTTGCAAATAAGCGCTTGGCATCGGCTAATCAGTACTGCAGGCTTTCACTACTGGCATTTCCGCTGCAGCAAAAATCTTCAACACCATTGACAGAATTTCCCCCTTGAATCCCTCTTCCGAAGAAGGCGAGAAGCTCGATGAAGTCAGGGGGACTGTGGAGCTACGAAACATCAGAATGATATATCCTTCGAGGCCAGAGGTTACAGTCATGAAAGATGTCAGCCTTTTGATTCCTGCCGGCAAGCAGACTGCACTCGTCGGTGCATCTGGTTCCGGTAAAAGTACTATCGTAGGCTTGGTGGAGAGATTTTATGATCCAGTCGGTGGCCAGGTTCTCCTCGATGGCCACGATGTTAGCACTCTCAATCTTCGCTGGTTACGGCAACAGATCTCGTTGGTCAGCCAGGAGCCTACTCTGTTTGGAACCACAATTTACGAGAATATTCGACATGGTCTTATTGGTACAAGGTTCGAAGGCGAAGCAGAAAGTAAACAACGGGATCTCGTCACAGAAGCCTCGAAGATGGCCAACGCTCACGATTTCATCAGCGCCCTACCAGAAGGTTACGAGACCAATGTTGGAGAGAGGGGTTTCTTGTTGTCCGGTGGTCAGAAGCAGCGCATCGCAATTGCTAGGGCTGTGGTTTCTGATCCCAAGATTCTTCTCCTCGATGAAGCAACCTCTGCTCTCGATACTAAATCCGAAGGTGTCGTTCAAGCAGCCCTGGAGGTTGCTGCAGCTGGACGAACGACGATCCTCATTGCGCATCGACTTTCGACTATTAAGAGTGCAGACAACATTGTTGTGATGTCTGAAGGCCGTATTATCGAACAAGGCACCCACGACGACTTGTTGCACAAGCGAGGCGCTTACTACAACCTTGTCGAGGCGCAAAAGATAGCCGAAACCAAAGAAATGACGCCCGAAGAACAAGCCTTGGTTGACGCGCAAGACGACCAGCTAGTCCGCGAAAAGTCAAACCTCTCTCAAGAGTATCTCGAGGATCCGGATGATAAAAACATCGCCGGCAAGCTCAACCGAACTCAAACACAGAAGTCGCAGTCTTCGGTGGCATTGGCAAACCGTCAAAACCAGGTGGAGAAACAGGCTTCTCTGTGGACGTTGATCAAGCTTATCGCATCTTTCAATAAAACCGAATGGCATCTGATGACGATTGGTCTTTTCTTCTCCATCATTTGCGGAGGTGGAAATCCAGTCCAGGCCGTGTTCTTTGCCAAGGAGATTGTGTCCCTCTCCCAACCATTGACTTTGGCAAAGCAGATTCGACATGATGTTGATTTTTGGTCTCTCATGTACCTCATGCTCGCCTTTGTCCAATTTATTGCATTCTGTGGTCAAGGCGTGGCTTTCGCTTTTTGCTCAGAACGTTTGATCCATCGAGTCCGGGATAGGGCGTTCAGGACCATGCTCCGCCAAGATATTGAATTCTTTGATAAAGAA
The DNA here is from genome assembly GCA_026119845.1 of Pezicula carpinea. Lineage (NCBI taxonomy): Eukaryota > Fungi > Ascomycota > Leotiomycetes > Helotiales > Dermateaceae > Pezicula > Pezicula carpinea. The sequence continues at coordinate 135,024 of JALRMK010000006.1, read as the reverse complement.
GAGAATACTGCTGGAGCCTTGACATCCTTCTTGAGTACAGAAACAACTCATGTAGCAGGCCTCTCAGGAGTTACGCTTGGCACGCTTTTCACTGTTATAACAACTTTGGTTGCCGCTATCGCCCTCTCTATTGCTATCGCCTGGAAACTTGCTCTTGTTTGCACAGCAACAATTCCCATTTTGCTTGGTTGTGGATTTTTCCGTTTCTGGATGTTGGCCAGGTTCCAGCAAAATGCCAAGAAAGCATACGAGAAGAGCGCCAGTTACGCCTGCGAAGCAACTAGTGCCATCAGGACTGTTGCTTCATTGACAAGAGAGCAGGATGTTCTACAACACTACAAAGATGCACTTGTAATCCAGGCAAGGGCGAGTCTCATTTCGATATTGAAGTCGTCCCTTCTATACGCCGCCTCACAGTCACTGATGTTCCTCTGCATCGCGCTTGGCTTCTGGTATGGTGCTGGCCGTATTGCCGATCACGAATATTCCATGTTCCAATTCTTCGTGTGCTTTTCGGCCGTCATCTTTGGAGCGCAGTCTGCAGGGACAATCTTCTCGTTTGCGCCTGACATGGGGAAGGCGAAGCACGCAGCGGCGGAACTGAAGATTCTCTTTGACAGAAAGCCCAAGATTGATTCCTGGTCAACTGATGGTGCTCGCTTAGAGAACGTTGAGGGCACTATAGAATTCCGCGACGTTCACTTCCGCTACCCCACACGACCTGAACAGCCAGTCCTTCGCGGCTTGGACCTCATCGTCAAACCAGGTCAATACATTGCGCTAGTCGGTGCTTCTGGGTGTGGTAAAAGCACAACCATTGCCCTTCTCGAGCGCTTTTATGACCCACTTGCTGGCGGTATCTACGTTGATGGCAAGGAGATCAGCAGTTTGAACATTAATGATTACCGATCCTACATTGCACTTGTCAGCCAGGAGCCTACGCTCTACCAAGGAACTATCCGGGAAAATGTCCTTTTGGGTGCTGACCGCGAAGATGGAGCTGTCTCTGATGAACAAATCGAATTCGCATGCAAGGAGGCCAATATTTACGACTTCATCATGTCGTTGCCCGACGGATTCTCCACTATCGTAGGCAGCAAAGGAAGCATGTTATCAGGTGGCCAAAAGCAGCGTATAGCCATCGCTCGTGCACTATTAAGAGACCCCAAGGTTTGTATTTTGACTTCTTAACTCATTAAAGAAGCAATGCTAATGTCATAAACAGATTCTTTTGTTGGATGAAGCCACCAGTGCGCTTGACTCCGAATCTGAACACGTAGTACAGGCAGCTCTGGACAAGGCCGCCAAGGGACGAACAACCATTGCCGTCGCCCATCGTCTGAGCACGATCCAGAAGGCAGATATCATTTATGTCTTTGACCAGGGCAAGATTGTGGAGCATGGCGATCACACAGAGCTAATGCAGAAGGGAGGAAGGTATTCCGAACTGGTGAATCTGCAGAGTCTAGGGAGGAATTGATGGAGCGTCATGTGTGCGCAACAATATTGTATTTTTTGATGCATTGCGATGGAGTTCTGGACGGAGGATCTGATAAAAATCGCCGGCTCGGATAGCCGCTACAGTTCCACTATTAGTTAGAATTCTGTACGTACGTACCTACGGCCCTCTCCAAATATTTAATTATTCTTTGTCACTATTATCACGTTGACCTCAACGAAGTGCTCGTGCTACGCGCTCCCTCATCCAGTATTTAAGCAGGTAATATCCTGCTAGAGAATATACGTACCAGTAAGTCAAAAATAAGTAAGGTAGTACCTAGAGGCAGTAGGGAGGGGATCGTGTATCACGATCTATCTTGAATGTATTAGCATAACGAGGAGGTGGTTACTTAAGGGCCTTGGAGACCACTGCTACATGGGAGGGGAAGGAACTATGCGTGAGGCTGGAGATGGATATCACTACTTTCAGCCTTCTCGCCGCTTTACAAAGCAGCAACCTCCTACGACTTCACGATCTCCTCCTTCGTTTCCCTGTGATATGCTGTAAATAACCTTGGAAGGCAGCTTTTCTATTCACTAAAGTCATTTGAAGAACTCAAACATGTATTCTTTAGCTGCAGACCACTTATATAACCACTAGGAGGGGTTCACCAGAAGTATCGGAAAACGTTCGGCACAATTCGTTTGAAAGCGGCGTCCATCCACCATAGCCGCACTCGAGCCCTGTCGTTTCTTCTGGAGCTTCATCCATTGCCTGCGACGCAGCTCGAAATACCTCTCCCAGTGCCATCGCAGATAGCGACGAGGACAGACGAAGTCGCGAACAAGAGAAGCGAGATGGTGGGCAAGAAGTCGGGAAAGGCGCTCTTGCGCGAGGGTATGCATACAATTCTGACTTGATTCCATGCCCTTAAATTTATATGAAGCTAAGTCGAATTTCTGAGAAGGCCTCGAACGAACAGACAATGGCATGAAGCAGACAAGTTGGCCCGAGGTTCCTATGATCAACCAGAAGAACTACTATACGTAAGTCACATCTAAATCTCCAATATCTTCTGGTGGTGCTAATTCATGACCCAAATAGCGAGTACATGAAGCGCGATGACCAAGTACTATCCTACCGCCTCCAGAATGAAGCCACTCGAGATAGGATGATCCGTGACGCGAAGGATAGAGACCGAGCGTTGGCACGCACTGGCAACACCGACGTTCCTATACCTACAAATGGAGAGGGCCCTTTGGAGGAAGAGGAAGCTGGATTAGTTGATGATATTGATGCTGGCAAGACCGTGGTCGTCCATTTCGGTAGTCAGAACCTCCGCATTGGCTTTGCCAATGATGCCCTGCCGAAAACCATACCTATGACAATTGCTACGCAGTGGTCATTGACTGAATCAGAAGTTTATGAATCTCGACCAAAGCGGCAGAAAACAGCAGCCAAGCCAGAAGAATTATTTGGTGAGGAATTTGCTACAAAGTATACCAAGATGTCGAATGACCTCAAGGTTGATATGAGGGCAAACAAGAGAAAAGTACTGCCGAATTCAAAGGAATTGGTGGTCAACTTCAACAAACGCACCCCCCCAGAAAAGATTTCTGAGCACAATGACCCTATGCGAATCGAATGGACGGACATCTCGAATGCCAAGGAGGGCAGCGTGTCGGAATGCTTCACTGGATTCGAAGCTCAGCGGATTCCGGATGATTCAAAGCCAAGTTATAAACTCTTCTGGCCAATTCAGCATGGCTGGCCTCATGAGCGAGATTACCGGACATCTAGAGATGGCCGTGCTCATTTATACGATGACTTGGAGTTCATCCTTGAGACTGCTCTCACAAAGGATCTAGGGTTAAGACGGGCTCTTTGGAAACAATGTAGTTGTGTTTTTGTCATTCCTGACCTTTACGAGAAGAAGGCGCTTGAGCACGCGCTTCATATGTGTCTCAACACCCTCGATTTCAAGCAAGTATGCTTCATACAAGAGAGCTTGGCAGCAACTTATGGGGCTGGTTACAGCAGCGCTTGCATTGTCGATATTGGTGCTCAGAAGACATCCATCTGCTGTGTCGAGGATGGCATGTGCATCGAAGACTCTCGCATCAATCTAAAATACGGCGGATATGACGTTACAGAGGCCTTCATGAAAATGTTGCTCTTCGATCATTTCCCGTATGCAGATATCAATCTCAAGCGGCGCTATGACTTTCTGCTTGCTGAGGAGCTCAAGATTGAACACTGCACAATGAACCAAGCCGATATCTCTGTTCGACTGAAGAACTTCCATCTAAGGGCTCCAAATCAGCCCACTCGCAAATACGAGTTCAAGACGTACGACGAAGTTATTCTCGCTCCAATGGGCTTCTTTGATCCTTCTATCTTTGACAACAGCGACAAACTAGATGGACGCCGTGAGTTTATTGATCGCTCATATAATGCGTATGATCCGGATCTTCCGGACGATCCAACTTCTGCTGCACAAATTGCAATTCTAACCAGCATAAAACCTTCTATTGCCGTTACCTCCAATGGAACATCGTTTCCCAATGGCAATGTTGACTTGGCCACCCCGTCGAAGGAGAAGCCACAGCCATTCAACTTTTTGTCTCGTATAGATAGCGAGGCGAATGGTACTTCTCGTGTCACTTCTGCAGCCGCATCTCCTGCTCCGGAAGGTGCAAACACGCCTGTCCCTTCCGGCCCCTTCATCTTTGGTGCAAACGGCACAAATGGTGGTTCCCCAGCCCCCCCCGTGATTTTTGGTAACGGTTCTCACAATAGCGGTACTCCCGTTCCACCTGCCGGCATGTTTGTAGACCCCCAAGCTCGCACAGTGAAGGACTTGGCGGTCGAGCGGGATAGTGTTCTTCCTATTGCACCGCTTGATACAGCTATCATCACCAGTATTCAGCATGGTGCTAAAGGCGACGAGAAAAAAGTTCGAGACTTCTTTGGAGGTATCATGGTCATTGGTGGTGGAGCCAAAACCCCAGGCTTCGGTCCCTTCCTCGAAGAGAAGCTGAAGGTCAAACGACCTGATCTTGCCGACAAGGTACTTGTGGGTACCAGTCCGAGGGAGATGGATGGACAAGTTGTCGTCTGGAAAGGTGCCAGTGTCTATGGTCGCATGAAGACCCACGAAAGTTGGATTACGCAGCCAGAGTATGAGCGTCTGGGTGCTCGTGCCATGCATCACAAGGTCTTGTGGCACATGTTCCCATTGCACTGATATTTCTACCACGGGCTTTGGATATTTTAAGATCAGGCGTTGGGGGTTATTGCGGGCATGAATATGGGGTGGGATTGGGCGTTTGAAAAAGCGATGAGCAAGCATTTTATGTCTTTCGTCACAGCTTCATTGATGGCTGAATGATGTACCACCACGTCGTCGTCGCTTAGACAAGGCATTCACGTGCTAGGTTCACAATGGTGTCTCTGGGGAGGGGCTGGCTAGTCCAGAATATACATGGATTTTGCTAGTGATTGTCCTTTATAGTAGACTGATGGTGATATCCCATCATAGAGGTATTCCTTCCAATAAGTACCTTTTCATTCAAGGAATTATGAAGTCCTTGACCTTAAGGTCTTTTCCTCTGCGCTCTTGGGAGGCTGTGTTCTGAGCTTTCTTCCCTGGATCTCCTCGTACGCTACCAGACTGTGTATCAAAGGGCTTAATCACCTTCGAAGTTCTAAAAGTAGAATTCTGTCTCTTGCACTCGGCTGAATCAGTCACTAGATCAAACTGCGCTACTGACTAAAAAGATCTTCCTTCACTTAGCAGAAGGAAGGAAACGTCTCCTATTGAAAGACCCACGTCTCATGCCAGACTTACTCACAGGATGGATGGTCTTATAATCCCCAACTCTCATCTCAACCTTATATTGCCATAGATGATAGTCGCACCGTTCGCTTCTTAATCTATGAAGCTAGATACAGTACCTACTCTGGGGACCTGGTGGATTTGATAGGGGTGGAAACCTCATTTGTAGCACTTATCTCGGGAGAGTACAGTATGGTGAGGAACTGGGACGGGGCATGGGAGAAGAGAGCATGGTGAGGATTGGAGGAGGGGGGTGGGTTGGGGTCTTTTATTCTTGGTGCGGAGGTATTGGGTGGGTGGATGACTATACTTGTGTGCATGGTTTTGACTGTATAGGTTGGTTTGAGTAGTGCTGGATGGAGTTGGAATTTTTAGTCTGTAGATCTGAGTAGATAATTGAAAGGACGAAGAGAAAGAAAGAAAGGAAGGAAGGGAGGATGGAATAATAAAGTGTCAAATCAAGATTCTTGTTCGTCGTATTTCTGCAGCCCATGGTCACCATGGTAATGTTGTGGTTGTGGTTGATTGGGTTTAATTCTTAAACTGAACAACCTACTGATCCAACGTACCGCCTGCTCTAGTTACCCAACAGTGACCGCTGCAACGCGGTTTCTGGACTACATTTCTCTTTGCTATACACCCGAAAACACTCCCAGAACTCCAAGTATCAGGAGTGGAATATAAGAAATACAAAGCCGAAGTGCTCTTCTAATAAAAATGCCATTTTGTTCTCCTAGCAATTACCGTCTGGACTGAGCAATCCATTATGAATTGCACCACACTTCACCAAAGCATCCACACCTTCAACCAATAGACCACTCCACTCAAAGTGAAGCCTCTGATGCTCCTGTTTCCTCTTTTGTATGAGAAACCACTGTCCACGTAGGTGATACAGGGCTTGGAGCTTGGGGGATTTGTACCAGAGAAGCAGTATCTCCTCCGTCGACAACCTCAGTTGCGCCGTCCTTCTGTGCGTCCTGAAATTCCAGTCTCTCTTTTATGTCTGATGGGAGTTTTGGAAAGTTGGTTTTGTGTCCCCAACTGGTTACAGAGCCTAGAGTCGGTTCAGCTTCATGGAGATGCATGTTGAGATCATTGCCACTCTCTTTTTCGCCATCCGAATTTTCTTCCTCCTTCTCTTCCTTGAGGAGGTTATCGGCATTTGAAGCCGAGCCCTCCTCGCAATCCATATTCAGGATATCAATCCCATCATCAATCTTTTGTTCCTCGTCATCTTCTTCTACGGGCTCATGCTCGAGTAGCGCTTCACCAAGCTTCATATTCATGATCTCATTAGCTGGGTCTTTCGGAAAAGGCGTAGAGATCTTCATTGAGCTGCCGTAGCCAGCCGCCCTCAATACACCTTGTAGTTCTTCTAAAGGAACCAATATATCAACATCGCTTTCACTGTTCTCACTTTCCGATCCGTCGATATTTTCTAGAACAAATTCGCGATCGGTATGCGATTTTTCGAATTTCATACTCATAATCTCGTTGGCATAATCTTTAGGGAAAGGCGTAGAGAATTTCATTGAGTTGACATAGCCAGCCGCCCTCAATACACCTTGTAATTCTTCCAAAGGAATCAATGTATCAATATCGCTTTCACTATCCGCACTTTCTGATTCGTCGGTGTCTTCTAGGATGTATTCGTGATCCGTATGCGAGTCTTCGAAGTTCATATCAAGGAATCTGGTCTTGTCTTGCGTATTGTATTCTTTTGCGTCCGTGTAGTGGCCATCGGCAGACCTGGTTTCGTCGTGAGACTTCAGATCCATAACCTCATGTGCGATGGCCTTCGGGAGGGACTTGAAATCCTCCCACATAGCCGACATCTCTTCCAGTGGAATAGTTGTATCAATATCAGAACCGCTATCCGAGCACTCCTCTTCTTCCAACTCATCTGGACTGTAATCTGAATCATAGTCGGAGTCCTCGCCAAACTCCGCCTCCAGAAAGTTGACTGACAATATCTCTGTCGGGATCACAGTATTCAACTTCTCCCCTGTCTGGCTCTCGTTATCCTCGGCGTCGTCATCATCTGGAAGGTAGTTTGAATCTTCATTCTCCGACCCAGAGGTTTCCAAGTCGAGAGCCAACTTCGCCATTTCCACCTCGTTCAAGTGCTCCATCTTGGTAGTAATAGCTTGTAAACTAGTGCGGCGTTGAAGTTGTTTGCGATAGTGTTTATTCTGTACCTCCAGCATCGCAACTCTCAGCTCCAAACTACTGATTTTGCTGCTCAGTAATTTGAGGGTCCCTCTTGCTTCACCCATCATAACAAGCGAGCGTTAAGAAGATACTGATGCTTCCTTCCTTTCGGCGTTCTAGTACCTCTGTGCCTGGGTTGAGAAGGCTGCTGTGTTGTGATGATCTCCTGCCCGTTGATTTTGTTCAGAAGTTTCCATCCACTGTGATGGGAAGTTTACAATAAAGGTCTCTTGACTCCCGCGAGTTTTGTATGTCGATCCTCAAGATGCACAAGAAATTAAATTATCTGGATTTTGGGAGTCGCTCAGACGCCAGTGTCGTTGTTGCCTGTCCTAGCCCACCCGTTGCCTATTTGGGCCCGGCGTGATATGGATAAATTATTCACAATGGCTCAATGGTTTAATAGGCATGTAAATGGATGAGCTCGGAAAAACATTATTGTAAGCATTTCCCCCTCTGACTAGAGCCAACTCAGTGATTGATGATCTGGCCAGCTAATTGCTAAACGTGTTGTGCCGTGGGCCTTCTTTGAGGGGGGAGAACAATATCAAGCAGCTAAACGAGGATGCATATCCATTCCAGACGTCACTTGCAGCAACACATCTCACACTCTTCCGTATGTCACTGCTATAACTTCGGGTCAACAAACTGTGAAGCAGCAGTTGTCCTAATAGCCGGGTGTTTAAAATTGCAGGTAATGTATTCCCCTTCCAATGAGCCGCCCTAACTGCCAGCAATAGTGGAGGCGCTGCCGCAACCTCAACGCTCCCTCTCCCTCATATATAACATCACGAGTTTAAAACAAGTTTCGACAAAGAGAAAAGATACGCAAGCAGTTGCCCTAACAAAAGCACAAGGAAGCATGAGTTCCTCTAGCTTCTTTGACGACGACCACCATAAAAAGAGCCCTATCTGCTACTGAGACCTTCCTCATCCACCATGCTCAGCTCCAGATATCTAAAAGCTATCAACAATATCTATAGATCTGCAATTCCAATAAAGTACAATAAAACCCCCGTTAATATGCCCTTTCATACAAGACCACCTTTCGCACCTCGCCAAAGACAACAAAACGCCAAGATGCCAGCTCTGACATATTGGGAGATCTTTGGGCCTACGATGTGAGAGGAAACGATCAGGAATTGCCGGATGCTTAAGATATCCGCAAGTACAAAGGAGTAGCGCAAGACCAAAACATAGAATCTGTGAGGGAAGACTTGTCGAAAGTAGGGAGGCTGAAGGAGGGACATTGATTAGGGGTGGAACTCTTTTCGGACATGTGTCTTTTGAGTTGTTCAGACATTCGAAGGTGGTTGGTCGGGCAATGTTATCTAATTACGAGAAGCAGTTCCATGTTTTGAATATCCCGGAAGCGCTGTCACATGAAACACGCACTGAGAGGAGACTGATGTAAAATACGATTTATTGAGGATGAGCCCGTTACTCTTTTTAATTCCCCGCGTCTTCTACCTTGCTTGCAAGTTAGTGTGCACTGTAAGGTCATGTTTTCATAGAATATGTCTAACCCCATAAAACGCCAAAAGCAACCAAGGGTATATCCCAGATGCGAACCTCCAACTCCACGCTCAAAAGAATATGCAGAATGACCGTCATCTCGTGATGATGTATTAGAATGAATGTGATGATTACCGTATATACCCATGGACGACAACTGGAAGATGAAGTCAGTATTTGGGAAAACTCTTAGAAAAGCGTAGTACTCACAGTAAGCAGCGAGGAAATCAAGTGACATTCAAGCTGTTTACTTTGGGCCTGTTGATGAAGGTGGTCCTCGTGAAACACTGGCAGATCTGCGGTGTGTCCCAGCTTTGGCTTCTTCAATGTTTTGGTGTACCCAATTAGGCAGAGACGGACTTTGGTCGGTGTTAGATGTAGCTTCTTTTTCAGCACGCTTTTTCCGGATGCGGGCCTGAACTTTGGCATCCTCTTCCTTAATTTTAGCCCTCCACTCTCTATCCTCAAAAGAGTTGCGACGATTTCTTCTGCTTTGCTTAAGTGTAGGTGTAATGGGGTTCTTTGGTATACTAGGTCGCTTACTCATCGAGTCGAACAACCGTGACTAGCCAAGAGAGGTGGGTGTTAGCGAGAGAAGAAACCAGCACCAGCAAGGTTATTGAAAATACGGAAGAGTTTAGAGGGAGATGAGCTTGGAGAGTTGACAGCGTCAATTTCGACGTTCTGCTCTTTCGTTGCTTCGTCTGGTCCGGAAGTATAATTCTGACTCTGAGGGCTGCTTACTTTGAATGTCGTCTTATCCCCCGCTCCGTCAAAACTTGAAACTCGTCCTGAGCCAGTCTGCCTGGAGCTCTCTGGCGCGGAGTCATCACGAGTGGCAGAGCTTGAAGAAGAGGATGGTGAACCCTTAGAAGGGAGTGACAATCGTTTGTCTGTAATAACACCTGCATGAATTTTGTGGGAATTGGGCTGGAAAGAGCTGGCGCTGCCCTCATTTGCAGGTGTGTAAGGTTTGGCATTTGTGGAGAGAAGCCCCAGCTTTAGAGTCTGTGATGCTCTAGGTGGAGACTTTGTTTGGTCCTTCGAAGAAACACTGCGGGCGCGATTTGTGTCTTTGCCATCCTGGGTGCTTGTATCTTGATTTTCCTCGAGTGAACTCTTAGGAGCCTGAGGTGTCGTCGTCGAAGGCTTCTTGGTCTCGTGATTATGTTGTTCAGTTCCAGGATACATTGGCTCATTTTGCATTTCAGGAGTTATAAACGAGGGAGTAGAAAGCTTATCAGCACCAATACGGTGACAGCCGTTCTCGGTTTTCTCAATTTCTGGACCACGAATTCGCCCTACTACGCTGTTATCAGCCGCAGGCACAGAGAAAGAAGGGTTGTCTGTGTCGTGCTTACGCTGGGCCTGTTCAAGTTGTGTATTTCCACCAAGAATTGGCTCTATTGGCTTCTTAGGAGTTCTAAACGCAGCTGTAGGTGATTGCGGATTTTTGCTTGTATCATCACTGATAAGTACAGCCTCCTCTCGTGTCGCGCCCCGAGAAGTAGCAGATGGTGCTGGTTGTCGCTGGAACCCTGTATTTTGAATAGGTGTGTTTTGAGCAGCTGAACGTCGAAACAGATCCTGCTGAGCCTTTTCTCGTTGAGCTTGAGCTGCAACGCGTTCCTGGAACTGTCGTGTCTGTTCGGCTTTGTTCCGCTTCTCGACCATTTTCCAATACTCCCGAGGGTCAGATCGTTTCAACTGCTCTTCCTCGAGAAGCTGCTTTATTTCTTTCTTATCTTCAGCGGAGAGCTTGTTATCGTCATGTTGCTCGAAGGCATCGGTCTTAACGATTGCGCAGATTCTTTTCGCCTTGCGTGTAAGGATCCAGTCGAGGACTGTGTCTAACTCTCTGAAGTCAGACAAGTCCTTCTGCTCAACAGGTTTAGGCTCGAAGAGATATTCGCCAGCATTCTTCCTAGCCCAGGCCACAGGGTTCTTCTTGTCCACTACTCTTGACGCTAGCTGCTTCTTGAAGACAGCTTGATTGTGCACTTTTTCTTCGAAAGTACCCCCGGCGACGAAGCGGTACACAAAAACAGGCTTGACCTGCCCGATTCGGAATGCTCGTCCGACAGCCTGTTCTTCAGCAACGGGATTAAATCCAAAGTCAAAGATTACGACACGGTTTGCGCCTGGTAGATTCAAACCAAGTCCTCCAGCCCTTGTAGAAATAAGGTAGAGCTCAGTGTTCCCTACGTTGAAGTCCTTTGTAAGATTTTGACGTTTAGACATAGGTGTCTTGCCATCAAGTCTTGTGTATTTCCGCTGCGTGCTTTTGCATATATCCTCGAGATAATCTAGAGTTGGGATTGATGAGGTGAAGACAAGAACTTTATCTCCAACCGCTCTGCTTTGGTCAAGGATTTGACAAAGAACCATGACTTTGTTTGAATGTTTGGTTTGTTTGATGTTCTCTTCGGCGTTTAGCAGAGCCATTTCCTCACGAACAAGAGCTTCAGTCGCGCCGCTCTTCCAAATTACTTCGTCTTCATGATCTTCGCCCCTGGACTGTAAATCTGCTTGTTTTATCACTGCCTCATCTTGGCGTTCGCCCAGCTTTGTTTGGAAACAACTCGGATGATTGACGAGAAGCGTTAGAACATTAAGCCAATGCCAAAGACTATTATTCGTGACCTCTTTCGTATCATTTGTCATGGCTCTGACATACACAGAATATGCTTTTCTTTGCAGCTTAGTCAAAGGAACGGTAATAACGAATTCGGTCTTTGGTGGGAGATCGTCTCGAAGGACTACCATGTCTGCTCGGTTCACTTTTGGAGATAGGTCCTCCTTCAGAACCTCAAGCATCTTCCTCATCTTACGCTTCTCCCCAGGCGTACTGTCATTGTAGAGTCCGGCTTGAATTGGTTCCACATATTTCGCGCGAAACTCGTCAATTGGGCCAAGGTAATTGGGCGCTACCCATTCGATCATAGAATAATACTCTTCGACGTTGTTAGCTAGCGGAGAGCCCGTAAGCGCGATCCGGCTCTTAGATCTGAATTTTGTGGCTGCGATGGTAGTTTTGGCTTTACTGTTCTTTAGCATGTGGGCTTCGTCGGCTATGATTATGTTTGGGCCCTCTAGAAGTTGCTTTTGGACCTGGCTATGTTGTTCAACAGTAAGAGTGCCGACTCCAACGTTCTTCCGGGGCTCGTTATTGACGAGATTCCTGAACATCTGGTATCCCAAGATAAGGACACCTCCTTCATGATACCAAGCACTAATCAAGGCTAGCCGCCGTTTGTTTTCTGTCTCTTTGGCACCAATTCTGCGTAAATCCCCTAGGAGACCTTCTGGGGTCCAAATGAGAAGCTCGTCCAACCAGTTGTCAATGAGACTTGGAGGGCACAAGATTAAAGTCTTGGAAACTTGGAGGCATTTCGGAACCTGAGACGATATCGAAGCATCAGGGCTCGAGGCTGCCTGGGCAATTGCCACAAGAAACGTAATGCTGTAACGGAAGATCAGTACTGGCTTGTAAATTACAGTGGATAGAAATGAAACTTACGATTGCATTGTCTTTCCCAGTCCCATCGTATGAGCTAGTAGACAACCCTGCATATTCTTCTCATCCGTGACAATCTGATTCCACATGAATCTAACACCTGTGATCTGATGTGGCTTGATGCGGCGTCCGATAGCCTCATGAACGTAAATATAGCCCTGATTCTCAAGTTTCGCTTCATTGATGATAATGCGATCCCTATCAATGTCTCCAGAACCACCAGTCTCGGCGAGTTTGGCCAAAAGCTTCTTCTTCCGCTGTTCTTGTTCCGCAACTCTTTCGCGGTCTTGTTCTCTCATATCACGAGCACTGGCATCTTCATAAATCTTCTTCTTTCGCTTCTTTCGTGGTGAATTATCTTCTCCAAGAGCCTCTTCGTCACTGGTCCTGCTGAGTATTAGTACTGAAGGAAATATTGGAAGCACAGGCACATACGTAAGTTCTGGTACGCGACGCGTAATCGCTAGCTGAGAATCTTCATCTTCGCTGTCCTTGTTGGAAAGCTCTTGAGAACGCGCTGGGCCAGGATTAGTAGCTTTGGCGAAGAGTTTCTCTAACTTGCAACAAAACCGGTAGAACGCCGAAAACGAGTCCATGGTGGCATCGCTTCGCAGGTTTGCTGCACGTTGCAAAGCGGTCTTCCTATCCAAATATTTCCCATCGCTGTACATTAGCAACATGCGACCGAGAATTCTCAAAGTGCTTGTAGATTTGGCCGCCTTGTCAGACATGCCTCGGCCCTCAAGTAGCTGGACACAGAGATCATCCTCGCTGATGTCAGCAATCAGCTCGAACAGCGATTTTCTAGCCTCTGAGTCCAGCTCCCTACAAACAAATGCAATTAACATCCGTTCCTTGTCAAGTACCTTGCTCCATTGTCGACAGGTATATTTGGCGATGACGGAAGGATTATTGTATGGAGGCAGATTATTAGGATCAGGGCTCAAGTTCAATTTGATCTTCGTAAAACGCTTCTTCTCCGAGCTCGAACCCGTGAGGTCTGGTGTCAATAAATCAATGACTTCCGGATCGGACGACACCGGATCTGAAGACAACTGCGTCAAGTCGACAATATGCGAATTGTCAATTCTGGACAGAGGTAGTTTGGGCAGCACTGGTAGCTCATCTTTTATCTGTAATGGTGACGAGTGTCGTGGGGGACTGTGAACATCAGCTTGAGTGATTGCAAGGTCTCCATCGTCTCCCATTGAATGATCACTATCTGAGTTCTGTGCTTCGTCGGAGGAACGACCTTTGTTGAATCGCAACAATACTTTCTTCTCGTTCGGTGTTGCAGGGAGGCTAACATCTGACGGTGAGGACTCATCGACCTCATCTTCGTCTTCATCATCGCCGTCTGCAAGGTTAAGTTCCTTTTCCCCTTCCGCGGCTGACAAGGGCTCGTCATCAACGATGAACTCTTCAAGACCTTCCTCATCGGAGCTTTGCTCCTCATCACTGGTATCGATGGATTCCCCATCCTCGCCGTCTTCAATTGGAGTTTTATCTGCTAGGGTAGGCTCAATCCGGGCTTTAGTAGGTGCTTTCGCGGGTCGTGATGTACTTTCAAGTACGTTTACCTCCCACGCCCTCTCTTCGCGCTCATAGACGCTCGGCTCCATGATTCCTACTTGTTTAAGAACCTGACGTTGACTTGTCCAAATATTGCACGAAATTTCCTTCCTCATCTCGGATATCCGAGCTTTAATATGTTCTAAGCGTTCTTGGTTTTTCTGAATTCGGAATCGCTTGTCGTCATGCTTTCGAGACCTGGCCCATATCTTCCAAGCCTTGAGTTCAAGCTTTGGCAATTTGGTTTCCTTCCACTTGGTAACAAGCTCCGCAATTCCTTGGTCGATGGCTTCCTGGACCTCAGTATTCGTGATTAGTCTACCTTTCACAGCCCTATTTGGCTTGTGCAGCTCTCCTTGCTCTTCCTCGATTTCCTTCCATGTTTCAATATCATACTCATTCTCTTCATCTGATTCTCCATAAAGTGGAAGGACATTATCACCACCTTCAAGACCTCGCCATCTCTCGAGGCAGTCAGGATCCCAATCTGCAGAAGAACGAACTGTGTTAACACCTGGAAGCTGGTTATAGCTACTAGATTGCCCTTTCTGGAAGGATACCTCAGGGTCGATCTCAGGCCACGCTGGTACAACTTCCCGCTTTGGATTGGCATTGCTTGGGTACAATGTGAATGAGGGGTTGTGAAATCTTGGAGCAAGCCTCGAAGGATATGGAAGAACAGCCGAGTAACTTCGTTCTCCACGCGAGAAATTCCGTCTCTCCTGGAGAAGAAAATGCTTCATTCGCCGCTGGACGTACAAACGACTGCCACCGGAAATATTATGAGCGCCTTGAGAGAACTCATCCGATACGATCGTTCCTGCATTTCCAAGTTCCTCGCCGACGGCTGTTTCGTTGTAGAATATGTCATCAGCTGACAACTTCTTCTTTCCCAGGTAGCCAATGCCAACATTGTCCATTGATTTGCGGACGTTCTTTTTGGTAATTTTTGGACAAGCAGGCGAAACATTTTTGTTGTCGTCTAACAATGGTGTAGACTCAATTTCAGCATCCTGGACTAGTACCATTCTCTTTCTTCCATTGTCATCAATGAAGACTTTACCAGGTTTAGGTAAGACTTGACTTGACTGGGTATTCTGCGGATCGAATACTACCACGTCGTCGGCGTTGGTAGGAATTTCTCGGTTTCTGTTTGGATCAATGACAGAGGTGATTAATGTTGGAGTAATTCGCTTTCGTTTCTCACCATTGACTTCGACAGTTGGCGTAGATAATTCTGGTTGTAAGACTGAGTTGGGACCATGCATTTGTTCGTAGGGAAGTTGTTGTGAATCGGTGAAGTCAAGCTTTCGTCGCTTGCTAGTGTGCTCGTCAGACAGAGCAAAGACACCAGAAGAGGTGGGCTGCTGCATCAAAACATCGTCCTGGGGAGTCAATCCATCATGCGTAAGCGACGGCGTCTGAGGGGATAACATCTCCTGAACGACCTGGCCACTATGTATGTCTGGCCCACCTGGTCCGGGTAATCTCTGGCCAAAGACTGCTGGTGGTTGTTGGAGACTATGAGAATAATGGGAAGCTAGGTTTTGAGGATGATGCTTCTGCCACCACGAATGGTACTGCGGACTCCTCTGCCGGAGTTCTTCAATGGCACTCTTGAGGTAGACTCTCGCCGACAGGATCTTCAACCCTAAGTCGCTCTTCATCTGCTCATCTTCAACATCCACTAAAAGCATGCTGCCTTCAATATCTTGTTCGCGAAGAGCTTTCTCGAGCAGAGCCGCATCGGCCATTTTACCTCGGGAAGGTTGCCATGATCGCTGGCTGGTACAGAGTTCCTGCACAACGCGGTCGAGTTTCCAGTCCCATGGATCATCTCCCTCCATGTTTGCAGATTTAGGTGTCGTTGATGTCGAACATGAGATGATATTAGGTTAAGTATCGAGTGTGGAGAGCCAGTTGTAAATTGAAGCGGTTTTTGCTACAAGGGGGAAGTTAGTCATAGAGGTCCCAAGGTAGTAATTAGTAGATAGTAGATAAAGGCAGGGGTTGGGTTAAGTTAAGAATGAAGGAGGGGATCTCGAAAAGAAATTGAAGAAGTTGTGCAGTCTTGGTAGAGCGAATGCAAGATCTGCAAGACCTTCAACCACTGGACTGAAGTTGATCCCGAGGGTTCAGGCTGCGGAAGAAGCAAGCAGCTCTGAGTTGCAGATGCGCGGATCTTGAGGATATTGCGATACCTTGAGAGACCTTGGCAGGCCCGGAAAAGCAAAGTTGAGAGTCATACTCACGGTGTTGACGAGCAGAAGATGAGGAGATGTCTATCTCTGTCTCTGACCTTGCAGAAGTTTCGATCTCGCGGAGGCTAGGTGCTTGGGAATAGCGCCTCCTTGTGCGACGATGCTAAATTGATACAGGGTGCTGAGAATTGTCTACTTGAGAAAGAAAGAAAGGAAGGAAGAAAGGAATACTGCAGGCAGGATTCGGGTTGTGTTGTTGAGTGAGGGGTTGTCAAAATGTTGGTTGACGCGATTTCTTTGGTACCTGGGCTCGAAGGCGTTGAAGGAGACCCTTGCTAGCGCGTTTCCCCTCCTAGCGGGCCTCTACCCCACAACCGTCTCCTAGCGCCGAGGACTGCTTTTCCACAACTCTCCAGCTACTTGGCCTTGCCTCTATACTACCAACGAGGTGCCTCGTTGAGAGCGTCATCGAAAGAATACTGCGCATGTTGACTCGCTCATGAACCTCATTCCCCGCTTTGCTTTGAGCCAGTAAATGACCTGCAGATGCTCTCATTTGGTCTGAAGCAGATAGCTCTATTGTGCTCTGGAACGAGGAAATCTCCAATGCTGAGAATGCAATACGCCTCTGGCTTTGGGGGAGTTTGGTTTGGCCTTGGTCTACATTGTCACAAGTTTGTTGGTATTGGATATCCTCAGCCGCACAGCTTTCCATGCCATGTCGCAACTCTCCAATGCGGTAATCGCCGCCGGTTCTAGTACTACAGTGTAACAAATATCAGTTTTGAAGGAAAGCCTCTCACATCTCTCACCTTATCTTGTTGTCAAAGTGAGTCCTCTGGTGAAAGTTGGCACTTAGATGCTGAAAGCTTCAATGACTGAGAGAAATCAACCTTGAAGGCTGGTGAGCGTGGTGCGTGGAAGTATGGGGTAGCACTTGCAAGCCCAGTCCATTTATGCCACCACTGCTATATTTCTAAATAATGGCTCTTCTTCGCTTTCAGTTCCTGATATGGATGCCCCGTGTAGAGTGCCACGTGGATGCACACTAGACTCCTGCCCCTCATGTCTCCCGATATAGTCCAGGACTACTGGGCTTACTTAGCCTTAATATGGTATATTTGTTGCGAATGTTATATGTCCTCTGGCGGGCCTGTGTAGAAATACTGAAGTATCACGTGAGCAATTACTATTTGGTTAAGAATATTACTACGTAGGTAGAGAATTCTACCTATATTGTTTAATTATGCCAAAATGTGAAAGCTCAGTTCGTTAGCCTAAAACTGTAGCTGCATATATCTGGGTAGGAATTACAACATCGAAGCTTTTATGACCTTCAGTTGGCTAAGAAAAGACTACCCAGTTCCTCCCCAAGTGTCATGACTATTGTAACTTGAAGTACGAAACACTAGAACACAACTATGGTTCCAAGTTTTCGGTTCCAAGTTTTTCTGCAAGTATGTCTCATTTTGCTACAGAGCTTTGGATGCATGGGCTTTTATCTTCGCTCTCCATGTTAGTGTAGCTGCTTCCCTCGCCAAAAGCCCCCTTCTCCTTTTGACATGTCACTTCCTCGCGGCAATCGAGTGATTGCAAAATCGAAGGACACCAGTACTAGCTTACTGGAATTGACCTTTTGGATTTTCATCCTATATTTCTGCATTGCCCACTGCATCACAGTTCAGATAATAATTAGAACGCGAAACTTTAGGAAGTAGCGCTAAATGGCAGTGGTTTATTTAGCGTGTGTGGCTACTTCAATTAGGCAGTCCATATTTCAAGAGTCAATCCCTAAATTACCTAGGTCTGAGCTACTGGTGAGTCTACTTTGAAGAACTTGCAATATGACTCCATACTTCTCCGAGCAGTTTAGTAGGATAGCTGGGCCAGTTCAGTTGCAAATCCACTAAGTGAAATCTTCCAAACAAGTATTTCTACAAGCAATATCGTACCTGTTCCCAATTTCTTTCTACACAGCAACAAGAAAACCGAAAACTCCTTTTCATCCACGAATCCATTTCCTTGCAACACGCACGCAACACTATTACCTCTCGACAACGTAAATACAACAACAGTGGCAGTAACACTACCAATACCTGCTAATAACAAGACAGACGAAATGTCTCCAACCTGCAACGACGTTCTTGCCTGTGTCAGAAACGCTGACAGTCCTGACCTTGGGGATTCTGCAAGATTCGAAGCTTCTTCCTCAAGCGTAACTGCCACAAATAACAACGTTACTTCAAGTAAGTTCAAAGCCAGCGAGACAGTGCATCTTCATTGTGGAGAACTATTCAGAAACATAGATGGATATTACGGGGCAGCCACGCTGGAGGCTAGCAGTTGCTCCCGCTCTTTCCTGTATATATCTTTGGCGTCGGGCTCTCTATTCCTTACACCAATTCATGCTTTTCTGGTCCTTCTGTCTCTCTACAAGGCATTTTCTGACGACTTTCTAGACAACGAGGGAACTGCCAGCAGTGAAGACTATAGGGAGAGAGACGCAGCAGACAATATTCTCTTGGGTAGGCGTCATAACAAGAGGGATGGTAAGTTCAAACAATCTTCCCCCTCACATTTTCCAATCACTCCGTCGAAATGAGTCAGTGAGAGGCCGGCTCTCCTTGACATGAGAAGCCCAGGCCTTCTAGTCATACCAACGACTCAGAACTGAAAGCAGACATTTAGACATCACTGCGCTTGAAGTGCATTGACTGACTGAGAAACAGAAAACGACGAAATTCCGGTAGCACCTTCCCCACCAACAAAGCCAGTGTTGCCATCCGGAAAGCCTGTCTCTGACACGACGCCGTTGCCAACCGAAAGGCTCATGCTTGCAGAACCGGCCGTGCCTACAGTACACGAAGGAGACTCGGAACTTGATCCCGTTCAAAATCTGGTCAAGGGTAAATACCCTCAGGTAACTGCACCAATGACTCCTTACGGCCCTCGGTGCGGCCCACCTCCACTATTGAATGGCCACAAGCCAAGCTACAGGTACCTGCTGTACGGCATTCTGCGCCGTACCCCATCCCACAGGCTTAAGCTGCAGGACATTGTGGTATTAACAAAACAATGGTGGAAAATGGCCTTTGACGAAACCTCGCCTGAGAAAGACTCGCGTCGAGAACAGGTCTTTAACAATACCATTCGATCGACTCTTTGCAGAGAAAAGGAGTTTTACAGCATTGAAGACCCCGGTGCTCGAACGAATGGTGGTGAAGGCAGTTATTGGACCATTGCAACACCAGAGCTCGTTAAACTCGTTGACAAGCAAAAACAGAAGCGAAAAAAAAGGTTGAGTTTGGAGACAATGACTGTGGCAGTCGAGAAAAAAGAGCTCAAAGGCGAGACGGCAAAAAGTGTGGAGGCTAGCAAGGCTCAACACCCGAAGGTTTCTATACCGCAGCTTCTTGTACCTCTTCAGGCAGAATATACTGCAGCGGAAACGGCTTACGACGAAGCTTTACAGTCTTACGATTTCCATATTTGCTACGTCAGGAATTTTCAAGGGACAACCTATCAGCCGCGGAAGGCCTCATGGACAATCGCAAGCCCCAGTCAATTCGATAGCCCTTACACCGAAGCAGAAAGGGGCAAGAACCTAGATACCATGTGTACTGAGCAATCCATGACAGACGTCCCGCCGCCGAAACGCCGAAAGGTCGATGCTGAGCCCTCAGCAACCACAGAAATTGTTGTTGATAGCAAGAAGCGCACAGATAATTTGCGGACTTTAGATCAATTGGCAGAGACAAGCTCTCATGCTCAACGCCGTCCACAGTTCGAATCTACGATTGCTAAGGGCGGACATTTTGTCGACTCAAGGTTTTATGTAGGCTTAGATGGAAAACCTTCGTGGTGGTGGCCCATACCTAGAGGCTAAAGCGCTGGCAATATCATAACGGGTTTACTATGCTTCATGGTCATGAACTGATATGGGAAGAAATTATAAAAGGCTGGATACTCACAAGAGCAACTGATAAGATTTTTTTGCCTGGGTCAATGGAAGTAGGCTCTATACTCAAGCCTGCCACATGGTTTTATGGGTCTTTGGTATTGCAGGGTCTTTTATGTGGTTATAAGTCATGTTGAGTAGCTTGAAATGAAATGCCTCTATTCACATTCTCTACGATTACTAATTACGTTACTAATTACGAATAAGATGAGATGAAATTTGATCACTTGCTGGATTCTTTAAATTGGTGTATAGCTTCTTCTACTCCAAAAGTCAAACCATCGTTGGGGGTGAGCCTTCTGCATTTGTTCGCGCGCATATTGCTAAGCGACGGCGAGTTTACTTGATATTTCCTCCAAAAACAAACACTTCGCAACATAAATCCTGTATAATGCATAACCAGAAAACTCTCAAATTCAGATGATATCTTCACTAATCTGTTTTCGAGATGTTTACTTTCACATGTCTTCTGATGCGCTCTATCCCCAGCAAGTCGTCTCAACAAGACCCCTCCGAATTTCCGTTCTCAAGATGACATCTTAACAACCACAAAAGGAAACGACGAAAATAGAACCACTCTCCCGATGACTTCATAAGATTAGACTGTAAATTTTAGCTCCGCACCGTCTTCATCAAAGTTTCCAAGAAATTTTGATACCTAGCTAGGTACCTATGACCAATCCACGGCTTAGCTTAACCGACACTACCCAGTCCAGAAAAGAATGTGGCGACCCGCTCTTCTGTAATGGAACTAAAAATAAGCTTAAATATATACCTACACAAGCACAATACAGGTATTCTCGATTGAAATGTAAGCAAAAGTTAGTAATTCATGAATAGTTGTTTCTATAATTTGCAGAGTTCGCAAAAGCTCACGCCTCAGCTTTTTGCAATTCCAGGGTTGGGTGATTTCTATATTCAAGTTCAAGTCCAGTCCTCTTTCCTCCTTGCTCCTTCTGAGTAATTAAGTTCCAGACTCAAAGTAGAACAGATATAAAAATTCACTTCACACCGGTCTGTACTGCGCTAAACGACGTCTAAACGTTAAGTACTTACCTCTATCAGTAACTCTGTCCTTTTGAAAATATTCGCTCGGTAATAACTAGTCTGCTGTTCAGTCTATTTCAAAAGTGGCGACTGAGTCTACTCTTCTCTTCTACCATTCAGAAACATAATTCTGCAATAAGTTACTCATACTATCGACAATCACTACAACTCCAATCATCGATATCATCCACGTAGCATCTTTAAGACAAGCATACATTTATCGAATTGATACGACAAGGTCAACGCCGCTCACAAAAGAAACATGAGCAACTCCAAGGCCACGCCAGAGCAAAATGACACGGTAAATCTACAGACCCACAACTCGGCCAAGGTGTCAGCTGAAAAGCCACGCACACCTTTGCCATTCCCAGCTCCTAAGACTTGTTTACCTCGTCAAGACAAGCCTACTACAAAGAGGAATCGCTCGCAATTCGACGAGGTTGATGAAGCCTCGAACGCCGAGCTAAGACTAGTAGCATCTATTTTAGCACAAGGGATGTACGAGTCCCAGAGGCCCGAAAGCAGCATCTCAACGGCTGCTTGGGCCAGAAAGGACCAGGAAACTGGTTCTTCAAGTGCCGGTACTCAGACAGCGACTTCCTCTACAACACTGAGTGCAGCAGGAACATCTCCGCTTTCGACTCAGGACCAAGTGCCATCTCAGCAAGGCCAGGTACAGGCTGGGGCTATCCAATGCCAAGGTATATTCCGAGTCTACGATGAGAATTCCGGCGTAGATCCAATGACACACTTTGTCAAAGGCAAGTACGACCAGTTTCCCGAGATCAACGGAAGAGTTAGATGCGAAAGCCGAATCGACAATAAGAGACCTAGTTGGGGAGCGCTCGTATATGCTCTGCTTGCAAAAACTCCTGGCCACATGCTCAAGCTCCAGGAAATATCCAAGAGATGTCTCGCATGGTGCCCTGCTTTACTAGATCTTAAAGAGGGCGAAGAGCCAACAGAGGAAAACATAGAGAGGAAAAGAAAAACAAATTATGCAACTCTTCGACGAGCGCTGACTGTAACCCCTGCACTTGTTCAAGACGTGGGAATTGCTCAGGCCAAGGAATACGGGCCTGGGAGGTTCTGGACCATTAAATTCGAGGAGCCGAGTGACCAAGTTGCCTCTGTAGGGGATTCTTCAGACAAGGTATCGGGTGTTGCGAGTTGCCAGTGCTATCATGGCGACTCTCCAGACATGGTATTTGATGGTGAAGCTCCTGGCAACGACGATAGTGAGGGAGGCGCGACGGCAATCCCACCAAGCCGGTTCGGTAGAACGCCAAAAACTCACGTTAGCTATGGATCCGTGTCATCCTTATTTACAGAAAAGGCCTGTGAGAAGTGTATGGCACCAGTGGTACAGCACCCCCGGCTAGATCTTGTCTCCAGACCAGACCTGCCACAAAAAGCAGTACCGAAGAAGAGGAAGAAGAAGTTGCCTGCGCCGAGTGAGGTAGCCGTGCCACCCCGCTCCCATGACCCTCGATACTCAGGCTCCCACTCCTCATACTCATCTTGACCCTGTGTCCTGGGCGGGCCCTGGAAACGTATACGGGTTTCCAGTTGATGATAAATTGGCTTCTGCCGCCAAAATGATACCACAGGATTTGCGGGCCTAGTCTTAGTCTCTACATGATGATTTACTCTTTGTCTGGATAGGGTTCTGATGTTGTTTTGATGTATTGCAGCTCGACCACTAGGTCATACCTACGCTGCCATATTGGCCCTGACAACAAGCGCTACGCAGTCCTAGCCCTCGAAAACACGCGCCCAGCTGGGCAAATCGCCGAGGAATTCCCTCCTTTTTTTTAACAAGTAGTCTTCTCTGAATGGTCGCGGGAGGTCAGTCAATCGACTGATAGTCACGCTTTTGACAAGAGATGCTTTCTGAGGTCCTACTTTGTATATAATTCCCTAGCTTAGCACATCCCTATACCCTTCGGGAGGTCACAGGACTACGAGTTCCACTTGTAGCCCGCTGGACGAGAATAAATATCATTATTATCATCTTCTTCTCTTATTGCAGCTTCGATTTGGCATCTTGCCAAAATTGATCTCCTGGGAGGCAGGAGAGGATTGTGGTTGACAAATAATAAAATGAATGAAAGAGATGGAAAAAAAGAATCTAAGGAACAGGAGGAATTGTGAGCACGGCTGTTCAGCTGGAAGCTATCGGTTAGGAAAAGACACATTATCATTGCGTTGAGCGTAGCGCCAGTTGCCTGTAGATAGATTACTCCAACCATAAAATAAAAACAAGCCGATACAAAAAAGAATTGCATCATGGGTGACGAGTTGAGATGACATGTAATTGACGACCAGCCGACTCCATCCCTGTCTCCATATCCCCTATCTCGGCCTCGAAATATCTTACATAACAAATACATGAACGCCTTTTTAGTCGTACGTACAAACCATGGGGTATGTGTGTATATTTACAAGGTCGATAGCACAAGCTTTCGTTTGCTTACTGCGTCTTCTTGGGGGAGAGAACCTCGAGTTTTTCTACCAGGGCTACGTTAGATAGTGTGATAGTTTTGAGGCCTGGGTTCACCTACGCTGAACAACGTTCAAGGAACTTCTGCTCTTGCCGCTCTCATCTTGGTATGTACTCATTGAAGCATCACCCTCAATGTAAACCAAAGTACTAAAAATTCGTCCGTCAGCAGCTTTCTCGATATCAACAACTAAAAGCCAGTTGTCGGTGAAGTCTCTTCCTCTTAAATACTGATCCTCCTCAACCCTAAACTGAAATGTGTAAAAACGAACGTACCCCTTATCCAAACCAGCAATAAAATCTCTCTGCGGGCCCTCGGGCAAAAAGCTCACAACCTTAAACCAGCTCGTCTTCTGGTTATCCTTTGGCCCGCTGTTCGTCCCAACCGCGTACTTTAGGATCTCGTGCCCGGTGCTGGTGGCTTCGACGGTGGGTGTGTCTGCTAGGCGGCCGATGATGGTCATCTTTGCGAAGGTTGATTTGGGGGTTGAGGTGCTGAAGGCACGGGTGCCCATGGGGAGGGCGCGGCGGAGGAGGAAGGATGACATGGTTTTGGTGATTATGTAGGCTTTATTTATTGAATGGTTGATGGATGGGCGGATTGAATTGAGATGGTGCTTTAGAGATCGATGTTTTGTTTGTCGCGTACATCAACTTTGGGAATTGCTTTCACCCACTTCGGTCTAGCGCGGACCCCTATTGATCACGTGATGCACACCACCTCCACAGGTACGAAAGTACCTTTCGTACGATGCTTCACTCTTGTCATTGCAGTTTGAAGCAAAAGCTGCTCTGCACCGTGGAGATACTCAGAGGCGTGCGGAAAAGCCTTGTGCGTACCCCGCGAACTACTCAATGTGACACAAACTGTACACGCAAATTAAGGCGTACAAGATCCTCTTCTGTACAAAGAAGCGTCCGACGTAAGTTTGAGGTTGGGACGGAAAAACAGGGAAAGATGCTGCAGTATGCAAATTGAACTCATTACAGTATCTTGAGTGCCACGAAGGTCCAGTGTTACACGAGGATATAGTTCGTCTGCTTCGTTTAACCGCAGTAGGGGTCGGTGACGGGCTAGCTGCATTGGACATTCATCAGCTCCCAAGTCCTTTGGCTCGACTGCAAGAGGCATCACGGTCGTGCCAAGGTAGCACTACATACTACACGTTCGTTCTTGAACACGAGGACTGGCACTGTATCGGCTCTCGGGGACTTCTCTCGCGTACCTCACGTTGTTGTTGTGAATTGTCCTGTCGTTGAATCCCCAAGCATCAGGAAGCACAATATCAACGGCAATCAAAATGCACTTGTCTAACAAGGTGGCTGATACCACAACGTGTCTTACGATGCAACAACCACAGCAAAAGTCGGCGAGAAAAGGAGAAGCTAGAGTTTGCTGCTTAGCGACCGCTGTCAAGGAGAAACACCACAGCCCCAATCCTGGCTAATGCACACTTCAACCTCATCTCGCTTGGGGCGCCAGATCCAGACGACAACACCTCGTCTCTGCGTCTCGAAGCAGCATCACCCATCTCTGCGAACCTGTTTTGCATCAGCCGAGGACTCTTTGAGCCAGCTGGGCCTCTGATGACACAATGCGCCGTCTCAATGCCGGGTACGAGGAACCTCGCGAGTCGTGGATCGTCGCTCGTCGTCGTGGACGGTGGCTTGCGATCTGCTCACTCGCCTGCCCGCATCCCGCCGGCCCCCCTCAAATCGGATGCTCATGTCCAATGGCGCAGTCTGTGTCTGTCGTCGGACATCCTGCATGCGAGGGAGAAATCACATTGTGCACAGCGTGGGAGCACCGCAGGATATACTTCTTTCCGCCTTCTCTCCGCGCTGCATGGACGGTGACAGCACAACGGGTTGATCTCCCGCGAAGAGCTCTTCATCACCCGTTCACTACGAGTACCCATGATGAGACGAATGAGGTACCCGGGCAGGACGAAGTGGTGGAAGCGCCGTTGAAGCCACGAGCGGGTTCGTCTCAAGGCGATCATACCTCAATCTCTTATAGACGCTTCGACCCTCCCAATTTTCACCAAGTCTCGATCCAAGCTTTGACTCGCTTCCAACAACTCTCCAATATTCTGCTTTTGTTGCCTCGTCCCATTCGCTGCCACTGAACAAGATTTTCCATCCCAGAGCATGTCCGTCTCCTCATCTCGTGCAGCCGACTCCGTACCCTTGTGGCCTATTGCTTTTCTGGGAACGCCGTGGTCTGGTTCGTCTGAGTAAAAAAGTCGCCTGTACGCCGCCGCTTCCTTCTCTTCACCTCCTTCGTCGCCTATGCTCGTTGAAGCTCTCGTGCTCGCTCACTTCTTGCTTCACCGTCTTTTTCTCCCCTTTTGCTTTGTCAGTAGGACTTGCTCCAATGCTGCTCACACTCATTATACTATAAGAAAAGTTCAAACTGTTGTCATTCATTACCAACAACCACCCGCACTCATTTACCAGCTAGTTGCCCGAGTGCAAAATCACACTTGTATTTTTGCGATGCGACGACAATTCCTGGCAATCCTGCTCTTCTGCTTCTGTATCCAACTTGCAGCTGCAGATAGGTATGCCGTTTATAGAAGAGATGAAACTACAACGTCAGTGACCGAGACTTCAGCAGCACCGACCACAGCCACTCATTCTTCAAGTAGTAATGGAGACGAATCAACCACCCAATCTGCATTAGGAACGAGTGCACTTAGTTCGACGTTGACATCAACATCTTCGACCTCGATATCAGCATCGTCCACGGCTACGGCGTCTGTCAGTTCAGCTATTTACAATTGTATGATATGTGTTCGCCTGTTATAGTACGTTGCTAATAGTGATATAGCCACTATCCCACCAGGACAACTGCCCATTGCTCCCCAGATAACCCCAAGCTTCGCAGTTGCGGGAGTCATTCTTATGATCACTGGAGTTGCATATACATTCATTGGAATCAAGAACAAGTTGCTGCATATCTCTTTCTCAGCCGCCTATCTTGCGAGTCTCTCTGTGACTGTGCTCATAATCTACGTTATGCCCACACCCGTCAGCAATGCGATTCAAGGTGCATACCTGGTAGCTGCCGTGGTCACAGGCCTCATTCTCGGTGGAGCGGCATGTATCTTCACAGAGTTGACAGAGGGACTCGGATGCCTTCTTGGAGGTTTTTGTTTTAGCATGTGGCTGCTAGTTCTGACGCCCGGTGGACTTTTGACTACCACAAGTGAGAGGGCAATTTTCATTGCTGCATTTACTGTGGCAGTGTTCGCCACATCTTTCAGTCATCACACTCGGCCCTATGGGATTATTGGTGGGGTTTCTTTCGCGGGCGCAACCGCTATCATCTTAGGAATCGACTGTTTCAGTAGAGCAGGTTTGAAGGAATTTTGGGTCTACATTTGGAATCTTAACGACAACCTGTTTCCCCTGGGAACGACC
Organism: Pezicula carpinea; assembly: GCA_026119845.1. Lineage (NCBI taxonomy): Eukaryota > Fungi > Ascomycota > Leotiomycetes > Helotiales > Dermateaceae > Pezicula > Pezicula carpinea. The sequence continues at coordinate 107,795 of JALRMK010000006.1, read as the reverse complement.
ACGTACCCTGTGACGCGAGGTATCCGTGTTGAGACCGCCGCGGTTTTCATCATCTTCCTATTCGGTCTTGTTTCCCAAGCCAAGTTGTGGAAATTTGTCAAGGAGCGCCGAGAAATGCGTGCAGCGGAACGGGTGGAGGGTGAAAGGAACCTGGCCCAAGAAGAAGAAGACGTTGGAAGACGGATCGAAGAGCAAAATGCGGCTGAGAGAGGACAGTGGGAGGATTCCTATGGTGAAGATGGGGCAAGGGCAAGAGATTCTGGATTTAGTAGTATGGAGAAGAAGCATGCGGCCAGCACTATCGCTTCAGTTGGTAACTCTGGAGATGCTGAGATCGAGATGGAATCTATGCCAACAATAACACAAGCAGCGGAATTGGTTCTGGCTGACAAAGGACAAGGTGGTTCTGTTACTGTTCGTGTTGCTCGTGATCCGGAACTGCAGCCCGGACTTGACGACGTCGGGAATCCGATTGAACCCTTGCAAAAGCGTGCGAGTCAGGCTTCGATTCAGCATGAGAAGGAGAGAAATAAATGGATCGTTAAGGCGGATGGAGAGTCACAACTGGAGAATTCAAAGGCCATGGAAACGACAGTTTCGGATGTACCAGCAGTAGTTCCTCTACCCTTCAAAGTTCCAGAAAGCGTGGTGGATGGCGAACGTTCTAATCGATCGTCTGTCGCTACATTCGCCGATGATGAGCGAAGACGTTTATCAAAACGTCTCTCAGTTGGTACCGAACTTTTGAGAAGGCTGTCTCAAAGGTCAAACGCGGACTCCAAGAGACTTTCAAGAGCTACGATGGGAAGCAGCACAGAAGACCTTGTGGTACCTCATGTGGTTGATGACGATCAGAGTTCCATTGTTGCCACAGTCGACGGACTTAGTGATGATGAGGACATGAGAAGCCAACGGTCTTCCATGGAAGCCACTGTGCAGCCTATAGACGCAGTCGAAACGGCAGCGCCTCATAGAGAGCAGCCAGCTGCACCCGAGGTATTCGATCGGTCGCACAATGTAGCAACTACCACGACTACAGTGGCAACTGGAATACCCGATCCATCATCCCCCCAGGATGAGACTCCACAGATGCATGATATTCGTCAGGCATCAATTGGCAGCACAGAGCCAGCTGTTCAAATCCAGGCTACAAAAAAGATCAACGCAAAAGAAGCCAAAGAATCAAAAGATGCTCCCGAAGCTGTGGCTCCAGCATCTGTGGCCTCTACAAATGATTCGAAGCCAGTCAGCATTGCTAAGGATCGCTTGCCAGCACAACTCTCCAAAGTCGTGATGTCCTACCGAACAAACGAGTGGGCCAAGCACCTCAGCAATGCCGAATCCCCTGCCTTAGAGGAGCTAAAACTCGCAGAATACCCCACAGAATCTTCAAAGGAGGTTGCAGCACCAGTCAACGTCGAAGAACTTCAACAGACAGCCGAGAATGGCAGACCTGCACCAGCACCAAGATCCTCATCTCAGACATCAAGAAAATCTATCGCTAACAAGAGAACATCCACGAACCCCTCACCCTTCACCGGAGTACTCTCTCGCCGCGAATCTCGGACGCAAGCAAACATCCCACAAGCCGTAAACACCCGCTTCATAAATCGCACCTCTTCCACGCCTCAAATCAAGAACTCCATAGTCGAATCACCCACCGAAGGCAACTTCCCCTCCACAATCACCCCATCAGCCTCTCAACCATACCCTGCAAAACGCTCACCACCACCACAAGTCCATCCCTTTGGAAGCAGCACAACGCTCCTCGGCAAACGTAGCACCTTCCTTCGCAACAAATCCTACAACCAATTCGCGTCCTTAGCACCAGAACCCCATTCCCAATTGGGCTCGGAAACGAGCTCCATCCACCGGAACTCCGGTCTCATCCAAGAAGACGACAACATGTCCCTCTCAGAACGGCGTAAATTAATCCGTCAATCCTCATTAGAAAGCAGCACTTCGGCGCAAAAAGCTCACCGCCAATCCTCGCTACAAACGGCACCAATCCCGCAAAACTTCGACTCCCACCAACCCAAACGGCAATCCACGCTGCCACACCCAGCAGTACGCGAACAAGCGATGGCCAACTGGCGCGCGAGCGTGCAGCAGGAGTTACAGGCTGATGTGCAGCCGAAGCAGACGATTGAGCGGCAGAGAAGTCAGTTGTGGGAGCAGAGGCAGATAGAGGAGCAGGCTAGGGCGATGGGAGAGAGGAGTCGGCGGCAAAGAGATAGTGCTTTTGATGAGAGGATGAGGAGAGGCGATATGCAGGATGCGCATCGGGAGGCGTTGAGAAAGTTGCAGGGCGTTGCTAACAAGGCTCTATAGCAGCATCTTCGTATTTTATAATTCTTCTAATTCTATTGTAGTTTAGAAACGTGTATGATTGATAAGTTGTATTGATGGTGAACGGGATTGGGAGCATACATTGTATATATTTAAAAGGAAATGGAAGGGAAAGCTCGGAGGGAAATGGGAGAGCTGCCTTGGGCAAAAGGATGGCAAAGTAGTATGGATCTTTGGGAACGAGTCAGATATGTGTCTATGTATATATGATTAGAGACTTACACGAAATGGAATCAAGGATTCTCAGTAACAAGGTTCTTAGTTTGCCTTTTACAGTTCGAGTATTGCCGTATGCCTTGGTTAAGTAAGCACTGCCCTATAACGGACTCTAGTATAACTTACATCTGTTCTGTGACCGCTGGAACGGGAAAGGGGGTTGAGAGATAGCCCAGACACGCATCGCCATCTATCACTCCTTACCAATAGCACTGACTTCATAACCAACCACAGCTAACGAGGAATCCAAAATGTGGAAGAAGTGGGACTTTGTGTTTGGGATCTCTCCATTCCGCAAATTCCTGGTCAGAAACCCGGTACTTGACTGTGAAAAAGATGATTTCATCTGTCGCTGAAGATCGCCGTAGAGACCCTGTATATAAATTTCGCGATACCTACCTGGGTTACATGAGAAATCCTGTGGTAGCTGGAGCATGTCAAAAAGTGTTCTGGAAAGTCTCGTCGAGACACGTCTTGAATCGCGTCTCCTTTATTTTCGAGGTCAGTCTAGGTTCCTCCCCTAGATTCAGGCGTGTTGTGCTAAAGCGCGAGTTTCTACTCTTTACTGGGTTCGTCACATGCTAATACTACTGTGACGACGATTTGGTGTAATGCAAAGAAGTGACTATCGAGACAATAGAAAGGGTATTAATATACTGATTCACCACCATATGCAACAGCAGTCTGGCCTAGGGGTGGTTCGCATGTCATTCAAGCCGACATGGCTTTTGAGTCAAGGTGAGCTTCTGCACAATGAGATTGGAACATGAACAGAAGAAAAGGCAATGGAAACTTGGGAGCGACGAGACAAGGTTAGTCCAGCGGCTCAAACTTCAGGTAATAAATCAATTACTCGAGTAGAAGGTTCCCATCCTGCTCAAGCACCCTAAAATACATGCAGATGAGACGTTTGCCTAGACTTTGAGTAAAGTATTAAGCGCCAAGTAGCACCTTTTCCGTTTCTATAGATTTCGTTCTCGATGAATAATTGTCCATGGGTATATGAAGGAATATATACGATAGAAAAATAGTGGATCTTTGAAACCATGCGCTTTAACCGATCGGTTAAAAAGTACAACACAATGTTAAGTAGTAGTCGTCGATGGAGGTTAGCAAATATCCGACATCGAAAGTCTATGTCTCGTCAAAAGTCTTGTCGATTGCGCCAAGTAGCATCTTCCAGACATTTCCGTTGGAAGGTGTAGTATCGACAATATCCCTGAATATATAGGATTAGTATGTCTTGTAGGTACATTCGTATATTCACACTACAACACTTACATTTTTTGCCCAAGATTATCATCCAAATGCTGTAACCTGTTCAGGCCTGTCGGATCCTTGCCAAAGCTGATGAACTGAATCCCAATTTGTTTTGAATCCTTAGTGTATCCAAACTCGATCAGCTTGTTGACGACTTTCTTTATTGCTGATGAGGCATCGCAACAAGGCTCCCAGACTCCATCGGTGAGTATGTAAATATTCAAGGGTCGCACAATACCACCTCGGTTGAAGGTATGGAGATTGGTTAGCTTCGCTTCATAGGGTGCTAGAATGGAGTCTAGTCGGTAAGTTATGTTGCTGGTCCCTTTTATCCTTTTGCGCCTGTTGTCGACAATATCGACAAGCTTTGACGAAGAATTCTTACCCCAGAAAGGCTTGCTGTTGAATGTATCAGAAGACATGGTGAAATGCAAGTCGATCCCGTCGGGATCAGCAGATTTGACCATGTAGGCTAACACTCCGAAGACGGACAATACATCTTGCCAATGTGGTGACATCGATAAAGCGTCGTCTATAATAAATACCTTGAACGGATCTCAGCTACTGATTGTGAATTGAGGTAGAAGATTGTGCTTACATGGTCGCGCATTTTCAAACGATCAAAGAGAAAAGAGCCTTCCAGCTCATCCTTTTTGCCCTTTCTTTTTCGCCAGTCGCTTGCAGTACCGACTTGTAGTGTGGCTGGTGGTTTATGCCTTGTTACACCAGGCACGGGAGTAATTGAAGGTTGCATTTCTGCTAACAGCGAAGAAGTTTCTGGTGGCTGGTCTTTGCCGCCTGCTAGAGGTGAGGTCGATGTGGTGGGCATCCAATGACTATTTACGACCCCTCTCGAATGATTTTGAAAGCCGTCATTAGACTGGGGTTGATCTATGATCTGATGTTGCGATGCAGAAGAAAGACCAGCATGCGGGTGTTGATTCAAAGAACTCCAACATGACTCATGGTTGCCATTTGTGTAAAGTGCGGGTGAGATATTTGAGTACTCTAGCTGGCTGTTGGTTGATTGTCGTTGCCGTGAGAATATTTCATCCGTATATGGCCCTTGAGTGAAGGCTTCTGACGTGTTTCGAAAGGTCCCTGCCGCTTGCATTGGAAGGTTAGGGTGGGTGCTTCTCTGGAAGGAATCATTAGACCGCTGGCTTAAACCAGGAGGCTTGCTGACTAGGTTATGCCTCCCAGTAGCTTGCCAGTTATGGTTATTTCCATCTACTTCCTCTCCTGCCCCATATTCGCCGTAGGTATTAAGACCGTTCTCCGGAACACTTCGAGTGGCCTGATGCGCTCCCCCGCGAGACTCAAGAGTAGGCACTCGAGGGCCTACCTCAGTATCGAAAATTTGGGCTTCGATCTCAGTGCCTGCCGCAGAATTATCTGTTGTCAGCCGTCTTTGTTGTTGGCGATAGAATGATGGCTTTTGCTTGAAACTGTTGCGATGGGCTCCCATGCTGTCGAGTAGACCTTCAGTCTCTTCCTTAGCTGGGTTGTTTGGGCTGTCGACCAGAGGAGCTGCGAAGGATCTTGATGTTTGATCCCTTGTAGCGTAATGCTCCTGACCCGGCTCATCCTGTGATATTGTAGACGAATCTGATGATACCAAGGATGCGGGATTCCGCTTTGGTGTGCTCACTTCACTCCTCGAAGTCCTTGCCCTCAACTCCTTCTTCGCCTCATCAAGTATCTTTTGCGATTTTGCCCAGCAAGTTCTTGTCTTCAACCGAGAGTGCTCATCTAACAGCATATCTTCAATCATACTCAATACTGCTCCAGTAATAACATCGTTTTTACGAACTCCACCTTCCAACCGCTTATGCCATCGATGAACGGTTTCCAACATCTTTTCGCCGTCGTGGAAACAGTCACTGTCTTCAACGCCGGGCACGGATTTGGTCGCAGCCCGCCGGTCTTTGCGGTATTGTTTCACTCCATGGTAGTTCTCCACGAGCCATACAGCAGCTTCGCTAAACACCGCACCGAGGGACCAGACGTCAACATTTTGTTTGACGTTTAGTCTGCTTTTCCTGAGAACTTCGTCTGTTCTGCAGCATTCTGGTGCCCCTGGGAGGAGTCAGCCCATATCATAGTAACGCCATATACAAAACTACAGACCGTAAGTACGAGTGCCCTGTGAATCGTGGTCTACATTGTCCTCCAACGGTGATACTTGGCTCTTGAAGTGACTGATACCGAGGTCTGCGAGCTTGAAGCGCCAGCCGTAGGGTGATGTGATAGTTTCACTCTTGCTTGATACCAAGACGTTACTTGGTTTAACATCCTGATGCCACCTAGTGAAGTTAGAAATACTAATGTGGGAACTGGTGAAGGTGACTAGTACATGCCCTTGCAGAGGTTGCATTGAATCGTCCCCCAAAGAGAGTGACGGCTCTCCCTCATGTATCCGCAATAAAGCCTCTATCAACAGAAATAGACCCTCCCAGAACATTATTATATCTTCGCCGCTGGTGGGCGGAGAGACTATTTTGAAGTATTGTTCGAGCGAGCCCTTGTCGGCATATTCGAGAAGCACATTATATCGATTTTCTTGCATGAAGCTCCCAAAGAAGCCTATCATACTTGATGTCCGGTCTCGAAGCCTTTTGAAGGCTCTGACCTCGTTTGCATGATACTTTTCCGCATCTCTCCCGAAATAAGTCTTGAGTACGAATGTGTTCGCAAAAGGATTGGCCCGAGCCTAATTATATAATAGTTAGTAAAGGTAAAACTTAAAAAGTTGCCATTGGAGTGCGAAACACTTACAGGTGAAATATCATTCGAAGCATGAAGTCTGTTGTAGTCTTGGTGAAGGACGACCTTATACAAGATCGCGCTTCCACCTCCTCCAAGATTTTCTATCAATATGATTGGAAGAATTCGATTTGGTTCGAACTTCCGGTCAATTTGATTGTCGATGGCTGGAATACATAGCATCCATTGTTGCGAACAGAATCGTGTTAGAAATTCCTTCGGATCTTGATCCGATGTGTGGATGGGAAAGTCTCGCGGTGGATAGTCAGGATCAAAGGGCAAGTGTGCATCTTGTAGGTGATCGTGTTGGACGATCGTTCGAATATGCCTGGCTCTTCCAATGAGCAGTAGTGTGCAGAATACAATAGGGCATTTCTCTGCGACTTTATCTGGATCAACAGGCAGTTCCGCGGACTGGAAAACGGCACGGAGGAGCTTCTTTAGAATGTCATAGTGATTGGCTTCAAAATGCTCTTTCAAGCGCTGGAGGGGCAGGAATCGTGGCCTGGCTCTTACAACGGGGTCCGTAATACCTGGGACACAGGTCTTGTTCACCCAAGTGATGAAGTCCTGGATGGTTGGATCATCGTCCGGCTGTGACATTGTTTCGAGAGTAGTGGCTGGCGATAGGCGCCTAGGACTGCGACACGCTTCAGTGCTTCAAAATGCGATATGTGAGGACTCAGGAGTGAGGAAAAGTGCATCGGGTGACAGGTATGGTCGCCGGGTCTATGCAGTAAAGATGTAGGCGCGGCCTTCCGATGCAACTGCTATGAATGAGTGTATTGCCAGGCAATCAAACAAAGAGGTCAGAAAAGTTCTGCAGTGCCCGCCGTGAGTTGGAGCGGTGGTGACTGGAGCAAGACGATGAGGCTGAGATGACTAAAGTTGACTTGTTGACGGCTTTCCCATGTTTGTGGCGAAGAGGGCGACTTTGTCTTGATCCATGATTGACTGGTCGCCAGCCTGACATGGCGTGCATGCAGCATTACCCATCGTCGCCCTGCCTGGCTGTACCTTGATCCTATCGTCATGGGGCGCGACGCTGGATTGACAGGCACAATGCAATTCGGTACAGTAAGGTACAGGTCGTCTGCCATCAAGATAAGCTTGCGTCGTAACTGTAGACCTGAACAGTACGTGATCACTTACCATCTCAGCTGTGAAGCCAAACCCATTGGACGGCCTGTTCATCTGAAGTCAAGCTACAACCGACGGCTCCATACGACTCTAGCAAGCAGAGAATATTATGTAGTCACGAGGAAATTACTGGACACATTTCACATGATTAATGACCAAATGCTTAGACTCGCGATCTGAGGTTATATAAAATCCTCGATCACCCACCCCACCCTTTTCAGGGTATGCCCGCGATCCGTGCGACAGGGCACTGCAGTCTGGGGAACCTCTGGGGCAGTCCTGCAGTGCAGTGGTGCATCACAAGAGTTCTTCAGCATGTTCTCTACCCGAAATCGAGCCTCATATTTGTAGTACTAATGCTAAGTCACTACCACTTGACTTGGCGCTAGACGGGAAATATTGCTATTACTCTTGATGTGCGACGGAGAATATAATACCATAAGATACCTTAAGTAGCTGGGTACCAAACAATGGACGAGAGACTACGAATATCATCTCGGAAATGTACTGCACAAGCTTCAGAAATTCATTCGGGCTGAAGGTGGGTTATCCAGATTTTAAGATGCTATTTTATAGCTCGACGCTCAACCATTCCTCCTTGACATCAAAATGTTCAAGTATGCTAATACAATCCGCAGTTGCTGCTATAATGTCCCATCACTGGAAAGAACAAACTAAATCCTATCCTTGAGTTTCTTCTTTTCAATCTTCGCCTTCTCCTTCCGATCCACCCAGAAGTAGACTCCATACCACGACCCAAAAGTAAGGAGCATCATGGGCAGCGTAATTGCCAAGTACAACCGCAGAGCGCCAAGTTGGAAAACCTCTTGTGATTTTCCATCATCAGCCACCTGATACTGAACGATGTCTGTACTCATAATCGTCTGATCTGAAATTAATAAAATAACTCCACGAGAGAGCCTTTCAAAAAATACTTACCGAGATGAAGGTCCCAGGTAAGAAGAAAAGAGTTACTAAAGTAATGATCCTCATGGATACAGTCTCCTGCTTGGTCTTCTGTGCTATCTCATGCATATCCTGAGTCATGGATTCCATGTTCTCGGTCGAGAGCTGGGCTCTACTCGCGAAAAGCTTGTTTGATTCCATATTGCGGTACTCCAAGATTCCATAAAGCTTTCTCGTGTCAGTGCACCTCAAAGTTATAGTAATCTACAGCGAAACATACAAGGGTCTTTCGATCGGTGAGCAAACGAAGCAGCATCTTTGTTCTCGACTGATGCATCTGGAGATCGTTGATGATACCAGCCGTGTTCTTCTCAAATTTTGCCACATCTCTTGTACAGCCTTGTCTCAGACTTCGAGGGAACTCTTCAGAAGCAACAAGGTCGTGATAGTACTGTTTGATCTCGCATAAGATGTTAATATTGGATTCGAGTACGAGCAGAGTCTCGTTGGCCTTTTCTTCCAGCGACTGCACTTTTTGCAGGTCACTAAACGAAAAGCTTTCGTCGTTGTTAAGGTCCTCCTCTGATTGCTGGGCCGAGATGTTTACTGGAGGTACAGTGGTTGGTTGGTTCTTGGAGTTGGTGTATGGTGGTGAGTGTTTGAGTTGACTGTCGGTGCGCCATGACATTTTCTCTATAAGAGAGATTGGAAACGAGGGTACCTTGGAAGCCGAAGCGCATGTTTGAGACGGAAAAGAGTGTTGCATATACGGACTCGTAACTACCTGATTAGGGCTGCTATCAAGCTCAACCAACAAAGTCTGCCGAGTAGAATTCTGGAGTTCTTGCTCCAGGAAGTTTATATACCACCGCCAGTGTTCCCGGCACCAATCGAAAATAACAAGATGAGCTACGAATGATGAAGAAAATGTTGGAGCCAGCGAGTCTAAGACTTTTTTTAGTGAAGGTTTACCAGGACTGGTCGCAGCTTCCATGCGTTTTTTCATCAATTGGTCTCCCTTAACGATTGTCCAGAAAGCCCTGCCAGTCCCGATATCGAAGGAGTGATAAATGGCCGTTTGTCTGGTAGACCAAGGCCACTCCTTTTGGCCTTTTGATGGCTCTACTGACTTCAGATTGTAACACATGCGGATATCTAGCCCGGACCTTCCAATTTGGGGCAAGTTTAAACCAATCTCATCGATCGACAACCGTTCTTCGTGACTGAAACCACTGAACTGAAAATCCTGTGCGTATTCTCGCTTACCGAACGGGAATAAGAAGTCCAAGAAGTTTGGCATGACTTGATGATATGTTAATATATACATGAGCATTTGACGCGTCGTTCTAAGTCGCTCTCTTGAGTGTGGTGCGTGGACAAATCTATGGCCTTGAGTAAAGTCATTGAGCAGGGTGAGTACTTCATCACTCACACGAATCTACAACGAGGATCGACCAGATTCAGATTCCCTCCACCACCAAAGTAATCCTTGACTCTAAGTGCGCTACGGAGACTGACACTTTCGAAACCTAGCAGCATTAGGTCAGCTGTTACTTCTCTACCTTTTTTTTTCGATGCTTCAACATACAGTGTACTCGTTCCTCGTAGTTACGAACACACAAACTGGCCTTCGACTCATCGAAGAACAACATTTTCTCCTGCACATCAAGCTGCTCTCTGTATCCTTCAAGGATATGCTCATATGTATCATGATAAACGAGGTTGCTCGGGTAGTTGGCAGCCTCGATGCAAGAACTCGTGAACTTATCCCTCTCAGACATGCTCGCCTGGACATGAAATAATGATTAAACAAAACAGCAGTAAATGTGACGATACTTCGAAGTCCTCTGTTTTTGCGACGAAGCCTTTATAATATCTCAGCTCTTCGGAGGTCTTTTACAATTTCTCCACCTTGAGGCTCTCAGTATAAGATCGTGGCCAAAAGCTGAGGTGGCAGTGCCATCACGAGGTTGCTTTCCCGGCTATGCAAGGCTTCCCAATGGCGAGCACCCGACTGACGTGCTTAAGCGAGGGGGGACAATCTGGCGGGCGACACAGACCGAGTAGATAATTTTTTAATCCTTCTTTTCACAAGACAGAAGTACCTTGGAAAAGATTCTACTTGTCTATTCCATATTGTAGTCGGCAAATCTACTCAGAAGGGCATTATTCCATTTGTCCCTGTTAGAATTGCGTACTGCAATTAAGCGAGCAGATGCCGTGGCCACAGGTTTGAGAGCCTATAAATGCCTGTGGTTACACGGTTCAAAGCCCAAATTTATAAGGCATAGAACCAATCCAGTTCATGAAAAAGCGAAGCCCCATGGTATTCCACATTGAACCAACAGTAGATAATATTTAGAGTGGTTATAAATAATCCGAGTTACTCAAGTCAAATCAAAGTTCAAGCCTGAGCGAACGCCACTCTTCTCCACAGACGCAACTTCAGAAAACTGCCTTATTTCCATACTATAACTTCGTAAAATCACTACAATACTATCCTCCAATGCAACCCTCACATCTACTGCGCTGGAAACACCAAACATTAATCCTCAAGAGGATATTCTCTCTTATCGTCCAGTGCATCATGTTCCTCCTGAAACCGATCATCAGATACAGCGAACCAAGACCAGAAGTCCTTCGAATTATCTACTTACAGCTGTTAACTTTCTCGGAACATCGAAGATCCAGTGATCATTCTTGAACTACACCGAGCACTATCAGCCCAACTCTTTCAATCCTGGACCTGGCTCCGCAGTGTGACTTACACGAACGTTGTACTCATAAGCATTCCCAAATAGGCTGGCCAAGTACGACTCAATCACCTCCCTAGACAACCGATACGCCGCATGTTTATCCCTCTTGAACAACCCATTGGAGAGCATATTGAGCAAGGCGCTGCAATTTTGAAGCCTTTTCGGCGTTTCGACAGTTAAGGTAAATTTGGTCTGGTTCGTATTCCAAGAATGACTTGTACAGGACTTTCTGGAAGAGCTGGGCAGAATTGTGAAGTGTGAGAAGCAAGAGGCTCTGTTTTTATTATGCGCAGCCTGAGTTAGCTTGATAGGCTGCGACGAGGCGACTCTTTAAGGCAAACTTGCACTCACCGTTATTTGTTAAGGACAGCATTGAGTGTCTCATTTTACAACATTTTATTGCTCGGATTATTTTGACCAGCTATTGCTGAATCAAGGAAGTGTCATTGAGTATAGTAAGAACTTTTCCCCTAGAGTAACGTCACGGTTCGCGAGAAGGGGGTCATTCGCGTGACCTTAATATTACTTCATGTGCTTTTCAGATGACTTCGAACATGATTAAATTATAGTTTCTTTCATTTCTCTTTTCCCTTTTTTCTTTTCCCTTCTAGTGATTGTCAGAAATGCTAGGTTCAGAAAATGGATGCGAAGACTTTCATAGAGTGTACTTGAGGGAACGAGGGTACCACCAAGAGTTCACCTCCATTGCGTCAAAAACAAAGAACCACTATCAATAAAAATGAAACCAGACAAAACTCCGCATGCGGACACTCTTTCAGCGTTCTTTGGAGGCCAAATCTCCCTCCTCAAATAATTAAAACTCAAGCAAGATATATGTTAGAAGTCGCCCCTAAACCAGACAGAAACAATAAAAAGACCAGCACAACAGTCAAGATGGCCCAAAAAGCAGTATCCACACCAGCAGAAGGTGTTCTCCTAGCCAGAAGTCCAACCGGACGCTATGAGCTACGCAGAGCAGACATCGTGCACTTTCCATGCGCAGCAATCGTCAACGTAACGAACGGCATTAGGTTCACAGAAGACGGCAGCATAGACTACGGCGCGCTCCAAGACTCTAATTCACTTCCCGTACAGATCTTCGCCGCGGCAGGCGACGAACTACGTCAACATCTGCTATCTCAATTCGACGATCTGAACGATATTATTCCCGTAGGCGAATCAGGCCGGACACCGAGTTTCGGCATGCAGAATTGCAGCGTCCTCATTCATACCAATGCACCGTCCTTAGCTGAAATTTTGAAGGCGACGGATGATGCTGAGAGCCAGAGCTTCCATGTTCTCCATGCCAGGCGGCAGGCGGACCTTCTGAGATCGTGTTATTTGAGTTGTCTGCATGAGGCCTATGATGCTGATGTTGATGAGGTCGCTTTCCCGATCATTAGACTAGAATCTAGTAATATGGATATTGGCCTATCGACTGCGATTGAGTATTTTAGAGATTGCTATTTTGGGCAGGACAGGCAGACGCAGATTCGGAAGGTTGTTTTTGTTTTGAGACCTGGTGATGAGTATAGTGAGGAGAGATGGCTTGAGATGTTTGAGTATAGAGACCTTCTTTCTTTGCATGTTGAGTGAATGTTGACTGACCTGCTTGTAGTGACACTTGCCATATTCTAGGAGAGGAATTCTATGATCCTTCTGACCAGGAGACTGATAGTGATGGTGGGCCTAGAAGTTCAGGCGTTTCAATTCCCATAGATAGCCCTGGCAATCTGCTTCAACAGGCTGCGAATGGACGTCCCGGCATAGCCTACGCGAGAGCAATAAAGAAACAGAGAGATGCTATTCGACGTATTCGTGCTGCCAACAGCCGTGCTGTTAAGAAAGCAAACGCTTTACATCGTAGAGCTGGTCCTGCTGTGGCTGGCGGTGAGCACCGCACAGTTGGGTCGCGGGAGATGAAGCACATCAACATTGACAACATTCTTACTCACGTTGTCACGCAGGAAGATTTCAAGAAGATATTGTCTAGAGTATATACGAAAGAGGAGATGAAGGAGCAGGAGGAACTTAATAATCGGCTTAATGAATATGTGAAGGATTGGAGAGGGCCCACAAGGTTGAGAATCTCGGCGAGATTGGTGAGGAAACACTTTGCGGATATCAAAAAGGGTATTGAGAAGGAATATGGTGATTGAGGGTTAAGTCCTAACTTTAATTGCGGTATGCAGAATGCGTTGGTTGCCTTTTTCTTTCAGCTAATTGATGATGGAAACATAGAAGAAACAAAGTATATTGTGAAAACCCAATGTTATGTGTGCTCCTTGCCACTAACCTGTTGCGCATAGTTAGGGGAACGCCCCGCCACCCCTAAAAACATCAAGGTGTCGAAAACTGGCCATCGACTCACTACCTAGGTACCGATACTTGGTAAACAGCATGACAGCCACACTAATAGACCACAAGAGCCACTCAGCCCTTAGACAACCACAAGCACCAGACCCTAAGCCCAGCCCCCATGACGCCGCAAAGGCTTACATTCCCTAGCCCCAGAATCACGCAGCCAAGGGCAGAGATACGCAGTCTCCTACAGTACGATGGGTATACAAGAGAGAACTGTTGTCCAAGTAAGGTTAAGTAAGGTACTTGGGCCCTCTCGGAGACGAGACCTTGGTCATATCGGCTCCGGTCTTTGTTAGGCGGCTCGCTTTAAATCCTCGCTAGAGAAAAAGGGGTGATCGCCAAGCTTTGGCTTTTGCATGGTCGTTTGGACTTCCAGCCCTGATTTCTTCAACAGCTGGACCCTAACTTTGATATCATTCCGGTGGCTAAGAAACCGAACTGCAGGGATTTAGTTGAGGATATAAAGCGTGAGGTGTTGAAGTCAAGTGGGCTTCACTATGAAGTCCTGTACCTTTCGTACTTTCGTACTTACGTCCTCGGCATTTCGCGACGGTCCAGGTTCCCCGTATCAAAAGATCCCGGGAATTAATGGACGTCATTGCTGAATACGAGTATTGGCAATCTTGATAGCTGTGCCTTTTTCGCTCTTTTCTGAGATCTTCTCGGGATGTTCGGTGATGGCCGTCAGTCAGGTCACAGCAAGTAGCAGTGCAGTGGAGAGTTTTCTAGCCGAATATACAATGTGCTGGATATATGAGGCGATGCAAAAAATCAGAGAATCATCCCCAGGCCCAGAGAGAGAGAAGTCCGAGACATGGTTTGATTAAGAGAAGAACAGTAGACAACCAAGCCAATGAACACATAACGCGTCGATTCGCACTAAGCTTCTCTCATGCTCTCATGAGTGAGTGAGTACACGCTCAGACAAGGAAACGCTCGAAGGTTGCTCGCAAAGACTGATCAAGGAGGTGATCACACACAAGCCGTTGCGAAGGAAGGAAAATTCGCTTTGGGCATCATTTCTGTGCGCTGACAGCACCACTACCACGATGCTGATAGGGGGCGCCACGCCTCCATTGCATCGTCATTAATGGTTCCCCATGATCGTGAATGGCTTGCATGGTGCATGCTCAAGGAAACGGCGTGCGATGGACCTCTGGACGGCCTCTGCGGTGCTGATCGTGAAGATGCAAGAATACGAACGACGGCTTGGGGGGAGGCAGACAAGGTTGTGCCGTTCAGGGCCCTTTTCAGGGAGATGACGAGGCCATTGGAAGGGAAGGGATTGACGGTGCGGAAGCCTGAAGCCCTCTCTGGTGGTGCCTACATGCGCCTGGTTGTTGCTTGGAGAGCCAGCTGCCTTTGCTGCTTTGTTTAGAGGGGGAATCAAAAGGAAGGCCGTTATCCTGCCTGTTATATATATCATATTGCATTGCCATACACACAGAACACCTCCGGGCGAAATCGCTGCTGCTGGGACCGAGTACGTGCTCCATCACCAGATCATTACTGCCGAAGAGCGAGGGCATGAGAGGGTGAGAGGGGACTGCTGCGTCGTCGGTATCCTCAGTCAGATTCCTCGTCGCTGCCCTCGACTGCGTACACACGACTATGAAGACTTCAGCTGGCCGGATTTTGGGGATCTCATCACCGTTAGCGAGAGCCTGCACACCCACACCCCGGACCTGCAGAGGAGGGAACCTGCAGCGGCAGCGCCCTAGTACGACGAACTGCTCCAGACTCGACTCCGACGGTCCCATTCGAAGTCCTCACTTCCTTCGTCTTTTTCTTCTTCGTCTTCTTCACCGTCCGCGCGAACAATCACGTCGTCGTCGTCAAACATCACCCTCATCACTGTTGTTTTGCTGTCGTTTTAGCAGCCGCTCGTTTTTAGCGCAGCCGCGCTGGCTTCCTCAGGTCCTTACAATCTCGTGTCGACGACCTCTCCAACCGCCATAACCCCCAATGCGCCTGGGGGAAATCCACGAATCCCATCTCCGACCTTTCAGCCCCCCTATCCTTCACCTGCGCAATCCCCAGCACGAGGAGGACCGCACGTACGAGTAACCACCCCCACGCGCTGGAGTCTGCGAAACGCATTGATCGCTCCATCGAATCCCTCGACCCCATTTCGCAATCGCTCAAATACACAGTCCAGTGTAGCCACAAATCGAATCGGCCGAGGACGGGCTCGACGACCAAGTGCGGCGCGGCTCTGGAATCCTACCAATTCGACACCGAGAGTCTTTCCTGACAGTCAGAAACAGAAACGGAGGGTCCGAGCAGATAGCGACACTGCGCCTGTCACCGCCGTTCCGCTCTCGCATCCTGGATTGCATCTCAAGGAAGAGGGGACCGCAGGCGGCGAATACCCTTTGCTGACACTACCTGAGCAGAGGCAGCATCGGCATTCTGCAAGTACACGGGCAAGCCTCCAAGTCGAAAGGAGTGGATCCTCAAACACGAGTGCAAACCGGATTTCGTTACCACGCAGCGTAAGCACCGATCTCGAGCGAAGGAAAAGCCGTGGATCGCCATCAGACTTGGGCAAGGAAATTGATAAGGGGAAAGGGAAAGCAGTAGACGAAATCGATTTTGCAACAAAGCAGCCAGAGAAGAAAGTCACGGGGCTGAGAAAGAGAGGGCAGAGTGTATCAGGAGGCATACCGACCGCAGGCCTCTCGTTCCCCCAACAAGATAGGAAAGGAAAAGGCAAAGCAGTCGCAAACATGTCTGCCGATCTTGAGCGCGGCCCAGATATACAACCTTCATATCACTCAGGCAGACTCCCGAATGCCAATTCGTCCAATGCATCATTTCACAGCCTCCATACTGGCATCGGACCAGCACTCTCCTCGAATGCGACCTCCATAATTGGCTCCGATGGGCTTGCTCAAGACCTCGGCGAAGAATGGGGACCACAGCATCCTTGTTTCCCTCACATGAATCCACACGTTCCAATATCATCACCTCTCTACCAAACCACACGCATAATACGGATACGAAGAGACTGGATGATGGAAGGGGACCTAGCCCCAACATTCTCGAATCTCTACCCCGAAATTCTGGACCCTGCTGGTGTAACAGAACAGGATTTCCGACAGATAGTTGAGCGGGTGAACGAAGAACTTATCCCTGCATTCAGCCCCTACGGCGTCCGGAATATCATAGACGGGATTATGGGTTTAATTACAGGGTGGATATGGGATGACTTGGGCTTTACGGGTGTCAAGTGGCGATTGCGGAAGATAGAAAAGTTCATTGAAGAGTGGAATGTTGAAATGGAGAGGAAGGCGAATGCTTCCAAAGACGACGGTGTTTCGCCTTCTTTAGCGCCAAAGATTGTGCCGCTGAGAAGGACGGGCTATATGAATGTGAGTCTTATCCTTCATCCGGCAATCCGGGACCAAATGACTGACTGACATGATCCCCCAGCTCGATATTCAAGTCCCCGATCCCGAAGTTCAGACCGACGAGGGGAGAACGGATACAGGACTCTCCAGGCTTTCACAGCCGCTATAATATAATGTCTCTTTGGCACAAGCTAGTGCTAAAATTTTCTTTTTATACGAACAAACTGGATTCTGGACTGGGAGATGGAGGGCATTGCAAGCGAGGGAATAAAAGATGAAGATGATTGGATACCCCCTTTTGCAAGGATACTTTTCTTTACTCTGATGGCGGCTGCGTGGGGAGTTTTTTTCAGCTTCTGAACTCATCGCGTTGCATAGCGTTGCGTGCGTACTTGTGGAGAAGGGGTTTGGAGTGGAGCATTTGAAATAATGGACGAAGGCGTACTGAAGTACTGTACCTATAGCCCACCAGCCTGTTCTGGTGTTACCTACTGTGGTTGTGTCGTGTCTTCACGATCTTGTAATATATGTAATGGCTTCATTTCAAGAACACGACTGAACGTTGACTTCCCATTTGATGTTTGATATCTTGTTTCGGTGATTTTGCAGGGCGTTAGAACTAGTGAGTGAGTACAAGTGATGTCTCACCTGCTTAAAGCCCGAATGCAATCCAAAGAGCTGGACAGGGTAGAGGGGAATCTGCCTCTTCACTCGTTGATGCTACATATAATCTTCCCGCTCTAGAAGGGCTGGAAAGCCATTTTTCTTTTCTTTTTCTTGTCTCTTTTCTACACCTTTTTGGAGGAGTGGAGCTTCGCTGTGCAGTGCCTAGGGTCCCAACTGCGAGTAAATTGATATATTCATTTATGTACATAGTCGAGGTTACCTGGTTTCGAAGGGTTTCATGTCTCGACTGGCAATCGATGCCTGCCTGTCTATTTGTCTGTATAAGTTACCTACTTACGACGAGCTACCCTCCCGATTTTGCCAAGGGCTCGGATGGTTGACATGTGGTTACCGTGATGCTTTGGTGAATGCTAAGATATGAAGGGTGAAGGATGAAAGCTCAAAGGCAAGTAGTCTAGGATCTAGATGAGGAAATTGCACGGTCGGCATTGGTGGCTGGTCTGTGGGTTGGGTTTGACGGTTTTTAGGATATGGGGAGTGGGAGAAACAAAGTAAAACTATAGGTAACCATAATAAATGGAGAATAGCTATGAGACGGGAGAAAATTCTTAGAGAACTTAAAACGATTTCATTGCAAGGAACTATATACATCTTAATTGGACTACATTCGTACCTACTAAAACAGTTAGCCAGCATCTCGCTTTGATTATGCGCTGCTTACCCTCCGCTAAACCTTCACTTTTGGTCCTAACAAGATTTCTCGTCGTCTCCTCCCAAGACCAACCTCGGCTAATGGCTCGCTGCTCTAAGTAAGGAGACCAGCAACACTTAGTATCTTTCCCCACATACAATGTGTACCTAAACCGGTCTATTATCCAAGTTATCTGCTGACATAGCATTGACCAACAAGAACGTGGCAAGACCGAGGAGGAGAAAACTCAACTGAAGCATGTATCTCTTCGGATGGCTGCATGGCCTTAAAACCGAGGGCATTCTTCCCCCACACGGTATCCGGATCTCGTCGCCTGCTTTAATGGTACTTGGTCCAAGTCCGATAGCCACTCCTGTTGTGATGAAGAAGCGTTGATATGCGGCAGAGGTATCTATATGCTGTCGGGCATTGTCCATTAATGTAGCTTTTGGCCCTGGCTGCATCTTCAGGTGTGGTATAGAGGTGTTATTCTTGGAAGCTAATGCCTACCACAGTTCATAAACCTCGTTGTCTTGCAATTACGCTCTTCTGGGTCCTTCAATGAAAGAAATATCCTCTTTGTCGTCTTCAAATGAGTGAACTGTATCAAACATAATTGTCCTCAGGAATGGACGAATCAAATCCGACTTTCCGTCTATATGCGGATAAGGAGATTATTCGCCGTACAAGTAATGCCGATTTGCATTTGTCGCTCTGTTCCGGCTTTATCTAAGCCTTATATAGGTTTAAATTGAACCTGTGTTGCATGCCAAATTCGCCCTGATATAAGTAAAGGTTTCGGGACTTGACATGGTTCATCAATTGATTTTGGAAATGTAGAGTGTGGATAGTAGCTCAGCTACACCACTTTTAGTGGTATTAAATACATGGATCCTCGTTCGCAGAAAAGGAAACGTCGTTTCTCGTAGACATCTCGATCGCTCAATTGCAAGAAATTCAAAGAAAGAAGAAAGGCAAAAACACATCAGACATATCATTTCGGTCTTACTACCACCAAGAATATGAATCCAACTTTAAAGCATCAGCGTACTCTGCATTTATTCAAGAAGAATTTGACTGCTGAACAACAATCTCCGTAACCAATACCTCCTTATTCAACGCTTCCATCTCTCGCCTCTCCCTCTCCCGATAAGCCCGCGTTCCCATCTTCGGCTCCCACTCATCGCTTAACAATGGACTATCTCCAAGGCTTCCCCGATCAGACCAGATTTGAGTTTGGACGGTTGAGGTTATTGGTTTTGCGAAGTTGATTGCATCTCCATGTCGTGAATGAATGTGAGAGTGGGAGTGGGTTTGAGCTTCGAGATCGAGGTGGTTGTTGTTAGTTTGGTATTGGGATGTTGGTTGATGGGTTAAGGGGAAAGTGTTAGCACCACAGGTGCATTGCGTTGATGTGTCGTTCTTGGTGGTGGTGGCTGGGTAGAAAAGAGGGAAGGGAAGATTGATCTGCGTGCGGAAGGAACCGAGGAAGCTGCGGGCGTGATGTTGCGTGATTGATGGTTGCTCTCCAAAGCGGTGGTAGGATGGTTTCGGGTAAGGAAGTGGAGTGGATGCCATAGAGTTGATGCACTCTGGGTTCGTAGAGAGGCTTTCTGGGGTGAGAGACGTTTTGCGGGGCGAGGTTGGTGAGCCTGATAGGGTGATGTGCTCAAAGGTTGCAGCGGAGGCTTGGCGAGATTTTGAACTGGTGGCATTGTTAGTTGAAGACTTCTATGGAGAAAAGGGAGAGCACTTACTGGATTGAGCATTTTGTCACTGTTCCTTCGCTGGCTTTTCTGCTTCGATTATCGAAATAACGAAGAACGAAGCCAACTACATCCATGCGACCATGCCAACTCGCGGTACTCCCTCTTCGACTACCGACGCTGCCGCATCCTCCTCTCGGCTCCAGCAAACTTAGCCAGATCTTTGCAAATCCACACTTGACCATGAGTTGCCTATACTGCTCTCTGGCTTCTCGTCCCATGCCGAAGAAAAAGAATATGAGTGCGGACTGAACAATTGGGCTCCAAGGATCGAATTGCCAACCAGGTTCATCTGCAAGCGACAAGAAAGTAATGACGGGCCAGGTTTCCGGATCATGGACTCGGGACCATGAGTAAGGAAGTAAATCCCCGGCGAGTTGTGACATGTTGAGGTAGAAATAGTACATGATGATTGGGAAGAATATGACCAGTAGTGAGCACGCAAAGAGAAACAGCTTCATGAAGCCGCGAGCTGTGAGGTTGGAACCGGATGAAGAGAGTGTACGGGAAAATGTGTCGCGATGCTTGCGGAGTCTGTAAACGACGAGCACTAAGAATATGTTAGATCAATTCGAAACTTAGCCGACGTCGTGAAGTTACTTACGAGCATAGTAGACGTTGAGAAGTCCATAAATTGGAGCCCAAATCCAGGAGATAATAGCAGTGGGCCAGCTGGTATCCAAAGAGCTCTGGCAGCCATAAATGGTGCTGATACTGTACCGATTCAACTGGACCACGTAGTGAAGACTGACTTGAAGGACCGGGACCGTGAAGCAGAAAACAAAGTCGACAATGACTTTTCTTCGCTTTGCTGCTCGGGTCTGAGAGACCGGGTTGTCGATGTCGAATGCTCGGGCAAGGTTCATGGTGATGCAGCATGTAGTTGCGGAGATTGCAGTGACAAGTGGATCCTGAAGAATTTGAGAAATATCGCACCAGCCATATCCATTCCACCACTTCGAGAAGTTGTCATTTGGCCAGAGAATAGTGCTGACGAACTGGATCAGGTTGTGTACGCACAGTACGACGATGACACTGCACATGGGGACATTCTTCCGAGCCAGATGCTCCTTGAAAGGTATCGCTGCAGAGATGATGGCCAAGACGCAGAAGATTGGTATGGCGATGGCATTGGGGCTGGTTCGGTATGAGACCGGAGTGGCATCTGTTGGGTTGCTCATCTTGAAGGGTATTCGTGGAACTTTGCCAGAGAGGTAAACTCGTTGGCCTCGAACCTCAAGAGGAACAGCAGCTTGATATGCCGCTGAGGAGATTACTGTGTGCCCTCCAGGCACAATGTTCGAGGAGTGAAACGGAACAGAGTTCGCCGAGAGAACGACGAGAGGTATGCTCGCGTCGAGAAGACAAAGAAGAAGCTTGTGGACTTGTGACGCTCAAGTACAAATGTGAAAGAATTTCGAAGAGTTTGCCGGAGAGCCAATGTGGTATACGAGAAGAGGATCATGTTTAGAATCCTGGGAGAATTTGTAGGTGTGGAGGGTTCATCCTCAATAGAAGCCCCATCCTCAATAGCTTTCAATAACGGCAATAGGTGCAACTTGGTGATCATGGCGGGGAAAAACATGCCAATAGCAAGTGCACCCCCTTGGAGCTTTACCAACAGGAATCCCGCGGCTCGGACCTATTGATGATTGACAAGGACGGGATCTAAGATAAGGTAGACAGACAGACAGACAGACAGACAGACAGACATCTTGGAGAGATTTGCGAGACTTGAGATATGTATGCAAGCGCATTGAAGAAACGAGAGATGAGACTTGTTCAATAGCCGTCCTGCTATTGAGGCCTATTAGCCGCTTCCTATTCAGACCCAAATGGGGACTAGCGCATTTTCAGACAACCCCAACTTCCACCCGCAGAACAGGGAAACAAGAACAAACTACTATGAGACCTCGAGATGCGATGCGAAGGGTAACAGAGTCAATGTCGAAGACAGAAGAGGATATGCAAGAAACCGCCAACGGCATGGTCAGGAGGAGCATTGTACTAACAATGCCCAGCGGGTGCTACGCTCGCTACTATCGTCAGATTCTCAACCTCAGAGGAACTGAAATGATTGGCTGGCTTGTCAACATCTAGCTGAAGAGTACTAGCCCTTGGTTCACTGTACATGCCATGTGATTGCAAGCTCCCACGCTGCTGAGGCCGAGAGCGCCGCGCGTGGCATTGTTGGATCCTTTGCATTTCCATGAAGCCTCCCTTCGCTGCGGGCCGCCCCTCGCCGTCCAAAGGTCTGTGCCAAAGCAATTTGTCGCAGATGTATCGCATGTCAAAGGAATGTCAATTTGGATGTGGGGTTACAAGGAGCTGAAGGTGGTGCTGTGGTTAACCTTGACGCATTGGACGGTGCTACACACGTTATTTGGTTAAGCTACTGGCAAGCAATTACTTCCTGATGACTCGTGAATACTGGATCCGCTACCTATCGATCTATATGTAGAGAGAGAGCGAGAAGATAGAGAACCTTGTGTGGTTGGAGACGTTGCGTTCGGCTGCCTCTCGTGCTTTCGAGCGGTGGTACCCGGCCGGGGGCTTTCTCTGCTGAGCAGTCGGTTTAACACTTAGGGGTGTCCTTCTACCAAATACTGCTACTTTTGCTTTGATAGCCGAGTTCTAGTGCTTTGAATTTAAGGCATCTATGATAGAGCTGAGGTGTGTTTAGAGCAAGTTTCAACGTCCACCTTCGTCGATATACGGAGCATTTCAAGGACAAGGCGTAATATCAAATTCATATCCGGCCAAGTAAATTATTCTTTCTGTTGCAATATACAAAACCTTTCAATGGAATCTTCAAAGGTAGGCAAAGAGCTTACAAGTCAGCACTATAGCGCACGCTAACATTTATGCCCACACATTCGAGGTTTTAGACTACACAGTT
The DNA here is from genome assembly GCA_026119845.1 of Pezicula carpinea. Lineage (NCBI taxonomy): Eukaryota > Fungi > Ascomycota > Leotiomycetes > Helotiales > Dermateaceae > Pezicula > Pezicula carpinea. The sequence goes on along the minus strand of JALRMK010000006.1, from coordinate 84,702 downwards.
TCCCTCGAAATGCTCCTACTCCCTAAAACGAGGACGACTCAAAGGCAGTGTCACGAATTTATAAAGCATCGCGAAATAGTAGACTGTCGGTTGGATGGCCATAGAACTTCTGTGAGCAGAGGAGGGTAAGAGGATAACACCCTCAGTGGTCTGTCATTGACTCATTGTTCTCCAAATGTCATCCTGTCCGTATATTTCCCAAGACACCATGCCTTGCATAGAAGCAGCTCGTTTTAATTATAAAAATGTCATTATAGTGATAATTTACCAGTTGTAGTTCCCGGCTGGTAACTCGAACGAGATTTGGCACAGACTACCTTCCTAAGTCTTCCTTTATAAGGCCGGCAAAGGAGCTAGGTCAAATGATGTCGTTGATGCCTCGACGGTGGCCTGGCCTTAGATTCACGACATACCTACCTTTAAAAATCTTTCCAAACTCGCTCAAGCTCCAAGCCTCCAACCATCGACACACTATGTAGCCTTTAACATTCGACCAAAAAGAAAGATCCTATTCTTACTTACATAACCACACCTATCCTTGAACTAGATACTTCTAGTGTCTCCCTAGCAACTTAGGAGTGCTGTTAACGTACATTCCTAATCAGATTTAACGTATATTATACTAATTGCTAGTAGTTACCCGAACAATGTTATTATTCGTTATAATCAACCCGTAGAATCTAAAAGCACTAAAACTACCTAAGGTGAAAACTACCTTAAGCGGATCATCCTATATACAACTTTAATTAACCTTTTATGTTGTTAACATGCTGTTTAGTATAATAGGATCTACATTCATATTAGCATACCTTCTACACCACCGAAGAACAGGACCGCTAGTGAGATCGTAGTCTCTTTGCTAGTCGAGAAGCTTCTAAGAACAGCGAGAACAGCGACTCTAGCTTAAAAAACAATTATAAATCACAGAAAATTAGAAACCTACAAGAGACCGCATTTATATCCTAAGTACGTTATTACTAGTACCAACGACGTAGTTTATAGTGTGGCTAGGACAGATTACATGTCCTTTCTCTCTAGCTCTAGGATGTAACAAGCGTCTACTATTAACAACAAGAATTGCTATCCTTTATTATACAAAGGAGTTTAATGCTATAACTTATAGGGATACATACTATAGAATCTTTTCCCTCTTTTCTTGTCTTTTCTTCTTTTTAGTAAGACAGAGAAGAGGGTTTTACTATTTTATAGAAGTGGCAGTAATCGCTGATTTACAAGTGCACTTCTAGCTTTAAACAATGTCTGATAGGATTTCAATGTAAGAACGAGTTTTTTTTTATGTTTTAAATAGTCAGGATCTGCAATGGTATCTTATCTCCTTTACGTTTTATCTATGAGACTCTAAGTTCAATCATGACGTGGAAGACTTTAGGTACATAGTAGCAGGACAAGGTGAACACCTGTATGTATTCTTTTACAAGCTGTCGTCTTTGTGTCTATAGTACCCTCTGTGTAAAAGCCGTAGAATTGAGTATTTTAAGGAGTATCATATAGTGATAGGCGTAGTTTAACATTGTCTATACTCTAGTGTTATCAATACCATTGTAGCTTGCTATGCTAAAGTGGATGGTCTATAGCTGAGGCCGTACTTAGAACAGCTGATTATTAATAATGCGAGTAAGATGTTTGTCAAAGTGTTATACAATTTTGTCTAGCTTTCTACTTGTAGCTGTATCTGTTTGTTATAAACACAGCATCTGTTATATATTTTAATCTATTTAGGGAGGTGCCGACAGGATCAAATGAACTCAAACCTATTACCCTACTTTTAGACTTCCCAGTAGACGATGGTGCTCTGTGGCCTAGTGGTTCTCTGGTGATGTTTAAGGGAAATTCAGTCTATGGGTTGACCTAGTCACTAAAAGTGGTTCAATTATTAAAGAATGAGTTTATAGCTTCATCTCATCTTTACAGAGATGCCAGGGCCAAAGTTTTGTAGACAGTCTTACAACAGCTCCTTCTGCTATCAATGAACCGACGAGCTTCTATCTTTTAATGTCTCAGTAGATGTCTATTACTAGAGCTCTTCTTCACTTACCAGGTTATTTCCATTAACTTAAAGACATATATATTAGCTACCTGGCTAAAGACTACCTACTTAGACATAAGGGGAGAGGTACTACGGACCTGATATTATAGCGTAGCTACAAGGCGATGTCGCTGTGCGATCAGCACCACTCGTGACTGCCTTACTGGCCCGGTCTGCCTATACAACGTATTCTTCCTGTGGTGGAAAGAACCATGCTCCGAAATACGGCGCTGCTTTATATTGGGGCTTATCATGATTCATAACGATAAGGAAATCATCTCCTAGAATATATTGAGCTGCAACTAGACGCTTTTCAACTTTACATCACAACATCCAGAAGCCAACAGATCGATACACCTTTCAACAGAAACAGCTGGCATTGTCTCTTCCTTGACATAGTCTCTTGAAGTCAGCATAATCATCTCGAATCCGCACTCTGGCAACAACCACTAGACGTCCTTGACTTGCGCTACATTGGTCAGGGCGAGAACATCAGCAGTTCACAATGTCTTCAACTCCGACTGAGACTCCAGTCACCCAACAGGAGAAGCCCAGAATCCTGGCATTGACTGAACCAAAGGCTGTAGGCAAGGAAGACCTTGAGAGATTTAAGGATCTTGTTCACCTTGATGTAAGTCTCCTAAGCTCTTGCTTGGATGTCACTATCTAGTGCCGTCAAAGATCTGCTTCTTTTGTTTATGCTGGGTACATTGAAACTTGCTCTCGGTCTCTGCAAGCTCTCACTCGTCAATGAACTCCTTTCTAAACTTGGTCAGGTCCTCGGCGTAAATAATCACAGCGAGGCTGTCCTGGCAATCAGAGAGGCAGTTGCGACCAATGGTCCCTATGTCGGATTTATCGTTCTCATGGGCACCAAACCCTTCGAGCCTTTTGACGAAGAAATGCTGGGCCCATTGCTAGGCGGTTGCAAGCTCATCGTGTGTGCAACGGCGGGATACGACAAATTTCCGGTTCAATGGATGACTGACAACGGAATCTGGTTCTGCAATACCCGTGACTCCGTTTGTGAGCCAACTGCTGATATGGCAGTCTTCCTTACTCTCGCCGTTTGCAGAGATACCACGCGTGCTGAGAAGTCTGCCAGATCAGGTCTTTGGAGAAACGACCACGTTCCCTTAACCGACCCAAGTGGCCTCACTGTTGGAATTATTGGCATGGGCGCCATCGGCAAGGTATGTTTCTGTATCCCTTTCTTGAGAGTGTACTGACATCTGCCAAGCACTATGCCCGGAAGGTTAAGGTTTTCAACATGAACATCCAATACTACAGCCGAACCCGCCTACCTCTAGAGTTGGAGGCACAATACAGCGTTAAATACGTTGATACTCTGGAGGAGCTACTGAAGAAATCTGACGTGATATCAATCTCCACACCTCTCAACGCTTCTACTAAAGGTCTCATATCGAAAAAGGAGTTCGGCCTCATGAAGGATGGTGTCTTCCTGGTCAACATTGCTCGAGGTGCTATCGTTGATGAGAGCGCGTTGATCGAGGCCTTGGAGAGCGGTAAAGTTCGCCGAGCGGGCATTGATGTCTTCCCTGATGAGCCCAGAATCAACCCCTACTTTACCACTAGCGACCGAGTCATCATTCAACCTCACCTTGGTGGTCTGACAGATAAGGCCAACAGAGATGCTGAGCGTGAGTGTTTCGCCAACATTCGCTCTTATCTCACCACTGGAAGACCAGTCGCCCCGGTCAACGAGATCCCCTAATCACCTTGATCCAAATCGAACACACCCAAATACTCGTGCGAAGAGAGTGGGGAGGAATGATCTGGGAACCATGAAGCTTTCTTCGAATAGGAAGGCATGGAGACTTGAAGCATGGGACAAATTTGCGGATTTGCTTTAGCATTACTTGTGTATCGGTCAACTCCTGATCGTGAAGGTATTTGTTGTCTCAATTGGCTTTCGCAACCAAGATAATAGGTGTGGTGAGTGCACAAGGCAAGGAGCACATTCCCATCATTGCAGTTCACACTAGAAGTGGCCTAAGAATTACAGAATATACTGCTCCTTGAAACAGCCTTGTTAGTGTATGTGCCACAAACAACCCTCTCACCTCTATCCTTATGCAGTTTTGTGATACACACCCCTCAGGACTTTACACTCCCTTCCTCCCTCCTAGTATTGAGTAGATATGTTATAGCTAATGATTATGTATTACAATTATTAGGATCTAAGTACCTTGAACAAGTATAGTAACTGTTAATAGAATCTCACATAATCAAGGAAAATATATTTTCTTCTCCTTTCTACATCTTATTCTTTTCTCTACATTTTTCTCTGCTGCAAGTATCAATCTGCTTTTTTTTAAGTTATCAGGCTATTTAAGTAATCTAAATGTATTTAGTAACTCAAATAGAATCTCGAGCAGTAGACTATCTAGGAAGCGAGATAATGCATGCGACATTGCTCTTTTATCTTTAACAGGCACCGACGAATTATTTACAATGCCTCGAAGAACGAGTAGCCATGCTCCATGCGATACTACAGCAAGTCAGGCCCAAGGCGATCACTTCGGTAACTCAGATGTCAGAGATAGAGTCCCGTCCAGATGCAAGGCCAGCAGGCAGCAGGTTCTCATCCTACTCTGTCGTGTTGGAATCAATTGGAGATTGTGAAGAGCAAGTCAACGAGCTGTCTTCGAAGGTTGGACACCTTGCACTTAACGCGCCTGACACTGAACCTCATTACGTTGGTTGATCGTCCGCTTTCGCTTTTTCCACAGCCATTAATTTCTCGGTAAGTTAAGACCACCGCAAGATCCGAAATCAGCGGAGTCGTGAGTCTACGCAGGCTTTGCGTTGACATTTTCCGGGTCATGATCTGGGTAGGATGCTGTCAAAAGTCAACTTTAAGCATGTTCATATACAGTGTCACTTCTTGCAGTTTCTTCATTATCATCGTAATTCTGCTCTTGAAACTACCATAGATATTATTATTATTATTATTATTATTATTATTTGATTGTCAACATCTTACATGAGTTAGATGTATGTTGTGGTTTCGTAGTGCTACCTCAAGTCTACAGATACCTGCCATAGGTATACTCTGCGAACAACTTTGATAGTTAGGTTCACCAATAGCAAGAGGAATTACATGCATCAGCTCAAGTGTACTTGGACAATGTCATCCAATTGGATAGCATAGATTCGATACAAGTGATACTTTACTGTGCAATGTGATCGTGAGTAGGAGTTTCAGTTTTCTAAGCACTGTTAACACCACCAGATGTTTCCAAACGTTTACTTAAAAGCATTGGCGGTCTCACAGGTTTCGCATTACGACAATGTATAGTTTTTGGCTATCATCCCTCCGTGAGAAAATTCAGCTCTACTCTTGATCCACCGAGATTGGAGATAAGAAACAGAGTCCTCTAGTGTTGTTAAGGGATTGAGCGAGCAGCTTCGGTAACTTTGAGTAGGCCATTTAGTTTACAAGATAATGAGATTGAGATCAAGGTAAAGTACTTCCATGCTCCTGTTAGCATCCACCTTAGATTACCCATTTTTGGAGTTATCTTCGGGGAAAAAAACCACTTACAAGTAAAGCTAGTTGTCTGTCGACGTCAAGGATTTATCCACCACAAGCACAGGAATATGCAGTTTAACAAACTTCTCCTTTCCAGCCACAAAGTACAATAGCTACAGTCAACCACACTTTTCACCTTCCCAAGATCTGTTAACAAAGTCATAGCTCTCAATCTGAGCAAATGGAGTATGTCTGCAACTAAAACAATTATTGACGAGACACCGCATCACCCTTACCACCAACACCAACAGCACTTTCAATCTTCGACTCCAGAGAATGAATCAAACTCGCCGACAACTATTCCATCCATCCTGCTCCTCTACCACGGACACGCAACAACACAACAACCATCCGCCGAATCCCGGTCAGTCGAGGGCTGACGATCTTTTGGGCAATCAAGGTTATCTTAAGCAATTGCAAAGAACAACCAAAGAGCTCCTTTTCGCTGATCCAGTCATCTTGACAATATCATGTTCAAGGCACTCACAAGATTTTGCCAATGTCTTCCTTTTTTGCCGCCTTTTAAGCGAGCACTAGTAAGCAGAAACGTCCTTGCCAATAACTACCACGAGCCTGGTGGCCTCGCTAAAATACAGCAACTCACAAAGTTCCAAAGCCCAACTACCAAAGCCCAAAAGATCCCCCCCCCCAAAGAAAAGAAAAACAAACAGCAAAAAAATAAGTTCATCTTTAGATAATGATAGTTATAAAGCCCCTTAACCAGACAAGCCCCTAGAAGTCACGAATCTGCTGCTTGATGGAGTTTGGTGGTTGTTAAGCCAAGCGAGCTCGAAGAAAATTGCCTTGGTTAAACGAAAAAGAACTTCGACGCGATAGCAAAAAGGTTTACGATCGTGTCTAAGAGCCTTTTTCGTTCAACTAGATAACACAATCAGACAGATATATATACAAGGTCTTTTGAATCGGCCGAGGAGACTTAAGATACAAGAAGCACTTCAATTACTGAATCAAGCTCAGTCATTGAATTTAACCCAACAAATGCTTCTATTCTACTTTAAAAGTTCGATCGTTATTGCATAACCTCAGATCAAAGCCACACTAAAGACGCGACGTCAAAGCCTGACTCCCACCCATAAGTTCAGAATCCGAAACCAAAATCTGCTTTTCCAACGTGCGCGCACCCTCACTTCCCTCCATAAGCACATTATAAGCGGTCTCACCCTCAGGCAAAGCCCTCCAAGCCCATCTACGTTTAACCTCGGCATCATCACCCACCAGCTGTCTACCCTCCACAATATCCACAATCCATTTACCAAGCACAGGCAGGTATTTAAAGCCGTGCCCGCTCCCGCCCGTGGCTACCATGAGGTTCTTTCTCGAGGGTACGCGGTCTACGACGAGGTGATTGTCGAAGCTGTCGTTGTACCAGCAGATGCGGGACTTGATGAGCGGGATTTTGTGCGTGTTAAGCTCGGGTAGGTTTTCGGTGACGAAGTTCTTGATTACGTTGAGGGCGGTTGAGGGAATTGCTGTTAGTGTTGATGGTGTTGTCCAGCGCGTTATGGGCTCGCTGCGTTCTTTGCCGTCAGCTTGTACTATCGGATTTGTGTACCTTGTTCAAGTTAGCAAAGTATTGGCCAAAAGTCCAGTGGGAATTCAAGGCACGTACTTAGTTCCTCGATAACCAATCTTCAAGATTCCATTTTCATCTCTAGGAAAGCCATACATGCCTCCCTGAGCACCAGCCCGTATATCAAAACCGTACGTAGGAAAGTTGCTCGGCGAAAAGCGGTCCCACAATGGTGAAGATTCAGGAATCTGATAGAAAACCACCGAACCTCCTGTCGTCTCACAGAGATTATCTAACTCGGGTACGATAGTTGGTGTCCATCCACCCCCAGCAACAATAGTCAGAGCAGCAGCATGCTCTACACCATCCATAGTTTTCACACCCGTGACTTCATCAGTATCAGAGCTTGAATAAGTGAAACTCCTGAAAGTACCCTCCGTGCCAAAGATAAAGCGGACACCGAAAGATCTCGCTTTGTGTAGCACAAACCGACATGACTTATCCGCGTACACAAACCCACCGATGGTGTCCAGAAGCCCGTTATACGGCAATCCTCTCGCAATTCTATTAAAAGGATCAACACAAGGACCATAACCAGCTTTCTTGGCTTTGGCAATATCATCTGCGTTGCTAACAATGAATTGCGTGTCTGCTTTTCCGATCGATGCCATGTAGTCAAGTGACTGTTGCTCGAAAGCTGGAAGCGGCCCTTCTTCGTTGAGAACAGACAGGGTTCCGCAATTGACGTAGAGAGTATCTTTTTGAGTCAATCCCGGCGGTGGACTTTCCATGCCTGATGCTAGCTCTGCGTTCCATTGTAGGAATACCTCTCGTGCTGATAGTGCAAGGTTGCTGTATATAGTATCCTTACCATAAGCACAGCGAAGAATTTTGTTTATGTCTATGTATGTCTAAGTCAGTCTCTTGCCATATAAGCTTTTCTTGGTCCAGTCGGGCGAAGAAACATGTACTGTACCTGCTGAAGCACCATCACATCCTTTATCATACGAGTACAGCGTCTCATCGTACCGTTGCTTATCCAAAACTGTGACATTCGTATATCCGCGCTGACCCAGATGTAAAGCCGTACTCAATCCGAAGATGCCAGCACCGATAATCACTATAGGCGCTGATTTTGGTAGAGAAGTTGTCGACATTCTAACGACGCTTTATATTCCAAGTATTGTCAATCGGCAATTGTTTCGGAACACAGGGTATCGAAGCTCGTTGCCACAATTTCCCTTGGAGAGAAATCTAAAAACCAGTAACGTCGCGTTCTCTTCAACAGCGACATTCTCAACAACTGTCGTACGAGTATAATGTTGTATCATAGACCATCGACAAGTGTTTGCTGAAAGGTGGGGTGTCACCCGGAGAGATCCTCAATTGTATTGTGGGGAGCTACCCCATCTTTGGAGACTCCTCGGAAGAATCCGAGGTAGGAGTCAAGCTCCTATCTGCGGTGCTATTAAATCCAAGTCTTTGCGAAGTTGAAGTGCTGGCCGAGAGACTTCAAGGGGCAATTGGTTGGGATACCTAGCAATAGAAGACTGCCTATCTCATTTCATCCCCCGATCTCCTCCCCGTCGAGTAGATGTTGGAGCAAGATAAGGCGGAATTGTTATCAACATCGGCAGTATCTAATGCAGTATACCTATGCCTATCAACTGCATGTGCCTCATGATGTCTTCCCGTAAATATATTGCGACATCCCTCGCGAGTAAGGAAATTTTTCACTCTCATTTTTTTGCCTCTATAACAGACGCTTGCTGGTAGGCCGGTGCAGAACAATGTCAAACGATAGCAAGGGCAATATGTTTGCTTCAGCCGACGCCGAATCAGGACCCAAAGCTGGTGGTGCTTTGGCAACTGAAGTTGGAGAGACTGTTATCATTGACCATGCGATCGAGCAGTCTCTTGTGCGGAAATTCGATACGCGGCTTCTTCCCCTATTGACACTTATGTACCTGTTTAATAGTGTTAGTGGTTCCGCATCCCTAAGTCACAAGTCATGAATCCTAACAGACTTGCAGGTTGACCGATCGAATCTCGGAAATGCAAAGACTGATGGTCTTGAGAAAGACCTAGGAATGACGGGCAACCAATACGCAAACACACTAGTCATCTTCTATGTTACTTTTTCCACCTTGGATTTGCCATCGAATTTGCTGCTCAAGAAGTTCACTGCGAAGTATTGGCTGCCGTTCTTGATGATAGGCTGGTAAGTATTATTCTGCAGGAATGAAGGAATTATGAAAGCTGATGTTTACCAAGGGGCTCAATGACAATGTTGCAATGTGCCGCCTACAATTGGGCTGGCTTGGTTGTTCTTCGCGTGATAATGGGAGCCTTTGAGGCAGGATTCTTCGCAGGTGAATAATATAACCAAGCTCTTTTCCGACAAGCTGGGAGCTAATATCACCTGGCAGGGAGCATCTTCTATCTGACTTGTTTCTACAAAAGAGACGAGATCGCATTCCGCCTCGCTCTCTTCTACGGTGCTGCAACAATTGCAGGAGCTTTCTCGGGACTTGTTGCTTTTGGCGTGTTCCAGATCAAGCATTCCTCTGTTCCCGGCTGGAAATTCCTCATGATCATCGAGGGAGGAATTACTATTCTGCTAGCGCTCTTTGCACTCTACTGGCTACCTGAGAGTGTATCAAAGTGTAGGTGGCTAACTGAGACCGAGAAAGAGGTGGGAAATGAACGCATGCTACAAGATGGAAGTACAAAGACCGATGAAACATTAAATATTAAAACAGCCATTGCCGAGATTAGCGACTGGAGAGTTATGGTATGGGCTGTCTTAGCCTTTTGTTATGGTACTGGCTCTTCCATAGTCTCCAACTTCTTGCCACAGTTGGTTGCAAGATTGGGCTATAGCACGGTCAAGACAAATCTCTACACAGTTGCTCGTATGTTTCATCATACCCTTCGGTGCTTTGGGTTCATGTTGCTAACACTTTTATTAGCTTACTGCTGTGGAACCGTCATCCTGTTGTGTGTTTGCAGATCATCCGACTACTTCAGAGAACGATCATTCCACATGGCATTCTCACTGTTTATGACCATGATTGGTTTCATAATCCTGGCTACAGTTGACGTTGTCCATAACAAAGGTACGGCTTACTTCGCATGCTTCATGCTCACATCAGGCGCCTTTATACCAAGTTGCATCTTCCACAGCTGGCACAACAACAATATGCCTTCTGAGAACGGGCGTGCAGCAATCACGGGTTTCCTCGTTGGCGCGGCAAACTCTGGTGGTATTGTGGGCTCGTTGGCTTTCAATGCCAACACCGCACCAAAATATATCCCGGCTGTTGCGCTTGGTGCTGCTTTTCAAGGACTCGGTATAATCATCATCTTGTGTATGGGATTCTGGTTCCGGTATGATAATAGACGGCGCGATAAAGCACAGGGCTTTGTGCTCAAGCCAAAGGATGTGCCAACTGCTTCCCTCTCTAATGGCCATCTGGATCCCAACTGGCGATGGACTGCTTGAGGATTCGTGGCAGGAAGCGATGAAGATACATGGTAGTCGTAGAATCCTAGCGTTAGTGCCTGGTGGTATACTCCTGCAAAATAAAATATGGCATTCATCAGCATGTGGTATTTCTGTTATTTACTTATCCACACTATTTAGGGGAATAAAGGTATTGGTACTTGGTGACAAAGACTGGTACTGCTGTGTCGCGAAGTGCTGTGTGTTAGGTTGTTACATTACGTGGCGCTCCAGGGGAATCACCAAATGGGTTACTTAGCTGGAGTAATCTAGCTACATGGTTCATCAGTTCGGCAAGGGATTCATAAAATTCAACGATTGGTGGACTCGTCAGAACAGCTGGTTGATTTGTGTTGAGAAGCAGAAGAAATAAAAGAGAAAGATTATGGGTTGGAGGGGTTCACCAGTTCTGTAGAAAACGACACGAGTAAGAGTCGTGAACCTTGTAGTCTGGAGCTAGTCCCCCCTTTAAGTAGTGATCTAGGTGTGTGATGAAGGACTTACAGTTTCCTGTAGAAAGTTGGCGACCTCGTAACTGCACGCCCATGTTCAAGTGCTTCTTCCTCCATCACTTCCCCAACATGCACAGAACACCAGAACTTGCCCTTGACCACGACCGGGAACACGCCCCTAGCCACGCATCCTCGTCAAATATTGCTCGAGAGTTCACAGCAACATCGCGACCCATTTCATAAATGGTAATATTGAAATGCAGGTATTCCGGCCACCGCAAAGACATTCGGAGTCTTTCTCCGATGGCTGGCTCCTCGAGCCCTCGGACATGGTAGCCACATGCGTCCAAACCACGATCTCTGGAGGATAAAAATTAAGGCTCAATTTCTTACTCAGACGCTCTGGCTGGCTCAGGATACAGAGTGGGAAAGTAAGCTGGCTGCAAGATGTTTATATAATCAGATGCTCACTCGTGTGTGTGCTGGCGACAGGAGTCGTGGCTGAGCTGATGAACACTGTCACTGCGCCACGACGAGCTGGTGGTCGTAAAGAGTCCCAACACGAATCGACGACGACTCTATACTCGCCGCTTCAAATCATCTTGCAATCTATACCGCTTCCACCCCGGATCTGTCTGTCCTTCTCCAGGTCCAATTCCCGATCTTCGCCCCAAGCCCCAGTATGCAAATGTGCTGGGCTTTAACGCAGTTATACAACACCCTTCTCGTCACGTACCCTGTCTCCCCAAACATGCATCCAACTTTCCCAGGCCTGATCAGCTTCCATTTACGGAGTCCCACGCGGCTTACTCCCCACAGAAGCAGACCTGCATATGTTGAGAGCTTTTCTGAGCGGCTGAATTGTTTCCGAGATGTATATAAACGACCTGGGACGCCGAGGTTGTGCTGGCTTTCTTGCCAGTATCTCTCTGCACAACCAGAATTCGTAGGCATCTGAGCCAAAAGTGGCCAACATGTTTGATTTCAGGAGACTTGTTTTGCTTCTCCAAGTCGCAAGTTTGGCGACAGCTCAGAACCAGTCCTGCAAAGCCACGCCTGGGTCAGCAAGGTGGCCCAGCGACGCTGGGTGGTCAGCTCTCAACCATTCACTCTCAGGGCAACTTTTCGTACCGACAGCACCGGGCGCTGTCTGCCATCCAGATCAGCCAGCTTACGATGCAGCAGCCTGTTCGGTCGTCCAAGCTGGTTGGAGCACCACGTTATGGCACACCGAGGATCCAGTCAGCATGATTGAGAACAACTGGGCTAATGATACATGTCTTCCTGTCGCCAGCTATCCGTGCAGTCCTGCCGGATATCCGTCGTATGTCATTAATGCCACGTCTGCCGAAGATGTGAAGATCGCCGTCGACTTTGCGCGGGAGTCGGATGTCAGGCTGGTCGTCCGGGCCACAGGTCATGATTATCTGGGACGGTAAGCCAAAACTCGGGATGCTAGAAAGAAAATACATGCTGAGCCTTCCAGATCCAATGCACCAAATGCGCTGTCAATATGGACTCACAATATGCTTGGTGTGGCCTTTCACGATGGGTTCCAGCCGACCGGATGTCAGTTCACCATTGACACTCATGCCGTCACTGCAGCAGCCGGCGAGCAGATGTTGAATATCAACTATCAAGCCCACCTGCAGAACCTGACAATTGTCTCCGGTGGTTCTGGGACTGTAGGTATCGGTGGATATTTAAGCGGCGGCGGGCATTCGGCTTACAGTTCGACGTATGGGTTGGCCGCTGATCAAGTATTGGAGATGGACATAGTGACCCCAGGGGGCGACATCCTGACTATCAATGAGTGTCAGAATACCGATTTGTTCTGGGCGATGCGTGGTGTAAGTTCATTCATCTCCTGTAAAATCCATCCCAGAAGCCTCACTCTAACATGGAAATAGGGTGGTGGCTCAACCTTTGGAGTAATCACATCCGCAACATTCAAAGCATATCCTTCTACAGAGTTCGCCGTCGCACTGGCCCTCGTGGGAACAGAGCCTGGGACCGAAGAATACTGGGACGTTGTCGCCAACATCCTCTCTCAATTCCCCTCGCTCAGCGACCAAGGAATCTCGGCCTACACTAACATCGCGCTCAATTACACAGACGCAGTCCTAGGCCTCACAAATCCTACAGATACACTGTACGGCTATTTCATGCTGCCACTCCTCCACGCCACCAATACCTCAGACACCCTCGCCGCAGCACTCAACACCGCATTCAACAACTCCATCGCCGCGTACCCCGGCCAATTCGTGACCTCAGTCACCACAACCACGTATGCCGACTTCTGGGGCTTTTATTCGGGAAACAACTATCCCGATCTAGACGCCGGCATAGATTTGTTGTTAGGCTCAAGATTGCTCGACGAAAAGGCCTTGACGAGTAATCTAACGGCTGTGAAGGAGACGTACAAGATTGTTGCTCCTGGGACCCCGAATGTGTATCTGGTTGGTGGTAAGGGCATTCACAACGCGGTGCCGCGGGGTGGTAGTAATGCGGTTAATCCGGCCTGGAGAACTGCTTATGTTCATTCGAGTATGTTCCTCTACCATTCCAGCACAAGACCCCCATGTTTCGCTCCTCGTCGCTCACTGACCGTGCCACACAGTCGTAGGAGTAGGCTGGGCACCTTTCGACAGCGCAGGTCAATCAACCCAGCATGACCTCCTCACAAATACCTACGTAGAAGCTTTGCGACAACTAGCTCCAGACACAGGTGCTTATCTCAACGAGGTACATCCGTTTGATTTCAATCATCTCCCTTAAAACTCCAAATGCAAACCACACATCCCTTCAGATCTTCCTATCCTTAAGCATCAAAAAATCAATGATTAAAAGCTAATCTCCACAACAGGCCGATCCCAACGAACCAAACTACCAACACACCTTCTGGGGCGACAATTATGCGCGCTTGTTGGACATTAAACGTGCTGTTGACCCGACAGATGTGCTTTGGTGTTTTCCTTGTGTTGGGGGTGAAGGGTGGGCGGTTGTTGATGGAGTGCTTTGTAAGCAGTAGGTTGTAAAGGGGCTAGCTAGATGTAGAGGGCAGGGGAAAGAAGGTTGGATAGGGACGGATAGATTAGGATAATTCTAATTCTAATTCTAATTTTCGTCTAGCTTAACCCTAGGGTCTAGATTCAAGTAAGTAATAGAAGTAACCTCGAGTATATATACTAAAATATCCTTTACTACTAGACTATAAGGTTTAAGGTTCAAGTTTTATCTTAGAGTATTTCTCTATAGTATATAACTTAGAACTTAGACTATATCAATATACTTTTACTAGTTACTATATTACTTTATCTTATATTATACTAGTCTAGTATTTATACTTCTAATATAATGTTAGATTTAAATCTGTTTAAATTTAAGGTTTCTATAGTTCTTATCTATCCTCTTATCTACCTCTATACTTATATATACTTAATCTTTAAATAGATAAGAGTAGATGAGAGACTAAGAAGCTCTATATATTTAGTAATATTAATATTCCTATATATACTACTATTACCAAAGTGGGATTCAAGGATAGACAAGTAAGCTACTTCCTAATTTCTAAACCCTAAATTTCTAATAGTTTTCTCGCGCCTACTTCTTCTTCTTCTATATATAATAGTAAGCTCTAATAATTAAACCATGAGCACACAACTGTCTCCCCTCCTTCCCTCACGCTTCCTTTTCCTTTCCCTCTCTCTATCCCTATTTTCTCCTTCCCTTCTTTTCTTTCTTTTCTTTCTATTCCTCCCTGCTACGCCACCAATCACCTTCAACATGGCTGAGTAAATGAGGACCAATCAACCACCTACAAACCGCCCCAGTCCCCCCAAAGCCCCTCTCGCACTTTCGGCGGTCAACAGGGTAGTATCAGTGAGGGTTCTAGGGTGGAGTGTGTGAGGGTGGTGGATCTGCTACGAGTCGTCGCTCAGGAGATCCATATTTGTGGTTTAGGGAACGAGGGTATGGAAGTTTGGGTTGTGGGGGTTTGTTTCTATTGCCTTGAATGTCCGTTTATTGTGTAATGCCAAATTGGTGATTGTAATGATAATGACAATGATAACGCCGGCGCTTGAGGCAGTAAGGACCGGTGTATAGGTATTTGGTGATATTGAAATTATGATGGGAAATTCGTTGGTGAGGAATGGACGATGTTGAATCGTTGTTATTGAATTCTTGGTTGATTGAGACATTTAGCGTAAGGGTATCATGTTTCTCCCTCACTTTGAAAAGCGAGAGGTGAAGTGGAAGAGACTGCCTTGATGAACGCCTTCGCTTGTTTCTCCCCGGCCAAATGACAAATGTTGGAGTGTGGTGAGAAGAAGCATCCTGTGCGCCGGTATTTGAAGCCGACTCCAAGCCACCTTCGTTATATAGGAACCCATATAAGAAATCTATTGACCGAATGCGTAAGCATACGTGCGCCCTTCCATTCCAAACGCCACCCAAGACTCCAGACCCACATGGGACGGCAAAGGGAAGAGAGATGAGAGTGTATATACTCAAGAGCCCGATTCTTCCTCAGGGGTCCGTATAATCGATATCGCCAAAGAGACTCATCAAGACCCCCAGCATAGAAACACAAAGGCTTTCATCGTCGTAAACATCTCCACCAAACAGCCTCAACTGTTCTCGCTCCATCTGCAACATGTCGAACTCTTGCAAAGCCCTCTTCTCCTCTGCCTCATGCGCTATCCAGCGTTGCAAGCTCTGGTTGAAGTTTTGACGGAGGAGCGGCGAGGCACTCGAGCGGTGGGGGGGCAGAGGGATGGTGAGGTCGCGGGCGTCAAGCAGACCTTCGTTGCAGTCGTAAGAGTACTGCATATTACTTTTGCGCGAGACGGTTCGACGGGTCCTCGAGCCGGGACGCTCTCGCCGCCTGTTCGGCCGACGATGCGGCGCATTGCTTGCAGCGTTCAGAATGACCATCCTAATTGATGTTCGATTCTCCCCCCCTTTGTTTGTGTGTTTTTCCTGTTGCACAGATACTTTGGGAGTGTGTATATAGGTATCCAGAAAGAGAGGAGAGAATGAGGAGGTTTGCGATGAGAGGGGCAATGTCAAAGAAGTCAAGGGGCGCGCACCTTTTATATCCAAGGACCAAGGTGCTGCTGTACCTACCCACTACCTACGGGTCCTGATCAAAAGGGAGGTCGAGTCACCCACTTGGTTACCTGAGGTTGTATACCTGACCTCCCTACGTGGAATCACGAATCACGAGAATGACTCGATCAGCACACACATCATCTGAGTGGACTGCCGGTTGACTGGCTGGAAAGTCGTCGAACAAGTGAGTCATCGACCCCAGCTTCTGGGTCAAGCGTAGTCGTGGCAGTGTGCTTTGCGCAAGGCAGATCTCCACGGGAAGGCGACGAGAAGTGCACGCGAACTGGTTGATCTTCCGGGTGTTTTGGATCGGATGGACTTTGGCATGCGAGGTTGGCATCGGTGTCGTCGTGGTTGATGCGATACAGTAGAGATGCAATGCAGATGCAGTGGCTGTGCAGCATGAAGGTGTGGCAGCTCCTAGGAATCTCGTCTAAGCGAGTGTGCTAGCGCTATATTCATCCATAGCTCGGTCAGATCACGTGAAATACAGTCTCCGAGAACACCGAGTGACTCAAGTTCAATGACAAGTTTTGTGAGAAAGCCATATACTCATCATTGAAACGCCTCCCGTGCCTCCTAAAGAAACACAGTCGTCGTCGCATACGTTCCTGTTGGTGCCTCCAGCTATGGTAGCATTTTCGTCCAAAGGGGAAGGCGGATTTCGCCTCCCTGCTTGAAGACAATAGGCAGCGAGAGCCACGTGCGGCATCATTGTCTCACACCGAGGTTAAGAAACCAGTTGATCATGAATTGATTGATTTCTAAGTCCTCAGTCAATCTGAAGCCGAGGTTGGCGTCTATCCACAAGACCGTCCTCCTCGCCACAACGTGCTATCCACCATGCTGCAGTTCCCTGGCTATGTTCTATTTGCAAAGACGCCTGCACTCCATCAGCTGTTCAGAAAACCACCATTAGATGATCATTAAAGAAGTCGTTACGTAGCCACACGCATCCAAACCATCTCGAGTCCAATCCAATCTCGACTAAGCGAATCAAACAGTGCAAAATTCCATTGAAGCCAAGACTTGGGTAGTGTATTCGTGTCTTAGTTTGAGATGGCATTGACAACGGCAGGCACAGGGCCAGGGGTAGTGCAAGCTGTGAAGACACCAGTAGATGTGCTGCGAGATTTGCAAGGCATGCTGAAGTTAGTCGACTCAGTGAAATACTCGACAACATCGTATGGAGCAGGATAGTTTCTGCTTTAGTGTGTTAGCATCACCCGAAAAAAGGGAAAAGTAACATACGCAGGATCAGAGAACTCATGAGCAAATTCGATGCTGAAAGCGCCTAGAGAGGTCCAGGAGTTGAACTTCCAGTAGAAATAGTCATTGTTGGTGTAGGTGAAATCGCAGAGGACATAGGCGGTGGGGTAGTTGTTGCTGGTGTTTGTTTGAATCCAATCATGTTTGCAAATGGTAGAAGTGTTGGAGTTTGGGTCGGCGAACATGACTATTTTCCGTTGTCAGCAGATGGATTGGAAGAAGCTTGATGTGACAGATCAGACTCACAAGAGATGGTGCGGTTGTTGGTGGTATCTGCAGTCTTGAAGTCCTCGGAGTAGATATCATAGATCTGGAAGTCGGCAATGTGGACAGAAGCTGCAGCGCGGCTTGAAAGCTTGCGGGCAGATCGACGAGCAGGCTCGACAGCGTCAATAGGACGAGTTTTTGGGATGTGACGAGCAAGGCGTGCGCGTGCAACGCGGCTTGAGGGACGTTCAATGTCTTGACCTTGAAGCAAGGCATTGGCGGAGAGGACAAAAGCCACGAGGAGGCTGCAGATCTGAATGAAGCGCATGGTTGCAGATTGGTGTAAGACTTGGGAACTTCGGGTATGCCGGAGAAAGTGGTGTATTTCCCTCTGTGAATAGGAAGAAAGAGGAGTTCTACAGTGCGTTGAAAGATGGATGGAAGGCACTGGGGGAGTTTTTGTATTGCTCAGAATTTTCTGGCGTGAGACAGAAAATGGTGGAGAGGAGCGGTGGAGGAGTGAAAACAAAAGCGTGGATGATGTCAAAGGTGAGATGGATCAATCAAAGATTGTCTGAACACTGCGCAGGCAGGAAAGCAGCCGAGAGAGAAAGGACCCGCAAGTTCAACAGACGATGAACGCACGTCGCCGACACTTTTCGGCTGGTATGTACTGTTCTTCGACGCAGCACAAAATCTTTGGATCAGAAGTCCCCGACGCCGAGCTGAAGGAGCATACACGAAGAACGCAGACGCGAATGGTTCCCGGTGCAGAACATGTTGGCCATGTTGGCCATGCAGCAGCTTTTGGAGTCTGCTCAGTCACTGACTGTCATCTCCCTGCCGCGAGGGGAACACCCTTGGACAACCCCGCGGTACCTGACGATCATTATTCCTCTACATGTCCAGGTTTCCTCCATTGTAGCTCATCCACTTGGCTGCCACCAATGAGAACGTGATGTGCCCATTGAATCGATGATCGCAGACCGAAAGGGGGCCTTTGAAACAGCCTCCATGCACGCGGCGAAGCGAAACAGATGAACCAAAGATGGCCACTGGACATGGGATAATCCGCCCGCACAAAGACGACTTATGCATTGGCGTTGAGGGGAGAAGCATAAATCAAGTGAATTGCTGCCAGTGCAGAGCAGAGCAGAACTTGCGCCGGTCATGCCCCAAGGCATGATAAATTAACGCTTCGTAAGTTGGATGTGGCGTGCGAGAGGACGAGTCGAGTAGAGTAGCGCTGACGGCGTCGGGAACGGGTACGAGTAGAGGATGCCGTGTCGAGCAGCGCAGCAGGAACCCAAGCCAAGTATCGGATTCGCCAGCACCATGGCCATTGCACGAAGGCAGGCAAGATGGGATGCGACATCAGCGCCTGTTTGGATCGTTGGGTCTCTGCCCAGGTATGGCTCGGTCTCTCGCGAACCTGGTCGCATAGCACATTATCTTTTCCCAGCGATGTGGATTCGTGCACTGCTGGCATGTGTTCGGCGTGGACCGGTGGTGAGAAGAGCTCCTCGAAGAAGAAGACGTCTCTCTGCAGTCATGCGCGCGCGCGCTGTGGTTTTCCGCCTTGGAATGTTGTCAACAAGGTACCTGCGGATATAGCGCCCCAAGACGTCCGACTGCAAGGTATTCCAAATCATGTGTTTTCTGTTTGCTCTTGTTGCGTTGTCAGTTGCATCCAGGGAGGGGCTGGCACCAGCTGGCTGTTCGATGATGCTGTTGATCTTCGAGGAGCTGCCCTCCTTGTTCGCCATTCATCCCTCGCACGTGTTCTATTTATAGGCGCCACTACTGAGAGGGCTGACATGCATAAGAGGTGCAATTTCTTCCATTCTGTGGACGTTGGGGCTGCATATTATGCTGCCCGTTGGTGTTCAACCATGGCCTGGGCGATGTCAAGGAGTATTGGGCAGAACCATGGGATTGGTGATGTATAGGATTTCTCGATGGCCCGCAGGAAGAACGAGGTGCGAGTGAGGGCGGAGCAGTGTATTTGTCAGGGCAATCAACTCGTTGTCGGTTGGCTTTTGCTGTGAATTGTGCACTGGCTATGATGCAGATGATCCGTCTCGGCTTCACGCTTCTGTTCTGACTGCGTATGGGACTGCCCTCGATCAAAAGGCTCACGTTGATATCTCGCTTCGGTGAAGGTGAGAGGAGTGTTGGAGTGCACCTCCTGTTCGCTAAGTCTTCATGAAGCCAAGCGATGCAAGCATTCAGAAACCGATCGATCCCCCCCACATTGAAAGACTCCCAAACCTTGGGAGATGTCTGTCTTGTTGACCTCTGCTTGTCTTGTTGAGCGCGACCACCGGTAATTGTCGGCCTCAATCACTTCTCGGCGCCCTTGGGCATAAGGCTGTTGGATATATCATGCTTGGTTCCTATTATCCTACCGAAGGTCTTGGGTCGACAGAGTGCTTTCCTACGATCCCACGCCGTCCTTCAAAGCATGCCATGGCTTCCCATTGATGAGAAGCCGCTGGCGCTGCTCGAGCGTTTAACCTGAACCAAGCTCAATATGATACACCAGACAGCTCATCCTCGTCAAAGGATTGCCTTGCGATGCACCCCTCCGGTCTTTGTCCACAGTCGTCTCTCTGCTGTAGGACCTCCTAGTCGCCGGCTCTGGCGAATAAGCACGATGGTTCTTGAACGCTGAGCCCCAATGCTCCATGTCAATGCTGCTGCCCCTTCTCCCAATTGTTCATCTGCAGGTCGTGAAGATACACGACAGATCGCACACAGTTGCTATTCTTATCCATTCCAGAGCATACGGCATCCCTACGGACTATTATTCGCTATCCTCCCATCTGAACATTGCGGTCCTGTCTCCCACACAGCCAGGGTCTCCCGGACACCCTCACAGCTTGTGCCGACGCCATCAATCCTCCACGGGCTCCTGTAGCCCCACCATCGTTGGCTGTGCAGTACCAACATTCCCATTTACACATCGTGAGCTTCGGCCACGACAGGACAGCCTTCAGTCAAATGCCCTCGTTCTTCAGCAGCAAGCACAGTAATCGTTCCAAGCAGGAGTTGATTGATACTTCTGTCGCTTTGGGCACACCCTCTGGCGGCTCAGCAGACGACTTGGGAGCTCCTCCAGCAAGGACAACCCAACACCACACTCAGGGCCCGAGTCATCGGAATCCCGACGACAACCAGTCCTACAATCCCCACGATTCACCTGCAGACATCGAACGTCGGTCCTACCATAACTCTGAAGACCTGCCGTCGCGTTCGCCATCAACGCGCTACACTGCTGCCCCTCAGCCCTACCCCTCCTCCCAACGACCGCCCTCCCAAGCTGGCAGTTCTACAGATGATCTTGCTCTAGACGCTCGACGATTGCAGAATCAAGGACGCAGAAACACAGGTCAACCCCTCCAAGCCACCGTGGAGCCAAAGAAGAAAGGCTTCCTTTCGTCGCTGAGGTCGAACAAAGGAGGCGAACATAAGCACAGCGCACCGCAGCCTTCAGTCAGCCCTTACAACAATACCTCGGGGCTTAGTCGCAGACTATCAAAGAAACATCAAGATAGCCCTCCCAGTATACGGACAGTCCAGTACGCCGAGTCGCAGCGTCACGCTCCGCTCGATTGGGGCCCATCAGAAGAAGAATCTCCGAAACATCTGCCCGCGCAGCCGGAAGGAGTGGAAGACGAGACAGGATTAGATCCATATCAAATTAGAGACCCTAGTCGGGAGCGAAGTTATAGTGGCAGCCAGGAGCAAACCCAACAGCACAATATTGGGGCTACACAAGGTGATTCACAACTGCCCCCAGGGCCGTCAGCAGGCAAAGACTCACATCCCGAATCAGCGCAGCAAATTCGATACCACTTACCAAACCCAGGTTACTCCCAACAAGGGAATAATCAGCCTGGCAACTTATTCACCGCCGACCAGTTTCGACAACAGAATCCAGAAACGGTCTCACAGTCATCATACGAGTCACCAATTGACCAAGGCATAGAGCAACGTCCCATTTCGGTACAGTCCAACGGGCCTTCTCCTACTGTCAACTACCCACAGCGCCAAGATTATCAGGAACGCTCTTCATCAATCCCAGGCTCACGGCCCACGCCGCCGCAATCAACTATGGCACCGCCTCCTTCCTCGTCGCAGCAGAATCGCAGATCTGGGGACGCGAAGTCAACTCTACAGGGTGCTTCGGATACACGAGAAGGGCAGCCCCCTCCTAGCTATCAGGCACGAAATCAACCTCCAACCCCTGGTTTGAGTCCTCATCCTTCAACCGTTGGCGCACAAGGGCCGAACTACAGAGGTCCGTCACAGAGAGAGCAGTTTAATCAGGCCGGAAATGGTGAACAAGGACGGAACACACCACCTCCAGCATCGGGCGACCGAGACATCAACGAAGCCTACAAAGAGCTATGTGAGTCACAGGAAAATTCTCATGATGTTAATGGATCACGTTGCTGAACTACTTCTAGCGGCAAAGTACAAGAAGGTGAAGGGTCTTTATTTCGAAAAGACTGCTCAGGTCGAGCAATTGCAAAACACCCTTGCTAATCAACGACTATCACAATCTCGAACATCGCTCGACGATGGGGAATATATGACACGTTTTCAGCGATTGGATGGAGCTATCACAAACCTTGCTTTTAACATTCGGAAAGATTGGCGATCGGTTCCACCATGGATAGCACACTACGTCAACCAGGATGCGCCGAAGATCGGAAAACAAGAAATGACGGCTGTAGGCCGATCATGCATAACCAAATTTTTGGTTGATGAGGTTTTCAACAAGAGTTTCCATCCAGGGTTGGATACCGACTTGAGCACAAGTCTAAAGGCCATCGAACGAAACATTCGTCGCTTTTCGCCCGCACTTAATAATCAGGAAGAATCAGATGCACTGACATCGAAAGTAGTGCAATGGAGATTGGCAACTCTTGATGGTCTCAGGGATGTGTTCAGTTCACCCGAAAGCGAGGAGTGTAGGAAACAATTTACCCAAATGGCAACAACCAACATGACTGCAGGTCTAATCAATTTCCTCCAAGAGCCGGCACCACCAGGCCTTGAAGATAGCGCTCACATGATCGTTGAATTGGCAGTTGGCATTGCCGCTAACATGCCACTCGAGAGCCGCGATATCTCGATTACTTATCCTATGCCTGGAGATGCGCTCCACCCCGGTCTGATGAAGGTTGGTGAGGGGATTCCAGCTTTAGAGAACCCTGGAGGAGAGAGCCCTAGCGAGGGTGACTCCAAGAGTATAATCAGCGGTGGTAGCGATGATAAAGATTCGGAGAAAGTAGATCCGAAATCGAGAAAGGAGAAGACAAAGAGCGGCATGCTCCAGGCTATGATGGGAAGCAGCAGCAGTGCAGCAGGAAACAAGAAGCCTGTCGGCGTCTCACCTAGTGGCCCGGAGAATACAGCTGCAGCGGAGAAACGCAAGAATTCTGAAGATGGCACTCAGAAGGTTAGATTTTCGGGTTTTATTGGTCTCGAGGTTCGGGGTAGGCAGGTTCTAAATAGAGCGCCTGTTTGGATAGTCTCTTAGTTGTGATGGTTTCTTCTAGTTCATTGGCGGATGGAAGGGAGTCTGAAGATGAATGGACATTCATGCGAGCAGGGAGAAGGCGTAAAGCTTAGTGCATGAGTGAGGTTTTAAACCTTGAATTGGATTTGGAAATGATTCATGAAGTTTAGTCTATGGTTTGAAATGCGTCTCTAGGATGGCATGGTATGGTGTAGCGTAGATGGTATCATTACTTCTAATGAGGAGACACTGAGTTTCTACTAGCCTCAGGCTCCGTGCCATCTTTCTTTGCTCTGCCTCTGTAATTTGCCTTCCGAATTTTGAAAAAGCCGGTTAGCGTATCTACAAGTGAGGCCCAGGAGGATTTGAGGCAGGTAGAAGTCCCAGAGGGAAGTGTTGGAAGAGGGCTGGTCTGGGATGGGATTGTTGAGATGATCCTATAGGTAAAGGAAGGATCAACGTAGGTTTCTTTCCAAACTTCTTTTCGTAGGCGATTGAAATCTGCGTTGGTATGTAGGTGGACGGAATTGCTTCTAAGATGACATGGAATCATAGCGAGTGCTTAGATATAGAAGAAAGAAATGAAGTGGTTTAACGCCTGCTT
This sequence comes from Pezicula carpinea, assembly GCA_026119845.1. NCBI lineage: Eukaryota > Fungi > Ascomycota > Leotiomycetes > Helotiales > Dermateaceae > Pezicula > Pezicula carpinea. The sequence goes on along the minus strand of JALRMK010000006.1, from coordinate 60,886 downwards.
CCCTGCTAGAAGAGAAAAAACATCCACCCTTGCTATAGCTGAGACCTTGAAAACGATTGCTTGTTCAGACATCCGCCCATTCTATTCCTTCATCAGTGAGTACTTTCGAGCCTGACTACCAAAGCCAGCCCTTCTTTCCTTTCACCTCCTCTTCTCCCTTCTCTTCTTTCTCCTTCTTTGCCCTCGCCGTCGCAGTGATTATCTCCAGCATCTCCTCCCCTTTCGGTGCCGTCGTCAGATTCTCATTCCCATCCTTTGTCACGAGCAAGTCGTCTTCGATACGAACACCTCCTACAGGGTAGTATTTTTCTAGTAGGTCTTTGTTGATGTATTTGCTGTATTTCTCGGACTTTAGGTGGACTTCTTCCAGGGCATAGCGGTTGAAGTAGCTGGGTGAGTTTTTAGTTTCTGGGGATTGGGAGGGTAGAAGAAGGGATGGGAGTGATTAGACGTACATCCCTGGTTCGACGGTGATTACCATGTCGGGTTCAAGCGAGTAAACTGAACTGCTGCGTGGTGAAGTTCGTAACATTTCCGAGAAAGCCAACGTCCAGTCGGCAGGGTTAGAGCGGAATCCATAGAGTGAGAAATCGCTTTTGGTTTCGGGACCTGACTTTTCGCCAACATCATGAACCTCAAGACCTACGAAATGACCTAGACCGTGAGGGAAGAAAGCAGTCGTAGCTCCAGAGAGGTAGATTTCTAGGAGTGACCCGTTGTGTAGGAGCCCTAGTTTCATGAGTCCTTCAAGTGCTACTTTGTGAGCATGTAAATGTACGGCGCGGAAATTACAGCCAGGTTTCACGAGAGCTATACATTCTGTCTGCATCTTGTCTACGAGATCGTAGATATCTCTCGCTTCGGGGGTGAAGGAGCCTGAGATAGGAAATGTACGTGTTACGTCTGAAGCATAGTTCTTCCATTCGCAACCAGCATCAAGACAGACAAGTTGTTCTCCCTTCAATGACGAGTCGTTCGCAACATAGTGGAGAGTACTTGCGTTTGCACCTGCTGCTGCGATGACACCGTAGGCTTGGCTCTTAGCACCGGCTGCTATACAAGTCCCAGTGAACACAGCTTCAATCTCGGTTTCATTAGACATGCGAGAAACGCGGCGGAGTACGTTCGTGTGTGCTGCTGCAGAAATTGCGTTTGCTTTGCGGATCATGTGGAGTTCGTAAGGACTTTTGATAGCACGTGCTGCATCCATTGCGGCCTTCAGCTTAAAGACGTCGAATGGGGATGAATCTAGTCGACTTGAAGAGCCATCTTTGTAAGTCATTACTGATTTGATCCCTTTCGGAGCTTGAGACTCGTGGAGAAGATAGATGTAGCCAAGGTTGTGGTGGGCATAAAAGGTTAGGTAGTCATCTAGTTTTGTGGTCCGCTCAACGTAGTCTACATCGTAAGCAGCCTTCACTTCTTCGATTGAGGGAATTACTCCGTTGAAAATGGCGTCGTGTGGGTTGCGCTGTGGTGGGATGAAGAGAGTGATCTTATCGGTGTGAATGTCGTAGGTTACAACATAGTTGGCCTCGTTCACTCCGGAAAGATAATAAAAGTAACGACGTTGCCGGAATGCTGGAGGCATGTCACTGTCCTCGTAGTTGATCTCTTTGAGACCTGGGAGATAGATGAGCCCATCTCGGACGCCGAGACGCCTGGCTACAGCTCGAGCGTTCAGTTTTGCTGTGGTTGACCGTGTCAGTCATGTATCTTGCAATGGAAAAGTGACAAATCTGTGCCAACTTGTGATGAGGTGAACATAAAAGAAGTATTATAGATATTCTTATTATCATTAAAAGCCAGCATTATCGTCGCCAAGCACCCATCAGTCCCTGAGCTAGCCGCGCCTCTGCTCCAGAAGAACGATCCTCTGACAGTCACTCGACTTGCAACTTGGTAAGGCGACAAGGGAAAATAAGAAGATATATGAGCACAAACCTGGATATTTCTCCACAGGAATAGGCTTGTACTCGATCGACCTAGACTTGAGGTTAGCCAGAAGCATACATGGTGAGTTATGCTACCGGTACTTGACGCCATGAAATCCAGGAAATGCGGGGAACGCTGGGAACGCTGGAAACGAGGAGGACCATACAAAGCATCGAACTCCTCCACAAACACCAACTCATCGCAGAGCTCCCGCTCGTCGTCCATGTCTGCTTTGGAAGCCATCCTTCTCGTTGCCGTGGTACCGAGATATCTGATCTGTCCTGTTGACGAGAGTTGGAGAGAACGAGGTTGGTTGGCTATTGAGATATTGCGTGTCGGCTTCTGATCCCGCGGCGCTGGCGAAGTTGGGGGCTACTCGAGTATGGATAATCATATCTCCGCTCCCGGCACTGGCAGTCTTGGCAGTTCCGCTGGACAACGGATAAACTATTAGCCTAGCTCACGCTTCTGCCCAAGAACCCCTCTCCCCTCCCCCTCCTTGTTCCCCGCCTATGAGAAGTTCCCCTGCTTCCACTCTTTAGCACGGAGCAGGTCGGGCCAGCGTCCACATTATTGAAACATTATTGAGCAACCAGCGATTACCACAATGGCTCCTTTGTATGCGCCATTCGCCGTCAATGACGCCGGCTATCTCAAAGTCTCCGACGTGCACTCAATCTACTACGCAGAATGCGGGCTTAAAACTGGTGTACCAATTGTCTATCTCCATGGAGGTCCTGGAGGAGGCGTTGACGACGATGATAGGTAAGCCTCTATGTAGGCGCAGAGAGTTGAAGATTGGAAAACAAAAGGAAATAGACCTGACTATCCACAATAGACGTTACTTCGATCCCTCCCACTATCGCAGCATTCTTTTTGATCAACGGGGTTCCGGAAATTCCACCCCGCACGCTTCTCTGCAAGACAATACCACCTGGGACCTTGTATCTGATATCGAGGCTTTACGCCAACACCTCAAGGTAGACAAGTGGATAGTTTTTGGGGGATCCTGGGGCTCTACTCTCTCACTGGCATACTCGCAGAAGCACCCTGAAAGATGTCTTGGTTTGATATTGAGAGGTATCTTTACTTTGAAGAGGTCAGAATTGGAATGGTTCTATCAGGGAGGTGCAGATATGCTCTTCCCAGACTTCTTCGAAGCTTATAAGGCGGTTATTCCTGTCCGGGAGAGGGGTGATATGATGAAGGCTTACTATAAGAGGCTTACGAGTGATAACGAGGAGGAGAGACTAAAGTGGTGAGGTATTCTGCGCAGGATGAGGCATATAAATCCTGACTTGACCTTCAGTGCCGTTGCTTGGAGCACATGGGAGACCGCCACGAGCAAATTGATGGTTGATCCCGAATATATCAAGAAGGTAGAAGATCCAAAATGGTATGTCTTCCGATATCTCTACTCATGCTAGGGCTTATTTCTGTAGGGCATTGGCGTTCGCCCGAATCGAGAGCCATTACTTCGTCAACGGTGGCTGGATGCGTGATGGACAGTTGATTGAAGAAGCCCACAAGATCAAGCATTTGCCTATCGTGATTATTCAGGGCAGGTACGATGTCGTATGTCCTGCGAAGACGAGTTGGGAACTTTACCAGGCGCTTGGTGGAGAGAAGAATGAGAAGGTTGAATATAAGATTTGTGGACACAGTGGACATTCTGCTCACGAGAAGGAGATTGAAGAAGCATTAGTTGATGCTGCTGATAAATTCAAGTCTCTGAAGCCATAGATATATGGAAGAAAGATGATTGGGTCTGCAAACAAGACGTATAATCATTGCTACTGGCTTGAAGTTGAAACACCCACAAGGAGTGCTCACCTAAGATACGCAACACTTACTTACCATTGTCCATGTGCTCTTCCGTAGAGGTCATCCCGTTGAGTCTGCAACTTTAGCCACGGATTGTGCATCCCAAACTACTCCCTTCAAGTTAAGTTATCCCAGATTAGCAACGTCAAGAAATCGAGTCACTCATCCGCCGTCAGGCAGCAGCCGCATACCAGAGCCAGGTCACGCTCATCCTGGACTCAACACTAAAAACTCTTCTTCGCGACAGTCCCAAGACCATACGCAATGAAAAGGCAGATTCTCCTTTCGAGAAAGTGAGGTAGGTTCCAAATATTCCTTCCCAGACACGAGGTCCAAGAAGAGTGGTCAAGTATATAGTTTTCAACTAGCAAAAACGCAATCTCGGACGAATCCTCACTGATATGCGTAGAACCCGTGCACTAGGATAGAGAGAAAAGAAGAAAGAAAAATTGGAAACAATGGAGAGGGCGCGAGAATTTATAGATGGATGGGTGCGCTAGGTACCTCAGCTTAGTTGCGGTTGGTTTGCTGGTCTGGTGCGTGACGTTATCTGCTTCGTGGGCAAACTTACTTACTTGGTTCGCCAGGTAGGTGCTGGTGCCTTCTGGTGGCGAAGTAAGCTGGAGAGTCATGACAGAGAGGGTTCTGATATTGCATTCGGTGAGTCAGATAAGAGTCATCTTTGGCTTCTGGCTACTCTTTTGGTACTCACTTGTGGGCTAGAAAGAAACCAGCAACGTGACTTGATGCCTCGTGATACAGTATGCGAAACTACCCAAGTACCTAAGGTACCTAGCAATAGCGACGCTATTTATTGAACAGTAGGGACACCTCAGTGTACACCTTAAGGCTTAAGCAGAAAAGTAGGTATTCATGATGTATAAACACGTTCTGCACTTCTGGTGCTAGTTTTTATAGCAGATGAACTAACCACATTCACGATAATACGACACAGAAATATAAGGTAACATGTAATTGCGACACAGAGATGCGACACACGAGCATTGCACTAAACAATTAACCGGTTCCCACAGCAAGCTACTAAACTATTTATACAATACACAAAACAATCTGTTGTACAGATACTTGTAACATAAGATATATACTTCTTGGATATACTTCTTAGGTATGTATTCAACAGTAGAGCGTGCTCAGAAATGGTCATGTGAGTAGTCAGGTGATCTAGGCTAAGCTCAATTTCTCTAGCTTCATTTTCGTAGTCGCAGTCTAAGTAACATCAGCAATTACAAGGGCTATTGTACAACTTAATTTAATGGGCCTATTTGCAATTCCACTGTCTGTGATCCATTCAATACTATGCACACTGCATAATCAATTTGTCTAGCACTGCCCTTTAGTCTGTGCAAGCGTCTATACTTTCTTCTAGCATTCAATCCTTCGTTCGGTTCTTACAAGAGAAGCCCCAATGATATGACTCTGCTATACTTAAGGTAGGCAATAGCACAGGGCAGATAGCGGAGAGAACCGTAACGGGGAAAGCTTACGGCCCCATAGAAGACGCTATGACAATGAAAAAACTTTCGTGGGGGCTTGGGGGTATGTACTGTATGTTCCGAGATATAAAGTTCTGATGCAAAGTCTTTTGACAGCTCGTCGCTTCGTATTTTATCCTAGCAGAAACAGAGTCAAGGTTGTCACGAGCCGATACAGTGCTTGGCCCGGCTCGACCCGTTACTCCGTACACCATATCTTCTTACTGGGTCACAGAGGAATACTTGTTTCCCATCTTTGGTTTGTGCAGTAGCTCCCTAAGTGGAATTGCGATCCTGCAATATCGCAGTACGTAAGTTATAGCTGTAATGAATCGTCAGCTAAGTTTTGCTACTGCACAGGATATCCTAGTTCTACTTCAAGTTCTCCATAAACCTAGTAGATAGACTTTTCTGAATTGAACTCTATGCACTTGGTTCTTTGAGCTACAGTAAATTAGGGAGGTCCATTTGAACACTACCCTTGAAACGGAGTAAGCGAAGTGGAAGTTCGAATGATAGTCTACTTTAACTTATCTGGGACAAAATCCATATCATGCTCTACCGAGCTCGCATGGCCCATGGGTACCAACCCCCGCCTCCGAGCTCCTACTGTAACACTGCAACTGCATGTATGGGCCGAGTCCGAGATCCCACGGCAAGGGCCAACTGTGGTACCGTGGATAAGTAAAAGTAAGAAGGAACCCTGTAAGTTGCTTGGTAAAGGGCACCTCCTTCTCCCGATTCATTTGCGGCAACACTGTCCGGCAGTCCTTCAAGATGAGAGGCCAAAATACAATCAGTTATTGCATTCTCATCATCTCAGCCTGCTTAGGTTCCTATCTTTTATACGCACGTGGCTATGCCACTTTACAAACAAATATAACTTCACAACGCCAAAAATGTGTATATGCGACATTCCTCACTTCGTTAGACGATGTCACAGATAGAGAGGAGCTTATTCCAGGTGTGACGGACTCAGATGATGGTTATTTCATTGCAGCAAGGACATTGACTTATCAAATTGTCCACGCTCCGGAAACCCGAACACGTCGTAATATACCCTTTGTCGTCTTCGTGAGTGACTCGGTCAGTCAACGCAAGCGAGAGCGGCTCAACAGAGATGGCGCCATGGTCATCCCGTTGCAGAAAGTCGAATCAACTTGGGTTCAAGGAAGCGAGGCTCGATACTTCGATGTCTTGACCAAGTTGAGAATGTGGGAAATGGTGCAATTTGATCTCATCGTCTTTATCGATGCCGATGTGGTCTTGACGCGGCCTATTGATGCACTTCTTGACGAACCGTCTGTAAAACCCCGAAATACAAACTTCAAAATGGAAACGAACACCAATTCTTATGGATCTCTGCCAGAATCCTACATCATGGCTGCTGTTGCAGGTATCACGCCAGGCCACAGGTTTCCACCCCGAGAACAGCCACAAGATATCTACGACTGGGATCACTTCAACGCTGGCTTGATGATCTTCCGGCCATCGCTGGAGATATTCAGGAATTTTCGGTCCATCTTGGACAAGGAAGGAAGCTATGATATGCGACAGCCTGAGCAGAATTTGCTCAACTTGGTGTATTCTCCTTACGGCGAGATGCCTTGGCAGCCTCTTGACTTCAAATGGATCATACAAACCCCAAATGCGAATGATATTTCTCATGGTGTTGCTTTGCTCCATGATAAATGGTGGAGACCGTATTTCAGAGAGGATTGCATTGTTATTTTCACGTCATGGGTTTGGAGGATGATTGGGTTTTATGAGGCTCTTGATCAGCAAAGATAGCCGGAAACGTGAGCTTGGGATGTATACCGCAATGTAGTTTTCTCTCCCGAGAAGATGTAGACCAAGATGGAGATCAAAAAGCTTGGAATGTTAAAGCGAGCCACAAATTTGTAGTACTTCTTCGTATGCTATGTTTATCATATATTGACGCTTCTGATTCATGTAAAATGGTAATTTAAACGTTATCATGTACTCTATCTTCTGACTTTTTCAGTCTAAACATTCCGTTCAGTCCACACGTTTCTCTAATCTCCTTACAGATGAAACCCAACTCCTGTTAATGATACGACTAACTATTTCAGCCGTGCAGAGAGTAACGATACCCAAAACAAGTCCTGAGCCCAGCCAAGTAGCCAAAAAAGAAAGTTTGTCCTTCATAGCTTCATTGGTAGTTGGATAACTCTCCTTTTTGAAAATCCACCAAATGTGTCTTATCAGCGGATTACGCCACATGTGACACACCCCAATGTGAACTAGATATATCTCGAATGATATCTTGCCCAGATACTGAATTGGCCGACTGTTAAGCGGAACTTGAAGTTTTTCTAAGTTGCTAATTGCCCGGATTACCATCGCAGAACCGACAGCCTTCCAGATGAACTGCTCGATACGCCAGTCATCCCAATGGCGGGATTTTAAGGAACCAAGATTCTCATACCCGCGAGGTAGGTAGCCATCGTCTGGAAGACATAACAGGTAAACGCCCATTATGAAGAAACCCATATCTGTGGCTACAGAGATTTTCCATTTGTCGGTACTGGATGTCAGTATGGTTGAGGCTATTCTGCTCTCTGCGATATAAATTCCAGCGACGAAACTGAAGATGTCCCAATGGCCAGACCAGAGAAAGTATACCATCATAGCTGACAGTACCAAACGTCTTGAATCCGAACTCCAGCCAGCAAGTCCCAGGATGGTGAGATAAACAATACACGCGCCACGGAGCTCAAGTGGGATGGTCCAAAATTGACCATTCAAGCCCTCAGTATCTTGCAGACTAAACACGTTCACGATATCCATCATATGAGTGAAGATGAATTTGACGTGGGACCACGGGGAAGTCCACGGTTCAGTATTCCCGGTACTGTGTGGAGGGAAGTACCAGCTGAACAAGTCCAAAAACCACAGCAGTTGCGAGATTGCTGTCAAGCCGAAAACCGGTACGAAGAGGCGATGGAACTTCCGAAACAGCGAGGTCAGGACACTTTTGAAAAGTGACTGTGTACATCCTGCTTTGAGAAGCATCTGGCGTCTGATGGAGATTGAGTAACCCGAAATCACCATGAACAGAGGGACCATGGCATGTGCTGCAAACAGTAGTCGAATTGGTGGGAGCTGGATCAGCAAACGATTTTCTTCTGCTGGTTCGTGCCAGAATGACCGGAATGGTGGAATGATTTCCCCCATAAAGTAATGATCAAATGCCACGATGAAAGCAGCAATCCCTCGTAGTCCATCGATCCATGCCATCCGAGCCATCACTAAGTGTCGGTACAAAAATAGAAAGTCTCCTCTCCGAGGGTCGGTTTGAGAGAGGGTGGTGGATATTGCCGATTTGGAAGCAATGGGTATACAGTAATGCTGAAAGATCCTGAAAACGTGGAGTATTCTTCAAGGATTTCAATAGTACGTCAGAAACAAGTACTGCAAATTCCTCCACCTTCATGGTACCATAGTACGCAGTACTGTAAGTGTCTGCGCTCGCTTAACTTGCTTGAACCGCTGTCATGCCATCCCATCTTCCGTCTTCCGCACTGACCTAGACAAGCCCGTGCCCACTACTATAGTGCTGTAGGGGATATAAGCTTATGCGAAAAGCATTCCAAAGACAGCTAGAACGAGTGCTTTTCAGGTCTGATGATTGACTCAAGTACCTTGTAATACTCGTTCGGTAGTTTAACACAACTAATAATGCTGAATTTAGAGTTTAATTGAACGGCAACAGCCTTGCAGAACTCCCTCAAAACCTTTTATTCTCTTATCACCCGTTCGAAGGATCAATTAAGCGATACACTAAGAAGGGGAAGTTTCAAGGTCTCAACAAGACCCTGGTCAAAATAACCCAAGCCGTTCGAGTGACATACTGCATACGTAGGTACGACTTTGGCCTCGTACTCGTACGGGGTACTTCATCGCATGTACATTTCGTACCATCTGATGTCTTGTCATTACTCTGTATGAAACATGTCATTTATAGTCCGGGAGTTCGGCATTATTATTTTACACAACTTGAGGGAACCTCTCGTTCTTTTCCCAAAACCCAAGAGCAGAAGCAAACTAGGCGCCAATTCTCGCCTATCTGCGCTCGAGACCAATCTTTATGTATCGTAGGTAGAGACGGGACTTTTTCTACTCCCGAATGGTGCCTCGGAACTTTTATCTTGGCACTACTGTAAGTCCTTCGATCCACACTACTTACGATAACACAAGTGTCTGAATAACAATGACAGAATAGGTACGAAGGTAGCGGTCAAAAGTCGTGCGAATACAGGGTATATGCCGTGTAAACTCTACTTTAGATGCTGTGTAGCCTTAATCCACTATAAGCCGGCCTCTAGCGAGGATTACAGGGTATAATTTTAGGGGTTACAGGGGCCTTACTCTTATTCTCTATCTCTACCTAATCGTATACTACAGGCTATTTACTGGCCTTATTACAGGCCTTATACCCTGTAAATGGTGGATACAGCACTAATGTAGCCTACAGTGAGCCCCTACAGGGCACATGCCCTGTATTCGCACGACTTTTGACCGCTACCTTCGTAACTTCACCAAAACAGTTCGTTCTACGGAGTACCTCTGTTATCATATACATATCTAGTGACCCTAGATGATAGTTAATACAAATATAGCAAAGTAGATTGATAGGATAAAATGGAAAGGGGAGGGGAAAGAGAATATAAGGCGGCAAATGGTGACTAGGTAGTTTCGAAAGACTTGAGATTTACAGACTAGGTGTTAGATCCTTCGCTTAATGGTAGTGTAGCTTTGCATAAGGCAAAGGAACATACAGAGCAAGGAACAGAGACTAGCTAAAATACCCCTTCTCATAGACGAATATAGTACCCACTATTAGATTCATAGGCACACGATTATGGCGGGTCCTGATACGTGTGCAGGGTTCTGCTATTTACAGTTTACCGCCCTGTTAAGTGGACATATAAGATAGTAGAGTAAGTACGAGATCTGTTTGATAATCATAGCAACATAACACCAACTAGGTACACATCTAATTAAGTCGTATTAGAGCGAACTATATTCTGATTGTTATTACTGTTGAACTATAAGATTTGTTCAGGTGTAGTATATGATATCACTCTTTCATAGTATATATTCTACCCACTAAAAGTAGTCGTTATGTCTTCCACTTATACAACTTAGCAATGCTTTGTAAGTAACTCTTATATAACTCAAATAGTGCTTTGCTGCATATGACTATTGAAATAGTAGCTGAACGTACGTAGCCCTGTATAAGCAGTATTTCCCTGTGTACACGTATCAGCACCCATATCTTCAGTCCATCCGGTGACCGTTGACTGGGAACCTTGAGATTTCTTGCTGCAGGTACTTGTTAAAAATGGGAAATCTCAAGCATAACCGTGTGCCGAGTCTGTCGGCATCGTACGTTCTCTGTTCCCAAAAATTCATAATCCTATTTCTCGATAAATATATTCCACTCAGCCCCAGAATCTATGAGCCCGACGCAGATGCTCTTTATTCATTGTTGATTAGGATAGCTTTTAACTCCGACAATAAAATCCTACCCGAGAATGTTGCTTTCTCCTCCTTTCTCTAAAGAGGATCTCTATCTTGATCTTGCCAAATTAGCGGCATATTCTCAACGATTTGTTCACCTTACCTCTTGTCTGCTTTTGGCTTTAGGTTATTGGCTTTTGATAAGGACAACAACACACTTCTTGACGGCAGAATTCCTTCTTTGCACAGCAATCGGAGAGTATAACCGCTTTGCCAATAATCGGCGCAGAGAGTTATTGGTCCCCAACAAGCATGCCTCAGATACTCAGAAATGCACTCAATCGAAACCCTGCTACCGAGGAAGATGGGACGATCCGGTCAGATCTATTGCGGCCATAGTGGGTTATCGAGAGGACCCGGCTCTGTTTAAAACAGCGCTTGAGAGTTATAAAACTGCAGAAGGGTGCCAGTTTGTGATTATGGGAATAGATGGGAATGAGGCTGGAGATAAGGAAATGCTCGCTGTGTTCAACCAGGTATGGGCTACGGACAATATGTACTTTCTAGAGCCAACGAAACTGATAATCTGAATCTTAGGTTTTTCAAGGAACATCTGCTAATATTGAACTACCAACTCCACTCGGCGTGCTCGCTGAGCGATATCTCGCGGATCCAAAAAATATTGATAAGAAGGATGCTGCGGATCATGTTTGGAATGAAGCAGCCATTTCATACAGTTGCCGCGTTGCACGCAAAGCCCTTGACGACAATGGTGTGAAGATAACTGGGCTGGACGCAATATCACAGCTTTGTATCTCCCAGCCACATCTGAACAAGAAAGGAATCATGTTCACAACCTTCGTCTTCGGCATAGTAATATCGGATATTTTAGGGATCGAGTTCCTTTGGACTTCCGACTCAGACTCCATTGTATTCCCAGATTCGTTGCACGGAACACTGTCAACTGTCGCTGGAGATGCAAATATTGGTGGTTCGAGTTCTGCATTACAGGTGTATAATGCGGACCAGTCGTTGACGACCAAGCTTGTTAATGTGATCTATTGGGCTGAGTTTACACACAGCAAATCAGTGCCAGCTTCTTCCGGAGAAAGTGATATCCAAAGTGGTCCTGCCGCTGCATTCAGAGTCGAAGCTATTCGGGGGTTCTTGATGAATTGGTATACACAAACTGTTCTTGGTCATCGGATGGTGAGTACATCTCATAACACCCGTCAATAGGTACCCGCCTTTCTTCTCAGGGTCGACTAACATTGTTGGAACAGATTACAAACGAAGATCGCCATTTAACGACAAACCTTCTCCTTCATGGCTGGAATGTAACTTATGCCTCGGACGTCCTCATAATGACTGAGACTCCAGCAACTATGAGACAATGGATTATGCAGCAAGTGAGTCACAGAAGCTTATCATGAACTGTCAGAAGATGAAATCGGATCAGTGATCATTCAAGCTATCTGTATTAATCCGTGACCCTTAGGTACGATGGGCCAGAGTAGGCCACGTAGAAACCATATTCAATCCAAAGTTATACCTCCATCACCACCCCATCTTCTTCTGGTCAGCACTCAAACGCGAACTAGAATCCTTGATAGCCTTCCTCCCAGTCCTAACCTACTTCTGGAACGGCGATCTAAAATTCATGACCACATTCCAGGACATAGGACTCCGCCTCCTCTGTACAATGCTGTACAATTGGTGCCGAAACCCACAACGAATGCCACTAAATACCTGGTTTTGGATTGCGCCAGCGCTACTCTTCAGTTTTGTTTGTCAACCTGGACCGCATATATTGGGCTTTCTTACCATCTGGGATGATAGCTGGGGAACAAAGACCGGAACTTCTCAAGGGCCGCAACTACGACAACGAACTAGGGAAACCGGACTCGTGATATTGTGGCTAGCTATTGTTGGTGGTGCATGTGGAAGAGGTTTGGCTGCAATTTTAGAATTGTCTTCAAATGGCACGAACTTGGCAATTTCAGGAGGCTTTGTATTCACCTTACTTCTGTGTTATAGATATATCTTTTGAAAGTGGGGTCTGTCTGGTAGCTATAAAATGCAGCTGAGTAGGCTGTGCCAAACCTGGGTGTAGCCCTTCTGGAAGAGAGTTTATAGTTTGCTTAAGATTGGAGATCTTAAGGGCTCGCTTAATTTCACGACGACGATGATGTTCGGTTTGGTTATGACACTTATATAGATTTTGTTTTCTATTTTCCTCTCATCTTAGAACGCATAGAGCTTAGTAACTGGTCCAAGATTCATTGCTCTCCTACAGTTGAAGGACCCTGGGGATATGTAGGAAAAGAGATCAAGATGACATAACTGATATAAGATTATCCTGCCCATAGGCACTTGTTAATCTACAAGTTAATCTACAAGGACTTTGAAAGAAAATTGGGGCCTGAGGACTCCTGTCATCTACCTACACAATGTCAATCAAACTGGCAAACACACTACTAGACCATGCTAGCACAGCTTTTCACTTATAATTTCCCTGCCCACTAACTATATTTTACTTAGCCCTTATCAGCCACGCCTCATAAGAAACACCAGACGAAAAGAGTATACTTTTTATCTAGCTTCTCGTTGTCATCTAGTTTCTTGTTGTCATATAAAGTTAAAAAGAAAAAGAAAAAAGTTAGGACGGCCCTATAAAGATGCGGGGCTTGCATTGAACGGGTGAATCTACACAACTAGACTCCCACAACTTAGGACTGGCTTAGTTAGAAGTTGTTGTTAAAGTTAACACCACTTGGGCAACGCGAATCAAGGAAGTACTCTGAATACTAAGATGGACACAACATTTTCCACCTCTTAAAAACGTATTTCAACAACTTGGAGACTAACAAGCTTCACTTTCAGCTTTATGTCAAGTAACGCAGCCTATTTCATAGAGAAACAGGACTCCTCAAATGATCCGCACTGAGCTTGCCGTCTGCATAAACAAGAAAAAACTTAGGCTCTACAACGACCTGGACTGCAAGTGACTCAATGAGCTACCCAGAAAATAAGACGTTCACGCTTATGCCTGTGAAGTTCTGACTTGTGCAAAATTATACAGGAATTTGATGCTCTGATCAGAGCTGCGCCGATGAGATCACACATCATTTAATCTCATGAATCTTGCTAAAACATGCTTGAGCTAAGTATGGTATCTAGCCAAGTAAGTTTCCTAGATCAAGTTTGTTACCTAGAAAGGACCTCCCTAAACGGAATGAGTCACACAAATAAAGTGAGTTGTCGAACAAAAGGAAGCACTGATCGAGAATTCAACTGGAATAACAGCCAACGAAGATGGATGTTTAAAGGTTGAATGTCTTAAGAACTGTGTGTACAAGCAATGATGTTGATTCTTGGAATAGCTAGAGACTAGAATTCCTTTTATGGCCCAGATTCTAACCTAAGTTAGATGCAACTGCCATTTGATGTGCCACTGCCATTTGCTGTGCCCCTGCCATTGTCCGTTCAATCAATAATTGGCCATTTCATCCGGATCGATGATTCGCAGAGCCTTCGCAGCCAGAATTACCTCAGGAATTACAACCTTGAAACAATCCAAACGCGACACCATGTCAAAGTGGCGTATGATGTTCACATGACGACCTCGCCATTCCGCGTCGAGAACCCATTCCAGGCCTGGTGCAAGGAAGACTGTGACAATGAGATCTGCCAGTGTCAAGTGGTCGCCAAAGATGTACTTTCGGGCACGGAGGTGATCTTCGAGGACAATGAGAAGCTTAAGGGTGTTGGACTTTGACTTTCGGATAGCATTGTAATCATTATTCTCTGGCTTATGAACCTTTGGACGAGCGGAATCGGGGAGGATTGGAATCACCCTGTGCGCACCTAATCATCAGCATGAACTCTATGGCAGTGTTTCCGCGTTGGGAATAGTTACCATGACGCAAGTGCGGTTAGGAACTCTGAATTGGCCCAGCTCATCCATGAGATGACTGCAGCTTCTTCCTCCAGTGAACCATTACCAATCAGCTTCAAATTATCTGATCGCTTAGCGAGATACTATTGAAAACAATTAGCTTAAGGGATTACAAAGACGGAAGAGATCTTTACATGGGCAATGGCAATCGTCTCGGTCAACTTGATATCAGGTGTCTCCAACGCTGGGATCTTGCCGCGGCTCATGGGAAACTTGGCGATGTATCCATCTCCGCCCACATTGGAACCTGGGTTTACAACAGATAGCTCGAAATCAAGGCTTTCTGCAGTGGCCTAGACATCCGTATCAGTAGACTGCCTGTTGGTGGGAAAATATGGGGACGGACGACGATGAGTACAAACTGCGTTCGCGGATTCTTCTGCGACAAGACAAAGAAGTTAGCACAGTGCAGTGGGTGCTGCTGGAGGTCGAATAGATGCATACCTCGTATCCGTAGACTGTGAACGCCATCTTTTCGTTCCTGCGTTGTATCTTGGGTGATGGTGTTTGGTGGATGAAGTGTGAGCAACAGGAGGAGTGGAGGTTATGGACGCTTAGGCCGCAAGAAGCGAGGAGGAGTTAAAAGTCGTGGAAGGAAGGAACAGTGACGGGGATGGGTCCGCTTTAATTTCAATTAGGGGAGTTGGTGCTGCGAAGAATAGACCTCGTGCAAAAATACGCTGACATACTCTTGCTTACTCACTTCGTGTGCTGGCGGCTTCTTGCATGAGATGTGTGTATAAGAACCGCCGATACGATCATGTTTCCTGCATATTGGGGTTCTGTACGACAATAACGACCTTCCATCCGCATCGCTTGGCTAAGAATGAGTTGGATTCATGCAGAATTCAGGACACAGAAGAACATTCTCTCAACAAATGCTATTCAGGTGGTCGGACAATGCCAAAGCAACCGTCTTCTTGTAAGACCTCAAAGCTGTCAGGGTTCTTTTGCTCATACTGGCTTTATTTGGGTAAATGAATAAACATCTGTCGACGCTTTGCGGCTTTCGTCATGGCTATGTCCATACCACATCCCAACACATACACTCTCATTGTATCAAACTACTAAGATAACTCCTGCGGGTGACTGGAATTGCTTGAATAGCCAGAACTGAGGTCATTACCTCTATACTCGGGGCCTACGTGCTGAGTTACTCAACTAAGTCTTAACGTAGATCATCGAGCGGCTAGATACCTCTCTTCTATGCATCAGTTTCAAATATCTTCATTGCAAGTGATGTAGATTAGAGGACTTGATGACTACTTTCATCGAAACTGTCCCTCCCAGTGCAAATGAAGCTAGAAAATGTGGTTGAACAATGCCAAGAGGTATATGTCAACTCACTGGAAGTATTCGTTCCAATAATGACTTTCCACCACACATTGTTTGAAGTATCTCTGATGCTAGTTTCAAATCTTTACTTGTGGAGATCGTTACCCCCAGTACTTTGGCTTCGTGAGAAGACCATCCATCATCTGTGGTGCAACCTCGAATCTTCCCGACCGGTAGAAGCCGAGGAAGTTGGAGCTCTCCCAATACACAACACGTGACACAAAACATCCTCATACCACCATACTTCTTTGCTGACTGGCTTGGAACGGTTGGTATTTACGCCCTAAAATGATAAATATTAGGGATCTGCCACAGCTAGCTTGAATGTAAGTCTACGGTGAGTTTGCAAGCATGGAAGTCCTCGAGCCACCAGAGCCCAGGCTGTAGCTAAGGGTAGGTAGCCCGAATACCAACTTCCAACACCCTGAAGACTTAGAAGCATCGCATCGAGGAAGGCCTCAAATAAATGCCTTCGATCTAGATCAGACTTGTTTCATAGATCAATAGCACAGGAACACGACACCCGACACCCAACCTACCTCCTACACCAATGCAAGGGATTCAGTCTCCTGGCTCGTGTGTTCCCCTCATTGGTTTGCTCTGCCTGGCACACACGAGCAAGCAGCATGTGGAGGGATGGTACCTTATTGCCGTGCCTGCATATGACAGTAGAGTGGAAGGTTAATGGCCAGAAACAAGCTCTTGCTCCTGGATTAGGCGGTGATGTAGTTGAGATGGAAGGTTTGGCCTGTCCGTTCTTGGAATAGATGCTGGTTGCATAGCCAATTTGGAGCATCACATCCAATGGCACTTGCAAAGAATTGCCACCACCACATGTAACCACGAAGCAGTAGTCAAACAACGCCAACTAAGGAGTAGCTATTATCACCACGCCCTTCGCCCAACCTCCCTCCATCCTCCGTCTACTCGCATTTCAACTTCGAAGATGCATCTTGCAACCTCGGTTGCATCGTTGTTCATTTTGCAGCATTGACCGTCTCCAGATTTCGCGACCGAGGCACGCATCACCACGTCATCATGGCCGACGAGTCGAAAGCTTCATCACTCGCAACGTCAGGGACACCTCTGCGAAGAGTCCTCACGGGCGAAGAGTCCTCGCAGTTTCGACATCGACCGCCAACAAACCGTTTCTCAACGACGGGCGCAGGAGATGTTCCAACTTCAGGCATAAGACGACGAAGCTCCACTTTCTCTGACTACTCCATCAACGAAGCTCGAAAGTCGTTCCAGGAATCTGCCGATGATGTTTTGTTACCTACACCTAATGGCGCTGGCAGGGACACTGCCCGTGTGTCCTCTAACTGGGACTCCGTGCCTTTGGTCTTCGCCCTGCTACCTGCGGTCGGGGGCATGTTCTTCAAGAATGGCAGTTCGGTAATTACTGACATCATGCTCCTTGCGTTGGCTGCGATTTTCTTGAACTGGTCGCTCAGGTTGCCATGGTGAGTAACGGAAAGCCTGGCGGGGCACACTATGCTGACGGAAATCAGGAATTGGTACCACTCGGCCCAAACGATTCGCAAGAAGGAAGAGTATAACGGGGACACCGTCATCGATACCGACAGTGAGGACGAAAATGGCTTGAGCTTGTCGCAAAGCTCTCTAGACAAGGTCCCAGAGGAAGAAGCGGAAGCACCGTCAGATGCAACTTCAAAACCAACCTCCAAGCCTATTCGAAGACTTCCAGCCCACGAATCTGCTACGAACGAATTATATACCCACGAGACGCTCGCTCTGCTATCGTGTTTCATCTTTCCGGTGCTCGGTGCATACCTCCTGCATACTATTCGGTCTCAATTGACACGGCCATCAGAAGGGTTGGTCTCAAATTATAATCTGACAATCTTCCTTCTCGCCTCGGAGTTACGACCGATGGCACACTTAGTCAAGCTCATACAATCCCGGACTTTACATCTTCAGCGCGTGGTGAATTCCAATCCATACAATACCGTGTGTGAAAAACCGACAGGAGATGTCAAGGAGTTGGTTCGGAGAATGGAACAGCTCGAGGCTCGAAGCACAACACCAACTGAAGCCCCATCTGGCAACGGAACAACAGAGCAGCCTCTGAGTGCGAAACAGATTGCCACTGTCGCAACGGAGGTTCGCCGAACTTTACAACCGGAACTGGATGCCCTCAATCGAGCTGTGCGTCGCTACGAGAAGCGTGCAACCCTACAGACATTCCAGACTGAGTCACGGCTACATGAACTTGAGGGGCGACTAAGTGACGCCATCTCTTTGGCGGCAGCAGCAGCAAATAACGGACAAAGTCGTCATGGATTGTCTATAACATTAGTAGAGTGGGGAGCAGCAGCGTTTGTGCTCCCGCTTCAGGCGGTCGGTGCCCTCGCAAGCTTGCCGTTCAAGACCATCATAGCTTTGATCAATTATGCAACATTAATGATCGTTGGCAGGAATCGCAAGCCTGTTGAAAAAGGAAAGAAAACTACGAATGGAAAGTATCCCTCCCACAGTCGGATGGGAGCTGATCGTCTACAAGGTAGAGTGACGAAGAGATGAAAGGACAGCGTTTGAGAAAATTTGTATTTTCAGGAGATTAGGAAAACTGGACGATACCCGGGGGAGTTTTTAGGACCTTCGTTGCTCTCTGTGAGCGCACGTATCACCTTCTGTGGAAACAGAATTAATGCAGTTATCAGTAGACTTTTCCCTCTCAACTGTCTCCATTGAAGACGAAGTCTTGGAGAGGTTGTGAAGAGGTTAGAAACAGGGAAAATACCCCTACAAACAACCGCTAGAACTCGACCTTCTAATTATTGCAGCACTGCATCAGCACCAACTTTGATGAGGCAGCCATTTGTTTCTTCAAGAGGCAACAATTCAGCACGCGAAGGTACACCTCTGCATTCCAGTCTCAATGCCTTGGCTAACAACTGAATATATGCCTGTCACGAAACAGTCTTGCACTAGGTCTCCTGCTTCATAGGTATATCTAGAGCTTGGGCTCTTGTTCAGTTGGTTTTTTTCGAGCTACTTCCCACCTACAATGATCTCCCTACAATGCCAGACCAGCAACACACACTATGCTTTCACCAAGTGCCCAAAAAGGTCATGGTACGTCAAGATATTTCTGATCTCTATTGAGACTGCGAGAGTTTCACATGATGACCATGAAGTTAAGGGATTTTAAATGATCAATTGTGATTGCAAATTTGTGAACTGTTTCCGATATTTGTTGACCATATAATTGTTGCTTTGGAAATGCTCTGTTAGAGAGATGCTAATAAATGTGTTATATGACAATGAAAACCGGAGCATGTCCTCCACGGGGTCCTTCGACCTTCACGAAACGCCTTAACCCGCTTTTGAAAGCACTTGTGCCTGCGCCATGTGCAGGCTTGAGGCCAAATTTCTAACTAATTCTCTTGACACAAATACAACTTAAAACAGTCGAACTGTCAGGCTAAAATCTGTATCTATTCACCTCAAGAAAATTGGGGGAGCGGGGAGATATACATATCAAGCCTTGTGTTCCGAGCGTCTCGCTAGGGACTTATGCTTCCGAAATCATTTCGTCCAGAGATAGCAATGAAAGCTGTATTGGCAAGGAAGGTACTTTTAGTAATAACAGTCTTTGACTTAATTCGTCTTGGGTGTCTTTTACTGTCTAAAGAGGTTCTAGTAATATGCTCTCTTTATAAAGAACTAGATTAAATACCTTGTAGCCTTGTAGGAGATAGAACCTTGGTGCTAGTAGAAAAACTATCCCATTGTAAAGAACCATCGCATTGTAAAAAGATATCCCATTGTAGAGTAGTAGTATTATAGTATACGACTCTAGAATACTGATACCTCTATATTGAGTGATTTACAGGTGGCTGATTTGAGAGGATGTTATACTTCAAGTGTGATATTCTAGGTTTGTTCTTAGCGAGGGTGAAACCGGCTTTTAGTTGTTGCGTATTTATAAATGAGTGATATTGTGGGTGTAAAAAGTGTAGGCTTTATTTTGTTTCTTTTTTCTACTTAAGATTTGGTGTTCTTCTCAAGTGATGAGAGGTTAGATGATGGAGATATGTTCGTGGATAAGTATATGCAAAGTTTCGTATCTTATACAGTTATCCATCTGCCTTCAGAATTCAAGATATCAGAAGATATGTTGCAACAGGACTATGATACCACTATCTCGCACTTGTGAGCCTTTGGTGCAATGACAAAGTAATTCTCAAACTCCATTTCCGCTTCTGTAGTTACCGTTTTGGCTGTTGGAAATTCGCGGAAGAACATGGCAGAAGCCAGACTCAGTTCCATGTAAGCCAGGTGCATCCCAATACAGACTAAAAATATCAATCAGCATTTCAATTGTTCTCTTTCTAGTTGAGAACTCACTTCTGCTACCACCTCCAAAAGGCATGAATGCGTCCTTCATATCTTGGCTCGGCTTCAACCACCGTTCCGGCTTGAATTCTAGTGGATCCGAGAAGATATCTGCGTCACGATGGAGAGTGTACGCTGCTGTGCTCACAATGGTATCTTCAGGCAAAGCGAAGCCAGCCAGAGTCCTTCCTCCTTTGGGGACGACCCGGGGAAGACTGCCAGGGGCTGCACCATATAGACGTAACGCCTCCTGAATGACAGCATTCAAGTAGGGATATTCCTTAGCTTGCATACTCGTAAAGTCCGTCGGTAATGCGTTGACTTCCTCCTGCAACCTTGCTTTGATATCTGCATGGCAAGGCCGCAGTAATGTCCAGACAAAATACGTAAGTGTAATGGCCGTCGTACCTGAGCCAGCAACTATCATGTTACTGGCTTCTCGCTCCACATCAGCATCACTAAGCTTTGTGCCATTAGGAGCTTCAGCAAGAGCTTTTGAAAAGAAAGTTCCTTTGGTTTCGCCTCGTGCAGTGAGAGCTTTGTGTTTTGCAATTGCAGCCGTGCCTATTCTCACCACTCGTTGTGGCGCCTTGAGCCAATGCTGAATTGCTGGGATTGGAAGATATTTAAGAGGCGTTGTAAGTGGCGAGAGTTCAACTTGGAGACCGGAGAATAGGAAGACTTTCTCTAGTTCACGGGAGTAGTCCGATTTCTTGGCCTTTGTTAGTGAACAATTGACATGGGGCTGTGCTGGGACCTTCATACCTCTCCATTCTCTAAAGCATGAAAGCTCTCTCCAAAGGACAACTCTGTAATTATATCGGTGGCCATGAATGTCCACCATTTCAATATATCTGCTTTTCCGTTGCCCCTCTGTGTATCCCCTTTGATTCTCGACACAGCAAGCTTTGTCCTGAAATGAAGTAGATCTTCCCATTCTGCCAAAGCCGAATATGAAAATGCTCGAGCAAATAATTTCCGTCGGGCAGAATGTGCCACAGGGTCCATGCCAGAGAAGAGCCCAGGAGTTATATCAGCCTCCGCATTTTCACCAGTGAAGTCTGCATACCAGCGAGACTTAAGATATCCAGATCCAATTCGATGTATTTCGCGTGTAGAGGGCAGATCTGCGAATGCTATCTCCATTGGAGAAATTCGAACGACGGGACCTGCGTAAGCTGGTCAGCTAAGCCTTGTGTTTTTGATGTAGCATGCGTACCATATTTGATATGCAGGCTATGCACATAATAGATCTTTCGTCCTCGTAAGGTATGGAGCTTCAATGGTAGATTCGTCCATCGATTTAGAAATGGGCCTGGGATACTTCGAAGGGGCCCAAACGCTGTGGTCGCAGCCTGTATCTGTCAGACGAAGAAATGTCAAGAGAAATACCTACATTGTAGAGCCATGTTATTACAAGCAGCAACGGCGCGTATATTGGAAAAGGCATCGGTATCAGTTTGGGTGCACTTTGACGACGAGGTAGATAGAAGAAGTGATTGAAAAAGAGCCGATGGGAGGATCATGGAAAAGACTACTTGTACTCATTGTCTGTGCTGTCGCTCAAAGCTGCGTCTAGACCTTAGTTTCGAGATCAAGTGCAAGTTCTGCAGAAGACACTGTGGTTCAGGACCTAGATGTGATGGGGAGCAGCTTCTGACTGCGGGGAACGTTACGGCCCCTCCCCCACCTCGTCCCGGAGTCACAGAGCTGTCTGGGGACCGGAGGCACAAATAGGACAACCATGAAGTTATAATCCTGCCACAAAGGAACTATGCGCACTATTTCTACGAGCTCTATAGCCAGTGGAGGTAATGGAAGTAGCCCTTGACACTTTCCATTGCTCTCTCCGCACAATCCCAATTCAATAAACCTGAGCCTTATTGGCAAGCTTTCCAAGGGTCTGATCAAATGTTTCGTCCTCACCAACACAGATTTTGTATGAGGTTCTGGCGTACTGCTCTGCCTGCGCCTCGAGATCTGGTGCTACCAAATGATAGGCGCTGGAAAGAAGCATCCAACACTCGAAAAGACTGTCCTGCATGAGTCCCCATTGCTTGACAACAATAGGCGTGCCGGCCGTGCGTGGTACATTCCCACCTTCGACGACATAACCAAGAGACGACAATACTCCCAAGGCCGAATTGATGGCCTGAACTGGCTGCTTTTGCAGCATATACAACTTCGCAAGAGCTAGCTGCGGATCCCAGAGACATAGACGAGGTACTTCGACGGCCGGACGACGGTACTGATCTCTCATTTCAGTAAGGACCCTCTCTATCTTAGCTAGATTTCCCTTTGAGCCGGACTGAAAATATCCCGGAAGGTCTGCCCTCAAGCGCTTTCTCTTTGCGAGGACATTCTTGCTCGTAGTCTTTTCATCTTGGCACATGGCACAATCGCACAAAAATCCCCACTGCCGAAGACGCTTCTGGTGTTCTTCATAACCGTGGACGGTGGGCATATGATACCAGAAAGTGATCTCTGTGTCAGGTGGGAGGTCTTGTGTAGCGCGAACAATCATCATATCGCCGATGAAAGAGCGTCGAGCATTGCTGTAGCAGCTGTGATTGATATACGACGCCGAGGGCCAAACCCCACAAGAATGGAATTGTTTTTCGGCATCCGTCTTCTGCACCGCGGCATCCCTCATTCCATGGAGGTAGGTCTGTCGAGATGTTAGGGGACAACCGAAGCAATTTAGGGTTATGATCCGCTCGATAAGGAACCTGGCCAAGTAGTTAGATTTTGAAAACAGAAGAGAATCATTGGTATCTTACGTATCAACCACTGGCGTTCCATCGACCTCGGAAACACTGACAGACTGGTAGGTGCCATGATGGAGATTAGTGATAGTTGACGCCAGAGACGGGTTGCGGTAAAGCTTCTGAACAATTATTCTGATGAGTTCTGCCTGCGCTCCCATATTCATGGTATTAGCCTGGGCGTTTATCAGTAGAGTCAACTCTTGCTTTTGCTCCTCGCGTGTCTCGTCAACAAAAGCATGTGCAAATGCTTTCTCGCACAAGAGAAGATCGCCAGCCTTGACGGCTTCTGTTGTAAAAAGGCCGCGGCCTCGAGAGCCCGATTCTTTGACGGATACCGGACCAAGATACGTGGCATGATCCAGATGTGGCGGGCGAAGTTTGTTGACCTCCACGTATAGTTGCTGGAACTTGTACCTGCTGCTCTCTTGCTCTGAAAGTCGGCCAATGGCTCGAGTAAGTTCTCCTTTGGCCTCTAGATTGTTGGGGTACTCCAAACGAAGAGTCTTTAGAACGTCACAGCATTCTCGATATCTCTGGAAGTTATACAGTGCTTGGGCTTTGCGGAAAAGAGCTTTCTCAGCCGGTTTTGGAATGACTGGTACAGATTCGAGATCGGCGAGAGCAGCGTCGAAATGCTTTACCCTGAGAAGAGCGAGGGAACGATTGAGTCTGAGGCTGTGAGCTTCTTCGGGTGTCGGTGAACAACGGAGACCTTTGGAATATCTGTCTCGACGTTAACTTTTGTTGGGCGTTGGAAAGCCGAACAGAGACATACTTTTCAATAGCAGCGTAATACCTGGACCGATTGAAGTCATCGTTCCCTTGAGTCTTCCAAATACTGGCAGTGATATCGGTCTCCATAACTCTTGGCTGCCAGCAATTTGGAACCCGCTTGTCATCCTCTGGAAGATATATGATGTCGGAGAGATGGTCAACTCGAATGCCATAATCGCCGTCGGACATCAACTTTAGATATGGTTCCTTGACAATCATGACTACTCCCTCCCCAAGAAACTCGCTCGCAGGTCGCTCCTTCTCGTCCGCTTGGTAGTATAGCTGCAGCATGATTCCATCCAAGTTTTCGTCCTCCACTATGGTCATGATCGCCGTCATTCTATCTGGCAGGGTAATCGACCTTAACAAAAGGTACTTTCCCCTGTGATGTGTTTCAAGTAGAAGATCTTGGATCATTACTTTCGTCAGGTCGACAACGGAGCTGAGACATGGATGGTAGGCTAAAGGAACGAATGATGTTCGGATATTGAAGTCGCTTCTGCGCTGGCCCTGATTCATCATGAGTCGAAATGTGAATTGTCGGACGAGTTCATCCCGTGACTTCCTTCCCTTGGGTTGCTGTCCCTTGCGAGATTGGGCATTTCGAAGCATCTGCTTCTGTTTGTCCAAGAGTTGTACGTACTGTGGGATGGTGGAAACATCGTGGGTGTTCATGTTCTGTGTTGATAATGAGGATTTGAAGTTGGAATAAGCAGAAGGAGGTTTTTAGTGATGAAGCTTTCAAGAATCATGGACATGCGAGATGGTGGCACTATATCAATACAGGTACCTTGTTAAGTTGACCTTATTATTAAGGTAAATGTTCATCACAACGCCTACCTAGCTACCTAAGGTACCTACCTACCTTAGGTAATGCTTGTAACAAAGTTATTTAAAAGGGTTATACCTAGGTAGTTGCTTAATATAGGTAATTAGGGATAATCCCCACGCTCGTATAATTGTTGAACTGTGAGGTTAGGATAGATGTTACTTACACCAAGGTACTAATTAATATAAATCCTTCTACACAAGCTTCATAGTGCTTTAATCTCTGAACAAGAAGGAAGAATACCTAGGTATATAGGTAGTTCACAGAGAAAATCGCCTCGGTAAAAGTTTAGCGAGCACTCTGCGATTTAGAGCTCTACGCTTAATTAGGGTATTATGCACCACTAAGGAGGCTCGGATGACTCCGTGATAGCCGCGCTTTGATCAAATTGCGCCACGTACTACAGCCTGTTTGTTTGCTGCACCACTGCTCAAATCACCATCTTCATCTGCCAACAAACACATCGACGATTGTGAAATCCATGTTTTACCATTCCCGTGGAAACGAGCTGTACCCAGACCAAAGGATGCTGCCTCCCACACTCTTAATCTTCCAACCACAGGTCGTTGCCAATCAGGACGCCCGCGGACAGCAGGATACGGCTCCGGCGCATGTGTGCATTTCGGGACAGAGGAAGGACACGTATTACATGCCAGGCGGGCTCGTCGTCGACCAAGTGGCCAGTATTCAGATGCCATGCAGAATAGAAACCAGCAAATCCAGTAGGGAAGGGAGCGATGAACAGATTCGTTTGTTAGAACGCAATGACCATTGGGTCGCGGATGCATGTAAGTGAGAAAAAGAACCACTGTGTCAAATTGTCAATCAAACGCCTCTGTACAGATATAGCCTCAAGCGAGGCTCACAGTTCGATGTAATTGAAGGGTAGAGAACTTCAAGAACCATCGCAGATCAAGTGTCGATTTGTTCAAGTCTTCGAGTCTTTTAAAGTCGACAGTCTGAGTCCAGCCAACTTTAAATCACTCGCTCAAATTTGCACTCATTGAATACTGGCTTCTATGCGAAACATCAACGGATAGTAACATTCAATTTTGACTTTTCTGTCCTAGCGTGTGCTGCGCATCAACTGGTCGAGTTGACTTGTGGCTATATGACTTGCTCGGTTCATGTGCAGGTCATCTTGGTCCTGGGTTGTTTGATGCCTTCGATACCAGATCCACTTCTTGTTCGTCTTCTGTAGCCTTGCTTTGGTCGTCGGCCGATTCGCTTAGTGGCCTACTAGCTTACCTAGTGTCCCAACTCGTTGTCGCGCTCAGCCAGGCTAACAATCTGCATAGGAAAACAACATTTCTCAGTGCAATGGCTACATACTTTATGTAACCATCTTCACGCGCTCACCATGTTGGAATTCTTGGTAAATCACCTCACTCTCCCTCCCCGGCTTCCCGGTCGGCATGATGTCAAGCTTGCTGAGATCGAGTCAAACATGGTCGACCTCCTGCTGGTTGCAACCAGCAAACTGGATCTTGGTGGCGACCTGCAGCAGCTTCGTCGCTCACTTCAGACCTGCAAGATCGTCAATGCCGGTAGCAAGCTTCAAAAGTCTTCTCTGTTGATAGCCCTGCGAGAATTACAGGCGGGGGAGTTCCTCGTTCTTCATGTTGTCGAACAGAATTCAGCTTTAATTATTCGGCGAGATCACGAGTAAGTAGCTCTCCAGGCGTTCCACCCCAACATCTCCTCTAGAGTTGGACTTCTGTTGGAGTCTAACTTGAAAGTCATCTTACCAGGACTGACATCTGGACCTCACATAGGGAGAGCAAGCAAACTGTTCTTTTCGAAGCGTTCGAAGCTTCCCCTTTATCCGAACAAGTTCTTGCCTCGAAGAGCGCTCTGCAATGGGACTTCCCCGGATGCGCGGTTGCTGTTCCTATTTCTAAGTTCGAAAAGCCCTCCTTCCAAGTTGAACTTTCTACATTCCTCGAAAAGGCGAGCACAGAATCAGTGAAGCAATTCGCAGCACATGTCTACAAGGCAGGATCATTTGTATACGAAAGTCGAGACTCGGTTGACCCTTCACTCATCACAGAAATGCTTATGACTCTCTTTGCAGTCAACGGCACGCGAGTATTTCCAGCTCTTCTTAGAAAACGTGTCCGTGATGATGTTTGTTGGGATGGAGCAGAAACTCCTTGGCGCCGGGCCCCCTTCTGGCTGGTGCTACGTGTTGCAGTTCAGCGACATCTGTGCACAGTCTATGGTGGCGAAATCGGAAGAGTGCGGTACAAGTTTCTCATCTGCTTAGTGCTCGCCAATCTTTTAAACAAGTCGTTGCACCATTTAAATCTGGAACTCTTGTCTCATGTCAAAGCCAAGATATGTCGTCGTCTTGTGAAACTACAGGTCGAGAAAGAGAGGGTTTCCACCCATCTTCATGTGGTATACGAATCACTATCTGAGATGCTGCAACCCATCTTTCTGCAGTCAACGAGAGTGGCCACGGAATATATTGAAAACGAATGGGCAACGTTCAAGAGATCTATTCAACGTCCAGTTCGCACGCTTCCGCGACGCGCAGACCAACGGCATTTGTTCTTGAGTCTTCCGAATAGTGGAATGTATCTCCAGGAAGTTCTGACGGTACCCCTATACGGCCAAGGCGGGTTTCCATCTTCGACAATGTACAAACTGCCGCAGGATTATGACGTCGCAGCTGCGGTGACAAAATCCGTTACCGCCTTTACGAAACGCTATTTCTTACTCTCCACCATGGAAGATATTGACAGCGAATGGTACGCTGACAACGAATGTAACGCTGGCAACGAGAAGAGGTGCGCAGAAATTTCGACAAAGATCATGAAGTATCTCAAAACTGTAGCATCTTTCTATGATTTCAATCCAGAGCAAAAGAGCATCATGCTGTTGACTGTCATGGAGCTTTGGAAGTTGTTGGATGAAACAGCTGTCAAGCTCTTTCCGTTACTGATGGACTACAACCCTGGTTTCCCAGCAGATATTCTTGATGTACTGCAGCTATCCTGTTTTGCGGACATGTGTCGTTTGCGGGACATACAAGTATACCTCCAAAAGAGGAATTCAGCTTGCCAAGACTCTCACAGGACAATATTTGATGACCCAGTGAAGGGATGCTTTGCGGAGCGCTACTATAAAGAGTCAAAGGATTCACTCAGGCTTGCTGAGCTTCATCAGCGCATTAAAACAGCTGCTGAGCGAGCAAGATTAAGGAAAGAGAAGGAATGGCAAGAGAAATGCGAGGAATACGAAGAACTGGCGAGACAAATTGCCAAAACCTCATGCCTTTTCACAGTAGATGAACATGATGTCAAGATTCACGACCGCCGTTGTACGAAATGTTTCCTTGAACGCAAGCAGAGAAGATTCAGAATTCAAGCTCACGAACACCCTTTACCGGCGGATCCCGTCCAGGCTAAGTCAGTAGTCTTCGAGCTCGGCTGTCCTCAAGCCCTCGTCGCTTATCGCGACACAACATTTCGGATCATAGGTGCCCTGGCCTGCCCAACTCATGTGGATGGTCCCGAGCCTCTTATGGCACTTCACGACTATTCTGAGCTCAAGGCTCACTCGAAGTCAATGACATCCCAATTCTCGCTCGCATCGATGACCAAATCCTTCTTAAAAACTCACTACGCAAACCCAAGGTTTCCTGTTGGTTTAGAGGATGTTTGTCTCTCAAACGGGTTGAAATTCAAATATTACGATTCGTTTGTGAACATATGGCCTGGAAAAATATCAGAGAAGGCCACCTTTACACACCACTGCGGAATTACTTTGCCGGAGAATTCGCCGTTTTCCTCACTCCAGCTCTCGCCTAGCCCTTCCTCATACCAAGTTGTCGCCAGCCAAACAATCTGTCCTTCCGGATTGAATGTTCACGAGTTCATGGCATTTCAGACACTGCTTTCTGGCAGGAATCGAACATGGGTCCAAGTTTTAGTGGAACTTGGGTCGACAAACATCAATTTCAGCACGGAATCGACAACCTTGTTGATAAGTCTGCTGGCGCTGCAGGTCGGACCATCTCGTGAAGCTGATCCTCTTGGCGTGGCTCATAGCATCCTAAAGGATGTTTCGTTTTGTCAAAGACTTCTGGACCAACTTGAACAGCGCCTCGATATCATATCTTCCAATTACCGCGAGACAAATTGCATGGAGACTATCATCACACTGATCTTGCGACTTTCATGCCTTGCACCAGCTGTCTCCGCAGAATCAGCAAAGTTACTGGAAAAGGCACGAACGGCTACATTTAAGTGGCTCAAAGTCTTACGTTCAGAGATTCAGCTTGCCACAGATGCTGAGACGTCTCGACGATGCTCACGATATGCTTTCTGGTCGGCATTGCTTTGCAGAAGAACCTTTACAACTTATGCTGATCACAACAAGCCATTGGATCCCGCTGCTCTCGAGTGCTTCATTGGCTGCTCTATCACTTTACAGGATAACCTGGTGGGCGATCCTACTGCATTACCCCATCTTCTCCGAAATGCACTTATCCGCGACTTAAAAATGGTTTATCGGATGAGATATATCCTTCGTGAATCCCTAGAAGCCAGCCCCGACAGCCTGATACTGTCAATCACCACGGTCTGGCCCGATGCTCAAGACGGTCCCTCGAGGACCTTCTCACAACTTGAATTTCTGGAGAAGCCAAACCAATGGTGGGTAAAACTCACCATTGATCCAACACCTCAGACTATACAACAAACAGTTCACTTCCACTTGCTGGAGGGACATTTGCTAGTCATGGGCAAGCCTGTAGGAAAATTACCGGCAGAGCACAGAACCTCGACTGTTCTCCAGCAGCTCTTTGGCAACCAAAGCCTACTAACTTATCCATCGTCTCTTCCTGGGATGACCTATATGCTGGCTATTATCATGCATGGGCATCAGGTTCATCTTGGATTCCGCAATGGAACCCTTGTCATCAGGGCACGTGTGCGTAACACAATTTTGGAGCTAATCCCCCATGAAAAGTTTGGGGAATTGCAAAATTCCGATCTGCCTGCTTCTTTGATTATGAACTGTATCCATTGGCTCGATCTACAGACTGGAATAATCGAGATTCGACAACAACCGAACGTATGGAAATCAAAAGACAGCCACTGGACCCTTGACTTCAACACACGTTATGCATCGCGTCGGACTGTCACATTAGTTGACCCGCATAGTCCACTGTTCTCCAGAGTTGCGCAGATCTTTGACAAGTTTGAATATCGCCATTGTTTGACGGTATTCCAACCGCAATACAGACCTCTGTCAGTAGAATTGCGGCGCTTGGAGCTATCATTTTTTGTCAACGGGAGGAATCTTCTCGAATCTCCACAGTTGCAAGCAGAAATAGTCGCAGACCAGGACGCTGGAACGTGGTATGGCCTGCGCTCCAAGATCGTTTTGAAAGAAATCATTCCCCGCCGGTATCCTCATACACAACGGCCTGTTCACTCCGATCCCGGCCGCCAAAAGAGTCTCATTGTACCCTTAGGTGATATTATATACAAGCGTTTAGGACCTCATGTTACAGTTGATGTTAAGAATGATGGCAACTATGGCAGATACACAATCAATGAGGTGCTGGGACGCCTCGAGTGTCCCGTCGAGCCTCGACTTCTATACCTGAAAGCGCAGTTACATGCTTATACGTCCTTTCTTTTACCAGATTCTCTTACAGGCCGCACTGGGACCGAAGAGGCGTTGCACTGCTTAAAGTCGGGGTATTGCCAGCCATGGACCCCCCTAACTATAAACTCACAAAACAGTCTGCAACTGCTTGCGAAGCTCACACCGCATAGAGAGTACTATCCGAAAGATCTCAAAGTTATGCAAAAGACGCGGTGGAATCCCCACTTAACGGCTACTATACAGAATGATGAGTTAAGAGCTGTGGTCGAAGACATTTGGGCGAAGTCAGAGCTGCTATCAGTATTCGCTACTAACACGGGAAAGGTTGCTCCACTTGACTCGGGTGGCGACCGTCACTTGACTTTACGCAGTCAAATGAGACGGGAAGTTTATCAGCGCCAAAATGCAGGATTCAGTGGACAGCAAGTTTCTGTGGATCTGCAATATGTTGCTCGAGATCGATGGCGTGCGAGTCGCAGACTTTCGAACGTGATTGACAGCACAAGCTTGATTCGCGACTGGACATCAAAGAATCTAACACCACTGGACTTGGCAGGAGTCCTTCAGCAATGGCCAAATATCAGTGGATATAATGGCTCCTTTGACAAGATGCTGTTGACAGACCTCCTTGAGGTGAAATTTGGTGCCGAATGGGGGCATTTAGTTAATCTGTGTAGAAGCTCCAATCTTGGAGATACGGATCGACTCATGTTTCTATTTGGTATTATGTCATTCCGCCATGATGCTCAGATGGAGGTTGTGAGAACCTTGATTGCCTTCGCCGTACTGGCGGACTTGAAGATCTTACAACCCCCAAAATGGCCAAGTTACCTCTACTTTCGCCACAATGAGATACCTCGCCTTGATTACCTGGTCCGGCTGATGGATACTTGTCTGAGACCATATGGTGGTGATGAAAGATCTACTTTTGGATATTCGTTGGGCTCTAAGCTGCGAAGAAAACTAGAGGCGGCACAACTAGCGTACGAACTGCAACAGGAGAAAGATACGAAAGCTCTCGGACAATTTCTTCTTATGCAATGGCCATGCTCTGAGCCTAAGATTGAAGAGTTTTCAACACCAGTTTTGATTGATGTTCCTAAAGCCATGGAAATAATCCGCCCGGAATGGCAACGCTTGTATCAAAATTGGGAACTTTCTGAACACATTTCTCAGGTGCAGTTGGTCTTGGATGTACATCGTACCGACGTTAAAAAGCTACCCATGACGGTTGAAACCAGAGAGCAAGAGATTCTACCAATGCGTGTTCGCGGTGGAGAGTTTCCAACTCTGACGCAAACTCTTCTTCGCAAGACTATCATCAATTCTGAGCTAGCATTAGCAACCGCTAGCTCAAATGCTATCTCTTCGACGAGCAACGGAGTGATTGAGATGCCTGTATGCACGAAGAATAAAGATGCTCGACTGGCGCCTGAGGTAATGGAACTTAACACAATCATCGATGGTGTCATAAATTCCACGTCAACAGTCCGGCAGCAGTATGGAAATGATTTGAAGCAGAGTTTGGATGCTCTTCAAAACCTAAAAGAGACCACATCCGGTGAAGTACGAGGTATTGATCAAGCATACGTTTCGAAAGCAATCGTCAAGGCTCGGTTTGGGGTTCAGGACAGGTTTCATCAGCTCCAAAAGTCCTTCGAAAGGGACGATTCGCGCGTTTTATGGCTTCAACAAGGTGGTTTGTGGCCCATTATAACCCCAGTTACACTACTTGAAAGCTTGCGCTCAACTTCTGGTTGCATCTTTGGGAAAGGGATGAAGGAAATCCTCATATCCTATGCGATATCTATCACTTCTCTGCAACGCCTCACCAGACTTCAAGACGCGCAACAAAAGTCTCAGGGTCAAAAGGTGATTGAGGAACAACGGAATATCGGCCATAGCAATTGGAAGCCACATGATCAGACCGATTGGCTACTTCTCGAAATTGACGCAAACATGCTTATTCGGCCCGTGCAAGTCGAGGTAACACTTGCAACTATTTCACCGTCTTCTGGCTCGAACTCAGTGTTACAGATGAACATGGGTCAAGGTAAGTTCATCCTTCTTGATAATGTTGCGGCTCTTCTAATAGACTAAGGAAAAACATCTTGCATTATGCCCATGGCTGCTGCAATTCTCGCAAATGGACAGAATCTGCATCGGGTCGTTGTTCCCAAATCGCTATTGTTACAAACTGCCCAGTTACTCCAGGCACGCCTCGGTGGTTTACTGGGACGTGAAATTCGCCACATCCCCTTTTCACGCAAAACTCCAACCAACTCCGACACAATCGGTGCATTTTACAGTATACACCGAGACATCAAAAAGACTCATGGGGTGATGCTGGCCCTTCCGGAGCATTTGTTATCCTTCAAACTGTCCGGCCTGCAACGATTATCGGATGGCCGCATCAACGAGGCCAAAGCAATGATCCAAGTGCAAGATTGGTTAACGCAAAAGGCGCGAGATGTGCTGGATGAATGTGATTCGATTCTCGCAATTAGAACACAACTGATATATCCTTCGGGTTCACAAAAGACACTTGATGGCCACCCTCACCGATGGGAGATTGTTGAGACATTACTCAACAGAGTTGACGGGCATCTGTGGAACCTGCAAAAAGCCTACCCTCATAGCATTGAGGTTATTAGACGCCCGCAAGGTGGTTTTCCTATCGTCTTCTTCCTTCGCAGGGATGTTGAAGACCAGCTGATCGCAAGATTGGTTGATGATATCTACTACCGCCGAATGTTAATTTTCCCCTCCGATTGCAAGAAGGCGGACCTCCTCGCTATCAAGCACTTTATTTCCAAGGCCAAAGTCTCCACAGAGGATGCACAGTTAATCCACCAGCTATATCCCGACAAGCCAGATGTTAAGCAAGCAATTCACCTTCTGCGAGGCTTGTTTGTGCATCGAATACTGCTTATGACGCTGAAGAAACGTTGGAACGTACAATACGGACTTCATCCAAGCAGAGATCCGATTGCAGTTCCATATATGGCCAAGGGGAGTCCCAGTGATCAAGCTGAGTGGGGTCACCCTGATGTTGCTATCCTTTTCACCTGCTTGGCATTTTACTATGATGGTCTCAACGTCTCGCAACTACGCCAAACGCTTGAACATGTTTTGAAATCTGATGACCCATCACAAGCTTATGACAGTTTCTCCCAGGATTCGAGTTTACCAGATTCTTTGAGGGAATGGAACGCAATTAACGTAGACGACGAAGAGCAACTCAAAGAGATCTGGCAACACATCCGTTACAAAGTTATGGCTATCGATTACTTCCTAAATAGTTTCGTCTTCCCTAGGCATGCTAAGCAATTTCAGATGAAGTTGCAAGCTTCAGGCTGGGACATCCCTCTTAAAGTCTCTACCAATCTTTCAAAACGAGATGACAAGCCAGAGATGTTGTCAAAGTCATTAACAACTGGATTCAGTGGTACCAACGACTGGAAAAGAATGCTTCCTTTGACCATTCATCAGCGTGACCTTCCTGGGTTGGCGCATACAAACGCGGAAGTCTTAACATATCTACTGCAACCCAGAAACCGGAGCTATGTCCTTGCAGCAAATTCGAACGGGAGACATATCTCCGAGTTGGAATTACTGCAAAAGATCAGCAAACTGAGGATTCGAGTACTCATCGATGCTGGCGCCCAGATTCTGGAGATGACTAACTGTGCTTTGGCGAAGTCTTGGCTCGACATCTTCTGGAAAGCTCCGGCGGCAGTTTACTTTGACCAGAAGAATCAACCCGTTGTCTTGTACCGACAAGGCCATGTCGTCCCTCTGGTAGCCTCCCCATTTGCTGATGATTTAGGCGAATGTCTTGTATACCTGGATGAGGCTCACACCAGGGGAACGGACCTAAAGTTTCCGGCGGACGCTCGTGGAGCATTGACTCTTGGACTCGGGCAGCCGAAAGATCATACTGTTCAAGGTTTGTTCCCGGCCATCTTCTTGAACTTTTTTAGTGTAGATTCTGACATTTTCAGCTGCAATGAGACTGCGACAACTAGGCACTTCACAAGCTGTAGTGTTTTTCGCACCACCCGAGGTTCATCAAAGCATTCTTGATTCGTGCAAGTATAGGTCCGGCATCGACTCGGTTAAGCCGATCGATTCTTATGATGTGATATGTTGGCTTCTGGAGCAGACCTGTAATGGCATCGAGCAACTGCAGCCTCTGTACTTCTCACAAGGTGCTGACTTTTGCCGCCGAGTGCAAGCTGCTGTGGACAACGGGGATTTTTTGGTTGATGCAGAACACCGTAAGGCCTACCTAAAGTCTTTGCGACATATCGAACAACAGACACTGGAGCAGTTGTATGGGCTTCATACGAAGGTTAAATCTTCCATGACTAGTGGAAAACCTTCTCTGGCTGTTGCTGCGTTCATGAAGGAGTTAACCGCCAGACGGAAAGACTTCCAGGACAATGGAAATGCTGTTCAAGGTTCTGCGTTACAAGAGGTCGAGCAAGAAAGGGAGGTTGCTTTCGAAGGTATGATACTATTTCATCTTCCAAACTGCACTTTCATCGAACAGTTTCTTTTATTAAGCTCTTGTAATGCGACATGAAAACGATCTTTCTTGTTTCGAGTTTCAGCTAACACTGCATACAGTGGAATCTGTTCGTGAGGTCCAAAAGCCTGTTCACTACCAACCATACAAGTTCCCAGGACTTTCTAGGGACATCATTAGTTTTGCCAAGACTGGTAGATTTGCCGCCGGTTCTACAAGTTGCGTGGAAGCCTTTGCAGCTCTTGGGAAAGGAACAGCCCTGGGTCGGAAATATGTTATAAACAGCAAAGCCACCTCTTCCAAGCTGTATGTTTCATATCAATTCACCAAAACAATCATCTGTCCCCTTAATCAGCCCCTGGATCAATTTCAAGTAAGTCCCTCTAGAATATCCTCAGTCTGTGTAGAGATTCTTCGTCACATGCCCTGGCTTGCGCTAACAGTTTTGTAGCGGCCTGTCAACTGGATCCTCTTGAGCACCATATCCGACATTGCTTTAATCGTCATCCCCGAAGAAGCCGAACTTCTCATACCCCTGGTCAACAAAGCAGAAAACTCGTCCACTTACCTACTCACATACGCCGCTCCTGTAACGCGAAAGATGCTTCATTTCAATGAGCTCAAATATTACTCAATGCCAAGCTTACCAGGGGATTGGGAGGCGCCCATGTGGCTTCGTGTTGAGCTCGGTATATTTGCAGGACGGCTCTACTTCAATTACTCGGAGTACAGCTTCTTGCTACAGTCTCTTGGCGTGAGGGAAGATGCCGCAAAAGTCGAGGAAGAAGAGATCGATGATTTTGGCTTTCAAAATGACAGTACGGATGATGCCAATGAAGAACTTGCCACGGATGACAAAGCTCAAAGAATGAAAGCCATCACGCGCAAGCCTCTTAGCTTCCTCCAAGAATGGCTGGCTATCCGCCGAAAAGGACAAGACTTCGCACAAACTCCCATGGGTTTTGTGTGCCAAGGCAAGCCACTCCTCGAGTCCCATCCCTTCTTCACGAGACCCGAGATCGACAGGGAGAGAAAGAAAGATATCTATGTCCGGAGATCAGGAACTTCAGGCACCACAGACGAGGAGGAGGATGAAATCGAACAGGGTTTCTGTGACGATGCTTATGATTTGGATGTTGAGGCTGATGAAAAGGATGTGTTTGATGATAGTCAGTTAAAGGATGAGGAGGGAGACGATAGTAGCGAGAGCAATGACTGAGAATCTAGCACTGAGAAGATTAGCACATTGGTAGCTGCCACGAAGAGCCACTGTACAACAAAAACTTTCTAGAACCGTTTGCTGAATGACAAGGCGATGGATGTATTGCAGACAGAATTGTCAGTTTAGCTACCAGAATGCCAAAATCGAATCAGGGAAACCTTTTACTCCCGCAGGTGTACGCCTACATGTAAATTGTCCTGCGCAAAGAAAAGAGGAATGTTAGTACATATACAAAAAATCTAACCAGAGTACGAGCAGCTCAATCTCTGACAGCTATACTTGGCGCGCCACGATACATATCGATTATTTAGATGTGCTAAAACCCTCTATTAGGTGCGAGCATTTATTTACATAACATCTCAATGCTGCAGGGTACGTTTCTAACAAAAGCACTTTACAAGTTATCGCTCTACCCTTTTCTTTTCTCTCCTGTGGTTCTTAGCACTTGCTAAAGGAATGAATGAAAGTTACCACCTTACCTAACCATCTATGTCTTCGCCTAAATTAAGCGACAAGAGAAATATTTCCAGCGTAAATATAACAGGACTTTTAAAGATGTAGCGAGGTAGATAGTTCTTGTTCAGTGTAGCATACATAACTCTACTAAGTTGGTAATTGTTAAAGTCCATCGAGATTCATGTACTGTTGTTGAGAGTAGTACAGTTTCTTACCACCTGGCTAGAATCGGATTTGTTAGGTCTTCGGCCAGCTTAACTTTAATAGTTATTTCAGGTTATTGATAGCAGCACATAAAGAATTAGTATTATATATTTCAAGCATCGAATCGGCGCTGTTCAATATTGATTGGATTGAGAGTAGTATATACCTGACATGTATCCATTACCTCAAGACTTAACTCACTCCAAAGTGCAAATTCCGGATTCTAACTAAATCCACATACTAAAAAATAAAGACCAACAATATCAACAAAAGAAATCCTTAAACCCCTTTAACATGAGCAACAATATCGCTAGTACAATACGGCAGATTCAAATCCCACTGTCCTCCTGTGTAGCCCCAGCAGGCTCACTAACAGTAGCATAATACGTTGTCCAATCCTCACATCTATTCTCGAACTCAGTCTCCACACTCGCACCAGCAAGCAACCCCGGGATTTTATGTGGCTGCTCAATATACTGCAGAGCGAGTCCGCTACTTGCATGCCAAGCGATGTGACAATGCATCAACCAAGCACCGGGATTGTCAACCTGGAAAGCAATCCAGAGATATCCATTTACGGGCAGCATGGCCACATCTCTGCGTGTGGGGTTATTAAGATTGGGCTTCACGACTGCGGGGTCGAAGGTTGTGTTTCCTTGGGCTAGGATGACAAAGTCATGGCCGTGGAGGTGAATTGGGTGAGTTACTGGCGCCGGGGCTCGTGGTGTATCTTCCTTTGAGAAGTTACCGACTATGACGAAGTAGACCCATTCCCCCGTTTCGAAGTCCAGGGAGATTGGTGCGTACGGTGCTGGGAAGTTGTCGAGGGTGGTGTTATTGTCAATGGCGATGAGGCGGAGACTTGGTTCTTCCCAATCTAGGTAGAGGGATGAGTTGGCGAGGATCCATTTGTGGAGGCGGGATTCGTTCCTAGGGACTGTGATGTTGGGGAAGCTTTGGAGGCCTACTTCGAGGTAGTCGGCTGGGCTGAGATCGTTGACATTCTTGCCTACAGTGCGTGGGACGATGGGGATGAGATCCGTTACATTTTCGTCTTGGCAGCCGTAGGTGAGACGGTCGAGGTTGGGTGGCGGTGTGTATGGGGTCTTTTGATCATGTATGTCGTAGCGGATTATACCGAGGGTTGAAACTTGATTGAGGTTGTTGCACCCGCGTGCGTGGATCCAGAAGCTGGAGCCATCGACGAGACTTGCATTTGCGGTGATGATCAAGCTGTACCGTTGACCTAATTGTTTCATCAGTTGCAACTCTCTGTGTTCAGTAGAATTATGACCGACCAATTCCAACGTTCATAGTATTTGTCGTGTAGGGATGTATCGGGACGAAGTCCGTCTCCACGATAGTGAAATTATGGCCATCAATCCAGAAGGTGAACTGGGTATCAGCGGCAGTGTTGATAATACTCAATTTATACGTCTTCCCGCGATCGAAATTGATCTCCGTGCGTGGCTGATTGCCAGTGCAACGGGCATCAAGTTTCGGATCACAATAGTAGACACCCTTACCATCCATAATGTTAGAATTAGGGACGGGCGGTGCCCCCGCAACTTCAAAGTGGTACAGCGAGAATGCGTCGGCGTGGTACCAGTCGCTTATTAGATGGGGGCCGAGATCGACGTCGTAGTTCATGCTGGTTGGGCCGTTGATCTGGATAGGACCTTGAAAGTGTCAATTTAAGATTGCTTCCGTGAAGAGGGAGCATACCGGCAATGCCATCTGGGTCTGGGAGGATGTCAGCACTGTTAAAACTTTTGAGGTTCGAGCTTGCTTACACTGCAGACTGAAGTGTGAATGGTACCATGAGACTCCATATTGAGTGGCACGGAATTCGTACACCTGACTACGTCCTGGCTATACTATCATCAGCATAAAACCTTGGATTCATAGATCCGTT
The DNA here is from genome assembly GCA_026119845.1 of Pezicula carpinea. NCBI lineage: Eukaryota > Fungi > Ascomycota > Leotiomycetes > Helotiales > Dermateaceae > Pezicula > Pezicula carpinea. The sequence continues at coordinate 22,171 of JALRMK010000006.1, read as the reverse complement.
CCTACCATAATAGGGCATTGAGTGACTCCTGCAACTCCATCTTGCCAGTTCGTCATAAATTGACGGATGCCGTGCCAATGGATGGCAGTTCCATTGTGGTTAGTCAGGTTGTTGTGGACAGTAACCCCTGTTCCTGTTAGTCTCTCACATGATTTCAAGCAGTGCGGTACACTGACTTATGGTATCACCCCAATCAGCCTCGATCTTTGGTCCAGGATATTGTCCTTAATTAATGTCAACGTAGGAACCAGGTGTGAGGATGGCATGCAGGTATACCATTGATAATCATGCCATCAACCACATATCCATCAGGGGCGACGATCTGATTTGAAATGGTCAAGTTGTACTACAGCAAGTACAATCCTTAGTATATTCCTCTTCCTGTAACTGGGACAGAATGTGAAAGGCTACCTACCTCTCTTAGAACGCCAGTTGGAATACCAGTAGGTAGCTCGTAGTCAGTATTGATATCGAAGCCAGGGACCCAGCAGCTTCTATTCCTTGCTGAGTTCACACAGTTCGAGACGGAAGAAGCATCAAGATGAGGAGGGAGAAGAAGAGGCTTCTGGCCTGGTGCATCGAAGGTTGGCAAGAGGAAGATATTGATAGCGAAATCGAAGAACCGCTTAAAGAAACCCATCTTTGCTCTTGCTGGGAGGCTATGTAACCGATAGAAGGAGACTTAGTTTGAGGACGAAAGATGGGATCCGTCTCATTCTTAAACCTTGGCAAAGGGGCAAGCGTATTCCGTGGAAGATGACAGCTGATATTCAAGCAAGGATATTTGATTAGCAAGAAAAGTTGTAGCCATTGAAATTTGTGAAGGCTTGATAGAAGTGCTTACTACATAGCTCTGCGGGGAATCATTGTGCCATGCAAGAAGCTGATACGTCTACGTTGCTGACTCTAGAGGCGGGTTCTCAGCTTGGCTGACATCTACGGCTTGTTACATGATCGGCAGTGCTTCTTAGATGATGCCAAAATAATATTTGAAGATGGTCAATACATGTACTGTATGCTGTGATACCCAGTGATGGTCTCCAGCAGGAACTTTTATTGCAGACCTGCTAGCATCTGTACTCTTAATCAACAGCAAGAGTTCAAAAGAAGTGGTTATAAGAGAAGAATTCCGTTGAAATTGAGGAAACCTCAAATTTTTAGTGCTGTGTAACATCGTGCTTGTGTTGAATTCCTCACCGAATATCTTGAGCATCATCTGCAACAGCACCCGATATGCAACAACGAGAATTGCAATTCGTCGTGGAAGAGCTGTGCCGTTCCAACCAGTGCTACTCATAGGTAGCAAAGGCGTACTTAACTGGCGTGAAGAATCATACATGTGTGTGACATGGTGGTCAGCAGATACGAGCTCCAATACCCGCCTCGCAATCAGCCCCAAAGTTACAAATGCGGCTTCGCTTTGCTTACTTCGGCTCGGAACTTCGGTGTCGGCCTTACCAACAGGCACCGGTTGACAAGTGACAGTATCACAAAAGTGTTGTCATTGACCACTTCATTGGAGTTATCCTTTGAAAGCTTAGTTCCGGAGTTTCTCTCAGGAACAAGAGATAGGCAACCTGATTCTGTATTAGTTTTATGTATATAGGAAATAGAACTGTATGCTTCGTGATTCTGCTTCCAGTTTGTACTGAAAATTTGTTGCGTTACTCACTCACAGATACGGCACAGGATCTTTACTATCCACAGATTGGCATGCGTGCCGAAAGGAAATTTTGGCCCAAGAAAACAATATCCAAGGTGTCAAGTGGAGAAACATCACACAGCTGGTACTGTACAAAAATCCACGCACTTGCATGCAGATATTATGGCTGCATCGTAGCATTGCAGAGCCTTATTTTTGTTGCTATTCGGCATGTTAGCGAATTTCATAACTTTCCCACTCCTCTGGATGAATACTCGTATTCCCTCGATAAGCATGATTAAGTGGAAATACCCCAGCTGGATTCTCCAAGTCGCCTGTTTTCGAGACTTGGGCACTTCCGGGCATTCCATGCGATCGATCGATTTTCATCATCGTGTGATTTCCAACCATGCCGTGATCCTGCTTGGTGGCTGTCGCCTCCCGTAAAAGAGCCAACAGGTCGAATTGATTGGGCGAGCGTCCATATGCGGTGACTGAGCTTTAGAGTACAGCTCTTGCATTACTATGTTAATGGCGATTGACTATAATAGTCCATAAGTTATCATAAGTATACGTTTAAGAGAACAAGAGAAGCGTCCAGATCAAAAAAGGCGCACAGCACGTCACTACTGATGCATGCTTTGGCATGTGTAATGGCTGAGAAATCCGAGAAATCAATGATGTAGCACGCAGAACATGGGATGAGGAGATGGGATGAGGTTGGAAGAAGCTTTTCTGCCAGCGAAACTCTATCAAGGACTGAGAATAGTCACATGACGTCACCGGAGTAAATTACATGACCGCGTCGCGGTCTTGGTGCTGTACGTACGTGGACAGGAGCTTGATTCATAAATCCAACCATGCACACCTAGGTAACCTCCCTACATCTCCTTCCTCGCCAATTAAGCAACCTCATCAAAAAGGTCTCAATCCACGACAATGGCTGTTATCAACGACTCTCGCCAGCGCGCATCAGGTCTTGTCGCGAGAATCAAAGGCCTCATCGACCGCGTCGTGAGCCCAGATACACGCCAGGAGTTCTACAGCAACGTCAACAACTTCGCTTCGACCCAGCCATTTCTAGCTGTAGGCCTTGTCTCCTGTCATCAACTGACAATATCTTGCTGCGAGTTCAAGCTGACAAGTCCTCCATCAGGCATTCCTTTTCCTCCAACTGCTTTTCTCTGCCACACCAGTCCTCCTCTTCGCCTCCTTCGTTATCGGCACCGTTCTTGTCTCTTTTATCGCCGCAACAATCTTCTCCCTCTTCTGGATTGGGGTCGCGCTTTTGCTCCTCGTGCCAACTCTATTCATCACCGTCAGCTTGGGCGTAATGGTATGGATGTGGGCTGCGAGCAGTTTCGTGGCCGCAAAGTGGCTTTACAGCATGGTGCCCGCGAGTGTGCAGGGAGAAGCGAAGATACAAATGCCCACTGGCAGGACTTTGGTGCTTGAAAAGACCGGGCAGGGTTACGGGGATGTCAAGGCTGAGATTGAGCATGTTGATCCTGATCCTGTCATGTCTTAGAAGGTCAAAATGCCCTTTGACGGTTGACAAGACCACAAAATTGTATTTGGGACATGGGATGCTGGGTATCGGATATGGAGTAGAACAAAGGGTACTTTCTGGGACAATGGAGAATGGCAATGACGCAAAAGTATTAGCGGCGTACTGGAGGTAGGTCCACCAATTGGCACAACAGACAAACATTGGAAGCACGTACATACATGCTTGTTAAACACTCTGAAAATTTCAGTTTCCCTATGAATTTTGCTTTATCAGCAGTAAAGTACATGTTACTTCCAGACTGATTCGCTAGCCATGTAGAGGTGCAAATGGAGCTCGCTCAACCTCCTCCGTCACATCCAATGTAGGCGCATTATTTGTGCCCCTTACGCTAACACATGGCACAGAAACTCCCTATACGAAAGATGCCACTCCCAGCAGTACATCCCTGGTTCTCTCCACCTCTCACCCTCCTTGACAAAATCCGATTTCTGTGGTCCTCTATCTAGGGATGTTCACGTATTGTATTAAGGTCAGCATATATTGGGATAGCATGAGGCGCTAGCTTACATACGAAATGCTATCATACACATACGATGATCCGAATTCCACCAGGCGCATCACCGTGTATGGCCAAAAGCGGTAGACCCTCTCTTTTACGGATAATCTCAAGGCTTCCTTGCGATACCTGAGGGACACAAGAAAAAAAAGGACTTTCTGGTTCGACGCCCTCTGCATCAATCAATTAGATAGGCAGAACGAAGCCGGCTGTTGCTACGAATAGGGGAGAGACATATTTAGTTAAGCGAGGAATGTGTGCATATGGTTTGTAGAGGCAGCGGACAACAGCGACGGGGCTGTTGAGTTGATGAGCCTATCACAGACCCTGGAAAGGCTGAGGAACGGCAGAACTGATGAGACAGCCGTAGTTCTTTCGTCGATGGACCCTTCAAGAGGTCGCTTATGCTAGCTGGGAAGGCAATGCTGTATTGTGGGACCAAGAACACCAAATGGGCAGACCTTTCAGACCAGATGCTGTGGAGCCATTTAGAGAGAATGTTGAAGACGCCGAACTTCTTTTCGAAGCTTCTGGTTTCAACGAGCTGGACCGCAGGTTGACGTTGGGGATTTTTCATGGTGTTAGTGCACATATACTTGTTACCTTACTCTGCACGAACCTAAACTATTAGTAAATACAGTGATGGCAAGGTCATCCGACTTCGCTAGCATGGAGACCTGGATAGCTAGCGTGCGCCAAATTTGCAGGTCTGAGCGAAAGCCTCGAGATCCTGTCTCCCTTGGCTATCCATGATGTCCCACCACGGAGACAAAGGCCGGTCGATTACAGAATGTCGGTAAGGGTAAGAAAAGTTTGCGAAGGGAGTCTTTTTGAATTTCACGGTCAATGCTTAAAGATTCATGAACATGATCTGTTGGACCTAGGCCCATATTGTCAACAATTTATAGTACCTTCTTGGTTTCCAAAGGTATCTCGTTATGCTTTTACTCCCGACTCTCAAGGCAAGTTAGGCAGATTTATTCACTGCAACCACGGTTCCTCCATTGGATCACCTAGATGTGGATATAATCTGTCTAGGCGCCCGGCTCCCGCAACGGCGAAGTTTAGCGGGTTTGAAAAGGGTTTTGTAATGGCTCTCGTGGGATTCAGGCTGGTGTAATAGCAGATACCAATATTTTTAAAAGTCATGTATATAATAAGCATCATAAGTATTGCATGCCTGCTACCTAATACTTTCCTCTTTCATATACTGAAGCACAGACCGTACTTTACTCTTAGCTCTATAAGGTTTTCTGTCGCTTAACCCACAATAGACCAGGAGGACATTTCTCTACCTAACTACCTAGGTATATCTGAAACTAATATCGAAGTAGAATAGAAACTCGGGAGAACTCATTAAGAATGAAAGGGGACGATGACGTGTTTCCACCGCTGTAAGAAGACTAACCATCTTAGGCGAAACTGCCATTATCAAAAACGTCCCGCGTCAACGACACAAATTCAAGGACGTGACGTAAACACAAAGTGCATCCAATCAGACAGAATAATTCACATGCAGGTTATATATTCCCTTATTCTCCTGTTGACTTCAGCCATCTATACTCACCTCCCATTCTTCGCCTGATCCCTCCGTCCTACTCAACTTTTATGTTTCACTATATTAACGGCACAACAATTGAGCCTTCTACAAAATGCAACACCTGACTCTAGATCCCACGCTCAACTCACCACCAACCCGCGACCACCATACTCACACCCACACCCATCCAAAACCGTCACCACTCCCAACCTCTCTCCCTGCCGCCAAAGAAACACATCTCCACCCCAAAGCCTCAGGACCCGGTGACGAGAATGCATCCATCTACTTCATCGGCACTGCAACTACGATCCTCGAGTATGCTGGTATCAGGCTCATGACCGATCCCAATTTCTTACATGCTGGCGATCACGTGCATCTCGGGCCTGGGGTGACAGGAACCAGAGTTACGGATCCAGCCATGGACTTGCATGAGTTGCCGAGGATTGATGTTGTTCTTCTAAGTCATTATCATGCGTGAGTTCTTCGAATATCGCTCGTACTTGTTTACAGAAGAAGGAACATACTGAGGATGATTAGCGATCATTTTGACGAGAAAGTTGAGGCGTCGTTGAGGAGAGATCTTCCAATCATTACAACTCCCCACGCAAAAGAACACTTGTCAACTAAGTCAGGACTAGGCGAAGCTTTCACAGCCGTCCATGACCTTGATACCTACCAGAGCATGCTGCTCGACATTAAGCAGAGTGAAACGCAGTCCTCAGCTACAGTAGCCGAAGACTCAAAGCCAGCGATGAAAATCACCGCCATGCCAGGAAAGCATGTTCCTCCGGGAGTACTTGGGACATTAAATGATATCGCACACGCAGTAAGTCCTCCAGTATACTGTCCCTCAACCAAGAGACAGAGTTGACTGGGTATAAAGGTGCCACCAGTAAATGGCTGGATGCTCGAACTCGGCACCACTGCAGCTTCTACTTTCACTTGCGCCTATCGAATCTACATTTCGGGAGACACGCTCATGGTGGACGAACTCAAAGAGATTCCCGAGCGCTATAAGGATCAAAACATCGACCTGATGCTCATCCACCTGGGCGGAACAACAATCCCCTCTCCAAAACTGCCGTTGCTGATGGTAACAATGGATGCAGCCGAAGGAGTCAAACTGTTGCAATTGATCAACCCCGACGTCACAATTCCAATTCACTATGACGACTATGATGTTTTCCTGAGCCCTTTGTCAGACTTCAAAAAGGCTGTGGAGGAAGCGGGTCTAAGTGAGAAGGTTGTATATCTCGATCGCAAGGATCAGTACAAGTTCAAAGTATAATCAGTCGTGTATTGCCCGTCTATATCAATTTAAGTCCTGGAATCCTTCAACCGAATCTTCTTCTTCGCATCATCAATAGCATCAAAACCATATAGCCAACTTGAGAAACCAGGCGAGTTGTAAGCAGCATTTGCATCAGGTTCAAAAGTAACCGGCTCATTACCAATTCCCGAAGCATCTTCTTTCTTCTCCTTCACCTCCAAGCCCTTAGCCAGTCTGGCATCTCTCGCTTGCTGTTCTGGTCCATCTTCCAAATTCCAATATCGTGAGTTCCCTCTCGATACAGCTTGCAATCTTTCGGCGCGCGGCTTTCGCAATTCTTCGTACATCTTGAGGCCAGCACGGAGTTGTGCTGGCGAGGTGATATTACTCAGACATTCGCCTAGCACAGCTGCATCTTCGATACCTTGTGCGGCACCCTATTTCACGCAGTAAGAAACTCAACCACCAGGTACTTTCAACGCAGGGTTAAGCGACGACTTACCTGCGCAGCATAAGGCATCATAGCATGAGCCGCATCCCCAATCAGCACAACCCGTCCCCCAGCACTGACCCAGCTCTCTAAAACCGGCGTCTCCGCAAGCCGAAAGCGATGAGAACCCCCCTCGGGTGCACACCTAATCAACTCATGAACCGTATCCTCAAACTCAGCAAATGCCTTATGCACAACCTCCAAAGAAACAGCCTCATTCCAAACACCGACTTTTTCATCTGACGACACTGGAGCTGGAGCTGACAAGACAACGTTAAAGAGTTCGGGTTCGTTGCCACGGATTGCGTAGGCGACGACGTGTCTTAGTGGGCCCATCCAGATAGTTGCACCGAGTCGCGTGATGAGGGGATTAAGGCGAGGGTTGTTGAGGAGGGTGGAACGGGGGAGGACGATGCGGTAGACACAGTCGGGTGTGGGGATTGCTTTTACTTCAGTATTCGAATTCTGGAACATCAAGGAGCGGATTTTCGATCCTATGCCTTTAAGAACAGTTAGTTGAGTATAGTACATCTCAATGGTATAGCTTGGGAAGCTAAGCCTCTTCTGAAACCTTACCATCAGCAGCAACTATAAGATCACAAGTGATAATCGATCCATCATCCAATGTCACCGATGCCTCGTCCTCGCGTTCTTCAATGCCAACGACGCGTTTGCCGAATAAGACGGTCGCTCCAGCTTTGAGAGCTGCTTCGTAAAGGAGTTGTTGATAATCAGCCCTGTGTATCGTCACATGCCTAATTGAAACCCCGTAAAGTCAGCTAGTTGGACCACTTACCCTCTTGATTAAAATGAACACTCAACCAAATATGATAAGTAATGCATGAAAGACAGGAACCCGGAATGCCAGACCCAAGCACCAACTAAACCCTCATTCTCTTCACTGACCACACAACCAACCAGCAACAACCAACAAACAAACAAAATAACCCCCTCCAACCTCCCTACAAAAAGAATAAAGGCAAAGAAAAAGAACTTACTGAAGCTTTTCCCCCCCAAGCCCCCTCAAAACTCCCCCCTTAACAACCCCATCACAATACCGCTTACAGATACCCCCAGAACTCACCGTCCCCGCCCTCATAACCACATCCCGTAAACCCCACGCCTCAAGCACCTTTATCGCATTAGCAGGAACCTGAATCCCGGCTCCTAATTCCGATAGTTGAGTTCCGGCTTCGAGGACTTGTACGTTGTGGTTTTTGAGCGAGAGGGAGAGTGATGTTGCGAGGCCGGTTATTCCGGCGCCGATGGTTAGGATTTTGAGGGGCTTAGGTTCGGATTGGGGTTGGGGTTGGGGGACTTGGGGTTTTGTCATTTTGAGGGGTAGGTTTGTGGTTTTGGTGTTTTGATGTTTGGAATCGGTTGGTGGTTTCTAAGTAGTTGATGGTGGTAAAAGGTGAATGAATGTTTCTGGATCAAGTGGTGAGGAGTTACAACGACAAACACGAAAGTTAATCTACAGTTAACTGCTGGGTAACCGTCTAGCTTCTCGGAAGTATAATTGGCAGGCATCTTTATTACTCCGGAAGTTACAGTACTGCACGATAGTACGGACTACAGTACTGTGTGAGAGCTCGGGGAGTTACTTTCCCCGCGTCCAAGAGTCCAAGAAAACTTAAATCCCCCGCAAGAAAGCCCCACACTGTGGACTTGGTACAAGAGTACCAACTCATCCTTGTCTACTCTTAAGTAATACTTGTACTTCAAGTACCTTTCGTCCTATAGCATTAGATATAAAGGTAGTCGGAGACGCGTGAATGTCCGGTACGATACTACTGTACTTTCGTACTGTTTCTTATATATTTCATTTCACAAAGGGAATAGAGAAGGTTTAGCAAGAGAGTAAATACATCCCCTAGCTATCTACTACCCTTCCTTGTCTCCTTAACTTCGAGTTCAAGTCTGAAGGGCAAATAACTCCCGTATCCTATTTTCCCTAATACTCCTTCCACTTGCAGGAATACTCTTAAGTAAAATAAAATACAAGTAGACAAAGTACAAAAGTACAGTAAGTACCTTACTACAAGTTCAAGTGGAGGAAGGTTTGCTAGTGTGAGGGGTACCTACTCCTGGTGGCCGAATAGTTAACCGAGGAGTCCGAGGTTGAAAAGGGGGTGGGGTAGACTACAACATAGTTATACCTTGCTATACTTGCCTGTTTATGCTACTTGTTACTACTGTATAGAATAATTTGATAATTATAATCTACAATCACTAGAAGTAACCTATTTAATTCTATAGAACAGTGAATCGTGTTCGGGAAAAGGTCATGCGGTACGTCGCCTACTTAATGTAAGCTATTAAAACATTTCATGTTTATACCTCCTTACTGATTTACACAATACACTGAATTGTTATTGTTATTACTACTACTCCTTTAACTGTTTAATAATTTCTACTGTAATTACATGTAATTTACATGTTGCTGACTCGTAGTTTTATAATTAGGTTGATGACTTGATATTTTACTTTCAAGGAGAAAGAACTATGTTCTAAGTATTTTTATTAGACGATAAGTATAATAATCTAGAATTAGATTACAGACTAACTTCTTTCAAGACAAGCTTCTACAATATGCATAGTTATTATTGTTAAAAGGCTTTGAACTTACATTAAGTGACAATATTCCCTCGTTACTACTTTTACTTCTTAGTAACTTAGCTAAAGAACAAAACCACAATAGAATATCTTTAGAATTTTAAAAAGACTATATGCGAATTAAGAACGGTTCGCGAGCTGGGAATTCCAGCCAAGTCTAGTTAGAACTTGCAGTATATTACTGCATTACATTAATGGAAGTTTATAAGAAATGGTAATTGCTGTATATATGAACATTATGGATGCCCGTTGGTCTAGCTTCTAGGACTCTGTTTTAAACTATTTATGTAAGTAGCTAACAGCCCTTAAATGAAGAAAATCGTCAGAAACCTAAATATAACAAGCTCAATAGAAACAACCCTAGCTCATGGGAATAAGAGAAATAAAGGGGTTCTGAAACTCGACAAGAAAGAATTTCAGGGACCTCTCGAGGTCCACTCCCCTATAAATTACGCGATATTCGCTAGTTCAAGTGACCTCCTCTAAACCCGTGCTCGACCATTAAGATAAAGCAAAGTTATGAATATCATACATCAGTCTAGAGACATCAATTTATAAACACTATATAGAACGCTCTATGTATCATCCATCAAACTAGAAGTCCAAATAAAGTACTCGCTGCAAGCCCAGCAACAATTGCATTTCCAGCAACACTAATCCTCAATGCACCAGACCCTTTAGTCGAGGATGAAGAAGAAGATGAAGAAGTTGGGGTGGATGAAGAGGTTCCAGTGCTCGAAGGGGCCGATCCCTCGGCTGCTTGCGCTTCTTGAAGTGTGCGACTACCAGGCGCTGTATCATTTGCCGGAATGCACAAAAGTCTAGTGTCGGCCCAAGCTTGATAATCACTTTGGACGCCATTCGAACTTGATAAACTAGGATCGGTCTGCTTCAACCAAGCTGTAACCAAGATCGCTTGTGGGTGTAAGATAGCTTGGTCGTACACTGTATAGTTATCAATTGCGGTATCTCCAGCCCCCTGGCTCCAACTGAAGAAGGAGGGGTTCGTGGCGTTTGAGGCTCCAGGGTTTTCGGAAATCGGACAATTGGATTGGAACGGGATGGGATCAGTAAAGTTGCCAGGCACAAATTCTATACTTTTGTCAGCTGGTAATACAGAAGGCGCGGAGTCTGGTGGCTGGTGGTGGACTTACGCGAAAATACTGATTCAGTCCAGAGACCTTTACATTTATCTGACAGTAAACTCTGCTGGAATATCTCACTGCATTGACCATGAACATCGGCAACATCGCGACCAGATATCCCAGCAGCAGTAGAGTTGGCGAGTTGGATTATCTCCGAGACGCAATCTGAGCCGAAGACTGAGGTGCATGTTCCATCATCCTGCTCACCCTTATTCCCAGCCGTACCATCGAGTTCCGTGAATGCAAAAATGCATGCTGTGTATGGTGTGTCGACAGCATCACTGAGGTTCTGCAAGGGTCTGGTCATAAAGTCAGCTGGCTTTGAAACAAAGTGGGAATAAGAACGTACGAAGTCTCGAGACTGATTGTCTCCCATACATTGGAAGTGTTGGAGGAAGTATCAACCTCCATCTTTATGTACGTCGACCAGGTCCATGTTGATGCATCATAGGTGTCATTAACTCTAAACCCGGATGTGGTAATCGAACCGGTTGAGTTGAAATGTGCAAAGTCTGGTGAATTCTACAATAATGTTAGCTTGGTATTGGTATGTTTTGGCCTGCTTGAAGTAGGTATGTCCATACGCAAGTAGCATTGCCCAAGGATGTTCCAGCGAAGGCGAGAAGCCAAAATGAGGCTAAATCCACAGGGAAGTACTTGGTGAACATTACAACTTGTTTTTAAGTGTTGATATCTTTTATTGTTGTTGTTGTTTAGTGGTGGTGGTTGGAGGCGTGAGATCCCTTTGAGAGGTAGAGATCGAGGAGAAGCGCCTGTCATATATGCACTTTGACGAAGGAACAATTAAAGTTACTGTGAGGTAAGTGAGAATCTATTCTCGCTACAGGAAGAATGTACCTTGTCACTTGTCACTGTCAATCCTAACCTTTCTTATGTCAAAATGAGGCACAGCCTTTTTGCTGACGGCCAAGCCACACCGCCCACGCCAAATCCAGGAAAACTACTGGGTTAAGATTTAAGGGCCGCTAAACTAAACCGTCTGGGTTTGAAAATCTGGGGAAGTTTCGTTGTCTGCAGACAGCTGCTCTGACTTGTAGGCAGTCGCTTAGAGGCTGGTGAGGCGCGAAAGGGCGCTAAACAGCTTTAGCTCTAGGGTGCAGCAGCACCAGCGGGATCCTTCTACCGTAGGTTCATTTCTGCTTTTTTATTTATTTAGGTGATTGCAGCTATTAAACGTTATAGAATAACTATACGTCTAGCTTGGAACGCCGTAAAACTGGCAAGGAAAATTGCTTTTTGATTCATGTTAAATGGAGGCGCAGTTTCGTAAGAGTAGTTCTGTAGAACTACATCGAAGTCATAAGACTACCTATGCAGAAAGGATGATCTCATACGTCAGCAGTAATTTTGTGCACAGAGAGTGATCAGCCAACTCCATACATGCAGCAACGGATCTATCACATAATACTGGTATAGAGCTTTTCCATCCCAGAGACACAAGAAATATTTCGGGCGAAACCAGGATTTACGTCTCGAGGTGGTCTTCTTGTTGTGTCCACAGGCTTCAGATGTTTGGTCATCCTGAATAGAAGCATGTTAACTCGTCGGGGAAAAAGCCAAGTCACTAAAGCTGACGACCTCGAGTCTTCACCTCCTTTCTCTTCACTGTCTTCACGTCTCCATTCTTGTACTCACATCTATACATCTGTTTTTAACACAAAAGCTGTTGTTATGGTTCTAAGCCCTCCGACTATTGTCGCATTCATGTATCAGTAACGCTGAATCTGCACTTGTCTACCTATTTCTCCGTAATTGGACGTGGAAAGATTATGTTGCTTGCGATATCTTAGGTGGTTGGAAGTCTGTTCATGTCTAAATCTCCCTTTCAATCTTACGTTCAGACTTCAGTATGAAAACCGTTGAAGTCCATGGTTGGAATATCAGGCCAGTGGCGGTGGTGCAGAGGAATTGTCCGTAATTGGGCCAGGAGCCTCAACTTTTCAGCTTTCTGATGCATGCACCTTTCTATTTGGTAAAGGTTGCATGAACACGTAAGACGACATATGTCAGTGGTGCAGCAATAGGAAGAATGGCCACTTAGAGTTGGAAATGTAATTGGAAAAAGTAACATGTTAATTTTACAGGCCTACAGCCATACAAAGAAGCTGCGCAACCACCAGCGACCCGAATACTAGTAGTCGCTTGATGAGGGCGAGGTTGATGAGGGAGGAGTGCTATGAGTTGGGCAAAATCCACGGTAAAAGCCACCTAAATCGCACAGTGATGCGAATTTCGTCCCTTCTCGAGGCATTGTCATTCCATTATTTATCCGCAGTGCATTGAAAACCAGGGTTCCGGATTTCCATTTTCAAAAGCCAACAGGCTGCAGCATGTGTAATTTGCGGGTATGGGACCAAAGAGGTAGCCGTAATATACGCCCGTGTTCAGTTGGCAGTCCAGCCTCACCACGTTATCATCGTTGTTCTCCTCCTCCTCCTCCTCTTCCTCTTCTGTTCACAGGAATAAGAGCAGCTCCTCGTTCCTTTTCATACAACAACTGCATTTCACGCGGCAAACACGCGGGAGGCTACCACAGCTCCCGTCCCTTCCTTTATATATCTCTGGCTCCGGTCTTTCTCTCTACCCTTCTTCATGCTTTTTGATCCTACTGTCTCTGTCTCTGTCGCCTTACACTGCATGAGGTATCTCGACCCTTAAACTCTCCCAACCAGGTACATACCAAGCTTGTGCGAAGTGAGCGAGTGATTTAGGGGCTTTTGAAGTGGCATGTCGATGAAGATGGCGCAACCGATTCGAGTGCTAGCCATAGGTAAATGCCCTTTGTCTGGTAACAGGACAGCGTTGACCAAGTGTAGACGGTGGCGGCATCCGTGGAGTTTCAGCACTTCTCATTCTTGAGTCGGTCATGGAGAGAATTCGAGATAAGGCCCGTTTGGATTCCACACCTCGACCTTGCGAATATTTCGACATGATCGGGGGCACGAGTACTGGTGGGTAAGTTTGAATTTCTTTTTCTCTGCTTGGTCCGCGAAGCTAATATGCGTAAAGTATCATCGCTATTATGCTCGGGAGGCTTGGTATGTCGGTCGAAGAATGTTTGATCGAATACAACAAGATGGCAGAGCAGGCTTTCACACCAAAACGAAAGCCGCATCTCCCGGTGCGACCGAATGGGGCTTATTCCGCGACTCGACTGGAGGACGCTATTAAATCGGTGGTAGCTAAGAAGCAGACCCAACAGAGCTCCGAAGAACTCTTTAGGGATACTACGTGCTGTAAAACGTAAGCCGGAAGAAGATGTCATTCAGTCACCCCTTGTCACCGGTTCTAGACTAAATCTACAATAGAGTTGTCCTAGCTATCACCAAAGATAACGTTAATGCTCGACCTACTTTATTCAGGACATACGATACAAGCGACGGCCTTAAGGGCTGCACCATCTGGCAAGTTGCTCGTGCCACTTCAGCAGCAACTACGTTCTTCAAACCAATAAAGTGTGGCCGGGATAATATCGAGTTCATTGATGCTGGATTTGGACATAACAACCCTTGCGATATCATACTTAGCGAGGCAGAGGACACGTTTCCTGGCCGCGAATTTTCTTGCATACTTAGTATTGGAACCGGGTTGAATGGAATTGTGAGTATCCGAGATGACCGCTGGTCCATCTTCAAGGCACTCAAAAAGATGGCTACAAGCTCGAAAAAGATCCACGATGCTTTAGATCGGAGATTCAAGAATGATGAGTACTACCGGTTCGATGTCACTCTGGGTCTTGATGTAATCAAACTGGATGATTGGAGCGCTGCAGACAAAATTTCAGCACATACACACAACTACGTGACAGATGAAAGAAGGCATATCGATGGATGTTCAGAGAGACTACTTACTCCCGTTCGGGGTGTTGGAAGTTGCGAGGCAGCATCTCAAGGTAATGGCGCCGCGGAAACTTCACAGGTTCCAAGCCAAGTCCCTGCTACAACAACAGAATTACCGACAAACCCTCGTACAATACCCGAGATGATAGGTGAGTTTAATTATTCCTAATCGACGATTGTTACTATAGATGGCGTTGTGTCCAGACGAAGGAGCCATATGAGTTGGAATGTGATTTTCGTATATCCCTTTTTTCTTGTCGCGGATAATGCTTGGAAAAAGGTTGTATTCTATACCCTGAGAGATTCTAGCAAAATGGTCTTTCTTACTTCGAGTTTTCTTCCTGTGATTTTATTTTGGCTGTTAAAAATACAAGGTATTGTCAGATGGTGTAAGATTTCAACTAACAATTGGGTAAAGGCAGTAAGACGTTCGATGTTATTCCCTTCGAACGGAATGATAAGTTAGTCCCAAGACCAAGTCTCATGAGCCAATTAGACACGCTTCTACCTTTGGACGACAAACACCATACAGCATCAATTTGGGGCCTCGGCGGATCCGGGTAGGCAATGAAAGCATCTCTAAGATACAGCTCTCCGCTAATTACACTATTTATGCTAGTAAGACACAAATTGCTCTTGAGTATGCTTACCGACGGAAAAAAGCAACCTCATGTTCGGTATTCTGGGTTCATGCTGGCACAGAAGCCAGATTCACCCATGATTACAATAAGATCGCAGAACGAGCCGGTTTAGAAGCCAACCTGAAAGGCAGGGACATGTTGCAAGAAGTTCGTCGATGGCTAGAAAAACAGAGGACTTGGCTTCTGGTTCTTGATAACGCCGATGACATTCAACTCTTCAAGCACACAGATAGTCTTAAGAAATTCCTCCCTCAACCCTCACACGGATCTTTATTATGGACATCCAGAGACGAGGAGATTGTTTGGAGCATTGTTGGCGAGAACAAAGGTATCCAAGTCGATAAAATGGCACCAGAAGAGTCTTTGAAATTACTACTACCAAATGGGACTGAGTCTATCGAGGAGCAGGATCGGCAAGCTGCAAAAATATTACTCGGACCCAAAGGTCTTGATGGTCTTCCACTTGCAATCGCTCAAGCAGGAACGTATATCCGGAGAAATAGAATGACTGTGTCAAGATATCTTCAGAACTTCCAGGACTATGAGTCCAAGATGCTCAATATTGAGTGTTCGGATCCATATCGGCCTGACGTACCCAATAGTGTGATGCGCACTTGGCTTATCTCCATGGAGAAAGTCAAAACGAATCCGTGTGCCGAAAGAATTCTTAAAACGGTGGCATATTTCGACAACCAGGGGATTCCTTTCGAACTCATTCAAGCGGCAGCTGCACCAGAGAGCAGCGAAAATCCGGACAAACTCTCGGAAATAGATGTTCTAAATTCCGCAACACTTCTTGTGAGCTATTCATTCCTCCAACATCGACAAGACAAAAGCAGAGATGGTCGTCCAAGCTATGAGCAACACCGGCTCATTCCACTTGCCACGCAGAGTGCACTTGACGAACCCCAGCGACAGAAGTATTCAAAGAAGGCCCAGGACATTATGGAAAATCTGTTTCCATCCCCTTCAACATATACTACATGGAATCTCTGCAAGCAATACCTTCCTCATGCGCTCAAGATAACCACTTTGAGAGAATCAGAACCAGTGTATGCTCAGTCTGCGGAACTCATGAAAGCCATGGGTAGTTATTATCTTGACCAAGCTCTTGGTCGAGAAGCTGAGCACCTTTACTCACAAGTCATAAACATACTCAAAAGTACTCTCGGTGAAAGAGATCTAAGCACTTTGGATGCAACCCATCAATTAGTGGCTGCGATTTTACACCAAGGTCAATATAACAAGGCAGAAGCTCTTCAAATACAGGTTCTAGACCTCCAGAAAGCTATATCTGGCGAGGAGCACCAAGGGACGATAGAAGCTATGAGTAATCTTGCTTATACTTGGCTGTTTCAAGGTCGATATGACAAGGCAGAAGCTCTCCAAGTACAGGTTCTAGACCTCCAGAAAGCTATATCTGGCGAGGAGCACCGAGGGACGATAGAAGCTATGAGTAATCTTGCTTATACTTGGCTGTTTCAAGGTCGATATGACAAGGCAGAAGCTCTCCAAGTACAGGTTCTAGACCTCCA